>JAOWCC010001501.1:40326165-41689820 GCA_030867875.1 Actinernus sp. WN-2022
GGCATATTTCACGTGTAACAAGCCATCAATTTCACAAGATGCGACTACATACAGCAGTCCCCACAGGGAGCCTAAGCGTAGTTTCTGTGTTATCAGTGTAATATATAAAATAGTCAAAATAAAGTTTGAACATCGTCCTTAAACTGTGTCTGGTTATTATTTATGTTAGTTTTGAACTTTTCCTAAAACAAATTCTCCCCTTAATGGCAAGGGTGGAGAGTTCATCTCGAAAAGCGATTCCAGCAATCCAAGCTCCACAAAATGAAAAAGTTTACCAAGGAATTCGCGTCGAATCGAGCTCAAACTTATGCAGCATACAGGACAATACTTAGCTTACCTTTGTATACATATAAATCTCTAACATCACAGCTACACGCGAAGCGAAGCCCAAGCAAACTCAGCTAAACTTTCTCATAGCAGGCATTTTGAATGCGATTTCCCCAAATCTATGGCGTTGGCGCGGTCGTTCCTGGAGCCATTTAAAATCATACTAATATTGATTTATTATCTCCTATTGGTCTTTTCCTACCCTGGATCAGAGGTTGGAAATCCGTTTTTCCTTGCTCACAATATCGACAACGTACGTCTCGCTTTGAGCCTCTGGCATCTAGGGTAATCTTTTCCCTCAATTAAATGACTTTGATGTTGATATGCTACCCTAAAGAACAAATTTTGCCTATTACAGTGTACATAACTTTTATAATAATCTAGAATTTCAGACCCAAAGAATAGCTTCTCCATTATCCATTTAAACATCCGTAGCCTTCAAGTAAATTATGATAATTTATATATGTTAAAGTGCCTATGAACAATATTTTTAGATATCAATTCTAAATCAAGTGAATAGTAGAATGGTAAAAGATATTTTGCTTTGAATGCTGTGCCGCTGAGTTAAGGAGGTTTAAATATGCAAAATGCTAATTACATGACGTCAGGGGAGGTATCTGCAATCACTTCTTAGTGGTTGTAAATGGGCGTTTCTACTGATATAGGAAAACAAATTTCTAACATCATTTTATTTCACCCATGGGTATAACGAAAATTAAGTTGATCTAATGTTAAAATGCTTTCGAGATGAGGAATAATAAAATTTTCCGTTCGTCAACATCTCATCTCGTTTCAGAGATATTAAGGTTTTTGTAATATGCAAATGAGATTACCTGTGACGTCATATTGTTTGCACAGGAGACAAATCACAAAATGAAGAATATTTCTGCAAATAATGAGACTTTGCACATGTATGACACTATTCATAACACTCATAATGATATGCGAATATGGTACAATAAGGTACAATAATACCCAATTTACAGCTAGGTGTGCACAGACACGTGGATGACGCTACGAGATGACACTATAGACCCATTCGAAAAATGGCGTCCAATTTAATTAACTATTGTTTAGTACTGACTAGCCTCGCTTACACGTTCAAAAGCTTTTGTGTGTACTGACTAGCCTCATGTTCACGTTACCAGGACAATAGCTTTTTAAATTGGACGCCATTTTTCGAATGGGTCTATAAATTACAGAATCAACGTAGGACACTCCCTTCTTGCTCAGTTCTCCAGCGGAACAGTGGTCAGACAAACGGTTTTTCTCTTCGAAAATACGACCCACGCAAATCTATGGCAGAAGTTCAGTTCCCACATGGTCCGGCCCCACCAGTAGCACAAGTGGTTCCAGCTCCACTGGCGGCTGCACAGGATGGCCAAGCACCAATAGCTCTACCGGCGGTTGCACAAGACGGACAAGCACCAATAGCTCCACCGACGGACCACAAGCTCCACTGGCTCAGCAACAAGATGGGGAACTTGAGATAAATATGGCCATGTTGATTTGCTTATAGTATGAAATGCAGTTATGCACGGGTGAGGTTTCTAACCGGTTTTATCTGTAGAATGAATCCTTCGACGGAATAGTTCGTTGGACGACTGCAGATAATGTTTAAATACTATTGTGCACGGGTGAGTTTTCTCGCCGTTTTTTTCTGTAGAATGGAAACCTTCGACGGGATAGTTCGTTGAACGACTGCAGATAATGTTTGAATGCTATTGTGCATAGGTGAGTTTTCTCACCGGTTTTATCTGTAGAATGAATCCTTCGACGGGATAGTTCGTTGGACGACTGCAGATAATGTGTGAATGCTATTGTGCATAGGTGAGTTTTCTCACCGGTTTTATCTGTAGAATGAATCCTTCGACGGGATGGTTCGTTGGACGACTGCAGATAATGTTTGAATGCTATTATGCACGGGTGAGTTTTCTCGCCGGTCTTATCTGTAGAATGAATCCTTCGACGGGATAGTTCGTTGGACGACTGCAGATAATGTTTGAATGCTATTGTGCACGGGTGAGTTTTCTCGCCAGTCTTATCTGTAGAATGAATCCTTCGACGGGATAGTTCGTTGGACGACTGCAGATAATGTTTGAATGCTATTGTGCACGGGTGAGTTTTTCTCGCCGGTTTTATCTGTAGAATGAATCCTTCTACGGGATAGTTCGCTGGACGACGGTAGATAATGTCTTATTGGTGTTAAATATAAATGGCTAGTACAGTATCATGGCTCGCTGAGCGTGTTGAGTCGTAGAAAGGCTGCGGGAGTAGATATAATTTTTACTCCGGGTGTAAAGAGGCTAACGAGGATAATTGTATGGTACATTTTATGCATAATTGTATGTATACCGAACAGTTTGAATGTAAAGGTATTTACCCTTGTTGTAAAACGACGTCTAGACTGTGATGCCTTTTTGTGTCGGAGACAATGAAGCCTGACTTGGTTGTCTTGTAATATTTATGAGCATACGACGGAATGACTATAATCAGTTATTGAGCCCTGACAATTAGTGTTTCATAAGCACGGAGTTATCGTGTATTGAACCATTTGAGACAATCAATCTGGCTTTATGGTGTCCTGAAAGGAATTTATGGTTGACCAGTCGATGGAAATTGTCTTATATTGAAGGTTCATAAATTGACGCCGTCCTCTCTGTTTTGTCTCTATTCTCTTGAAATAGCGATTGAAAAGAGATTTCAAAGAACGTCAAAAGGCGATGGAGTCGTTAACAAAAACTTCTGTGGAAAATCACCTGAAGAAGTTCATGGCCTATGCTTGAAGTCTCAGAGTTTTAATGGTTCCGAAAAAAGGGTATCTAAATCAACCCTGCCGGTCATACTGGGTCAGAGCTGTTATCTCTCTGCTGACTTCTCGGGGGTTTCTGTTCCCCCATAACACCGTGTTCTTCTCTATTGTAGCATTGGGAAGTTGATGCACAATTTGACACGCAGATGTCAATGAAAATAATACAAAAGGATGTAATTTGGGTGGACCTGCATGGAAACCCCGTCACTCTCAGCAAAGGGATGACAGCAAATAGTAGTCTGACACAAATAATACGTAAAGTGGAATGTGGGGAAACTATTGGTGACATTGGTGATTTAAATTTCCGGGACCTGAGCCAGTTTCGCGCGGGAGAGTTGCATAATAACGTTGGCTATTGGGAGGAGATTGCGACAAAGAATCCCTCGGAACAACACGCTACAATTCTTGGGTGGATCAGAGAAAAAGTGTCTATCTTCGATCCATTTATTTTCAACAGTTTACTGGCACATTTAAGGGGAGCCAATATGACGTTCAAGAACATCGTTTCATGTAATCCATTTGGGCAATTTATCAAGCGAACTCTGGTGGAACGTTTGAGGACTGGTGCCATATCATACCATCTCGTACATTTAGGAGATTTTCTAGGCTTATCAAAGTCCATCTTGATGCCAAGTAAAGTGGTGCCATACCATGGTTTTCTGGTAGATTCAACCGAAGAAGTCTTCCACCTAATGCCAGAGAAGAAAGTGAAGTTTCTCCAACTTATCCCAGAGACCAAGTTCACAGGAACGGTTGCATATGTCTTGTCCAGCGAGGTACACACCCATGTGACTGCCCGCTACGACTGTTATACAAAACTGTGGACTCATATATCGAAAAGTTACGTTCTATATTTCACGCTATTGGGAGAGACGGTGAATGGGACAAACGTTTAGGGCTGGGGAATCCTGCAGCTGATAAGTCCATTAAAGATTACCTGCGTGTGGTTACAGCAGAGCAGTTGCAAGCTCGGATAACACCTAAACAAGCCACTCCCTTCTTTGTGGACAAATTAACTAAGCTGTCATCACATCTCCAACGGTCGTTGGAAAGCGCAAAGACCCCGACCCAGCGGTTCATTATTGCGTGAGACCAGGTATATTTTAAGACGGCCTTCTTTAGTGGGGATCGCCCAGGCGATCTCGGCCAAATAAAAGTACTCGAAATCCTACGTTTCCCCAACGACGATGGCTTTCTATTTAGTCATGTGTGGGGCAAGACGTTGAGGGATGGGGACGAAAACGTTTTTTTTGGGATCCGGAGGAACCCACAGACCACCATTTGCCCTATTCGTGGTATTGAGCAATACATAGAGGTGGCATGTTAAATGAAAATTGACCTAACACGTGGCTACTTATTCCGGCCTACAACGCCTAATGGAGGGATTCAGAAATGGGTGCGGATGAAGGTGAAACATTACATGGCTTTAGATCCGGGTGTGCCATTACATTAGCACTGAAGGGTGCAGACTTATGGATCATGTTGGCTGGGCGCGTAGACACACTGCTCTTTATTACCTACAGCTGGCTAAAGTTCTAAACCCAGACGGCGTATCTGCGAGACTCATCTGAGATGGAGTGCCAAATGTAATCAACCCCTGGCAGGACATCAATGAACTAAAACGCTTTGTATGTGCATTTCCTTCTGAGAATATACAAAACGGGCTAATCAGGATCCACTGTGAAGGCATTATTATTTGTTGTACTATTCATAACACTCATAATGATATGCGAATATGAAATAAGGTACAATAATACCCAATTTACAGCTAGGTGTGCATAGGCACGTGGATGACGCTACGAGATGACTATAAAATACAGAATCAACGTAGGACACTCCCTTCTTGCTCAGTTCTCCAGCGGAACAGTGGTCAGACAAACGGCCCACCCACCCTCCCTCCAGATTCCCCTGACACTCTAAGCCAAGCTGTACCAGCTTGGCTTTGACCGCTGATCAATATTTCTCCCATACCTTAATTCAACTGAGTATGAATGTGAGGGTCATGAAATAGAATACTATGGAAAGTACACATCATTGTAAAAATTATGGTGTTGCCATGGAAACCTTGAACATAAAATTCCAATTTCTTTCCTTGTTACAAAAAATAAGTTGCTTAAAATACTCACATACAATGCCTACATTGTTCGAAATCTTATTTTGGACCCACACCAAAAAATTGTGCTTGACAAAGGAGAAATTATTGAAGTTTGTGTTATTTGTAGTGGAAGCCTGGGGCCAGAATGTTTTCATGGCAACATCATAATTTGCACAATGATGTGTATTTTCTATAATACCACATATGTGCAAAGTTTCAATAGTTTTTATCCAATATTTGTAGATATATTCTTGATTTGTGATTTATCTCCAAGGCTGTGCAAACGATATGACGTCATAGGTCATTCATTTGCATATTACAAAAACCTGAATAGCTCTGAAACGAGATGAGATATTGACAAACGGAAAATGTCATTATTCCTCATTTCGAAAGCATTTTTAAATTATCTCAACTTAATTTTCGGTTCGTATGCACTTTAAGTTGTGGAGTTCAACTGAAAGTTTCTTGAAGTATACGTCAAGTTTAGACCCGGTATTGGTCTGTCTAGGGATTTTAAGTATACACTTGTCGCTGGTGTGCATTGTCCTAGATGCAGTTATTGGATACGGAGCTGTAACGAAGCGCTCATTTGCGGTATCCTGTCACAACATCTTCGTTAATATAAATCTGTGTATGATAGCATAAATTAGTTTTCCGCTGTCAAAAGCGTTCGGAACGGGTTTTAGTTGCAAAAACTGTCCCACCAGTATGATCTGCTTTCCGCCGAAGGGCGGCTTTGATTGTCCGGCCATCTTCATCACTGATTCATTCGTGGATTGTGTTGATCAGCTCAACGATTCTTCGACTTGACATCCCTGCCTCGTCCCAAATTATGACATCAGCCGATTTCATTCTTTCTACACAGTGTGGCAGCATAACAGATTTAGAAATAACCATTTCTGAAGGCATATCAGCCGTTAGAAGAGCGTACTGGGAAAGGGCAGTTTTACTTTTTATTGAACCGTCAAATACAGTAGCGGAAATGCCACTAGAATACACCGCTACAACATTTCATCCAAGGCTTTTGAGACGCGTTACGATTTCGTTCACTACGTATGACTTTCCAGTGCCAGCAAGGCCACTCAACAGGATATTATATCCTGTTTCAGCAGTGCTAACAACTGCTCTTTGGTCATCTGTATATAAGGCTCTTACAAGGAAATATAAGGGTTAATACGAGTTCTCTCCTATTTGTCACACCATATTCCAGTCGCTACACCGACGTATTTTTTCACAACTTGTGTTACACCTTACCTTGGTTCCAGTTTTTGGTTACAGCTTTTGAAGAGAACTAAACCATGAAATCGACTACATTTCTATTTGACTTTATACATGTGAGTTTACTTCACCTATTGTTTGCTGAAACGTTCGTGGGTCTCCCCTACAGATTCCACCGTTCAGTGATTGGGCACAATGACTTCATTCTCCGAATCACCTCGAAAAAACACGAGGAGGCGTCGGAATCCTTCGCCACTCGTTCGTCACTGCTCCCGAATAAAAGCCGTTAAACGAAGGCTAATATGATGGAACCCCGGCTCGGTACATGCTTGGTTAGCTTCAGAAACCTTTGAATTTGACATGGACTAATGGATACTCGTGTTTTCTGCCTTCCCTTACTTTTTGTAGGGAAGAAAACAAATGCAGACGTGACACAAATAAAGAATAAACACATCAGTGATGAAGAGGAACAACACACAGGTAAGATTTCATAACTTTATTGACCATTTTAGTACAGTTTCAGATTTGTTTAGAAATTTCCATACAATCCTCTAAAATCATTAGATTGGGCTGCCTGTGGCGATATTGATGCCGTTTACTTCTTTGAGCTCCAACGAATAAAACTGAAAATGATGAAAGTGCGCTTGGCAGATAATTTAGCTTATATGTTATACTCATGCACACTAGCAAGATGCGAAGTTTAATTTCACTTTCAGTTCATCGTCGAGCACAATCTTAAAATCAAGCTAACAGTTGTCACTTTGCCGTTATAAGACAGTTACATCTCCAAGAAAAATACTATATATTAAAAATAAATAAACTATCGCATCTCTGCGTAGCGGCGCAGGCTACGATTGCGAATGCAGGTCCAGTTCTAAAAGCTTTAAAATTAGTACTATACCTGTGGCTAAGCATGTTTCGTTCCCGAATGAGATGTTACGTACGTTGTGAGCTTGTGGTTGTATGTTCTGTCAAAAAAATCCCCAAAATTGTCGTAGTGTCTCGGCCAAGTGTTATATTCGCAAAGGAAAGAAGTATCGTACTATTTGTTTTAACACGTTGGCTCTGACCTATTTCGTGCATACTATTCTAGAAACTCGTGATAATGGGGACTACAACGTCATATTTTTTTCTCTGACTTTAGTAAATGTTTTGACTTAGTGGACCATAATGTTCTGCGTGTTGAACTGTATTTTTTAGATATTGATATCCATATCATTAGATGGATCGCTTCCTATCTCAATAATACACTGTACGATGTAGATCCCAAAGGGTAAGAATTGGGGATTGCCTCTCTCCATCTATTTTTCTGAATGGGGGAACTCCCAGTATACCAAGCTTGCCCCTTTCTGTATTAAGTATGTAGATGACGCTACTGTAGCTGAATTCATCCCTAGATGCTCCACCTCCTTCTTACCTTACAATGTAAATGACATGTATAACTACGCCTCTAGTAGAGGAATGAAGTTAAATCCGAAAAAAAAACGACTGTCGATTTTCTAGTGTACGTGAACCCGACCCTCTATTTTTTGACCGGGCAGCTATTGAGAGGATATATTGTTGTAAGCTGCTTGCAGTCTATGTATCTACCGACCTGTCCTGGAACACTCACTGCTCCTACATATTTGAGAACACCTTTATGCCACACGCGCACAGCTTGTCCAAGCTTATTGCTCTATTATTAGGCTTTCCCCGTATGGGCTGCCTTACCCGAGTACCTTTCGGTCCTTATTGAATCGATGCAGAAGAGAGTATTGCGCATCGTCTTACCCGGCCTGCATTACCACGGTGCTTTGAGCCAGTCATGTGTTAAGTTCGTTAAAAAATCAGCTCGGCTAAGCCTTTAAATTCCCTTGTTCCGCATATTCCGCGTGCTTGCCCGTACAGTCTTCATTCTGATCAAGGTAAATTTGTTAGATTGTTTGCAATACCAACTATGACGTCCACTTCCAATGTAGCATCCTAATTTGAGTAGTCCATTTCCAATGTAGCATCCTCCCTCGAGCTGTATGATGGCTAGTCTGCTATGTAGACGTATTTTTTTCGATCTCCTAAATTCGAAGAAAAATGTAACGTCTGCTTACCCGAGCGCTTAATTAGTTTTCGATATGCAAGCATGACGTCAACACTTTTGTTTTATTTTTTGCCCAATCGAAGCCATTGTTAGAATTTTTTGAATCGGCGCGCCACTACTCAAGCGTGGGAACACTCCTGTGATTGGTCGATGGCAATGGTCGTATTGTCTGGATTCTTTTTAACTGTAACATTGCGTCACTTTCCAGGATATGGAAGGTAAAGTCTGATTGGTCCAAAACGCAATGAGTTGTGCATATTGGAAACTAACTAAGCGCTCGGGTAATTTTTCTTCGAATTTATGAGATTCAAAAAATGCGTCGGCATAGCAGGCTACATAATAGCGAGCACTCTTTTTATTGTGTAGATTGAGGAGGTTTGATTTTCCAGTAATTAGTAGTAATCGTAGTTTTGATGTTTATATTATTATTAATATCGTTCGTATTAACATAATTGAAAACTTGTTAATTAATTAGCCTGGTATTTAAGAAAAACTTATATTGTAACGCAGTCCCAACGATCGATTGTAGTATTTAGCCCTTGGAACATTTGTAAACAAGCCATCTTTATTATTGTTATTATTACTATTATTATTATTATTATTATAATAAGCGCTTTAACGATTATTTCACGATCAAGTACTAAGAGTATTCCCTGTACTGCAATTTTGCATAGCCCAGATACAGGAAAGGTATTCGTACAGTTCGTATAAAAATATTTTCTTTATATGTTTGGTATACGAAGCGGCGAAAAAGGAAAGAACTCGTATTCGTTCACTCTATTTCTTCCACTGGTTCGCGGCTCGCTATTGGGGCGGCGCTTCTTAAAACTTTAATAATTAGACAACCTCAGGAACCAGGGTAATCGTCCGCGATCGTGGACTTAAGGAGTTGCTGGTGGTTTATTATAATAATAATAATTTATTACTTATATTGCGCAAGTTACATTAAAATGATCAAATGCGCATTACATGTTTTAAGTAAAGACTGATATGTACACAGAAGCATTAAACTATACTATGGTAATAAAATATTATAATAAACTATAAACCAATATAAAAATCTAACGTGACAATATAATAAAAATGACCAATTTAAAATTTAAGGACTTATCATAACAATGGAAGTTGATAAAATACTAGTAAGCTAATTTAAAAAGATAGGTCTTCAGATGGCTCTTAAAAGTATTAATAATTTTAATCATGCGTAGTTACTTAGGTAAAGAGTTCCACAATCTAGGCGCAGCAATAACAAATGCCCTATCTCCCAATGTAGTCTTAGTTCTGATTGTAGGAGTAGCAAGCCTACGACTTTCTGAAGATCTAAGACCATATGCAGAAGTCACTCAGATATGATGGCGCAAGACCATGGATCGCCTAAAAAGTAATTAATATAACTTTAAAGTTAACACGTGACCTTATTGGGAGCCAATGCAAATCATGCATGAGCGGTGTGACATGGCAATACCTCGGTGCGTTGCAAACAAGCCTCGCAGCTGCATTTAAGACACACTGGAGCTTGTGCAGTTGGTTGTTTGGTAATCCATACAGCAAACTGTTACAATAATCTATCCGAGAAGTTATAAACGAATGTATCAGAGATTTCGTTGCGTCTTGCGATATTATGCAGGTGGTAGAACGCAGTGCCACACAACTTACTAACATGGCTAGACATGGTTAATTGGGAGTCAAACCATGACCCCAGGTTTCTCACCAGAGACACAGGTTGGATCTCTAAGGATCCAACCTGGATGCTCTCGATATTAACTTTAGCTAGCTGTTGCCTAGTGCCCTAGCATAAGTTTATCTGTGATCATCCAGTTTTTAATATCATGAATACAGTCAGACATTGACATCAGTGCAAATTGAGCATCAGTGGACAGATTAGGACTGAATGATAAGTACAACTGCGTATCATCCGCATAGCAGTGGACTTGGGGTAAGTGATCACTGACAATTTGGAAGAGCTTTCGGGTATATATGGTAAAAAGCAGGGGGCCAAGGCAGGATCGCTGTGGAACACCATGCTTGAGGGGGGACTCCGTGAGAGACCTCCATTGACGGAAATACGCTGAGATCGGTCAGACAAGTAAGACTTGAACCATGCCAGGGCCTTCCAATCAATGCCAAGGTCAGACTTGAGACGATTGAGCAGAATGTCATGATGTATGGTGTCAAATGCAGAACTTAAATCCAACAGGACAAGTAAGGTGACGTGCTGATCGTTCATGTTCATCAATATATCGTTCTTAACCATGAGCAGGGCTGTTTCCGTACTATGATTCTTCTTGTATGCGGACTGCAATAGGGAGTGTAAATTATTGTCTGTCATGTGCTCTGTTAGCTGGTCCACCCCAGCCCTCTCAGACAGTTTGGATATATACGGCAGGTTACTGACTGGGCGGAAGTTCTTGAAGGCGGCGTCAAGACCACATTTTTTGAGCGATGGTAACACCAACGCCTCTTTCCAAGCATCAACAAAGTGCCCAGACTGCAGTGATAAGTTCACCATGTCAGTGATGACTGGCAGTAGAGTATCCAGAAACTGGTGAACCACCCACGTAGGCATGGGATCCAAGGTACATGATTTGTTAGTGGCTTTTCCAATCATACCACGTACTTCCTCTTCAGACAGGGACTTGAAATCAGTGAAGTAGGTATCCATACATACGGCGACGTCTTTGGAAGATGCAGGTGCCGGTGATAACTCCGCCAATTCATCAAGAGATTTGTTAATGTTATCAATCTTCTGCACGAAGAAGTTCCCGAAGTTATCTGCGAGGTGGTTAGGGTCAATATCCCGAGGGAATGAGGCGTTCTTTGGTTCACTGAGCAAAGCCTTTGTAGCTTCAAATAACTTCCTCTGATCAGAACTGTTCTCTTGAATATGAGTGGTATAGTATTCACAACGCACACGGTTCATCAGGCGAGTAGCACGATTTTTCATGCTTTTAAAGGTATTCAAATCCTGCGCAGATTTTGAGGTTCGCCATTTCCTCTCAGCCTTTCGTCGAGATCTTATAGCTTCTTTGATGTCCTTGTTCAACCATGACACGCGTTTCCTATTAACCACAGTTCTTAATTTCATCGGAGCATGTTTGTCGAGTAGAGACGACAGAGTGGAGTTGTAACAGGATGTAAGCTCTTCCAGGTCCGTGAATTGTTTGGCGCACAGTTCAGACTTCACAAGATCGCCTTTGAAAGCGTCTAAGTCGTTCATTTAAGCTTCCTGTACGAGATCTCTTTCACAGTAGGTTGTGGCTTAGTAGAGTTCAGTTGGCAGAGTACAGCAACATGATCAGATATGTATCGATCAACTACAGGGGTGCCTCTAATAATAATCTCCCGTAATGATCAGCGGCTCAGGTGATAGTATAATTGATTCAAGATACGTACTGAAATCTTGGAAAAAATTCTTCATTGTTACTGGGTGCGCTGCGGAGTAAGGCGGGCGATAAATAATTGATAATCGCGCTCGAAATGAGTTAGAGCTCATGCACCTTTCAGAAAACTCAAACGATGGTTTTTCACCAGCATCGATCTTTTTTACTTCGATGTTTTCTTTGAACAGCAGACCAGTTCCGCCGCCTTTACGCACCGAAAGATTTTGATGAAGAAATTTATGAGTACCAGGTGGAATGAACTGTAACTTGGCAGCGGTGTCATTGTCAGATAGCCAGGTTTCGGTAAAGGCGAACACTCGACATCGGAGCTATAAATAAAATCCAGAAGATCAGCAGACTTGGATTTAGCAGAACGGACATTGGCTGAACATAGCGTCACAGGTCGAGGTGAGTCTTGAACAGCAGCTAACAATGGCGAGCGTTTGATGACAATGAGATTGTTTGTGTTCCTACTGCAAGAGGCGTCACAATGAATATTTAATGTATCCAAGAAGTGATTGAAGTAATCACAGAAAAGGCAACAAACACGGCAGTATCGTGAATTTATTTGAACAACTGCGTTATTTAGTAGTTCGATTAATTCACAATGGTTTGTCGCTGAACTGTGTGTGTACATGAGAGATGCCGTTCTGAGTTGAAGTAAATTTCCCCCGTTTCTCGATTCTCTCGTTAAAACGCAACGCTGAAATGTTTTAAAAGGAATAGTACACCATTTTCATTGGTAATCCAGTCAATAAGTGCCTTGAGCTGAGCTAAGTTATGGGAGGATGAAGTATTTTGGCTCAAGGCAAGGAATTGAGCAACCGTCGCTAAAGGGAGGGGGGGAAGCAAAAATTTCAAAACCTAGCTGCTGGGAAGCGTAACTTGGCGAAAGACGCTGGAAACGTGCTCTAGGTTCTTAAGTACTACAGGGGACTCCCAGGGGAGTAGCGGCCAGTGTCGAACCATGTTTGAATGTGGGTTATAACTAGGTGTTATAATCTAGCGCGGAAGGCGGCGCTTCGTGGCTATTTCACCAATGAGAATAGTACACCATTTTCTTGGTAATCCAGTCACTCAGTGCCTTGAGCTAAGCTAAGTTATGGGAGGATGAAGTTTTTCTTAGCCCTTGACTGAGAAGCTACTACTGACTAGTCTAATATACAATAGTGACAATACCCTTATAGTCCTTCCTCTCCAAAACTCAGAAAAAGCCTTTCACGGAGGGTGACAACTGCAACAAACGAACCGGGTTGTTTGGTGGCACCCTTGCTCGATTAAAGGTTCATTAATGGTTATCTTTTAAACGGGGTTCCTTGCCAAATTGTGTATCTTCCAAAGACAGTTCAGTAGTAGCAAGGTAATCCCTTTATGTAGGACGACACGATTTTTTACCAAAAATAAAATAGAATACAACACAATACAATTCAATACAACAATAAAACGCAATACAATACAATACAATCTGGCAGCAATTCGTGTCGTCCTACATGAAGGGATGGCCAGTAGCAATGATGTAACAGAAAATATCTTACAAGTTGTCACCATCTTAATAAAAAACTAGCGTGGTACATGTATGTACTAAAGGTAAATTGTACTTAACATAGCCCTACGGGAATGCAGGAGTGAAATTCTGAATTTCATTTTTTGTACGGAATAGGTCCCCCAGAGAGGACGCGGTTGCTTTCGCGCCAAAGACAGAATATGTGCTATTAGCTAACGCGATTGCAGGTCATGCAATGTTCATATGTTTAGCAGTTTCTGAATAGTATTGGGCGGTGTCTGTGCGTTTCCAACCGACGTGTATGGCTACGTCTTCGATGTTTACTCCCAAGAGAGAATGGCTAATCGCGCATCCGCTCCTAAAACTGTGCATTGTTTCTCCATTGTTGATACCAAGTACGTTCAGGTGCCGATTCAAACGACTTGCAACAGTGGATCCTATGAACGGTTTATCGCTGATGTAGCCTTTTTTGTCAGTAGCCCTGAAGAGGTAGCAATCTCGAAGATCGATGGACATTAGGTTACAGACTTTGACATACAACTGGAGGTTTGCCTCCAGCGAACCCAGCGGACCAAATGCTTGCTGTACGCGTTTCCACGCAGTCGGGTTCAACATACAGTCAAGATCGGACAACACTCGGGAAGGGACGTCCGCTGGGTTCTCCCCCGTTGGAATGAAGTGAAGAGAGAGCAACACTTGTCAATTGTCCATTGTGAAGAGAAATAGCGACCTCAAGATGTTATAGATTGTAACAGATCTAGAAACCTGTCTTACCCAGCTGGATACGAGTACCATGTTGTCCACGAAGCCATCGACTCTCCATTAAAGATAACATCAGAGGCAGCTTCTAGCGTGTTAAGTAGGCCTTGGGCCTCCTTGGCAGCGATAGGCAGGGAACGTGTTTGACTGTCCCAATACCCACGTGTCTTACAGGGGGCTTGGCCAGGGCGGTTGATGATGCCGCCCCAGCCGGAATTAGAGGCGTCAGAGAACAACAATAGCTGAATGTGTTTCTCGTCTTTCCGCTCCATGTATCGATAAATTTCCACTGGAGGAGTTCCTGTCGGAGGTCACTGGGAGAGGGGAATCTGGGTTCTAGCTGTTCTGGATGCTTTAGCAATGGCTTGATATGCGGCAGTTGAGTAAAGTTTTGCGGCTGGCACTAGGAGGGCAAATGAAGTCGTTTTACCAGAAAACTTCTGTAATTTGTTTAAGGACACGGTTTTATGAGCCACGATGTTTTCGCGGAGAGATGAATTTGTCAAGCTTATTTCGAGGTAAGGTAATTGCCTGTTGTGAGAGTCGCAGATGTTGCCCAGAAACTTGACTTGTTGACGGGGAACCACCACACACTTTTTCAGGTCAATGAAGTAACCTAATGAAAGGAGGGTTGAGCAGGCATTAAAGGCTCCCATATCAGCTAACTGGAACCCCGAGAACTGGCATAGTCTTGGAGGAACGGGCGGTGGGAGTGTCAGCTGACCAATGTGTCTGTCATCAATGTATTGAGAACAGGGCACGCCTAAAGATCTGATAAAGCTTGTAGCGGCTAGGCCAATGGTATTGTAAATATATGCATTGGATTTCCATCCAAAAGGTAGCGTGCGATAAGCAAAGTACCAGCCTTTCCACTAGAGGCCGAAATACATACAGCTTGAGGGGTGTAGTGGTACGTGATCATAACCACTCTTATCATCAAATGTTGTTTGGAAGTGGTCAGAGAAAACGTAGCGTGGGATATCTGTGATGAAGTTTGAATGGCGTGTCCGAAATCCAGCAGTTCAACAATCGTGCCTTATCGGGTTCAACCGTAACAGGCATGACTAGATGGGGTAACTCTGGAACTCTGGAAGTCGTGACATATACGGGCATTAGGAAACTTGTTCTGTGGGGGTATGGCGCTATCATATTCATGACCCTGAAAGGTCCTTGAAACGGTGCTAAGAAATCTTGAACCCTAACACCACCAACTGAATCGGACCAGAAACCTGTCCAGAGACGGGTATAAGGTTAAATAAAAAAACCTCTCTGGTCATGATTCAGCGGTGGAATACAAACCTAAGAGACAACATGTCGGGTCGGAAAAAAAATATTAACCATACACTCAATACCTCCTCGCAGGAGGATTGTTGGGAGAACGACACTGCCTGGTGATATGTCCCCGCTTCCCGCAGGCGTAGCCTGTGGGTCCCGTGCCGCGTCTGTGTGGGTACGGAGAGAACCTATAGGTGGATGGAGTCGCATGCCTGTCAAAGATCTCCGCTGAGGGAGGAGGAAGTTGAGCCTGCTTCAACGTCTTTTGAATTTCCTTTGCGACGGCGATCGCGTCTTTGTCTTCGACCAACTTGAACAATACCAGCTGGGAAGTGTCTAGGGATGCAAGCTGGCGAATTTGCTTCAGAACTATGTTGTACCTTCTCTCATCGCCCTTCTCGCGGCCATATCGACTAAGTGCTCGAGCGCCGCAAGGGAAGCATGTCTATCAATGATGCCCACGGGTCGGGAAATGAGTTGGCGTAGGGTGGCCAACGCCGCGTCGACGCTGGAAAAGTCATATAATGACTTCAGGGTGTTAACTTCTTTAATAACAGCAGCGAGATCGCCGTTAGCTGGGGCATTCTGGGAGGGAATTGAAATGAAGGGTATCGTTACAGGCTAATAAATGTCATATAACGTGATTTGCAAATTTGTCTGAAGTCACGTGGTGATAACTAGTAAATATGAGTTTCGAATGCGGTATACAGCAGAGCAGGGCCGCATAGACATATGAACAAAAACACTAGGGATAGAATGCCCCTTATAAACATGATGGTGACACGTGCATGTCAAAGAGAAAACCTATGGTGTCATATGGGCCTGACTGTATTTGGTACACATACACAATGTTATGGGATTGGCAAAATATGTCTATATCCTATAACTCTGATAATGAGCTGCCATAGCTACAGTGGCTGGTAATCGTTGAAATGTGGGGCGATACACACCCAATAAGCAATGTTGTTGAAACCTAGCCAAATATTTGGCTGGTGACGCAGTCCTGTTTAATTTACCGAAAATGATGGCGACACACGGCCACTATTCTTTGATTGGAGCTCATGACTCTTGCCAAAGATAACAGACACATGCCTAATATCATTTTGTTGGCAACACACGCCTCTTATGGAAAATAACAATGACACCCGCCCAATATACTTTGGCTGGCGACACCACCTGCCGACACACGTTTCTTACCGAGAAACAAGGCTACACACGCCCAATATAATTTAGCTGCCGACACGCTTCTTACCGAAAACAATGGCTACACACGTTTAATATAATTTCGTTGGTGACACGTCTTGCGAACCACGCCTCTTACCAAAAATAATGGCTACAGACGCCTCATATAATTTGACTGGCGATACACGCCTGGCGACCCACGCCTCTTACCGAAAATAATGGCTAGACATGTCCAATCTCATTTGGTTGGCGACACACACTTGGCGACACACGCCTGTTACCAAAATAATGGCGACACACGTCTAATATAATTTGGCTGGCGACGCACGAGTCTTACCGAAAATAATGGCTACAGACGCCTCATATAATTTGACTGGCGACACACGCCTGGCGACCCACGCCTGGCGACCCACGCCTCTTACCGAAAATAATGGCTAGACACGCCCATCTCATTTGGTTAGCGACACTTGCTTGGCGACACACGCCTGTTACCAAAATAATAGCGACACACGCCCCAATAATTTCGCTGCCGACACACGCCTAGCGACACCCGCCACTTACCAAAAAATAATGGCGACACACGCCCCATGTGATTTGATTGGCGACACACGCCTGGCGACCCACGCCTCTTACCGGAAATAAAGGTTAGACACGTTCAATCTCATATGGTTGGCGACACACGCCTCTTACCAACATAATGGCGACACACGCCCCATATAATTTGGCTGGCGACACACGCCTGGCGACATCCGCCACTTACCAAAAATAATCGTGACACACGCCAAATGTAATTTGATTAGCGCCACGCGCCAATCACCCAAAGTAATGGCGATACCCGCCCAATATGGTTTTATTGGCGACATTTGCGTCTTAATGAAAATAACAGTGACCCACTCCCAATATAATTTAATTAATTGTAGTTAATTAGGCAATAGCCGACAAGAATGGTGCCACACGCCCAATGTAATTACACCTATTTATGTAATAATAATGGCGGCGCGTCTAATAATAACTACGTTGGCGACACATATCCAGTATGCACGGATGAAAATTACCTACGAAATGAGATCGAAAATACCTGTTGATAGGATTACAGTGAATAACAGCAGGTAAACAAAACACAGTAAAGTTAATACAGTGGGTAAACCAGGTGGGAATTGCATGCGAAATGCATTTGAGATAAAACACGTGCTTAACAGGACTGCGAATTGTAAAACAACAGGCGAACGGCACCCCATAAAAGTTATATGATGGACTAAACGGGTGAAAATTGCATACGAAATGAGATAAACATACGTGCATAACTGGACTGCGAATAACGGCCGGCGAGCAACACACAGTAAAACTAATACGCAATGGGATATCCGGGTGAAAGTTTTCTACGCAATGAGACGAATAAACGGGGCTACGAACCGTAGAGGCGAAAACCAAAGTAGAAACTGGCTAGGAGGCGAACACGCAGAAGGCGACTAACATAAACATGAGACTGGTGAAATTTACGTTACCTCGCCTGCTGGTACAGGAATATCGGGGACGGGAACTGGTTCTGCGGTCACTAGTGGTGGATGATCGTCCAAGGCTACGAGGATAGCAGGGTCTGGAGCAATTGGGGCTGCCATAGTTGAGAGTTTAGCGACGGTAGCGAAAATTTAATCACTGACCTAGCTGCAGGGAAGCGTAACTTGGCGAAAGACGCTGGAAACGTGTTCTAGGTTCTTAAATACTACAGGGGACTCCCAGGGGAGCAGCGGTGTCAAACCATGTTTGAATGTGGGTGATAACTAGGTGTTATAATCTAGCGCGGAAGGCGCTTCGTGGCTATTTCACCAATGAGAATAGTATACATTATACGCTTTCACATGGTATAAGTTTGACTTTATTTGGTGATCTACAAGTGATCAGTAATTTGCGAAATGAAACTCTTTCAAGTCGGTATACCGACTTTGTCATAAACAAATGAACGACGCCGTTCTGAGTTGAAGTAAATTTCTCCCGTTTCTCGATTCTCTCGTAAAAAAATTTTAAAAGGGATAGTATACATTTTTAAAATAAATTTTTAAAAGAGATAGTATACATAAGTTTTCACATGGTATAAGTTTGACTTTATTTGGTGATTTACAAATGATCAGTAAGTGAAACGTTTTCAAGGTATACCGGCTTTGTCATAAACAAATGAACGACGCCATTCTGCATGAGTTGAAGTAAGTTTCCCCCGTTTCTCGATTAATCGGAACTAGGGCAGGATTTCATCTTCTGCCTTAACCTTAACTTGGAATTGGTATGGAAGTGACTTGGAGTTGGTATCGAAACGACTTGGAGTTGTTTTTATATTTGTTTTAAAGCGCTTTATTGGCCCGGGAATCTTTCTCCGTACTTTTGAATTATAGTATTAATTTAACAGAAGTTTCCCGCAGGATTAAACCCTATGTAAAAACTTACACCTCTTTACCCAATTGTGTTGTGTCGACAAGCTTTAGTCGTTAATTCAGCACTTGAGTCGGGTATTGTGTGGGGAGGGTTTTGAAGGCGGAGAAGTAGTCGGGTATTGTGTGGGGAGGGTTTTGAAGGCGGAGAAATAGGCGGAGCTTTCTGGTCTCCCGGAACTTTGAAACGTCATTACCCTAGTAAATATTCAAGATTTTCAAGGTTCCCTTTTAAAATCTTCATTTGCTACCAGACATATTTATCAGATATTTCTAAACATTCACAGGAAGAGCGTTTAAGCATTATGGAATCATTTCCCGACGATACCTAAGCGATTTATTAAAAAAAAAATGAGAATCATTTCCCCCCTAAAAAACGTAAATTACGGACAAATTTGCTACCAGAGAAATTTAACGTTTTTTTTTATTGATAGCGCAAATTGTCTCTACCTAAGTGATATAACGCAACTATTCTCACCGGTATTACCCAAGTACGAATAAGAGGCGCAACCTACAGAATCACCTCACCATTTGAGCGAGGTCGCCAAACCTTCGACATCTAGTCGTCCTCTCGTCTGTGGTATGATGGCCGAGCAAGTTCTCCACCCACCATAGCGTCCATTTATGAATGTCTTGGCTCCCCAAGTACAAACCGAAGACCCTCCACCGGCTCAAGCTAACCCAGGTGTTAAACTATTTCCGTTCGTGTTTCTTTTTTTGTCGCCGTTCTCGCGTTTCTCGGCTTCTTGTGTGTAAGTCATGAGATATGTTTGGCTATTTGTTCCCTCATGACTGTTATTGGCATGCTTTATTGTAGTGCATGTGTTATGTGAGCGGTCTCGGCGAAAGTTTTTCTACGCCGCTCTTCTCGTATAAGTCATGGGATGTGTTTGGCTATTTGTTCCCTCATGGCTGTTGTTGGCATGCTTATTGTAATGCATGTGTTTATATGTGAGCGGTCTCGGCGAAAGTTTTCTACGCCGCTCTTCTCGTATAAGTCATGGGATGTGTTTGGCTATTTGTTCCCTCATGGCTGTTATTGGCATGCTTATTGTAATGCATGTGTTATGTGAGCGGTCTCGGCGAAAGTTTTCCTACGCCGCTCTTCTCGTATAAGTCATGGGATGTGTTTGGCTATTTGTTCCCTCATGGCTGTTGTTGACATGCGTTATTGTAATGCATGAGTTTATATGTGAGCGGTGTCGGCGAAAGATTTTCTACGCCGCTCTTCTCGTATAAGTCATGATATGTGTTCGGCTGTTTGTTCCCTCATTACTGTTATTGGCATGCTTTATTGTAGTGCATGTGTTATGTGAGCGGTCTCGGTAGAGTTTTTCTACCCCGCTCTTCTTGTTTCAGTCATGGGATGTGTTTGGCTATTTGTTCCCTCACGACTGTTATTGGCATGCTTTATTGTAGTGCATGTGTTATGTGAGCGCTTTATGCGAAATATTTTTCTACTACGCTCTTCCCGTGCAGATCGTATATCGATTTGACTCATTGTTCCTTCATTTGGCAGTTCGTTGCCCCTTTCCGCGTACGTCATGGTACACACTTGGTTTATTTGGCTTGTTCATAACAACAGTTTCAATTATTGTGCATTGGTCAAGTACATCTCGCTAATTGGGTATTATCTTGCTTTCCATTGCAATTATCCTCATTGGTTGTCCCGCTGTTACTGTTGTGCCCTAGCCTGGCATTCATTTGTTCATTACCGTTTATTACCATTGTTTCAGCTGTGTTTCAGCTTATATTGTTTCTCCTGTCTTTTTTGGTAATACTACTCCGCATTCCGCTTCAATTTTGGGGTTATCTCAATTGCTTCCCCCACGCCTTTTTAATTTTTTTCGCTCGAGGGTGACAGCTTTAAAAGGGGAGTCTAATTCCTTCTCGGATTACTGAGGTTTAAGGCTGTCATCCTCTGGGCTGAGCTACTTTTTACTCGCTTGTTTCTTTTCCCAGTGATCATCTAAGCGTTTCAAGCCAAGATCGCTCTTTCAATACTGGGAACTAACGCAGGGGTTCGACCCGACTCGCGTTACCGACCATTTTATCGCCTGGATTCGGCATCACGGCAACCCCTATGCGCACGCGCAGCCCAGGGGTTGGCAGCTGGTAACACCCACATATCTCGGTATTTCCTCAGCTCAGTGCTTAGTGGCCACGATGTGTCTTTGCTGGCCTTCAGGGACACTAACAGTTTTGTCGCCGGAGGTTCCCAACAGGGTCGCAAGCGTAAGTCGACCTCTTTATCAGTTTTCAGTTCTCAGGGCCTCTGTGGGTCTCGGAGGTTTGAGGTTTGAGTGTTGGGTTGTCTTCGCGGGGTTTAGGTTATATAACCATGTTATGATCGTTGGCATTCTAAGATCACTGTGGCCACCGGATATCCGTAGCTCAATGAGTACGGGTGAGACCGATGAGAATAGGATACTATATGTTCCATAAGAAGCCTGACGTGGCCCTACTGAAGCGTTTTTAGGCAATTCCTTTGTAATTTTGCGTGAGCGATCAACCAGAGATTTTGAATTGGGGGCTTTTTGGCTTACAAATATCCCGGATGTGTCGCTCCATTGTACGCGATGAACTACTTTCTAACCTTATGATTCTTGTAAAGGAACTGTTATTGACCAAAAAATACATGAACAACGTAATATCTTCGATCTGCGCTGCCTGGACAGATGAAAACGTAAGCGAAATACAATCTCAAGTTAAGTGTATGCAAACACGTTTAGATATAAACGGGTATCCAATTATAATCAAAGGTTAGATTTCGTCAGGCGCGCTCACACAAGAAGAAGTTTCAGGATCTCCTAAAGAAGGAATTTTTACCGATAAATGATAAATTAGGGAAGCTAGCAAACAATTTTCAAGAATTGAAGGACACAGTCCGGTTTATGTCCGATAAATACGACGAATTGCTAACGCAAATTCAATTAACGAACCAGAAACTACTCAGCCAAAGTCTGGCCGTTAACTCCTTAAAAGAAAAGCTTGAAAACGTACAGAAGTGCGCCTCAGGTGCCAAACTACAAACTGATGAGCTGGCTCAGTATTTAAGGAGAGACTGCCTTGAGATATCAGGCATCGAAACAACCGACGACTGCTCCTCTAACGAAATCGTCCAGTCAGTCGGTCAAGCCATTGGTGTTCCAATCGCCGAAACAGATATTTCGACGAGCCATCCTATCCCCTCGTATAACACAGAAGCTCCGCCAAAGCCGATTGTCAAATTCGTGCGAAGAGATGTACGCAACACGTTTTATGCTAACCGAAAGAGACTGGCTAACAAAAAAGCAAAGGATCTTCCGAACTTGGGCCTTCAGTCATCTGCCAACGTATATATATCCGAATCCCTCACTCCGTCAAGGAAAAAAATCTTTGGTGGCGTGAATAAGATAAAGAAGGAATGGAAATGGAAATTCATTTGGATTTACTATCGACAGATCTTCTTGAAGGAGGCAGAGAACACGAAAACATTCTCTTTTGACACCGAGGAAGACCTCCGCGACTTTGAAAGTAAGAACCGTCGCCATTAGAAAAGCAGATAAGCTTATTACCTATATGTATACGATATTATTAATATATTACTGAAAAACTATGAGCAGAATAAGGTTAGTAACTTTAAAGCTACATGCATCGAATTATCTTCAATCCAATGATCGCTAGCAGTAGCTATACCATGCTTGTTGAACTACCATTCCATGATCTTGACGATAAAGAGTTGCTAAACATAACTGGGGCGTGGGTTTACTCCTCCCCCACCTCTATATTTGACTCGAAAGACCTTTTCCAAGATATAATTGAATGCCCAGATAAACAAGCTGAAGAATTCGAGAATTACATAGAATCAAAATATTTTTCTATTAAACAAACTGGATCTTTATTTAATAAGGCAACTCAAAAAAATGGATTCTCAATTTTGCATTGCAATATGCGCAATCTATCTAAAAACCTCTCAATGCAAGAAGATATCGTTCTGACATCGAAGGAATCACCAGATATTATTGCTATCTCAGAAACTAAACTGAAAGAGACTAACAGCCTTAACATTAGCAAACCAGGATATTCGTTTTTGCATACAAACTCTAAAACATTGGCTGGAGGTGTTGGCCTTTATCTTAAGAAAGAATTGGAATTTGTGAGAAGGCATGACCTTGAACTAACTGTGGAAGGTTTAGAATCCTGTTGGATTGAGATCATACGAAAAAGACAAAAGAATATTATAATTGGCTGCATTTACCGACACCCACATAATGACCGTAAACATTTTCTCGAAATCTTAAAAGTTAAGCTTGAGTACTTAAACAGTAAAGGACAAGAAATGTTCTTGCTCGGAGACATAAACATAAACTTCCTAAAATACAACGTTGATAACCAAACATCTGATTTCCTTGACATGATTCTATTAGGTTTCCTGCCAATTATTACAAAGGCGACATGAATCACTGATCATACCTCGACTTTAATATATCATATTTACACCAACATTCCACAAAAAGTACTAAAAGCAGGTATTTGTTTAGCTAATATATCTGACCACCTTCCTATATTCTGCACGGTCGCGAATAAGCTACCCGTGACAGACGATTTACGATATTTTAGAGATTTTTCGAATTTTAACGATGACTTATTTTTGAATGACATAGCGGACACTGACTTCCAAAGTCTTGTAAGTGATGATAATGTTAATAACAGCATGAATAGAATCGTTGAAGCGCTTCAAACAATAACTGATAGGCACGCTCGGATACGTAAAGTATCTAATAAAAAGAAAAAAACAATTTAAAAAACCATGGATATCTCATGCTTTACTGGTCTCGATAAGGAAAAGACAAAAACGTTTTAAAACCCACTTTTTAAGTAATCATCCAACAAAAGTAAAGATGTATAAAGCATATAACAACAAATTAAACAAAGTTAAAGAAGCCGCGAAAACGAACTATTTTCGCGCTCAATTTAATTAAATAAAGAAAACTTAAAAACAACGTGGAAGTTGATTGGAATGATAACAAATCGGAAAAATATGAACTCACAAACAACGATAAAGAAGCACATCTATAAAAATAAATGTTATACTGATAAGGCTAGCATTTCTCATCAATTAAACACACAGTATATTAATGTTGGCAACGATTTAGCTAGTAAGCTTCCATCAAATGATGATAATCCAATAAAAGACATTAACAGATCCTTCCAGAATAGTTTTGTGGCATTATATTTCGTGGCATTTATGCACATGAAGTCTACGATGCAATTATGGGACTTAAACTAAATAATTCATCAATTGGTATCCCCCCATCATGCATTAAACTTGCCCGTGAACATATATATGAAGCACTAACAATAATTTTCAATCAATCCCTTCTTCAAGGAATTGTACCGGATATTCTCAAAATTTATAAGGTAACGCCTGTCGATAAAGGAGGGGAAATTACTAATCCAGCCCATTTTCGTCCTATTTCGACGTTATCAGCCTTTACTCTAATGTTTGAAAAACTAATATACAAGCAACTTATTAATTACATTGAAAAACAAGAAATTCTCTTTGAATTCCAATTTGGATTTCGCAAAGACTTCCCAGGCTATAACAGAAATTACAGATAACTTAAGAAAAGCGATTGATAATAACTTGTATACTTGTGGAGTGTTATTAGATTGTTCGAAAGCATTCGACACTGTTAACCAGAATCCTATGGCATTAGAGGCCTACCCTTAAAATGGTTCACAAGTTATTTAACGAACAGGCAGCAGTATGTGTCTCTAGGAAATGTCGACTCCCCCAAACAAACAATGATCTGTGGCATCCCTCAGCTAGCTCTCTAGGACCAATTTTATTTTTAATTTACATCAACGATATACCGAATTGTTCTGATGCCCTAACATTCAAAATATTTGCGGACGATACCAATGTATTTGCATCGGCTAAAGATTTAAAAAGCCTAGAAAATTTAATGAACTCTGAACTAAAAAAGGTCAAAGAATGGTGTGACATAAATAAGTTATCTATTAATCTATCGAAAACTAATTTTATGATCATAAAGTCAGCTAAGAAAAGGGACATGAATATAGATATCAAAATATTGAGCCCTGATGGATCGTGCAACTCCTTGAAAGGAAAAGACCACATAATATATCTAGGAGTCATGATTAACGATACAATTGCAATGTGTTGGAAATACCATATATCATATGTATCTTCGCGTATTTCACAAAACAAAAGTATTATATCACTATTTATCATTGACACAACTAAAGCAAATTTATTACAATCTTATTTATCCATACATCTCATATGCGATATTAGCTTGGGGCAGCGCTTATAAAACCAATTTACAAAAAGTACAAACAAAGCAAAACCATGTCGCAAGATTAATATTATATGGTAGAAATACTGAAAGTGCTCTCCCACTGCTAAATATCTTAGATATACTTACAGTTCACAGTGTTTTCTATCTCCACGCATTAGAATTTGTTCACTTCTGGCACAAAGATCAATTACCTAACTTGTTCGATATTTTTTCCCCAATATGCCAGCAATGTCCACAGTTATAATACGAGATATGCAGCCAAACAAAATTTACATAAATCAGGCGTTAGAACAAACACAGGAAAACAAATGATTTCCTTTATGGCAATTGACCTTTGGCGAAATGTCCCTTACCACCTCAAAAAATTAAATGTATTTTATTTCTCAAAAAGCATAAAACAGTATTTATTGTCAGACCAATATTCAAAATAACTATCTATAATTGCTCAAATTGTTATTCATATTTTTGTAATTAGTATTCTAATTTTTTGAGTTTTCCCAGTAATCTAAACTAGTTTGTAAATTTCCTTCCCGATTTCCTTTCTCCTATTATAATTGCTGATTAACAAGGCTGGAGGCTAACTCGAGAACTTCACAGTTTATTTAGCTTCCAGGCTCAAATATTACTTAATCTGTATTGCCCATCACATTGTATATATATTAGTTATTTTCTTTTTATATTGTATACATGTACATGTCATTATAAGAGCAATAAAGATTGATTGATTGATTGATTGATTATACATGTCTGTTAATATGGGGAAAGCTGAGGAAGATCAACTTTGGAGCATAAACTCTCATTGAGCTTTTAAATGAAGTAAATACCGGCAAGCGGGATATTTATGGAATGATTCTTCTGAAGAGACGATAGTATGCTAATTTATTAAAAGAATGAAATAAATTTTAGTTAATTGACAACTCTTATCGTGACGTGAGCCTGAGTTGAGGTTTACTTCCGGCCCTTACTTGCGTGACGTGACATTCCACTCCTCGTGGCCTATGACGTCCTATAGATATCACGTGACATGCCTTCACATGGCATGTCCTTTCCACGGCGTTCATTCCTGTGTTGATCACACAGTCTGAAGCCTACAAAAAATACTTGATTTCTCGACATTCATATTCAAATCACGTCTTAAAATACAACACAAGTGCAAGCTATTTACGTATTAAGTCCAGCAAAAGTTAAAAGAGCCTAAAGATGCCGCCTATTAGGTCTACTAGGCGAACACCCAGGCAGCAAACCGAATTCGAAAGAACAGCAACAGTAGTGACAGATGACAATGCACGTATTCCTGAATCCACCGCGCTGGACGCTCTACTGGTCAAAGAACTACGAGCTCTATGTGGAAAACACGGCCTCCCGACAGAGGGAAAAAAATAATCCTGCAAAACCGACTAAATCAAGCCCGGCAGAGCAAAAACAATGACAACAATCTGCCCTCAGATAATCAAGATGGCGTCCACCTCGTGGTCGGCAAAGACACCACAAGCTCGCTACTTAGCATTGAACAACTGGCCCAGGTTCGGTCGCTAGTTGAAGTATCTATTAATGGAGCCATCGAAAAAGCCGCTCAAGCTGCTGCCCATGCTGCAGTCAACGCGTTCACCTCCACGGCCAGCCAAAATGTTGTGGCGACAACTGTGACAGGCACACAGGAACGCACCATCGAACTTTCCCTCACAGATCTCCAAGCTGCTATTGGATTGGAAGCACCAACCGTCTTTACTGAGGATTCGGTACACGAATTGCCTTCCAAGTTAGTTAAAGAAGCTCTTAGCGGTGAGTTCATGGAACTATCTAGGTTATTACCTAAGGACATTAATTTATTAAGCCCTCACGATGAGCCCCTTATTTTAACTGTAGAAAATTCAGTGATAAAATTAAGCCACTCGAACAAAACAACATCCATAACTAACATAGACGAGTGGACATCCGCTTTTTCCGCTTATATGAGCGTAATCATTAGCAAAAGCCCGGAGAGAGCAGCCGGCTGCTAGAATACATGTCACTAATCCGTTATGCAGCCAAATATCACCAGGGGTTAGGGTGGTGTGTCTATGACATAAAATTTCGTCAAAAAGCAGCAAACAACAGAGCACTAAAATGGTCACTTATTGACAGCCAACTATGGCTTAAAACCTTCACTGTGTCTCTTTCACGCATGAAGGAAGAGATTGTTTTTTTCCAATCAGGACCCTCTTCAGCAGGTATACGAGGGAACGACAACCGTACCTGCCACAATTATAATAAGGGATATGCCTGTGCCAGAACCCCTTGCATGTTTGCCCATAAGTGTAATAGACCAGGATGCGGGAAAGACCACCCCGGGTATAAATGCTCAAGTCAGTCTGGCAACTCAGAACGGTCTGAGTCTAGGAGCGACAACTCCCACAGAGGGGAAAAATCTTCCTCCAGACACGAGAGCCGACGTGAAAAATAATTTTAGTAATATGGTCACTCCTGTAAATGTTGCTTCACTAAAAAATGGGACTCTCGGGTCACCCCAACCAGTCATTTGTTAATAAGTTATGCTCTGAGCTGACCGAAGGGGCCCGCATTGGCTATTCTGGACCAAGGTCCCCACGGTTTTCAAACAATTTGCCTACTGCCTTCGAAAACCCAACTATAATATCGAACAATTTAGCTGAGGAGGTTAAAAAGGGTCGTACAGCCGGTCCCTTTGCATCCCCCCTTTTAAGAATTTCCAAGTTTGACCCATTGGCCTTGTTCCGAAAAAACACTCTGAAAAATTCCGTACCATTTTTCACTTATCTTTCCCAAAATCTGGAACATCAAGCATTAACTACTTTATTAATAAAGATGAATTTTCTCTTCATTACATAACTATTGACAATGCCATTGAAGCAATTCAAAGCTTTGGCCCAAATTGTTATATGGCAAAAACAGATATAGAGTCTGCATTCAGACTCTTCCCAGTCCACCCAGATGATTGGGAGCTCTTGGGAATGCATTGGAATCAGCAATACTATTTTGATAAAGTTCTCCCTTTTGGCCTTCGTAGTGCACCTTTTATTTTTAACCAACTGGCGGATGCAATCGAATGGACTTTACAAAACAAGTGTGCAATATCCTTTGTTTGTCATATGTTAGATGACTTTCTTATCATAGAGCCTGGTAGCACTGATAATCCTCCTGAATCACTCTGCAGTGCTAGTCTATCCAGTATGCTCATGACTTTCAAAAACCTGAATGTCCCTATCTCACTCCCTAAAACAGAGGGTCCTTCTCAAGTCATTCAGTTCATGGGTATTATCCTAGATACCAACTCCATGGAGGCTAGATTACCTCAGGATAAGGTAGAGCGGATTCAAACTGCTCTTGATTCCTTTCAACATAGAAAGTCTACTACACTTCAGGAACTGCAGTCATTGATAGGAACATTGAACTTTGCATGTAAGGTTATCCCGCCAGGCCGGCCTTTCCTCCAGCGCATGATTCACCTCACGCGAGGGGTATCACAGCCCCATCACCACATAAAGCTGAACTCTGGGTTTTACAAAGACATTGAAATGTGGAAACTTTTCATTTTCCAGTGGAATGGGGTAGGTATGTTTATGTCCCTACACTGGGACACTTCTGATTCTCTGTCTTTGTTCACCGATGCCTCTGGTACACTGGGTTATGGGGGCTTTTTTGACAATGCTTGGTTCCAAAGCCGATGGCTACCTTGCCAACAGCTAAGCCAGCCAGGCATAAGTATTCTATGGCAGGAGCTATTTGCAATTAACATTGCATGTCATATATGGGGCCCTCGCTGGGCATGCAAACGCATACAGTTTCATTGCGATAACCAAGGCGTTGTAGAGGTCATTAATTCTAAACGGTCAAAAATTTCTCGCGTCATGGACCTAATACGTGACCTCACCCTTTGTACTCTTAAGCACAACTTCTATTTCCGTGCAGTCCATATTCCTGGAAAGATTAATGAAATCGGGGACTCTCTTTCTCGATTTCAGATGGACCGATTTCATCGGCTAGCCCCTCAAGCCAATTCAACACCAGAAACTATCCCAGTCCATCTGTGCAATCTTTGAACAGAAAAGCCCAGGAATACATGGGGATGGCTCTTGCATCTACCACAAAGAAACATACTCTTCAGGCATGCGACAATTCCTAGCATTCTGTCAGCAGATGAGCATTGTTCCAAAATACCCACTAGACGAGGATACTCTGATCTATTTCTGTGCATTCATGGATCGGTCAGTACAACATGGTACTATCAAAAACTATCTATCAGCAGTAAAACACTATCACTCTAGCAATGGTCAGGCTCTTGCACTAAACACTTTTCTACGCCTCCAACTTGTCCTTCGTGGCATAAAACGCATGCAAGGCATAAGTCAAAAGGTGCGCAGGCCTATCACCCTGGCCATACTTAATCTTTTTTTACTGCCTTCTTAACATAGAACGTACCAGTAACAAGGACTCACTAATGCTATGGGCGGCAATGACCCTAGCTTTCTTCGGCTTCTTACGCAACTTACACAACATCTCATGGTAAGGGATATAAGCGTTCTGCCAAAAAGCGCTCCTCAGTACTTGTTAGTTAGGATTATGGCATCAAAAACTGACCCCTTCCGTCAAGGGCAGACTATTTTGGTAGGGAAGTCTCACTCCAAAATTTGCCCAGTATCAGCCATGCTGGCATTCCTAGCCATAAAAGATCCAAATCCAAAATGCGGTCCCATTTTCACCTATCAGAATGGCTCCTTCCTCACTCGGGAAAAACACACAAGCGAAACTAGGTTACTTTTGTCCATGGGAGGGTTAAACTCAACTGAGTATGCTGGGCACAGTTTCCGTATAGGTGCAGCAACATCCGCCGCAGCTGCCAATCTCCCACCATGGCTCATAAAGGTTTTAGGTCGGTGGTCTTCTGATTGCTTTGAAAGATACATTAAAACCCCGGTCTCCATTCTGGCAAAGGTTTCACAGAGATTAAGTTTTAAATAGAACCTTTTACATAAATATATAACACTCATTAGTGCTCGTCAATGGGGGAATGCTTTGCATTTGTGGAGATGAAGTGCTCTTTTGTCACACTTTTGCCCCCATAGACTCTATTTCTGGAGGACCAACCCCCTCCAGCTAGTACTGCTTGGACCTAGGTTAGAGGAGGCCCAACTCCCTCCTATAAGACCTGTAAGTGGTGAAGCACAGTTGCAAAACCAATTCTGCTGTGGGTCTGATGAATACGGGTTTCATGCGATTTCACCCAAATCTAAACTCCACAAGTGCATACAGAATGGCGCCTTTCGGTAGCACCACAAACCCTCCAACGATGCAGCTTCCATCTCAACATTTCACAGGATGCACCTTCAATTTCTTCTCAAAAGAAAACCAAGACACTTCAGAACCACCGAAGGCGAGCTTATATTCTGGATTCAGATGACGAAAACTAGAACTAAAGACACTAGTGGACTCAATAAGTGTCTTGAACTAAGCTTCAAGATTGTGTGTTCATTTTTTGATCATGAGTTGTAATCCATGTCCGGTTGAAAATGGATCTTTTATGTGTAAACTTTAAATTTTCAAAGAAACGAGATTAAAAAAGTTAATATTTTAAGTTCAAACCTTTGTTTGATTGCTTTACGAAGCTTTCACGTAAAAAAAATACTTTTATGATGGTGACTCATACTGATTTAAAAATATTATAGACTAGCAGGGGTTGGGAGAGGGGGGGGGAGGAGGTGGGGGGGGGGGGGGGGGGGAGGGGGGGGGAGGAGGGGTTAAAACATGGAAACCCTGAAATGTTGTTGCTTTTAGTAGATTTCAAAATGGATATAATAAAGTGGTAATTGACCTTCCTGTCGTTAAATTTTGGTCTGAAATCATACCGGTGATTACAAATCACAAGTATGATTACAAAAGCGCTCGTGCGATTTTGTAATCACGGGTATGATTTCAGACCAAATTGCACACCACTCAGTTCAATTACCATTATACATTTCGCTCGTAACATCTATTAAAACACAGCAAACACTAGAGAACTATTTTCTAATTGTTAAAAATTCTTCTGATATAATAATGATAATAATAAAATATTTCCCTCTTTATTCTTTCCACCATGGGTGTTTTGCATTTACTTATCATTAGTTAGTTCATTACTCAACCTTTCTGTCACAATAAATTGAATACAATTAGTAAATCAACAAGTTAAAAGAACAGCTTTGAATATTCTAGTGATTATTGTTGTTGTTATTATCTCCATTATTATTGTTATTATTGTCATCATCATCACATTATCATTACCTGTTACTATTGTTCTGCCTATTTTCTTTCTTATTACTATTATTATTTTCTAGTTAAAAGAATAGACGTTGATCCGTACGATGCTGAAACATCACAAGGTGATGCCCAGCAATTTGCTACAGAGCCGACTCCTCCTGCCTACTCGTCACAGTCTCAAGGGTATCCACAACAAGTTCCCCCAGCAGCAGCAGCAGCAGTATCCACAACAAGTTCCCCAGCAGCAGCAGCAGCAGCAGTATCCACAACAAGTTCCCCAGCAACAACAACCTATCATGATGCAGCCATACCCTGTTTATTCGGCCCCACCAGTTCTGCAACAGCCTTCTACGATTGTGATTCAGAGCCCAGTATGTTTTAAAATGAATTGATTGCTTGACTGATTGATTGCATGATTGACTGATTAATCATATGATCGATTGATTGATGGATGGATAGCTAGATTGATTGATTGAATGACTGACCGATCGATTGATTGGTTGATTAGTTGATTGATTGATGTTTAGAGAGAGAGGATGATCATATCACTGAAGTGTTTTGCAGAGTGGCCCTGTGTAAAAAAGGAACGAAAGTAACAAAATATTTAAGCGTTAATATAAAGATTAGTTTGAATGTTTTGTCGACAAATACATGCACGCGCAGATAGCTAGCCTAATACAGTATGAATGAATAGACCCTTTCAGCTTGCCTGTTCGTTGCCCCATTTCAGACCACGTGTCTTTTCCTTGAGTAAATGTAGTATATTGAACTGAAATACAGGTAAGATACGGACACGTACAACACGTGTGAACTCAACAAGATGGCAGCCTTACTAACCCCGATCCCAAGAGGCCTTGCGGTCTGATAACACAGGGAACCCAGATGCTACATCTTCCTCCCCTTTTATGTTACTAACATGACATGGAGCAAAAGTGGAAAACTACGACATTTCAAAACTAAAAGTTTGTAAGTTCCAATGATAATGTCAATGTCAATCAGTTCAAATCACACTCAGGTGAAACTCTGGAATCCTACTTCATAATCTTTCAAGTAGCTTGGGGTAGTCTTGGTTCTGACAGATCGTCTTAGAGTGGCGGCTGTAAGACTGGGTGTGCCTTGCTGGGATCTGGGTCTGTAGCTGAAGGGTCTGTACAATTCGGAGGGTCAGCTGCAGGTGTCGGGTCAGCTGCACTTGTCATGTCGCTTGAAGAACTTGGGGTGTTTGAGACTTCGATCCACCAAGGGATGGTGCTTGGGGCGACGGGAATGTCTGTTTCAGCGTTGCTTGGTAGCTGGATACCGCCGTTGATCAGCCTTGAACAGATGTGGTCCGCTGTCGCTCAGTTGTACTGTGTAGGAAACTGGTGCTGACTTGCTCAAGATGGTTCCACTCCACCATTTTGGACCAGGAGATAAATTCTTAACAAATACAGGATCTGCTGTCTAGGCGTGTTGCTTGCCTTCTACCCGCATGCGTGTTGTGTTCTGGCTCAAGGGGTTAATTAGGTCAAGCTTGGTCTTCAGCTTCCTCTGCAACAGCAATTCACTTGGAGTCCGTCCTGTTGTCGCTTGTGGGGTAGTACGATAGGCCAACAAGAACCTACTTAATTTTGCTTCTATTGGTCCTTGACTTTTCTCCATCTTCTTCATCCCCTCTTTGAAAGTGCAAACATATCTCTCGAACAGTCCATTCGAGGCTGGGTGCTTGGGGACTGAAGTGATATGCTTGATTCCATTTTCAGTCATGAATAGGGCAAACTCCTGGCTGGTGAAAGCTGTGCCTGTGTTGCAAAACACTCACGTAACTTCTGAATAGTGACTGCAGACGTCGATGAATTGGTCTTGAACACTTCTAACCATTTGCTTTGTGCGTCGACCACCACTAGGAACATATGTCCGAGAAAAGGACCTGTATAGTCGATGTGTAGTCGTGACCATGGCCTTGAAGGCCACTCCCATGGATGAAGGGGTGCAGTTGATGGAAGGGTCGCATGCAATTGGCAGTCCATACAACTTTCACTTTCCTCTCCATGTCTGAGTCTAGACCGGGCCACCAAAAGCAACTGCGGGGTAGTAGTTTCATGCGGACCATACCCGGGTGTCCCTCATGCAGTACTTCTAGTATTTGTTTCTTGACCTTGATTTGGTATAACAACTCTGGTCTCCCATAAGCCCATAAGATACAATCGTCTTGAGTACTCAGCTCTAACTTCCGTGTGAAGTAGGGATGCAGCTCATCTCTAGGGCAGTGGTTGGGCCAACCTTGTTTAACGTAGTGGAGTACTTCACTCAGGGTTGGAGCACGTGAGGTCCACTTGGCGATGTCGCGCACCTTTACTGGGGTGTTGTCTAAGTGGTCCATGATCTGCATTACATACAGGTACGTTCGTCACTGTCTCTTTAACAGGAAGGCGGCTAAGGCAATCAGCATTACCATTTTTTGATCCTTCTCTATACAGCAACTCGTACGATTAACCGGACAGAAACAAGGCCCATCTTTGAATCCGGGGAGATCCCATGTGTGGGATGGCCTCGTCACTCTTGAACAAACCAAGAAGGGCTTGTGGTCTGTATAGGCTTTGAAATGTCTTCCATACAGGTATTGGTGGAATTTTCGTACTCCAAACATGAGTGCGGCTGCCACCTTGTTCAGCTGCGAGTAGTTCCTTTCTGCGGGAGCTAGTGCTATGGGTCGTTCAGTGCCATCCTCCATGATGTGAGAGAGGACGCTGCCGAGGCCATATGGAGATGCATCACAAGCAAGGATCAACTCTTTTTCTGCGTGAAAATACTGGGACGAGTGAAGAGCAGACTTTGCTTTCTTCCATGCATCTTCTTGTTTTGAGCTCCAGGTCCATTTAGCATCCTTAGTTAACAGTTCATGTAGTGGTGGCAGAATGTTGGTAACATTAGGAATGTAACAAGAGTAATAGTTCAGCATACATAGAAATGCTTGAAGCTCCTTCAGGTTTGTTGGTCGTGGTGAGTCTCGAATTGCACAGATCTTGGCTTCCAATGGCTGGATACTTTTCTGATTTATCCGATGGCCAATGTAGACTACTTCTGGTGCTAGAAAAATACATTTCTGTCGCTTTAATCTGATCCCGGCTTTCTCAAGACGTGCCAGGACATCACTCAAACTGCTGAGATGTTCAGGTCCTGTCTTCCCTGCAATCAAGATATCATCTATCCTGACCACCACATTAGGGATGCCTTGTATCAGTCTGTTGTACTCAAATAGCTCCTTGTGAGTGTTGATAGTGGTGTACGTTTTGGAGTCTCCGTCCAATTCTAGCTGTTGGTAGGCTTGACTGAGGTCGAGTTTTGAAAACTGGACTCCACCTCCCAGATTAGCAAGCAAGTCTTCAGTTTTCGGGATTGGGTAGTTATCCAGCTTGCTGACTTGATTAACGGTGACCTTTTAGTCACCACAGATGCGGATTGAGCCATCAGTCTTGACGATAGGTACTATTGGTGTGGCCCATTCCGAGAACTCCACTGGGTGAATGGTACCTTATTGCACTAGACCTTCCAATTCTGCTTCAACCTTTGCACGGAGGGCATAAGCTACTGGTCGAGGTTTAAAGTATCTTGGTTGTGCATCAGGATCTACATAAATCCTTGCCTTGACGCCTTGGACCGTGCCTAATCCCTCTTGGAATACAGAAGCATGTTTGCTTAACAGGGTATCGAGTTCTTGGTTGCTTACGCTCAGATGGAAGATTTCTTGCCAGGCTAACTTTATGTCTTGCAACCAATCTCTGCCAAGGAGACATGGTGTATTACCTTTAACCACTATCACCGACAACATGCCCTCAAAGTCTTTGTAAACTACATGTACATGCAGCTTACCCACAACTTGGATTAGGTCTCCTGTAAATGACTTTATTTTGACTCTTGACTCTTCTAGGCTGCGGGTTTTATTGCTATTGCTGTTCTTTAACTGATGGTAGGTATCCTCTCCAATAACCGATAGAGATGCGCCCGTGTCGATCTCCATTTCAACTTTTGAGCCATTCACTTCCACAACAACAGTATAGGGATTCTTTCTCGCAGGGTTGGGCAACGAGTACATAGGATATATGTCCTCCTCATCCTCTTCCTGGAAATCGAGAACATGTACCCGTGGCTTCCCTCTTCCCAGGACAGGGCTGTTTGTTGGTTTTTCGGCGGCTGCTCTCTTGAGACACTTTGCAGCAATGTGTCCTTTCTTCTTACAGTAGTGGCACTTTTCATCTTTAAAACGGAACGTGTTTGGGTTGTGTTGGTTTCCACATCGAAAACACTCTTGCTGTTTTACCGAGGCTTCTTTTTGCCTTTGGCCAGAGGTAGTGACTTCATTACCCTTGTCCCAGAGGTTTTCTAGAGAGAGAACAACCGGAGAAGCGGCGATGAGCGAACTGCGAATCAGCGAGAAGCGAACTGCGAGAAAACCTCTGGTATCGGTGGGTGCCAATCTCACTTTCATGAGGGTCAAGATCTGACTGTCTTTTCTGATTGGAGGAATATTTAATGAGCTCAACAAGAACTGTGATTGGTTAGATATATTGTTCTCAGGGACCGAAGGATAAGTATCATTGTGATATCGTATGGTCGACTAGAGAGGGGAGGGAATTATTTACATTTGCTGGCTCAGCTGCGATCAGAGTCCGCTCGATCTCGCATGTAGAAAATTATAGTATTCGTATGTCGATTCCTCAAATTTTCTATGAAGACATCGTATCATCTGTACTAAAAGTCGCTTTCCCAAGATAACATTACCTAACTTTAAGACAAAGTGTTATTTGGGGAAATAAATCGGAAATCCAACCGACTGGTCATGGCAAGTCGATAATTTTTCAGTTGCTACCAGATATATGCAAAGAATTGAGAGGGTTTAGTTCTCCACGAAACACAATAGTCATTGTTATCTGCCCTCTAAAATCATTGGTGGACTCTCACATTGATCTAAGGTCTTCTCGAATAGTTGTGTTCTGTAGCATACTTTTCTTGACACTGGATCACTTGTGAAACGCCATGCATTTAGGTGGGTATTCGTTGTAGATCGGCTACGTGCTTTAATGTTTATCCTGCAGACTCTGCAATGGTCGTTTGTTCGAGACTACGTTTGTTTGAGACTACGGGGAGTTCTCTGCTGTGAAAACATCCCCGGGTCTACGAACTGAATCGCATGCATTTCACATGTAAACAAATTAATCTCAACCCGAAAACTTCTGGCACAGCATTATTTTACTCTGACTACCCAACTGAACAAAATTATAATGTGACCCGCACGTGGTATCTCTCTACTGATTGGTCGATTTATTAATTAGTCAGTTGATATGTTTGACAGGTTTCAAAACATGAAAGTGAGATTGGCACCCACCGACACCAGAGGTTTTCTCTTCTCTCTGCTTCGCAGCTCGCTGATCGGCGCTTCGCGGCTCTTCTCTCTAGAAAACCTCTGGAACCAGGGTATGACTTCATTCACCTTGAGTTGGGTTGAAGCAAGCGGTTGTAGATTGTAGGTCCACCTTGTGTTTTGCTGCAGCTTCCATTGACAAAGCAATATCTTGAGCCCTTTTGAATGTGAGAACTTCTTCAGTTAGCAATCTGCGTTGAATTTTCTCGTTGTTAATCCCAGAGACTAATCGATCCCTCAGCATCATTTCTACAGTCAAACCGAAGTTACAGTGTTCAGCCAAATTACGAAGAGCAGCCACAAAATCTGAGACATGTTCGCCAGCTTGACGAAATCGGTTGTGGAATTTGTTTCGCTGGACACTTTCACTTGGTTTTGGGTTGAAATGGTCTTTAACTAAAGCACATAATTCCGCATAAGACTTACTGCCTGGTTTTTCGGATGCCAGGAGGTCGTACATTAATTTGTAGGTCCTCTTGCCAACTGAACTTAGCAATATCGCTCGGCGTTTGACTAGATCTTCTTTGACTCCGTTTGCTTTAAAGTAGAAATTTAAACGCTCAATGTATAGCTCCCATGAGTCGTTTTCTCTGTCAAAAGCTTCTATCTTTCCATAAGTTGCCATTTTGGTTGACTTCGTCGCCAAAAATGTATTATATTGAACTGAAATACAGGTAAGATACGGACAAGTACAACACGTGTGGACTCAACAAGATGGCGGCTTTACTAACCCGGATCCCAAGAGGCCTTGCGGTCTCATAACACAGGGAACCCAGAAGCTACAGTAAAGTATCCTAAGAGGAAATGTACCAATTTCTATAATTGGAAAACAAAGCACTGAATCCTCTAGAGAACCATCACGTGGTCTGAAATGGGGCAACAAACAGAAATGGTGCAACAAGCTGAAAGGATCTAATAAAATGCCAAACTTGCAAGCCAAGAATAGGCCTAATATTTACTTTGGTAATAATATCAGTTATATTTTATTTACGTACAGACCGTAGTTATCCCACCGTCAAGACCAAACAGCTACCTTGGCTTGTCTATATTCGTCACCTTGTGCTGTTGCTTTCCTTTTGGAATCGTTGCAATGATCTATGCTTGCCAGGTAAGCTCCTTTGCACTAGAAAAACTGGACCTATAGCTACACCTGTGTTTATTTTCTACAATGCCTCACAGCATCACGCAGAATTATAACTACTATCGAAGCTACTATTGGTGAATATTAATGGGGACGAAATCGAGGTAAATATTCATCAACAGTGACTGAGACTGAGGTGAATAATTGTTTTAGTATAATTTCACCCCGTAGCCCACCAGTCTATAAACTCTCCATACAAGCGCGCGTGACAAGAGGATACATTTGTGACATATTTTTATAATAAAGTGCTGCTACGGTTGATTAAATACGCAAAATCGACTTGCAGCGACAACAATTTGTTTTGACCGAAGGAAACGTGACTGGATTCATAATTTTTTTTAAACTATGAGCCCGGGATTTGAAACTTACTTTGTAAGTGTAGGCCATTTCTAAATGTCCTGCAAAAGCTATGCATAATGAACTATCCGACATTTTGTCCATGATTTCTAGTAATGTGAGTTAATGATCTTATTGAAAGTAAGTGTTAGCGAACTAGAAACAGCAGGAGCTGCTTGCTTAAGACATATAGCGGGGATACAGCCAAGACCTGTTGCTTTAGCAGAAGATAGGGCTGAAATCACATTTGACACTTCTGTGGAATTAGTAAAATGAAATGCAAATTCAACAGAAGCGGGCTGTACAAATTCTTTAAAGATTGGCCCATTAGTGCCGTTCAAGGTAGTGCATCCCAGGGGAAAGCTATACATAATGTAGTTTGGACCAGTGGGCGTCTGAGTAAAGGTCAGAGATTGTTGATGCCTGCTAGCGATTCTTCCATCCGCAGTAAGAGCATTTCATGTAAATACGAATTTGTATGAAAAATCCAAGCTATCGAATAGTGGATGTATGGCCATTTTATGGAAAATTACATTTCCATAGCATAGACATATGCATATTGCTTGATAACAACAAACCGAGCATCCAGTGACAGAATCAAAGAAAAGTGTCCACGTCAGTTTCAGATTATCGGCAAATGTAAGTAAGAAGTTTCTGAAAGCTTTTCGTCAAATCTCAAAAAGCGTGGGATTCGACAGGCCAAATGTTTCACGAGATTAATTCGCATTGAACATGTATTAGACAGTTCGTGAGCCGTGCGGTAATTCTAAATCAAAACATTTTGGATGTTTCGACAATCCTCTTAAAACTAAATAACTAATAATAAGTAAAAGGCTTTTTATTGATTCTTCAGAAAGATGCAATCTGTCTATCAGGTGAGGGGAGCAGATACTGTTGACCATAAAGTTGACCAAAGTTACGAGTGATAGCGGTAATAGCTGTAAAGAAAATAATAAAGACATTTTAGGGGTTCTGCTGTTCAGCTGAAATTGAAATCCTCCGCCGTCTATGCCATCAGTTCATCCAAAGGAACAATAGATAATGAATTCCATCGCACTTTATTAACAATAGATAATGCATTCCACAGCACTTTGTTCATGCGTAAAGACAATAGATCCATGACGTCAGTAAATATAATATATTCACCCCATTTTATTCATGAATCAAAAGCAATAGGACCTATAATTATGCCACCGCACTTTAATGAGATTCCACCGCAAAAAGGGACTGAATTCGGTGCCTCCTATACTACTGGCGTAGCAACAGTTGCTAGGAAATCACGTGATGGTGCAAATCTTCTATTGGTTTATAGACGGTTAACCTGTAATCATGCCCGCCTTTCCTTTGAATTCACAGCACGCGCGGAGAAGGGAAAGAAGGGAAAGGAGGAACTGATACAAAAACTTACTAAAGCACGTGTAACCAGACCCAATTCTGGTATTTTTATCTAATTGGTCGAAAACAATTGCGGTATTCTGATTCGTTCGTACATTTTAAATTGTGACTTCTGGCGCGCGCAGTTGAATTACAGTTTGATTGGCTTGTGACATGATTGGTGACAGGGGGCGGAAAGCATTTGTATCAGGCTCTCCTTTTCCTTTCTCCCCCTTCTTTTATTTATTGGAAAAGAGAGAACCTGATTAATAGGCAGGTTAATAGGCTTTAGGAATAAGATTGTGGATTTATTTTAGAAATCAAATGTGTATACTATATGGAAACCACTCGGATCTGTGTTGAAATATTGTATCTTTAGACATATTTGAAGTATTATATTTATTAAATATGCAAGTATGAAATATAAATGATAAATTAATACATAGTGCACGAATAAAAACAATTTTAATATTAGTCAGAGAAAAAATTCTGACAAACTCTTAAAACCTTGTAAATCGAAGGGCCTTCGAGTACTTTTGTCTACTGAACATTCTACTCATGTGAAGGACGTTCAATACATTAAGACATAGAGCTGTTTTCAGTCGTGTGTAGTAAAACCAAAACCAAAGTAATTGCATAGCCAATCACAGGAGCAATTGGAAACACAATGAGCCAATCACAAACTGAAGTAATTCACGATTGGTCAGTTTACTTGAACCAATCATGAGGAAAAGTAAACACAGTCGTCAGTGCTGTCGCTAAAACAAAACCTGATTGCGTGATTGCGTTTGGTTTTAGCTTAGAACTTGATTGGCTGATAACTGGAAAACATTTCTCACAGCCAATAGAAACGCTAAGCAAACGCAAAACCAAAGCAATCACTTGTTGCTTTGGACATTCAATCGAAAACCGCTCTAACGGGCTCCAAACAGTAAACGTTGTAGAAGTGTGTTTCTAACCTGGTGGGAGTAGTAAACAGGTTATAAATGAATCATGCATAGTTTTTCAAATTGGCAGAATCACCTCAATTGCCTTGTTATATTTCAGGTTGACTCAGAGTGGGAATCAGGTAACCATGAAGAGGCACGGAACAGCGCTAAAAACGCCAAATGCTGGAGCACTTCCTCTCTGATTTTTGGAATGCTTACAAGCATAGGGATCTGCACCTACTACATCGTAATGATTTCTGTCATTTGGCCACGAAGCACCTATTACGGCTGAGCGTCCCCTTTTTTTTCGATAAACGTAAACGTTGTCCAAACGTTTTAGAACTGAGAAAAGCAGATAATGATATTACCAATTCACAGCTATTTGAATGGTTTCCGAGGTCGCTATGTTGCCACGACAACCGATGTCATTATTCAATGCATAAAATCATATAATCATTATAGTAGTTTTAACATGGTAAGATGCTTTAGTTCACACTTGGACACAAAAAACGCAACTTATAGGAGTACCGATCTTATTAATAACCCTTTCGAAGTTCCTTAAAGTACCTATAACCTTTTTGAAATTTTTATAGCTATGTAAATGTGACCTGACCTATGACCGCGTAAGTAAAAGCCTGGGTCGATTCCTGTATGTAAGTCATCTTGACGGCATATAATTAATTCGGCTTTGCAATCATTTGAAGAAATACTTAACATGTTGCCTAAAATGACTTTAGGCTTTTTGTGGATATAAGGCAACCAATTAAGCATTCAGCTCTATTGTTAATTTCTCGCGATAAATGAATAAATTGGAAGTTTAGATGTTTTAGAGTTCGTCGTTTTTTGGCAAAGTCACCCTATTTAAGATATTGTTGCTGAATAAAAGGTAAAGGTCAAAGTAAATGTGCAAAAACGATTAACAAACTGTGCGTAGATATGTAAAGGAGGAAATCTAGGAAACATTGGAAAATCTCTAGAAAGCTAAAACCATAGGAACTTAGTTTTGAAACAAAGGAAATTAGTTATAAAACAACGAAACCGCTATCCACAAATGAATGTTTAATGAGCAAATTAACGTTTAACGTTAGCTTGGTGTTCAACCGGTTGTTAATAATTATATTAAACGTTCTTTCACTAGTTGAAACAAAAGAGCAAAGGGTTCTTCCAAGTTTCCACCAGTCTAAGGTTAGCTAAGACTATAAATACTTGCTTTGGAAATCCTTATTGTTGAGACTAAACCAATCAGTTTTTTCCTGTGATTCGCTTGTTACAAAAACGTTGAAACTGAGTTGGTCATTCACTGAGAGGTCGCTGAATATAGCCTTAGCTGAACGCCAGAAGAATAAACTACGCTGATAACAAATATATTTCGTGTCTCTTGATTCCAAATCCCATACATTGCGCAGGGTTGTTTACGAGCCCAGCTAAGTCAAGTAAGTTCTACCAAAGTTAAGCCACCCCAAAACAGAAGTTGTGCCCTAACGTACAAAATACTTTCGTAACAGATATACTCTTCAAGGAAAATATTGCAAATCCTATCAAGCATTAAGGGAGTGGACTTTAACTGTTTAAAGCCAGTTAACACTGATTCCAGGCATATGCAAAACCACGACACAGCGCCTTTAAGCTGTCTCTCGCACTATCTCTAAAATCTAAGAGCGTTAATTAGGTAATTAATTATTCAATTAATTAGGTATCCATGAATCCTTGAATGAGTGCCCCCTTCTTTCCTCTGAAATTAATATTTAAATCAACGCTCAGGGGAAACGTAGATTTCTTAAAGTGCCCAGACGTCCGTCATTAACATATTTGAAATATAAACCTTTATAACCCCAGACGTAACACTCAAATTGACGAAATATTTTACTATTCAACTATTTGCTTGATTTAGAAACGATTTCAATGATACAAAAATAGACCCATTCAGCTTGCCTGTTTGTTTCCCCATGTCATACCACGTGATAATTTTCCAGGGTGCTTTGATTCAGTGCTTTGTTTCCAATTATAGAAATTGGTACATTTCCTCTTGGGATACAGAAAACAAAAAAAGTAATACTCAAAGGAAAAGTCACGTGGTCTTAAATTGGGACAACAAACAGGCAAGCTGAAAGGGTCTATTGGGCTCATACGCACTTTAAAGTGCCATTGAACAATACATTTTTATTTTAGATATCAATTCTAAATAAAGTGAATAGTAGAATGATAAAATATATGTTGCTTTAAATGCTGTGCCGCTGAGTTAAGTAGGTTTTAATATCCAAAATGCTAATTACATGACGTCAGGGGAGGTATCTGCAATCACTTCTTAGTGGTTGTGAGTGTGCGTTTCTACTGATATTGGAAAACACATTTCTAACATCATTTTATTTCAACCATGGGTATAACACTGATAATTAAAAAAATAAAATTGTAATAAAATATTTTGTATAATAATTAATGCCTCTCCTGACGTCATGTAATTAGCATTTTGGATATTAAAACCTCCTTAATTCAGCGGCACAGCATTCAAAGCAAGATATATTGTACCATTCTACTATTCATTTGATCATAGTTAATAGAGTGGAATGGTTATGAAACCGAGCGACCTTCTTTGTTATATGTCTTTGTTAGCTTTTTTCAACCACTACCCTGCACAAAACACAATAGAAATTCCAATGTGTTAATCAATCAGCCAATAGAAACGTGTGAGTTCAGTCGTTCAGGGGACGCTAATGAACTATGACCCTGCACAATCTTTTGTCTTGCCCCCTTCCAACATAAATCGCAGCGCGTTTGTTAGCCCCTTTGAAGTTTGCCGGGTTTCATAACCACTCTATTAACTATGATTTGATGTAGAATTGATATGTAAAATAAAAATAATAGGGTTCATACGCACTTTAAACACGACGTTACCAGTATAAAGGGTTAGCCACTCCTCTTTTCACGCATTTGAAGCACGAATTTGAAATTCAAAAGATCTCGTCAGCTTGCCTGTTTGTTGCCCCATTTCAATCCATCTGATAGTTCTCCAGAGGATTCAGTGCTTTGTTTTACAATTATAGAAATTGGTATATTTCTCTTGGGATACAGAAAGGTCAGGTGGTCTGAATAGGCCTTTTGCAGGAAACGGTCACGTGCCGATATAATACTTCGTTAACGAATGAATTGAGCTCGTGATTCCCATGGGAAAGGCGTTGCCATGGATGCTGGATGGAAAGCCATCTTTAAAAACCCTGTTTTATAAAGATCGACAATCGATTGGAGGTGAAAAATAGCATTTACAAACAGGTTTTGCTAATAACAATACCGATCTCGTACAAGGCCTCTAAATAACTGAAGTCAGATTTTTTTGCCATCCAGTACATTCCTGTGCAATCACGTGAATGCCTAGCTGTAAAAGACCCACTGGGACAACAAACAGGCAAGCTGACTAGGTCTATTGCAGAGCAGTGCAGAATGTAAGCGAGAATATCAACCTCTCCTTTAAAATGCTGTATTTTAAAGACTTAAAGTTTAACAAGTCATAAAAATGTGACCAGAGGGAAGATAGTTGTTAATTAATAGCTGCCAATGTTATGATTGCTTACAAACTCTGTTTCCCTTACTCTGAAGTTTGACTGTTTTTCTGATCGAGGCGTTTGAGTTTAGGTACAGTAAATTTATCGGAGGGATATGAAATAGATTCATCCCTTTGACGCCTTTATGACGTACTGGTATATCGGCTGATAATGTCCTGGTTTAGCTCAGTTGTTAAAGGAAACCTGAAGCCTGAAATCAACTTTAGCTCAATGAGTAAATTTAAACATGAAAAGACTCATACCAACATTTATTTACTGTGTTTTGCGTTAAAGGAAAGAAACTCTGCAAATCGTCCTCCCAATCGCCGCTAAGTACAGACGGCTCAATTCCTGTAATCTGTGACGTACTATACGGAGACAAAATAGTTGTTCTCGGCTTTGAATAGATGGAATAACGACTCATAATTGCGCACTATTGTGCCTTCTTTGTACTGAAGGTGTGGCTGTTTTCCTTGTTATGCATGACGTACGATAAGGGGAAAATCACAGAATTGAGCCGCCACACAAACTAGTTTTATCAGCGGAGAATCGGCTATGTTTCGACCTTCAAAAAGTATTTCCTCTTTTTAGACGTGCACCACAAAGAAATAAAATAACAGAACGTATTTCTCTTGAGTACAAGTTTGTATACTCTTAGGATTGATTTAGGGTTCAGTTCTCCTTTATTAAACTCCGGTCTGTCGAGCGGAAGGTCGCGGGTTCAAACCCCGGCCGGGCCAACACTCAGGTTCTTAAAATAACTGAGTAGAAGGTGCTGACTGCAAATTGTTAGACCTTCACGTCTTCTCAGATAAGGACGTAAAATCGTAGGTCCACTGACGGAGGCAGGCCTAGAAGGGACCTTGAGTCCTATTGTTTGTACTCCTGTGATCAGGCTCTGATCCGAATGTCTCAAATCAAATGTTCAAAATCAAATTGTCCGCAACATTGTATCACAATTTTTCTCGGATCTTCTCTTCTCAGCGAACTGTTCTTTTTTCCGATCATCTCTCAGTCTTGCGCATTATAAGCTGATTTATCAGTCGCAAGAAGTGATTTATTTACTAAAGAGTTTATACGCGTATATACCGGTTACCCGCTTAAAAAAGAGTAATCCATGTGGAAACGTACTTCCAATTTGGTAAATTAGCAAACAGTTCGTAAGCACCAGCGTGGCTTTCTTCCATGTTACTTCTTTACCATATTTTGGGTCGCAGTACAAAGTTCTACTATTCACAAGTCATACCCATGGTCTTTGTTGGAGATGCGCAGGCGCATGCAAATAATCATAATAACTAAAATGAAAACGACGATGACTAAAATTCCAACAGCTACCGACAGACCAATCACAGCGTCTTCTGAAACCAAAGAAAAAACACACTTTACTTAACAAATAAAGAAGGGTTAGTCATGTACTCGGTATGCTGGCATAAAACACGACGGGCATTGAGACATCACTGAGAAAAATGCTGAAAGCAGCTTTAATGATATAGTCAGTCAAATACAGAAGTTAGAACTTAGTAATCCCAAATACAACTGTAAATGCCCTAGATGTCTTTCCTAACGCGATTTTAATCATAATTTGTAGTTTAACTCTCAGCATTCAAGGAGTAGATGACCCTGGGTGATTTTGTCCCTCAATGTACACGAGGAAACATGATTCCCGTCCCCGTTGAACTTTGAAGCAGGTTTTAGTTGAACGAACTTTTATTTTCGCCAAACTCAATGGAAAGATGTAGCTGTTGGGGCCTTCCTTCCATTGAGATGAGGCTAAGAGTGCAAGATAAGAGGCAATTAAGCTCATTATATTCTGTGAAAAATCAACAAGTTTTGATTTGTTTGCACAACTTCACAACTTCGCAAAATTCTGATTTTCTTTTAATGTAGTTGTTCATAAAATGGCAAGGAGAAAGCTAAAAACCTTATTTGAATTACCAAGACCGAGCAGGGTGAATGATAACAATTGGCCTTATAAAAATGCTTATTATTTCGTCACTTCGTCGCCAACAAAATGTCGGACTTGAACTTATTAAGCGTACTTTTAGTTTGAGATATAAAAAGACATGGAAAAAAATCGAAAGAGTGTTGCTTTTCCCTCTCTTCTACTCTAGTCTCTAGCTCAATTCCTCACTCTATTCTTCTATCAGGAGGATCTTTTAAAAACCAGACGCGTTAGCCGTTTTTGTGTTTTAGTTTTACCGTACAAAATAAGTTAAGAGAAGTGGTTTTGTTTCTTGAATCCGCGACTAAAAATATCTCGGCCGGGATAGTTGCACCATTGTCTTGGTATTCTTAGGAGTTAAAAATTTTAAGAACGTTTTTCAAGTAAGTCGAATAATGTTTTGAAATTGTTTACGTTTTCGGACTTTTCGACTCGACTCGACGTTTTAAGGAACGCTGGATTTGAACATTTGATGATGTCATTTCTATGATCAATAAGAGTACTGACAATGTAGAAATGTACGCGATTTGTTGAATACCCAGTATTGTATGGCTGAGTGAATAATAAACCACTCTGATAAAGCACGTCTTTATCTAAACAGAGCGCGCATTGTGTTGTAGCGGAGCTCTTGCATGGGCCGCAGGCTCGCGCGACCGGAGCACCATACATAAAGGATTAGAGTAAAAATTGGTTGACTTCCGGTTTCCCTCGCGCCCGAACTCCGACGCGCGACGTGCCTGAAAAAGTGTTGCACCTGCGCGCGCACTGTTGAAACCTAGCGGCCCGGATCGAAACCTTGGCCAGTGCCTAGTGATACCTTTTTATTTCTTTTTTGTCATTTTCATTTTCCGTTATCGTTTCTCTTCTAAACCTTTTGCACTGATTTCCCTTGATTCTACCAGTTATTGTTGTATTTTATCTTTGTTTTCTTTATATAATTTATGACTATTTTCGGGTCGTTACATCAGTTCAGATAATGGGAGCTCCGCTTTTAGGCTCGCCTAAATATATATATATATATTAATAATCGATAATAATAGTTGTCGATTGAGGCGAATATTGTTCACTTCTCAGAAACATTGACGACAAAAAATAAATAAACGAAAGCAGACGAGAAGAAAAAGAACAGCAACTCAATAATAGAGTAATACGTTCTATTTTTCCATGCGTTGTTGTCATGGTATTTACGATGGCTACCTGTCTTTTGTGGGTTAGACGTTCTTGTACTCTGTGTTGTTGGGATTACAGTTGATTTCCCTGATAAATTTGGAAGAAAGTTGTTCCAGAATGCCATTCTGTCTGCCAGCAAATGCGATCTTAGTGTCATGGTAGGTTGTAGAGACATGTAGTACTGTTTTTCGGAACTGTACTGAGACCACATGGGACGTTGATTTCTTGAATTTGGATTTCTGCATGGGAAACAATACATAGATTACATATTATTTGATTCTGCGCGTTCTATCCATAAGAAGCAGTGTGCGTTTGACTACGGTTCTGATGTGAGGGACCTCGAAGGTTCAAAACATGTAAACTTTTATACCCATTTCGTTACCTTTGTGGCCAAACATGCAAGGCCTCACATTTGCCAAAAATCTTAAGCAGAGCATAATTAAAACTAGCTATAGTGTTGGTCTGCGTCGGCGGAGAAAATAGCCAATGGTATTGACCATAAGCATAAAGGCATCAAAACAAGGGCAGCTGTCCCAGTTTGTCACAGGAAGCGAGAATCTACAGTGGATGACCGGAAGTAACGTTGACATTTCTGACCGACTCAGTGTTACGACCTTTGGGACAAGTGGCCTCGCTCTCATACCATTGTTACCATACTTATTTCCGCGCTGGTATGAGTACGAATAAGATACATAATCAACTAAAAGTTGATTAAGGTATCAACTAAAAGTCGATTAAGGTATCAACTAAAAGTCGATTAAGATATCAACTAAAAGTCGATTAAGGTATCAACTAAAAGTCGATTAAGGTATCAACTAAAAGTCGATTAAGGTATCAACTAAAAGTCGATTAAGGTATCAACTAAAGGTCGATTAAGGTATCAACTATGCTAACCGCCGAGGGAAGTGATTAGAAGCTGACGTTTCGTGCATGAGATTTTTGTTAGAGCGGAAAGAGAACGCTGAGATTTTACCAGAAAAAAGTTTGTCATTGCCCCTGGCATAATTATATGATTGCGTTATCTTACCCGGTTTTTGCAAAGTTTGTCCAGTACTTCATAACTGCTATGCTGAAGGCGACATCTGTATCGTTTGTTTGAGAGGGTGACGTCATTAATGGTGTCCCAAACACATACTGGATATCAGCAGCATGGAACACGCGCTTCCACTCGGGTATGTAACTACCACTACTATCACTAGACGAACTGTAATCCATCTAGAAATCAACATTCGTACAGGTATTACATACAAAGCGTTGGAAAACATGGCAGGGCCTATCGTATGGTACCACTGTAATACAAGATCACTGTAATACATATTAAAGTATTGCAAATGCCACTGAATGATTATATAGATGGGTTTTGCATGGTTTCAAAGTGCATATTAGACCACCTTATGATATTGTAATCGTAAAGGTAACCCTGCCATCTTACCAACTTAGCCTTCACATCCGTTTCTGTATCTAGCCGTCTGCCTACGTTTGTACCTGTCTATTTGTCTGCGTGCTTTTGTGTATCGGTTAATGATGAATTTGCCTATTTGAAGACAAGCACTTTTTCTTAGTTTTTAAAAACAAAAACCGTATAGAAATCAGCTATAACAAAGAACGCTCTTTCTAGTACCTGTCTGCATTGTTGACTAGCTTTCAAATTCGTAAAATATCAAACTTATTATGAAAACATTGCTCGCCAAAACTTTTAAACTGAAAAGTACATATTCTACTGCAAGTTGCCATAAGTTAATCACCTGGTAGAAGAAAGTCCTTAGACCTTTCCTGGCAAAGGACATGGCAGAGAAAATAGCAGGAGCCTTGTAAGCCGCATCAGCATGGACATCAAGAAAGCTCCGTCTTGTTTCATTGGCATCATTTGCATTCGTCCAGTCAGTGTACTTATAAAGGATAGCTTGTAAAACTTCTTCGTTCTGATTTCTTATCCAGAGTGAGTTGCGGACAATGTTATGGAACGTGGTGTCGTTTAGGCCGTTGTTGACATCTAGAGCATCAATTACCCCTGCACGGGAAAATAGTGACGTAATTAATGTTGAAAAATATATATCAGGTGTTTTTATTGTAGTACAATACACGTATGCAAATATTGGGCAGTTCTAAAAAGTAACTTAACAGTCATGAGGGACTAAGGAAGCAACTTATAAGCAAAGTTTAAAACAGACGATCTGTAAAATGCCGTGCCCTACCGGGTAAGTAGACTGTAAACCGGGACCCTTCATCTCTTGTTACGCCAACCATTGCACTACCGGTCGCTTGGAAATGCCCTGCGTCTAACAATTTACTTGGGCTGTCTACAAAATATATGAACATGATTGTATTATGATGGAAGGATGAAAATCTGTAATGAGGTTAGTCTTCAGATGTGGCTCTTAATGCATTACTCTTTAAAGCTTTAGTACTCTTTTATGTTAGAGGATTGGAGTACCATCAAAGTTAGTTTACTATGTGGGCCGTTATCATGGTAACGGTTCTCGAATCGCACACATGTATATGTGTAGTTTAATAAACGAACAGCGGTGTTTTATAAGATTTACAAACACGAGGGCGCAGCCCGGGTTGTTGTACATCTGATAAAACAGCGCTGTGAGTTTTTAAAACGGCTTCAAACACGTTGACGTATAGAGTCATGTAATTTAAAGTTTAAATTGCTATGGTGACAGAGCTTTTTCGGTCGCTGCGCCTCAGCTATGGAACTCGTTACCAGCTAAGATAAAAATGCGCCCATGTATTAAATCTAGCTTAAAGACACAAATTTTTAATTGTGCTAATAGTTAATGTTTTAAAGTTTTATAGCATTTTTGTTAGCGCCATCGGATCATGGCTGGCGCTATATAAATCATTCATTGTTATTATTATCATTTTGTCTTCTACGTATTATTTATCTTTGTTAGATATTCTTATTTTGGGTTGGGTTCTTCAGTTTCAGTTTAGAAGAAGAAAGAAAGAAAGAAAGAAAGGAACAAAACGAAATCACGCAATCGATAAATTAAAAATACAAACCAGACAAAAATGGTCCAATGACGACAGGAGCAAATGGAGACAACAACATCGCAGACTTCACTTTGATTTGAGCCGTGATGATTTCTGGAATATTTTTTCTCTTTGCGCATTGTTTCAGAGTTGATAAGTCGTCGCATCCGAGGGCAGTGGCGAACTTTCTGATAAAATTAATGTTGAGGAAATAAACGATGTTACGGGAAAGTTAATGAATATAGTTTTTGCATTATATAGCAAACATGATATACGTAATATACTCGGAGTATATTAAAATGAGTAATACTCTAGGTTATATAAACTAAGTTTATGTTCAAACTGAGTTTTTAAGTAAGCAATATCAAAAAATGTATAAATTGTATGGCTGAACGTTTGAGAGACAACCTTGTGCAAGTTGAAACAGGGACATGATGATCAGTTTTGATGAACTTTTGACTTCTATACCGAGTTCATTCCTCGTCTAAAGTACAACATCCTTTTGGAAGACTATATTAAAACATGCTGTACTGTACAGGTCCGCAAATGATCCCGGCCCGCAAATGATCCCAGGCCCGCAAATGATCTCCAAAATGGACCGCAAATGAACCCGCTTCGCAAATGATCCCCAATGGGGACCGCAAATGATCCCGTGAAAAAAACATGGAATGGCATGGAGATTTTCCGCTGGATAGTGGATCTGTACAGGTCCGCAAATGATCCCAAAAATGAGCCGGAAGTGATGCCGGCTCGCAAATGATCCCTATTGGGGACCACAAATCATACCGCGAAAAAAGATGGAATGACATGGAATCTGGTCGTTGGATTCAATCAGTTTTAGAAAACAAAATATTCGCATAAAGTTAGTTTTCTATGTCATACAAACGGTATAGTACCTTCTACGGTGGCTCGTAAGGACCAATTTCTTTTATTTTTCAAATCCTGGGTTAATTCATAATTTTTTTTTTGTTAATAATCCCGAGTTTTTATAGTTTTCTTAATCGGGAGTATACTGACTCAAAGTTAAAAGTAAAGAAATTAAAGTTAGGAATAAATAACCCGTGGTATGGTGGCTTGTTTGGCCCATTCAAAATTAGTTTTTTTTTAACTGGAGTCATTTTTTTCAAACACAAAACAATTTTTTTTTTGGGAAAATGAAAATTATTAGCTTTGGAAAAAAAGGAATAGTAATTTTTTTAAATAATTTTTTTTCTTAATCCCGAGTTCCTCAGTAATCGAGATATCTTAATCCCGAGTCCTTTGTCGACCGTTCTTATTACCAGAAACCGGTCAGGCTTTTTTAAAATCATCGGATCAATTATTCTGACTCAATTTTGTTTGCATTTCCAGATATATTATCCTGCTTGTCAGTATCTCCTATTTACAACACACAAGGAACAATTCCAAAGCAATACCAAAAGTAATAACAAGTATACTGTTCACGAGTATCAATTACAGACACTACGAAAGCTGTCAAGATTGGACATGTCGCTGACGACATACGATTTTTATGGAGATGTGCAGTAGTATATTACACAGGAGTGTTCCTGTGCCCTTGTGTTGGCCCCTAACACAGTATGTGTGTCTATTTATGGTGCGAAGTTCTGGTATGCGATTACGTTGTCTTTTGTTCTCTTGCGCTTTAGTATTTTTTAGCAGTTAGAACCGTGTTAATTACAATTTTTCAGTGCATCCTGATTGGTTAAAAGTGACGGCCTTGGTTTCTTCTGGCGGTAAACCCTATGCTAAAAATAACCCTACCGTCTACAGTGTTGTGACAATATGTGGGAAGAGGAACACTCCTCTGTAATATACTCCTGACATGTGTAATCCTGGAATTATAGCAATGCGTTCGCCCTCTGATTTGTCGATAGTGTGACGTCATGGACATTTTGATGGGCATGTTTTAAAGGGGTTCCCTGCCGGAGCTAATGGTTAAAAATCATTATATCATTAAAATTTGTTCTTCATTTTTCTTTCATTCATACTTTAGATCCGCTACCCAGCGGCAAAACTCCATGCCATTCCATGTTTTTTCACGGGATCATTTGCGGTCCCCATTGGGGATCATTTGCGGAGCGGGATCATTTGCGGTCCATTTTGGGGATCGTTTGCGGGCCTAGGATTATTTGCGGGCCGGGATCATTTGCGGTCCTGTACAGTATCCTACCAACTGTACACGTTACGTTGTTACACACATCGGATTGATATTTTGTTGAAATTATATAGCTAGGTTTATCGTATGTATTAGGCCCATATAACTTCCAGTTAGACTAGAAAGTCAGAGCGGAAAATTGAAGCAACGCTCATTCTGATGAAATGAACCTTATGCAAATATATACTCCTGTCCTCGTTCCGTCATAGCACAGATCTACCGTTTGTAGCGTGTTTTATAACATATACTTGCTTTATACTGGTTTGTTATCCAGGGTAAAAAATTAAGAACAAAATGGCGAATTATTAAACACTGAATAAGGAATTACTTCTTATAATATTACCTTGCTCTTTCTTTAGCCTCGTTTGGAAGCAATGCGGTATATAGAGCCGTTGCCGCACCACTCTGTAGTATAACGTTCTTGTATAGTCCTCGTGTCAGGGGGGACAGCATCAGTAGGGATATACTCATTCCGCCGGCTGATTCTCCAAAAAGTGTGACGTTGTCGGGATTACCACCGAATCTAACGTTAAGGCATCGGGAAAATCTCAGTTAGTTGTAGGTAGTCGTATACATAAACCATTATGTAATTTACTAGGTGTTCGATAAAAATGTTTTTACCCGATTCTACTACTACTGATATTACTACAAAAACAAGAGCGACTACGATATACTTCAACTAATACTTTTTCAGAAACCACAACAAATACTACTATAAGTTCTACTACGTGTATCATTTTTTTGTAGAACTCCTTTCGCCTCGTTCGGCTGAGTTTGATTCACTGACCCACCCTGCGAGCGGCTAGATAGACTTCTTCCCGCTAAGAGAGAAATGAGGGCTCTGCCGAAATCCTGTTAAGTTTATATTAATCATGCTCGAGCGTTGCTTGGATACGATTTCCAGCCCAGGTGGAATCGTGCTCAGCAATGCGTGAACTGTAAAAGTCGTTTGACTGTTCTTCGGACTGCATGAGTAGCCCAGAAATGATCCTTTTGCAGGAATACAATCACATGGTTGTGCTGACGGCAAAAAATCTGTCTTCATGTATTTAAATGCACTTGTAATTGTACGAGATCGGTTGTGTTATTATCAAAACCAGTCTGTAAATGCTATTTACGACCACTAATCGATTGTCGATCTTGCTACTGACATCGTTTTGAAGTTTGTTTGCCATCCATTAAAGCTTTTAGTGCTGGACTGATATGTGATGACGAAAGGAATTCGGTTAGAATCCTGTGCATGTTTAGCCTGTAAAGCATCGTTACGAGAAATATTAGCAGCACGTTGTATTTGTAGATCGAGGAAAGAACGCTTATAACCTCGCTTTAACAGGAACACCCAACGAACTGTTCTGCAAAATAACTGTTCTTCTGGGCCACTCGGCTGGCAAATTCTGCACTTTGGAATTTCTTGGCTGGCAAATTCTGCAGTCTGATACTAAATAATAATATAACGGAGCGATATTTGTCAGCTGGTAAATTCTGCAGTCCGATATAATTACATAATAATAATATAACAGAGCGATATTTCTCAGCTGACAAATTCTGCACTTAAATATTTCAGCTGGGAAATTTAGAAATTCTTCATGAACTTTAGGCTGGCTGGCGCTGCAGAACAGCTGTTCGTCTGCCAGCTGAAAAACAATTCCCTTAAATATGTTTAAATACATCTGATTTGTTATAAAAACATCAGAATGTTTGTTTTTATGAAGTTTTACCGTTGGGTGTTCCTGCTTTAAGAGGTGAGACTTTAATTCATTAGTGCGAAGTTTGAAGGTTTCGTCAGTGGAACAAATGCGACGAATGCGGAGTGCTAAACTAAAAGGGATAGCTTTTTTAGTATGTAAAGGATGACATGAAGAGTAAAGAAAGTGTTGGTGTTTATCAGTAGGTTTGGTGTAGAGATCAGTCTCGATGTTACCGTCTTTAAAGATGTCTGTGACATCGAGAAAATAGATGTCGGTGAAACTGTAAGACGAAGTGAATTTAATGGTAGGATGAGATAATCGATGAATACTTTTAAACGATCTTGGCCCTCCGTCCAAATCATAAAAATATCATCGATATATCTCAACCAAGTGTGTGGTTTGTAAGGGGCTTTGAAAAGAGCGTTAGTTTCAAAATTACCAAGGAATAATTAGCAAAAGAGGGGGCCATACGGGTCCCCATAGCTGTACCGTGGATCTGGAGATAGTGATTATTATTAAATGAGAAGTTGTTCATAGTTTTTATTTTGAGGTTGTAAAAGTAGTGTTAAAAATGGTGTTTAATAAAATATGTAAAAAAAAAAAAGTACTGTAAAACGTTTAGAAGTAACGAGTTACCTCCGTCGGTCTCTGAGATTAGCAACTGGCTGTAATCAATCCATAAAGAATAAGATTAATTGTAGTAAAAGCAATAACATGTAATAGAATAATAAAAAGAACTGTTGGGATGCGCAAGTGTATCCACCATCTAAACGTTGTCCTGTTATTATTACGTGGAAAATATTTTACATTCGTTTAAACGCACTTGATTAGTCAGATTATTATTTGCACATGCTTACCGCCGTTAAAAGCATGTTCTCAGTTTGGATTCCTTCCATCAGTAAAAACAGGATTAGTCAGTCGTGAATTTTGCCAAAACTTGAAACGACTGTTGTACAAAGTCATATATTGTGAAATTACCGTATTACACGTGAATTATGCCGAGTTTTGATGTCTCATCAACAACTCATTGTTATTAGCGTATTTTAATTTCATTAAACTTAACAATAGTTCTCTTTCAACAGGTCGCAATTATACCTTTCAGTTCTAGCTCGTGCAGTAAATTTGATCATGTTTCGTTCGACTGATAGTTTCTAATTTTGTCTAAATAACAGAAATTAAACATAATAAAATTAAGTTTCACGGATATAATGACTGCGCTCTACGACTGTGTACGTATTTGCATATTAAGTCTTAGATATCTGATGTATGTATTTGTATACGATACATGTATATGCTTTACATCCTACCTCCTGATATTTTGTTGTACCCACTTCATGGCGTGTATTTGATCCATCATTCCATAATTCCCTTGTAGATCGTCACTTTTAGTGCTAAGAAATCCTAGAGCACCCACTCGATAATTACAAGTTACAACGACTACATCACCCTCGGTAGCTAACGCACCTCCATCGAAACGAGGACTACCTCCGAAAGCGTACGCCCCGCCATGTATCCATAGCATAACAGCCAAATTCGACAGATTATTTCCAATATTCGAAGGCACGAATAAATTTACTGTGAGACAGTCCTCGCTTGTCGTCCCGAGAGTCGCAAGTGGATCGTGTGGATCCCTCGATGGCTGCGGGCAGCGTTTTCCAAACGTCACGCTATCTCGGATGGCTGACCATATGGCTGGATCGGTTGGATTTTCAAATCTGTTTGCTTTTGCGTATGGTATCCCAAGGAACCTTTCCACTGTCTTATTGGTTGGTAAAGTTGTCGCTTCACCACGTACGGGCCCATACGTAGTATTCACAACCTTAGTGAACTTGGTATTTGCAGTCGTGACCGGGGTTATGAATACAGCAATACTCACTGAGACCATTAATGTCCAAAGTGTCAAATTCCTCTTTAAATGCTTCATGAGAAATACAAAATTTCAGAAGGGCCTTTGAAATTAAAACTTGTTGTAAACTTCAAACAGCAGAGGCTTGTTTTACGTGCAGTATTCTTGAACTCTCCGACGAAAACTTATACGGATAATGAATCCAAATCAATGCAGAATATTTTAAAATTGCTAAAACCTTTCGTCACATCTTGTCTTATCTGTGAAATATATTTAAAACTGAGAACCGTAATCCGGGAACCAGGAACCGGGAACATTACTAAATTAAATTTAAATTCGTTTTCAAAATTAAAGTAACAAGTAACTGCCATCATATATGGAATTAACTACATACAAGTGTGCTCGACATATAGAAGAAGTCTGGCGACTGATTATTTTTGTAATCTAGTCCAAGAGACCATCACCTAAGAGAACCGATTTCCGTACCCTATTATAGTCTGCGCCAATCTATTTTTAACTCAGTGGACGTCACGATGCTATTTCAGATTCGGTTCCAGCTCCTCACGGATTTTACTCGCTCTATCTCCTTTGTTGAAATCAAGGTTGACAACAGCAACAACATTTTTTATTTACAGCGATATGAATTACAATAAGTAGAGGAAAGAAAAAAGACAAACTATACAAGAGATCTAATCGAGCTAGGTAGCCTTGAATTCACGAAGACGGGTGATGGATGCGAAACTAACTATATGGAGTTTTAAAGCTGGCTCTGAATTCTGTGTTATTCCCTAAACGTACTACCCGGACGGATATGGGACAGTCTGACCTGATCTGACTTGGAGACTCGTGAAAATGAACTTTGAATTTAATATTAGCTTCGGAGTGTAACTTTAAAACCCGTTAAATATATTGCCGTATGGATTTGACTGTAGGCTGTATTAGGCCAGACCGGTAAGAACTTCGGATGTGTCCTGGAAGCCGTGAAAAGAAACTGTGAAATAGTTTGGCTGAAATGTAAAATCTTTTGAGATATGACAATCAAACTGTTTGAACCCCTGAAATGCTCAAAATCAGAGCAAAATATACCTTATGTTGTAACATGTCGCAATCGCAAATGATTTTAAGTAGAAATATTATATTTTTACCTGCTTTAGTACTTAGTCCCGTCAGCATATTAAAACCAAAATCAACTAATTTTATTTATATTTTTTCGCTTCTGTCGAATTTTTATTTAACGCTACTTTAATAGGTCTTTTTAAAACCCGACAAATGTTGTCTGGCAATGGCCGTTTGCAGAGTCGCGGCCTTCTTTTCTTTGAATTTAGAAATATTTCTAGATTGACTTACAATAGATCTCTGCATCTGGTAAAAAAAATCTCTGTAAAGTTAATGCTGGGTTAGAGACGATATGGTGACACGGCGATTTTTTTCCGATTAAAATCGAATACAATAGATCTCTGCATCTGGTAAAAACAATCTCTGTAAAGTTAATGCTGGGTTAGAGACGATATGGTGACACGGCGATTTTTTTCCGATTAAAATCGAAAATGCGGTGAACTTCACAGATTTTCTGCCAATAATTGCTTTAAGAAACTCATAGTTTATGGCAGTATCTTCGTTTAAAATTGGTTGATTGGATCAAAAGACAATACATTTTCTTTGACTATGATATATAGAGGATTTCAAACTACGCTACGCTTTAATCCGAGTCACTCTGAGTTTTGCGAGCCTCAATAGCGGGTGAATGAGTGACAAGTATAAATGCACGTACAGTCGTATTTAGGTTCTTTAGCGATTCTCTATTCAAGTGTTTAGTTTTTTTTATTCTGTAAAGAAACGATGTTTTCTTTTCATAATTAAAAAAACCCTAATGGTTTCGTTTTCTTGGAAGCCCTTTATTATATGCTCGTCGTGCTAGTTCGCACCGGATAGTTGACCAAGTTAGAAACGTTTAGATTCAGCGACGGGAAGCCATTCGTTTAGCTCGTCGTGCTAGTTCACACCGGATAGTTGGCCAAGTTAGAACCGTTTAGGCCCGGTTCAAACGTCGAACTTTTCATGCGCCGAACTCAATTGAAACAAAAGATAATTAGGCGGCTTCTTTTTATCTAATTAGGATCGGCGCATGAAAAGTTCGACGTTTGAATCGGGACTTAGATTCAGCGACGGGAAGCCATTCTGATGTCGTTACTACCTTGTTACGGACTCAATTTGTTTCAATCTTGTGCATAATATTCTGTTCGTTCCGCTGTTGAAATACCAAAATTTGTGTATAATCCATGAAATCAAATGTGGTATCACCGAAATAGATGAATCCCTGTAGTTATATAATGATATCTCAAGAATTGCGTGACAGGAACTGCGTGTAACGTCAGCACGTGTATTTAAAGGAGCAGTGTCACGATTAGTATTCATGGCCAAAGTTTTGAAAATGTGTCAGGTGGACAAGAAATCAAAAGATGTGACAGAAGTAGAAGTCCGTGAGTAATCCGCTTGCATCGGCGTATTTGCACGATATCTCGAGCCGAAATTGCTTTAAAACTATACTTCAGTATTATATGGTTAGGTTTGATGTTATATTTTATAAAGCAGCATTTTATTTATTTCAATCGAAAGGGAAATTTGCAGCGGCGCGTGACATAGCGTGATTTTGCCATTGTCTATAACAACCAATCAGAATCGTGACACTGCTCCTTTAATTCCCCGCCCTATCCACGAGATGGATTTGGACTTGATCAAGTGCTCATTTTGTGTATATTCAACGAAGGAATGTGGCATATCTTCTCGTTACAAGGGAAAAACAACTATATTACCATTGAAGGCATGAATCAATCAATCAATCAATCAATCTTGGCTCATCAGGTAATAACATTTGGAGTAAAAGTAAACAGGTAGATATATAATAATTATGTTAATTATAGTGATATGAACTACTACTAACATTATGAAACTATATAATAATATTGGTATACTAAAATATTACTGCTAAAAAACTACTAATATTGGTATGTTAAAAATACTACTATATAAAATAATTCTAATTCTACTCTACAACTGTACAATCCCTATCATCACTAATTCCTGTTTTACATGAGCGCCGTGTGATCTAAATTAATTATACAATGGAGTATTTGTGAAGTCGTAGCAGTTAATTTTATTCTTGAAAGATATTAGAGATTTTTCCTCCCGTATATCACTTGGCAGGCTGTTCCATAGGGTTGCTCCACGATAGCTGAAGCTGCGCTTGCAACTGAATGTGTACGTGGATATGGAACAGCAAGTTTGAAGGAAGAATCTCTAAGAACAAAATTAGTAATCTCATTTCGTGCTATGAATTTAGAGCAAAGATATTCGGGAGCTAGATTATTTAGACATTTGAAGACCATTATCGATAAATGAACAAGCCTCTGAGTCTTCAGATTCTTCCAGCCCAACGTTTTGAATAATCGTTCAGCATTGGAGTCATATTAAGCGTTTAAAAGAACACGGGCAGCACGGTTCTGGAGTTTTTGTAGTTTGTCACTTAGACCCTTGTTAAAATTTTCCCACACTTGACTACAGTAGTCAAAGTGTGGTTGGACCAATGAATTGTACACGCTTAGTAATACTTTAAATGGAACAAAGGGTCTGATACGTTTTATGACTCCAATGTCGGAGGCAATTTTCTTAGACGTAATTTCAATGTGTTTTTTCCACGACAGGTTTTCATCAATATGCACGCCTAGTGATTTGGCCGTTTTAACTTGCTTGATTGCAATATTATTTATAGAGGATATGACGGTATGTGATAGAGTATGTAGTTTTTGTCTAGAACTAATAAGCATGAACTCTGTCTTACTAATATTTAATGTCAGCTTGTTAGCACTAAGCCACTCATGAACGCATGCTAGATCAGATACAATGTTGTTGTTTAAAGCATCAATGTCATTACTTGAGAAGGTTAGACTGGCATCGTCAGCATACATTCTTGGTGTAGAGTTTAAAACGCAATGAGGGAGATCATTCATGAATAATAAAAACAACAATGGACCAAGGATTGTTCCTTGAGGAATGCATGACTGAGATAACGTGTTCCTGACAAAGACCCGTTGACAAAACATTTTTGAGAGCGTTGATTTAAGTAGGATGAAAACCAATCGTGGGCTATTCCTTTGATACCGTAATACTCAAGTTTAGACAGTAAAATACTATGATTGACGGTATCAAAAGCCTTTTTGAGGTCTAGAAAAACAACAGCGTTTATGTTTCCCCGGTCGATATTTAGAGCCCAATCATCAGTTGCTTCATAATGGTGCATCATGGCTCACTCTCCGCTTAAAGCTGCCTGCAATACACTTATATGCGATTTGTTACTGGCGTCCTCGTATCTCTTTATAGCGGAGCTCTTTGCATAATTAACATAGAAAATCAATGTGGAAAACAAAATATAAAAGAACAATCCACACAAGTGAAAAAATCACGCCGCGCGCCTCGCCCGCTCGCAGTCGTAAAGGTCGATACACACGAAGGGACAAGTCACGTGTGCTGATATCCTGTTCCCCACGGACACCGGATATCCTACAGCTGAGAAACTAACGACCTCGTACACAAATAAAAACGTATTGCTTTACAGTTTAAGGTAATAGACCAGTTCGCGGTTAATTCCGACATTTTGAAAGGGGTGTAAACATGGCGCGAAATACAGTGTTTGTATGGAAATCCGATGCCAAATAAAATTCGTAAAATCGAATTTCTGAAATATTCTTCAGATACAAACTTAAGATACGAGGTAAAAGATTAACTGATCTAAATTTGGGGATGTAGCTGTGCTGGGAAGCGTGCAATCGTGTTTTTAGTTTTCCATACATTTGTCTGTAAAAACGAGTCAAAGTCCGCGGGAAAATTTGCGCAAAAAATCAATCTTCCAGGAAGGAAAACATGTTTCTGAAGCATATCAAATACATTTTTTTGTTTCGATGAGGCAAGATTTGCTTCCGCAACAATGTTTCCACGTTGGCTATGGAGGAAATTTTTTTTACTAGACTCCAGTGACACACAATATATGTGTTTCTTAGCAACACAAACCCAGACCCCACCGGCAAGACAATTTGACAAAGTGCGCATTCGTTAGTTTTTTCTGCAACAACGTTTCCTCGTTTATCCACCCGTGCAGCAAAACATTTTTATGCTTCCTGCTCGTTCAATTAGCCACCCAGGAAACATTAAGAGAAACAGAGAAGCGTAGTTTTCCATCCCTCGTGCCTCGGATGATCACGTAAAATGGCGGTCCCGTCTCACGCAATCTCGTTCTCATAGCCCGCGATCGTTTGGCGCTGGTCAAAAGATCGCGGGCTCTGGGAACGATATTGCGTCTCACGACGCTCATATTCGCCAGCAGCTGTGTATCACAGGACGCTAAGGAACCACTTTGGACGTTAAACAAATATCTGGCAGTGACCACCCTCAGTACTTGTTGGTCGGCTGCATTAATGGGGAGATAACTAATATAACTACTCATGCTTGTAAACTGCGTGGCTTACCGTGTGTACCTATAAACAGCAGTCTGAACAAGCGCCCCGCACACACATGTATATGTAAATCCAGCGTAATTCAGCTTCGTGCTGGCGAGTCTGGATAAAGTCTGTCACGATCCACACAATATGTTCCATCATTCACCCAGATATTTTCTGAACCCTTTTCTAAGATAGTTTGTAGCAATAGCAACATACGTCAGACATTTCTGAAGTTCGCTTTCCGGGATGGCACTGCGCTCCAGTTCGGCACCGACACAGCTGATTAAGCCATTCCAATAAAATGCAAATACGTAGAGAGCTAGGAAAAGAGGTGTCGTTGAAAGTATGTTCTTCAATCCTTTTTTTTTTAACTTTTGCCAAATACTGGGTCAATGTCAAGCTTTGTATTTTTGTTAACTTTTCAAAAAAAAATTGGGATGGCCTTATGTGGGTCGTGTGAATATACCGGATATATGCATGGGATGTTAGAAACCATTTATAATTCATTGTTGTGACCTTGTGTATGAATGTAAGCAAACATTTGACCCCATAACAGTTACATATATCAGGTGCATCATGATTATTTTCATGATTATGATTATTTTCAGTTCTGTTTCATGAGATTCATAAATATTTCAATATAAATTATCCACACTGGTATATATGTTGGGCCCACATGGAATGTACACATCTGTGTTCGGGCTACCTGTGGTGCACAACATCAGACTGGGTTCTAGTCCTAAACAAAATGGCGGCTGCTACAAAGCCTTAATTTCGGGTAAATGTTCTTTCGGTTTAAAATCGACAAGAAGATAATTATCGTAAGTTGTGGCTTCGAGACCATGACAGAGCTGGGGAGGAAAGCTAATATAAGGCTAGAATCAGGTATGCATTTATCGCTGATTAATCCTTCGTATTACTAATTTTTCTTATTTTGAAGTTGATTGTTATGAATGTTAATTAGTTGATTGTTAATTGCAAAACCATAGGCATTAGTGACAAATAAAGTTATCACCCAGTTATTTTAGGGCTATGTTTCTCATTCCTGTCCGTTATTTGTCCCGTTATTCTGCACACGATACAGCTTACCTCTGGCGTTGATTGTTTATTTACGTTGGGCCCGGGCGTTGGGAGAGTATGTTACTTTGGCCTCACTGCTCCTAAGCTGAATAAACTTTACAAACTTTTTAGTCCCCAGTTGTATTTCCAAATGACTGATCTACAAAATAATAACTCTCTCATCTTCTACAATTTCACCGCATCGATAGTATTCAAATGTCATTTTACTCTAAAATTTGACGTTTTGAAAAATAATTTCGGAGGTCACTTGTACATGAAAGCCTTATTCCTTGAATACTGAACATTTTTTGTCCCTTATATCATAATTAAATTGCAACTGGTCGTGTTTATGCTGTAGAAAGTTTTGTGTATATAGCTTATATGGTTTGTTTGTGGAAATACCCCTCAAACCGAGGCAGTTCGTACTGACTCCCATATGTCTTACAGTTTTTTTAATTTTTCCAAAATATTCTACCAAGTCTAATGCCAGGCCAATAGTAATATATGTGCAAAATATGAACAAAATCTGAGATGTACCATGTAGAATTACCTTATAGACCAAGCGCAAATTACGCACTAATTTTTTCAGGGTGCATGGTTTTCACATGGATGCCCTCTTAAAACTTAAGCTTTATATAGTTTAACAGGTTGAAGTTTTCTTCATTTGCAATTCACTGAGAGTTTACTAAGTTATAAAATTATTTACTAAAAAAGTTTAAGAACTCGGAAACTAGTATTTGAGACTTCGTTCTTTCGGCCAGCGGAGCATAACGTTATGCCGCGGTGTAGGTGGGGATATGGACTGGAACTAGAGGAAAGAAGGGAGGGGAAGTGATCACTCGATCCCAATCCGTATCCTTCGTGTACCACAGGAAACCTAAAATCAAACCGGCCAAAGAAGAGAAGTTGCCCATGATTCCTACAGTAACCACTGTTCTAGAAGGTAAATTAAATGAGTTTAGTATGTGTTTTAGGAAATCGAAGTTGATCTTTCACTCGCAGGCGGGCGTGTAGGAGGGGTTAATGTTCCTATGACAAGAAAGTTCATGAAGATAAAGCTAGAAACCATCAAATGATTAAATAAAGTATACCGCGCACATTGGAGCTACAAACAGCTAGCAAAATACCAACATCATAATTTAACCCCACATTTTTATTAACATTTTAATACATGGTTTGTTATGAATAAATTGCATTGAAATTAAAGTCTATGAAAGCGAACATAATTGTATTCAAAATACTGCAGCCAGCAACATAAATGATTACAATTTATTGGATATAATTACGAGGCGTCTGATATACTAACAGCTGTAGTAATGGCTACCACCAAATACCAAAATTATGATTTAACCCCTACTTATTTAAACACGAAGTCCCGGTATAAAAAGCACAGGGGAGCACAGGGGTTTGTCACCTTCAGTTGTCACTCACCCTTTGTGGGGTGAACATCTACGTGATGCTACGCTTGAATGCTCCTTACTGATTGCTTCTCCCGCGAAATTCAAGACAAATACGTGATTAAAGGGGTGATTAAATCGCATTTACCTTTGGCAGCCATTAATAATGGTCACTTTTTATATGGTTTGTTTAATTTTAAAACTTAAAATTATAGCATTTTAAAGAAGACTGATATGCTCGCTTGCTTTATTTACTGCGTTTCAATATGAATTTCAAATTTCGAGTTTCAAAGGCGTTAAAAGAGGAGAAGGTAACCCTTTTATAGGGGAACGTCGTGTTTAAGGGTTAGAGACTGATGTGCGTGCTTTATTGACTTTTAATATTCAAATTTCGTGCATTGTACAAAATCCAAGCAGGTGATTGGCTAACAAGCGTGCATTATAGGACAACAAAGCACTGTCGCCTGTGTGACAGAAAATGTATTTATGCTCGTGTCCGGATTTTACAGTATTTGCATTGCAAATAATTTCACATTCCACACTTGTTTGTGTTTCTTCTATTGTATCTTTACCATATATAAGATACTTAGATTAAGCGTTCTTCACTCTCAGGGCTACACTACTACGAATGACTCGACAGTTAAATAAGTCCGATAGAGATGAATCTCACGGTTCCCAAAGCGAATCGACGACATAGTGAATCAGTTGAAGTCTTACTTCGAGCCAAAGTTTAGAGAACTTTCTGACGACCACACAAAGTATACCACTTCATTATCGTAAAAGCTGAAGTCGGTTTTTTAAAACCGGTTAGTTTCAAGTTCACCGTAACATGAAACAGTTTGAGTTTAATTCGGAAAACCTTGAGCAGGTTGCAGACAAACCAGTAGCGGCGGGCCGCTGTAGGAGCACGTTCACAGCTGAAAGTCGTCAGTTGGGACTCATAGAGAAGTCAAGGCCGCTGTAGATGAATACCTTTCTGATTATTTTTGGTTCATCGTACAGTCAGCAAGTGACTGTATTAATTGTCAATAAAATAGAAACATAATAACTCTTGAGGGTTTTTCTCCGGGTTGTTCTGTTTTCTTTCCTCCTCAAAAACCAACCCAAATTGCAATTCGACAGAAGATCCCCTGTCCCTGACCAGTAGAAAACTGGAAGACTAGCCACGTAAATAAAGTTGTTTATTTATTTTAATCTAACTTTTAATATTCAAACTTAGCTTCAACTGAAATCAGTTGTCATTAACCAATTACTCAGTAGTATATAAATTGGCGGTTCTGGCGCAGCTTGGTGTTGTATTATTGAAATCCTTGCACGATAGCTCCAGAACCACAGCGAATTGTTCTACTTCAGCATTCGAACAATTCGCTGTGGTTCAGGAGTTATCGAGCAAGGATTTCAATAATACAACATCAAGCTGCGCCAGAACACGCCAATTTATATACTACTATAGTACGTTTATCGTATTTCGATACCCTATTAGAGGAAGGATAATATAATATACCATAGCTAATGATATACTAACATTCAAGCTGCGCCAGAACACGCCAATTTATATACTACTTATACTATCATAATCATTATTTACTACTATAGTCCATTCAGATTGGAGCAGTTTTGTTGTACTATTTTTTTCGTTGTATTTTTTTACATTTTAACGCCCTATTAGATAAGTGATTACTATGCAGTATATCGATCTCTTCCACTATGGATAGCATATCGTGCCTTCCCATAGAAATCTTAGTCGAGATAGTAGAGCATGCAGGCCCAGAATCATTCGCAAGCATCGCAAGGACATCGAAACACCTAAACGACGCCGCATCTCTCGTGTGCTACAAAAACGTAGACCAAGAGTTCCGTAAACGAGTACTCACTTTCGGTCTTAGGTCTACTCGTAACGACAACGATCGAGACAATTTGGATAGGACTTTCGGTATTTCCGCAAACTACATCTATGATAGCTTTCCTCTTATCTACGCCAGTGAATATGGTAATCTTAACGTTATTAAGTGGCTCATTAAGCACTTATGGTTCGATAAAATGGATGGACACACCGATTACGTTCTATGCGCTGCCTGTAAGGATGACCGTCTTGATATCGTTAAGTGTCTCACTAAACACTTCCAGTTCACCAAAGAGGATAAAGCCGTCGGGTTTGCTATACTAGATGCCTGTAGGAATGCCCATCTCAATACCATTAAGTGGCTCATTCAACGCTTTCAGATAACTATGGAGCATAAATACGTTCATCATGCTCTACTATGCGCCCGTAGCAACGACCATCTTAATACCGCTAAATATATCATTGAGTGGCTCATTAAGCGCTCCCAGCTCACCATAGAGGACGAAAACGCTCTACTAGATTACTACATAAATGCTTATGCTACCACATAGGATCTCTCGCAACGTCCAAATTGTCCCTAGGCATTCTTGCACCTAAAGATCCAAACTTGAGCACAGCTCCGGTTTCTACTGCTTTTCCAGATTGGCGCAGTTTCGTTGTACTATTTTTTCATTGTATTTTTACATTTAGCACCTATTAAAGGAATGATTAGTTTACAGTATATCCACCCATGGTACTAACATACATTCTCTACTTCACGATATTAACGTATGTTGTTATCTTAGTACGTATTAATACCACACAGATTAGACAAGTGCGCATAATTGAAGAACCTCAACGTAGACGTCACAACTAAGATACCAATTAGACATATAACACATATAGGTATATTGCACGATGGCTGAGACAAAAACTTGTGATTGGTTGATGCGAGGAAAGACCACGAAATGTATAAGTAAGCGTTCAAAGACGTCAGAGTATTGCTCTCAACATAACTTCCAGATAGGAAGAGGATGTGCTATATTCGTTTCATGTTTGACGTGCGGTCGAGGCTGTCGTACTATTCACGAACTTTGTTCAAAATGTGGTGAACCTCAACGCCGTACCATCCGCAATAAGAAGAACCTTGATAAGAAAATAGCTAACGAGTCGGCGAATATCGCGTGTTCAAATGTAGTAGAATCGGAGAAAGATCTAAATGTAGTGGAATCGGAAAAAGATCGAAATGCGGTGGACATTCACGATCTCGATAATGCATTGGATGGCCTCTCCATCAGTGAGAAAGATCTAAATGTGGTAGGATCGGAGGATAAGTAGAAATCACGATACGAAAAAAAAAAAAAGAAAAGAATGAAGAGAAATTGTTATGCGACCTCTCTTCATTTTTTCTTTTTTTTTTAAAACAAACGAACAATTAGACAATTGACAGGCACATGGTATACAACTAGTATGGACGATATTATCAGATTACTTAGTCCAGAAATTTGTGCAAGCCTACACATCAAACCACTGTTGCATATCAAACCATTGTTACATATTAACACTGGTGAAACATGTTCCGAATGTCTATGCCCGATGGAAATGCAAGGAACGGAATTCATATGTCCCACCTGTGGTCTTGTTTCCGAGACTGAATCATATGAAGAAACGACTATCGATCTTACTACTCGGTTACGCATAGTAGGGCTGGATAGCTTTCAGTATCAAAATGATCTAGACCGCACAATCCCAAAGCAAAGCGATAACAAAGAACTACAACTACGAACTATTATGCGAGAACTACAGGCATACAACACTATTTATGAACAAAATTACCACCTCTCGTTTCCCACAAATGTATTAGTAATCGTATCCGACGTATTCTTTCAAGTACGGAAAGCTTGTTTCAAACGTAGCTATGCAAAACGAACTATTTTAGCTGCTATACTTTATCAAGCATGTATACAATGTGGGTTCGTTAGATCTAAAGGAGAGGTCGCTCGTTTCATGCAACTAAAAGATAAAAGCATATGTCGTGGAAATGTCTTTATACGTTCTCTACACGATGACGATAAGATCGATATAGATTTGAATACCGATAGAATAGCTCCTCACATTACAACGACTTTTGATAAACTCAACCCCCAAGGAGCACCTAAGAATGCCCAACAAATAGTCTACGAGATTGTTCATAAGGCAATAGAAAACAATATAGGTACCAGCTCCATACTTAGAACTAAAGTCGTTGGAGCGAGTTACGAGGTACTACGCCGTTCGGGATCCCATATGTCTCTTATTGACGTTGTTAAACGGTGTGGTATATATAAGGGTTCGGTCGTGCGTTTTATCGATGAGTTGATTGCTTACAATTCCCACTTTGAGCCCATCTATACTAGACAAGGTCTAACTAGCGATAGTGAAATACGCAAGAAGAAAAAATCCCGATAGAGGAAGGACCGGGGAAAAAACAACTTCAACGTGCTATGTACACAAATAGTTTTTATTGTATGTTAATTACGAAACCGGTCCTCGCCGGACCGCATTCCTGCATAATTATACTGAATTACAAAACCGGTCCGGCGAGGACCGCATTCCTGCATAATTATACTGAATTACAAAACCGGTCCGGCGAGGACCGCATTCCTGCATAATTATACTGAATTACAAAACCGGTCCGGCGAGGACCGCATTCCTGCATAATTATACCGAATTACAAAACCGTTTCTTACATGATTACTTTCAAGGCGCCTTGAATCGGCCGTTTACGATTTAAACATTGAAATTCACCTCTAGAAAATTTCGAAACACACTAGTACTAACGTAAGAAGGCCAAGGAACACTATAGAAACATTTTTAAAATGATTCGCCGACTGCGAAAGAAGATATTCGACTCCGCCGTACATCCTACATTGTGACACGATTTAAACATCAAAATTCATCTCTAGAAAATTTCAAAGCACACTATTACTAACGTAAAGAGGACAAGGAACACTATAGAAACATTCTTAAAATGATTCACAGACTGTGAACGAAGATATTCTACTCCACCGTACATCCTACATTGCGACATCTCTTCGAGTGGCATTTTACTCTTCGTTGGTCGACCGATCGCGAGTTCTTGCCCGATTAGTCACAGGTAAGTCTCGGCAATACTTAAAATGAATTATTCTCCGGTATATTTAGCTTTTCCCGCGTCTACGAACTCCCCAACTTGATCAAGGGCGCCATTTAAGTCTCTAACGAGCGCGAGAAACCTTCCTTGCTCCACAGGTAAACGATAATGACGAAAGGGATGGGCCGTGATCTCTATTATGCCAGCAATAACGCCCACGTGATAGATGTCATACTTCGTGCCGACCTCGTGGTCTATATGACGCCACCGATACAACCTGCGTGCCGACCTCGTGGTCTATATGACGCTATCGATACCACCTTCGTGCCGTCCTCGTGGCTTATATTACACCATCGATATCATAAGTATTGCGCCACCAACGGAAGTTTGCGTGCAAACCGGATGTCGTAATTAATTTATACTAAGATCGTAAAATCTACGCTGGGCAGAATCGACAGAAATTTGCATACGGACCAGACATCAGAATTAATTTATACTAAGATTATAAAGTCCACGCTGGTTATATCGATTCTTATCCCACTAGACTACCAAGTTTTGCTCTCATCTCCTTTCGGATCTCAGATCGAAGTCGTTCTACGTTTTTTAATCCTCTTTCTTGCCTGTTTTTTTGCCGTATTTCTAGTTTAAGCGTCTCATATTTCCTTTTCTCATCAATAACGCTTCCGAACTCGGCTTCTGAAATGTTACAATCGGATAGAGCTTTCGAGACTTTGACTTCCACGGAATTCGCCTTAGCTTTTGCTAACATAACAGTCTTTTCATGCTTCGAGACGTGAACGCCAAGTCTCTTACTAACAACAGCCATCGAAGCCGATATGGCGGCACACAGGAACCCCGCTGATCCTAATGAAATACCCACAGGTATCCCAACCCCCGTAAATGATGAACCTAACGCAAAAGCTGATAAAACGCCACTCAGGCTACCTGTGGCCACAGCAATCCCATGAACGATACCACGCGCTCGAGAATATTTTTTACGAACAACTTCGTAGTGCTTTGCTTGTTGTTCTAGCTCAGCAAGTGTATCACAGACTTTTTGCAGTCTAAAACTCGATCCATTTATATCGTTAAGTTCCTTTATAGCTCCCGATGGATAGATATCTGGTGCTGTTGGAAACGGTTGAATCGAATCACCATCCATTGTATATACGTATGATTTACTCAAGCTTCAATACGAAATATATAGGCTGCTTGTTGAAGTCTATGAGATTGCCTTTCTCATCGCAAACTGTGAGGCGAATGTAGTTCCGTGTCGTTCCTAGGGCTCGAATGGGTATGAGGGTTGGTGGAAAATAAGTTGTTTCACCAAAAACGTGTGATACCGTTTTTAAAGTATGTAGGATTTTAGATGGCTTCCCATCAAGAAGTGAGAAATCTGAATCCACCACATCACAGTAGATAGATATGTGATTAATATCTTTTGGCGCTAGGACGTATTTTCCTTTATTGATAATCGCATAATCTGTCACATCTTCATTTACTTCGATACCAAACAAATCGCAGACATTCTTAGTGAAATGGATTGGTTTCTTGACCTTCATAAGCCAATATTTCCTAAATGGATAGTCTATGAATTCCAAGTAACCAGCCTCAACTGCGGGATCTAAGTAGGTTATCAAATTTTCTATCTTATAATGCCCCGCCTTAATTTCGTATGGAAACGTTAAACTATTGGGGGTAATCCACTTAAAGCTCCCTTTCTCTGCTAGGTTCCACCAATTATGACTAAGAGTGACCTCAACTAGCGAAATATTATTGATAAGAATAGGGTTATCGAAGTAGACAGTATGGTCAGCCGTAGGACATGTGACATTTAAGATAACCATTATATATTAAAGGTATAAACTACATACATAATTAGCTTTAACATGAGGAGGCACGGAGGTAATTTCAGCTATCATTATGAGGGTGGAGACGACGATAGAGATGATGAGACCCCAACACAGAATGCTAATTTACGGTCAAAGGCTGAGAGAATAGCTAGTAGAGATAGAGAGAGAATAGCTGAGGAAGATAAGAAGGTCGCATCATCGAATGCCGATCTACTAGCGAAGTTCAAGAAAAGATACCCACATGCAGATTTTCACCAGTTCTATGCATCCACGGATATAGACGGCCCTGGCAAATATTCGACGAGTATTTGGTTTCGAGATGGGAATCATGGTTATGTGGTTTATGGTGATGATATCTCCAAACTACCTGCTACCATTCAAAATAATATTAATAAAGCGTTGTGGGGGGTGGTCGATGGTTACCCACTTGCGTTGACACTAAATAAAAGTGCGAAATATCCCATCGCAGCAGTTCCTTTTCACGAAAAAGCACAAGATATCGATTTAACTAATCTATGGATATATGTCACACCAAAGAAAAACTTCGAAGCAGGTGTTCCGAACATATTCAAAGAGACTGTCGTAAAGCATATGACAGCAAATGAGTCCTACCATTGGTTACATGGTCCGGATTTCAAATATTGGCCTCAACAATTGAATTTCGCAACGTGGTGTGCGACTTCTGGATGTGGAGTGTCATTGTTTGATCCTATTTTCAAAACGTATCCGCCTATCGTTCAAGGGTTTTTACGATTTCACGTATATTTCACGACACGAAGAATTCTACATGAACTTGGTGGTGCTCATGGAGTTCCTCTACCTGGTGACTCTGCTTTCAAGCAAATGAATAACCTCTATAGCAAACCGGCTCTTGAGAAATTATGCGTCGAATTTGGTATATCTCGAACGCCAGATTTCCGATGGCACGGAGGTAGGAATAACGGATTAGGAGATGTATTCCTTTTGTATGGTGATGGTTTCAAAAACGTCCACGTAATCAGAGGTTACGATAAAGAAGCAGATAATTGGCCAAATCACAATAATTTATTTGCAGACCAAGGAGGTAAGGAGGATCAGGGCGATCTTGTGGCATTCATTCGGAACGATGAACATGAAGGAAAACAATATAATTGGTTTACGCCACCAATCGGTAAGGGATTAACGGATGCTGGATTAGGTAGATTGAATCGATCCGTTGAAGCTTTTGGATATTGCGTTCTAGCCGCTCAAAATGATCTTAACCATTCCATCATAGATAGTTTCAATGTCAAAGAAAAATTTAAGAGATTAGTCGAAGACGCTATTCTCGAAAACGATTTAGTGGTAAGCTATAAAAACTATCTTACAGCTATACTACACACGCATAAGAGATTGAACCTAGCAATAGCTAAGGGGGTACGATTACTACCAGGAAACCTCGAGTACTACCTCGGTAAGAAGGACGGTTATAAAAATCCAATCCCGAACGCTACAGAAGGTACGGTGTTAGGCGTAAACGATATTAATGCAGATATTCTCGAAACCAAGTCCCCACCAGATATGAAAGGGAAGAAACAAACGAAACAATTACCACATCAAGTTCCACAACAAGTTCCACAACAAGTTCCACAACAAGTTCCACAAGGAGTTTCACATAGCACCTTACAGAATACTACCCCACAACATGATACCAATCTAGTGATGGTATCTATTGCAGGAGCTGGAATTGCATGGGCGTTATTTCGTTAACGTCGTTTATATTGCTCTATTGTGATCACCACTATTGCTACGATGAATAACCAAACGTTCTCCGCTAATACTCCTAGAGCTTTACCAGCCATAGTAAATATGAAATTCGCAATTGATCCAATCATTCCAGGTAGTATCTGTCCAAGTTTCTTTCCCATTTCCTTTAACAAATCACCCATCGTTTTTAATCCCTTCTTTACTGTATCTGCCACTTTGTCGATACCATCTTTTACTGGTTTCGGTACGGATTTCGATAGCTGGGAAACTATTACACTAACGATAGCACCAATAGCAGTTACCACCGCAAGAACGGTCATTCCATACTTCCTGAAAATGTATTTGACCCTTTCACGTAGCGATATACGTTCTAGTATGGCTTCTTCTTGATGTTCAAGTAATTCTCTTGCCCTACGGATAGACATTAACTCTTTCTTAGCTATTTCTTTCTGAGCGTCGGTAGATTCGGAGTCTCCAAGAATAGATTCGTTGTTCGCTTCACGATCGGTGAGTTGTCGTTCTGCAAATATTACTTCATTGGTAGCTTCTTCATTATTTGGACCTAAAGCATCTTTGAGAGCTTTCCTCATCTTCACGCGTAATTTCCTATCATCATCATTACCGACGAATAGACGTTTAAAGGGTTCTTTGCTTCCAAGCTCGCGAACGGTAATGTTTCCATCTACTAAGGATATTTCTATATTATGCCGAACACCAGCATCCGGATATTGCCCTTTTACTATGCCAACCAGCATTTCTTTTGCCGAATCTGGAATTGTTTGTTCGAATGTGAATCCTCGAAGTGGGTCACCTTCTATAGCGTAGTCATGTAAATTATCCATGGTAATTGTCTCACTACCTCCAGCTTCATCTTGATTGTCACTCAATAAGTAAGCCAAGTATCTCTCATTTGCTTCTCGTTGTTGGTCTTCTTCGTCTGGTTCTCGTCGGTTTTCTTCATCTGGTTGTTGTTCTTCGTATCTGTCGGTACTATCCTCAGGTCTCACATTAACGTCGCCCCTAGCTTCCATATTGAACATAACTATATATCATAGTATATTCAACATGATATCATCGAAGTTAATTCCTAAGGAAGCACTAAGAGTGCCACTCGCACTCAAAGCTCAACGAACCTTATATAGAAAAACTTTCACTCCATCATCTGCCAATCCAGGTGAGACTCTATATGTGGAAATACCAACACTAGGAGAAGATATCGTATTAGTACCTGGTAGTTTAGCATTATTGGGTGATATTGTATTGTCTGGTGGACATGCTAATAATCGAGTCGTTGCAAATGTTGGACGTTGCTTAGTTATACATCGAGTTTGTAAGATAGGAGCTGAAATAGTAGAAGACATTGCTCGATCGGATCTATTACAAACATATTCCGATATCTATCTACCTACACAAGAGAGAGAATCGAGAGTACAACAAGGTATCCAATCAGATAACACAAATAAGCTACGATCTAAGGCTGGTGATGCAGGTACTTCAGATGTTGGTGAGAATGCATTGTTAGCTGCATATGGTTCAAAATATAGAATTCCGTTAGACGTTGATATTCTTACACAACATGGAGTTCTATATCCACATGCATTAGAAGACACTATTTCATTCGAATTAACTCTAGCCCGCTCTATCGATATAATCGTTGGATCAGATTCGACAAAGATAGGTACGTACAAGCTTACCAACATCCAGTTAGAATACGAAGCAATCAAGAATGAAACGCTAGCTAGGAAGGCATTTCACGCATATGAAAAAGGTACTGCATTCCTATACGATCACGCAGTTCACTTTAAGACAGTACCTATCGCTAAAGCATCAGATACTTTGATATCTCAGAATATAAATGTTCCACGACGATCATTCGCTGGATTACTCTTTCTATTCGTAGATCCTCCCACCGCCGGTTCACGAGATAGCGAAGCATTCGTAAATCCTGATATTTCAAAGATAGAGATAGACGTAAATGGAGTTCCAAATAGATTCTTTCCGGGAGGTATGTTAACACCAGATTTTTGGGAGTCCGCAAAAGGATGGTTTGGTACATCCGAGACCTCTATGACTCCTACCAAATTTTACAATAACAGATTTGCCATCCTAGTCGATTGTCGTACAGCAAAAGATTCCTCTGTTCATGGCGATGGAATGGCACAAACTGGTGGTGGAAAAGATATCGATATTCGTATACATAGAACTTTAAAAGGAAGTGGAAACGTAAACATGCATATCTATGTCCTTGCTGATGCTCAGCTCAAGATATTGAACAGATCTTTAGATAGTATTACATACTGATGAATTCCTTGGTAGAACACATCCCATTCAACTCACTCATAGTAGGTCCAACGAATTGTGGAAAGACTGCGTTTCTCATAGAACAACTTCGTGGACCATTTCGTGGTAAGTTCGATTATATAGTATTGATTTGTCCTACGTATGCCCACAACAAAACGTATCATGGATTTGCTAATCGAGATCCGCATTTTTATGTCATATCACCATCTCAGGATGCTATCGATACCACATTAAATATTTGTGCAACCTTTTGGTCAGGTACCAATACATTATTGATTCTAGATGATTGTGCCGCATCAAAAGATGTAAAACGAAGAACTGACAAACTAGTAGATTTAGCATTCTCTGCTCGACATATAGGACTATCTGTTTGGGTACTATCCCAACAATTAACGAGTATATGTAAACCATTTCGTGAGAACGTAGCTATCGTAGTTGCATTTCATACCGCGTCGGTTATAGATGGTAAAAAGATATTTGACGATTACGGAGGCTCACAAGAATGTAATGAATTACGAACGATACTTCGATCTCATAAGTTTGCTCGCATATGTTTCTGTTTGCGACATCCTTTTGCAGTAGTGTTAGAGATACCCGCACCTATAATATATTATCATGGATGAATACATTAAAGAACTGGAAGGTGAGGATTTAACAGGTCCACCACCAAAATTGGAATTTTCAACCGAATTGGAGGATATCGAAGAATGGCGGGAAGAACTTAAGACCTTAGCTGTATTAGGTAAAACGAAAGAATGTCTAGGACAGAATTTCTCCCTAACGGATATAACTAAACTATCTGAGAAGGACGTAAAACGTTTACATAGTAGATACCAGGCCGTAGTAGCAAATCAAATAACAGTACACTTAGTAGATGGTGTACTACGTCAAGTTACTCGCGCAGCCTCATACGTAGTTGCACTAGACGACCAACAAGCACTGTTTAAGGATCTACAAGAAAACCAATTAGCCCGCCATCAGATATCTATGGCGGCTGGTCGATTAGCACTTAAACACGGTCGATTTGTAGCTCTAGCTAGTGTCTTGTTCAATGTAGCTGATCATATAGTCATTCCTGGTACACCTATTGAACCTTCGCAAGTAACTACTATATCGAATCAAGATGGAGGATCAGATAACTGCGGAGACTCAAAAGAGAGAGATCACATGTGAAAGTGAATTACCTAAAGAAATCAATGTAGATGAAAGTTGGACTACGAACGTATCTACTATAGCAACTATTGGTATAGGCGTTGTATCGTTTGGCGCATGCTATCAAATGGCAGGATGCTTAGTAGATGGTGCACTACGTCTAGCTACTCACGCAGTTGCAAACGTAGTTCCACTAGATGAACAACTAGTCCGCAATGAGATATATACTGCGGCTGGTCGATTAGCACTTAAAGCAGTTCTAGTTGTAGCTATAGATCATGTCTTGTTCAATGTAGCTTATCACATAGCCGTTCATAGTACACCTCTAGATAGTGTCTTGTTCAATGTAGCTGATCACATAGTCGTTCCTAGTACACCTATTGAACCTTCGCAAGTAACTACTATATCGAATCAAGATGGAGGAACAGACGGATCAGATAACTGCGAATCCACCGAAAACAACACCAACTAAAGTAAAAGATCCAAAGAGGGTTGCTGCTGGGAAAGCATTAGCACTAAGTAATAAACTTGCTAGAGAGGCTCAAAAGAGAGAGATTACACGTGAAAGTGAATTACCTAAAGAAATCAACGTAGATGAAAGCTGGATGAAAAATGTGTCTATCAATACTACTATCGCAGTTATTTGTATGGGTGCTGCATTAGTTGGCGTATACTATCAATACAGAACATATAGAGATGACACTTCTAAGAACGTTAGTACGATACGACCCACGAGTCCTGTAGAGACTACGGTACCAGATATGGAGTAACAATTAAAGACTAGAGATATATGACATATATTAGGATGGAAAAGGAATTGACGAAAATAGCGACCGATGCTGCTATGATAACTGGAATAGCTACTGGTATTGGTTGGATCGTAAAAAAGGTTGCCAAGGAATCTATGCTTAACGATCCTTCTATTTCTATCACAAATTACGTGAAGTGGACTGCTGTAATAGCTGGTAGCATATATGCAAAACAATATCTCGAGAAACAAAAGATCATACCATAATGGTGACGGTAGCAGCTATTGGAATGTCTATTTTCGGAGCAGTTTTGAATGCAACGGCATTTACTGGTGGTGGAGTGCTTGCTAGGATGTTTGGTAGAAAAGATGAAACTGCTAATATAGAACGAAAGAGGCATGATAGTGCAATGGAAAAATTCGATAAGGATAGGGAGGCATATATCGAAAAACGTAAAACATTGTCCGATTGGGCATATAAACAGGAAGTTGCTGAACGCGATTCTCGTAATAATCAACTCGATAGTAACCGAGCTTTCATACAATCCGATAAGCTACGTCAGGCACTGAAACGACTCGAAGCAATGAAAGAACCTCGTTTCTCTGACTACTATCAACCATCTAACACACAAAAAACTAATGAGTTGATCTATGTTGGTGGTGGAATGCTAGTCGCTGGATACGCTATTAGTCGATATGCCTTTTAAAAAACGAGAATTTTTACGATCGACGAGAAAAAAAGAATAAGAACTAGTTGGTTAGATAAGTTCTTATTCTTTTTTTTTCTCCTTGTTAAAGGTTAGAATACATAGATATATAATGGATGCTAAACTTGCGAATATCTTCTATGGTCCTATGGGCTATTGGAAAGGTTATGCTGCAATTAACAAGTTATCGGTGGCTGCAAAGGTATCGGAAGATGTAGCTAAGGGTTGGTTAGAGAAACAAGCCATGTGGCAAATATATCTATCACCACCACGCTACATTCCACGACCACATTGGACTGTATCGAAACCTAATGAAGTTCATCAAGCTGATTTGATATTTCTACCTCATGATAGACCTGGACGTGGAAGGAAACTATATAAGTACGCTTTAGTGGTAATCGATGTAGCTTCTAGATATAAAGAGGCTGAACCTTTAGCATCGAAAGATAGTGGTGAAGTGTCTGCAGCATTTGATCGGATCTACAAACGTAGTCCACTAGAATGGCCAAAAACGTTGCAAGTTGATCCTGGTAGAGAATTCATGGGACGTATGTCTGAAACATTAGAATTACACGGTACGAAAGTTCAACGCGGCGAGGCTGGTCATCATAGGGCACAAAGTTTTGTCGAACGAGCAAATAGAACATTAGCTGAGAGATTGTTTGGATATCAATATGCACAAGAGATGGTACTAACTTCAGAAGGATCAGATGCGCGCAGTAGAGAATGGGTATTGCGGCTTCCTGAGGTTATCGAAGCCATGAATAGCGAGGTGACTCGACTTACTGGTAAAGAGCCTTCGAATTCTGTAGAGGCGCATCAAGTCAACATCAAAACTCCTACGTATTCTCGAACTGTTGGATTGAGTGAAAAGCGACTACCATTCGACGTTTTAGTTCGATATCTCTATGCGCCTGGAGAATTGGAAGGTGGAGCTGAACGAGCAACTGATCCTGTGTGGAGTTTACAGACGTACGTTATTTCGCGTAGTGTGATATCTTCTGGACAGCCTGTGCTGTACTACCTTACTTTGCAAGAAGGGGAAGGCGCACCAAAGCGAGGATTCGTGCGTGAAGAGCTACAAGTTGTTCCACCAAATACTGAACTACCCCAAAGGGGAATTCTGTTCGTACCCAACCGATCTAAGATAGCAACTCGTAAATAAACTCATCCATATCTAAGTCTTTGTGGCCATAGGCTAATGTATCGATTCCATTACTATAGATCCAACGTTTAGAGTCGAATGGTGAGAGAGAGATCTTATTCATATGCATACCATACATCCTATGACCTTCACTTCGAAGCATATGCATTCCATGGCGAAATACTTTCTTATCTTGTAAACACTCTTTGTATTGTTCGTGGCGAATACGATGTTTAACGACTGCCTTCTTGGTACCTTTGGCTTTCCTAATCTCGTCACCACCTACTTTCAAGATCGAGTATAGCTTCGATCGTAGTCCAACGTATTCAGCAATGGGGATGCCTCCACATTCATCTTTCATTTTACCAAGTACTTTCTTGTTGGATATGTCATACAGAGGATGATCCTTGCTGTAGTTGCTAGTATCGTATAGATGCTTATTGGTGGTAATGTCTGTATAGATGTCTTCTGTTTCAATGTGAAGTAATAGACTATCAGTGTCAGTATATAGTAGATTACAACGTTGCCCATACTGCCGCTTGAGATCGTTGTAGTAGAAGTCGTACATCAGATGTTTAGAAAGATCTAGAATCGACATTCCAACGTATACTGGGCGGTTAAGTAGTAACTTACTTTTGTAATTGTGTACAGCAGCTAGATCGTTGTCGAAGATCGTGGATCGGGCATAACTAGGCTTATTCAAGAGACGTTGTAGTTTGATTCCTTCTGAAGATCGCACTAATTGGACATCTACACGTTTTCGTAGATTTTCCATTGTCTTACCAAATACGCTATTGTTCATTAGTTTGTAGAGATCTTGTTCGAAGGGGCTATTCGCTTGTTTTCGTAGTTCTGTATTCATTCTTATGTATGGCTCCATCCATGGTGATTGGTTGAATCGTAGTGCTCTGTGAATCTTCGTTAAACGCATTCCGAGAGATAGATACAGTTGTAGATTGCGGTAGTGGAGCACATATCGTTCTTTGTTGTATAGGTTAGGTACGAGCTTTTCCACTTTCAAAGATCCGTTGCCTTTGTATAGTTTCTCAAATAAATCGATTTGATAATTTGATAACCAACCTTTATTTACTTGCATTCTCTCGGGAGCTAGTGGGTAGTCGTTGTGTGAGTTGTGAAGTTCTTTAGGGTACTCAAGATCTACTTCGAGAATGTATCCCACGTCTGAATCGATTTCGTGTTGGGTGATTCGTTCTTCCGTTGGTGTACACCACTCAAATCCTCCTGTTGGTAGATATTGACTCATAGCCCAACCATATAGATTGTTGGCGTCGAGGTATATTATATGGCTATTTGGCTTATCTGGATTGAAGTCGTGTACGTTTGGGTTGTTTGCTTTGGCATAACGATGCGATACCATAGATATCCCACCACGTAGACCTTTCTCGACGAATAGATGCATGTCATAGTCGGTTAATAATTCGAGTTCTACTCCGGTCTTCTTTAACAATGCATCCCACGAAAGTCCTGGACTAGTATAATAATGAGCTGGATCCAATCCATAGTTTTGCATACATGTCGCGCGGAAGTTCTCGAACACGTCCGCTAGAAGAAGTACGTCAGTTCGTAGGTAAAGGTCGTGGTAGTCTCCTAACGTTTCACAACCGAATGCCTCCCAAACTTTTAGTGCGTGTTCGTAGTCCTTGTCGGAGATGTCCTCTAGAGTTAGTTTACTATAGAATGCGTCTTTTGGTGGAAGAGAAGTCTCTGTAAATCTATCCCAAGAATCCATGTACTCATACGGATAAACTCCTTTGCGTAGCAGCAACTTGTTTTTATCTGGGTCGGGTGTATAATTCGTAGTTTGTTGAAACGTATCTAGTGCTGAACTTGCTACCAATTTATCGAGAGAAGATAGTAGGAATTGTGCGCTATCTATGAACCGTAGGTTGCCGAGTGAGAATGAAATGTATTTCTCCATATTGTTTGGAATACAAGAGATCTTACCTGACGTCTTGGATATGGATTGCATCAATAGGTGAGAATCGTAGCCACGCAAATTGTGGAATACAACTGGGATAGTAGGAAAGATACGTAATTTGAGATTACATGCGCTGTGTGCGGCACCTCGAAACTCTCCTGTGATGTGGCAATGGTCGCGTACTCTATCTTTACCAAGAGGTTTCTGGCAGATATGACAAAGAATTGCTCTATTATAATCTCTCATGCTTTTTGGTGACATATGTAGTGGTTTGGCAACTTGAGCTTTTATCTTCGCTTCTTCTTCTTGTATACATCGTAGAAAGCACTCGATAGTATCCTTACCTCGATATAATACATATGGTTCGCTATGACCATCAGAACGTACGACTATGTAACAAAATCCACATGGAATATGTTCTTCTGTTTTAAATGTGTTCTTCGTGGGATCTTGTCCTTCTATCTTAGTAGTTAAGGCCTCAAGATCTGCGTAGATAACGTAGGGAACTTTGAGCTGCTTGTGAACGTTCTGAAATGAGACTTTGTTATTCTCATCGGTGGGCATTTCGATTCGAATGGCTCGATCGTTAATTCCGTTACATTCTGGGATGTGCTTCGCAAGAAGAGCTTCATTGGAATATCCATGTAGGCATCGTTCGCAGAAGTGCTTCCTATGTTCATGTTTTGTCTGATCGAATAGAAGGCGGTTGAAGTTCTTGATCAAGCAATAATGTTGTATACCGCTCTCTGGGCACTCTATAAGCAAGATGTTAAAGCGCTTGGAGAAAGTCTCCTTCGAGATGTGGTGCACAATCAAACACTTATCCTTAAAATCCCAACCATATACGTTGATAGAGATTTCGTTCTGCTTCTCGAAGAGTGGTATTTGTGAGATTGGTGTTGACGATTCTTCCACCTCATCAAATCTAAAACCATCGTCTTCTGGGTATTTCGATGTCCTCTGTGGATCTTTCGCAGCTGGAAACTTCGCGGCACGCATCGTCCAACGAAAACAGCGGTTGTCGTAGTTTTTCACATTGATTACGGCTTTCTTATTCGCGATTTCTTTAGGTAGTGGTAAATACGAACCTCCGCGTAGTGGTTGATATCGAGCAATGTTCACCCATAGAATGTTGACTTTATCTATGACCCAGTTCGATCCTCTACTGATCCACTTCTCGATGTAGTTATAAATCTGAGCATGTTCTTCTACTATTACTCCGCGGGTATCGGAACTGTTGGTCAGAACTTTTTGTGAACTACGAAATGTGGCTATCTCATATATCGGGCCCTCGGGTTTATCGAGACGAAGAGTTATATTCAAAGCTAGCTGAACCTTAATACTATTTAGGTCTCGTAGCTCTTCATCGATCTTTTCGGTAGTCTGCTTTCGCACGCCAGATAGGAAAGCGGCTGGGTCTGCTCCTAGAGGATTGCTATCTGGAATGTCCATCTTCCATCCTCGTAAATAGCCCTTAAGACCAGGTCCTTGGATGAACGTTAGTATATCATTAGCCATGGTATATTATATTATCCTTCCTCTAATAGGGTATCGAAATACGATAAACGTACTATGGTCTATAGTAGTATATAAATTGACGTGTTCTGGCGCAGCTTGAACGTTAGTATATCATTAGCTATGGTATATTATATTATCATTCCTCTAATAGGGTATCGAAATACGATAAACGTACTATAGTAGTATATAAATTGGCGTGTTCTGGCGCAGCTTGAATGTTAGTATATCATTAGCTATGGTATATTATATTATCCTTCCTCTAATAGGGTATCGAAATACGATAAACGTACTATAGTAGTATATAAATTGGCGTGTTCTGGCGCAGCTTGATGTTGTATTATTGAAATCCTTGCTCGATAACTCCTGAACCACAGCGAATTGTTCGAATGCTGAAGTAGAACAATTCGCTGTGGTTCTGGAGCTATCGTGCAAGGATTTCAATAATACAACACCAAGCTGCGCCAGAACCGCCAATTTATATACTACTTACTCAAAAAGAAATAAAATATTTCAGATGTTGATATCTCCACATAGACAATGAATAAAACAGGACTTTTAATATCTAACTAAGTGGAGAACTTTGGGAAGAATAATTTACTTTCGGTTATCGGGTAGTGAAGTTAACGAAAAGAAATAAACATACAATTACAAAGTGTAGCCGTACTGCGAATTAACTCGAAAACATTTATCTTGGATCAAGTCTTTAGCCGGCTTAATTCCTAAACGGTCTAACTAATTTGTATTTGACAGTTACTTTTATTCGAAAATGACTAAGTTAAACCTGATTCGAAAGGTTTGCATAGGAATTGAAATCTTGAATCCGGCCTCCATGTGGCATGTGCTTTCGTCTCCGAAGGACACATTTTCCAAATTGAAAAATCCTGGGTTTTTTTAACGATCCACTGAATTCTCGCTGCATTTTCTTGTCTTATTGACAGGGTAAGGTCTCGAAAATAAAAGCTACTTCTTCAATACTACTACTAGAGCGAGTACTCTAGAATTAAGCTTTCCAAAGCCCACATTTTTTCACTGACTTGTTAGTATTACATGTTGTACTTGCAACGCGTGCAAATTCGCGGTCTTCAAATAACGATTATGCAACTGTTCGCTTCAAAATATATATCTTCTGTCACACAGCAGAGACAGAATCCAATCATGCTGCTATCTAGCAATTGTCTGTCATTCTCACTATTGAATATGCGTTTTGAATGAGGTTTCCCAAGTCGTCCAAACACGTTAAATGAAGGGCGGAGTCGAGTGCTTTGTTCACCAATAAAGCACTATCATTAGCCAATCATCTGCTTGGATTTTTTACTGTGTGAATATAAAATTATTAAAAATGGCCACACTTTTATCAAATTTCTTTAAAAAACGTTTTTATGAATCAGTTGTTTAAAAATATTGAAATTAAATAGTCTAAGAAAGCGAACGTCCGTTGGATTCAAATGTGCATCTAGCAAAATAAATGTTTACAACTTACATAATTTCGTTAAAAACTGTTTGCCCATGTAAGGGCTGAAGACGTTCCTTTCCTACACCATCTCAAGGAGTGACACAAGAGCGCATGCGATGACAGCAAAGGCGCTGACCATGGGTACTGCCCCAGCGTTACAAAGGTCACCACTGCAGCAGTTGATGGTGCACGTTAAGTTAACTCCTGATTGTTGAGAAAATGGAAAAGGAAAAATAACAACAGTTAAAGATAAAGACACTAAGACTGAGAAAGACGTATTTTAGCTAATTTAAGTTATGTATTTACTGGCGAGACTGGCGTGCGTGTAGGCTGAATGGGAAGCAATGGAATATGGAGACATGTTGAGTTCATCGTACAGTCAAGTGCCTGAAGAAAGTCTCTAACCCTTTTAATATTCCAACTCAGCGCACATCGTGATGTGGTTACCAATAAACAATGTCATTATCCAAACACCTGCTTGGATTGTGCACTGTGTACGAATAACTTCTTATTAACCGAGAGCGAGGTCTTTTCGGGAAATGATCAGACCGAGGTATGATATTTTCCCATAAAGACCGAGTGGGCGAGGTTAATAAGAAGTTCATTATATGGCACTTGTGATAAATGAGAAAATAAGTGACTTGCGTGGCTCGCGCCCCGTAACTCAACTGGAGATACCTAATTTGCTGCATTTACATACCAAACTAGTGGAAGTTGTTCAGAATTTATTCCGGGATCTATTTGAAAGCTCTTCGTAAATCTATACAAAAGATGAATGTAAATACAATGTCAGATGTCAGAATCAATCCAGTATTAGAAACTTTGGCAAATCCAAAGTACATGAATTCGTTGAAAAAGCGATCAGAAAATAACATATTTTCCACTAAATCAACTGGAAAACAAACCTTTCGATCAACTGTCATGTGGTCAGCGAAAAATTCGAAGATCTTCGCCGGTTAACTTTCGGCGATGACATGTATGCCGCAACAGCTAAACGATTATATTTCTGGCAAACAGCAAAGATACGCAGACGCAGCCGAGTGATGGGAGCGTGAAGACGCCTTGTGCTTGGGCTCCGGTTTTATTTTCGAAATTTCGCATTTATCTTTTTTTATGGAAGCTTTTTTTTGCTGGTATTGCTAAACGAAAGAATAGGCAAAGCAGCAGTAGCACTAATTCCGGTGAAAGTCCAGATTTAAAACGCCACAGAGAGGAGGAGGAAGACGAAGTTTTGGAGGCCTTAAACATGGCCTTAAACATGGCCGAAGACATGGTGCCAAAATTGGACCTAATAATCGAAAAGCTCGCCAGCCTTGACTCAAGAATTGCAAACATCGAAACTCACATGGCTAGCATTGATAACAACATAAATGATCTCCAGCATAAAGTAGATTCCCTGGAAGGTGCGCTTAGAGACATGAATAAGAAAGTTACAGAAATGGAATGTGGGCTGCAAAGACTCGATTCTGAAGTGGAAAGTTTGCGTTTAGGTTTCGTACAAGTTGAAAAGAAAGCGAGTGAGGACTTGGAAACCCTCCGACAAGAATTGTTATATCATGAGGTGTACACAAGGCGAGACAATCTACGCTTTCATGGAATTAAGGAGCCAAACACCGGTAAGGAATATACAGAAGAAGTTTTAAAAGATTTCCTTAAGGACAAACTCGGCATCGAGGATGCTGAATCCTTTGAATTGCAGCGCGTTCACCGCATTGGAAACTATCGTCCTGATCAAGAAAAGAGAATTCGGCCTGTATTCTGGTTTGAAATTAAATGAAGATAAAACGGAGATTTCTTGCCTTGGTTCGATGCAAATCTTGCCAGAAGAATTGGGAGTTAAAGAAATCATATCAGCGGTGAAAATACTTGGGATTTATTTTACTTACGATCATGCAAGCTCTCTCAAAGAAACTTAATTTTGATTATATAATTAATACAAACATAACAATAAATACAGACAAGCAATCATATCTAAGATACAAAACTAACCCAACTACTAGTATGTAACTATATATAATAATAATAATAATAATAATAATAATAATAATGTTAAACTACTGATAAAATAATAACACTAAACTATAATGATAAACTATAATGATCTGGCAGACGAGTCCAACCAGTAATTGGCGCTGAAGGTTCTGATAGAATGAGAGCTCTTAATGGTTGAACTGAGACTGTTATAAAACTTAGCTGCTGAATAGGCAAAGGATCTATAACCTACGGTGGCTCATAGGAACAAAACACTTGCCAGATGAAAAACACTTGCCAGATTGAAAACACGTGCCAGAATGAAAACACTTGCCACAATGAAAACACGTGCCAGAATAAAAACACTTCCCAGATTAAAAACACTAATGCCAGAATGAAAACACGTCCCAGAATGAAAACACGTGCCAGAATGAAAACACTTGCCAGAATGAAAACACGTGCCAGAATAAAAACACTTCCCAGATTAAAAACACTAATGCCAGAATGAAAACACGTCCCAGAATGAAAACACTTGCCAGATTGAAAACACGTGCCAGAATGAAAACGCTTGCCAGAATGAAAACACTTGCCAGAATAAAAACACTAATGCCAGAATGAAAACACTTGCCAGAATGAAAACACTTGCCAATTTGCAAAACACTGCCAGGTAGCGGAAATAAGTCAAAAGAGGCCAGGCTACATAAGTTCTAATGATGCCATTTTAGAGACAGCGCGCGTCTTCCACGGTCAAAATGCACTGGACCCGAGTAAATATCCTGAGAATGGGAACTGGTAACTAATATAGTAACTTTTTCAGTCTTTAGCGGGAAATCTAAATAAAGCCGTTGAATTATTCATAGCCGGTGTGAAAATGAATGCTTTAAATGAAATCCGTCGGAAACGAATGCCCAATGCGTATAACGGGACGAGGTTGAGTGGTTTAAAAAGGGATTTCATCAGCCAAAAACGTGGCGCGAAATATATCGTATATCGTAACGTGCCACCGGCGTTGTTGGGAGGAGCGTGACTATAGCCTGCGTGACATGTTATAATTACCTTACTTGCAAAAAACCGGTTTGACCGGTGCTCAGTAATTTTATTGGCGCGACGCGGGAGTTTTTTTGGACAGCACGTTTTCATCGGCTCAAAAAGTTTTCTTGAAAAGTTTGTTGATTGAATGTTAAGTTGAATTACTATTGGGTTCTGTCACAACATTTGTTTTGTAAAATTTGGAAACCAGCTTTTCAAAACGAAAGATAAAATTAATCGGGAGGAATAATGAAGGGAAACCGACATGTTAAATAGGTTTAGGGGAAAAAAGATTAATAGTAATGTACCGATCAAATCGAAACATAATATATACTTATCAACAAAATATATACTTATCAAACTTCAAGTGTTTATTTATCTCGAATTCGGGCTATACAAACGCAAATTATAACAAAGATTTGTCTGCTCTTCGAGAAATAAGTCGCAATCGAAAAGGCTACGACTGTGCACTGACAAAGTGCAGTGTCATGGTATCCCGGGGGTAGGGACATTTAATCGCCTAATATGACCCTGTAATGGGACATTTGAACAACATTTTTGGCCCGGGGGAGGGGAATTTGAAATAAAAATGAAAATTGAGGATTCGAACCTGGGCCACCGGGTTTGACAGACGTGCTTTCGGTACAGCTCGTTGTCAAATAGCAAACAGAATTCACGAATGTTTGCTCTAGCTCATCGTTGTGTGTATGGTGCCGCGCTATAACCAAATTTCAAAATCTTTGTCAAATAAACAATAACTTTAAATAAATAAAAACAAGACAATGCAAGAGATCAGCGAACCGCAAAGCTATTGTTTCGATTGTGTTTTTAATTTTTAAAGTTTTATTTTTTTATGACAACGTTCCCGAAATTAGGTATACTTATTTATTTCAATAACATGTTAATAATGACCAGGCGTTACTATATTAGTCACCAGTTTCCATTCTCAGGATATTTACTCGGGTCCAGTGCATTTTGACCGTGGAAGACGCGCGCTGTCTCTAAAATGGCATCATTAGAACTTATGTAGCCTGGCCTCTTTTGACTTATTTCCGCTACCTGGCAGTGTTTTGCAAATTGGCAAGTGTTTTCATTCTGGCAAGTGTTTTCATTCTGGCAAGTGTTTTCATTCTGGCATTAGTGTTTTTATTCTGGCAAGTGTTTTCATTCTGGCAAGCGTTTTCATTCTGGCACGTGTTTTCAATCTGGCAAGTGTTTTCATTCTGGGACGTGTTTTCATTCTGGCATTAGTGTTTTTAATCTGGGAAGTGTTTTTATTCTGGCACGTGTTTTCATTCTGGCAAGTGTTTTCATTCTGGCACGTGTTTCCATTCTGGGACGTGTTTTCATTCTGGCATTAGTGTTTTTAATCTGGGAAGTGTTTTTATTCTGGCACGTGTTTTCATTGTGGCAAGTGTTTTCATTCTGGCACGTGTTTTCAATCTGGCAAGTGTTTTTAATCTGGCAAGTGTTTTGAGTTCCTATGAGCCACCGTAATAACCAGATTTAGAGGATATTTTAACCATATGGAGATTAGACCTATTGCGAGTATTGTAATTATGGACATCAGAATTACGAGAAAACAAATTCCTAAGATAGGGTGGACAAAGTCCATTCAAACATTTAAAGACAGTGAGACATTTATGAAAGTGCCATCGATCAAGTAAGGGGACCCAACCAAGCTCTCTGAATAACTGCTCTGTGGGTTCTTCTCGGATTTTCCTCCAGAGTATGATGCGCGCTCCTCTCTTCTGTAACGGCCTCAGGAGTCTATCGAACTTTAAAGATTTGGAATGTCAAACGAAAAACGCTCTAAGAAGTGAAGGTCTATATTGGTACAACCAAATAGAACAATTGAAAGACGACTTAGAGGGAAACACAAAACTGTTGTGGGGGATCTTAAGAACATGAACACTAAACTGAAAAGCGAGATCAAGCAGTTGAAAAGACAGAAAGAACTGTGTCGACAATGACAATAAAAGGGTATGAATCTCAATGGCTAGCACTCACACCGAACGTGATTTGATTCTGAACAGCACAACCTCAGATGAAGAAGACGATCAGAGATTATATAGCATAGAAACATCAAACAGGTTCGAGCTTTCACGTCCAGGGAACGATGAAATCGGTGACAATGCAAGTACACGGGAAACGTACGAACGGGGGACCGACGTTGGAACAAGAGGCAAAGAAAAGCAAATGTTCCAATGCAAGCAAACATTTTTTGTCCGGAGCGGTCTGGACCGAGGACCTGAGTCCCGGGGGTTAGAGCTAGGGAGCTGGGACGAGAGGTCGGAACGTAACAGGCAGAAGGGACTATATATTGCCGAAGTAGGGCAGATATTCAACACGTAACAGACATAATGATTCTGTACGTAAAAATACCACAGGAAAGTCCACAGAATTGTAAGTAGACTCTTTCAATTTAATAGCGAAACTGTAGAATATACTTAACTTAATCTCTAATCTTGTACATATTTTCAGTTTGACTAACGAAGTCTTCACGAAGCCAAAGCAGAACAAGACACAAGTACAAAAGTAAAAAGACTCCTAAGATATCCTTGTGTCCTTCATTTCACTCGAACCCTTTACCGTGGGAGCAAAACAGTAAAAAAATATTCACGAAGGATACAAGACAAGATGGCCGGAACGCGCCATGAATAAATGAATAATCTTACACCACGATGTAAGCAAATTGTCAATTTGCATATTTCAGAAGTATATAATATGAACAGGAAATCAAACTAAAACAGAAAATGCCTCCCAAAACCGACATTGGAAAGCGAGATAACGCAATTAAATATAATTATGAACTTTTTGAAGAATTTGATGCAATTATTCAAGTTGAACCTGAATTAAACATCTTGGAAGCTGTATATAAGCAGATAGAAGCAAAATACAGAAGTATAAAGGCCTCGCGCACAGTGTTGGTGATCACTCGCGTAACAAAAACATCACAACGTATATCGTGCGTTATACATCGTGCATCGACCTGCATTCCTTTCATCGTGCATATATCGTGCCTTGAATGATTTTTGGATCGTGCCTTCATCGAGCCTGGTATCGTGCCTGCATCGAGCCTCGGATCGTGCCTACAAATCCAGAGATGTGTAAGCACTTCTCATCCACGTTTCAGGCCAAACGACGTGAAAACGGCCTGGAAAATAAATTCCGAATTCAAACTATTTCTCTCGGTATACGATCTGCAGATTGATCGGTCCACAAATCAGCGGTAGAAATCGCAGGCTGTGCTTTCAAGATGCGTGGGCATGACAACTGAAACGTTTTGAAAATACTCCTCCCCAGTTAGGAGAATTGTTATGCACCTCCGTTCTGCTTGAAGTATACAAGGCTCGATCTAGAACTTTGAAGGCTCGATAATCGTGCCTCGATGCTCGATTTGACATTGAGAATGGCTTTCCATATATAATAACGTTGGAATATTAAATGTGTACTATCTATCATAGGACTTGGTGTTTCCGAGTACAAATATAGGAGCGAGCGTATTTTATATGGCTCACGAACCGGTTTGCACCAGTTCGATACTTCAAAGGTTTTGCAAACGCACAAGTACATTTAGCCTGGTTTACTTTTGAACGTTACCACCTATATTGGTAAATCACAATTTAATTTGGATTGCAATTCATACATCAAGGATAGCGAGCTATGTCATTTATAAATCGCAATCATGCGCAGTGAGAAATAAGAGAAGGGTCTGGGGTCGCGAATGAACTAGTAACTAAGAGTGAGTATAATATAAGTGAAAAAGAAACGTTTTTTACAATAAGGATTACTATAAAGATACTATACTATATAAGGACTAGATACTAAAGGAAAATAACATGCCTGAAGAGGTAATCCCACGTTAAATTGCACGAGAAAACCAATATCGCCCTCGTCGCAAATGCACCGTGCGATTCAACTTTGGCAATGCGTTTCGTATAGGTAATAGCATGATGTGTAGTGATATTTGGCTCAAAACCAGAAAACTGAACGACACTATCGCAGCTGGAAATGAAATTCCAAGTCAAGTTCTTTAAACTTAATACAGTCAAGAAAGTATTTTTCTTTAGGTATTAACTTGAACAAGATAATTTGAATCAACTGTCTCACGGCAATGGGTCACATGCGACCGAGTTTCCAAATATTTATTGTCAATGACTTAAAAAGAAAACAATTAAAAGAAAATTAAAAAAGTCAACTTGGCTTACTTTGTTGTTATTTTGTCCTTGTATAATGTCAGCTGTTCCTGGTCATTCGGAGACTTGAAAAACACTTTGAACTTTCTCAAATCAGCCCAAGATACCATTACCAGAGGCACTCATCATGTCTGATGACATTTGCTGTTCATTTCTATACCAAACTCTTCAATGTTAGGCATCAAAAGCCAGGCATTTGCCATCGTAAACTTCCGTAGCTTTGTAGTTTTCTGCACCCGCTCGGCGACCTGTAACTGAGCTTCAAACCAGGGGGGCACCGCTTGCATAATAAAGGGGGTAGGTATGCGAGGTGTTGTATTCAGAGCCCGACCCGGTTTGCAAAAATTTATGAAAATCAACCCGAATTGATAGATGATTTGCTCCAAAACAAGACTTGGTTTGCGAAATTGGGCTCAAACCTGCGCACGGTACGCCGCACATCTCACTTACGTCATGTACGTGAGTGGCCCTCCGGAATTTGAAATACCACTCCTTGGAGTGTGTAATTTCACTATTACGTCCAAATACCACTCCTCTTAGCCAATCAGATTGCAGAAATTTACCCAACTGATTACATTACTTACAATAATTATCTCCCCTCATTAATAGCAACAACAACTTGAATATAACTAGAATAATTTAAAATTCGATTTTACCGCATGTATTTGGCTTTTAAGACTTCAGAGAATTCTGAGTGCGCATCACGTCAGTTAGCCGACACTTCATTTCAGGCCTTGGCATCGGTGAAAGCTATGGAGTGAAGGCCATATTTGGTCGTGTTACACTTGGCACTACGAGCTTTGGTTTCCTTATGAGGTTCTCGGTATTATTTCGTTCCATGTGACTAATGTAAGCTGGCGAGATGTTGTGTACAGCTTTATAGACTACTAATCATAAGAGCTGAAGGCGGCGGTCATGAAGGCGGCGGTCATGAAGTCGGCGGTCATGAAGGCTAGGCCTTGACTTATAAGAATTAAATGATTCGTAGCTTGAAGTGGAATCACTATCGAATACATATCTAAGAGATCGTTCGTTTAACCTCTCATGCTTCGAGGAACTATGAGCGGAACATTGTAGTCAAACAGATGAACAGTATAGTTACTGAACAGGATAATATAAACGATCTATAAAGACACATTTTAGTAGGACAATTCACGTGTAAAGCGGATAAGTACTTCTATCTGTTTACCTACCTAGTATCATCTATGTTTTATCATCTATGTTTTATCATCTATGTTTTATCATCTCTGCCCCTGGTACTGATAGTATGTGTTCAAGGCATTTTACAGCAAAAGCAGATATTTTCTTCATATTAACACCTCGGTGGGCAAGGGCTAAAACTCAAAATCCAAGTCCCACTAATCTGTAGCCTGGGGAAGGTGGGGATTTACATTGACTGGTGCATTATAATAAAACACTTAAAAAAATATTAGGCTTAACCGCCATCGCCATCGCCATACTGGACTCAGATAAATCCAATAGTTGTACATCATACAACAGAGGTGTTACTATATATGTGACAAACTGTACACTGACTTAAGCCACAGACTACACTAATGTCTTTTTGACACATGTGAACACAAATCACATGTATGTATCAACCAACATCTTTGTAGATATGAATTTCAGTGAATGGGGCTCAAATTGTAAGTTAAGTCATGTTCAGTGATTATTATTGTTAGCTTTGCCAATGAAGGCAATTTAAGAAAAACTTGGCGAGTTAGGGTGGGTTAAAGCGATTTAAGGAAAATGTCAATTTTTTTGCTCTGCGAGTTAGGGCAGGTTTAGATCCCAGAGTAGGCCTAGCAATCGATGTTAATGATCAAATGGAAACCGGGCTTAATAATCGGATCGTTCGTTTGCGGCAAAACCATTGAAGTAATGAACTGGTGAAAACCGGTTCATGAGCCGTCTCATAATTCCTATATTTTATTGGATGTCGTATAATAATTCAAACAACTGACGTTTACAATTAATATTTCCCAGTCGTATTTCACGACTGTCCTTGTAATAATTAACCTCTATATATTCACTTCCTGGTTAGCTCAGGATTTAAGCGCCGGTCTGGAGTTTTGAGATCGAGGGTTCGAACCCCTGCCGAACTAACATCGATGTTCTAAATTTGACAGAGTACTGAGCAGGTGATAATAATAATAATATTTATTTATTTATTTAAAGAGGGTAACACCCAAAAGCAACTCTTACAAACGTGTAGCCCTCACATACGTGTGAAACGTCCATGGTCTAAATTTGACCGAGTTCTGAGCAGGTGATACGTGTGAAACAGTTCTCGGCATTGTTGAACTGCAAATGGTTAGACCTTGAGGTCTTCTCGGACTAAATCATAGAACTAGTAATACCCTCCTTAACTTGATGTGTATTATATCGTCCGTAAAGGATTAGGACAGTCAAAGTTATGATGCCAGTAGTACGAAAGATTACCTGCTGTCTGTCTGTTGCATTCTGGGATTTGACTGGTGTCGCATATCCTTGCACATCCTCTGCCGAAAACATCAGCGGTCTGGCCTTCATCCAAAGCGTGCACATGCATCTTAATGCACTTTATCGAGCTTGGGCATATAACTTCAATATTTTCCGAGTTACACTGATCCCAACTACTAGTGCTTCTACACTGGTAACACCGGAGGCCGGGAGCTGTGAACGGAGCTAAATAAGACAATATGATAAGAGCTAGCAGAAAAATAAGAAGTGGAAAAATAAACGAAGTTATTGAAGAACGATAAAAAACGCTATGTTAAAGCAATAAATTAATTTACGAAAGAAATATATAGGCTGTACGATTTACAAATTTCTTAACATAGACATCCATTCATGTTAAATTTACATATTTCGTAATATATGCAGTTATACTTATTAAATAATAAGTATATTATTTAATAAGTACCTTCTTTAATCTTCCCAACCACCAAGCGACTGTGAACCACGCCATGTTTACACTGCATTTCACTCTACCACATTTTCCTGCTCCCACCTCCAATTGCACGCAGCTGCACGTAATCAACAAAAAAAATACAAGGGGTCCCCCTCCCTCTGGGGCTCCTGTAGGGTTAAAAAAGTATTTTGCCCGTACAACCAAGGGCGGTGATTTGAAGTGACAAAAACACACCCTAATATGTTTAATTACATCAAGTGTAGCACGGGAAAAAGATCACCAACTGCAGAATTTCAAGGATTTCATTGAAGATTTTTTTGATGTGACTCAAAGCAGAAAAGTTACAGAAAAATTCAGTGAAATCCCGTCACAAAGCCTACTAACAGCAAACCAAGTACTTTTCAGCCGTCCTCAGACTGAATGATGTCCTCTAGCTCTCTGACCGAGTGGCTTTTTTGTCCGAAGTTAGAGCAGATTTCATTGGAAACCCTACAGAAGAAGCAATACCTACCGTCCCACTAGTCTGCAGAGTTCTTCCGAATGGCTTTGCGGGAAAGGTTTGAGCCCTTGGGTTAAAAGGTGAGCAGTATTTAACTACTCCGGGCTAGCCAATCTTGAACTGAGGGGGGAGGGTTGAGTTAGCACTCAGGATGTCATCACTTGAGCCCAAACACGGCCAGTAGTGAAAGGGTTAAACATAGGGCAACTCGCGTATGGTCAGTGAGCTATTAAGGCATATACTAAATATCACGTGACCGATCATTTATTTATTTGCTTTCTTACTCACTCACTCACTTATTCTTATTTCTTTCTCCCTCTTCGTTAAGTTATCATACCTATTTGTAAATTGTTTATTTTAAAGACTACCGCCCGCCTTGATTAGTTTATGCTACCAGGGGGCCAGTCTATCATTTTCCTAATGAACAATAATAAAATGTGAAATGTGAAAAAAGTTATGGCTAGAAGAAATGCAAATTTGCTTTGAGCTAAAACTGAATCATAGATAAAAACATTGTTGTTGTTTTTAAGAACAAAGAAATTGTTCCTGATTATTATTCAGTGAAAGAAATACTGCACTCATCTGGAACACAAGAAGCCTCAATAAATTTATAGAAATGTTGCTTTTTTAAAAAGTACATTTTGACTTATTTTGGTTATATTGCGTTTCAATAGTTTGAGTTTTAGAAGTAATTTACAAAATTCGCGGCCATGTTTTATCGGAGATATCCGGCTGGGATCTGTATCTACTGTACAACACGACTGTGACTTTTGTAAATACTGTAGTACATAGGGTACAAAAGCTTTAATGATAAATCCTTCTGGGATTGTATCTCTTCCATCCTCTACTTTATTTTAATGTTATGAATGTATTGTGTGTGGAATAAACGACATATCCATAGCTTGATTACGTCTACAACCTTCGCTTAATACTGGATAATTGTGTTGACGCATGCAGTCTATTAAGTAGTTTTGGAACCTTCCAATCTGTACAAGAATTATGTGACAAAGTTATTATTTAGCGTAGCTAAATCAAATTGATCTTTAAATCAAAATGCCCCGCTAAACTTTGAAATCACATATCGAAGAGGTTAAAACATCGGCGCAGAATTTAGTTTTTGGGAATCTAACGCTAGACAAATGTAACTTGCAAACGCTTTATCAAATATAAACGGTGAATGACCTGGAGGTCAACTGGCTGGAAGAAAACACATGTTTTATTAGGAAGGAACCTATGTGAATATATTACGTTATATAAGTCTTTGTTAAAACGGATGGTAAAAAGAAAAGCAGAATCTAGTTTAGAGCAGAAAAATACACCTTGCTCTACATAGGTTCTCAAGCCAGCAACACGCCGACCAGTTGAGCGGATATTTTGCTATAGAATGCTATGGTCACGAGCTTCAAACTTCATTTGAGTTAGCTAGTTAAAAGACGGTAGCATTATCCAACGGATGGCATTAAAAAGGTGAGAACACACCAACGGACTAAACAGTCATAAATGAACAGAGCAAAACTGTGTGGTTAGAGTCAATAATCATGATCAGGAGTGCATGCCTTTACGTTCAGGAAACATGAACACTTCAAAATGATTCATCGAGCAAAGTAAACTTCCAACTGAATTCACGAAACATCGCCTGGGCAGATCTATTATACTAGAAATCCGTGGATATAAGGACATGTCTTAAGTGACCTCAGATAACTGTTGATTGTAGTAATTATTTTCGAACATTACATAAAAGTACATACCAATTGGAACAGCAACTGCAAAAATGACGAGAACGACAACAACAGCGAACTTCATCTCAAATCTCTTTGTCTTTTCTTCTTTGATTCTTCCTTGTCTCTCGCTCTTTTCCTTTGACTTTCTCTTCCTTTGGAAGTTGAACTTCTTCCGATAGCTTTGTTGTAGCTCTGCACAAAACTGGCACTCCCAGATTAGGTTTGGAGTATGTGCCCAAATGTTAATCTTTCTAATGATGAGGTTTCATCCAACGGTCAGAATGGTATGTCTTTGATTACAAAAATTTAAGGCATTTGAAGAGTTCACTGAAACATATCTATTCTTAGTAAATACTGGTAAACACTAGAATAACATATGAAACGTGCTTTTCGATATTGAATTGAGCTGACTAAGATACATACATTTTCTAAAATTATGATTGAATTTATTAATGTAAGACTTACAAGAAGTAATATTTCGTACAACCCTTTATTTCTTCCACTGCAGATAACAAACAGCATGCATCTTTAACTTTTCAGATGCATATTCAGAACTTATATATTCAAAGAAGCAAGCCTAAATCGAAATAATTCTTAGTTCACAGTGGAACTCATGACCAGACCTTGTCAAATCATAACTATCCTGAACATCTCTGTCTATCACGGTAAATACAGTGTGATCTTTTCTCAGGATCTCAGCCCAATATAACGGCATCAACATGTAGCCTTTTGTCCCTCAGAAGGCTGTGAAGACAACATGATACCAAGAACAAGATGATTGATAGCTTTTTCTGCTTTTCTACATTCTGTAAGCTGAATAAAAAAGCTACTAGAATCAAGTGTATTCAGGGACCTTTTAATTATTAAGTGGCGCAATTAAGAATATTCCGGCTCCTTATACTGAAGGACGTCGAACTATACAACCGTGACTGTTTGTAAATACATATATAATGTAATACATTGGCAAATCAGGATCGATTCTGAAGAGAGAAATAAAGTCAATTTGGGTGCGTATCAACGGTATAGTCTATTAGTCAGGAACATCATGAAGTAGGACCACACAAATTCACTGTTCTATTAATTCGAGACCAAACGTTTCACAACGCAATAAAGCAGTAGCTAGTAGAACATTTAATATATGCAGGAAAAGCGACCTAATTTAAGAATACCCTGGGGTTCTAGAACAATTAAATAGGAACTGAAGTATGTATTTATTTAAACGCTTACTAATCTCACGACTTGACCTCGGGCAAGTCAAGTTCACTATCTCTCAGGACGAGTTGACTCAGCTCGTGTGTATTCGATGAGCATTTATAAAAATAGTAAAACTATAGAAACAGTATGAAAGTCAGTTGCTGAAATTCCCGCAACACGCCAGGAACCTGCGCGGTAAACTGAAGAGCGAATAGGAATCAAGCTAAAATTAGACTGCAACTCACACGAGGTTCAACTTCAACTCACAACATCTGGTTTTCCGACATCAAAACTGCATTTTTGTGCATGAAAATACCTGTATTTTATTTAGGTACACTTAATTTCAATCTAATCTTTACCAAGGAAGCGAAAGTGCATTAACTGGAGACAAAATTGTGATTTTAACCATGTGCCACAACTCCAAATTCCATAAGATGATGGATGTTAACTACGAGGGAATCGGTCTTTCAAGTTATATAAAGTTTTCTTTGGGCAAATTAATTCGCGCTCCTCAGGAATTTTCTCAACGTAGCACTCCGAAAACATAAAGTCACACCATCTTGTGAATGTGTGACCAAAGCCAAAGTGTCATAAAGAGCATGTGGTTGAAGTAACAGCCTTATATTTATTTCACATTGGTAAATACAACATAAATATGCGAACCTTACCTCGGTTATGATATTCTGTATGGTCTACGATATTCTTTTATGGCATATTATTTGCCGTTCTTGACGTATCACATGACAAACGGTCGTAACGATCACAACAGCTCTATACTTAGATGTTCCTCTTGTACACATGTATCCTAGTGCTTTTTGTGTCGATGATTCGGGCAACATCCACTAGAACCATGATAAATAAGTGCGAATAGATCAATATAACTGCTACACCGTTTTATGTCGATTTCGTTTATCAAGTCAGACCGACAAGACGCGTGTAGAAAAATAAACGTTTACAAGCTAAAGTTATAAAATATACTGCATTGATTAACAATATTAAATTGCTTACCCTCGGTATCAGTGGTTCTAATACCTCTTGATGCATAAAAACCTAACGTACATGGCCGTGGCATTTTATTATTTATAAATGTAGTTTGTAATGAAATGTTTAACGGAGAATGCTAGAAAGAGAACATCACGGGGGGCATTCCTGCCTTCCGGCAGCTGATGCTGCGCGTCGATTGCGCGACAATTAACATTGCCTCTGACCTTTGGATATGCGCTAGCAATTACTCCACGTTTATAGTTTTTTCTGCAGTTGAGATGCATGTAAATGTGCTCATGTTGTGGCATGTCATATTTATAGCGGGTTTCGTAGGACTTCGCAGGCTACAACAATGACTTGAGATGAGATGAGATGAGATCAACTTTATTTATACACGCTAGCCCACTCAATAACATATACTGGTTTCCAATAGGGGCGTGTACTAAAAAATAAAACGTTTCTTGTGTACGTTCTTGTGTACGTTACTTCCCTTTTTTGTCTTTCTGATCCAATCAAATTACAGAGTTGCGGTATGGTACGTTACTGTACGGTTGGTTACTGATGGTAAGGCAATGGAGTGCAATATGATTTTGGCCCATTAATACGAAATCGATCTGCTTTATTGTTTTCAATTATGACTATGTCATTAGTAAGCAGTCCGAAAACATTTTCCGACAATGTGTCAGTAATAATGTGTCAGTTATAGTATAGCGCCATGAGATGTGGTGAGTATGGCGCTATATAAAGATGGTCATTATTATTAATAATCAAATAATTATTTATAACATATGTGCTCTGAAGCGTCATTTTAGTAAAAAGGCGTAAGAAATGAAGCATTAGTTATCAGTCACCAGTGCTCACCAAGTTCATATTCTCATCCTCGTTCCGAATTAATTCTTGGTGAGGCCGAAAGTTGTCAAATAATCATTTTCATGCTGCACGAAAATGGCGTAAACGGCCTAAAAACGATTTGGTGACGGTTTGCTATTGGACTTGCACGGTATTAAAATGATGGGGTGCTCGGCGGTCATTATGAAAGTAAGCATGAATTAAAGCTTAAAATTGATAATGATTTTCACCCTAAAAGGTACGTACGCATATTTAAAACTTTTAAAGGACATGTAACTACATTACACACTTTTTGTCATGAAGAGTGAATCAGGGGCATAGCCAGAATATTCCCGAGGGGATTTCCGAGGCTGGCAATCCATCACCTTACAGAGCTTTTTTACTCTTTGGAAATCATGGTGTTTTTTTTAGGGGGGGGGGGGGGGGTACTTGAACCCCTGGAACCCTCTCCTAGCTACGCCCCTGGTAAAAGAACATTAATATAAGTAATTATAAACCCCTAAAATGTACCACTCCGGTTCCGCAACTAACTCCTGCGAAAGGAGCGCCGAGCACCCCGTACTGATGGTGCTTGCCCACCAAATCTTGCAGTATATATACGTAGTACAGTGCTTCCTTAAGAGATGTTACAAACGTAGATATAATAATAATATCAATAATAATAATGGTCTTTAATTCATTGATAAAATACATATCATATGTTACAATTCAATCTAGTAAAATACGGAATACTAATTATAATCTAAATACGAATAGAATTGTGTATACATATTAAATACTGTTAATGATACTGATAATAATAATGTTGTGATCATATGTTAAATTAAGTAACTAATATAAAAAGGCAAGTAAAATATCAAAATGCAAGTAAAAATCTAGAATATAATTCCTAACATTTGATCTATTTATTAATATATACAACTGTGCTAGCCTGCGAAAGCAACCACCTGTTGCCGCTCATCCAACGGGCTCACCCAAACAAGGGAAGCCTGCTGGGTGAGCAGGATTAGACAGCCAAGTTGTACTTAAAAATGAGACGATTAATGAAGCAGTTCTTAAAACGTGAGGTAGTAACTTTAGGGGGTAGACTATGCTTCTTTCTAAGATTATATTGAGTAACTTTAGTTTTCGGAAGGAGATCATTCATGGGATGTAGCTCGAGTTTTCTAACTTTGTTGAATATCTGCTTACCCTGTCTCTCTAACAGACTTTGTACCTTAATATGCTTAGATATATATTTTAATTTGAAACAACGATCTAAAACGCACTGAATGGTTGTAAGTTCTGCATCAGATGCAGAATAAACTGAAAGGCCATAGGTAATGTTAGGTAGAACAATACTGTAAAATAGGTGATCTACTTCTGATCTTCTCAGAGATCTAAGTACAAATAGGCATTTATTAGCCTTGTTCAGCTTACTTCTTACGTGAAAGGAGAATCTACAGTTCGACTGAAAAGTCACTACTAAAATAGTGAGCTCCGTGCATTGGGGTATGTTTCTGATAATTGTATAGGGCTCTAAGTTATTTTTCTTTCGGAATACAAGTTCCTTACACTTAGTCGGATTACATGACATAGAATTCAGATCAGACCAATCAAAAACTTGTCGAACAGCTTCTGCCGAGATGTCTGCACAATCTTTATTAATGGGGACCAATATCGTCGAATCATCCGCATACTTGACCAAAGAGCGCATTTATTGTCATTACGAAGATCCAAGTCGTTTAAGAAAATGTTGAACAAGTATGGGCCACTCACACTTCTCTGTGTAGTCACTCTATTGACGCATTTCTAATCACAAATAATACCGTTGAAAACAACACGTGCTTCCTGTCTTTAAGAAAACTGATGTATCAGTTGATGATCATAGGGTACAGTGGCCACGTTTTAATTTTCTCACACAGGATGTAATGGCTAACCGAGTCAAAGGCCTTCGAGAAATCCATTGCAAATAGTCTAACTGCAGTAGAGTTGGTATCGTGCAGTTGTCGGTACATCTTATGCTGTATGCAAAGTAAGGCATTGTTACAGTTACCCCCCTCCCGATAAGCAAACTATGTAGTGCTAAGGTGCCCCTCTACATCATCTTTACAAAAGGTGCGGAATACCACTTTCTCAAATGCTCTATATATAACTGTACTCTACGATATTCACTCACTACTTATAAAACAAGATCGAATAATCTTCTCAAAAGCCCGTACGAATGAGTTTCATCTTCTGAGGCCACTTTTACCCCGAGTGAAGTCAGCGTCACGCAAACCATAAAAGCGCGTATATAACCTGCCCAGCGTTTAAATATTCATTAGCTTCAGACTAAAACTATAGGTATTAACTTAGTAAGCAATATACCATTGCATTTAAGCTTTTTACTTCTATTTGTAAAACTGGTATGCATTTTTAACGGTTAAATAAAGACTATACTTACTTACTTACTTATGATACAGTGTGAATTGAGTGGATTGTTAGCGGAGACAAAGCTGCATCAGTATGTTATCCAAACTTGCCATATAAAAATAAAGATATGTTAAACTATTTGGCTCAATCCCGGTTTCTGGGAAACTACCCACCCATCGGCTCCTTGGATACGCATCGTTCTTTTACTGATTAACCATTAAAGGTTAGGATGAAGTGGGGTGAGGGGTGGGGGTTTCCCAGAAACCGTTATTCTTACAAAGTACCGGAAATAAAACCCGATAATTAACATAACAATGATATCCCATGATGCTCTGCGTCCTATATAAGTGTGTCACTCCGATTTCTTTCTATGAGTGCTTGATGTGTGCAGCGCTTGAAGCCTCTTGTACCACGCCATGGACGAATTGCAGTTTCCTAGAGGCCAATCCATACCGGCAGTTGTACCAGAAGGAGATCCAGGAGTAGCGCCGGCAGTAATACCACAGGCAGCCCAAACTCTGTATTTGCACTGTGTGACTATTATTTCACAAAATTCTCAGATAAAGAAAATAAACTTATCTTAAGAGTTTGTTGTTGTCCTGTTGTTTCTCTGGGGTTTAGAAATGGCGGTTATGGGGCATTTCTCTCACTTTGGGGCTTTCTCTCTTTTCTGTCTAAAAGAAAGGAAGGCTGCACACTCAAATTCAAACCACGAGTAACTTGAGGCCGATTTTTCTCACGTAAACCCGTCCGATAGGCGTAATTTCCTCCGTCAGGTGAAAGGCCTCTATTTTAAGCTATTAGGGAAGAGGTCAAAACAATGGTCCTCTGGCGGGACCCAATTTTGATGGAACCCACCACCTATTTTGGCAAAATCTAGATTTTGACCACAAATATCTTCTTGAATAAAATACTTATTGAAGAAGTAACTATATTTCTAGTTTCTACAGGCAGAGAAGAACGCGTGTCTGCATTAAAATCAGGTTTCCCTATTTTACAACGCGAGAAAATCACCCAAGAAAAAAGGGGTAGGGGTATTACCCGCCACCCACCAAAGGCCTCCCTTGACAAAATTGGGTCCCATGCGAAATTCATTGTTTTGACCTCTTACCTTAGAGCCGCCTTCCACACTAAAACTTTGTTTTGCATTGGCTCTCAAGCTCCAACACAGTAATGATTAGAAAGAAATTATATCATCACGAAGAGTAAAACCCATGCAACATGCTACAAGTTACTTTTCTGGTTACTTTAAAGAACATGTTGATCACAAGAGCGCTAGAAGGAAAGCCTGCTGCGTAGAAAAGGAAAGCTGGGATATCTCGCTGTTTCCTATTATTGTTTGAGTTTATAATTAAGCAAATTGATGTATCAGTTAATTTTCACGGGTTTTGATTGATTCAAATGATCGCATGTAAAGTACGTTAATCTGTTAAACTGTAGTGTTCAATACTTTCACAGGATTTTATGCAATACGAGGTTAACGATATTCTTTCTCATCATTGCACTATAATAATATAAATAAAAATCGAGGTCATGACCGTGTTGGAGCTTGAGAGCCAATGCAAAACAAAGTTTTAGTGTGGCGGCTCTAATAGCTTAAAACAGAGGCCAAAAGATTAAATAAAACTGAGAAAGGAGAACAAGAATTAAAAAAAATATATTACGGGTTGGTATGGGAATCGAACTCCAAATCGTTGGATTCGAAATGCGAATAGAGCCGATTGACTTGTAGACCAGTTTCAAAATAAGGTATATATGCATAAGTTCTGAGCCCGTGAACTTTGAGAACAAGCCGTCGTCAAGCGTTGTCAACTTGTTTGAAATTGTAGCCACGCGATTGGCTACCCAGTACAATAGGCGGCACGTTAAACCCCGTGGGGAGAGAGTAAAGTATCTGGTAATTTATTGACTGTCCCTCTTCCGGAAAGAGGAATTTTGTCAGCAGACCAGGCTACAAAGCCGAATTTGCAACGACCATGACCGAATTGATGCAAACACGTAGTTTCTGACGAAGAATGAGAGGGCTATTTCAAAGAAATGAATTCATTTGGAAGAGTTAAGATAATGATTTCTCATGTCTGAAGCCTTCTGGGGTAAGAAAAACTATCTACCTTTCACCTGACGGAGAAAATTACGCCTGTCGGACGGGTTTTCGTGCGAAAAATCGTCCTCAAGTGACTCGTGGTTTGAAATTGAGTGTGCAGCCCTTCCTTTCTTTTAGACAGAGAAGTGAGAAAAACCCAAAGTGAGAGAAATGCCCCATAACCGCCATTTCTAAACCCCAGAGAAACAACAGGACAACAACAAACTCTTAAGATAAGTTTATTTTCTTTATCTGAGAATTTTGTGAAATAATAGTCACACAGTGCAAATACAGAGCTTGGGCTGCCTGTGGTAATACCAGCAGCGATACCAGAAGCAGCGCTAGCAGCCATACCAACAGCCCCATTGATACCAGAAGCAAGACCAGTCATGCCGACAGTCTTGGCAGATGACGCCGAACAGCAGCCTTTCGAAGTAAATTTGATGTTTTCCTTAGCTTTAGCTATATTACTTTTATTACTCTCCTATTTTTCGTTCTTACGGACGAGTGTGACATTAAAACCCCATTTGAAAGCCTAGTGTGGCTGAATGTGTATGAATCTACAGTCGAGTGTGACAGTTAAAATCCTTCCTAGGCCTCGTTGGCAAAAACATTTTGCTTATCTATGGTCGAGCATGACCCTGTTATTACCCTGTTTATAACATGACCTAAGAAATTTCTGTTATCTGATTGGCTAAGAGGAGTGGTATTTCAACGTAATAGTGAAATTACAAACTCCAAGGAGTGGTATTTCAAACTCCGGGGGGCCACTCACGTACATGACGTAAGTGAGATGTGCGGCGTACTGTGTCTTGGTTTGAGCCCAATTTCGCAAACTAAGTCTTGTTTTGGAGCAAATCATCTATACATTCGGGTTTATTTTCCTAAATTTCATGGAAATTCTGGTTAATAAGAATACCTTTTATTATTCTTTTGCAAACCGATACAACACCTCACATATCTACCCTTTATTATGCAAGCGGTGCCCCCCGGTTTGAAGCACTGTTACAGGTCGCCGAGCGGGTGCAGAAAACTACAAAGCTACGGAAATTTACGGTGGCAAATGCCTGGCTTTTGGTGGCTAAAATTGAAGAGTTTGGTATAGAAATGAACAGGAATGTCATCTGTGCCTCTGGTAATGGAATAGTGGGGTGATTTGAGAAAGTTCAAAGTGATTTTCAAGTCTTCGAGTGATCATGCAGTTGACAGACGAGGAACGTTTGATTCAGTGAATGAAAACGGAACCGAAAATTGACGTTCGTCTCGATTAAACAACTGCCCAGGAACAGCTGACATTATACAAGGACAAAATACCAACAAAGTAAGCAAAGTTGACTTTCAAAATTTCTTTTAATTGTTTTCTTTTTAAGCCATTGAAATATTTGGCAACTCGGTCGCATGTGACCCGTTGCCGTGAGCAGTTGATTCAAATTATTATTATTAACGTCATACTTCGGTTTGTGTAATTTACCGCTCATTATTGTACATTTTATTTTAGCCCTTTTCTCTAGATTTCTTTTGTGCTCTCCCTTATTGGTCGACTGCCTTTTTCCCTCATCGTTCCCTATTCCTAGTTCATTGAATATTCATTATCCCCCATGTGACGTCAGTGGCATTATATAACATCTCATTAAGTATGCACATGTGTCAGTTTGCCCAAGTTGCAACGGATCTGCAAGTCTTCAAGATGTCTGCTACGCGCCCTGCCGCCCCGGAATCGGAGTCTCTCCAAGCAGCAATTTCTAATATCTCGCCACAAGGGTCTTCTTCATCGGTTACTCCTGCAGTGGCCGGTGTCTCCAATATTCCGGGAAATCCAGCGCCTAGCCGTTCAACAGCTATTCCTGTGACTGGTGGCCCTTCGAGTGCGAATTCTAGCTGTTGAAATGTCGAACACTACTTCGGGCACCGATATATTGGAAGACGAGCCAAAGAAACTTGAGGTTGGTTTTTCTTTCTATGTGTTTTAATAACGGTCCGGTGTAGTTGGAAGTTATTGCTCGCTACCTCGTGAGACGTAATTTACGCGTCCTTGTTGTGGATTACCGCCAAATCTCTTTATGTCATTACGGTTCTTTGTTCTCAGTGAGTGGGAGTTGTCCTGTTAACGCGTAATTAACACTAGCGTCTTTGTAGTTTATTGCTAATAAAACGGTTTTCGTTATGCATTTTCTTTTCGTAGTTATAATTAATCATCATTTAATGTATTACGGTTACCAGGTTTTTTTCCTTCGACGGGAAAATAATATAAAATGATAATAACAACGAGCGTTATTTAAATTATGTATGTTTATATTGCCAACAGCAAGGCAACCCTGAACCAGTGAGTAGGGTTTCATGGGGTTATGCAACTGCCGACGTGGGCATTCCTAAACCAGTGAGTGGTTTTCAGGGGGTTGGTGTGACTGCCGACGAGGGCATTCCTGAACCAGTTGAGTGGTTTTCAGGGGGTCGTGTAACGGCCGGCGAGGGCGTTCCCGAACCTGTTGAGTGGGTTTCAGGGGGGTCGTATATCTGCCGACGAGGGCACTCCTGAACCAGTTGAGCGATTTCAGGGGGTCATGTACATACGGATGAGGGCCAACAAAATATGTAATTGGCTACGCCAATACTGATAGGCTATTTCCTATTTTGAGTTATTTTATTTTATGACCCAGCTGCTATGATAAAGTTGATGCAGTCGCAAATAGAAGACCTCAAAAAGCTCTCGGATAAGAACGCGGTTGACACGGCATTGGCGGCCCTTAGACAATTGATTTCGAGACCCGCTGGAATCTTCGATTCTTTTGCAGCCCTTGCAGCATTGGAGCATGTTGCTACCGTGTCGACGGACAAGGCAGATTTGAGATCCGAGAAATTCGGGATAATTTCCGTCAGTGTCGCTCCCTGGTGGGTAAACCAGGAAATCCTAGTCAAGCTTATGGCCTCCAAGGACGAATCTGAAGTGGCCAAGGTGATCTGCTAGGCTATATCGGGCACGTGCCTCGCCGTACTCAGCGTTGCGTGGACGACGGTCTCCTACTCATGGCAAGTGCTTCGCTTGTGGTCGTTTAGGACATTTCGCAAGGGCATGCCCTAATCGTAAAGGATAAATATGTGAAGGGACGATGATACGTGAATGTTGTCTCAGTGCCACGGAATCGTTTATTTTCTCTGTAAGTTTAATAAGTTATAAGCACCATGGTAATAAAATGTATTGGCAACTGTGTTCTTTGGGGAAAGTTTTCTATCATTTGAGGCTAGTTTTTTTCCTTGCCAAGTGGCATCCTACCTTGGGCGAAGAGAAGTGACTCGTAAGGGTTTTACCTTCAAGGGCATTCCCTTATTGCCTCATATAGGGCAGTTGGTAGTCATTTTCTCCAAGCTCGAATCCCAAACATTTAGCTCAGACAGGGACTCATGGGTTGGTTTCTTTTGGAATTTTGTTTTCCCAGCCCAGAACAAAGCGCCTGAAAACTCAACCAGACCCTCCATTTGAACAGGCTTGTGCAGCCCAGAAGTGTCAGGCCAGAGAAGTAAAGTGGATTCTAGTTGATGGGACTTCGAGCTCGGAGAAAGGGTATACTATCGAGACGGTGTTGGAAAAAATAAACCAAATACGTGCTGGGGGACAGGAAATGATTGATAACATCACAATAAGGGATCCCGACACTTTAAAGGCGGGGGAATTATCTCAACACACGGCATTGTGGTCCTTAATTCTAAGGAACTACAAGAATAAAGAAAGGGTATTAAAGTGGATTAGAAAAGGTGTATCCGTTCACGAATTCATATGCCACTACAAAGGACGTTTTAAGGGCGTTGCGTATGACTCAGGTCTCCCCCTCAAAGTATCTTTAAGAACCACAACTCCTGCAATGCGTTTAACGAATTTATCGTGGACTCGCTAATCCAGCATATTGAGACGGGGGCGGTTAGAGTCTGGGGAAGAGTTGGGGAGACATCACCCCTTGGCTAGTGCGGCCCCTAACAGTAGAACCACAGAAACCTAAGTTATGTCTTGATAAAAGGTTTCTCATCCTATGGAAGCAGGACTCGCATGTTTAGCTAGATCGTCTTGCGGAAGTACCACGTTTTGTTCATCCGAACTCTTTCATGTCGAAGATAGATAACAATTCTGGGTATGTCGGAGGATTCATGTCAGTTTTTTGGTTTCCAGTATGATGAGTGGTGGCTAGTGAATGCCACCCTAGCCTTTGGGTAGAAAATTCTGCGTCGGTATACTAGACGATCGGTATAGGCTTTTTCCGGGGGTGCGGAATAGCCTGCGCGCTTTACATTGACGACAGACTTAACGGGGAAATGTCTACGCCATCGGGTATGTGGTCAAAATCTCCTAGCCAGAGAGATGAAGAATTTAGCTTTCAGGCCGCAGCAGCGGCTCTATATGTGGCAATCCTAACTTTGGTGCACCTGGGTTATTGTTTGGGTGTCAAAAAGTGTGCTCCATCCCGTAAGGCGTCTCATGTACCTAGGAATGATTGTAGACTCGAGCTTACAGGCGTTTCTTATACCAGAGGACAAGAAAAGAAAGTTCAGTCAACTTAGGGAATGTATTTTATCGCTTAAAGCCACCGTGCCTCTCCGAGACCCCCAAAGGTTGATGGGAAAGTGCATCTCATTTTCGCTGGTTTTACATCCGGGAGATGGCTGCGACGATTGGAAGGTTACCAAAAGGGGACAACTTCATTAAGTTTTCAGATCGCCTACGAAAAGAGATTCAATTCTGGGCATTTCTTGATTCATGGGCGGGACATATTCCTTGGCGCTCAGAGAAACATGCAGCCCTCACCATTTCAGCAGACGCATCTTCATATCGCTGGGCAGCGGTCATTCATCATAAATCCAGGAATGCATCGATCGGTGATTATTGAGTGGATAATGTTCAAGGGGAACACATTAACGTAAAAGAGTTCCTTGCGGTTGAAAGGGCTCTAAGATGCCTCCCGCAAGAAGTGAGAGACTGTCGCGTTGATCTTCGAGTTGACAATCAGACAGTCATTCATATCTGGACGGGTCGCGGGAGTCGCTCGGTCGCCCTTAATGTAGTGGCGTAACGTATATTGAAATAGTTACCATCAAGAACATTCAGTTGTCAATGTCGTATGTCCCCTCTAACAGCAACCCTGCGGATTGGTACTCTCGTAAGATCTGTAAGTCAGAGTCAATGTTAACTCCACGTTGGTGGGAGAAAGTACAAGTAAGGGTTGGGGGAACTTTGGGGCATAATCTTGACCTCATGTCACTGGAAACAAATGCTCAGCTGCACAGTGATGGCAGTCATCTTCGCCATTTTACACCGTATCCCACGCCAGAGTCCGCGGGTATAAATGTCTTTAATCAGGACCTCTCTGGCTGCGATAGCATTAGCGTCCGGGCCTACGTGTTTCTCCCTCTTTCGTTGATCTTGTCCCTTCTCCGTTTTATCGTTGACGACAAAGCAGTTGTAACACTGGTGGTACCAAAACTATCTCCGCTCTCCTCATGGTCGCCCTTGGTGAACACCTTTGCAAGTAAAGCGATCCTATTGGCATCCCCGGGAGATCTATAGCCCACGGTTTTAGTCCGGACACCCTGTAGTTTGAACTCTGGCGTTTCGCCTGGACAGGTTTTAATTCTCTGACATATATAGGAGATGATTCCTTCTTATTTGGATTTTTTTCCCTTTGAAGCCCCTAGCTTTGGTCCCGAGGATATTCGTACCGGCTGTGGCGTGCACAATGTGTCATAACCCAAATGACCAGAATTTCCTCTTCTGCCAGAGGTGGGGTTATCGACGTCAAGTCATGTCGCACTCTTCCGTAACTGGGGTCCGGTCAATATGGAGGACATTGAATCCCGGACGCTGAGTCTCTGTAAACGAAGACCTAGTACACCCTATGCAAGACAGAAATTAAATCGCCACTAGCCAGGGAATTAACGTTCTTACAGAATACTAAGGGCAGTTTTTTTCGGAGGCAGGCAGACAATACCCTTTTACCCGGTTATGGGAATCCCGCAGCCTCTCGAGAGGTTAGGAATTATCTATCTGCCGTGAGAGAAGAACAACTGTTATCCAGGAGCATACCTTCTCAAGCAGAGCCTTACTTCCTTAGAGACTTAGAAGCTATTTCAGACGAACGTCTTAGACGCCTGTGTTCTCCGCATATTTCTCCTGGGACATTTTTGTTCAGGCATTTTTAAAGCCCAATTTTTTGGTGGAGATAGGGCAGGAGATCTAAATAGAGTTAAAACTTCAGACATTATTTATTTACCAGACAGGGAGGTTTTCCTATTTAATCATTCTCTTACAAAATCGTTAAGGGACAGTTCTTCTAATCTTATTGCACTTAAACGTTATGCAAAAGACAAGTCTTTGTGTCCAGTTGTAGCCATTGAAACATATGTGTCGTTGTGTGAGCACATGGATATTCCTATTATCCGTCCATGAAATGCCGCAGGGGAAATAGTGTCGGCGCACTTGGACGCCAGGACGGCTCAAGCTAGTTTGTCGTATTACGTGAAACCGTTGCCCGCTATTTTCGGAAACAGAAACCCTACCCTACACGGCTTTAGGAGTGGGTGCGCGGTGTCCCTTGTCCTTTCAGGGGCCGACTTGACAGCGATAATGGATCATTTAGGCTGGAGGCGCTCGGCTACCGCAAACCATTATATCAAACTTGGCCAAGTTCTCAGTCTCAACAGCCCGGCAAATATTTTAGCGTCTCTGACTCCTGAGGTGACAGATAACTATAGAGACCGTAATAACTTAACGGGTTTCAAGTAAGCTTTCCCAAAAGACAGCTAAATGCTTAATGTTGAATCCATAGTATTATACCTAGTGGGTATTAAGGTAAGGGATGGGATAAGGTTTGGGGGTAAATTGGTTTGACCAGAAAGAATTCGGGAGTATATAGTTACTAATCATAACTGAGCTACGTTACAACTAGAGCATGTATGAGCGCGTAATAAATCGACGTAACTGTAGTTGACGGGTCACAACGAGTCAGGGGGAGGCTATCCCATACCTTAATGCTAATGACTAAACAAGAGGGATAATGTACTATTTCTAATTCATTGAATATTCATTGTTTGGGCCTGTTCCGGCCGAACTGTTTAGATAATTGAAAACTGTTTTCATTTGACATTGCGCGCGGGCTGCCTGTGGCCGAAAGTCACGTGACTTACGGCACATGGTCTGAGATTCTGAAATGCATGCATTGCAGATAGGCTTTAGCACATTCTGCCGGCAGAATTTCGAGCATAATAGGGCCTCAAGAGCAGAAATCGTAATTCGGGCATAATCCGGCCAGAATAGGCCATTTTGCATATTTTGGGGGCTGGGACCGAGGAAAAGTGGGGACGAGAGGGAGCTGGGTACGAGCAAAACAAAAATGGCGGCGGAACAAACAGAAATCATTGACAATGACGAAGAAGTACAAGAAAGACAGTTGCTTACCAATGCTTTAACTTATCTTAACTTTATTGCAGGCTCCGAAAAAGTCCGACCTATAGCTCGTAAACGTAAAATTAGTACTAATCCATGAAAAAAAAATGAATAATATGCTTGTACACGCTAAAACTGCAACTGCCCCAAATTTTCAGAAGCATAAATCCGAGCATAATAGTACTTTTGGAGCATAATTTCGAGCAGAATAGTCTTTTTTTTCGGGCAATTCTTTCGAGCAGAATAGCCTTTTTTTCGAGCAGAATGTGCTAAAGCCTAATTGCAGAGCCAGTTTGGGCTACGAAAATCCCTTTTGTTCTACCATTGTCTCTACCATTGTCTCGCCCAGCCGCGCAAAATTGTAAGTCAAGACGTTTATTTACTCCAGGAGTCTGTTCTGGGCACAATTTCAGTTTGTAATTCATTGAATTTATGTCTTTGTTTATTCGTTCTAGTTTTCACCGTACACTTGTAATCCGCTGTTGTTGTTATCAAGATAAAGGGGTGAAATTTATAGTGCGACGAGTTGAAATATCTGTGCCCTGGTTCGGGCCCCACATTCATTATCCCCCATGTGACGTCAATGGCATTATACGTTTGCGTTTTCGTCACCAAGCTCTGCTCGGACGTTTTTTTTTCTGTTCAATACGCATATTCCAATAGCGCCAGCGATACTATCGGCTATTCCTGCTCTTAACACTGTAAACAAGCTTGTCCGCCATATTGAATAGTGGTTTGTTTACGCGCTAACGCAGGAAACTGAGGCTTGCATAATGAGTTGTGACATAAGCGTTTTTGAAAATCATACATTTCTGCCGTTGGAATGTAATGATAAAGGCAGAAATGTTTATTTTGACGGCACGTGAGTAGCACGTGAGGATGAAGCAGTGTGACAAGGGAGTGACTATATATAGTATAATATAGCATGTGAAAAGCACTCTAGCCAGCTCCCAGTAGAACGCTTATTCAACGTTTGTCGAGTTTTCACGATGGGGGAACCTACTTCTGATGTGTCGTCTCTTATTCAAGAGCAAATAAGCAGGAATAACCAATCTCTTCTAGCCTCCATGCAGGTCATGATGGAGAATTCAATTCAGCAAATTAAGAGAGCGTCCTCGGAAGCAGCCGATACGCAGTTAAAAGAGATAAAGAAGCTAAAATATGATGAACCGCGAAAATTCAAAAAGAAAGCCAACGAAGATCAAAATAAATTCAATTCCAAGGTCATTGATTCGTTTACTGATGCCAAGAAACATATCAAGAACAACTCAACAGAAAATGGGTTGGAAGAGATAAAAAAAGGTGAGGAGTTACTCCAAGAACGGAAAAAACATATTCTATTGGCAGATAAATCTGAGTACGGATGGGCTACTGTTAATGAGTACAAGAAGCATGAACTAGCAGAAGATTCGGATGATGAGAAGGGGATTTATAAGTCTGAACAACGTGCTAAAGCCCTACGCAAAGAGGCCTAAAAGAAGCCTTCTAATTTCTAAAGGCGTGTAAGAGTCGACAGCCCACAATCTTCAAACAACATAAATCCTATTCAGGTGATACAAAACCGGCCAGCTTTCACAGCAACAACGAGCAAAGCACCCTCTATGAGGCCAGGAAACTGTTTTACCTGTGGTAAAGCTGGTCATTGGAGAAGCGAGAAGCTTCCAATTATATTGTAGATAATGCAGATAATTTTGAATCTAAGTTCCTCCCAAGTGGTCCAGAAAGTTTGAATTATCTTCTGACAAGGTTGGTCAGAATACCCCAATTATTAAGGGTAGATTAAGGAAATTCTTAGGATCTTGTAGATTAAGGAAATTCTTAGGATCTTGGAAATCAAGATCAAAGTTCATCACTGAAATCATTGAAGGCGGATACAAAATTCCTTTAATTCAAACTCCGAGTCCATTCTTGGGTAAAAACAATGCTTCAGCACTTAAGTATGCATCATTTGTCAATGAAGCTATTAATGAACTTATTTCTCTCAATTGTATAGAAGAGATCAAGCAGCGACCAGATATAGTTAACCCGTTGTCCGTTTTCTATCCAATCTAATGAAAAGAAACGTCTAATTATTGATCTTAGACATGTTAACAAAAATATCTATAAGCAGAAATTTAAATGTGAAGACATCAATACAATCACAGATCTTATCGACAAAGAATACTATTTGTTTAATTTTGATCTCAAGTCTGCATATCATCATATTGAAATATTTCCAGAACATAGAACATTCTTAGCTTTTTCCTGGAATTTTGGTCAAGGCACCAAATATTATCAATTCTGTGTTCTACCTTTTGGATTATCATGCGTCCCTTTTGTATTCACTAAATTATTGAAGCCATTAGTGACTTCTTGGCGTTCTCGAGGCATTCCAATTGCAGTCTATTTAGATGACGGTTTCGGCGCGAGTAAGAGCTATGTTGAAGCATCGCGTTATAGCCTCGTTACTCATGCAAATTTATTGAAATCTGGGTTTATTATAAATGAGGTCAAATCCCACTGGGAACCTACTCAAGAAATTGTTTGGTTGGGTTACGTGATTAATACCAAGTCTGCCTCTATTTCTGCTACAGATAGACGAATTTGTAAGCAGTAGTATAGCCAGAGTCAAAATGATACCACCTCCCACAAATCCACTTTTTACGTTTGATGCCCCCCTCCCCCACCGCCTTTCGTTATCCTATTGAAATTTTGACCACAATGGTACCAAATCCCAACTTATTATCTCTGGAATACCATAGATGTTGAACTTTGTTCCCATATTGTGGTAAAAATTTCAACAGGCTAACAAAAGGCGTTGGGGTCGGGTGCCATCAAACGGTAAAAGTGGGTTTGTGGAAGGCGGTATAATTTTTGACTCCGGCTATACTACTAGGTTTCTACCAGAAAATAACGACCTTACTGTTTATTTAGAGAAAGGCTTCATATAAGTATAATCAAAGAAAATGCCGACCAAAGAAGAATTGCGTATACGAGCAAAACAGTTTGGAATTCCAGGTTTTGGAAAGCTCAACAAAGCTAGTCTTCAAAGAGCAATAGCTACAGTTTGGGATTCAGAATGGCAAAAGAGAATGGAAAGAGCCGAACAAACTGACAGATACCCTGCTCTCCGCGGAGACCTCGAAGATCGTGCCCAACGCGCAAGTGAATTCAAACAAATGGAGGAGGAGGTAACGGCAAGTCTCCGGGCAAACGGTGCTGCGGAATGGGCTCGATCTAATCCTATATCAAGGAGACAATTTTCGATACAAGCCAACCGGCGGATACAGCAAGATCCTTCTAGTGAACCACTGTCACGGAGTATAGTTCGCGAGGCAGGTGCTATTCTCAATGAGAGAGATGGTATGCTTGAGGGAGTGGAGATAGGTCGCCGTACCATCCGGTGGCGTTTCTTCCAAGGTGTGGCAGGAGATTTGACCACTAGGATCATGGAAAAGTTAGCCGCAAAGGTATCCACTAGCTTCTACCTACGCTACGGTTACACCTATCGCATTCGCAACGTCAACTACGGGCGGGTGATGCTCTTCTCCAAGACCGTCCCGGGCTCTCCATGGGCGAACATTCTTGGAGACGCAGAGGAGTGGAGTACTGACAGGGAGCTAGCTCGGTTGAATCCCGACAACATTGATCGCCCCAATACCCAATGGGCATTCGTTCGTTGGATCCATGTGGATGTCAAAGTCGTGCTTAATCGGCAGCCACTGTTGGGGACAGGCCCACTTCCCAATTGGCTTCGACAGAAGAAGGGGCTGTTTGCCCTTGATCAATACAGGGATAATCTATGTCTGTGGCGCTGCCTTGCCGTATATAAAGGAGCACGCGTAGACAGGTGTTGCATCGCAGCTAGAAGACTTGCTCAGGACTTCTGTGGATGGCTATGAACCACTTTCTAAAACTATCTTCCAATTCCACGGATGTATCTACCATGGTTGTCCAAAATGTTCACCCCAAGGTAGAGACCTGTATCGCAAAACCTGCGAAAGAACAGCAAAGCTACGAAAGAACAGCAACGCTACGCAAGGCAGGCTATACCGGGGCTGCTCTTCAAAGCGGACCAATGAACCTGTACCAACACCAACTCAAACCGCCTATCCACATGCTATAGTCTATGATTTCGAGGCCTGGCTTGATAGTACGCAGGGAAGACAATCAACAGATCGTTTGACCATCAACAATATTCATGTTCCCATATGCGTCTCCATAGCTGACACATACGATCGTACCACAATCCACATCTGCAATCGGGATCCAAAGGCTCTCGTAGCTGCCTTCGTAGAAGAACTCCAGAAGAGGGCAAAGGCAATCCGAGAAGTTGTTGTCGAACAGTTCTGCACTAGGACCGCCGCTTTTGCTTTTGATATGCTATCGAAGGAACAGACAAAAATCAACGAATGGGCCAACCAGGTTCCTGTGCTAGGGTTTAACTCGGGAAAGTACGATTTGAATTTGATCCGAAACCACTTTGTTGAAACTATTGCTGACACATGCCAGAAGGTCAAAGTGGCAAAGAAGGCCAACACCACTATGTTTCTCTTGACCCCAGAATTCCGATTCCTCGACGTGATGAACTATCTTGGCCCCGGCACTTCCTACGCGAGTTGGGTTGCCGCCTATGGATGCGAGTTGCAGAAACGTTTCTTCCCCTGCGATTGGTTTGATTCTCCAGACAAGCTAGACCACCTTGGCCTGCCAGACTATCCAGAGTGGCAGTCGAAATTGAAAGGAGGATATCCGTTGACCCTACCAGAGTTCCAAGACTGTCTCCGCATCTTCCAGGAAAAAGGTATGGTCTACTTTCGAGACTGGCTGCAGTACTATAACAATTTGGATGTGGCTCCTTTCCTCGTATCTCTAGAAAAGATGCGGGGCTTCTACCACGAAAAAGGAGTAGACATTTTAAAAGATGCTGTGTCCATTCCAGAAGTTTCACTACAGTTTCTCCTTCGAGGAAGCGTAGAGCGTGGAGCCGAGTTGTATGCCCGAAAAGAGGAGGCCTATCACATGTTCAACGGTGCCGTCGTGGGAGGTCCAAGCATAGTGTTTACTCGATACCACGAAGCAGGAGTGTCTAAGATCCGCAGCCATCAGGTCGGTCCGAAGGACGGGGTCAAACTCTGCCGCAAGATCCTAGGATACGATGCCAATGCGCTATACCTCTCTACTATGGCCCACGAAATGCCCTGTGGCAAGGAAAAGGTTGTACACTACGATGAGCCAGGCCCAGAAGCCGAATGACTCGTCCAATGTTTACGCAATGGAACGTGGTTCGGATATGCAGAGGTTGACATCGAGATACATAAAGCATTGTGGAAGAAATTTGAGGAGATGCCTCCCTACTTCTACAACAAGAAAATCCATAAGGAAGCAATCTCTCAAGACATGCTAGACTATCTCGTGAAGACGGGTAGAAAGCGCGGCGATGAAAATAAGGTAGTTGGAAGTCTCTCTGGCACCACTTGTAACTCTTCACGCACAAACCCACGCTTAGGAGCTTGTTGGGAACCAACACCCAAATAGTACAGCACAGGCTGTCCCGAAGATACTACACTTCGCGAAGTACCATATGTCTCCAAACTCCACATAGGATCAGTTGCTCTACGTCTTTCACCACCTTCCAGCTCTCCTGGCTCATAAAGATATCGAACGAGAACATCGAATGGAAGGCGCTTTTCTGCGAATCCAACAGCCCGTGAATACGTAGGGGCTTTTACGTCCACTTGCTTTGCAACAATCACAGCATTCGAAGGCTCCTTTCCTGTCAGTCGAGTCACCTCACTATTCATGGCCTTGATGACTGCAGGTAATCGCTGAACCCACTCTCTAGATCTAGCCTCTGATCCTTCTGAAGTAAGCACCAACTCTTGGGCGTATTGATATCCAAACAATCTCTCAGCCAGCGTCCTGTTCGCTCGTTCAACGAAGCCTTGCGCCCTGTGGTTGCCTACCTCACCTCGTTTAACCTTCATACCATGTCGCTCCAAGGTTCCAGACATACGTCCCATGAACTCCCTACCAGGATCGACCTGTAAAAGTTCTGGCCATGTCAATGGACCACGCTTATAGATTCTTTCGAATGCTGCAGCCACTTCGCCACTATCTTTCGAGGTCAATGGTTCTGCTTCTTTGTAGCGGCTTGCCACATCGAACACAACGAGTGCATATTTGTATAGCTTCCATGTTCGTCCCGAACGAACCCGATCGTGTGGTAGGAAAAGCAGGTCGGCCTGATGCACCTCGTTTGGCTTTCAGACCGTCCAGTGGGGTCTCGGAATTTCATGTGGACTAGGTAGGAACATTTGCCATAGGGCTTGCTTTGCCAGCCAAACCTTTGCTACAGCCTCTGACACACCCACAGCAGTTGCGAGCTTACCCACAGCAGCGTGACCTTTCCAGTATCCTTGAGGACCATAGTAGGTATTCGCAAGTTTAGCCTCCATTATATCTACGCTATATTACGAAGTAATAGGCCAAGCTTCAACAAGCAGAAAAAAGGTCGTTTTTTAAAGCCATCGACTAGCAGCATAGCCAATGGCAAGCATTCCATCACCAACATAGACCAACTCGCCTGTCTTCTGCGAACTGGATGGCCGGTAGTAGTCGGAGAAATTGGGTTCGTGCATATCCTGCGGACGTATGCGGTGTAGCCCCACGTGTACCGTATTGAATAGCACAAGAGCACGGGGAGTGTTGTTGTTGAGATCCTCAGAAGCATAGTGCTCCTTACTTTCCTGTTCGTGGACCCAGTCAGCTAACTTTTCGCGGTTCTCCTGGAAAGTAGCCACGTCTGCCTTGTACTTCTCGAGAGCCTCATCGCGTTGTTTTTGCTCTATAGCAGACGTACCATCATTTCCAGAAAGGCATTTGGCTAGGTAGCTTCCACCTACAAAGGCCGTTGCGTTTAAGGCCGCACCAACGATCGCCATTACTCCTGCTGCTATTGCCATTGTTTGTATTCAAACGTAGCTAGTCTCTACGAGATACTCTGTGGGATGACTTTTCGGTCCTCGAGATATTGCTTGGCGGCAACACTACCAGCCAATACAGCCGTCCACTTTACGTAATTCAAGACGGAAGTTGAAGGATCGCTAAGCATAGACTCCTTGACCAACTTCTTTGCGATGAACCCAATGCCAGTGGCAAGTCCAGTCAATATAGCAGCGTCAGTTACCGTTTTCATCAACTTATTCTCTACCATTATGCTATAGCTTTGCTATATAACATATATATATATATATTACTACGTTATGATTGATAATTATGAGGCTTCAAATGGTGCAGTTGTAAAGCAACACGCTACTTCATGACAGGCAACACGCGCTCTGGTGTGGCATTATCGCTGTTTCCGGGGGGCGAATAGCTACAACAGGCCTCGATGCGTTTGCTTTGAGAATTCTTATATTGATAGTACAGCCCTACCAACGCAACGCCTACGCCAATAGCTGTGAGTGTAGTGTTGGCAGACAAGTTCTCGTACCAGGCCCAGGTTGGCTGTTAGCTCCGCCTCACGATTCATTGCCTCTCTAGCGAGACGATTGCTTACTGCCAATGCTTTTCCAGCAGCGACGCGCTTTGGATCTTTTATCTTTTTCTCAGGCACAGTCTTCGGTGGGTCTGCAGTGATCCGATCTTGTTGTTCCTCCATCTAGTTGCGATATATCTGTAGTCGGCAGGTCTTTAATAGGTTGATCACTTGATGTGCTATGTGAACTAGTAGCTTTGCTATCTACAGCTTTGCGACTAACTACATGGTTAGCTACATGGAACAAGGCACTAGCTAGAGCCACTAAGCGACCTGCTTTAAGAGACAACAAGCCAGCCACAGCACTAATCTCGTTGCGGACTAGGTGGTCTTCTTGTAGGTCTTTGAGAAGTGCTTGTTGATCATCTAGTGGAACTACGTACGCGACTGCGCGGGCTGCTAGACGCAGTGCTCCGTTTACTAAGCCGCCTGTTATTTGCTTTGCTACTACGGCCTGGTATCTACTATGTAAACGTCCTACGTCCTTCTCAGACAGTTTAGTTATATCTCCTAGAGAGAAATTCTGCCCTAGATATTCTTTTGTTGTACCTATTGCAGCTAAAATTGAAAGTGCTTCCCGACAATCTTCGACCCCATCCGATTTGGTTGGATGTTCCAGTATTGTGGCTTCGCAGCTGGGAGGACAAACAACGGCGCACTCACCTAGTAGTTCTTTGATTTTGTCCTCCATGGTATACTACAGTATATTATAACATTGTTATAGGTGCAGGCAGCTCTAATATAACTGCAAAGGGATGCCGGAGACAGAAGCATATGCGAGAAAACGTGTGGGCCTTGAGCTCCGAGGTCAACATCTTTTTCTCATCCACCTCCTCAAATAGGACCTTGGCATCCAGAGCTGATGCCGTATGGAAGGCCACTACCATGGTTACATTTTCGCGGACGGGTTTGCAGGTACTTGTCAATTGTTGGGAGAGCACCCAAACAGAAATACCAATGTGGCGAGCAGAAAAGGCCAGATCTACGAGTTTATTGGTTCGTTTCTTGACATCCTTTGAGGCAGCACAATAATCGAGGATGAGTAGGTTATTGGTTCCTGCCCAAAAGGTGGTACAAACATGCAGTGCGGCGTTGATGGCATTCTGTGGGGGTGATATAACAAATAAGTGGGGGTCTCGATCGGTAAATCCACGATAGGTTTTGTTGTGGGCATACGTGGGGCATTTCAATACTACGTAGTCAAACTTACCACGAAATGGTCCACGAAATGGTCCACGAAGTTGCTCCACAAGGAGGGCTGTTTTTCCACAGTTTGTGGTAGCATACCTCCTGGCAAGAGACTATTTGGAATGCCATTGACATCTATCTCGACCTTTGTGATGTTTGGATTGTTTAATGCCTCGCTGTCCCGGGTGCCAGCGGTGTGTGGTGCCACGAAGAGGAGAAGTAATCCAGCAAAGGATCGCCGTGGGGCGTTGATATTCTTAGACACCAGAGTGTCGGATGCGTTGTTGATAGGTACGGTTGCGAAGTGAAAAGCGTGGTTGAACAGGAAGACAGCACCTGTGGTATATGCGTGCTGTGCTTGCCTGGCGAGAGTTTCGTCCTCGACGACCACATACTCCAGCCGGATGTTATCGAGCTTGTATGTGCCTATCTTGGTAGAGTCTGATCCCACCACTATATCAACAGCAGGTGCTAGAGGCAACTCAAACGAGTAAATCGATTCCTTCCAAAGTTGTATATTCAGATGCCTCTGATGTTGCGTGTGCAGCATACATTGTCATAAATGGCAAAGTATTCCACCAGAATTGGTCGGATGAGGAAAAGAAGAGAAGTTCTACTTGGAGAGAGATTACCGCAGTATTGTTAGCAATGAAGGCTTTTGAATCAGACTTAAGAAACAACATTGTCGCTTGGTTTACTGACAATAAGAATGTTGTGTATATTGTTGATCATGGAAGTAAAGTTCCTGAGTTACAATGTATAGTTTTAGAATTATTTCACTACTGTTGTAATCTCAATATTTCACTTGAAATCAAGTGGATTCCGAGAGAATTCAATTGCGAAGCAGATGTGTTAAGTAAGATTGTTGATTTTGACGACTATATGATTAAAGATAATGTCTTTGCTGAATTAGATTCACTTTGGGGGCCTCACACTATAGATCGTTTTGCCTGTTGTTATAATAACAAAGTTCCAATGATTTAATTCTAGATTTTTTCAACCTGGCACAGAAGGTGTAGATGCGTTCACAGAAGATTGGGGTTTGGAGAACAACTGGCTATTTCCACCGCCAGTTCTCATTTCCAAAGTTTTGAGCCATTTAAGAACTTGTACTTCGAAAGGCACATTAATAGTTCCCATTTGGAAATCAGCAGCGTTCTGGTTAAAACTTTGCTCAGATGGTGTCCACTGGGATGGATCAATTCGCGACTGTAAGTTTCTCGATAACAATGATAGTATTATTGTTCGGGGCAAAGCTAAAAACACTTTGTTTGGCAGACGAAATAATAGTTTTCGGATGATTGCACTCAGAATTTCATTCACGGTGAAACCACGCACTTGCATGAAAGGTTTCTGCACTAGTGTTCTAGGAGTATGTAATATGTGCAGTCAGTGAAATATTCTGAACGTGACATTATTCACATGAATGACGCAATATTGACAGATAGTTGAGAGTCTATTGGTACTCTGGTATAGCGTTAATTTTGTATTATTGACTGAATAGAATATCGGTCTTAAAAATTTACAGAAACAATGAACATTGTTACCAGTATATTAAATCACGAAGAGTCTATTGTACTCAAGACATGAGTTTGTGTAACTGAGAGTCTATTGTACTCAAGACATGAGTTTGTGTAACTGAGAGTCTGTTGTACTCAAGACATGAGTTTGTTTAACTGAGAGTCTATTGTAATTGAGATACGAGCTTGTTCAACCGTGAGTCTATTGTACTCTCTGGTAAGCACAAACAAGAGCTCAGTGACTGTAATATGTTATGTAATTAAGAATGAAAATAACAGGCGTTTAATATTTGTACAATTTAATTATCATTCATAAATAACTGTTATAATAAAACAAGTTTAACATTTTCAATATCCTCAGTTCTGTCTTGTTTTCACTTACAGATATATTTGAAGAGGGCTTCTGGCAAGGGCTCAAAGTCTAGTGATGAGGAGTTACAATCTCTAGCAGAAAGAATGAAAGACACAGTCCTAGATGATCGCATTATTCAGAAACATGGCAGATGGAGAACATCAACATCTAAAGATATGTACATTTTAGACGACATTTCGAAGCAATTGGAATTAACCAAACACTTGCAATGAATAGTTCGCAATACGAACAATTTTCTCATCAGTCAAGCCCTAACTTTTAATAACTCTAAATATTTGCAGTGGGCACTGCATGAGGGGCGCTGGCGACAAATCCAAAATAAACAGGAGTTCTCCTGAACTGGTTGAGTGTTTTGATACGAAGTGAAGGCAAAATGCTCCGTTTTTGCCGTCCACACTAAAACGATAGACCGGCGTTTTCAAAAGTCTCTACTCTGGAAAGCATTTTCGAAAACCTCCGTCATTTATATCCATCGAGGTTTTTGGGTCCTCATCATATTTACCCTTGTGCCATGTTCACAGTAGACAGTGCCGTTGGCGGATTATTATAGTTTATTCATGTGTCTTTGTAGATTCACTTGAAACTATTAACAGCTCTATTACGGCCACTGGACCAGATTGTTTATATTGTATACATTGCTTTTGTTGATCATGAATCACTAGTACTGGTTGCATCCAGTTGCAGCGTGAAATTTCCATTCGAAACCGCTTGTTTAAGCTGCATAAGAAAAATCCCTCTCTTGGGAGGCATTTAGGAAGCAGCGTAACAAAGTTACGTTATTGAAGCGTAGAGAGATGAAATCATTTTGTGTCGATGCTTCAGTTCACACAAAACATCACGGCGAATTCTGGAGTAAAATGAAACCTCTCTTGCCGGGCAAAAGCAAAAAACAATCTAAGATCGTCCTACTAGAGGACGAGCGAGTGATAACTGATCCTCTAATCCGTGGCTGGAGTGTTTAATGAATATTTCTGTGAAGTGGCTGGAAGTGTTGGTGACTGTATGGAAATTGACGACTTCATTGACCATCCTAGTGTCAAGTTTATCGCTGAGAGAAACACTTTGCAGCCGTTTTTCACCTTTGTTCCAGTAGATGTGGCCTATGTGAAGAATATTTTGGACAAGCTTAATCCAAGAAAGGCGGTTGGTTGTGACAATATTTCTCAGAGAGTGTTTCGTTTATCTGCTCCCGCCATTGCACAACCGCTGACCAGGCTGATTAACCACTTCATTATTAACCGTGCATGGCCGACGGTATGGAAGAGCAGTAACATCTCCCCTGTGTTCAAGAAACTGGAGGAGACGAACAAGACCTGCTATCGTCCGGTGTCTGTGTTGACTGCCCTGTCTAAGATCTATGAGAAAGTTATGTTTGATCAGCTCTATGGAGCAATCTGTTGGAGGCTATCGTCAAATATTTCCGGCTATCTAAAGGGACACTCTTGCTGTACAGCCCTGTTGAAGATGACAGAAGACTGGCGAGCCTGGATAAACGCGAAGCTGTTGCAGTAGTAGCTGTTGATCTTAGTAAGGCATTTGACTCTGTCTGCCACAGTATGTTGCTTGCCAAGCTTAAAGCATATGGCTTCTCAGATGATGCTATGCAGCTCATGTCTGCCTACCTTCGGGGGAGACGACAGCGCGTTAGGCTGGACGGTGTTTCCTCTGAGTGGAGAACTGTAAAGACCGGAGTACGACAAGGTTCCTTGCTAGGACCATTGTTATTCAATATCTATATCAATGACCTGAATTACTGTGTATCTAATACCTCTTTGAGGCTTTATGCGGATGATACAACTGAGTATGCTTCTGATGCGTCTCCGATGGTACTGCAGTTCCTCGTTAACTCTGATCTCAGTCTACTTTCTACATGGTTTGAGAGTAATTATTTACAGATTAATGTGGCGAAAACAGAAGCTATGGCCATTGGACCGTCGTCATATGCATACGACTTCAAACTCGATGACTCGAACATCAAAGCCACTGACACTGTAAAGAACCTTGGGGTCACTCTGGACCGCAAACTTTCATTCAAGGCGCAAATTGCAGAGTAATCGAGGAAGGCTTGCGCTAAGGCTTGCGCTAAGGCTTGCGCTAAGGCATCAGCACTGCGAAGGCTGCGCAGATTCATTCCCCAAGACGTTACGATTCGCCTCTACAAAGCTTATATTCTCCCCCATTTGGAATACTGTGGTCCACTCCTGTTAGGGATTGGAAAGGTTGAAACTAGGAAGATGGAGGACACTAACTATTACATACTAAGGACTATTTTGGGTTTGTCCAAGTCATTGTCATACGATTATCTTCTCAAATACGCCGACACAGGAACCTTGGCTGAACGTAGGAACAGTCAATCACTAATTCTAATCAGGATCCAGCTTATATCAATGATTTTTTCAAGCTTAAAGTGGTATGCTACAACTTGCGCGGAAATGGTACCAGACTAGAACAGCCTCGTTTTAATTTTGAATGGATTCATAAATCGTTTTCATATATAGCAAGTGTTCTGTGGAAAAAACTGCCTACTAAAATAAGGGATGCATAACCTGAGTATCAGGCTCTTGGGGAGTGGGGAGGGGGGAGAAGGGAAAGAAAGAAAAGAGGGCCTGACACAAATCCATCCACTGGCTCGTGTTCAACATCTAGAATCTGGATGTTGCGCTGATTGGTTAAAAAAACAAAAGACTGAATGTGAATGCAAGCTTCACGGCCGTGAACACTGCACTGGTGAACTGAAATCTCTCTTTTACTGACGATTTAATTGGATTTAATAAAAGCGTTGGAAGCCGCTTAACAGTTCTTACCAAATATTATTGTTAAGCCTGCACAAAACCTGTCTCGAAGGCATGTTTCTCGAAAGAAACTGGACGTCCTGCGGAGTGTTGCCGGCGGGAATTTTATTCCGATCTTTTCAGTCACAGTTCTAGAAACCAAACAACAGGAGAAACAAATATCGTCACCGTACGTCATTGTAGTCGTCAGTCAGGTCAGTCCACTGAAGCTGATAAAAACACAGCAAGTTGAAGAAGGTTCCGCTTGCAGCGAGGGAACTTTTTCACATTCAAAACAAAACAAAACAATTCCCACAGCAACATAAACTTAACTCAATACCTTCGAGAGAATTATATGCTTATTATCCTTGAAGGAACAACAGAACTCTGTGTTAGTCGTAGCACAAAACAGTTGAAATATAAATACCATATTAAAGTCCAAAATATTCTTTACAGAGATCGAAAAATCCGGCCAACACTTCAAAACTCGTGATGACAGTTATGTTAATCTCAGCAAACCGGAAATAAATTTCATTGGTTAAAAAGTGATGGCTCGATGACGTATGCCTGGGAGGCGGAAGGCCTTTCTCAATGGGTCTGTGTCAGGCTCTATTTCCTTTTCTCTACCCCGTCTTCTCTTCTTGAGAGCCTGATACTCAGGTTAAGGGATGCAAAGATATTAAAACTTTTAAAAGCGCTTTACGATCTCATATGTTATCGTTATAAATAATTTCCTCGAAATTTTTAATATAAATTTATTACAACGAGTATATGTGCATAATTTAATATGTATTATTAATATTGTAAAATTTCAAAACGTTGTAATATTTTAATACTTTTTAATACTTTTAAACATCAAGTGTATCTAAACGTTTTAAAACTATAATTATGTACGTATTTTTATATGCCTATTTTTTGTTCACGTTTAAACGAGTTTTATAAGCTCCTAGGTGACACGTGGTTAAATAAAGTATTATATTGTATTGTATCCAGGTCATTGGGTCTTACACCAGGTATAGGTTTTCATAGGTACTATATTATTGTACCTTTTTGAGTCACTTGAGCATTTGCTTCTACAGTACTGAGAACTGCCTATCTAATGCGAGTATTTTCGTCCATAATGTTTCATAACTTCAGTGATATATGTTATTTACCAGGTATTACGGCGTTCAAACACACTTCAAGACCGCCACCTCAAGACTTCAGGCTAATACAGTTGGCGGACAGCTTACCATTCAGATCCATTGGTTTCAAGGCTCCTACTGTCGACAGATAGGAAACATGTCAATAATAATAAGTGAACATGTTTTCTTAGCTTAATTTTTTTAATCAAATTTGTATGAATTATTTGAAAATATTTTAAAGGTTAACTGTGAATTGTGTCTTTGCCAAGTGCTTATATATTATTTTATGTGAATTTATTTCAGAGGTGAATGATGTGTATATGTTTGAATTGCTAATGCACATAATGAATCATATCAAGACAGGAAGAGCGTCAGCTTTTTATTGGATAATTTTGAAGAAGGAGGGGGAAGGGTTAGGTGCCCAGTGAATGACTGAGATAGTCCAGTCTGTATAAACACAATCAATTTGGGAAAGGAAAGCAATCATTTACATTTTTAATGTTGGGGGGGGGGGGGGGGGGGGGGGGTTGCGTCGAAGAACCTAGAAGTTTTCGTTTCTCAGCAAAATTCTCCATGGTGGCTATGAATTTAGCGAGATGAGACACAGGAAGCCCGAGCTGTATTATGAGCGCGTGCGTAAACAACTAACTAAATCAACACATACACAGAAGAATCAAGCCAAAACGACATTTTATTTCACAATCGATTACATGGGTGAGTTTCGGTGACTCTGCTAAGAAATAATGGATTAACATAAAGACATGATATCAGTGACAAATACACAAAATGTGAGGATGGTTAGCCTGTGACCAAACTTGGGGCGGCCTTCACCACCTCGGAACCTGAAATAGTATTGGATATCCAAACAATGCCTAAACCCTGGAACAATACAAACCCTAACCCTAAAACAATGGAATTCTTTGTCAGTGCAGTCCAAATGGGATCCAATACAATGCAAGGTTTGAGAGGTGAAGGCCTGCTGCCAAACTTTGGAAGACAACACGGGGGACTGGACACGAACGACTACTACTTCGTCACGTTATCAATGTAATCCAATCAGAATCGGAGACATTTTGTGGTGAACTGATAGTTGTCAAATATAGGCTATATATTAAAAACAGTGTAGATGACTCGTGATCACATGAGTTACACTGATCTAGCATGGACCCTTCAATTCAATTCATTTAAAAACAGTTCAGACCAACCACAACGCACCAATGTTCTCCTTGGGGACATCTTATCCCACAAGCTCTTCAGAAGATAAATCATTCAGTATGTTACAAGGACTATCACCCAACTCAGCCTTTTCACCATGTTTGTTTTGAATTTTCTCGGGTTGAAGTCTACGGAACAAGAGTAATTAAATATAGCGAGGCATATTATGTATGAACGGGGCCACAAATTGTCGTTTAGGTTTTTAATCCTTGTAAGTTTAATCAGTCGATCGTAAAAACCCTTTAAAACCACAGTTCACCGATTCAATGTAGGAGGGCGGCCCTTATCTCTTAGTACGCTATTCAAAAGACACTGGCGCGGCAAAACGTCACGCGCATGCGCTTTTGATGAGCCGATCGCGCGCGCGTCTCCGCAGTTTCCCGCCGAAACTATAAGAAAACAGAGGCAATTACCCCCGATTCTAATTGATGTACGCGTATATATTTACGTGAAGTTTTCGCGAAAAACAGACAAACTAAAGTAAAAACTACTTAAAACCTAAGCCTTATATACTTTAACAGGTTCAAGTTTTCTTCATTTGCAATTCACTGAAAGTTTACTAAGTTATAAAATGATTTACTAAAAACGTTTAAGAAATCGGAAACTACTATTTGAACTTCAGAGCCTTCGTTCTTTCGGCCAGCGGAGCATAACGTTTTGCCGCGGTGTAGGTGGGGATATGGACTGGGAGTAGAGGAAAGAAGGGGGGGGGGGGGGGGTGGGGATTGATCACTCGATCCCAATCCTTATCACCTCGTGTACCACAGGAAACCCAAAATCAAACCGGCCAAAGAAGAGAAGTTGCCCATGATACCTACAGTAACCAGTGTTCTAGGTAGGTAAATTAAATGAGTTTAATATGTGTTTTAGGAAATCAGGCGTGTGGCAAGGGGTTAATGTTCCTATGACAAGAAAGTTCAAAGATAAAGCTCGAAACCATCAAATGATTGAATAAAGTATACTGCGCACATTGGAGCTACAAACAGCTAGCAAAATACCAACATCATAATTTAACCCCACAATTTTATTAACATTTTAATACATGGTTTGTTATAAATAAATTGCATTGAAATTAAGGTCTATGAAAGCGAACATCATTGTCTTCAAAATACTGCAGCCAGCAACATAAATGATTACAATTTATTGGATATAATTACGAGGCGTCTGATGTCCTCAGGCTATGGATATACTAACAGCTGTAGTAATGGCTACCACCAAAAACCAAAATTACGATTTAACCCCTTCTTATTTAAACAGGAAGTCCCGGTATAAAAAGCACAGCGGTTTGTCACCTTCAGTTGTCACTCAGCCGCCTTTGTGGGGTGAACATCTCCGTGCTGCTACGCTTGAGTGCTTCTTACTGATTGATTCTCCCGCGAAATTCAAGACAAATACATCAATGTTAAACTTCAGAGTAAGGGGTTATTAAACCGCATTTACCATTGCCAGCCATTAATAAACAGCAATCTTGCCCTGGTCACTTTTTATATGGCTTGTTTAATTTTAAAACTTAAAATTATAGCATTTTAAAGGAGACTGATCTGCTCGCTTGCTTTATTCACTGCGCTTCAATATGAATTTCAAATTTCGAGTTTCAAAGGCGTTAAAAGAGGATAAGCTAACCATTTTACACCGGAACGTCGTGTTTAAGGGTTAGAGACTGATGTGCGTGCTGTATTGACTTTTAATATTCAAATTTCGTGCATTGTACAAAATCCAAGCATGTGATTGGCTAACGAGCGTGCATTATAGGACAACAAAGCACTCGATCCAGATCATGTCTTATCTACGGGAAGGGAGACCTGATACATGTGAACATGTGAGCCAGTCCTTTGCTCAGTTACGTGTTTGGACGGCTTGGAATACCTCTTTCCAATCACATTTTTGACAGTGGAAATGTTGACAATAGTCCAGTTTCGTATTCGAAAATTACCGCTGAATGCAATGAATACAGACGCATGTACGCAGGGTTAGTCTCATTCTGAAGTTAAACATTCATAAATACCAGCGACAAGGTGGGCTATTCATAACTCTGCGTAGTTATAGTTTCGCGTTTTGCACCTTCTCGCTGGTATTTATGAATGTTTAACTTCAGAATGAGGCTAACCCTGCGTACATGCTTCTGTATTCATTGCATTCCGGCAATTTTCGAATACGAAACTGGAGAATTACTAGAAACGTAACAGCAGGATTGAACTCTGTCTCCTGTGTGACAGAAAATATATATTTGAGGCGAACATTTGCATAATCGTTCGTTTCAAATGGCTGATTTACAAGCGCTGGGAGTACAGCAAGTCTAGCCTGCGTAGGAAGCGTTTCCGTAGGTTTTTTTGAAGCGTAGGAAGACTTTTTCGCTATTTGGCCGCATAACCTTCTTCTCTCCTCCCCTCCCCCCTCCTTCCATTTTTTGGTCTCGCCCCATTTTTCGCGCGGCCAAATAGCGAAAAAGTCTTCCTACGCTTCAAAAAAACCTACGGAAACGCTTGCTACGCAGGCTACAGCAAGTCATGTGTCCGAGTAAACAAAAGCTTCTACAACACTCTTGTAGTCTTACTGAAGAAATGTATTTTATTTCCAAGACCTTACTCTGTCAAGTGTCAACAAGAGGAGAAAATGAAGCGAGAATTGGGTGGATGGTTTGAAAACCCAGGATATTTTATTTGGAAAATGTTTGCATCAGAGCCGAGCACATCGAAGCTGGTATCTGCAGGTTAGTCATTTTCGAATGAAAGAAACTATTAAAGAAAGTAGACTATCTAGGAATTAAGCCGGCTAAATACATATTTGAATAACAAATGGTTCCAAGGGAAACTTTTTTGAGTTAAATGTACAATCATACTGATTCAATTGAGCTCGCAAGGCGTCAACTTCACTGACCGAACGCCAAAGTAAATTATTCTTTGCAAAGTTCTCTACTTAGTTGGATATTAAGTTCTGATTTAATTCATTGTCTATTGAAATGGCATTTCTTTGTGGAAATACATGACAACCATTAAGAAACAGCTATCTTACTCTGGTCACTTTTTATATGGTTTGTTTAATTTTAAACCTGAAAATTATAGCATTTTAAAGGAGACTGATCTGCTCGCTTGCTTTGTTCACTGCGCTTCAAATTTCGAGTTTCAAAAGCTAACCCTTTTATACCGTTTAAGGGATAGAGACTGATGTGCGCGCTTTATTGACAAATACATAACACGCGCTTAATATACGATGAACGAAATAAATGAAACATAAAGAAATATAAATACTGAGGGTTTTACTCCGGGTTGTTCTGTTTTCCTTCCTCCTCAAAAACCAACCCAAATTGCAATTCGACAGATTAGTAGACCATTTATAGGTTTCAGCTAGAAGACTAGCCACGTAAATAAAGTTGTTTATTTATTTTAATCTAACTTTTAATATTCAAACTTAGCTTCAACTGAAATCAGTTGTCATTAACCAATTACTCAAAAAGAAATAAAATATTCCGGATGAATAAAATTATTTTTGTAAATATCTCCAGAAAGAAATGCCATTTCTATTTAATAGACAATATATAAAACAGGACTTTTAATATCTAACTAAGTGGAGAACTTTGCGAAGAATAATTTACTTTCGGCCTTCGGTTAGTGAAGTTGACGAAAAGAAATAAACATACAATTACAAAGTGTAGCCGTATTGCGAATTAACTCGAAAACGTTTATCTTGGATATCAAGTATTTAGCCGGCTTAACTCCTAGACGGTCTACTTACTTTGTGAATCCGGCCTCCATGTGGCATGTGCTTCGTCTCCGATGGACACATTTTCCAAATTGAAAAATCCTGGGTTTTTTAACCATCCACTGAATTATCGCTGCATTTTCGTATCTTACTGACAGGGTAACGTCTCGAAAATAAAAGCCATTTCTTCAATACTACTACTAGAGCGAGTGCTTTAGAATTAAGCTTTCCAGAGCCCACATTATTTTCACTGACGTGTTAGTATTACATGTTGTACTTGCAACCGGCGTGCAAACACGTTAAATGAAGGGCGGGGTCGAGTGATTTGTTCACCAATAAAGCACTATCATTAGCCAATCATCTGCTTGGATTTTGTACTGTGCACGAAGTTTGAATATTAAATTATTAAAAATGGACACACTTTTATCAAGTTTCTTTAAAAAAAAAGTTTTTACGAATCAGTCGTATAAAGATATTGAAATTAAATAGTATAAGAAAGAGAACGTCCGTTGGATTCAAATGCTGCATCTAGCAAAATAAATGTTCACATAATTTCGTTAAAAACTGTTTGCCGATATAAGGGCTGGAGAGGTTCCTTTCCTACATCATCTCAAGGAGTGACACAAGAGCGCATGCGATGACAGCGCTGACCATGGGTACTGCACCATGGATACTGGCGCTGACCATGGGACCATGGGTACTGGCGCTGACCATGGGACCATGGGTACTGGCGCTGACCATGGGACCATGGGTACTGGCGCTGACCATGGGACCATGGGTACTGGCGCTGACCATGGGTACTGCACCAGCGTTACAAAGGTCACCAATGCAGCAGTTGATGTTGCACGATATGGTAACTCCTGATTGTTGAAAAAAATGGAAAAGGAAAAAAAAAAACAGTTAAAGATACTAAGACTGGGAAAGACGTATTTTTAGCTAATTTAAGTTATTTATTTAAGGGTTAGAGACTGGCAGATAGTGAGCTACGTCATTTATAAATCGCAAGCATGCGTATTGAGTAATAAGAGAAGGGTCTGGGGTCGAGAATGAACTAGTAACTAACAGTGAGCATAATATAAGTGAAAAAGAAAAGTTGGCATTTTTACAATAAGGTTTACTATAAAGATACTATACTATATAAGGACTATATACTACTAGTAATAACACTGATAACAATTGTACTAACCGTATAAATTCAGTAATTTTCCCAAATGATTACATTACTTACAATAATTGTCTCCCCCCATTAATAGCAACAATAACTTGAATATCACTTACTAGAATAAACTAAAATTAAATTCTGAGTGCGCATCACGTCAGTTAGCCGACACTTTCAGGCCTTGGCATCGGTGAAAGCTATGGAGTGAAGGCCATATTTGGTCGTGTTACACTTGGCACTACGAGCTTTCGTTTCCTTCTAAGGTTCTTGGTATTATTTTGTTCCATGTGAATAATGTAGCTGGCGAGATGTTATGTACAGCTTTATAGACTACTATACATAACAGCTGAAGGCGGCGGTCATGAAGGCTAGACCCTGACTTATAAGAATTAAATGATTCATTGCTTGAAGTGGAATCACTATTGAATACATATCTAAGGGATCGTTCGTTTAACCTCTCATGCTTCGAGGAACTATGAGCGGAACTAACCTTCTGTCTCGCCATCTTTACTTAAATATTTTGCCATACTGGACTCAGATAAATCCAATAGTTGTTCATCATACAACAGAGGTGTTAATTCATATGTGACAAAGTGTACATTGACTTCAGCCACAAGTAGTATAGAACATGGCGGTACCAGCGCAAATTCCAACGCAAAAATCACTACGTTGGGTAAAAAAGTTCCCGATTGACCACACCCATTTTGACCACACCCATTTTGACCACACTTTAAAATACCAACGTTGGAGGATAAAGGTTTCCAATTAGTGGTAGATGAAAACTTATTTCATATTATGGTAATAGTTATTTAGTTCCATTATTATTAAGTCGTAATCATTTGATACTAGACATTTGAATCCATTATTTTCGTATCGTTTCAATAGGTTCTTTTGTTCAATCGTTAAGATACCTTTAGCAGTTGGAGTTTTTATTTCGATACATAAGCCGTTGTAGTTTTTATGGTTATTCATTATGATGATATCTGGTTGTCCTTTAGTGTATCCTTTCTTATAAGAACATATTCGTCTATTGGTTGTGTCTTGTATTTCACCTAGTCCCGCTATTGTTATAGCATTTGGATGAATCTAATATATCTAATGACTCTTATATGTGGATCGTATTCGTTTTCTATTTTGAATATTAGTGAGTTATAATCGTTGAATGGTATCTTATACAATAGTACTATATATATATTAATTTATTCTATATGAATGCACTACGTAGGGTGCGGTGGTAAAAATGCAGATTTGTCTGCCTGTCTTAAGAATGATATCTAACGTTATAGTATATATGGTGTATTATAAGGAAGAAATAACGTATTGTAATTCGGAAATTCATAATGATATCGAGCTATCAGGAGAGCTTATTTGTCCTTTCTGTCATCAACGATTAAAAGATCGTGAGAAATCGGAGAAAGAGATAACGTGTTGTGAGAATATGGAATTGGAAGAGAATGGAGGAATGCATGTTTGTAAAAGATGTGGTACAGTTAATAGATATAGTATAGCTAATGAGTATGTGGATTACTATGAGAATAGGTATAGAATAAGGAGAAAATCTATTTATCACCGCAAATATCATATAAATAATTATATTATAACAAAGTTTGTTCTAGAGTATCTTGAACGTGAAAACATCCTCGGTGTTTTTTAAACAAATAGATAACGCCGTGGGTAAATTAGATCAACCTATAGGACGATATCCAATTTTTGATTATCTATTTTATAAGCTATTCCAATTGAGGTTTTATGAAAGTCAGAATCCAAATTATAAAACTAACATGAATAAATGTATACGGTATATAGGCAAGAGAACTCTTCAACGATACGAAATATTATGGAAAAGAGTTTGTGAAATAAATAAGTGGTTCTGTGTAAATACTAACAAAGATATTTTTATGAAGAAGGTTAAGAAGAAGGATATCGTTTTAGTTTAGGATAAACATTTCGTCGTATTTAACCTTATAACAGTCAACTAATGGACATAAGTCTGTTACTTGATTATCCAACCAATTCAGCTCTAATGTTAAGTTTTCGACATCATAAACTTCTCCACGCAAGTATAAGCGTATTTTGTTTAGTATTTTTTGGTAACTTGTATATGCGAATTTACATGTTTCTATTTTCCTGTTATAGTTCTTCGTTTTTAGAAGCCCTTGAAGCATCAATTCAGCTCCTGAAATAGTGCCAATGATTATTGGATTTAGTGTAACAGCTCCTACGATAACACCAGTGCTTGTTAGTCCAATTGATGTTAAGTTTAAGCCTGTGTTAACCCTTTTAAAGTGCTTGTATGCTTTTTTGTAACACCATGTTTTTTTATGGTAATAAGCATATAACGTTTTCAACATCCCAACATCCGCTTCACTTAAATCATTATCGATATGATTGAAATTAAAAAGATTAATTTTTGTTTTAACCATGGTTCTTATGTTATTATATTACATAATTATTCAGATGTGTATACCAAAACACCATTTGATGTTGACTTAGTCATTCCTATGATTTCTTCTAAACTCATTTTAGACACAGTGTAGGCGTTCCATATTGCATTTTGGTCTCCGTACACCTTATTCATGGTAATGTTACCACCATCTGTTATCTTAACTTGCAATTTATATCTGTGTGGTTGTGTGTCGAGTGGCTGATGGAAGGTTGTATCTGATACGCATACCATTGTTTCAGCATCCTTAGGTAATTGGCAGCCAAAACCACTTCTATTACGAGTTAAAATTGTTGCATCTGGTAGGTTGTTTGTGCCAATGTCAGTGTGTATTCTAATATTAATTTGTGTTGTAAATGACAATAATACCCACTTAAACCAAACATTTTCACCACCGCTATCATTACCCAAATATAAAACGCATGATAATCTTATCATATTGTTAGTACTTTTAGGTGTGTATCGAATTTCGAATTCAGGTAGATCTATCCATCCAGTGTCACTATGACTCCATAAATTTGAAATCTTTCTTACGATATAGGTAGCAGCCAACTTAATAGGAACTAATTCATTGGTTTGCGTTTCACAAGCAGGTTTCTTGATATTTAAGTCATTAAATACTCCCATTGATTATATTATTTGGTTATATTATTTTGATGTACATATTACATCCCCATTAGCAGCGAAACTCCTTGTTATCCCTGAGACTTCCTCTAAAATCATAGTTGAGGTGACGTAACTGTTCCACTTAGCGTTTCCATCGTTGTATATCTTATTGATTGTTACTCGTCCTGTGTCTTTCACTTTTATCTGTAATTTATATGTGTGCGGGGTTTTATTAAATGGGACATGGAACCCAGTATGGGACACACAGGCAAGAGTTTCTGGATTGATTGCTAATTGTGCACCAAAGCTAGCTCTGTTAAGGGTTTGAATGACATTATTTGGTAATGAATTAGTACTGACATAAGCCAGTAATCCCTGACCCGTAGTTACAACCCATCGAAACCACACATTAGCTCCTCCTGTGTCGCATCCAATGTAAATCGTACATGATAATCGAATCAAATGTGTTATATTCTTGGGAGATATTATGATAGAGAAATGTGGTATGTCTCCCCATTCCATGTATGCATGACTCCATAAATTCGAAATTTCCCTTGCTATGTAAGTGACTGTCTTGATAGGAACCATTTCTTGCACTCTTTGTTTAATAATGTACTCATTATCATCGAAGACAGTAGGATTCACAAAAGTGTTTGCATTTAATGCTCCAGCAATGATTGCGACATAGATAGTTATTAGCTGATTGGTTGACTGATTGTGACTAAATGTAAATGATAGTTTACCTATGCTATTGGCAGATGTTGTTATCCTTCGCTCTTGGAAAGCAGTGTTTGTAGATCCTATCCTTCCACTTTTTATTGTGTTTGAGATGGGACTTAGATTCTCTTCAATTGATAAGGAGCTTAGTGTTATGGATCCAATGTTTGCATAAGCTTCGACCCGAACTGTGTAGGTGCTGTTGCCTTTTAACCCTAAAGTTGGATTATATTTTTTTGGTATAGTCATAGTCAACTTTTCTGTTGAGTTTGGTTTAAAGGTCTGTAGGATTCTAAAACCTTGATGTTTTGGAGTGATGTTATTCATAGAGTATGCGTCTTCCACAACCACAAACGAGCTTACGCTGCTTGATGATGCCCAATTACCAGACTTCATAAGGAAATTACCACAATTGAATGTTAGACTAATATGCATAACACCAGGCCCAGGCCCTCGAGCACCAGTGTCACCTTTATCACCCTTATCGCCTTTGTTACCTTTCGATCCTATCACACCCGGATTACCTGTTAAACCATGTGGACCTAATGCCCCCTGTGGTCCCATACTTCCTTTTGGTCCTGTTATTCCAATATCTCCCTTATCACCTTTTAGTCCTTGGATGCCTTGAATACCAGTATCACCTTTATCGCCTTTTGATCCTATCGCGCCAGGATTTCCTGTTGAACCACGTGGACCTAATGCCCCCTGTGGTCCCATACTTCCTTTTGGTCCTGTTATTCCAATATCTCCCTTATCACCCTTATCACCTTTTAGTCCTTGGATGCCTTGAATACCAGTATCACCTTTATCGCCTTTTGATCCTATCGCGCCAGGATTTCCTGTTGAACCACGTGGACCTAATGCCCCCTGTGGTCCCATACTTCCTGTCATTCCAATATCTCCCTTATCACCTTTATCACCTTTATTTCCTTTCAACCCTTGGATGCCTGTATCTCCTTTTGGACCTTGGAGACCTGGGTCACCTCTATCACCTTTTGACCCTCCTTTAGGATCTTTTTTTAAAAATTCAAATCATTAAAAATCCCCATTTTATATTAATACGTTATATTAAACAGCCCCGCAAAAATTCATTTTGATTCGCTTCAAGGGTTTTTCGACGTATAAGAACGAATATGGTTCTTTAGTAGCACCCCCATATTGCTCTTTACTTACTCCCAACTCTCTAGATATAAGACCCCGTTCGTTAGTACTTGGAAACTCAAATACACAATAATGAGAGCGGTTTAATCTTATATCTTTGGGGGTTTTATAGAAACTTTGGCTTAAGTAGATCACACAACTAATAAAGTAATCAATTAATGGTTTTTGGTTCTTTTCACAAACGAAGTCATCAAATATAACAACTTTTTGGGCATCACAATCAAGTTCACCAACAGGAATGATATCATCATTACTACACTCGATAACGTCATAGCCCACATGGTTACTGATCGTATTAAACCGTTCCATCAGATCTTGATATTTACCTTGTTCTAAATTCTTTGCATACAGATGAACTTTATCGTAATACAATAGCGGTTTTCTAAGCATATGCATCAAAACATTCGTCTTTCCACAACCACTTGGTCCAGTAACTAACATTCTAAAATTATTCTTTGGCATGAATGGATACAGTTTATTATCATAATTAGGGATTTCCATATTATCTATACATATTGAATAGACTATTTTTCCTTATCATATATGTCGTAAAAAGATAAGTTAAGATAATTTGAGATAAGTTATGTAATGCATATATATACGATGGATATCGATGAGTTTAAAAAGCATGTTATTCCAAAGATCGAATCTGGGAAAGTGGTTAATATTGTTCGTCAAACCATTAAAGAGGAAGAAAATACTAAGCAGGACAAATATGAAGAACAAAAAGAAGCGTATAAACCAATTACTCAACAACTGGAGAAAGAGATTGATGAGATAAGTGATCTACGGGAAGAGTACGTTAAGTCTGCAAATAAACCAATTACATATGTTCAACAACAAGCTATACCTGATGGAAAAGATAAATCAAAATTCGTAGCTGATATGGATAATGGGTTTACGCCAGAAGAACTAGCTATATATCATAAGTATAAACTGACTTTACCTTCTCAGGTCTTATTAGAAACATTAGATGGTAGCACAGAAAGAGCTAAGGAGGTCTTGGAGGAGACTGGCGAACTTAATAAGCTAATAGGTTCATGGAGGGGTGGTCTTTCTGGTACAAAAGTAGGTAGGAAAAACAATAAAGATAAAATAGCTGGATACGATGCAGATATCAAAGCAATAAGAAAATATAGGGAACGAGTTGGTGCTATCAAAGAAGGAATAAAGACAATACGAATAGGGAAGGGTATTTACAACCAACCAAAACGAAATGCTTACAAGATTGCACAAAATGGTCAATATGGTAATTTAAGAATCGATATACCAAAGCTAGTTGGTCAACTTAAATTGATAGCCTATAAAGATGGTAAAAAGGTATATGATAATAGAGTTGATTTTGATACTCTCGATTTACTTACGAAGAGGTTCAATAGTAGAAAGAAGTATAGTGATCTCTCTAAGATGGTCTTCAATGATCTCAATGAGTTAAGTGAGATACCGTTACATAGAACATCTAAAAAGTTCTCTAAAATAGGAGCTGGTGTTGTCTATTTTAATAATCCACAATATTTACTAAGTCGGTTGGAGTTGCTTGGTGGTTCAATTGCAGCTGGTAATAATTCGGTCAAAAATGAGTTCTCAGAGGTTGCACATACATTAAGAAAGTTACGTATTATTTCTAATGACCAGCTTGAAAATTATTGGATGAATATATTATGTAATCAAATAGTATAATGTCAAACGTAAGAGAAAGAGCAATATATGTCTCATCTGTCGATAGAGAAAAGCATGGTGTGAGTAAGTCTGAAGATTTCACCATAAATTTTAATCCTTCAATAGTGCTTTCTTCTAACATGAAACATGAAGTGGCTGTGGATAAAATATCAATGACATACTCATGGCAAAACATCACTCTAGAACACGACAACACCATGAAATATAGTCATGATGGAAGTACATGGACTACAGTGACATTCCCTAATGGAATGTATTCTTACCCTGACATAAATGATTATTTACATCAAATAATGAAAAGAAATAACCACGGCGTAGATAAGTTCAATATTAATATAATCTTTGTGTTAACCACATACAAAGTAGTCATTGGAATTAGTAATAACCACCAATTAGACCTAAGAGGATCAAATTTTGGAGAACTCATTGGATTTGATAAGAAAATCGTTAATACAACAGAATATGGAAGTAACCCTCATCAAATTGAAGTATACTTCAAATGTACTTAAAGTATACTTTTCAACACTTTTTTGTAGACTAAGTACATTTTAAGTATACTTGTAACATACTTTCTACACAAAGTATATTCTGAGTATACTTGTTAATATGTACTTCATATGTACTTATCACAAGCAAGTACAATTCAAGTATACTTCAAATGTACTTAGGTTTCTAAGTATATTCTGAGTACACTTGTTAAAATGTACTTCATATGTACTTATCACAAGCAAGTACAATTCAAGTATACTTCAAATGTACTCAGGTTTCAAAGTATATTCTGAGTACACTTTTAAAATATACTTTGTATGTACTTATATCACAAGCAAATACAATTCAATAAAATAAGTCTCTCTGCATGCCAATTAACCATGCAAGAAGCACTTTATCAGGAACGTCTATTTATTACGCCATGCACAGGATGAACGCGAACGCGGAACTCCGAACTGTTTGTTGATCTCCCACTTCAATTCAAAGAATTCGATCAAGCTCCTAACATGCAATCATGTTCCTCCGACTCTGGAAAGTTTAATTTGTTTGAGGATTTCTTGTGTTGTCGCCATTTAACTTTAGCAGCGCACATGGATGTCACTTTCTCCATCGTATCTGACATTGGCGAACGGACAACTTTGTTTATAACTTATTACAGATTAACCTTTGGCAGCATCTGGGTATTAAAAGACGTTCATCACAAAACACGTCGCGGAGAATGCCAGCCCTTACCAAAATCGGGTACACAAAAGTATACCTCACCTGTACCTAAGGTATACCCCAAATGTACCTATGTGAGATTATAGGTACAATCTAGGTATACCAAGAATGGACCTCAATGTTTTAGTGGAGTGTTTGAGGTATACTTAAGGCACACTCCACTGTACTCCAAATGTACCTTAAATACTGTTGGATAAACCTCAAGGAATGGGGTACACTTGAGGTACACTTTACATGTACCCCAAATGTAAATCTCCATACTCTGCATAAACCTCAAGGAATGGGTACACTTCAGGTACACTTCACATGTACTTTAATTACTTCTGGAGAATCAGATAATTTTATATATTTTTACATGGCTAAAGTGAAAAATCTGCACCGAAAAAAAGTGGTCGGTAAGTGGTCGGTAAAACTGTCGGTAAGTGGTCGGTAAAACTGTGTCGGTAAGTGGTTGGTAAGTGGTCGGTAAGTGGTTGGTAACATAATTGCCACTAAAATACGCATGACAAAACATATGACAAAAAGCCACTAAAACATATGACAGACAAACCACTGAAACGTATATGACAGAAAAACATGATCATGGTGTTTATAAATTCACTTATTCAGTGCATAAATTACGACACAATATATTTCAGACAGATAAGTAATGTTTATTAATCAAAATTAAATTGATTTCATAATATTCTTTCTTTAAATTAATTTATTCATGACTGCATGAGTTAAAGCAGGGTTAAAGAATGAAAATATTTCACGATTGAGATATCGATTTTAGCCATCATCGACCACAGGCTACTCAAGCGTAAGGTTTTGATTAACCGTTTATTTTACAAGATGAATGGGAATTTATAGTTTTTAGAAATTGCAATAATTCTGTAAATATTGAAATAAAAGAAATTAGACTTTACTTGTGTGTTTGTCAGTTAATATGCTGTGTCTGTGTGCAATTTCAGCGCATTCGGGTGATTATTTCTTCCTAATCAAAAACCTTACGCTCGGGTGGCCTGTGTATCAACAATACCTTGGATGTGCCCGCATGTTTCAACAGTTGGTCAGCAGTAACCACATCAAAACAAGATGGCGGACCCTAAACGTAGCGAACTGGCGTCTTGAAGTTAAACCATTTGATGACTAGTTCTTCTTATTCTCGTGCCATCAAAACCTTTTCCTTTCTGGATAAGCAGGCATTTAGGAAAAGAGGAGTGCTTTCCCGACTTTTTGAATCAAGGAAACCGTTCAAAGGTGGCTCAAAGATGCTAGAGAACACCGAGTGGCGAGTTATAAGTCCGAGTATTTTTGGAATGTCACTGTCAGCATCATAACCAATCAGATTACCGGAACAGTTCTGGCGCTCAAAATGTGAAGTCGTTAAATTTCCAACGGTCTTTGCTCAGGAGGGATATGTTCAACAAATACCCGCAACCATATCAGACGTGCGTTCTTCTTCTTTATTGGAATCCTCAGGATATTACTCGCATATTTAAGGTAAATTGCTTGTGAATTAATTGTGTTTTGTGATCATGGATAAGAGCAAAACCTTTGGACTTTGGTAATTTTTACATCATAATTTCTTGTACATGTTCATCGCCTAGTTGTACCTCTGATCTGTGCATGCATGATCACGAGCTAGTCTCGATCAGTTGCTTTGGATTAAGTACATGTACCATGATGTACCATGTAGTGATATACACACGCACTTAATTTATATATAATTTTGTGTTATCATGCAGTTGATTTAAAGAAATTTCGGAGCCGTATTATTTCTACCTCAAATCTGATCTGCACTCGATCTGATTGATTCTTTACTGCCACTTAGAAACACATACATGTAGGTCTACCATACATGCAATAACACCATGGCAAACTATATATACATTTCATGTTTATTTAGCTTTTTCAAATTAAGGAGCAACTAGCAAATACAACACCACTTATATAATTAGTTCTAAAAACCTAACCCCCATGGCCAAATAAAAAACCCTAACCATTTAAAACCTAAAATCGTTCATATAACGAGTGTAAATAAACCTGAACTGTAATGGAGAATTTAACAAAGTTTTCAAGTCATCTTTTTAAGTGGCACTGAAGTGGCATTGTGTTCTGCAGTTTAGCCATTACATGTATAGGGCTGGAATCATTCAACATAGATATGTACTCATTCGACACAACCATTCAACATGCTTTGTAACCAGGCTCACTGGTTTATGATGGTTTTGAGGTACCAAATCAAATTATTTAGTTTCTTATTTTTATTCCATGTATCTTACAGACTGCCAACATATTGCGTTGCAGAACAGAAGCATAATTTTTCTCAGAATGATTGTGTCGAATCAGTATGTCAAATAATAATTATTATTATCTATCTCTATGCATGTCATACTGAAATCAGTTGCAAGACAATGGTATGGTTTTAGTTTTTCAATACAATTTGAACCATGTTATTTTTTTTGTATTGATGAATTTCAGCACAAAGTAACCGGTTATTTTCTAGTGTATAAAATATATATAATGCACTTATCAATTGAAACCCATGCCTGGTTGGTAATCTATAGAGTATACATTCGTTTCTTGTAGAACAATAAAGCAAACAGATGAAACTGAAGAATGCTGATTCCATGGAGAGCAAGACAAGGCACTATTATGCAGCTGAGTCCAATGTTATTGAAACATCCAAAAACAAAAGTTAAAGTCAATATTATTACAAATCAAATTGTGGTTATAGTTTCAGTTGGACAATTTGTGAATCAGACTAAATTTTTATACTGCAAATGGCATTTCTGGCCATGTACCTTGTAGCATTTGCTTAATGATCAGTTCAAGTAATAAAAAATATATCTACGATTTACGAGTTTCAACATCATTGGTGGAACTTTTTAAGTACACCTTGAAAGCCTGCAAAAGTTATATACCCTACCTGCAGGTGTACATGCAGTATTTCGGAGTACAGTCTAGTTGAAGAGGTACATTTGTGGTATACCTCAAGTGTACCCAAAATGCAGGTTCCCAAAAGTGTGATACTTTGGATATACCTAGTATGTACCTATTTTGGGTACGTTTGGGGTATAATGTAGGTACAAATGAGGTATACCCCACATTTTTTGAATATTATTTGTAGTACTGTCTTTAGTTAAAGAGGTACATTTGAGGTATACCTCAGATGTACCCATAATGCTTCCAAAAGTGCGCTACTTTAGGTATACCTATTTTGTACCTATTTCGGGTAGGTTTGGGGTATACTTTAGGTACAAATGAAGTATACCCCAAATGTACTCAATTTTGGTAAGGGAGGTATCATGTTCGGTAACCAATCGGAACACGGATGCACGCTTTCAATTAATTTGGCGCTCAAATCTTTAAGTATAATATTTCTCTTCAACCGTACGTACGATCACGTGAAGTCTGTTTGCTGCAAAGTCTCTGTCTTTTGCTATGGTTTTAACGTTATCAAACTCTATTTCTTTAATAACAATCTCCAGGATTCCTCGATAATCGAAGGTAAGTAGAGCATTCTCAATTTCGCTCAGAAAAGCACGTTGATTACAACTTTACAACCGATTTCCGTGTTACGTGCATCCGCGTAAAACAATATGTTATCGATTCAGTACTCGAAGTCTATTGAGTAATATGAAAGAGCACTAAATTATTTGATTCAGTACCTCAAAACCAGGATAAACAAGTGAGCCTGTTTACAAAGCATGTCAGTCGAATAGTTTCCTATTGAAATCGGTTGTACTATAAATAGCTAGGTATAAGTATATACTATTCGCACCTCCGCGCGCCGCTATCTGTTGTCATGCATGCAAGTTTTAATATTTTCAAGTCGTTCATGTATCTCGATCGCCCTTGCCCCATGGCAAAGGGTTTTTCTCTTTGCCTTTACTGGCTCACATGTAAACGACTAATAATACTCTGTAGTTAAATATAACATAGCTCGGTTGTTGAAACTACAATGTTCGTGTAGCAGATTCACAAATAAACATCCAGGCAATTAACGTGCATCCTTCTGTTTTCCTCTTCCTCGCTTTGGCCCTTAACTTCGGCTTATTAAAGAGAGACCAGCTAGACTACATATGTAGGAGTATATATATATTAGAGAGTGGGGTTTATAATTTGTACGGCATGTGTGTATTAATTAGAGCATATTTCGTATGAGTGGGACAAACTACGGCATGTCTGTAACCGTGTACTGTGCTGTACGTACTAGCTCTGTGATCTGATTGGATCAGCAAGACAAAAACAATTGGAAACCATTTCAACATCCACGGCATGCCGTAAGCTAACCGTGCTGTAGTTTGTCCCACTCATACGAAATCTGCTCTAATAGCCCTTTGTTAGGTACATGTATATAAACCAGAAAATAATATACATGTACATGTAGGTACTTGTCAGTATTATGCTTGAGTCACTATATTAGCATATAGTAATATATTACATACAATATTTTAATTTCATGATCATGGATATGTGGATTTTCATATATATTTCATGTTTCTACACCTCAATCTTCTATGTCTGCACTATATATAGCTAGCTATATAGCTAGTACATGTAACTCCAGCTTTAATATTTTTTTATGTCTGCCAGTTTAAGGAAACATTTCACATATGTTTTCACACCCCCAATATCTGACATTGGTATATACCACACCAGTGAATATCACTTTTTGCGCGCTCTTATTGGCTACTCAAACAGTGAATATGATTTCATATTCACCTCTGAGCAAAGCAGCGATCATCTCGCGCGAGTGTTTGTCCATTTCACAGGAAATAAAATAACTATTTGGTGCTGGCTATTCACCTGCAGTGTGGAATATACTAAACAATTATATATTCACCTCAGTGTTGGTGAATAGTGGTGGATATCCACCACTATTCACCTCCACTTCGGTGAATAATTGTTAATTATTTTTTCACACCATTTTTCACATCTTCAAAACATGTCACAGCTAGGTGTTTCACACAAATTTCACATGATATATCCCAGTACAGTTAATATAGATATTTTGAGGATATTACATGGTCGCGCGGAGATACGGATTTTATCTTCGAGTGTTGATGAAATATCTTATGAGTGAGCGCAGCGAACGGGTAAGATACTCATCAACACGAGAAGATAAAATCTGTATCTCCAAGCGGCCATGTAATGTTCTGTTTAATATATAATTATTGATGAAATACTAGTTTCAATCTCTTACTAAAAAGGCTAGAAATCTTTGAAAGCGAGTCATATTTTCAAAAGTGATATATTCCGGTGTGAAGATATCATTTATATCTTCACATGTGAATATATCACTTTTTAGAAAGAAATATACACTGGTATTTCATCGAAAATTATATATTAAAGTAATATTAATAAATATTAATATTATTGTTACTATAATTCACATGTAATTTCACAGCAATATGTATTGTCACATCCTTGTCTCCCTGCATTTGGTAAATGTAGTCTTGAATATTTCACATCATTTCATGGTGTGAAAAGAAGGACACCTTTTCACATGGTAGTTTCACATCATTTTTTCACATACATGTTCATGTGAAAAAAATTATGTGAAAACTATGTGAAAATATGTGTGAAATTTGTTGATTTCACTTCCCAATTTCACATATGTCACATGATGTGCTCCAGTAGTGTTAATTGAAGTTGTGTCCTGTAAATTAATATACTTTACATGTAAGTATACTTTAAGTATACTTCAAGTACATGTTTTATCAAAGTATACTTCAAGTATACTTTACAAGTATACTTCAAGTATATGTTTCACCAAAGTATACTTCAAGTATACTTTAGAAGTATACTTTAAGTATACTTATCATCCCATCAACTTTGTTTTCTTTAGTCCAAAAACACCACTACTTTAAGTATACTTTTTATCAAGCAAGTATACTTCAAGTATACTTTACAATATGGTTTCTAGTACAATTAAAGTATACTTTAACACTACATTAAGTATACTTCAAGTATACTTCAAGTATATACTTAATGTATGTTTCAAGTATACTTCAAATATACTTCAATTTGATGAGGGAAGTTACCAAACATTACTAATAGTATTGATACACTACATGTTAATACAGATATTATAAATGATAGCATTGTTGGAGGATCTGCCAGCAATACTTTATTTGTCATTCCAACAGATGGTTTCGCTCGATCATACCCATTTACTGTTGAGCCAAAAAGAGCCTTATTGAATTCAGTTTCAACAAACATTATCAGCAAAATGCGTTTCTATATAACAGACTCAATAAGAAGACCAGTAAATCTAAATGGAATTGAATGGCATATGACGTTAATATTAAGATCCACTCAATTATAATCTAGCCTAATAATATATATGAGACAGTGTGAATACAAGAGAAAATACGATCCTACTATAGGAAGACATGTTTATCGACACAAACATGGTAAAGGTATTATTGATTCAATTTCTAATTTTGGACGGAAATTATTTGGTAAGACAGCAAAAAAGATAGTCAAAGATACATCAAAGAAGGCTGCAACAACTGCATTAAACAAAACAGGTAACTACGTTGGAAATAAAGCTGGGGATAAAATTATTAATCTATTACAGAAGAATAGAGGAAAGGAGCCTGAGCATGTTATCAATCAACCAATCAACCAAGATGCTACATCCGTTAATGGAGCATTAACAGATTATGAGATAAATGAACGTGTTCAGCGTCTATTAAGTGGATCTGGAGAACTTCAAAGGTTAAGATTGTAATTAATGTGATCCTTTTATCTAATCTATTAATATAACAATGGAAAGTTTTAGAAATCCTAAATATGTTCAAAGGTATGAAGACGTTTCTTTTGATCTAGAAATACCCCTGCTAACACAAGTAGCTAATGGATCACATCAAGTCAAAACTGGATATAGATTCGTTGGTCATAATTCCGGTGAAGTAGCTCCTTTTGATTGGTATAATGCTAGAATAGAAACCGACTTTAAGGTTAAAAAACTAGCTGATGGTGGGAATATAGCTGTCGATGATAAGAATGGTATGGTAAATGGATCTCATTCGTTGATTAAAGAAATCAGTGTAAAAGTAAATGGTATACAAGTATATGACAATAACAACGCTAACCAAACCGTTAATGTTAAAGTGCCTATGAAGCTTATTTTTTTATTTTAGATATCAATTCTAAATCAAGTGAATAGTAGAATGGTAAAATATATTTTGCTTTGAATGCTGTGCCGCTGAGTTAAGGAGGTTTTAATATCCAAAATGCTAATTACATGACGTCAGGGGAGGCATCTGCAATCACTTCTTAGTGGTTGTGAATGGGCGTTTCTACTGATATAAGAAAACAAATTTCTAATATCATTTTATTTCAACCATAGGTATAACACTGATAATTTAAAAAAAAAGTTTAATTGTAACAAAAGATTTTGTATAGTAATTGATGCCTCCCCTGACGTCATGTAATTAGCATTTTGGATATTAAAACCTCCTTAACTCAGCGGCATAGCATTCAAAGCAAAATATATTTTACCATTCTACTATTCACTTGATTTAGAATTGATATCTAAAATAAAAAAATAGGCTTCATAGGCACTTTAAGAACCTACTTGAATATGACACTTCCTATGCTAAGAGTACAGCTACAAATGAATTTTATTATCTTGATACTAATAGAAGTGCTATGGAGACAGTAGGTAACGCTGCTTATAATAAGGGTTTTGCCAACAGGAAGGCATTGCTTGGTGTGTCTTCAACTGTGAATACAGAAATACCTCTTAATAGGCACTCGTTTTTTGAAGCATTTGAAGACAAACTTATACCCAACACTAAGGTTGAAGTACAAATTACTCTAGAAAATGACGCCAATCTAATTTGGTAAGATGGTGCTAATTGTAGAGTTATTATTACGAAGTTCAAACTATGGGTACCAAGAATCATCTTCACACCTGAAGGAGAAAGCCATTATAAGAGTAGATATCTGAAACCACATAAATGGTCTCATCTAAGGGAGATGGTTGAGAGAGGCAACTCTACTCGTCAACAAACAGGTACATTCAAAATATATTCAGGAATTAATAGGCCACGACATGTATTCGTATGGATATCAAATGATGCAAATCATGATTTGTAAACAGCAAATCCATTTCTATACAACACTTTTTCTGTGTGTAATGCAAGAACACTTACGAGTTGCCATCTTGAAGTAGGGAATGGAAATCAGTATCCTGAAAGCGAATACCTACCAAGTACAGAGATGTCTAGAGTTTATAGAGGTGTGTTGGAATACGTACATGCTACCAATGACTACAAAGGAGGAACTCTTTTGACTAGGTCAAATTTTAGCACCATTTTCCCATTTATCTACTTTAACCTCGAAAATCAGAAACAAGATATTAAGGATGGCACTACAAAAATCGCATTCAAATATAAATTATCAGCAGCAACTAATGTAGACTATAGTGTGTATGCACTTGTCTTGTATGAACAAGACATTGAGATCACACAATCTAATGGTAAGCTACTATTGAGGTCATAATCAATTATTATATAACATAGTAGTATAGTAACAATGTCGTATTTCAAATACAATGTGAGCTTAACAAATGGTCAAAAAGAGAAATTGCTTAAGTCATATCAGAAGCGTGCACAAATTACTCTCCGGATCAAAAATAGCCAACTATCTGGTTCAGATACTGTGTTGCTAACAAAGAGACAGGTAAGTAAGATTGAAAGGAGTAAGATGAATGGTTCTGGTGCTGACATTAAGATTAGTGCTACACAGATTAGGAAACAAGAAGGTGGATTCCTAGGTGCTCTATTACCAATACTAGCAAAAGTTGGTGCAATGGCACTTCCTTGGATATCTAAGGCAGCAGCACCACTAGCAACAGGAGCTCTGTCTGGGTTAGCCTCTTATGGTGTTAATAAGGCCTTACCTAAATCAGGGTCTGGACTGTTTAGTGTTCCACAAGATAAGGTTGATAAGTTGGTAAGATACAAAGATTATCTTACTGAAGCCCAGAAGAAGCAGATCATAAATGCACTCCAAAGTGGTTCTGGCATGACCCTAAGACTGACTAAGAAACAACAGCCAGGGGGGTTCCTTGGAACATTGCTTGCTAGTTTGGGTATTCCTATGCTTATTAAAGCCTTAGGAGGTGGCCTACAGGTTGACCCACAATCAAGTTCAAGTATACGAAATGTCTACATTCCTCCAAATCCTAAAGGGGGATACGTAAATTTCAATCCAATGCATCAACCACCACCATTTTATGATCAGTGGGGTGATAATAACATGACGCGGGGTTATGGAACGATACGAAAGAAACAAAAAAAAGAACTGGCAAAGGACTCCTACTAGGAAAAAAACAGTCCCTTCAATGGTATCCCACTGCTAGGAGCTCTCCTATGAGATTCATAAATAAGCCATTGTCTAACATCGACATAATGAATTGGGTAAAGCATTTAGGTATTAGATATTTTAGAGGAGCATATTCAAGGGATGACTTACCTACACACATTAATAAGAAATAATGCGGAATCATCAATTTAGATGCTCTGACAGGTTCTGGAACACATTGGATTTGTTACAGAAACATATATAATAATTACTGCGAATATTTCGATAGCTTTGGATTGACTATACCAAAGGAGGTTAAGCAGTACCTATCAGGAAGCAATAAACAAATAATCTATAGTGGGGATGAAATACAGGAACGATTATCAGTACTATGTGGATATTGGTGCTTATACTATCTAATAGAAAGATAAAAAGGTACATCACTATTTGATACCATTCATAATCCAACATTTAACATGACTGACCAAAACATCAATCATCAGTTTCTAATCAAGTATTGTAGTCTACTCTAATCATATATGAGATCGTACTGTATAAAAGAAAAGAAAGTAACTGACTGCGTTCCAGGTAGTGAGAGGTATGAAAGAGCTAAGAATGGAAGACTAATGTTGAAATGTACTTGTGCTTCTTGTGGAATAACTAAATCTAAGTTCGTAAGAGCAACAGATGGTGGTAGTATAGGAGACGCACTCTTTGAAGCAGGTATAAAAGGATTATATCAGATGGGTAAGATGGGTGCAAAGCAAGTCATCAAAAGCGATTTTGCTAAGAAGAAGGCATCGAATTACATTAAGAACATAGCTAATAAGATGTTTGATCAGGGTGTTTAACAAACATTAGACCAACTAGGCTCTGGGGGCAACTTAAATTGGGATGGTAGTGTTAAACTACCTCCTGAGTTATACCATTATCAAGATCCCAATTCACGCATTGATGGTGGTAAGTTAGATATTCATGCAATGATTGGTAAACTACCAAAACTAAAAGGTGGTTTTACACCTGGAAACTATAAGTATATGGGTCCCTACAATCCTCTCGATAAACAATTAGAGTACAATAGTGCAACTGGTGAAGTCACTAAATGGATAGTGTCACCTAAGAATAAATTAGATGAAATTAGTACTCACCATGACGTTTGCTATGACATGGGGAACAACAAAGGGGATTGTGATAAGAAAATGGTTGCATCTATTGACCAAATACCATGGAAAGATAAACCTTGGGGGACTACGGCTGTTAGGAACATCATGAATACTAAACAAAAAATAGGTCTTGGTATTAAGAAGCCAAAAAACGGAAGAAGGCGTTGGGTGAAGAAAACTGGCAACAATTACCTGATGAGTTACACAAACCAATAAAACGTAAATTCACTCAACGCTGTGTCATAGTGAATGGGATTGATGAAATATGGTGTTCTGACCTCATTGAAATGCAACAGTTTAGTAAATGGAATAAGGGATATCGGTATCTTCTTATGGTTTTGGATGTGTTTAGTAAATATGGTTGGATTGTACCATTGAAAGATAAAAAAGGAGAATCTGTTATGAATGCTTTTCAAACAATATTCAAGGAAGGTAGAAAGCCACAACACTTGTGGGTAGATAAGGGCAAAGAGTACTATAACAAACATGTGAAAGATCTGTTAGAAAAACATAATATACAAATGTATTCAACTGAGAATGAAGACAAGTCTTCTGTTTGTGAAAGATGGAATAGAACGATTAAAACCAAAATGTGGAAACAATTCACAGTCCAAGGTAATACTCCGTATTTAGATGCGCTACCTAAAATATTAAAACAATATAATAACACTAAACATTCAAGCATCAAAATGACACCCATTGAAGCATCTAAGAAAAAGAACGAAGGGTTAGCTTATTTCAATTTATATGGTGATGTGGAAACTTCAAAACAGAAACCTAAGTTTAAAATCAGTGATATGGTCCGTATATCAAAATACAAGGGTAAAGTGTTTGATAAAGGGTATACCCCACACTGGACCGAGGAAGTGTTTACAGTTGATAAAATCCAGTATACAAACCCTATTACATACGAATTGAAGGATGTAAATAATGAGGAAATACAAGGTTCTTTCTATGAACAGGAGTTATTGAAAGCTAAACAAAACGTTTTCCGTATCGATAAGGTCATAAGGAGAGACTACAAAAAGAAGCAGGCTTTAGTATCAAGGAAAGGGTATAGTGATGATTTTAATAGTTGGATACCACTGAAGGATCTACAAGATATATAAGCAAACCTTTGTGGTGATGACTAATTTTAATATATCCTTTTATAAAATAACCCAAAGAAAACGCGCGCTCTGATTGGTTGCAAGCCGTGTTTGCATGAGGCTATGTAAACATGGAAATGACGTCATACATTGTAGTTTTTCCTTTTTTTCTGCAAAAAATGGCGAAAATAACTGACTAACTAAAAACACATGTAACTAGTTTTCTAAAGGAAGGTTGTTCAGAAGAACATACGGAGAAAAAAAGCTAAATTGGACAGAATTTTCACAAGATTGAGTCAGTCGGAGCTCAACTGCCTCATTAGCAAACTCGATGAAATACGCACAAAATACAGTTTAAATATTTACTTCAGATACTATAGAAAAACAATTATAATAAAATACATGTACTAGAAACATTCAGAAAATGTACAAAGTGCTAATAATCAAGTACACAAAGTCAGAGTGGGAAGGTCAATTGTTGTTTATTCAAGTACGTTTTTTTCAAACGCCGGTGACAAAAACTACAGACACTGCAACTTTATAAGATATCATATATCACATTGAATCAGTAGAAATACAAAAATATTAGCCGTTTTGGTTCGATTCAGTCTATGAAATCTTTTTTTCATTCAGAGTGGGATGCTGGCAAGAAAATGTGACTAAAAAGAAATACACAAGCGAGAAGCTACAGAACTCTGAAGCTCTAAACTCGCACCGCTGCTAGCTAGCATCCCGTAGGCTCGAAAGTACTCTTTTTGGATTCAAAAATTGCATTGAAAGATACCCAAACAGCCATCTCCACATCAAAGTAATATAGATTATAAGCTCTAATCCGACATTCTCTGGCTTTCAAATAGTCGAGTATGATGCCTGACGATGGGAAATAAAGATCTGAAACAATACAAAGGCACAAACCTGCTAATCGAAGTTGTCAGTTCGAGCCGAGCAATTCCAAGCCATGAACTACTTTACTGGCTCCAAATATCCAGCAAGAGATTCCTCAGTCCCAGAATATCATGGCCGAAACAGGAACACTTTTTCCAGGCAGGACAAATTATCTTTTCTGTAATGCTTAATGCTTTAATTTCGGCTGTCCGGTTCGTCTTTGAATTCGCAGCAGATTTGTTTAAAGTGGTTTTCGTGTCGATTTTCATAATCCAGGACGATTTTCGTTGCATGTCTAGCCCGATATGGATCAATACTTTGAGGTTTTCCTATTATTTTGCATTTTTGTCTTTTAAAAAGCTAGTTTTGGGAGCATAAAATCACACTAGTACTTTCTCTCGCCTCTTGTTCCATGCCGATTCGTACGCAGAGCAAACACGGCCAACTTCACAAGCGAATATGATTGACATTTTACAATGTATGGAGAATTTCGCGTTTGACATTTACGAAAAAGTTTTTGAAAATCGTTTCGCGCTCGATCTTGCGTCTATTTTATAAAAGAAATAGAAAACTTTCGGTCTCGGGTTTACACAACAACTTGAGAATTCTCCCAAACTTCCCCTCGTGTTTGCATCAGGCTATGTAAACACGGTAAACGTTTTCTATTTCTTAAATAATATATGCAAGAACTAGTAAGATACGTAGAATTCTTTATCATAAAAGCAAAGGAAGAACACCCAGGCATTGATGAAGTTATATTGAAATCAGCATTAACATACCAACACCTATATCGCAAGCACATGAAAGGAGACATATCAATAAGCGACGTACTCAACATAAATGACTGTGACATTGGTCTAATAGGTCCTGGAAATGGTCGTTTTACTACGTTCTTAGAAAAAGTACTGGGTTGGATTGGCGTTATGCATTCGCATAGCATTCTACATGATGCTTTTGGTAGGTTCTATAGGGACTTCTCATTAGATCGTGGTTATTGTTATGCATTACCTGAGAGGCTAACTTCTGTGAGAATGAAGAAAAGTCCACTATGTGGGCAAATAAGTGGAATTCTGTATTGCATCTTTGGAACTAAGATCACATAAGGGGAATTAAACGCACTATATGACCATATAATAATTTTTTTTTAGTAATATAATATAGACATGCTAGAACACATAAAGATAGTAAGGGATGGTCGAGGTAAGACAAGGAAGTATGAGACACAAAAAGAAAGTATGGAAGCAATCAAGAAGTCAATAACTAAATACATGTTGGGTAAAGTGTGGTGTTGCGATATATGTAAAAATAACCACAACTATAAGCTAGCTGGTAAGTGGATGCATATAAACACACAAAAACATCAACAAAATGCTAATAAATTGTAGTCCTAATCACTTTTCCATAAATGTGATATCAATATCTTTAAAATACTATAAGACGAATATATTTTTAAAATACTATAAGACGAATATATTTTTAAAATACTATAAGACGAATATATTTTTAAAATACTATAAGACGAATATATTTTTGGGGGTTAAGGAAAGTGCGTTTAAAATTATTTTTTTACATATAGTATAGTAAGAATGAATAGGAAAGATCTTAAGAAACTCAAGAAAACTGAACTAATTGAACTGCTGCTGAAAAAGTATGGCAAGCCGATCCCTAAAGTCAAAATAGTGGAAGATGCTCTACGTTGGAGACCTGTCCCTACTCCACGAGTAGAAACTCAACGTAAGGTACCTATTCCTACTATGCAAAAGAGCATCAAACAGATGGTTAAAGAGAATGAAGAAAACATCATCCTCCCACCACCTGAATTTAGGGACAACTACAAACCAATACCTGCTCCAAGGACCATATACAAACCAATACCTGCTCCAAGGACTAGATACAAACCACCACTCGAACCTAGGGACAACTACAAACCAATACCTGCTCCAAGGACTATCATATACTGAAGCCTATCAAAAACACACTGGTTGTGGTTATGGATATAAGGTCGTTTGCTGCTACGATGATAAATACAGTAAACCAGTACAGATCTATAGAGGTGAAAAGTCCAGTTACAAATTTATGACTAAAATGTTAGAAGAAGTAAAGTGGTGTCAAAAAACGATCAACGAAAAATTCAATAAAGATATGGTAATGACGAATGAGGACATAAACAACTTCGAAATAGCTAACAAATGTCACATATGCGACGAAAAATACACTAAAGAAGACATTAAAGTAAGAGACCATTGCCATATAACTGTTAAGTATCGGGGATCCGCACATAGAGATTGCAACCTTAGTTACTTCCAATCAGTGGCTGAAAAAACTAAAATTCCAGTCATATTTCATAATATACGAGGATATGATTCCCATCTTATCATGCAAGAAATTGGTAAAGTCATAAAAGACAATAAATATATCAACAAAAATGGCTTAGAAAAAGAGTACGAAATATCAATAATACCCAACAATATGGAAAAATATATGTCTTTCACTATAGGTAATAACCTAGTATTCATAGATAGCTTCCAGTTTATGAGTCAATCACTCAATAACTTAGCACTTAACCTACCAGAAAGCGGCTTCAAGTATACGTCGAAAGAATTCAAAGACGATAATCTAAGTTTAATGAAACAAAAAGGTATATATCCTTATGACTATATGGATGACTTCAACAAGTTCAAAGATAAACAACTACCAAACAAAATAGACTTCTACAGTATCTTGAATGATCAACAAGTTTCTGATGAAGACTATAAACACGCACAAGACGTATGGGACACATTCTCAATAAAGACAATGGGTGAGTACCATGACCTATACTTGAAATGTGACATACTTCTATTGGCTGACGTCTTCGAAAACTTTAGAAAGACTTGTATACAATACTACAAGTTAGATCCATGTCATTACTTTACATCTCCTGGTCTATCATGGGATGCCATGTTAAAAATGACTAAAGTAAACTTAGAACTAATGACAGATATCGATATGTTCCAATTTATTGAATTAGGTATGAGAGGAGGCATATCATACATTGCTAATAGGTATGGGAAAGCTAACAACAAGTACATGAAGGGCTACGATGATAAGGCACCTTCAAAGCACATCATATACATAGATGCTAACAACCTATATGGTTGGGCTATGAACCAGCACCTACCAACTGGTGGTTTCAAGTGGATAACTAAAGAAGACCTAGACCTAACTAAGTACAATGAAGATAGTAAAAAGGGTCTAATACTAGAAGTCGACTTAGAGTACCCAAAAGACGTACATGACTTACATAACGACTACCCATTAGCTGCTGAAAAAACGAAAGTAGTCAATGATGTACTATCACCATATTGCAAGAAGATAGCAGATAAGTACAACATATCAATTGGATTAGTGAATAAGCTAATTCCAACATTAGGTAATAAAGAGAAGTACGTACTACACCATAGGAACTTAGAACTATACATTAGCTTAGACCTAAAAGTAAAGGAGATCCGTAGAGCACTAGAGTTCAACCAATCCTGATGGTTAAAACAATACATAGACTTCAATACAAACAAAAGGACCAATGCTAAGAATTCATTTGAGAAAGACTTCTTCAAACTAATGAACAACAGCGTATTTGGAAAGACTATGGAGAACCTTAGAAAAAGGATAGACATTAGGTTAGTGACTAATAGTAGGAGACTAATAGGAATGGCCTCTAAACCAACATACGTAAGTTGTAAGGCATTCAATGAAAACCTAGTAGCAGTACATTGGACTAAGGAATCACTAACACTAGACCAACCAGCATATGTGGGTATGTCTATACTAGACCTCTCTAAGACACTGATGTACGACTTCCATTATAACTACATAAAACAAAAGTATGGTAATAAAGCTAAGCTACTATTTACAGATACAGATAGATGTATGAAATAGAAACTGAAGACATATATGATGACCTCTTAAATGATAAAGATAAATTCGACAATAGTGACTATCCAGAGAATAGCAAATACCATTTCAACACCAACAAAAAAGTAATTGGCAAATTCAAAGATGAAAGTGCTGGAATACCAATAACTGAATTCGTTGGATTAAAGTCTAAGATGTATAGCTACATAAACGAATCCAACAAAGGAGGAAAGACTGCTAAAGGAATCAAAAAGAACATAATCAAAAACACCATCAAACACGAAAACTATAAGGACGTACTAATGAACACCAAACAACTATCACATACTATGAAAACAATTAGAAGCCAATACCATGAAATACATAGCTATGAAATCAACAAGATATCCCTAAGTTGCTTTGACGATAAGAGATACATACTAGAAGATGGCATAAATTCCTATGCCTATGGACACAATAAGATCAATTCATAAATATCAGTATCCATCATGTGGAGAATATATCATTCTTTATTTACTCTTATCAAATATCAGTATCCATCATGTGGAGAAGATATCGTTCTTTATTTACTCTTATCAAATATCAGTATCGATCATGTGGAGAAGATATCGTTCTTTATTTACTCTTATCAAATATCAGTATCGATCATGTGGAGAAGATATCGTTCTTTATTTACTCTTATCAAATATCAGTATCCATCATGTGGAGAAGATATCATACCTTATTTAAACTAATCGATTTAGGCATACTCACGAGGCTTATACAATCGATATCATTTCATTCTTACCTAGTAAAACGCTAATATTAACCTAGCCTATACTACAGCAAGGATTCGACATCTAAATCAACTTCATTAAATATGGGTATCCATCATGTGGAGAAGATATCGACTTTTTTACCCAACGTAGTGATTTTTACGTTGGAATTTTGCGTTGGAATTTGCGTTGGAATTTTGCGTTGGAATTTTGCGTTGGAATTTGCGCTGGTACCGCCATGTTCTATACTTCTGCCACAGACTACACTAATGTATTTTTGACACGTGAACACAAATCACATGTATATGTATCAACATCTTTGTAGACATGAATTTCAGTGAATGGGGCTCAAATTGTAAGTCATGTTCAGTGATTATCATTTTTAGCTTTGCCAATGAAGGCAATTTAAGAAAAACTTAGAGGGGGGAGCTTTGCGAGATAGGGTGGGTTAAGGCGATTTAAGGAAAATTTCCATTTTCTGGCTTTGCGAGTTAGGGAGGATTAAGGCGAGTTAGGGCGGGTTAAGGCGATTTAGGGAAAATGTCCATTTTTTTGCTCTGCGAGTTAACGCAGGTTTAGATCCCAGAGTAGGCCTAGCTGAATCGATGTTAATGATCAAATGGAAACCGGGCTTAATAATCGGATCGTTCGTTTGCGGCAAAACCCTTGAAGTAGTGAACTGGTGAAAACCGGTTCATGAGCCGTCTCATAATTCCTATATTTTATTGGATGTCATATAATAATTTAAACAACTGACGATTACAATTAATATTTCCCAGTCGTATTACATGACTTTCCTTGTAATAATTAACCTCTATGTATATTCACTTCCTGGTTAGCTCAGGATTTAAGCGCCGGTCTGGAGTTTTGAGGTCGAGGGTTCGAACCCCTGCCGAACTAACATCCATGTTCTAAATTTGACAGAGTACTGAGCAGGTGATAATAATAATATTATTATTTATTTAAAGAGGGTAAAACCCAAAAGCAAAGCACTTGTGGCCCTCAAATACGTGTGAAACGTCCATGGTCTAAATTTGACCGAGTTCTGAGCAGGTGATACGTGTGAAACAGTTCTCGGCATTGTTGAACTGCAAATGGTTAGATCTACAGGTCTTCTCGGACTAAATCATAGAACGATTAATACCCTCCTTAAAGGATTTCAAGACAGTATGTGACTGACAGTCAAAGTTATGATGTCAGTAGTACGAAAGATTACCTGCTGAATGTGTGTTGCATCGTGGGATTTGTCTAGTGTCGCATATACTTGCACATCCTTTGGCGAAAACATTAGCGGTCTGGCCTTCACCCGAACCGTGTACATGCATCTTAATGCAGTTTATCGAGCGTAGGCATGTAACTTCAATCTTTTCCGAGTCACACTGATCCCAACTATTAGTGCTTTGACACTGGTAACATCGGAGGCCAAGAGCTGTGAACAGAAATATAAAGATGTTCAGATTTACATTAAGCTTATATAATATATGTATGTTTAAAGGTTTATATGCAGTATGTTGAGTAGAGTACTTTAAGGAAATAATTGTGTACAGTAGTCAAAGTAGCAAAGCTTTCGTGTTGACTACTGGTTATATACGGTGAAAGATAAATATCTGAGCTAAATAAGACAATATTATAAGAGCTAGCAGAAAAATAAGAAGTGAAAAAAAAAGGAAGTTACCGAAGAATGATAAAAAACGCTATGGTAAAGCAACAAATTAATTTATGAAAGAAATATATAGGCTGTACGATTTACAAATTTCTTAACATCGACATCCATCGACACCAAGCGACTGTGAACCACACCATGTTTACACTGCATTTTTCCTGCTCCCACCTCCAATTGCATGCAGCTGGGTAATCAACAAAAAAATACAAGGGGTTCCCCCCGGCTCTGGGACACCTGTAGGGTAAAAAAAAACCAGTATTTTGCCCCTACAACCAAGGGTGGTGATTTGGACCCAAGCCGCTGCTTAAAAGTGACAAAATCACATCCTAATAAGTTTAATTATCACGTGAAAAAGATCACCAACTGCAGAATTTCAAGGATTTCATCGTATAATTTTTGATGTGACTCAAAGCAGAAACACAACAGAAAAACTCAGTGAAATCCCCTCACAAGGCCTACTAACAGCAAACCAAGTACTTTTCAGCCGTCCTCAGACTTAATAATGTCCTCTAGCTCTCTTACCGAGTGGCATTTTTGTCCGAAGTTAGAGCAGATTTCTTTGGAAACCCTACAGAAGAACCAATACCTACCGTCGACGAGTCCGCAGAATTCTTCCGAATGGCTTTGTGGGGAACGTTTGAGCCCTTGGCTTAAAAGGTCAGCAGTATTTAACTACTCCGGGCTAGCCAAACTTGAACTGAGGGGGGAGGGATGAGTTAACACTCAGGCGGATGTCATCAATTGAGCCCAAACACGTCCAGTAGTGAAAGGGGTAAACACAGGGCCCCTAAGGGCAACTCGCGTATGGTCAGTGAGCTATTAAGGCTACTAAGAATCACATGACCGATCATTTATTTATTTACTTTCTTACTTACTTACTCACTCACTCACTTATTCTTATTTCTTTCTCCCTCTTCGTTAAATTATCATACCTATTTGAAATTAGTTTATTTTAAAGACTACGGCCCGCCTACATTAGTTTATGCTACCAGCGGGCCAGTCTATCTTGTCCTAATGAACAATAATAAAATGTGAAATGTGAAAACAAAATATGGCTAGAAGAAATGCAAATTTGCTTTGAGCTAAAACTGAATCATACATAAAAACATTGTTGTTATTTTTAAGTACAAAGAAATTGTTCCTGATTATTATTCAGTGAAAGAAATACTGCACTCATCTGGAACACAAGATGCATTTATAGAAATGTTGCTCTTTTTAAAGTAAATTTTGACTTATTTTGGTTATATTGCGTTTCAATAGTTATGTTTGAGTTTTAGAAGTAATTTACAAAATTCGCGGCCGTGTTGTATCGGAGATATCCGGCTCGGATCTGTATCTACTGTACAACACGGCTGTGAATTTTGAAAAAAAAGTACATAGGGTACAATAGCTTTAATAATTAATCCTTCTGGGATTGTATCTCTTCCATCCTCTACTTTATTTTTATGTTATGAATGTATTGTGTGTGGAATAAACGACCTATTCATAGCTTGATTGCGTCTAGAACCTTCGCTTAATAATGGATAATTGTGTTGACGCATGCAGTCTATTAAAGGAGCAGTGTCACGATTCTGATTGGTTGTTATAGACAATGGCAAAATCACGTCACGCGCCGCTGCAAATTTCACGTCACGCGCCGCTGCAAATTTCCCTTTCGATTGAAATAAATAAAATGCTGCTTTATAAAAATATAACATCAAACCTAACCAAATAATACTAAAGTATAGTTTTAAAGCAATTTCGGCTCGAGATATCGTGCAAATACGCCGATGCAAGCGGATTACTCACGGACTTCTACTTCTGTCACATCTTTTGATTTCTTGTCCGCCTGACACATTTTCAAAACTTTGGGCATGAATACTAATCGTGACACTGCTCCTTTAAGTAGTTTTGGAACCTTCCAATCTAAAGAAGGTTGTGTGAGAAAGTTATTATTTAGCGTTTTTGGGAATCTAACGCTAGCCAAATGTAACTTGCAAACGCTTTATCAAATATAAACGGTGCATGATCCGGAGGTCAACTGGCTGGAAGAAAACACATGTTTTATTAGGAAGGAACCTATGTGAATATATTACGTTATAGAAGTCTTTGTTATTTTAAAACGGATGGTAAAAAAATCAGAATCCAGTTTAGAGCACAAACATACACCTTGCTCTACATAGGTTCTCAAGCCAACACGCCGACCAGTTGAGCGGATATTTTGTTGAATGAGTCGAACCAGTGAATATTTAGCCTGAATAAGTATATATGACGACCTCAGCTTACCGCTGGTATATACCAGATCCTTCATGAGAATAGGGTATCCATAAGTAAAACCACCTCCATGTGTTCGTCTTTAAACACCGATCGTTATACAACTGAGTTTTTTTCTCTCGTACGTTTTAAGTGTTCAAACACAGACTGAGACAAAGTTAACAGAAGTGCCTCTGTCGTGATGAAGGCCGGCTAACGCTCGTCATGTCAACTTCAACTCCGTTCCCACGACTGTTAACAAACCACTAAGACTTTTAGTTGATAAAACGTGGTGTCTAATTCGCCACCTCTCTACTCATTACAATGTTAACATAACTGAACACTTTACAAATTATTGGTTTGTAATAAATTAATTATATTCCCAGCGATTCAAACGGCTACGTGCATGGATTTAAGACATACTTTTACTATGTTAATATCGACCTTGAATAAAGCGGCTACACTGTTTTTACTCTAAGTAGAGTGCATAGCATACGAATACATCTATAACCCAATTTACAAAATAGGGACCTTTATGTTGGCATTCGAGGATCGACAGAACGTTCGGCAGACTAAATAAAACTTCAAAGCTCAAATAAAGAATAACGTGGATTATGAAGATTCGTAATTCGTATTTATAGTCCGTACAATGCTATGGACACGAGCTTCAAACTTCATTTGAGTTAGTTAAAATACGGTAGCATTATCCAACAGATAGCATTAAAAAGGTGAGAACACACCAACGGACTAAACAGTCATAAATTAACAAAACTAAAGGTGGTTAGAGTCAATAATCGTGATCAAAGGTGTTCTGTTATGTAAGAATTTGATGATTCATCGAGCAAAGTAAACTTCCAACTGAATTCACGAAATATCGCCTGGGCACATCCTGTTATACTGGAAATCGGTGGATATAAGGACATGTCTTAAGTGACCTATATGTATATGTATCAAGACTATGTAAAACTATAGAGAAGAATAGGAAGGAAAGGCGCAAATTTCCACTCACATAAGTATAACTTTTTCAAGATAACTGATGATTGTAGTAATTATTTTCGAACATTACATAAAAGTATATACCAGTTGGAACAGCAACTGCAAGAATGACGAGTACGACAACAACAGCGAACTTCATCTCAAATCTCTTTGTCTTTTCTTCTTTGATTCTTCCTTGTCTCTCGCTCTTTTCCTTTGACTTTCTCTTCCTTTGGAAGTTGAACTTCTTCCGATAGCTTTGCTGTAGCTCTGCACAAAAATGGCACTCCCAGATTAGGTTTGGGGTATTAACACTCATTGACAAGTGTCAATCTTTCTAATGATGACGTCACTATACAAGTTTCATCCAATGGTCAGAATGGTATGTCTTTGATTACTAAAATTTAAGGCATTTGAAGCGTTCACTGAAACACTTATATTCTTGGTAAATACTGGTAAACACTAGAATAACATATGAAACGTGCTTTTCGATACTGAATTGAGCTGTAAGATACATACATGTTCTAAAATTATGATTGAATTTATTAATGTAAGACATACAAGAAGTAATATTTCGTACAACCCTTTATTCCTTCCACTGCAGATGACAAACAGCATCTTTAACTTTTCAGATGCATATTCAGAACTTGTATAGTTATTACCCCACAAGTTTCCAAAAAACGTATTTCAAAGAAGCAAGCCTAAATCGAAATAATTCTTAGTTCACAGTGGAACTCGTGACGAGACCTTGTCAAATCATAACTATCCTAAACATCTTTGTCTAGCACGATAAATCCAGTGTGATCTTCTCTCAGCATCTCAGCCCAATATAACGGCATCAACATGTAGCCTTTTATTTTCCCAAATAGCAACTCGTTAGATTATTAACACGGTCCGAAGGCTGTGAAATGAAGAGCTAGAGGAAAACGTTTATGAGTTTGAAATTATAACTTGAACTTAGGGTTTCTATGAGGAAACGATGAAACATTGTTGGGGAAACATTTGTGAATTTCAGTATTGCTTCGGTGACGAAACGGGAAACATTGGTTGTGGAAGGAAAATGTGCTTTCCCAACCTATCTTCCGCACACGGACTAACAAGAACGCATTTTGGGAAACACAGAAATTCGCAAATGTTTCTTCGTTTGCTCAGGCCTTCAGATTAATGCCAAGACAACATGATCCCAAGAACAACATGATTGATACCTTTTTCTGCTTTTCTACATACTGTAAGCTGAATAAAAAGCTACTAGAATCAAGTGTTGCAGGCACCTTTTAATTATATTCTTAAGTGGCGCAATTAGGAATATTCCGGCTCCTTCAATTGACGGAAGTTGAACTATACAACCGTGACTTTTTGTAAATACATATATAATGTCATACATTGGCAAACAGGAGCGATCCGGAAGACGGAAATCAAGTGCGGTGCGTATTAACGGTATAGTTTATTAGTCAGGAATATCATGAAATTCACTTTGACTGTTCTATTAATTCGAGGCCAAACGTTTCACAACGCAATAACGGCAGTAGCTAGTAGAACATTTAATATATGCAGGAAAAGCGACCTAATTTAAGAATACCCTGGGTTCTAGAACAATTAAATAGGAATTGAAATATGTATTTATTTAAACGCTTCCTAAACTGACGACTTGATCTCCGGCGAGACACGTTCACTACCTCTCATGACGAGTTGACTCGAGTCGTGTGTAATGGATGAGCATTTACGAAAATAGTAAAACTATATAAACAGTCTGAAAGTCAGTTACTGAAATTCCCGCGACACGCCAGGAACCCATTGCGCGGTAAACTGAATAGCGAATAGGAATCAAGTTAAATTAGACTGCAACTCACACGAGGTACAACTTCAACTCACAACATTTGGTTTTCCGCCATCAAAACTGCATTTTTGTGCATGAAAATACCTGTATTTTATTTAGGTACACTTAATTTCAATCTAATCTTTACCAAGGAAGCGAAAGTGCATTAACTGGAAACGAAATTGTGAATATTATAGGTAGCCCTTAGTCAGAATACAAACGCTGTGTAGTTTGTTTCGTGAAATATTTATTTATTTCCGAGAAAAACGACAAAATGCCATTTAGCTTCAGCCACGATTCGGGGAGGCCCAACAGGGTTGAAAATCGGCCGTGTTCTCTCGATTCCCGTGTCAAAACTATTGAAACGAGAATTATTATAATAGTACCAGCTTATTATATGGCTCTTCCTTGATCACTCAGAGGAATTTCATAAACCTTTGAGTATTTTAAGACTCGAAGGAAGTCGAGAGCAAAGTACCCTGTTTTGTTATGACAATCGGTAGGTCCAAAAGGATTTTGATTTTAACCATGTGCCATTCACAACTCCGAATTCTATAAGATGTCTGATATCAACTACGAAGAAACAGGTCTTTGAAGTTACATAAAGTTTACTTTGGGCAAACTAATTCGCGCTCCTCAGGAATTTTCTCAATGCAGCACTCAGAAAACATCAAATCACGCCATCTTGTGAATGTGTGACCAAAGCCAAAGTGTCATAAAAACCTTACATTTATTTCACATTGGTAGAAAACAACATAAATATGCTAACCTTTCCTCGGTTATGATATTCTGTATGTATGATATTCTGTATGATATTCGTTATGGTCCATAATATTCTTTTAGGGCATATATAAGCTTATATAGTTTCTCAGAGGCTTCCTTGTCACTCTCAAGCGTTAATTTCTAGTTTATTCTAGTTCTTTTATATATTAAATATTTGTAAACTATCTATATTTGTAAACTATCTATCTATATTTCTGCGTAACTGTAATATTAAATGTAACGTTGTGAGTGACAAATAAATACAAAATAAATACAATTCTTAGCCGTTCTTGACGTGCCACATGACAAACGGTCGTAACGATGAAACCAGCTCCATACTTAGATGTTCCACTTGTACATATGTATCCTAGTGCTCTTTGTGTCGATGATTCGGGCAACATCCACTAGAACCATGATAAATAAGTGCGAATAGATCAATATTACTGCTACTCCGTTTCAAGTTTCGATTTCGTTTATCAAGTCAGGCCGAGACGTGCGAAGAAAAATAAACGTTTACAAGCCAAAGTTATAAAATATACTGCATTGATTAATATTAAATTGCTTACCCTGGGTATCACTGGTTCTAATACCTCTCTAACCAATCGGTTTGTGGCATGTCATATTTATAGCGGATTTCGTAGGACTTGGCAAGCTACAACAATGACTTACAATGACTTGAGATGAGATGAGATCAACTTTATTTATACACGCTAGCCCATTCAATAACATATACTGGTTTCCAATAGGGGCGTGTACTAAAAATTAAAAAGTTTCTTGTGTACGTTCTTGTGTACGTTACTTCCCTTTTTTGTCTTTCTGATCCAATCAAATTACAGAGTTACGGTATGGTACGTTACTGTACGGTTACTGATGGTAAGGTAATGGAGTGCAATATCATTTTGGCCCATTCATACGAAACCGATCTGCTTTATTGTTTTTAATTATGACTACGAGATTAGTAAGCAGTCCGAAAACATTTTCTGACAATGTTTCAGTTATAGTAAAGCGCCATGAGATGTGGTGAGTGTCAGGGAGTCTTTTCCTGAGCTGAGGGGATTCTCGTAGAGCTTGTAGCAACAACCAAGGTTGGATCTTAACGTACTTTTATTACTGGTCTCAATGACTGGCAACTTACAGGAGTATTGGCTGGTCATGGCGAATCATGGGACTCGCCATGACTTCTGTTTCTTCGGCTATCTTCTCTCTGTTACAATATATTCGTTCTGTATTTATGTCATTTACAAACAATAGTTATTGGGAACCAAACAGGTGTCTTTACATGGACCCCTATTGTAAGTAGGGTTGTTGTCCCAAAAAAAGAAAACTGACCTTGAAAGAAAAGTACTTCAAACGATCGACAACATAGATAAGATATGTCAAAGGTGAAACTAGAAATCAAATATCATAGTTTGAGAGTAAAACATTATACGAGTCTTTAGATATGTTCCATAGAAATTCAACTTGAAGTTGGTAACTAATTTGCATTGACAGAAGTTCAATGGATTTGGTACCTGACAAGGTACAGAACTGTAATTAGAAATACTCAAATCTTATTGGCTTGTTGTCGGGATCGCTTGGTACCGATGGCTTAAGATAATCAATACTTAATTAGTTTCCTGTAACAAACAGGTTATTGGAAAATGAGTTCTATTCAATGTTATCAATGGATCGAAAGCGACCTTAGTAAATACAGGCTCGTGACCAAACCGAGATTAACAAAAGAACGTTTTAATTAAAGTAACTCAACTTTGGATGTGTCGAGCGTGAGCTAAACTAGAACTTCTTAATTTATTATATGTTTCTCCTAGAGTAGGATTTTGTCTAAAATCGTAAGATCCTTTTTCTTAACATGAGTATGGCGCTATATAAATATAGCCATTATTATTATTAATAAAATAATTATCTCTGACATATGTGCTCTGAGTTCGATTCCCACGCCAACCCGTTATAATTGTTATTCTTTTTCTCCTTTCTCAGTTTCGTTTAATCTTTTGGCCTCTATTTTAAGCTATTTTAAAATAGAGCCGCCTTCCACACTAAAACTTTGTTTTGCATTGGCTCTCAAGCTCCAACACAGTCATGATTAGAAATAAATTATATCATCACGAAGAATAAAACCCATGCAACATGCTACAAGTTACTTTTCTAGTTACGTATACTTTAATGAACATGTTGATCACAAGAGCGCTAGAAGGATAGCCTGCTGCGTAGAAAAGGAAAGCTGGGATATGTCGCTGTTTCCTATTATTGTTTGAGCTTATAATTAAGCAACTTGTTATATCAGTTAATTTTCACGGGTTTTGATTGATTCAAATGATCGCATGTAAAGTACGTTAATCTGTAAAACTGTAGTGTTCAATACTTTCACAGGATTTTATGTAATTACGAGGTTAACGATATTCTTTCTCATCATTGCACTATAATAATATAAATATAAATCGAGGTCATGACCGTGTTGGAGCTTGAGAGCCAATGCAAAACAACGTTTTAGTGTGGAAGGCGGCTCTAATAGCTTAAAACAGAGGCCAAAAGATTAAATAGAACTGAGAAAGGAGGAAAAGAATTAAAAAAAATTACGGGTTGGTGTGGGAATGGAACTCCAAATCGTTGGATTCGAAGTGCGCGCTCTACACCACTTTACCATAGAGCCGATTGACTTGTAGACCAGTTTCAAAATAAGGTATATATGCATAAGTTCTGAGCCCGTGAACTTTGAGAACAAGCCGTCGTCAAGCGTTGTCAACTTGTTTGAAATTGTTGGCACGCGATTGGCTACTCAGTACAATAGGCGGCACGTTAGACCCCGTGGGGAGAGAGTAAAGTATCTGGCAATTTATTGACTGTCCCTCTGCCGGGACATTTTTCTTATCTATGGTCGAGCATGACCTTAAAAACCCCTGTTATTACCCTGTGAATAGAGACGTATATATATAGAGAGAGAAAGAGAAGTATAAAAATTGTGGTGTCACCAAACGATGAACTTCCAGTAGGAGGATCCAAGGATTGCTAGTGGTTGTCTTGAATAATTATACTGAATATAGAGAGAAAGACAACACAGATCCTTATAAAAATAAGTCTATATATATGTATATTTAGTAGAATGTGATTTTCTTTCCCGTTTGCTATAAAATTTGCTATGGCTTTAGGGTGTATGTGTAGATACTCTTGTACTTTCCGGTCCAGTTTAGCTTTGAGTTTATTTATTTCATTTCCTTTGTTTGCGTATCTTGCTCTGTGAAATAATATGCCGCAGTTAACGCATTCACGGATTTCTCTACTGATTTTTTTCAAGTACCCGTGGTCAAATTTTTATTATTTGTTTTAGCGTTAACTTTATTCCGGTTTTGCATCTGTGTGCTGCTTTCGTTTTTTGTTTGTTTGTTATCATTTACCTTTTTTCTCAACCACTTTTACGACCGACGCTTTGTTAGTTGTTCCTTTTGTCACTCGTGCAGCCAAAACAGGACCTCTCTGAAAAACACTTCGGTGACGAGAGCACCCTGTCAAAATATTATTATTATTATTAACGTCATACTACGGTTTGTGTAATTTACCGCTCATTATTGTACATTTTATTTTAGCCCTTCTCTCTAGATTTCTTTTGTGCTCTCCCTTATTGGTTGACTACCTTGTTCCCTCATGGTTCCCTATTCCTAGTTCATTGAATATTCATTATCCCCCATGTGACGTCAGTGGCATTATATAAGATCTCATTAAGTATGCACATGTGTCAGTTTTCCCAAGTTGCAACGGATCTGCAAGTCTTCAAGATGTCTGCTATGCGCCCTGCCGCCCCGGAATCGGAGTCTCTCCAAGCAGCAATTTCTAATATCTCGCCACAAGGGTCTTCTTCATCGGTTACTCCTGCAGTGGCCGGTGTCTCCAATATTACGGGAAATCCAGCGCCTAGCCGTTCAACAGCTAGTCCTGTGACTGGTGGCCCTTCGAGTGCGAATTCTAGCTATTCAAATGTCGAACACTACTTCAGGGCACCGAGATATTGCAAGATGAGCCAAAGAAACTTGAGGTTGGTTTTTCTTTCTATGTGTTTTAATAACGGTCCGGTGTAGTTGGAAGTTATTGCTCGCTACCTCGTGAGACGTAATTTATGCGTCATTGTTGTGGATTCCCACCAAATCTCTGTATGTCATTATGTTTATTTGTTCTCAGTGAGTGGGAGTTGTCCTTAACACTAGCGTCTTTGTAGTTTATTGCTATAAAACGGTTTTCGTTATGCATTTTCTTTTCGTAGTTATGATTAATCATCATTTAATGTATCACGGTTACCAGATTTTTTTCCTACGACGGGAAAATAATATAATAACAACGTGCGTTATTTAAATTATGTATGTTTATATTGCCAACAGCAAGGCAACCCTGAACCAGTGAGTAGGGTTTCAGGGGGTTATGTAACTGCCGACGTGGGCATTCCTGAACCAGAGTGGTTTTCAGGGGGTTGTTGTGACTGCCGACGAGGGCATTCCTGAACCAGTTGAGTGGTTTTCAGGGGGTCGTGTAACGGCCGGTGAGGGCGTTTCCGAACCAGTTGAGTGGGTTTCAGGGGGGTCGTATATCTGCCGACGAGGGCACTCCTGAACCAGTTGAGCGATTTCAGGGGGGTCATGTAAATACGGATGAGGGCCAACAAAATATGTAATTGGCTACGCCAATACTGATAGGCTATTTCCTATTTTGGATTATTTTATTTTAGGACCCAGCTGCTATGATAAAGTTGATGCAGTCGCAAATAGAAGACCTCAAAAAGCTCTCGGATAAGAACGCGGTTGACACGGCATTGGCGGCCCTTAGACAATTGATTTCGAGACCCGCTGGAATCTTCGATTCTTTTGCAGCCCTTGCAGCATTGGAGCATGTTGCTACCGTGGCGACGGACAAGGCAGATTTGAGATCCGAGAAATTCGGGATAATTTTCCGTCAGTGTCGCTCCCTGGTGGGTAAACCAGGAAATCAGGAAATCCTAGTCAAGCTTATGGCCTCCAAGGACGAATCTGAAGTGGCCAAGGTGATCTTCTAGGCTATATCGGGAAAGGAGCCTCAAGGCGGCAGGGCACGTGCCTCGCCGTACCCAGCGTTGCGTGGACGACGGGCTCCTACTCATGGTAAGTGCTTCGCTTGTGGTCGTTTAGGACATTTCGCAAGGGCATGCCCTAATCGTAAAGGATAAATGTGTGAAGGGACGATGATACGTGAATGTTGTCTCAGTGCCACGGAATCGTTTATTTTCTCTGTAAGTTTAATAAGTTATAAGCACCATGGTAATAAAATGTATTGGCAACTGTGTTCTTTGGGGAAAGTTTTCTATCATTTGAGGCTTGTGTTTTCCTTGCCAAGTGGCATCCTACCTTGGGCGAAAAGAAGTGACTCGCGAGGGTTTTACCTTCAAGGGCATTCCCTTATTACCTCCTATGGGGCAGTTGGTAGTCATTTTCTCCAAGCTCGAATCCCAAACATTTAGCTCGGACAGGGACTCATGGGTTGGTTTCTTTTGGAATTTTGTTTTCCCAGCCCAGAACAAAGCGCCTGAAAACTCAACCAGACACTCCATTTGAGCAGGCTTGTGCGGCCCAGAAGTGTCAGACCAGAGAAGTAAAGTGGATTCTAGTTGATGGGCCTTCGAGCTCGGAGAAAGTGTATACTACCGAGACGGTGTTGGAAAACATAAACCAAAAACGTGCTGGGGGACAGGAAATGATTGATAACATCACAATAAGGGATCCCGACACTTTCAAGGCGGGGGAATTATCTCAACACATGGCATTGTGGTCATAAATTCTAAGGAACTACAAGAATAAAGAAAGGATATTAAAGTGGATTGGAAAAGGTGTATCCGTTCACGAATTCATATGCCACTACAAAGGGCGTTTTAAGGGCGTTGCGTATGACTCAGCTCTCCCCCTCAAAGTATCTTTAAGAACCACAACTCCTGCAATGCATTTAACGAATTTATCGTGGACTCGCTAATCCAGCATATTGAGACGGGGGCGGTTAGAGTCTGGGGAAGAGTTGGGGAGACATCACTCCTTGGCTAGTCCTGCCCCTAACAGTAGAACCACAGAAACCTAGGTTGTCTTGATGCAAGGTTTCTCAACCTATGGATGCAGGACTCGCCTTTTTCGCTAGATCGTCTTGCGGAAGTACCACGTTTTGTTCATCGGAACTCTTTCATGTCAAAGATAGTTAACAAATCTGGGTACGACCATGTTCTCCTCTCGGAGGATTCATGCCAGTTTTTTGGTTTCCAGTGGGATGACTGGTGGCTAGTGAATGCCACCCTCGGGTGTGTGGTCAAAATCTCCTAGCCAGAGAGATGAAAAATTTAGCTTTCAGGCCGCAGCAGCGGCTCTATATGTGGTGATCCTAACTTTGGTGCACCTGGGTTATTTCTTGGGTGTCAAAAAGTGTGTGCTCCATCCTGTAAGGCTTCTCGTGTACCTAGGATTGATTGTAGACTCGAGCTTAGGCGTTTCTTATACCAGAGGACAAGAAAACAAAGTTCAGTCAACTTATGGACTGTAATTTAGCGATTAAAGCCACCGTGCCTCACCGAGACCACCAAAGGTTGATGGGAAAGTGCATCTCATTTTCGTTGGTTTTACATCCGGGAGATGGCTGCGGCGATTGGAAGGTTACCGAAAGGGGACAACCTCATTAAGTTTTCAGATCGCCTACGAGAAGAGATTCAATTCTGGGCATTTCTTGATTCATGGGAGGGACATATTCCTTGGCGCTCAGAGAAACATGCAGCCCTCACTATTTCAACAGACCCATCTTCATATCGCTGGGCAGCGGTCATTCATCATAAATCCAGGGATGCATCGATCGGTGATTACTGAGAGGATGATGTTCAAGGGGAACACTTTAACGTAAAAGAGTTCCTTGCGGTTGAAAGGGCTCTAAGATGTCTCCCGCAAGAAGTGAGAGACTGTCGCGTTGATCTTCGAGTTGTCAACCAGACAGTTATTCATATCTGGACGGGTCGCGGGAGTCGCTCGGTCGCCCTTAATGTAGTGGCTAAACGTATATTCGAAATAGTTACCATCAAGAACATTCAGTTGTCAATGTCGTATATCCCCTCTAACAGAAACCTGCGGATTGGTACTCGTAAGTTCTGTAAGTCAGAGTCAATGTTAACTCCACGTTGCTGGGAGAAAGTACAAGTAAGGTTTGGGGAAACTTTGGAGCATAATCTTGACCTCATGTCACTGGATACAAATGCTCAGCTGCACAGTGATGGCAGTATCCCACGGCGGAGTCCGCGGGTATAAATGTATTTAATCAGGACTTCTCTGGCTGAGATAGCATTAACGTCCGGGCCTACGTGTTTCCCCCTTTTTCGTTGATCTCGTCCCTTCTCCGTTTTATCGTTGACGAGAAAGCAGTTGTAACACTGGTGGTACCAAAACTATCTCCGCTCCCCTCATGGTGGTCCTTTGTGAACACCCTTGCAAGTAAAGCGATCCTCTTGGCATCCCTGGGAGACCTACCGCCCACGGTTTTAGTTGGGACACCCTGTCGTTTGAACTCTGGCGTTTCGCCTGGACAGGTTTTAATTCTCTGACATATATAGGAGATGATTCCCTCTTATTGGGACTTTTTCTCCTTTGAGCCCCTAGCTTTGGTCCCGAGGATATTCGTACCGGCTGTGGAGTGCCCAATGTGTCATAACCCAAATGACCAGAATTTCCTCTTCTGCCAGAGGTGTGGTTATCGACGTCAAGTCATGTCGCAGCCTTCCGTATCTGCGTTAAGGGGTCCGGTCAATATGGAGGACATTGAAACCCGGAGCCTGAGTCTGTGTAAACGAAGAGCTAGTACACCATATGCAAGACAGAAATCGTCACTAGACAGGGAATTAACGTTCTTACAGAATACTTCACCAAAAAAAGGCATATTGTCAGCAACTCCTCAGGACGTGGTTCGTTTCTTATTATGGAAAGACCAGTACATTGTCCCTCTTGTTTAGTCATTAGCATTAAGGTATGGGATAGCCTCCCCTGACTCGCTGTGACCCGTCAACTACAGTTTCGTCGATCTATTACGCGCTCATACATGCTATAGTTGTAACGTAGCTCAGTTATGATTAGTAACTATATACTCCCGAATTCTTTCTGGGCAAACCAATTTACCCCCAAACCTTATCCCATCCCTTACCTTAATACCCACTAGGTATAATCCTACCGATTCAACATTAAGCATTTAGCTGTCTTTTGGGAAAGCTTGCTTGAAGTCCGTTAAGTTATTACGGTCTATATAGTTATCTGTCACCTCAGGCGTCAGCCGCTAAAATATTTGCCGGGCTGTTGAGACTGAGAACGAGGCCAAGTTTGATATAATGGTTTGCGGTAGCCGATCGCCTCCAGCCTAAATGGTCCATTATCGCTGTCAAGTCGGCCCCTGAAAGGGCAAGGGACACCGCGCACCCACTCCTAAAGCCGTGTAGGGTAGGGTTTCTGTTTCACGTAATACGACAAATGAGCTTGAGCCGCCCTGGCGTCCAAGGGCGCCGACACTATTTCCCCTGCGGCATTTCATGGACGGAAAAGAAAACCTTGTCTAATAGGAATATGCATGTGCTCACACAACGAGACGTATGTTTCAATGGCTATAACTGGACACAAAGACTTGTCTTTTGCATAGCGTTTAAGTGCAAAAAGATTAGAGGAACCGCCCCTTAACGATTTTGTAAGAGAATGATTAAATAGGAAAACCTCCCTGCCTGGTAAATAAATAATGTCTGAAGTTTTAACTCTATTTACATCTCTTGCCCTATCTCCACCAAAAAATGGGCTCTAAAAATGCCTGATCTCTGGTAAGAACAACAATTCCCCTAGAAGAAATATGCGGAGAACACAGGCGTCTAAGAATTTCGTCTGAAATAGCTTCTAAGTCTCTAAGGAAGTAAGGCTCTGCTTGAGAAGGTAGGCTCCTGGATAACAGTTGTTCTTCTCTCACGGCAGATAGATAATTCCTAACCTCTCGAGAGGCTGCGGGATTCCCATAACCGGATAAAAGGGTGCTGTCTCCCTGCCTCCGAAAAAAATGCCCTTAGCTTGCCAATTAGGGAGTCTACCGTCCCAAATGCTAGCCTCCTTGGACATGAGCAGCTATGTGTAGATTTTTGACCAACATGGAGACAAGTCTCCCAGTGTACCGTAGGTTTACCAAACTATTTCTAGTTCATTAAATATTCATTATCCCCCATGTGACGTCAGTCGCATTATACGTTTGCGTTTTCGTCACCAGGCTCTGCTCGGACGTTTTTTCTTTTCAATACGCATGTTCCAATAGCGCCAGCGATACTATCGGCTATTCCTGCTGTTTACACTGTAAACCAGCTCGTCCGCCATATTGGATAGTGGTTTGTTTACGCGCTAACGCGGGAAACTGAGGCTTGCATAATGAGTTGTGACATAAGCGTTTTTGACGTTATGGTCGTTCACACTAAAACGATATATATATATACATGTAAAAAAACTTGATATGTTATAGTTGTTCTGTTTTCAGAAAGCCAACAATAAAAGAGTTATAATCGAATGCCTTTGGCAAAGTAGTTTTGTGTTCATTTAATTTTGTTCATGTTAGAAGTGGGTGACACTAATTGTGTTGTGTGTGACTTTTGTGCGGTTCTGAATAAGGGAGGTATGGTGGTTGGTGTATGAAATCAAGAGCCTGCATGTGGACTTTCTCACCCAAGCTTTGTGTTTGCTTTACACGAAACAGTAGTTCTTGTTGTATTCCCAGAAAAAAGGAAGCCTGCAATAGTATACCTTTCCCTTCCCATCTCCCTCAGTGTTTACTTGATGTTTTTGAATATCTGAACTAAACAGCAAAGGAGCATGTTTGCTTGTGTAGACTACTTGAGAAAGGGAGACTCTTCAAGTGCCATCACTTCTCTTGATCTTCACTTTATTCTCCCCAAGCACAAGCAAAGTGAGACAAATACATGTGAAGGATAATTAATTGAAAGATATATAAATAGCCTCCATAGCAAACTACATGCACATGCATGTATGAGAACAAATCTACATTTTTCATGTATACTTTATTTGAGTGTTTATAATTGTTAAAACCTGTTTGTAATTCAGTAACATGGTACAACAGAGGAAGGACTACAAAGATTTTTAAAAAGTATTTGCTTTAATGTTTTTAACATGCAGCAGAATTATCTATCTTGCCGAGTTTATATCCAACCAATAGGTGACATAATACAGGATGCAATAACTTGCCTTAAATATTCTAACAGTTGAAACTGTTTGTATGTATCTCTCTCTTTTCATTTACCTAATGGTTACTAATACGTAGAATAATATTTGTACAGGAATCCATAAGCAATTACATATAATAAAAGTAATTGTTAATTTCTTTGAAAAACTTGGTAGCTTCCTCTTTCATGAGCCTCTTTTTGGAGTTACACAGAAACTACATTATTAGCATAATGCAGAGGTTCATTAATTTTCAGTGTAGCTGGCTTGGACTTTGAAAGTAGAGCTCTGTGAATATGCCTTCAGTAATAAATGTATGTTAAAATACAAATATAGTATGTGTAGCTGGCTATACATGTATATACAACTATTTCAGGCTAATATAAGTGCAATGTAGATGCATGCTAGTGCTGGAGTACTGGCTGTAGCCAGGTTATTTTGAAACCCCTGATAATTATAGTGACCATTTCCTGTATGGCCTCATTTTCTGTACACCTGTTGTATACTTATTTCATGAAGTGTGTGAACATTAAGTGAAGATTATTTTCTGAAATTATGTGAACGGCTAATCTAGGAAACATGTCAATAATAATAAGTGAACATGTTTTCTTAACTTGATTTTTTAAATGAAAGTTAACTGTGAATTGTGTCTTTGCCAAGTGCTTATATATTATTTTATGTGAATTTATTTCAGAGGTGAATCATGTGTATATGTTTCAATTGCTAATGCACATAATGAATCATATCAAGACAGGAAGAGCGTCAGCTTTTTATTGGATAATTTTGAAGAAGGAGGGGGAAGGGTTAGGTGCCCAGTGAATGAATGAGATAGTCCAGTCTGTATAAACACAATTAATTTGGGAAAGGAAAGCAATCATTTACATTTTGAATGTTGGGGGGTGGGTTCGGTCGAAGAACCTAGAAGTTTTCGTTTCTCAGCAAAATTCTCCATGGTGGCTATGAATTTAGCGAGATGAGACACAGGAAGCCCGAGCTGTATTATGAGCGCGTGCGTAAACAACTAACTAAATCAACACATACACAGAAGAATCAAGCCAAAACGACATTATATTTCACAATCGATTACATGGGTGAGTTTCGGTGACTCTGCTAAGAAATAATGGATTAACATAAAGACATGATATCAGTGACAAATACACAAAATGTGAGGATGGTTAGCCTGTGACCAAACTTGGGGCGGCCTTCACCACCTCGGAACCTGAAATAGTATTGGATATCCAAACAATGCCTAAGCCCTGAAACAATGGAATTCTTTGTCAGTGCAGTCCAAATGGGTGCAATAAAATGCAAGACAACACGGGGAACTGGACACGAACGTCTACTACTTCGTCACGTTATCAATGTAATCCAATCAGATTCGGAGATATTTTGTGGTGAACTGATAGTTGTCAAATATGGGCTATATATTAAAAACAGTGTAGATTACTCGTGATCAAGTTCCGAATGCTCCCGTAGAAGACATATAGGGTAATGGGGAATTTGAAATGTGATCCGGAAGTGAGTTACACTGATCTAGCATGGACCCTTCAATTCACAGCTCCACAGCTGTCATTTAAAAACAGTTCAGACCAATCACAACGCACCAATGTTCTCCTTGGGGACATCTTATCCCACAAGCTCTTCAGAAGGAATCAAAACTTCGAGTTCTTCGCCAAGGTTTAAGAAATTCAGCTAAATGTAGGAAATCGATAAATCATTCAGTATGTTACAAGGACTATCACCCAACTCAGCCTTTTCACCATGTTTGTTTTGAATTTTCTCGGGTTGAAGTCTACAGAACAAGAGTAATTAAGTATGGCGAGGCATATCACATGTATGAACGGGGCCACAAATTGTCGTTTAGGTTTTTTAATCCTTGTAAGTTTAATCAGTCGATCGTGAAAAACCGGTGAAAAACACAGTTCACCGATTCAATGTAGGAGGGCGGCCCTTATCTCTTAGTAGGCTATTCAAAAGACACTGGCGCGGCAAAACGTCACGCGCATGCGCTTTTGATGAGCCGATCGCGCGCGCGTCTCCGTAGTTTCCCGACGAAACTATAAGAAAACAGAGGCAATCACCCCTGTTCCTAATTTTATGTACGCGTATTTAAGTGAATTTTTCGCGAAAAACAGACAAACTAAAGTAAACACTACTTAAAACCTAAGCCTTATATACTTTAACAGGTTGAAGTTTTCTTCATTTGCAATTCACTGAGAGTTTACTAAGTTATAAAACGATTTACTAAAAAAGGTTTAAGAACTCGGAAACTAGTATTTGAACTTCAGAGCCTTCGTTCTTTCGGCCAGCGGAGCATAACGTTATGCCGCGGTGTGGGTGGGGATATGGACTGGAACTAGAGGAAAGAAGGGAGGGGAAGTGATCACTCGATCCCAATCCTTATCACCTCGTGTACCACAGGAAACCCAAAATCAAACCGGCCAAAGAAGAGAAGTTGCCCATGATTCCTACAGTAACCAGTGTTCTAGAAGGTAAATTAAATGAGTTTAATATGTGTTTTAGGAAATCGAAGTTGATCTTCCACTCGCAGGCGGGCGTGTGGGAAGGGGTTAATGTTCCTATGACAAGAGAGTTCAGAGAAGATAAAGCTCGAAACCATCAAATGATTGAATAAAGTATACCGCGCACACTGGAGCTACAAACAGCTAGCAAAATACCAACATCATAATTTAACCCCACAATTTTATTAACATTTTAATACATGGTTTGTTATGAATAACTTGAATTTAAATTAAGTACTACGAAAGCGAACATCATTGTATTCAAAATACTGCAGCCAGCAACATAAATTATTACAATTTATTGGATATAATATTATGAGGCGTCTGATGTCCTCAGGCTATGGATATACTAACAGCTGTAGTAATGGCTACCACCAAATACCAAAATTATGATTTAACCCCTTCTTATTTAAACACGAAGTCCCGGTATAAAAAGCACAGCGGTTTGTCACCTTCAGTTGTCACTCAGCCGCCTTTGTGGGGTGAACATCTCCGTGATGCTACGCTTGAGTGCTCACTACTGATTGCTTCTCCCGCGAAATCCAAGACCAATACATCAATGTCAAACTTCAGAATAAGGGGTTATTAAACCGCATTTACCATTGGCAGCCATTAATAAACAGCAATCTTGCCCTGGTCACTTTTTATATGGCTTGTTTAATTTTAAAACTTAAAATTATAGCATTTTAAAGGAGACTGATCTGCTCGCTTGCTTTATTCACTGCGCTTCAATATGAATGTCAAATTTCGAGTTTCAAAGGCGTTAATAGAGGAGAAGCTAACCCTTTTATAGCGGAACGTCGTGTTTAAGGGTTAGAGACTGATGTGCGTGCTTTATTGACTTTTAATATTCAAATTTCGTGCATTGTACAAAATCCAAGCATGTGATTGGCTAACGAGAGTGCATTATAGGACAACAAAGCACTCGACCCAGATCCTCTCTTATCTACGGGAAGGGAGAACTGATACATGTGAGCATGTGAGCCAGCCTTTCGCTTAGTCACGTGTTTAGACGGCTTGGAATACCTCATTCCAATCACATTTTTAACAGTGGTAATGTAGACAATTACTAGAAACGTAACAGCAGGATTGAACTCTGTCTCCTGTGTGACAGAAAAAATATATTTTGAGGCGAACATTTGCATAATCGTTTGTTTGAAATGGCTGATTTGCAAGCGCTGGAAGTACAACAGGTCATGTGTCCGAGTAAACAAAAGCTTCTACAACGCTCTTGTAGTCTTACTGAAGAAATGTATTTTATTTCCAAGACCTTACTCTACCAACAACAGGAGAAAATGTAGCGAGAATTCAGTGGATGGTTCGAAAACCCAGGATTTTTTATTTGGAAAATGTTTGCATCAGAGCCGAGCACATGGAGGCCGGTTTCAAAATTTTAATTCACTGGAATCTACAGGTTAGTCATTTTCGAATGAAAGAAACTACGGTGATGAAAGAAAGTAGACTATCTAGGGGTTAAGCCGGCTAAATACTTGATATTTGAATAATACATGGCTCCAAGAGAAACGTTTTCGAGTTAAATGTACAATCATACTGATTCAATTGAGCTCGCAAGGCGTCAACTTCACTGACCGAACGCCAAAGTAAATTATTCTTTGCAAAGTTCTCTACAATATTTTATTCATTGTCTATTGAAATGGCATTTCTTTGTGAAGATATTGGCATCCATTAATAAACAGCTATCTTACCCTGGTACTTTATATATGGTTTGTTTAATTTTAAACCTTAAAATTATAATATTTTAAAGGGGACTGATCTTCTCGGTTGCTTTATTCACTGCGCGTCAATTTGAATTTCAAATTTCGAGTTTCACAGGCGTGAAAAGTGGAGAAGCTTAAAACCATTTTATATCGGAACGTCGTGTTTAAAGGTTAGGGACTGATGTGCGTGCTTTATTGACAAATACATAACACGATGAATGAAAAATAATGAATACGCCTTCGGTGCCATGCAGTATTCATTATTTGTGGTTCATCGTACAGTCAGCAAGTAACTGTATTAATTGTCAATAAAACAGAAACATAATAACTCTTGAGGGTTTTTCTCCGGGTTGTCTTGTCTTCCTTCCTCCACAAAAACCAACCCAAATTGCAATTCGACAGAGGATCCCCTGTCCCTAATCAGTAGATCCTATTCTAGCTTTCAGCTAGAAGACTAGCCACGTAAATAAAGTTGTTTATTTATTTTAATCTAACTTTTAATATTCATACTTAACTTCAACTGAAATCAGTTGTCATTAACCAATTACTCAAAAAGAAATAAAATATTCCGGATGAATAAAATTATTTTTGACAATGAATAAAACAGCACTTTTAATATCTAACTAAGTGGAGAACTTTGCGAAGAATAATTTACTTTCGGCCTTCGGTTAGTGAGTGAAGTTGACGAAAAGAAAGTGTAGCCGTATTGCGAATCAACTCGAAAACGTTTATCTTGGATATCAAGTCTTTAGCCGGCTTAACTCCTAGACGGTCTACCTACTTTGTCTTTGATAGTTCTTTTATTCGAAAATGACTAAGTTAAACCTGATTCCAAAGGTTTGTATAGGTATTGAAATCTTGAATCCGGCCTCCATGTGGCATGTGCTTCGTCTCCGATGGACACATTTTCCAAATTGAAAATCCTGGGTTTTTTAACCATCCACTGAATTCTCGCTGCATTTTCTTCTCTTATTGACAGGCTAAGGTCTCGAAAATAAAAGCCATTTCTTCAATACTACTACTAAAGCGAGTACTCTAGAATTAAGCTTTCCAAAGCCCACATTTTTTTTCACTGACGTATTAGTATTACATGTTGTACTTGCAACGCGTGCAAATTCGCGGTCTCCAACGAGCGATTATGCAAATGTTCGCTTCAAAATATATATCTTCTGTCACACAGCAGAGACATAATTCAATCATGCTGCTATCTACCAATTGTCTGTCATTCTCACTATTAAATATGCGTTGTGAATGAGGTTTTCCAAGTCGTCCAAACACGTTAAATGAAGGGCGGGGTCGAGTGCTTTGTTCACCAATAAAGCACTATCATTAGCCAATCATCTGCTTGGATTTTGTACTGTGCACGAAGTTTGAATATTAAATTATTAAAAATGGACACACTTTTATCAAGTTTCTTTAAAAAAAAAGTTTTTACGAATCAGTTGTATAAAAATATTGAAATCAAATAGTTTAAGAAAGCGAACGTCCGTTGGATTCAAATACTGCATCTAGCAAAATATTTTTTTACATAATTTCGTTAAAACTGTTTGCCGATATAAGGGCTGAAGACGTTCCTTTCCTACATCATCTCAAGGAGTGACACAAGAGCGCATGCGATGACAGCAAAGGCGCTGACCATGGGTACTGCACCAGCATTACAAAGGTCACCACTGCAGCAGTTGACTTTGCACATTAAGGTAACTCCTGATTGTTGAAAAAAATGGAAAATAACAACAGTTATAAAGATAAAGACACTAAGACTGGTAAAGACGTATTTTAGCTAATTTAAGTTATTTATTTAAAGTGCCAATGAAATGAAAAAATGGATCCCGTTTTTATTTTACTTTATTAAATTCTAGGTTTCTCTTAGTGATTTTGTGCAAATAAAAATCAATATGGAGAGCGCGAAGATATTTTTTTTTCGTATCGAAGTCAGGTGGAATTGCCAAAATCTGGCGACAATTTTTATGCCGTTAAAGATATGGTAATCACATGCGTGATGTCACAAGGTGTACTCATTTATATTCGTCCCATAAATACTACAAAATAAGTGGCCAGTTTTCAATTTAAATATGTAATACTTTGAGAAACCTTGAAGATGGCCATATCTTTTATAGAATCCTTTCAGTCGGCTTTGTGAATATAAATGCGCAAACCTAGTGACGTCACGCATGTGATTAGCATATATTTAATGGCGTAAAAATTGTCGCCAGATTTTGGCAATTCCGCCTGACTTCGATACGAAATAAAATTATGTTCGTGCTCTCCAAATTGATTTTTAATTGCACAAAATGGCTAAGGGAAGTCTATAATTTAATAAAATAAAAACGGGATCGATTTATTTCATTTCATAGGCACTTTAAGGGTTAGAGACTGGCAGATAGTGAGCTATGTCATTTATAAATCGCAAGTGAAGTAACTTTGCGATTTATAAATCGAAAGGTAACGAGCTCTGCGATTTATAAATCGCAAGCAACGTAACTTTGTCATTTATTAATCGCAAGCATGCGTAGTGAGAAATAAGAGAAGGGTCCGGGGTCGAGAATGAACTAGTAACTAACAGTGAGTACAATATAAGTGAAAAAGAAAAGTTGGCATTTTTACAATAACGATTACTATAAAGATACTATACTATCTAAGGACTAGATACTACTAGTAATAACACTGATAACAATTGTACTAACCGTATAAATTCAGTAATTTTCCCAACTAATTACATTACTTACAATAATTGGGTCCCCCATTAATAGCAACAATAACTTGAATATTACTTACTAGAATAAACTTATAATTTTTTTTTTTTACCGCACGTATTTTACTTTTAAGACTTCAGAGAATTCTGAGTGCGCATCACGTCAGTTAGCTGACACTTTCAGGCCTTGGCATCGGTGAAAGCTATGGAGTGAAGGCCATATTTGGTCGTGTTACACTTGGCACTACGAGCTTTCGTTTCCTTCTAAGGTTCTTGGTATTATTTCGTTCCATGTGAATAATGTAAGCTGGCGAGATGTTATGTACAGCTTTATAGACTATTATGACAGAGCGGAAAAACGGAGCGCATGCGCACTAGTCACTTCATTAAAAGTGAATCAAGATGGCCACCGAGCGGGAGTGAATTGTAGCTCTTCTTCGGGGACCTCTCACAGCCCAAGAAATGCCACGATTACCTTATTACTTCACACCATGGACTGATATTCTTCAGTGACTTCTTTGAGCCCAAATAACACATAATTCAGTTCACTGAAAGAAGGCTACAATTGCTCGTTCAACTCTGTTTCAAGAAAAACGAACCATTTCGAAATATTCATATCCGACTGGAAAAACGCCAAAAATAAGGAAACTTGTGAATAATTAAGCTTTATACTTCGGTAGAAAACTAAGGAGGTAATGTGTTTCAACATATAAAATACCATATTCGAGATTTTCATACCATTTTTCAAACGAAGCGTTTGAAGTTACAGTAGTGACAAGACTGTCTACAGCAGTAGAAATCCTGGAACGGCGATCATTACCAAAGATTGTAAGTAAATCTACGGAGCTATTGTCAGGAAATTATACAATATTTCACTTGATTTGGTTATTATGGTATTATATCGGCATTTTGACGAATTAGTTGACTGATTTACCAATAGAGAGAAAACGAATTTTAATTTTGTTCTAAGATGAAGTGTTATATATATACATGTAAAACAACTTAATGTTATAATTGTTCTGTTTTCAGAAAGCCAACAATAAAACAGGTGTAATCGAATTCCTTTGGCAAAGTAGTTTTGTGTTCATTTAATTTTGTTCATGCTAGAAGTGGGTGACACTAATTATGTTGTGTGGCACTTTTGTGCAGTTCTGTATAAAGGGAGGTATCGTGGTTGGTGTATATGAAATCGAGAGCCTGCATGTGGACTTTCTCTCCCAAGCTTTGTGTTTGCTTTACACGAAACAGTACTTCTTGTTGTTTTCCCAGAAAAAAGGAAGCCTGCAATAGTATACCTTTCCCTTTCCAGCTCCCTCAGTGTTTACTTGATGTTTTTGAATATCTGGACTAAACAGCAAAGGAGCATGTTTGTTTGTGTAGACTACTTGAGAAATGGAGACTCTTCAAGCACCATCTGATCTTGATCTTCACTTCATTCTTCCCAAGCACAAGCAAAGTAAGACAAATACATGTGTATGATAATTGAAATAGATATAAATAGCCTCCATAGCAAACTACATGCACATGTATGAGAACAAATCTACATTTTTCATGTATACTTCATTTGAGTGTTAATTGTTAAAACCTGTTTTTAATTGTAACACGGTACAACAGTGGAAGGACTACAAAGATTTTTAAAAAGTATTTGCTTTAATGTTTTTATAACATGCAACATAATTCTCTACTATCTTGCTGAGTTTATATCTAACCAATAGGTGACATAACACAGGATGCAATAACTTTCCACAAAAGTTAAGCCTTAACTATTGTAACAGTTGAAACTGTTGGTATGTACATGTATCTCTCTTTTTTCATTTACCTAATGGTTACTACTACATAATAATATTTGTACATGAATCCATAAGCAATTACATATAATAAAACTAATTGTAAATTACTTTGAAAAACTTGGTAGCTTCCTCTTTCATGAGCCTCTTTTTGGAGTACAGAAACTACATTATATATTAGCATAATGCAGAGGTTCATTAATTTTCAGTGTAGCTGGCTTGGACTTTGAAATTAGAGCTATGTAAATATGCCTTCAGTAATAAATGTATGTTAAAATACAAATATAGTATGTGTAGCTGGCTATACATGTATATACAGCTATTTCAGGCTAATATAATTGCAATGTAGATGCATGCTAGTGCTGCCAGAGCACTGGCTGCATGCATGTAGCCAGGTTATTTTGAAACCCCTGATAATTATAGTGACCATTTCCTGTATGGCCCCATTTTCTGTAAACAAATTATGTGAAGGGCTAATCTAAGAACCATATATGTCAATAATAGTACATGAACATGTTTTCTTAACTTGATATTTAAAATGAAATTTGTATGAATTATGTGAAATTATTTTAAAGGTTAACTGTGAATTGTGTCTTTGTCAAGTGAATCGTGTGTATATGTTTGAATTGCTAATGCACCTAATGAATCATATCAAGGCAGGAAGAGGGTCAGCTTTTTATTGGATAATTTTTAGGAAGCAGGGGAAAGGGTTAGGTGCCCAGTGAATGAATGAGATAGTCCAGTCTGTATAAGCACAATTAATTTGGGAAAGGAAAGCAACCAGGGGGAAGTATGTTGGAGTGAAGCACATGTTTCCAAAGGTTCCATTTTATAATAATAATAACAACAATAATAACAATCAGACAGTGTGTATTAGTAAAGACATAATTAATTAATACTAGTTCTATGATAATGATATCAATGCTAAGAATCTCTGCTTATGATCATGCCTGTTCATTTAAAATCAAAAAAATTAAACATAAGTTTTAAAATGCCAAGTGTGCATTCTGTATTAAGCAGACCCTTTTTAAATGGCTATGAAGTCTGCTATGACCTAAAGGTCAGGGATGCTCTGAGATGGTAAACTCTTTCTGAATTTAAGGTTCAGATACAACATACATATAAATATGTAATTCATTATAATATTAGTATTTTGATAGCTAGTATTATTATTTTATGTAAAAAAGTAACTTTTAAAAATTAAAAACCCTTGTGATTTGAATTAATTAACATGAACATGCAACGTACGTGTGAGCAGGGATTTTTCGTATTGATAATCATTATTAGCCAATTAGTTATTTTATGTCATGTTTTGCACATGTATCTGATTGTTAATGTTAGTATCATGAATGAAACCTCATCGGAATTAAACTCCATAGCAGTCATGATTTTCCTTTCCCAAATACATTTTGAAACTCACATACCATATATTAAACTGAATCAACTATCACATCCTTTCAATCAACACTTACAATATTACCCTTCCTCACTCAACACATACATGATTTACCTCTAATTAAATTTTATTGAATAGTTTTTGCATATTTTAAGAATGTAACTTATTTGTAATGTTTCATAGATACAAAAGTTCTTGTCTTGGTGGAGAATAAAGATGAAGAGAAGTGATGGTGCTGAAAAGTATACATTTTTCGAGTCTTAATTCCATATAGATGTGTTCCTTCCAATGCTGCAGTTTATATGAGACCAGATAATTATGTCATTTTTTTCTACAGTAAAAATAAACAGGTTTAAAACACTTATAGTCTCAAATAATGAGAAAATATATAGATGAAAACTGTATACATTTGTATTTGTTTTCATAGTTTGTTATATTTGCCTGACTTTGTTTTTATTTGGGAAGAATAGACATAAAGAGAAATAATGGTGTTTGAAGTCTGTATTTCAAAACAAGTAATCTGTATAACCAGGTGCTCCTTTACTATTTCGGTCCAGATATTCCAAAACAGCAAACAAACACTGAGTGAATTGGGAAGGGAATCAAGTTTTACTATTTTACAGGAAAGTAAACAAGACCAGAGGTACTGCTTCTTTGCTTGATCTGCATAAAATGTGTATAAAAGCAAACAATGCAAAGCTTGGGTGAGAAAGTAAAAAAAAAAAGCAGGCTCTTGCATGATTTCGTACACCAACCATGCACCTCTCTTACAAAACCACACAAAAATCCCACACAACATAATTAGTGTCAACCCACTTCTAACATGAACAAAATTAAATGAACACAAAACTACTTTGCCAAAGGCATTCGATTTGCAACTATGTTTTATTGTTGGCTTTCTGAAAACAGAACAATTATAGCGATACTTCGTGTTGATAAACATTACGATTGTTATGCTAATGAGCCAATCATGTTTTCAATAGGCCGATTTGTGTCAGGAACCAATGGATCTCTGGTTGGCATATTAAATTAATGACAATGGATGACGTTGTAGTAAGTATCGCTATAACGTATTACGTTTTTTTACATGTATATAACACTTCATTTAAAAACAAAATTAAAATTCGTTTTCTTTATATTGGTAAAACAGTCAACTAATTCGTCAAAATGCCGATGTAATACCACAATAACCAAATCAAATGAAATATTGTATAATTTCCCGATAATAGCTCTGTAGCTTTACTTACAGTCTTTGGTAATGATCGTCGTTCCAGGATTTCTACTACTGTAGACAGTCTAGTCACTGCTGTAACTTCAAATGCTTCGTTTGAAAAATGGTATGAAAATCTCGAATACGGCATTATATATGTTGAAACCCATCAAGGGTACCCAACGAAGTTTTCGGTTAAAAAGCTGTTCGGTAGAGTAAGTTAGCCTAAAACTTTCGGATTTGAAAAAATTGTCCCTAGAAAATTATTGTTTTCTGAAATACTGGCTAGAAAATTTGTTTTCAATCCCTAGAGAGACTAAAAGGTTTCCCCTAAAATATTCGTACGGCCCAATTCGTCTGATCAATAGAGGCAGAACAACACATTTTCATTCCCTAACAATTGCCTAAAGGAAAAAAGGAAAAAAGAATCCCTAAAAAATTCGTACCTCCACAAAACTTTGCAACATGAAGTTACTTGGGCTAGAAAATTCTTGTTTCTGTTCTAGACTACTAACATATTTCGTAGGCCGGGAATATTTTGCCATAGTATTTTCGGTTGACGCGATTTCCACCTAGAAAATCCGAACAGCTAATAGCTTTCTAGAATACGTCAAAAGACATAGTAGGCGCCTTAAAATGGCTAGATAAGCTGCAGACAACTGGTTTCAAACGAATTTCAAAAAGTACTCGTTGGGTGCCCTTGACCCATTACCTCCTTAGTTCTCTACCGAAGTATAAAGCTTATATATTCACAAGTTTCCTTATTTTTGGCGTTTTTCCAGTCGCATATGAACATTTCGAAATGGTTCGTTTTTCTTGAACACAGAGTTGAACGAGCAATTGTAGCGTTCTTTCTGTGGTCTGGATTATGTGTTATTTGGGCTCAGAGCAGTCACTGAAGAATATCAGTCCATGGTGTGAGGTGATAAGGTAATCGTAGTATTTCTTGAGCTGTGAGAGGTCCCTGAAAAAGAGCTACAATCCACTCCCACCCGGCGGCCATCTTGATTCACATTTAATGAAGTGGCTAGTGCGCATGCGCTCCGTTTTTCTTCTCTGTCGACTACTATACATAAGAGCTGAAGGCGGCGGTCATGAAGGCTTGGCCCTGACTTATAAGAATTAAATGATTCATAGCTTGAAGTGGTATCACTATTGAATACATATCTAAGAGATGGTTCGTTTAACCTCTCATGCTTCGAGGAACTATGAACGGAACATTGTAGTCAAACAGATGAACAGTATAGTTCCTGAACAGGATAATATAAACGATCTATAAAGACACATTTTAGTAGAAAAGGACAATACACGCTTAAAGCGGATAAGTACGTCTATCTGTTTACCTACCTTAATTTTTGCTACTTTGGCAACGTGAGTGTTAAAGTTTAACTGATTATCTAACATTAATCCCAACAGTTCAATTTCTTATACTACGCCATCGTGATTGCTTCGATCAATGACCGGTAGTCTCTTCCATACTGTATATCGCTACTCTCTGGGATCTAAACTCGCGGCGAGTTAAGGCGAGGTTGTGCGAGTTAAGGCGAGGTTGTGCGAGTTAAGGCGAGTTAAGGAAAAATACTTAAATTTGTATGTGGCGAGTTGTGGCGAGTTGTGGCGAGTTGTGGCGAGTTGTGGCGAGTTGTGGCGAGTTGTGGCGAGTTGAGGCGAGTTAAGGCAGTATAAGGCAAGTTAAGGTGGTTTAAGGGTGTTTAAGGGTAAACTCCTTACAAGATTTAGTGTAATGTGGTGAGCTAAGGTGAGTTAAGGCAGGTTCACGAAATTCACCACTGCCATAATAATATAAACATTGCAATAATTAATATATACATGAAATACAGATCCAATTAATTAATTATATGTAAGTCAGTATACGTTATGTATAAATACCCTGTACAGCAGCAATTTCAAAAAAGCTGTCTGGTTAATTCTGTATTCCAAAACACAATCTATTGTTTTACACCATTGCCATATTGGTCTCCAAATCATAAATACATGTACAATTCATTTGTGTTAGGGAATACAGAAATATGACCTAGCCAACACTTTTTAAATTTCTGTAAACATCTGCAAACACATCTGCAAACATGCATGTATTCATCCCATGTATATATCTATATATTTATGAACATATATATTAACTATTATATCAATTATAAAATTAAGCTTAAGTCAGAAAAATATCCTTGTCATTTATCTGTCAGACAATTGACAATTGTCAGACAATTGAAATAGTCGGTCGATATTAACACACATGTATATTTATTATTGATTAATAGACATACACCTATCCTACTTGCGCACACTGCATGGCTACCTGCACATACATTCTTGACATACTAGTAAATATATATGTGCATACATAATACACAATATATAACAATATGTGTTCATCATTCAATCCACATTAACATACACACATACTCAACATTAATACAGTGAAGAATACATATACATGCATAAACACACATTTATATTAAAAATGATGAATCAGTTAAAGAACTATCAGTGACTCAACTCACATGCTAATCATAAAGAAGCACGCCTTTAGCTTTAAAGGAAATGACAAATCAATAGCTCAACAATTATTTTAATTAAAATAGCTTTGACATTGACAGCACAACTGTATAATAAATACTGTCAGCAAGGTTAGTTTCAACAAGCATAGGTATTGCTTTTGCTTAAGAATCATGAAACAGATTAAGTAATTTCAAAGCAAAATAACAAATAAAATAACAGCTGCTTCCATTCGCAATCTTTAATTCCATGTATAAAATTGTAAAAATGTTCTTAACATTTGTGGACCATACAAAAACAAACAATTTTATCGCTTCCTACTTCGATAGCAGCAATCTTGGATCCGGGCAATCAATAATCAATCAAACTCCAGTCAATATAAAATCGATAATTAGATCAGTTTCGTGTATTCAAGATGGCGGGTGAACACGAAGTGCGTGTTGGTAGCGCATATGCTTGGTTTTGGTTTTATACGAAAATGAACAGAAAATTGGCATCATTTCTGATAAGTAAGCAATGTAAAGAAAAATTATTTTGATTAGCATAAACTAGTTTATTCGGAGATTTTAACAAACAATGGATTTGGCGCGACGATATGATGTTTATAAAAACTTAAATATTTCAACCGAAAAGTTATTGCTGATCTTTAGTCGTAGCAATAAGCTTAAACTTGAACTTATTTCCCGAGTGATCACAATGAACAGTGCGAAAATAAATGTTGATTTTGACACGAGAAGATAACCAACGTTATATTTATTATTTTTATTATAGTCCTTGCAAATAATCATCCAATCAGATGTGTGTATTAGGGACATGTGCAAGCCCAATATTTTTGATGTAGCAAAGTTCCGCCAAGCTGTTTATATTATTGTGTTTATTGATTGGAGGATTATTTGTTCGCTATGCATCAGTCAATATAAATACCTCCTCTCCCCAGGCTTTGGATTAGTGGGGCCTAGCGAAGACGTTGCGAGGGAAGTTTCTGCTTTAGGAACCATGTAACACCCTGGGGTGTTGAGTATCATCTATGTTTTATCATCTCTGCCCCCTGGTACTGTGGCTCAAAATTGTATGATAGTATGTGTTCAAGGCATTTTACAGCAAAAGCAGGGATTTTCTTCATATAAGAGGGGCAAGGGCAAGGGCTAAAACTCAAAATCCAAGTTCCACTACTCTGTAGCCTGGGGAAGGTGGGGATTACATTGACTGGTGCATTATAATAAATATTAGGCTTAACCGCCTTCTGTCTCGCCATCTCTACTTAAATATTTTTCCATACTGGACTCAGATAAATCCAATAGTTGTACAATATACAACAGAGGTGTTACTACATATGTGACAAAGTGTACATTGACTTCAGCCACAGACTACACTAATGTATTGTTGACACATGTGAACACAAATCACATGTATGTATCAACATCTTTGTATACATGAATTTCAGTGAATGGGGCTCAAATTGTAAGTTAAGTCATGTTCAGTGATTATCATTTTTAGCTTTGCCAACGAAGGCAATTTAAGAAAAACTTGGCGGGGGGAGCTTTGCGAGTTAGGGTGGGTTAAGGCGATTAAAGGAAAATTTCTATTTTCTGGCTTTGCGAGTTAGGGCGGATTAAGGCGAGTTAGGGCGGGTTAAGGCGATTTAAGGAAAATTTCCATTTTATTGCTCTGCGAGTTAGGGCGGGTTAAGCGAGTTTAGAACCCAGAGTAGGCCTAGCAATCGATGTTAATGATCAAATGGAAACCGGGCTTAATAATCGAATCGTTCGTTTGCGGCAAAACCTTTGAAGTAACGAACTGGTGAAAACCGGTTCATGAGCCGTCTCATAATTCCTATATTTTATTGGATGTCGTATAATAATTTAAACAACTGACGATTACAATTAATATTTCCCAGTCGTATTTCACGACTTTCCTTGTAATAATAAACCTCTATATATTCACTTCCTGGTTAGCTCAAGATTTAAGCGCCGGTCTGGAATTTTGAGGTCGAGGGTTCGAACCCCTGCCGAACTAACATCCATGGTCTAAATTTGACCGAGTTCTGAGCAGGTGATAATAATAATAATATTTTTTTATTTATTTAAAGAGGGTAACACCCAAAAGCAACTCTTACAAACTTGTAGCCCTCACATACGTGTGAAACATCCATGGTCTAAATTTGACCGAGTTCTGAGCAGGTGATACGTGTGAAACAGTTCTCGGCATTGTTGAACTGCAAATGGCTAGACCTTCAGGTCTTCTCGGACTAAATCATAGAACTATTAATACCCTCCTTAACTTGAAGGTTATTATATCGTCTGTAAAGGATTTCATGACATTATGTGACTGACAGTCAAAGTTATGATACCAGTAGTACGAAAGATTACCTGCTGAATGTGTGTTGCATTGTGGGGCTTGTCTTGTGTCGCATGTCCTTGCACATCCTTTGACGAAAATATTAGTAGTGTGGCCTTCACTCCAACCGTGCACATGCATCTTAATGCACTTCGACCAGCTTGGGCATGTAACTTCAATCTTTCCCGAGTCACAGTGATCCCAACTATTAGTGCTTCCACACTGGTAACACCGGCGGCCAAGAGCTGTGAACGGAAATATAAAGATTTCAGATTAACATTAAGCTTATATAATACATGTATGTTTAAAGGTTTATATGCAGTATGTTGAGTAGAGTACTTTAAGGAAATAATTATGTGTGCAGTCAGTAGTCAAAGTAGCAAAGCTTTCGTGTTGACTACTGGTTATATACGGTGAAAGATAAATATCTGAGCTAAATAAGACAATATGATAAGAGCTAGCAGAAAAATAAGAAGTGGAAAAAAATAAAAGTTACTGAAGAATGATAAAAAACGCTATGGTAAAGCAATAAATTAATTTAGGAAAGTAATATTTACGATTTATAAATTTCTTAACATCGACATCCATTCCTGTTAAATTTACATATTTCTTAATATATACGGTTATACTTATTAAATAATAAGTATATTATTTAATAAGTACCTTCTTTAATCTTCCCAACCACCAGGATGTTTTGCACAAAAGACACCAAGCGACTGTTGAACCACGCCATGTTTACACTGCATTTCACTCTACCACATTTTCCTGCTCCCACCTCCAATTGCATGCAGCTGGGTAATCAACAAAAACAAATACAAGGGGTCCCCTCCCCCTCTGGGACTCCTGTAGGGTTAAACAAAGTATTTTGACCCTACAACCAAGGGTGGTGATTTGGACCCAAGCCGTTGCTTTAAAGTGACAAAAACACATCCTAATAGGTTTAATTACATGAAAATTGAAAATTGAATTGATCACCAACTGCAGAATTTCAAGGATTTCATTGAATAATTTTTTGATATGAATCAAAGCAGAAAAACAACAGAAAACTTGGTGAAATCCCCTCACAAAGCCTACTAACAGCAAACCAAGTACGTTTCAGCCGTCCTCAGCAAACCAAGTACGTTTCAGCCGTCCCAAGTACGTTTCAGTCGTCCTCAGCAAACCAAGTACGTTTCAGCCGTCCTCAGACTTAATGATATCCTCTACCTCTCTGACCGAGTGGCTATTTTGTTCGAAGTTAGCCGAGCAGATTTCATTGGAAACCCTACAGAATAAGCAATACCTACTGTCGACGAGTCCGCAGAATTCTTCCGAATGGCTTTGTGGGGAACGTTTGAGCCTTGGGTTAAAAGGTGAGCAGTATTTAACTACTCCGGGCTAGCCAATCTTGAACTGAGGGGGAGGGTTGAGTTAGCACTCAGGATGTCATCAATTGAGCCCAAACACGTCCAGTAGTGAAAGGGTTAAACACAGGGCCCCTAAGGGCAACTCGCGTATGGTCAGTGAGCTATTAAGGCATATACTAAAAATCGCGTGACCGATCATTTATTTGTTTACTTTCTTACTTACTTACTCACTCACTCACTTATTCTTATCATACCTATTTGTAATTTGTTTATTTTAAAGACTACGGTCCGCCTTGATTAGTTTATGCTACCAGCGGGCCAGTCTATCATTGTCCTAATGAACAATAATAAAATGTCAAATGTCATAAAAAAATTATGGCTAGAAGAAATGCAAATTTGCTTTGAGCTAAAACTAAATCATAGATAAAAACATTGTTGTTGTTTTTAAGAACAAAGAAATTGTTCCTGATTATTATTCAGTGAAAGAAATACTGCACTCATCTGGAACACAAGAAGCCTCAATGAAGTTATAGAAATGTTGCTATTTTTAAAGTAAATTTTGACTTATTTTGGTTATATTGCGTTTCAATAGTTATGCTCTACATAGGTTCTCAAGCCAACAACACGCCGACCTGTTGAGCGGATATTTTGTTGAACGAGTCGAACCAGTGAATAAGCCTGAATAAGTATATATGACGACCTCAGCTTACCGCTGGTACATACTAGATCCTTGATAAGAATAGGGTATATATATTAAGTAAAACCACCTCCATGTGTTCGTCTTTAAACACCGATCGTTACACAACTGAGTTTTTTTTCCGTACGTTTTAAGTGTTCAAACACAGACTGAGACAAAGTTATCAAAAGTGCCTCTGTCGTGATGAAGGGCTAACGCTCGTCATGCCAACTTCAACTCCCTTCCCACGACTGTTAACAAACCACTAAGACTTTCAGTTGATAAAACGTGGTGTCTAATTCGCCACCTCTCTACTCATTACAATGTTAACATAACTGAACACTTTACAAATTATTGGTTTGCAATAAATTATTTATATTCCCAGCAATTCAAACGGCTACGTGCATGGATTTAAGACATACTTTTACTCTGTTAATATGCCCTTGAACAAAGCGGCTACACTGTTTTTACTCTAAGTAGAGTGCATACGAATACATCTATAACCCAATTTCCAAAATAGGGATCCTTTATGTTGGCATTCGAGGATCGACAGAACTCCAGGCAGACTAAAGAAGGCTTCAAAGCTCGAATAAAGATAACGTGGATTATGAAAATTCGTATTTCGTATTTATAGTCCGTACAATGCTATGGACAAGAGCTTCAAACTTCATTTGAGTTAGTTAAAATACGGTAGCATAATCCAACAGATGGCATTAAAAAGGTGAGAACACACCAACGGACTAATCAGAGCAAACTAAAGGTGGTTAGAGTCAATAATCATGATCAGGAGTGCGTACCTTTACTTACATTCAGGAAACATGAACACTCCAAAGGTGTTCTGTTATGTAAGAATTTGATGATTCATCGAGCAAAGTAAACTTCCAACTGAATTCACGAAATATCGCCTGGGCACATCCTGTTATACTGGAAATCGGTGGATATAAGGACATGTCTTAAGTGACTAGCTATATCTATATGTATCAAGACTATGTAAAACTATAGAGAAGAATAGGAAGGAAGGGCGCAAATTTCCACTCACATAAGTATAACTTTTTCAAGATAACTGATGATTGTATTAATTATAAAAGTACATACCAGTTGGAACAGCAACTGCAAGAAGGACGAGTACGACAACAACAGCGAACTTCATCTCAAATCTCTTTGTCTTCCTTGATTCTTCCTTGTCTCTCGCGCTTTTCCTTTGACTTTCTCTTCCTTTGGAAGTTGAACTTCTTCCGATAGCTTTGCTGTAGCTCTGCACAAAAATGGCAGTCCCAGATTAGGTTTGACGTATGTGCCCAAGTGTCAAACTTTCTAATGATGACGTCACTATACAAGTTTCATCCAATCGTCAGAATGGTATGTCTTTGATAACGAAAATTTAAGGCATTTGAAGCGTTCACTGAAACACTTCTATTCTTGGTAAATACTGGTTAAACACTAGAATAACATATGAAACGTACTTTTCGATACTGAATTAAGCTGTAAGATACATACATTTTCTAAAATTATGATTGAATTTACTTAATGTAAGACTTACAAGAAGTAATATTTCGTACAACCATTTATTTCTTCCACTGCAGATAACAAACAGCACCTTTAACTTTTCAGATGCATATTCAGAACTTGTATAGTTATTACCCCACAAGTTTCCAAAAATGTATTTCAAAGAAGCAAGCCTAAATCGAAATAATTCTTAGTTCACAGTGGAACTCATGACCAGACCTTGTCAAATCATAACTATCCTAAACATCTTTGTCTATCAAGGTAAATCCAGTGTGATCTTCTCTCAGGATCTCAGCCCAATATAACGGCATCAACATGTAGACTTTTATTTTCCCAAATAGCAACTCGTTAGATTATTAACACGGTCCGAAGGCTGTGAAATGAAGAGGTAGAGGAGAACGTTTAGGAGTTTGAAATTATAACTTGAACTTAGGGTTTCTATGAGGAAACGATGAAACATTGTTGGGGAAACATTTGTGAATTTCAGTATTGCTTCGGTGACTAAACGGGAAACATTGGTTGTGGAAGGAAAATGTGCTTTCCCAACCTATCTTCCGCACACGGACTAACAAGAACGCATTTTGGGAAACACAGAAATTCGTGAATGTTTCTTCTTTTGCTCAGGCCTTCAGATTAATTCCAAGACAACATGATCCCAAGAACAACATGATTGATACCTTTTTTCTCCTTTTCTACATACTGTAAGCTGATTAAAAAAGCTACTAGAATCAAGTGTATGCAGGCACCTTTTAATTATATTCTTAAGTGGCGCAATTAAGAATATTACGGCTCCTTATATTGAACTATACAACCGTGACTGTTTGTAAATACATATATAATGTCATACATTGGCAAACAGGATCGATCCGGAAGACGGAAATAAAGTCAATTTGGGTGCGTATTAACGGTATAGTCTATTAGTCATGACGAGTTGACTCAAGTCGTATGTAATGGACGAGCATTTACGAAAATAGTAAAACTATATAAACAGTCTGAAAGTCAGTTACTGAAATTCTCTCGACACGGCAGGAACCTGCGCGGTTAACTGAATAGCGAATAGGAATCAAGCTAAAATTAGACTGTAACTCACACGAGGTTCAACTTCAACTCACAACATTTGGTTTTCCGCCATCAAAACTGGGTTTTTGTGCATGAAAATACCTGTATTCTATTTAGGTACACTTAATTTCAATCTAATCTTTACCAAGGAAGCGAAAGTGCATTAACTGTAAACAAAATTGTATATATTATAGGTAGCCCTTAGTCAGAATACAAAATTCCATTGAGCTTCAGACACGATTCGGGGAGGCCCAACAGGGTTGAAAATCGGCCGTGTTCTCTCGATTCGCGTGTCAAAACAATTGAACTGAGAATTATTATAATACTACTAGCTTATTATATGGCTCTTCCTTGATCACTCTGAGGAATTTCATAAACCTTTGAGTATTTTAAGACTAGCTCTCGAAGGAAGTCGAGAGCAAAGTACCCTGTTTTGTTATGACAATCGGTAGATCCAAAAGGATTTTGATGTTAACCATGTGCCATTCACAACTCCGAATTCCATAAGATGTCTGATATAAACTACGAAGAAACAGGTCTTTGAAGTTATATAAAGTTTACTTTGGGCAAATTAATTCGCGTTCCTCAGGAATTTTCTCAATGCAGCACTCAGAAAACATCAAATCACGCCATCTTGTGAATATGTGACCAAAGCCAAAGTGTCATAAAAACCTTACATTTATTTCACATTGGTAGAAAACAACATAAATATGCTAACCTTTCCTCGGTTATGATATTCTGTATGGTCCATGATATTCTTTTAGGGCATATTCTTTGCTGTTCTTGACGTACCACATGACAAACGGTCGTAACGATCACAACAGCTCCATACTTAGATGTTCCTCTTGTACACATGTATCCTAGTGCTCTTTGTGGCGATGATTCGGGCAACATTCCCTAAAACCATGATAAATAAGTGCGAATAGATCAATATTACTGCTACTCCGTTTCAAGTTTCGATTTCGTTTATCAAGTCAGGCCGACGAGACGCGTGAAGAAAAATAAACGTTTACAAGCCAAAGTTATAAAATATAATGCATTGATTAACAATATTAAATTGCTTACCCTCGGTATCAGTGGTTCTAATACCTTTTGATGCATAAAAACCTAACGTACATGGCCGTGGCATTTTATTATTTATAAATGTAGTTTGTAATGAAATGTATAACCGAGAATGCTAGAAAGAGAACATCACGGGGGGCATTCCTGCCTTCCGGCAGCTGATGCTGCGCGTCGATTGCGCGACAATTAACATTGCCTCTGACCTTTGGATATGCGCTAGCAATTACTCCACGTTTATAGTTTTTCTGCAGTTGAGATGCATGTGAATGTGCTCATGTTGTGGCATGTCATATTTATAGCGGATTTCGTAGGACTTCGCAAGCTACAACAATGACTTGAGATGAGATGAGATGAGATCAACTTTATTTATACATGCTAGCCCACTCAATAACATATACTGGTTTCCAATAGGGGCGTGTACTAAAAAATAAAAGTTTCTTGTGTACGTTCTTGTGTACGTTACTTAAGAAATAGAAAACGTTTACCGTGTTTACATAGCCTGATGCAAACACGAGGGGAAGTTTGGGAGAATTATCAAGTTGTTGTGTACACAAAAACTTGAGAATTCTCCCAAACTTTCCCGAGTGTTTGCATCAGGCTATGTAAACACGGTAAACGTTTTCGATTTCTTTTATAAAATAGACGAAAGATCGAGCGCGAAACGATTTAAAAAAACTTTTTCATAAATGTCAAACGCGAAATTCTCCATACATTGTAAAATGTCAATCATATTCGCTTGTGAAGTTGGCCGTGTTTGCTCTGCGTACGAATCGGCATGTAACAAGAGGCGAGAGAAAGTACTAGTGTGATTTTATGCTCCCAAAACTAGCTTTTTAAAAGACAAAAATGCAAAATAATAGGAAAACCTCAAAGTATTGATCCATATCGGGCTAGACATGCAACGAAAATCGTCCTGGATTAAAAAATCGACACGAAAACCACTTTAAACAAAACTGCTGCGAATTCAAAGACGAACTGGACAGCCGAAAAGCATTAAGCATTACAGAAAAGATAATTTGTCCTGCCTGGAAAAAGTGTTCCTGTTTCGGCCATGATATTCTGGGACTGAGGAATCTCTTGCTGGATATTTGGAGCCAGTACTTGTAGTTCATGGCTTGGAATTGCTCGGCTCGAACTGACAACTTCGATTAGCAGGTTTGTGCCTTTGTATTGTTTCAGATCTTTATTTCCCATCGTCAGGCATCATACTCTTAAGGGAAACTATAAAAAGTATGGCAGTATGATAATCAGTAGAACAGATAAGAGAGAGATGAGTATCAAAGTCAAGGATTTTAGTATTGAATCAGAACACAATATCACACTATTAGGTGTAAATATCGACATCAAATTATCCTTTTCAGATCATATTAGTACTGTTTGTAAGAAGAGCAGTCAAAAAGTAGGAGTAATAATGAGATTACGAAATCACATCCCAACTGATGCAAAATTGCAGTTGTTTAAGGCTGCTATACTTCCTCATCTGACTTATTGTAGCACAGTGTGGCACTTTTGCAAGGCCAGTGATTCGAGAAAGTTGGAGCGGGTCCAGGAAAGGGGCCTTAGGGCTATATACTGTGATTGGAATTCGTCATATAGCAAGTTATTAGAATGGGCCAAACTACCAACATTAAAGAACAAGAGATTACAGGATATTACGACAATAATGAATAGAGTAAAGAATAAGCTTTGCCCACAGTACATATGTGATTTATTTTCATTCAATAGCAGCAACTATAATCTCAGAGTGAAGGAGTTTGTAATACCTAGATTTAGCACAACTAGCTATGGCAAGCATTCTTTGAGATACTTAGGACCTCAGCTGTGGTCCAAACTGGACTCCAATATACGTAACGCGCCATCAATTGAAGCCTTTAAAAAGGCAATCAGAAAGCTAAACTTAGAAAGTTTTACAAGCAGCGGCTGTAAAAACTGCATCTTATGTGCATCTTAGGTACATATTTTATATAAAGCAACTTACTGTACATATTTTAAGTGTTTAAATGTTTGTCACTTAGATAGTTTGTCACTTAGATAGTTTTTAAAATGTTTTTTAGATATATTTAGTATTAGTCATGATTTTATTTTGTATCATGTTTATTTTATTTATTTATTTATTTTTGTTAGTGTCCCTACTTAGTGGGAAACTGCTATTAATCTTGACACTTTAATAAAGTTATCTATCTATCTATCTATCTACTCGACTATTTGAAAGCCAGAGAATGTCGGATATCGATTAGAGCTTATAATCTATATTACTTTGATGTGGAGATGGCTGTTTGGGTATCTTTCAATGCACTTTTTTTTAATCCAAAAAGAGTACTTTCGAGTCTACGGGATGCTAGCTAGCACGCAGCCGTGCGAGATTAGAGCTTCAGAGTTCTGTAGCTTCTCGCTTGTGTATTTCTTTTTAGTCACATTTTCTTGCCAGCATCCCACTCTGAATGAAAAAAATATTTCATAGACTGAATCGAACCAAAACGGCTAATATTTTTTTATTTCTACTGATTCAATGTGATATATGATATCTAATAAAGTTGCAGTGTCTGTAGTTTTTGTCACCGGCGTTTGAAAAAAACGTATTGAATAAACAACAATTGACCTTCCCACTCTGACTTTGTGTACTTGATTATTAGCACTTTGTACATTTTCTGAATGTTTCTAGTACATGTATTTTATTATAATTGTTTTTCTATAGTATCTGAAGTAAATATTTAAACTTAAACGTTAACAGAAGTAGTGTATTTTGTGCGTATTTCATCGAGTTTGCTAATGAGGCAGTTGAGCTCCGACTGACTCAATCTTGTGAAAATTCTGCCCAAATTAGCTTTTTTTCTCCGTAGGTTCTTCTGAACAACCTTCCTTTAGAAAACTAGTTACATGTGTTTTTAAGTTAGTCAGTTATTTTCGCCATTTTTTGCAGAAAAAAGCAAAAACTACGATGTATGACGTCATTTCCATGTTTACATAGCCTCATGCAAACACGGCTTTCAACCAATCAGAGCGCGCGTTTTCTTTGGGTTATTTTATAATTCCCTTTTTTGTCTTTCTGATCCAATCAAATTACAGAGTTGCGGTATGGTACGTTTACTGTACAGTTGGTTACTGATGGTAAGGCAATGGAGTGCAATATCATTTTGGCCCATTAATACGAAATCGATCTGCTTTATTGTTTTTAATTATGACTATGTCATTAGTAAGCAGTCCGAAAACATTTTCCGACAATGTGTCAGTTATAATGTGTCAGTTATAGTAAAGCACCATGAGATGTGGTGAGTATGGCGCTATATTATTAATAAAATAATTATTTATGACATATGTGCTCTGAAGCGCCATTTTAGTAAAAAGGCGTAAGAAATGAAGCATTAGTTATCAGTCACCAAGTGCTCACCAAGTTCATATTCTCATCCTCGTTCCGAATTAATTCTTGGTGAGGCCGAAAGTTGTCAAATAATCATTTTCATGCTGTACGAAAATGGCGTAAACGGCATAAAAACGATTTGGTGACGGTTTGCTATTGGATTTGCACGGTATTAAAATGACGGGGTGCTCGGCGGTCATTATGAAAGTAAGCATGAATTAAAGCTTAAAATTGATAATGATTTTCACCCTAAAAGGTACGTACGCATATATAAAACTTATAAAGGACTCCTTTCATTTTAAAAAGAAGGAAAAGGACATGTAACCACACACTTTTTGTACTTGAACGCCTGCAACCCTCTCCTGGCTATGCCCCTGATAAAAGAATATAAGTAATTATAAACCCCTAAAATGTACGACTCCGGTTCCGCAACTAACTCCTGCGAAAGGAGCGCAGAACACCCCGTACTGATGGTACTTGCCCACCAAATCTTGCGGTATATATACGTAGTGCAGCGCTTCCTTAAGAGATGTTACAAACGTAGATATAATATTAATATTAATAATAATAATGTCTTTAATTCAATGATAAAATACATATCATGTTACAATTCAATCTAATAAAATACGGAATACTAATTATAATCTAAATACAAATACAATTGTGTATACATATTAAATACTGTTAATGATACTGATAATAATAATGTTGTAATCATATGTTAAATTAAGTAACTAATATAAAAAGACAAGTAAAAATATAAAAATGCAAGTAAAAATCTAGAATACAATTCCTAACATTTGATCTATTTATTAATATATACAACTATGCTAGCCTGCGAAAGCAACCACCTGTTGCGCGCTCACCCAACGGGCCCACCCAAACAAGGGAAGCCTGCTGGGTGAGCAGGATTAGACAGCCACGTTGTACTTAAAAATGAGACGATTAATGAAGCAGTTCTTAAAACGTGAGGTATTAACTTTAGGGAGTAGACTATGCTTCTTTCTAAGATTATATTGAGTAACTTTAGCTTTCGGAAGGAGATCATTCAAGGGATGTAGCTCGAGTTTTCTAACTTTGTTGAATATCTGCTTATCCTGTCTCTCTAACAGACTATGTACCTTAATATGCTTAGATATATATTTACATTTGAAACAACGATCTAAAACGCACTGAATGGTAGTAAGTTCTGCATCCGATGCAGAATAAACTGAAAGGTAATGTTAGGTAGAACAATACTGTAAAATAGGTGATCTACTTCTGATCTTCTCAGAGATCTAAGTACAAATAGGCATTTATTATCCTTGTTCAGCTTACTTCTTACGTGAAAGGAGAATCTACAGTTCGACTGAAAAGTCACTACTAAAATAGTGAGCTCCGTGCATTGGGGTATGTTTCTGATAATTGTATAGGGCTCAAAGTTATTTTTCTTTCGGAATACAAGTTCCTTACACTTAGTCGGATTACATGACATAGAATTTAGATCAGACCAATCAAAAACTTGTCGAACAGCTTCTGCCGAGAGGTCTGCACAATCATTACTAATGGGGACCAATATCGTCGAATCATCCGCATAATTGACCAAAGAGCGCATTTATTGTCATTACGAAGATCCAAGTCGTTTAAGAAAATGTTGAACAAGTATGGCCCACTCACACTTCTCTGTGTAGTCACTCTATTGCCTCATTTCCAATCACAAATAATACCGTTGAAAACAACACGTGCTTCCTGTCTTTAAGAAAACTGATGTATCAGTTGATGATCATAGGGTACAGTGGCTACGTTTTAATTTTCTCACACAGGATGTAATGGCTAACCGAGTGAAAGGCCTTCGAGAAATCCATTGCAAATAGTCCAGCTACATCTTATGCTGTATGCAAAGTAAGGCATCGTTACAGTTACCACCCTCCCGATAAGCAAACTATGTAGTGCTAAGGTGCCCCTCTACATCATCTTTACAAAAGGTACGGAATTATGCCGCTTTCTCAAATGCTCTATATACAACTGTACTCTACGATATTCACTCACTACTTATAAAACAAGATCGAAGAAACTTCTCAAAAGCCCGTACGAATGAGTTCCATCCTCTGAGGCCACTTTTACCCCGAGTGAAGTCAGCGTCACGCAAACCATAAAAGCGCGTATATAACCTGCCTAGTGTTTAAATATTCATTAGCTTCAGACTAAAACTGTAGATATTAACTTAGTAAGCAATATACCATTGCATTTAAGCTTTTTACTTCTATTTGTAAAACTGGTATGCATTTTTACCGGTTAAATAAAGACTATACTTACTTACTTATGATACAGTGTGACTTGAGTGGATTGTTAGCGGAGACAAAGCTGCATCAGTATATTATCCAAACTTGCCATATAAAATAAAGATATGTTAAACTATTTGGCTCAATCCCGGTTTCTGGGAAACTACCCACCCATCGGCTCCTTGGATATGCATCGTTCTTTTAATGATTAACCATTAAAGGTTAGGATGAAGTGGGTGAGGGGTGGGGGTTTCCCAGAAACCGTTATTGTTCCAAAGTACCGGAAATAAAACCCGATAATTAGCACAACAATGAGATCCCATGATGCTCTGCGTCCTATATAAGTGTGTCACTCCGATTTCTTTCTTTGAGTGCTTGATGTGTGCAGCGCCTAAAGCCTCTCGTACCACGCCATGGACGAATTGCAGTTTCCTAGAGGCCAAGCCATACCGGCAGTTGTACCAGAAGGAGATCCAGGAGTAGCGCCGGCAGTAATACCACAGGCAGCCCAAGCTCTGTATTTGCACTGTGTGACTATTATTTCACAAAATTCTCAGATAAAGAAAATAAACTTACCTTAAGAGTTTGTTGTTGTCCTGTTGTTTCTCTGGGGTTTAGAAATGGCGGTTATGGGGCATTTCTCTCACTTTGGGGTTTTCTCTCTTCTCTGTCTAAAAGAAAGGAAAAGCTACACACTCAAATTCAAACCACGAGTCACTTGAGGACGATGTTTCGCACGAAAACCCGTCTGATAGGCGTAATTTCCTCCGTCAGGTGAAAGGTAGATAGTTTTTCTTACCCTAGAAGTTTTCAGACATGAGAAATCATTATCTTAACTCTTCCAAATGAATTCATTTCTTTGAAAAAGCCCTCTCATTCTTCGTCAGAAACTACGTGTTTGCATCAATTCGGGCATGATCGTTGCAAACTCGGCTTTGTAGCCTGGTCTGCTGACAAAATTCCTCTTTCCAGCAGAGGGACAGTCAATAAATTGCCAGATACTTTACTCTCTCCCCACGGGGTCTAACGTACCGCCTATTGTACTGAGTAGCCAATCGCGTGGCTACAATTTCAAACAAGTTGACAACGCTTGACGACGGCTTGTTCTCAAAGTTCACGGGCTCAGAACTTATGCATATATACCTTATTTTGTAACTGGTCTACAAGTGAATCGGCTCTATGGTAAAGTGGTGTAGAGCGCGCACTTCGAATCCAACGATTTGGAGTTCGATTCCCACACCAACCCGTTATGTTTTTTAAATTCTTTTTCTCCTTTCTCAGTTTTATTTAATCTTTTGGCCCCTGTTTTAAGCTATTAGAGCCGCCTTCCACACTAAAACTTTGTTTTGCATTGGCTCTCAAGCTCCAACACGGTCATGACCTCGATTTTTATTTTTATTATTATAGTGCAATGATGAGAAAGAATATCGTTAACCTCGTAATTAAATAAAATCCTGTGAAAGTATTGAACACTACAGTTTTACAGATTAACGCACTTTATATGCGATCATTTGAATCAATCAAAACCCGTGAAAATTAACTGATACATCAATTTGCTTAATTATAAACTCAAACAATAATAGGAAACAGCGTGATATCCCAGCTTTCCTTTTCTACGCAGCAGGCTCTCCTTCTAGCGCTCTTGTGATCAACATGTTCATTAAAGTAACTAGAAAAGTAACTTGCATGGGTTTTATTCTTCGTGATGATATAATTTCTTTCTAATCATGACTGTGTTGGAGCTTGAGAGCCAATGCAAAACATAGTTTTAGTGTGGAAGGCGGCTCTAAGGTAAGAGGTCAAAACAATGGATTTCGAATGGGACACAATTTTGTCAAGGGAGGTGCTGGGTGGCGGGTAATACCCCTACCCCTTTTTTCTTGGGTGATTTTCTCGCGTTGTAAAATAGGGATACCTGATTTTAATTTAATGCAGACACACGTTCTTCTCTGCCTTTAGAAACTAGAAATATAGTTACTTCTTCAATAAATATTTTATTCAAGAAGATATTTGTGGTCAAAATCTAGATTTTGCCAAAATAGGTGGTGGGTTCCGGGTACAACCCCCGATCCATCAAAATTGGGTCCCGCCAGAGGACAATTGTTTTGACCTCTTCCCTAATAGCTTAAAATAGAGGCCAAATGATTAAACAAAACTGAGAAAGGAGAAAAAGAATAAAAATTATAACGGGTTGGCGTGGGAATCGAACTCCAAATCGTTGGATTCGAAATGCACGCTCTACACCACTTTACCATAGAGCCGATTCACTTGTAGACCAGTTTCAAAATAAGGTATATATGCATAAGTTCTGAGCCCGTGAGCCCGTCGTCAAGCGTTGTCAACTTGTTTGAAATTGTAGCCACGCGATTGGCTACTCAGTACAATAGGCAGCACGTTAGACCCCGTGGGGAGAGAGTAAAGTATCTGGCAATGTATTGACTGTCCTCTGCCGGAAAAGGGAATTTTGTCAGCAGACTAGGCTACAAAGCTATCATGATCATGACCGAATTGATGCAAACACGTAGTTTCTGACGAAGAATGAGAGGGCTTTTTTCAAAGAAATGAATTCATTTGGAAGAGTTAGGATAATGATTTCTCAAGTCTGCAAACTTCTGGGGTAAGAAAACTATCTACCTTTCACCTGACGGAGGCAATTACGCCTATCGGACGGGTTTTAATTTCGTGAGAAAAATCGGCCTCAAGTGACTCGTGGTTTGAATTTGAGTGTGCAGCCTTTCCTTTCTTTTAGACAGAGAAGAGAGAAAACCCCAAAGTGAGAGAAATGCCCCATAACTGCCATTTCTAAACCCCAGAGAAACAACAGGACAACAACAAACTCTTAAGGTAAGTTTATTTTCTTTATCTGAGAATTTTATGAAATAATAGTCACACAGTGCAAATATAGAGCTTGGGCTGCCTGTGGTATGGCTGAATGTGTGTGAATCTATAGTCGAGTGCCACAGTTAAAATCCTTCCTAGGCCTCGTTGGCAAAAACATTTTGCTTATCTATGGTCGAGCATGACCTTAAAAAACCCCTGTTATTACCCTGTGAATAGAGACATATATATATATATATATAGAGAGAGAGAGAGAGAGAGAGAGAAGTATAAAGATTGTGGTGTCACCAAACGATGAACTTCCAGTAGGAGGATCCAAGGATTCCTAGTGGTTGTCTTGGATAATTATACTGAATATAGAGAGAAAGACAACACATAACTCCTCACAGGTCCTTATAAAAATAAGTCTATATATATATATTTAGTAGAATGTGATTTTCTTTCCCGTTTGCTATAACATTTGCTATGGTTTTAGGGTGTATGTGTAGATACTCTTGTACTTTCCGGTCCAGTTTAGCTTTGAGTTTATTTATTTAATTTCCTTTGTTTGCGTATATTGCTCGGGCACCGAGATATTGCAAGATGAGCCAAAGAAACTTGAGGTTGGTTTTTCTTTGTATGTGTTTTAATAACGGTCCGGTGTAGTTGGAAGTTATTGCTCGCTACCTCGTGAGACGTAATTTATGCGTCCTTGTTGTGGATTCCAGCCAAATCTCTGTATGTCATTATGGTTCTTTTTTCTCAGTGAGTGGGAGTTGTCCTGCTAACGCGTAATTAACACTAGCGTCTTTGTAGTTTACTGCTATAAAACGGTTTTCGTTATGCATTTTTCTTTTCGTAGTTATAATTAATCATCATTTAATGTATCACGGTTACCAGTTTTTTTTCCTACAACGGGAAAATAATATAATAACAACGAGCGTTATTTAAATTATGTATGTTTATATTGCCAACAGCAAGGCAACCCTGAAGCAGTGAGTAGGGTTTCCGGGGATTATGTAACTGCCGACGTGGGCATTCCAGAACCAGTGAGTGGTTTTCAGGGGGTTGGTGTGACTGCCGACGAGGGCATTCCTGAAGCAGTTGAGTGGTTTTCAGGGGGTCGTGTAACGGCCGGTGAGGGCGTTCCCGAACCAGTTGAGTGGTTTTCAGGGGGTCGTGTATCTGCCGACGAGGGCACTCCTGAACCAGTTGAGCGATTTCAGGGGGGTCATGTAAATACGGATGAGGGCCAACAAAATATGATAGGCTATTTCCTATTTTGGGTTATTTTATTTTAGAACCCAGCTGCTATGATAAAGTTGATGCAGTCGCAAATAGAAGACCTGAAAAAGCTCTCGGATAAGAACGCGGTTGACACGGCATTGGCGACCCTTAGTCAATTGATTTCGAGACCCGCTGGAATCTTCGATTCTTTTGCAGCCCTTGCAGCATTGGAGCATGTTGCTACCGTGGCGACGGACAAGGCAGATTTGAGATCCGAAAAATTCGGGATAATTTTCCGTCAGTGTCGCTCCCTGGTGGGTAAACCAGGAAATCAGGAAATCCTAGTCAAGCTTATGGCCTCCAAGGACGAATCTGAAGTGGCCAAGGTGATCTTCTAGGCTATATCGGCAAAGGAGCCTCAAGGCGGCAGGGCACGTGCCTCGCCGTACCCAGCGTTGCGTGGACGACGGGCACCTACTCATGGTAAGTGCTTCGCTTGTGGTCGTTTAGGACATTTCGCAAGGGCATGCCCTAATCGTAAAGGATAAATGTGTGAAGGGACGATGATACGTGAATGTTGTCTCAGTGCCACGGAATCGTTTATTTTCTCTGTAAGTTTAATAAGTTATAAGCACCATGGTAATAATGTATTGGCAACTGTGTTCTTTGGGGAAAGTTTTCTATCATTTGAGGCTTGTGTTTTCCTTGCCAAGTGGCATCCTACCTTGGGCGAAAAGAAGTGACTCGCGAGGGTTTTACCTTCAAGGGCATTCCCTTATTGCCTCCTATGGGGCAGTTGGTAGTCATTTTCTCCAAGCTCGAATCCCAAACATTTAGCTCGGACAGGGACTCATTGGTTGGTTTCTTTTGGAATTTTGTTTTCCCAGCCCAGAACAAAGCGCCTGAAAACTCAACCAGACACTCCATTTGAGCAGGCTTGTGCGGCCCAGAAGTGTCAGACCAGAGAAGTAAAGTGGATTCTAGTTGATGGGCCTTCGAGCTCGGAGAAAGTGTATACTACCGAGACGGTGTTGGAAAACATAAACCAAAAACGTGCTGGGGGACAGGAAATGATTGATAACATCACAATAAGGGATCCCGACACTTTCAAGACGGGGGAATTATCTCAACACATGGCATTGTGGTCATAAATTCTAAGGAACTACAAGAATAAAGAAAGGATATTAAAGTGGATTGGAAAAGGTGTATCCGTTCACGAATTCATATGCCACTACAAAGGGCGTTTTAAGGGCGTTGCGTATGACTCAGCTCTCCCCCTCAAAGTATCTTTAAGAACCACAACTCCTGCAATGCGTTTAACGAATTTATCGTGGACTCGCTAATCCAGCATATTGAGACGGGGGCGGTTAGAGTCTGGGGAAGAGTTGGGGAGACATCACTCCTTGGCTAGTCCTGCCCCTAACAGTAGAACCACAGAAACCTAGGTTGTCTTGATGCAAGGTTTCTCAACCTATGGATGCAGGACTCGCCTTTTTCGCTAGATCGTCTTGCGGAAGTACCACGTTTTGTTCATCGGAACTCTTTCATGTCAAAGATAGTTAACAAATCTGGGTACGACCATGTTCTCCTCTCGGAGGATTCATGCCAGTTTTTTGGTTTCCAGTGGGATGACTGGTGGCTAGTGTGTGGTCAAAATCTCCTAGCCAGAGAGATGAAAAATGTAGCTTTCAGGCCGCAGCAGCGGCTCTATATGTGGTGATCCTAACTTTGGTGCACCTGGGTTATTTCTTGGGTGTCAAAAAGTGTGTGCTCCATCCTGTAAGGCGTCTCGTGTACCTAGGATTGATTGTAGACTCGAGCTTAGGCGTTTCTTATACCAGAGGACAAGAAAACAAAGTTCAGTCAACTTATGGACTGTAATTTAGCGATTAAAGCCACCGTGCCTCACCGAGACCACCAAAGGTTGATGGGAAAGTGCATCTCATTTTCGTTGGTTTTACATCCGGAAGATGGCTGCGGCGATTGGAAGGTTACCGAAAGGGGAAAACCTCATTAAGTTTTCAGATCGCCTACGAGAAGAGATTCAATTCTGGGCATTTCTTGATTCATGGGAGGGAGATATTCCTTGGCGCTCAGAGAAACATGCAGCCCTCACTATTTCAACAGACCCATCTTCATATCGCTGGGCGGCGGTCATTCATCATAAATCCAGGGATGCATCGATCGGTGATTACTGAGAGGATGATGTTCAAGGGGAACACTTTAACGTAAAAGAGTTCCTTGCGGTTGAAAGGGCTCTAAGATGTCTCCCGCAAGAAGTGAGAGACTGTCGCGTTGATCTTCGAGTTGTCAACCAGACAGTTATTCATATCTGGACGGGTCGCGGGAGTCGCTCGGTCGCCCTTAATGTAGTGGCTAAACGTATATTCGAAATAGTTACCATCAAGAACATTCAGTTGTCAATGTCGTATATCCCCTCTAACAGAAACCTGCGGATTGGTACTCTCGTAAGGTCTGTAAGTCAGAGTCAATGTTAACTCCACGTTGCTGGGAGAAAGTACAAGTAAGGTTTGGGGAAACTTTGGGGCATAATCTTGACCTCATGTCACTGGATACAAATGCTCAGCTGCACAGTGATGGCAGTATCCCACGGCGGAGTCCGCGGGTATAAATGTATTTAATCAGGACTTCTCTGGCTGAGATAGCTTAACGTCCGGGCCTACGTGTTTCCCCCTTTTTCGTTGATCTCGTCCCTTCTCCGTTTTATCGTTGACGAGAAAGCAGTTGTAACACTGGTGGTACCAAAACTATCTCCGCTCCCCTCATGGTGGTCCTTTGTGAACACCCTTGCAAGTAAAGCGATCCTCTTGGCATCCCTGGGAGACCTACCGCCCACGGTTTTAGTTGGGACACCCTGTCGTTTGAACTCTGGCGTTTCGCCTGGACAGGTTTTAATTCTCTGACATATATAGGAGATGATTCCCTCTTATTGGGACTTTTTCTCCTTTGAGCCCCTAGCTTTGGTCCCGAGGATATTCGTACCGGCTGTGGAGTGCCCAATGTGTCATAACCCAAATGACCAGAATTTCCTCTTCTGCCAGAGGTGTGGTTATCGACGTCAAGTCATGTCGCAGCCTTCCGTAACTGCGTTAAGGGGTCCGGTCAATATGGAGGACATTGAAACCCGGAGCCTGAGTCTGTGTAAACGAAGAGCTAGTACACCATATGCAAGACAGAAATCGTCACTAGACAGGGAATTAACGTTCTTACAGAATACTTCACCAAAAAAAGGCATATTGTCAGCAACTCCTCAGGACGTGGTTCGTTTCTTATTATGGAAAGACCAGTACATTGTCCCTCTTGTTTAGTCATTAGCATTAAGGTATGGGATAGCCTCCCCTGACTCGCTGTGACCCGTCAACTACAGTTTCGTCGATCTATTACGCGCTCATACATGCTATAGTTGTAACGTAGCTCAGTTATGATTAGTAACTATATACTCCCGAATTCTTTCTGGGCAAACCAATTTACCCCCAAATCTTATCCCATCCCTTACCTTAATACCCACTAGGTATAATCCTACCGATTCAACATTAAGCATTTAGCTGTCTTTTGGGAAAGCTTGCTTGAAGTCCGTTAAGTTATTACGGTCTATATAGTTATCTGTCACCTCAGGCGTCAGCCGCTACAATATTTGCCGGGCTGTTGAGACTGAGAACGAGGCCAAGTTTGATATAATGGTTTGCGGTAGCCGATCGCCTCCAGCCTAAATGGTCCATTATCGCTGTCAAGTCGGCCCCTGAAAGGGCAAGGGACACCGCGCACCCACTCCTAAAGCCGTGTAGGGTAGGGTTTCTGTTTCACGTAATACGACAAATGAGCTTGAGCCGCCCTGGCGTCCAAGGGCGCCGACACTATTTCCCCTGCGGCATTTCATGGACGGAAAAGAAAATCTTGTCTAATAGGAATATGCATGTGCTCACACAACGAGACGTATGTTTCAATGGCTACAACTGGACACAAAGACTTGTCTTTTGCATAGCGTTTAAGTGCAAAAAGATTAGAGGAACCGCCCCTTAACGATTTTGTAAGAGAATGATTAAATAGGAAAACCTCCCTGCCTGGTAAATAAATAATGTCTGAAGTTTTAACTCTATTTACATCTCCTGCCCTATCTCCACCAAAAAATGGGCTCTAAAAATGCCTGATCTCTGGTAAGAACAACAATTCCCCTAGAAGAAATACGCGGAGAACACAGGCGTCTAAGAATTTCGTCTGAAATAGCTTCTAAGTCTCTAAGGAAGTAAGGCTCTGTTTGAGAAGGTAGGCTCCTGGATAACAGTTGTTCTTCTCTCACGGCAGATAGATAATTCTTAACCTCTCGAGAGGCTGCGGGATTCCCATAACCGGATAAAAGGGTGTTGTCTCCCTGCCTCCGAAAAAAATGCCCTTAGCTTGCCAATTAGGGAGTCTACCGTCCCAAATGCTAGCCTCCTTGGACATGAGCAGCTATGTGTAGATTTTTGACCAACATGGGGACAAGTCTCCCAGTGTACCGTAGGTTTACCAAACTATTTCTAGTTCATTAAATATTCATTATCCCCCATGTGACGTCAGTGGCATTATACGTTTGCGTTTTCGTCACCAGGCTCTGCTCGGACGTTTTTTCTGTTCAATACGCATGTTCCAATAGCGCCAGCGATACTATCGGCTATTCCTGCTGTTTACACTGTAAACCAGCTCGTCCGCCATATTGGATAGTGGTTTGTTTACGCGCTAACGCGGGAAACTGAGGCTTGCATAATGAGTTGTGACATAAGCGTTTTTGACGTTATGGCCGTTCACACTAAAACGATATATATATATACATGTTATAGTTGTTCTGTTTTCAGAAAGCCAACAATAAAAGAGTTATAATCGAATGCCTTTGGCAAAGTAGTTTTGTGTTCATTTAATTTTGTTCATGTTAGAAGTGGGTGACACTAATTGTGTTGTGTGTGACTTTTGTGCGGTTCTGTATAAGGGAGGTATGGTGGTTGGTGTATGAAATCAAGAGCCTGCATGTGGACTTTCTCACCCAAGCTTTGTGTTTGCTTTACACGAAACAGTAGTTCTTGTTGTATTCCCAGAAAAAAGGAAGCCTGCAATAGTATACCTTTCCCTTCCCATCTCCCTCAGTGTTTACTTGATGTTTTTGAATATCTAACTAAACAGCAAAGGAGCATGTTTGCTTGTGTAGACTACTTGAGAAAGGGAGACTCTTCAAGTGCCATCACTTCTCTTGATCTTCACTTTATTCTCCCCAAGCACAAGCAAAGTGAGACAAATACATGTGAAGGATAATTAATTGAAAGATATATAAATAGCCTCCATAGCAAACTACATGCACATGCAAATCTACATTTTTCATGTATACTTTATTTGAGTGTTTATAATTGTTAAAACCTGTTTGTAATTCAGTAACATGGTACAACAGAGGAAGGACTACAAAGATTTTTAAAAAGTATTTGCTTTAATGTTTTTAACATGCAGCAGAATTATCTATCTTGCCGAGTTTATATCCAACCAATAGGTGACATAATACAGGATGCAATAACTTGCCTTAAATATTCTAACAGTTGAAACTGTTTGTATGTATCTCTCTCTTTTCATTTACCTAATGGTTACTAATACGTAGAATAATATTTGTACAGGAATCCATAAGCAATTACATATAATAAAAGTAATTGTTAATTTCTTTGAAAAACTTGGTAGCTTCCTCTTTCATGAGCCTCTTTTTGGAGTTACACAGAAACTACATTATTAGCATAATGCAGAGGTTCATTAATTTTCAGTGTAGCTGGCTTGGACTTTGAAAGTAGAGCTCTGTGAATATGCCTTCAGTAATAAATGTATGTTAAAATACAAATATAGTATGTGTAGCTGGCTATACATGTATATACAACTATTTCAGGCTAATATAAGTGCAATGTAGATGCATGCTAGTGCTGGAGTACTGGCTGTAGCCAGGTTATTTTGAAACCCCTGATAATTATAGTGACCATGTTTTCTTAACTTGATTTTTTAAATGAAAGTTAACTGTGAATTGTGTCTTTGCCAAGTGCTTATATATTATTTTATGTGAATTTATTTCAGAGGTGAATCATGTGTATATGTTTGAATTGCTAATGCACATAATGAATCATATCAAGACAGGAAGAGCGTCAGCTTTTTATTGGATAATTTTGAAGAAGGAGGGGGAAGGGTTAGGTGCCCAGTGAATGAATGAGATAGTCCAGTCTGTATAAACACAATTAATTTGGGAAAGGAAAGCAATCATTTACATTTTGAATGTTGGGGGGTGGGTTGGGTCGAAGAACCTAGAAGTTTTCGTTTCTCAGCAAAATTCTCCATGGTGGCTATGAATTTAGCGAGATGAGACACAGGAAGCCCGAGCTGTATTATGAGCGCGTGCGTAAACAACTAACTAAATCAACACATACACAGAAGAATCAAGCCAAAACGACATTATATTTCACAATCGATTACATGGGTGAGTTTCGGTGACTCTGCTAAGAAATAATGGATTAACATAAAGACACGATATCAGTGACAAATACACAAAATGTGAGGATGGTTAGCCTGTGACCAAACTTGGGGCGGCCTTCACCACCTCGGAACCTGAAATAGTATTGGATATCCAAACAATGCCTAAACCCTGAAACAATGGAATTCTTTGTCAGTGCAGTCCAAATGGGTGCAATAAAATGCAAGACAACACGGGGGACTGGACACGAACGTCTACTACTTCGTCACGTTATCAATGTAATCCAATCAGATTCGGAGATATTTTGTGGTGAACTGATAGTTGTCAAATATGGGCTATATATTAAAAACAGTGTAGATTACTCGTGATCAAGTTCCGAATGCTCCTGTAGAAGACATATAGGGTAAGGGAGAATTTGAAATGTGATCCGGAAGTGAGTTACACTGATCTAGCATGGACCCTTCAATTGACAGCTCCACAGCTGTCATTTAAAAACAGTTCAGACCAATCACAACGCACCAATGTTCTCCTTGGGGACATCTTATCCCACAAGCTCTTAGCTTCAGAAGGAAACAAAACTTCGAGTTCTTCGCCAAGGTTTAAGAAATTCAGCTAAATGTAGGAAATCGATAAATCATTCAGTATGTTACAAGGACTATCACCCAACTCAGCCTTTTCACCATGTTTGTTTTGAATTTTCTCGGGTTGAAGTCTACGGAACAAGAGTAATTAAGTATGGCGGGGCATATCACATGTATGAACGGGGCCACAAATTGTCGTTTAGGTTTTTAATCCTTGTAAGTTTAATCAGTCGATCGTGAAAAACCGGTGAAAAACACAGTTCACCGATTCAATGTAGGAGGACGGCCTACGGCTTAGTAGGCTATTCAAAAGACACTGGCGCGGCAAAACGTCACGCGCATGTGCTTTTGATGAGCCGATCGCGCGCGTCTCCGCAGTTTCCCGCCGAAACTATAAGAAAACAGAGGCAATCACCCCTGTTTCTAATTTACGTACGCGTATTTAGGTGATTTTTTCCGCGAAAAACAGACAAACTAAAGTAAAAACTAAGTACCTAAAACCTAAGCCTTATATACTTTAACAGGTCGAAGTTTTCTTCATTTGCAATTCACTGAGAGTTTACTAAGTTATAAAATGATTTACTAAAAACGTTTAAGAACTCGGAAACTAGTATTTGAACTTCAGAGCCTTCGTTCTTTCGGCCAGCGGAGCATAACGTTATGCCGCGGTGTGGGTGGGGATATGGACTGGGACTAGAGGAAAGAAGGGAGGGGAAGTGATCACTCGATCCCAATCCTTATCACCTCGTGTACCACAGGAAACCCAAAATCAAACCGGCCAAAGAAGAGAAGTTGCCCATGATTCCTACAGTAACCAGTGTTCTAGAAGGTAAATTAAATGAGTTTAATATGTGTTTTAGGAAATCGAAGTTGATCTTTCACTCGCAGGCGGGCGTGTAGGAAGGAGTTAATGTTCCTATGACAAGAGAGTTCAGAGAAGATAAAGCTCGAAACCATCAAATGATTGAATAAAGTATACCGCACACACTGGAGCTACAAACAGCTAGCAAAATACCAACATCATAATTTAACCCCACATTTTTATTAACATTTTAATACATGGTTTGTTATGAATAAATTGAATTGAAATTAAGTACTACGAAAGCGAACATCATTGTATTCAAAATACTGCAGCCAGCAACATAAATGATTACAATTTATTGGATATAATATTACGAGGCGTCTGATGTCCTCAAGCTATGGATATACTAACAGCTATAGTAATGGCTACCACCAAATACCAAAATTATGATTTAACCCCTTCTTATTTAAACACGAGGTCCGGGTATAAAAAAAGCACAGGGGAGCACAGGGGTTTGTCACTTTCAGTTGTCACTCACCCTTTGTGGGGTGAACGTCTCCGTGATGCTACGCTTGAGTGCTCCCTACTGATTGCTTCTCCCGCGAAATGCAAGACAAATTCATAAATGTTAAACTTCAGAGTAAGAGGTTATTAAATCGCATTGATCATTGGCAGCCATTAACAAACAGCTATCTTCCCCTGGTCACTTTTTATATGGTTTGTTTAAATATAAAAACGTAAAATCATAGCATTTTAAAGGAGACTGATCTGCTCGCTTGCTTTATTCACTGCGCTTCAATATGAATTTCAAATTTCGAGTTTCAAAGGTGTTAAAAGAGGATAAGCTAACCATTTTACACCGGAACGTCGTGTTTAAGGGTTAGAGACTGATGTGCGTGCTTTATTGACTTTTAATATTCAAATTTCGTGCATTGTACAAAATCCAAGCATGTGATTGGCTAACGAGCGTGCATTATAGGACAACAAAGCACCCCACCCAGATCCTCTCTTATCTACGAAAAGGGAGACCTGATACATGTGAACATGTGAGCCAGCCCTTTGCCTAGTTACGTGTTTTGACGGCTTGGAATACCTCTTTCCAATCACATTTTTAACAGTGGAAATGTTGACAATTAAGTCCAGTTTCGTATTCGAAAGTTACCGCTGAATGCAATGAATACAGACACATGTACATGTACGCAGGGTTAGCCTAATTCTGAAGTTAAACATTCATAAATACCAGCGACAAGGTGGGCTATTCATAACTCTGCGTAGTTATAGTTTCGCGTTTTGCTCCTTCTCGCTGGTATTTAAGAATGTTTAACTTCAGAATGAGGCTAACCCTGCGTACATGCTTCTGTATCCATTGCATTCCGGCAATTTTCGAATACGAAACTGGAGAATTACTAGAAACGTAACAGCAGGATTGAACTCTGTCTCCTGTGTGACAGAAAAAAATATATTATGAGGCGAACATTTGCATAATCGTTCGTTTGAAATGGCTGATTTGCAAGCGCTGGAAGTACAAAAAGTGATGTGTCCGAGTAAACAAAAGCTTCTACAACACTCTTGTAGTCTTACTGAAGAAATGGATTTTATTTCCAAGACCTTACTGTATCAACAAGAGAAGAAAATGAAGCGAAAATTAAATGGATGGTTCAAAATCCAGGATTTTTTATTTGGAAAATGCTTGCATCAGCGCCGAGCACATGGAGGCCGGTTTCAAGATTTTAATTTACTGGAATCTGCAGGTTAGTCATTTTCGAATGAAAGAAACTACGGTGATGTAAGAATGTAGACTATGTAGGAGTTAACCGGCTAAATACTTGATATTTGAATAATCCATGGCTTCAAGAGAAACGTTTTTGAGTTAAATGTACAATCATACTGATTCAATTGTGCTCGCAAGGCGTCAACTTCACTGACCGAACGCCAAAGTAAATTATTCTTGCAAAGTTCTCTACTTAGTTGGATATTAAGTCCTGATTTCATTCATTGTCTATTGAAATGGCATTTCTTTGTGGAGATACATGGCAACCATTAATAAACAGCTATCTTACCCTGGTCACTTTATATATGGTTTGTTTAATTTTAAACCTTAAAATTATAGTATTTTAAAGGAGACTGATCTTCTCGGTTGCTTTATTCACTGCGCGTCAATTTGAATTTCAAATTTCGAGTTTCAAAGGCGTGAAAAGAGGAGAAGCTTAAAAGCATTTTATATCGGAACGTCGTGTTTAAAGGTTAGAGACTGATGTGCGTGCTTTATTGACAAATACATAACACGATGAACGAAAAATAATGAATACGCCTTCGGTGCCATGCAGTATTCTTTATTTTTGGTTCATCGTACAGTCAGCAAGTGACTGTATTAATTGTCAATAAAACAGAAACATAATAACTCTTGAGGGTTTTCCTCCGGGTTGTTCTGTTTTCCTTCCTCCTCAAAAACCAACCCAAATTGCAAATCGACAGAGGATCCCCTGTCCCTGATAAGTAGACCCTTTCTAGGTTTCAGCTAGAAGACTAGCCACGTAAATAAAGTTGTTTATTTATTTTAATCTAACTTTTAATATTCAAACTTAGCTTCAACTGAAATCAGTTGTCATTAACCAATTACTCAAAAAGAAATAAAATATTCCGGATGAATAAAATTATTTTTCTTGATATCTGCACAAAGAAATGTCATTTTTATTTAATAGACTTTTAATATCTAACTAAGTGGAGAACTTTGCGAAGAATAATTTACTTTCGGTCTTCGGTGAGTGAAGTTGACAAAAAGAAATACCATTACAAAGTGTAGCCGTATTGCCAATAAACTCGAAAACGTTTATCTTGTATACCAAGTCTTTAGCCGACTTAACTCCTAGACTAGACTTTCTCAAAGTCCTTCTTAGCCCCCGCACGAAGGACTTTTCCCACTTGTAGCGCGCCAAATTTACCGGTTGATTTTGCAACCGGAGGCGTGGCTTATGCCGTACTAAGATTTGCCCAATCACAAAGCGCCAATTCTTCAGTCATTGTATGTTAACGTGTCAAGTCAGTCGACCGTGGATGTGGTATTTGCCATTTGAGTGTACTCAGAAAGAGGCGCGAAATGTAAGCTCCGCCCCTGAAACGTGTTTTCGCGAGAAATCATAATCTCCCGATTCAATTTCCTGCAAGTGAAACAAGTCGAACTCGCCTCTCTCTTCGATTCTCCCGCTTGCTTTTTGACCCAGTGACTCAGCGAGTTCGACTTGGAGCAAGACTACTCCTAGACGGTCTACCTACTTTGTCTTTGATAGTTTCTTTTATTCGAAAATGACTAAGTTAAACCTGATTCCAAAGGTTTGCATAGGAATTGAAATCTTGAATCCGGAAAATCCATTTTCAAATTGAAAAATCCTGAGTTTTTTAACCATCCACTGAATTCTAGCTGCATTTACTTCTCTTATTGACAGGCTAAGGTCTCGAAAATAAAAGCCACTTCTTCAATAATACTAATAGAGCGAGTACTCTAGAATTAAGCTTTCCAAAGCCCACATTTTTTTCACTGACTTGTTAGTATTACATGTTGTACTTGCAACGCGTGCAGATTTGCGGTTTCCAACGAGCGATTATGCAAATGTTCTCTTCAAAATATATCTTCTGTCACACAGGAGAGACAGAATTCAATCATGCTGCTATCTAGCGATTGTCTGTCATTCTCACTATTGAATATGCCTTTTGAATGAGGTTTTCCAAGTCGTCCAAACACGTTAAATGAAGGGCGGGGTCGAGTGCTTTGTTCACCAATAAAGCACTATCATTAGCCAATCATCTGCTTGGATTTTGTACTGTGCACGAAGTTTGAATATTAAATTATTAAAAATGGACACACTTTTATCAAGTTTCTTTAAAAAAACGTTTTTACGAATCAGTTGTATAAAAATATTGAAATCAAATAGTCTAAGAAAGCGAACGTCCGTTGGATTCAAATGCTGCATCTAGCAAAATAACTGTTTTACAATTTACATAATTTCGTTAAAAACTGTTTGCCCATATAAGGGCTGAAGACGTTCCTTTCCTACATCATCTCAAGGAGTGACACAAGAGCGCATGCGATGACAGCAAAGGCGCTGACCATGGGTACTGCACCAGCGTTACAAAGGTCACCACTGCAGCAGTTGATGTTGCACAATATGGTAACTCCTGATTGTTGAAAAAAATGGAAAAGGAAAAATAACAACAGTTAAAGATAAAGATACTAAGACTGGGAAAGACGTAGTTTAGCTAATTTAAGTTATTTATTTAAAGTGCCAATGAAATGAAAAAATGGATCCCGTCTTTATTTGATTAAATTCTACGTTTCTCTTAGTGATTTTGTGCAAATAAAAATCAATATGGAGAGCGCGAACATATTTTTCGTATCGAAGTCAGGCGGAATTGCCAAAATCGGGCGACAATTTTTATGCCTTTAAAGATATGGTAATCACATGCATGACGTCACAAGGTGTACTCGTTTATACTCGTTTATATTTGGCCAATTTTCAATTTAAATATGTAATACTTTGAGAAACCTTGAAGATGGCCATATCTTTTTTATAGAATCCTTTCAGTCGGCTTTGTGAATATAAATGCGCAAACCTAGTGACGTCACGCATGTAATTAGCATATATTTAACGGGATCGATTTTTTCATTTCATAGGCACTTTAAGGGTTAGAGACTGGCAGATAGTGAGCTATGTCATTTATAAATCGCAAGTGAAGTAACTTTGCGATTTATAAATCGAAAGGTAACGAGCTTTGCGATTTATAAATCGCAAGCAACGTAACTTTGTCATTTTTTTATCGCAAGCATGCGTAGTGAGAAATAAGAGAAGGGTCTGGGGTCGAGAATGAACTAGTAACTAATAGTAAGTACAATATAAGTGAAAAAGAAAAGTTGGCATTATTACAATAAGGATTACTATAAAGATACTATACTATCTAAGTTACTACTAGTAATAACACTGATAACAATTGTACTAACCGTATAAAGTCAGTAATTTTCCCAACCGATTACATTACTTACAATAATTGGGTCCCCCATTAATAGCAACAATAACTTGAATATTACTTACTAGAATAAATAAAATTATTTTTACCGCACTTATTTGACTTTTAAGACTTCAGAGAATTCTGAGTGCGCATCACGTCAGTTAGCCGACACTTTCAGGCCTTGGCATCGGTCAAAGCTATGGAGTGAAGGCCATATTTGGTCGTGTTACACTTGGCACTACGAGCTTTCGTTTCCTTCTTCCTTGGTATTATTTCGTTCCATGTGAATAATGTAAGCCGGCGAGATGTTATGTACAGCTTTATAGACTATTATGAGAAAGCGGAAAAATGGAGCGCATGCGCACTAGCTATTTCATTAAAAGTGAATCAAGATGGCTGCCGAGCGGGAGTGAATTGTAGCTCTTTTTCAGGGACCTCTCACAGCTCAAGAAATACCACGATTACCTTATTACTTCACACCATGGACTGATATTCTTCAGTGATTTCTTTGAGCCCAAATAACACATAATCCAGTTCACTGAAAGAACGCTACAATTGCTCGTTCAACTCTGTGTTCAAGAAAAACGAACCATTTCGAAATGTTCATATCCGACTGGAAAAACGCCAAAAATAAGGAAACTTGTGAATAATTAAGCTTTATACTTCGGTAGAGAACTAAGGAGGTAATGTGTTTCAACATATAAAATACCATATTCGAGATTTTCATACCATTTTTCAAACGAAGCATTTGAAGTTACAGTAGTGACAAGACTGTCTACAGCAGTAGAAATCCTGGAACGACGATCATTACCAAAGACTGTAAGTAAATCTACAGAGCTATTATCAGGAAATTATACAATATTTCACTTGATTTGGTTATTATGGTATTATATCGGCATTTTCACGAATTAGTTGACTGATTTACCAATGAAAGAAAACGAATTTTAATTTTGTTCTAAGATGAAGTGTTATATATATATATATATATACATGTATATATATATATATGACGCACGTCAACACAAAAGGCGCCTTAGCAAGGAACACTCATTTTGTGTTAACATGCCTCATCTTGTGTGGAATTCTCGATTTCCTCAGTTTAAAGCGCTGATAACTGATATTCTAGGTTTCAATGATAGTAAAATGACACTCGCTTCCATGTATAGCCTTTCTATCCCATAATTTCCTTGTTTGAGATTTGGAATTTTTCGAGATTTTCTACCTTATCACCTTTTTGCAGTTGATCAACTAAAAGTGACATTTTGGGGTGTTTGTGATGCCCAGGAGCGGCTAAAACTCGTTCGAGAGTTGTTCTATAGACAAAGACGGTTCTTTTGCTGCAAACCGCATTAAAATCCATCGAGATCTCGAGCAACGGCGGCCAGTTGAAACTGAAACGGTGCACATATTGACGCAGGTCAACACAAAAGGCGCCTTAGCAAGAAACACTCATTTTGTGTTAACATGCCTCATATACATGTAAAAAAAACTTAATGTTATAATTGTTCTGTTTTCAGAAAGCCAACAATAAAACATAGTTGTAATCGAATGCCTTTGGCAAAGTAGTTTTGTGTTCATTTAATTTTGTTCATGTTAGAAGTGGGTGACACTAATTATGTTGCGTGGCACTTTTGTGCAGTTCTGTATAAAGGGAGGTATGGTGGTTGGTGTATATGAAATCAAGAGCCTGAGTGTGGACTTTCTTTCCCAAGCTTTGTGTTTGCTTTACACAAAACAGTACGTACTTCTTGTTGTTTTCCCAGTAAAAAGGAAGCCTGCAATAGTATACCTTTCCCTTCACAGCTCCCTCAGTGTTTACTTGATGTTTTTGAATATCTGGATTAAACAGCAAAGGAGCATGTTTGCTTGTGTAGACTACTTGAGAAATGGAGACTCTTCAAGCACCATCTGATGCAGTTCTCTTGATCTTCACTTTATTCTCCCCAAGCACAAGAATTGAAAGAGATATAAATAGCCTCCATAGCAAACTACATGCACATGTATGAGAACAAATCTACATTTTTCACGTATATTTCATTTGAGAGTTAATTGTTAAAACCTGTTTTTAATTGTAACACGGTACAACAGAGGAAGGACTACAAAGATAAAAAAAAAGTATTTGCTTTAATGTTTTTATAACATGCAACAGAATTCTCTACTATCTTGCTGAGTTTATATCCAACCAATAGGTGACATAACACAGGATGCAATAACTTTCCACAAAAGTTAACCTTAACTATTCTTAATGTACATGTACAAACTTAATGTACATGTATCTCTCTTTTTTCATTTGCCTAATGGTTACTAATACATACTAATATTTGTACAGGAATCCATAAGCAATTACATATAATAAAACTAATTGTTAATTTCTTTGAAAACAAATGGTAGCTTCCTCTTTCCTGAGCCTCTTTTTGGAGTTACACAGAAACTACATTATATATTAGCATAATGCAGAGGTTAATTAATCTTCAGTGTAGCTGGCTTGGACTGAAGATAGTCATTATTGCATTTTGTACTGCCATTATTAGTACTGTCATCAACATCAATATTGTTTTGCATTAATATCATCACTAGTAACATTTCTATTGTCACTATCATCATTGTACATTGTCAAATGACCCATATCTCATTTTCTCTACGGGTAATTTTGGTCCATTTCCGAGTAGCCATTTGTTGATAATGGCCCAACATTGCAAGTCAGTTACTGTCATTTTCATCATTTCAATGACATACAAGCATACACTATACATATATAATGATATATGTATCAGGAGCCATTATGTATATATGATATAATTACAGTACCAAATGCAATATTATCAGCCATCCATGCAAGTGAACCCTTTTGGTTCATTAATAATGCATTTTCTGAAATCCTCATACAAACCTTCTAAAAACCTACCCCAAAATTTTCCAAAAACCCTAACCATTTCCAACCCAAAAGAACGAGTACACCCGAGCTATAAATTATGAAGGATTTTTCACAGGTTTTCAAGTGATCATTTGAAGTGGCAGGGTATTCTGCATTGAGGTTTCTCTCTCTTGATTTTACCTGTAGAAAATGGACTTGTGCTATCTGTGAGTCTGAGGGAACCTGTCACACTTATTTAAGCGAAGAAGTATTTACAATCAGCTGTTTTTTTACTCACTCTGGATATTTATCGAAATCTGAAGTGTATTTTCAAATTCCATCGCTTTCTGAGCTGTTTATTGGAATCAAATATGTGAAAAGAATCCCTAGATCTTCTTTTCTGGTTATTATTTGTACAATTGGAATTACAGAAGTGGAGATGAAGTAGCTTTTTCATCCAAACTCGCAACCAACAACAGAGCAAGTGACCGACAACCCGGTAGCCTCGCTTTCAATCCAAAATGGCCGAAGTGCGATAATAGCGAATGAGATAGTCCAGTCTGTATAAGCACAATTAATTAGGGAAAGGAAAGCAATCAGGGGGAAGTATGTTGGAATGAAGCATATGTTTCCAATGGGTTCCATTTTATAATAATAATAATAATAGCAATAATAACAATCAGACAGTGTGTATTAGTAAATACATAATTAATTAATAATAGTTATATTATAATAATGATATCAATGCTAAGAATCTCTGCTTATGATTATGCCTGTTCATTTAAAATCAAAATTTTTAAACAAATTTTAAAATGCCAAGTGTGCATTCTGTATTAAGCAGACCCTTTTTAAATGGCTATGAAGTCTGCTATGACCTAAAGGTCAGGGATGCTCTGAGATGGTAAACTCTTTCTGAATTTAAGGCTCAGATACAACATACATATAAATATGTAATTTATTATAATATTAGTATTTTGATAGCTAGTATTATTATTTTAGGTCAAAAATTTAACTTTAAAAAATTAAAAACCCTTGTGATTTGAATTAATTAACATGAACATGCAATGTACGTGTGAGCAGAGATATTTCGTATTGATAATCATTATTAGCCAATTAGTTATTTTATGTCATGCTTTGCACATGTATCTGATTGTTAATGTTAGTATCATGAATGAAACATCATCGGAATTAACCTCCATAGCAGTCATGATTTTCCTTTCCCAAATACATTATCAAACTCACATACATGTATTAAACTGCATCAACTATCACATCCTCTCAATCAACACTTACAATGTTACCCTTCCTCACTCAAAATTTGAGTTACAACACCAACACATACATGATTTACCTCTAATTAAATTTTATAGAATAGTTTTTGCATATTTTAAGAAAGTAACTTATTTGTAATGTTTCATAGATACAAAAGTTCTTGTTTTTGGGGGAGAATAAAGATGAAGAGAAGTGATGGTGCTGAAAAGTATACATTTTTCGAATCTTAATTCCATATAGATGTGTTCCTTCCAATGCTGCAGTTTTATATGAGACCAGATAATTATGTCATTTTTTTCTACAGTAAAAATAAACAGGTTTAAAACACTTATAGTCTCAGACAAATAATGAGAAAATATATAGATGAAAACTGTATACATTTGTATTTGTTTTCATAGTTTGATATATTCGCCTGACTTCGATAAAGAGAAATAATGGTGTTTGAAGTCTGTATTTCAAAACAAGTAATCTGTATAACCAGGTGCTCCTTTACAATTTGGGTCAAGATATTCCAAAACAGCAAACAAACACTGCTTCTTTGCTTGATCTACATAAAATGTGTATAAGTAAAAACAAATGCAGGCTCTGCATGATTTCGTACACCAACCATGCACCTCTCTTACAAAACCACACAAAAATCCCACACAACATAATTAGTGTCAACCCACTTCTAACATGAACAAAATTAAATGAACACAAAACTACTTTGCCAAAGGCATTCGATTTGCAACTATGTTTTATTGTTGGCTTTCTGAAAACAGAACAATTATAGCGATACTTCGTGATGATAAACATTACGGTTGTTATGCTAATGTGCCAACCATGTTTTCAATAGGCCGATTTGTGTCAGGAACCAATGGATATCTGGTTGGCACGTTAATGACAATGGATGACGTTGCAGTAAGTATCGCTATAACGTATTAAGTTTTTTTACATGTATATAACACTTCATTTAAAAACAAAATTAAAATTCGTTTTCTTTATATTGGTAAAACAGTCAACTAATTCGTCAAAATGCCGATGTAATACCATAATAACCAAATCAAATGAAATATTGTATAATTTCCTGACAATAACTCTGTACTTACAGTCTTTGGTAATGATCGTCGTTCCAGGATTTCTACTGCTGTAGACAGTCTAGCCACTACTGTAACTTCAAATGCTTCGTTTGAAAAATGGTATGAAAATCTCGAATATGGCATTATATATGTTGAAAGCCATTACCTCCTTAGCTCTCTACCGAAGTATAAAGCTTTTATATTCACAAGTTTCCTTATTTTTGGCGTTTTTCCAGTCGAATATGAACATTTCGAAATGGTTCGTTTTTCTTGAACACAGAGTTGAACGAGCAATTGTAGCGTTCTTTCTGTGGTCTGGATTATGTGCTATTTGGGCTCAGAGAAGTCACTGAAGAATATCAGTCCATGGTGTGAAGTAATAAAGTAATCGTGGTATTTCTTGAGCTGTGAGAGGTCCCTGAAAAAGAGCTACAATCCACTCCCGCCCGGCGGCCATCTTGATTCACTTTTAATGAAGTGGCTAGTGCGCATGCGCTCAGTTTTTCCGCTCTGTCTTCTATTATACATAAGAGCTGAAGTAGGCGGTCATGAAGGCTAGGCCCTGACTTATAAGAATTAAATGATTCATAGCTTGAAGTGGAATCACTATTGAATATATATCTAAGAGATCATTCGTTTAACCTCTCATGCTTCGAGGAACTATGAGCGGAACACTGTAGTCAAACAGATGGACAGTATAGTTACTGAACAGGATAATATAAACGATCTATAAAGACAAATTTTAGTAGAAAAGGACAATACACGTTTAAAGCGGATAAGTACGTCTATCTGTTTACCTACCTTAATTTTTGCTACTTTGGCAACGTGAGTGTTAACGTTTAACTGATTATCTAACATTAATCCCAACAGTTCAATTTCTTATACTACGCCATCGTGATTGCTTCGATCAATGACCGGTAGTCTCTTCCATACTGTATATCGCTACTCTCTGGGATCTAAACTCGCGGCGAGTTAAGAAAAAATACTTAAATTTATATGTGGCGAGTTGAGGCGAGTTAAGGCAGTATAAGGAAAATACTTAAATTTGTATGTGGCAAGTTAAGGTGGGTTAAGGGTGTTTAAGGGTAAACTCCTTACAAGATTTAGTGTATGTGGTGAGCTAAGGTGGGTTAAGGCAGGTTCAGAAAATTGACCACTGCCATAATAATATAAACATTGCAATAATTAATATATACATGAAATACAGATCCAATTAATTCAGTAATTAAGTCAGTATACGTTATGTATAAATACCCTATACAGCAGCAATTTAAAAAAGCTGTCTGGTTAATTCTGTATTCTGCATTCCCTAACACAATCTATTGTTTTACACCATTGCCATATTGGTCTCCAAAATACATGTACAATTCATTTGTGTTAGGGAATACAGAAATATGACCTAGCCAACATTTTTTAAATTTCTATAAACATCTGCAAACATGCATGTATTCATCCCATGTATATATCTACATATTTATGAACATATATATTAGCTATTATATCAATTATAAAATTAAGGTTAAGTCAGAAAAATATCCTTGTCATTTATCTGTCAGACAATTGAGCGGTAAATATTGAAATAGTCGGTCGATATTAACACACATGTATATTTATTATTGATTAATAGACATACAATCTCGTCCCCAGAGCCTGCGCTTTTTTTCGGCCAGCGGACACGAAAAGCGAAGAGCTCTGGGATAATCCATTTTATGGACGAATCTGATTGGCTTAGAACTGCTCATGCGCAAAAATAACCGGAAGTAAATTTTCATAACAAATGCACATGGCTAGCTCGCAATGGCGGAGTTAACTCCGACTAAAAGTGTCTCGTTCTCCAACAGATGTAGGTGCTGTAATAAAGAACTACGGGAAAACGATCATCCAGTACAATTATTTGGAGAGAAGGCAAGGAGAGAGAATATATTAGGAATTATAAAACGGTTTGCGGAGATAGACCTTGAGCCAAACGCTTTACTGTCCAACAAAGTGTGCAGGTCGTGCGTTACAAAGCTAAAGAAAGTGAACGAGTTCCGACTGTTATGTCAAGAGACGAAAAGAGAACAACAGCTAAACATGGAACGCTGTAAAAGAGGAAGTAAGACAGAAGATAGCCCGTCTTCCATGACTGAAACTGAGAGACATGTACAGAAGAGAAGTAAAATGACAAAGCCTACTGCCAAATCATGTTTAAAATTTGTAAACATAGCACCCAAGCCAACAATCTCGTCCCCAGAGCCTGCGCTTTTTTTCGGCCAGCGGACACGAAAAGCGAAGAGCTCTGGGATAATCCATTTTATGGACGAATCTGATTGGCTTAGAACTGCTCATGCGCAAAAATAACCGGAAGTAAATTTTCATAACAAATGCACATGGCTAGCTCGCAATGGCGGAGTTAACTCCGACTAAAAGTGTCTCGTTCTCCAACAGATGTAGGTGCTGTAATAAAGAACTACGGGAAAACGATCATCCAGTACAATTATTTGGAGAGAAGGCAAGGAGAGAGAATATATTAGGAATTATAAAACGGTTTGCGGAGATAGACCTTGAGCCAAACGCTTTACTGTCCAACAAAGTGTGCAGGTCGTGCGTTACAAAGCTAAAGAAAGTGAACGAGTTCCGACTGTTATGTCAAGAGACGAAAAGAGAACAACAGCTAAACATGGAACGCTGTAAAAGAGGAAGTAAGACAGAAGATAGCCCGTCTTCCATGACTGAAACTGAGAGACATGTACAGAAGAGAAGTAAAATGACAAAGCCTACTGCCAAATCATGTTTAAAATTTGTAAACATAGCACCCAAGCCAATGGCGTGTGGAGATGAGTACGGAGCTGAGATGGAAAGCCTTCTACCCAATTTGCAGTTGGCCCTATCAAAAGAAGGAAGAGATGGAAATGGAGAGGTGGAAACTGAGAGTGATTTCGAAAACGCTAGAGCTAGAGTTCTTCCCGAGAGCATTCTACCAAAGGCCAAGGCTCCATCAAGACAGGCTCAACTACATGTACATGTAGCTGCGGGCCTGGATATTTTGTCGAGTTCGGGGCTTCAAAATAGCAAGGTAACGGGAATTACAATGTAGTAAAAAAGCGACAGAAAATTAATTTTAGGGGAGGCGGCGTGGCCGAGCGATAAAACAGGCTCTACTTATCACCTAAATCAATTTGTGCCTGTCTGCTCTGTAATGAGTGATAACTATTATTATTATTATTATTAAATCAACCCCTCCTTCAGAAGCTCTTAAAGTTATTTTCTTCATAAATAATGACCAATTCCTTACAATCATGCAATAGATCTCTTAAATGATATAAACTTACATTTCCAATTACAGCTGTTAGAACAGTCTTCAGATGTTTTGACTCTAGCAGAGAAGGAAAAGGTGTTTAATTCCCTTATCAATGCAACCCCAAGGCAGTTAGCCGAAGCAGTGATGGCTATCCCAAAGGTAAAGGAATGTGTAAAATTCCTCATGCTAAAGACCATGGATGACCAATGTCAAGTATTGTGCTCAAGAACACTGGAAACACCCTCAGTTCTCCGCAACCCAAGGGCTAAAGATGAGGAGCTGTTGCAGTTTACATGGAATAACATACTTGTGGAAATGAGAGATCGAGCTCCAGATGTTCTAGATTTCTTAGTTGCTATTTCTGCTCCTCACATCAAGGGAACTGATGGAAGACAAGTGCCACCAATTTGCATGGCCTATAGTATACTAATGCATACAAGATGCAGAGAGCTCTCTCTTGTCCAGAAGATCAACTCAGTCTTATTGGGAGCTGGAAATGCAACCAAGAAGGTACTGTTTAAGTACTAAGACGATGGGTGACTAGTACCTGTACAAACTAGTGTTGTTCTGCGTTGGCAGGGAAGATAAATACTGGTATAATCAACTACATGTAAATTCGATTATAAAGGTATGCTAATTGCCATGGGAATCGAGTAGCAGCTAATGTTTCGAGAGCAGCCCTTCATCAGAGCAGTAGCCCTTAATTGCTCTGACGAAGGGTTAGCACTTGAAACGTCAGCTGCTACTTGCTTCCCACGGCAGTTAGCATACCTTAATCAACTTTAGTTGATTATACCAGTACTGTTTAAGTAAATTGTTACACACCTGAGATAGAACTAAGGGTTACTATTAACCATTGTTGGCCTGTTATACTTGTTAGATGCTGCAAAGCTTTGTGCAGCATTAAAGTAGAAGTCAGTAGATGTAATTGTTATTACCTGGTTAGCTCAGTGGAAAGTGCTAGACTGTTGTGCAGGAGGTCATGGGTTCAAACCCTGGCTAGATCATCACTCAGGGTCTTAAAATAACTGAATAGAAATGTGCTGCATTTGCTCTGACATCTGCAAATGGTTTAAGACCTTCATCTTTAAAGCCAGAGATCAGCTGTTTTTATTTATCACTCAATATGCTATTTTGTAATCAGTCTAAAATGTATTACAATACATGCATGTACATTGTATGAAATTTATATATCTATAATAATTATTTAATCATAACCTAGCTGTAATCATTAATCTCTACTTAATTTGCACAATTGCACTGGAAAGAAAGGGTCTTCAGTTGGTGAAATTATACCCATTTTGTGGTATTTTTGGTAGTTCAACTCTACCAGATCCTAGATATTCCTCTGGCACGTGCACCTTAAAGTGCATATTAAGCCCAAATTAGTTCTACTTGATATCGATTGTACATTAAGTAAAATGTCCAATGGCAGAATATTTCTTGATTTGGGTGTTATGTCTAAGAGATATAAAGGTTTATATTTCCAATATGCTAATGATGGATGTCATCACAGACAACACTTATTATACAAAAGCATGCTGGTAGAGACAAATTACCTATTTTAAAATTCTAAGTTATATTATTTTGGAAGCTATAATTATCAAAGTGATTTTACAAAAAAAAATCTAAATTTGAAAATAAGTGTAGCTTAATTCACAAGCACAAAGAAATTCAGCAAATGTCAGTGATGACATCACACATTAGCATATTGGAAATTTAAACAATTAATCGATATCAAATATAACTAATTTGGGCTTACATGTATATGCACTTTAAGCCAATAATTATCAAGTACCAGTAATTAATCCAACTAAACACTTAATACATATACGTACACGTATGTTGATTTTATAAGCACAGTTCACCAACTGGAAAGTGTGACTGAACATTAAAGTCTCCATGATAATTGAAATATATTTCAAATGGTACTTAATTTGCTGTGGGAGTGCAATTGCCAGCACATGGGTCTTTAAAATATCATTATTTTTTATCATGTGGCTTGAAAAATTCCCTCCCCACTTTGACACACATTAAATCATGTACCACTGTTACTTTGCAATATAAATTTTGCACTTATATCCCTAAATCGTCTTAATTACCATATTGTATTAATTACATACAAAATTATATTTGAACATGTATATTTGAACATGTATATTTAAATTTAAGTAACCCGACTTCGAGCATGTAAAAGAGTACAATTCTTATTCTAAGCCACTGAAAGTAAACTGGCAAGCTCAGCACACTCATACTGTATTCATGTTTATTTTACCTGTAGACATTCCAGCGTTTACAAAAGATTGGTATAAGCCAGACAAGAGAGAGCTACCACAACATCATGGAGGATGTTGGAGGCCAGCTCCTTGTTGATGTTAGACAGATGATCCAGTCTGGAAGAGAACTACGAGTTGTGTTTGACAATTTTGATTTTAAAATCCTTGTCAACATAATTTTACGCAATCATAGCAACTCGGACATGCACTGGATTGCACAGTACCTCACATTTGAGCGAGTACCATCAGACCACCTCAATGATGATCATCCATTGGTGGCAGATATTGATACATTTGAAAATATCAATTACCTCCTGAACAGAGAAGAGCTTGAAAAGTTGAGGAATGACTTCACCATTCTTGTAATGAGAGTCCTGCTGGAGTTCTTTCCCTGTCTGAAGCCACTAGAAAATGCTGTCTGTCATCACATCCCACACAGGTAGTTTAAATCTCTATTGAAATATTTTAAAGCTGAAAGCAGGACAATTATTTATATAATAATTTTGTAAGATATTATTTAAAAATATGGCATTGTTAAGCTCAGTTTGCTTCCGGGCAAAGAATGGCAATTATAGAAAACCATTTAGAAAACAAACAGTCCATATATACACCTTGACTCCTGAAACTTGGCCTGAGAAAAGATGTCAAGCCAGAAGCCAGTAAAGTGCTTTATAGTTAAAAGTAAGCTTATGATTGGTTGAAATATCGGAATTGTCAAAATAAGCACATAAATAATACTTATTGAATCAAAACCTTAAAGGAGCAGTATCACGGTGAGATTGAGTTCTTTATATTTGCTGTCCAGGCTGGACATAGTGTATGTTATCAGTGATTCTGATGTGTCACTATATGTCCTTGATAAATGCAGGTTTTCAAAGGAAATGTCCCAGAAATCTACAATCATTGGGCTACCTATTGTACCTTTTAATCAGAATAAACACTCTGATATGTGCCAGTATCTTGAATACCTAGAGAACTTCCTAATGAAGGTCTACAGTCCTAATTGTGATGAGCCTGCCATACCCACAGAAGCTGCAGCAGAGAGTGACATTCAGCATAAGGAAAGAATCCTGTTGAAAAACAAGGTCCCTCTTTGTGGAGACCTGCTAGGCCGTGAGAGGGTCACTGGGGCAAAGATGACAAGGGTGGGATGCGACAGTGCAATTGAGCAGTTCCAGAATATTGTGGAGTGTGTGGCACTTTGGCATTCGAAGCAGTCATTTCTTGGGGTAATAAATTCAGTGATTTTAAGCAAAAAATTCAAATTATGTACATAAATGCAAAGGTACATATAAATTATATAAAAAGCTAATTTCATCACATCCATAAATCTCTTACCCATGGGCAAGAAACTCTGGTCAAATCCATTTTGATCTGAAATATGATTGGTTTGTTGAAATGGCTGAGTTACCAGTCTGAAAATTAGAAAAGCTACGACTGATTTCAATAATCAGTGACTGACAATTTCTTAAACTTATCCTGAGTGTTTCATCAGGGTTCCACACACCTAAAAAGCAATGGATCCAGAGGGGCGAAGCTCTGATGGATCTATTAATTGCCGTCTCAGAATTTGGAACCCTGATGAAACACTTGAACTCGTTTTAGAAATAGTACATATACATGTATATATTTTTTAATGTTGCACATTTTCACTTTCTGCAGCAGGTAGCATTTCTAATTTAAAACATATTACCATAGATAGATAGATTGCTTTATTTACTCTTGGTCTTCACCGAGGCTGATTTTACTCTAGCAAAACACATGCTAATGAACTGAGGGGAAAAAAGTAAATAATTACGCAAATAAATTAATACCATAATAACAATTACAGCTAATAATACAGAGTTAAAATACAAATACATCCCTTTCCTAAATTGAAAACCGATTGGCATCTATTGAAGGGGTCCGTGCAAGTACAGTGCAAGTGATCCCGACCAACCCAATTCCCACTAAAAAAATGTTCATTCGCCATACAAAGTGAATGGGGATTAGACATAATTATGATATACACTATAATCTGTATAAAGCCCCAGTATGAATTTAATTTAAAAAATAACATTGCATTATTAATGATAATAATAATGATAATAATTTTGTCACTTTTCAGTACATTTGGGAGCAGCTGTACAAAGCAACCCCCCTTTGTGGCAGAGAAGTTGGGACCTTGTATCACCTAAGGCAGCACTTTAGAATGGTCAATGTGTACAGCCAAGTAAAAAACAACTACAAAAGTGCAGAGAGCTTGATGCTCTCTGCTACCAAGGCATATCTATGCAGTGCATTCATGACTTGGGCTGGCCTGGAGTCCCTTAGTGGAACACCCTCCAACATCACAATCCCAACAGTCAACAGTAGCTTGAAAGAGAAGAAAGAATTCATCAAAAACACATTTGGGATGTTTGTTGATGAATTTGTACTGGTGGAATTCGATATCGAGAAGGAATGGCGGAGACAACAGGACCAGAAAGAGGGGAAACGCAGCCATGCCAGCAGTGCGTCAGTCCAACCTACTACATGTACTTCTTCACACTTGGTTCCTGACCTGCAGCAAGGTAATTTATTTTAAATACTCTAAAAACACTTCAGATAATTATTAAAGTTAATAGTGTTTTTGTAAATAAAATGTACACTTTAGATTATGAAACCTTCAATTACTGATTGTGTTAAAATTGTACCAATTGCACACTTTCAGGTACAGGACAGAACCATACTGGTAATCAGGAAATACAGTCATCAAGGCAGGCACCCTCATCCCAATCCGCTACACACACGACTGATCTTCTACCAGGTAATTTGATAATTTGAAGAGGGCAGCCATACAATAATTATCCTCTATGTTTGTATCTCATGCAGTCACTGCCAATTTAATGAATCATAATTATGCATAGTTTTCACTTGATGAACCGACAGCCAGCAAAATTCACAGTCTACTCTTGCAGGAGCCCATAACCAGAAACATCCATCCAACATACTACATGTAGGCCTATGTCACAGCATTTTCACACATTACGTGTATTTTTCGAATGGTTTTCTGCTATTCTGAATTGCAGTTATTCCTAAGGGAATAAAATACAAAAGCATAGCAGCCATATTGTTTGGTATAACAAAAGTAGTTAATGAAGGAACTTTTATTCCACCACTGATGCAATCCAACAATTGGCAGGGGAAATAGTCTAAAAATAGCCCACCTTGTAAAAATGCTGTGACACCTACACAGGAGATATGGATGCTCCTGACTCTGGTTATATGTGCTGGCTTAACTCCACCCAGAAAAAGTAAGAATCTCTGTTGGAAATATAGTATGAAAAGGGGAGGTTTTGTAATTGTTTCTCCTGCTACTTTACAGAATATGCCAGTTATGTGAACCATCATATTCATGTACCAAAAGGGCTTTCTTTTTTTTATGTGCAATTTAACTATTATTAATTATCTTATTTTTCAAGGCCAAATTGTTATATTAGTGCAAACTAAAGTACCAGGCTGTGGTCATGATGTCCTTGCAGTGGGCACAATTGTGAGTATGGAGGAACAGCAGGTAATCCCAAGTCATCTGGTTCAAGTACAAGTGGCAGCTGTGGAAGATATTGGTTTGAAGTATTCCCTACAGGTCGGTCAAGTGATCATGTGGCCAAAACAACAGACAGCATTATATAATAGACCCTCAGCACCCTTGCAACAAGCCCAGCCTAAATGTAGCACAATTAATGAAACAGGTGCATGTCCAAATGAAGAAACTTCTACCTCTCCTTCCCTGCCAACTCCTATGACAGATGTGCCACCAAATTCAGAGGACAGGCTGATGAATTATGCATTGCAGTGCATACAGTTGGGGGTAATGCTAATGCAACTAAATGATACAGAGAAAGAGGGGGATGGAGAACGAAGCATAGTCAACTGGAAATTCCTGATGTTGTACTTCCGTTCTAGGTCCCGTGGCATGAAATATGCATTTGAGGCTATGAGGCTAATAACACATGTGAAAGCCCTTTATACAGAACGTATGGCACACCGCATCATAAATGGGCAATTTGTTAACATCAGGGGAGGTGCAGGTAATAACTATGCCAACGATCTGAAAATGGAGATGCTTGTGAAACACTTCAAGGTTGTACTTAAAGGCATGTGTGGGAACAAAACTTTGAAGGCAGTCGAGAGAAGTACAACAGCAGCATATGGCTTGAAGAAGATCATAGACGTTTTTGACACTCAGACAAACATCCCACCAGAGTCTACCAGCCACACACACTCATGCACAAAGGAAGATGTAGAAGAAATGATTGGCATGTTGCATGAGATCAAGCCTTTTGTGCACCAACCTGGAAGAACCCTGCACTCCTTCCCATGTATAAGTAAAAGTCCATTGGATCAGCTAGATGTTACTGCTATGCATTCATGGCTCACAAGACATAAAAGAAGACTAGCTGCAAATCCTTTTGTAACCAATGACTGCAATGACAGTTCAGATTCAGACAATGATGATGGCATCACGAATGACGGTGATGATGATGATGACAGTGATGAAGAAGCATACGTTCTTGAAGATTAATGTTGAATCTATATAGTACAGATTGGCTGACAACTGACTAACTGCAGCCTCAATTCACGTGATAATAATATTGCCAAACAATATAGAAAGTGACACAAGTGTTGAAATTGTCTGCTTTTGGGATATTGTCCTTAAGTACATATTTAAAATGCATCTAACCCCATTTTTTATTTCTTTTAATACATCCTCATAAATTAGAGTACACTGTACATCTGCAAAAAACCTTTCTGTTTGTGTGAATCCTTGGTTTGCTATGACTGATTGAAGTTGGCTAAAAAGGTGAATGTGACCCTGCTTTTCTCACAACCATGGAAAGTCATGCATGCTAATTAGAAACATATGGCTCTAGTACATTATACAAATGTACATCATGTGTTGTTAGATAAGAAATACACTGCAATAGAAAATGCATCAATGATGCTTTAGTGAACAATACCAAGGCCCAAAATTGCATGGTCATGAAATAATTTGTACAAGACTTTAATCATGAATTAAAAATGAAGGGTATGTAGAATTTATATTTTATTATTATTTTCACCTAGACTTTGAAAAGAAATAAAAGTGCAATGGGGTTGGAAGCACTTTAAACTAGACTATTATGCTAATGATGAATTAGTACCTCTGTAAAATCTTAAAAATTGCCATAGCATGCTCATCTACAAAAACAGGGAGCTTTGATTTAACTTCTTCAACAGATGTTAGCTGTTTTGCTTGATTGACGGCCATATCGATAAGTTCCAAACTAAAACCACTGGCAAGACTTGTACTTCCAACGCAGGTCCTGCCACAACCATGAAGCAACATTCTGTACTGAAGAAGGTCCTTTCGCAATTTCTCTCTCTCCTCAATTGCAAGACTAATCTCTACAGATTCTGTGGTGTCACTGGCTTCTGATGTCAAAGAACTTTGAATGTTTTCTGATTCATGTAATTCAAACATCTGTGCAGCAGAAACAAGGACACATTCCTCACATGGGCAGTGCTGCTGATGGAAATCACAGCACAGATGGTCTGGCCCACTTTGTTTTGGCAGCTTGTGACCAAAATATGACAAAATCATCTCCCTTTTGCACTTGTTGCACTTTACAAACTCCCTCATAACATGTGACATGTTTTTCTTTGCAGCTGAAATATCATAAGAATTATAAAAAATAGTTGCAGTTGCTGGTAACCCATCCCTGCCACATCTTCCTGCCTCTTGGAAATACTCCTCCATTGTATAAGGAACTCCAATGTGTATAATCCGTCTAATGTTATTAACATCAACCCCAATGCCAAACGCTATGGTAACGAACAACACCTTCAGCTTAGATGTACCCTCCACCAATTCCTGGACAATTCTTTCTCTATAATGTTCAGGATACTGTGCATGGAATTGAGTAAACATTCTGTTCTTAGCAAGGGGGGCAGCACCTTTTGGATCATATTGCAGAGGACCCAAATTTTGACTGAAATACATGAAACACTCTGAAATTATTTGAAGGTTAGCATATATCAGTGTTAATGGGAAGTTGTGTCTCTTATTTTCAAGTTCATCAACTAGAGGCTTTAGAATACCCTCTAACTTGTCATCTCCCTTACTTGGCCTTGAGTAGGAGGCAAAGAAAATGTTAGGACGGTCTGGGTTAATTTCTATAATTAATGGGTTTAAAAGCCCAAGGGCCACAACAATGTCGTTCTTTGTTTGTACTGTTGCTGTTGCTGTCAGGGCTAGATGGGGAACTTTGGGAAATACGCTTGCAAGTAAGCCAAGTTTACCATAGCAGGGTCGAAATTTTTTCCTGGTTAAAGCAAAAACAAAGTCACTGATTACACTCATTATATGTAGAAACCAAAATATAATATAATTATGCACCTATCACTGTTATAAGCCCAAGGAGGGGGGAATGTCAGATTCCTCATCCTTGTGACAATACATTTGGTCAGAAAAATATATCAAAATTCCCCATCTGCCCAACCTCATGTTCCTAAAAGTTAATAACCCTGACCAGGGGCAAGAAGTGTTTGTTAAAATCCCCACTCTCTGCATAGCCCTGCCTGTTAAATCCCCCCCCCCCCCCTCCCCCTTCATTGATAGGTGCATTTATGTGTACAGTAATATATACCAATATATATATATTCAGGTATATGTACATAATAGTTTTGACAACTTATTGCAAGTTAATAATTGTCACTTAGTCCATTAAAATATATACAAGAACTAAACATCAACAATCTGATGCTGAGCATTAGTAAACACAAGACCTCGGACAGTACTACAATAAAGCTTATTTGGTCTCACTCTGTCTTTATTAATTTTCACACATTTGGACTTCTTAGTCATACACTTTTGGCATTTCATTTAGCGATGTAGCGAGCGCGAATTTCAAACCCTGCTAAGGTTATAATTGTTTCAAAAACAACCTGAAATATTATGAAACAAAACAACCTTCAAGTTCAACATGTACAATGTAGTAATAAAAATAAATGCAGAATAGTGCTCACCATTCCACGACGAGATGTGCCTCATCCACAACAACGGCTTTGACAGAGTCTTGATATGTTTTAGCACGCAATTCAGTAAAAACCTGCTTGTTTCCTATAAGTGCCTCTGGATGAGCAAAAAGGATTTGCCACGGTTGTTTAACTCCTGGTTTCAATGAGATTACTTTCATTATCTCGGTAGCACTTTCCATTTCACATTGAGTCTTCACACAGCGAACATCTAATTTTCCTTTAAGCTTGCTTATCTGGTCCTGCATGAGAGCGTTCAATGGTGAAACCACGATAACCGAAGCACTTTTCTCGTCTGACGCTTCCCCACCCAAGTAAAAATCAAATATGTCGGGAAGAAGCTGATAAATCAGCGACTTTCCATAGCCAGTAGGGAGAACGCACAGAGTATCTCTGTTAGAAACTACTATTCCCTTCAACGCTTCGTATTGAGCTTCTTTTAAATCAAGTCCCTTTTTCCCTTGTTTTTCCAGAGCATTGTCTATGGCATCATGAAAAATATCAACCTTTGGCTTTGCTAGCGCCGCCATTTTGTTTAACCAATACATGCGCAATGAAACCGGAAGACCAGGATTTTTGGTCTCCAAAATGGATTATCCCAGAGCTCTTCGCTTTTCGTGTCCGCTGGCCGAAAAAAAGCGCAGGCTCTGGGGACGAGATTGCTCTGTCTTCTATTATACATAAGAGCTGAAGTAGGCGGTCATGAAGGCTAGGCCCTGACTTATAAGAATTAAATGATTCATAGCTTGAAGTGGAATCACTATTGAATATATATCTAAGAGATCATTCGTTTAACCTCTCATGCTTCGAGGAACTATGAGCGGAACACTGTAGTCAAACAGATGGACAGTATAGTTACTGAACAGGATAATATAAACGATCTATAAAGACAAATTTTAGTAGAAAAGGACAATACACGTTTAAAGCGGATAAGTACGTCTATCTGTTTACCTACCTTAATTTTTGCTACTTTGGCAACGTGAGTGTTAACGTTTAACTGATTATCTAACATTAATCCCAACAGTTCAATTTCTTATACTACGCCATCGTGATTGCTTCGATCAATGACCGGTAGTCTCTTCCATACTGTATATCGCTACTCTCTGGGATCTAAACTCGCGGCGAGTTAAGAAAAAATACTTAAATTTATATGTGGCGAGTTGAGGCGAGTTAAGGCAGTATAAGGAAAATACTTAAATTTGTATGTGGCAAGTTAAGGTGGGTTAAGGGTGTTTAAGGGTAAACTCCTTACAAGATTTAGTGTATGTGGTGAGCTAAGGTGGGTTAAGGCAGGTTCAGAAAATTGACCACTGCCATAATAATATAAACATTGCAATAATTAATATATACATGAAATACAGATCCAATTAATTCAGTAATTAAGTCAGTATACGTTATGTATAAATACCCTATACAGCAGCAATTTAAAAAAGCTGTCTGGTTAATTCTGTATTCTGCATTCCCTAACACAATCTATTGTTTTACACCATTGCCATATTGGTCTCCAAAATACATGTACAATTCATTTGTGTTAGGGAATACAGAAATATGACCTAGCCAACATTTTTTAAATTTCTATAAACATCTGCAAACATGCATGTATTCATCCCATGTATATATCTACATATTTATGAACATATATATTAGCTATTATATCAATTATAAAATTAAGGTTAAGTCAGAAAAATATCCTTGTCATTTATCTGTCAGACAATTGAGCGGTAAATATTGAAATAGTCGGTCGATATTAACACACATGTATATTTATTATTGATTAATAGACATACACCTATCCTACTTGCGCACACTGCATGGCTACCTGCACATACATTCTTGACATACTAGTAAATATATATGTGCATACATAATACACAATATATAACACATACTCAGTGAATACATAACTGTGTTCATCATTAAATCCACGCAACCATCCATAATCATCCAATTCCACCAATCCATACATATATACAATATTAACATACACACACATACTCAACATTAATACAGTGAAGAATACATATACATGCATAAACTTAACACATACATTTATATTCAAAATGATGAATCAGTTAAAGAACTATCAGTGACTCTGCCCGAGGCAGAAAAACGCGACCGTCTCAGAGCACCTCTGGGTTTTAGGTCCTAACAGAAATACACGTTCAATTCTAATTCAATTCTAATGCAGCCTTATTGTTAAAGTATTTTTCTCATAATTTTACTTTAAATATTTTAGATAAAGAAATTTAAAATATTTTACATAGGTGAAATAAATTGATGTAAATAAATTTATACAAAAATGTAACAAAATAATCTGAAAATAATCTGAATATAAATTATTAGCCCAACCAAGGAGGGGGTATCATTTTAATCAATAATCATTATAGTTCTACACTTGTTTAAGACATATTCATTATTCAAAAAACAATTTCCATAAATACTGTTCACATGCATGATTTAAAATCAATCATGTCTTATCAAATATTATCCTTGACATAATCACATCAATCAATTTCATACCACTGGTTACATATTTCATTATAACCCACTCTCAAATTATCACTAAATACCTTCAAAATAAGTAAGAATTGGTGGTGCTTGCTTGTACAAGTACATTAAAGGATTTCATGACATTACGTGACTGACAGTCAAAGTTATGATGCCAGTAGTACGAAATATTACCTGCTGAATGTGTGTTGCATTGTGGGATTTGCCTGGTGTCGCATGTCCTTGCACATCCTTTGCCGAAAGCATCAATAGTCCGGCCATCTCCCGAAGCGTGCACATGCATCTTAATGCACTTTGTCGAGCTTAGGCATGTAACCTCAATCTTTTCCAAGTTACACTGATCCCAACTACTAGTACTTGCACACTGGTAACACCTGAGGCCAAGAGCTGTGAACACAAATATAAAGTTGTTCAGATTTACATTAAACTTATATAATACATGTATGTTTAAAGGTTTATATGCAGTATGTTGAGTAGAGTACTTTAAGGAAATAATTATGTGTGCAGTCAGTAGTCAAAGTAGCAAAGCTTTCGTGTTGACTACTGGTTATATACTGTGAAAGATAAATATCTGAGCTAAATAAGACAATATGATAAGAGCTGGCAGAAAAATAAGAAGTGGAAAAAAATAAACGAAGTTACTGAAGAATGATAAAAAAACGCTATGGAAAAGCAATAAACTAATTTACGAAAGAAATATATAGGCTGTACGATTTATAGATTTCTTAACATAGACATCCATTCCTGTTAAATTTACATATTTCTTAATATATACAGTTATACCTATTAAATAATAAGTATATTATTTAATAAGTACCTTCTTTAATCTTCCCAACCACCAGGATGTTTTGCACAAAACACGCCAAGCGACTGTGAACCACGCCATGTTTACACTGCATTTCACTCTACCACATTTTCCTGCTCCCACCTGCAACTGCATGCAGCTGGCTAATCAACAAAAAAATACAAGGGGTCCCACCCCTCTGGGACACCTGTAGGATAATTTGCCCCTACAACCAAGGGTGGTGATTTGAAGCCAAGCAGTTGCTTTAAAGTGACAAAAACACATCCTAATAGGCTTAATTAGCACGTGAAAAAGGTAACCAACTGCAGAATTTCAAGGATTTCATTAAATATTTTTTTGATGTGACTCATAGCAGAAACACAACAGAAAAACTCAGTGAAATCCCCTCACAAAGCCTACTAACAGCAAACCAAGTACTTTTCAGCCGTCCTCAGACTTAATGATGTCCTATAGCTATCTTACATGGCTTTTTTGTTCGAAGTTAGAGCAGATTTCTTTGGAAACCCTATAGAAGAAGCAATACCTACCGGCGACGAGTCCGCAGAATTCTTCCGAATGTGGGGAACGTTTGAGTCCTTGGTTTAAAAGGTCAGCAGTATTTAACTACTCCGAGCTAGCCAATCTTGAACTGAGGGGGAGGGTTGAGTTAGCACTCAGGATGTCATCAATTGAGCCCAAACACGTCCAGTAGTGAAAGGGTTAAATATAGGGCCCCTAAGGGCAACTCGCGTATGGTCAGTGAGCTATTTAGGCATATACAAACAATCACGTGACCGATCATTTATTTATTTACCTTGTTACTTCCTTACTCACTCACTCACGTATTCTTCTTTCTTTCTCCCTCTTCGTTAAGTTATCATACCTATTTGTAATTTTCCGAATGAACAATAATAAAATGTGAAACAAATATGGCTAGAAGAGAACATCATCCAGTGACTGAACTAGTGAACTTTGAAATGCAAATTTGCTTTGAGCTAAAACTGAATCATAGATACAAAAATTGTTGTTGTTTTTAAGTACAAAGAAATTGTTCCTGATTATTATTCAGTGAAAGGAATACTCTGCACTCATCTGCAACACAAGAAGCCTCAATGAATTTATAGAAATGTTGCTCTTTTTAAAGTAAATTTTGACTTATTTTGGTTATATAGCGTTTCAATAGTTATGTTTGAGTTTTAGAAGTAATTTACAAAATTCGCGGCCGTGTTGTATATCGGAGATGTCCGGCTCAGATCTGTTTCTACTGTACAACACGGCTGTGAATTTTGTAAATAGTACATCGGGTACAAGAGCTTTAATAATTAATCCTTCTGGGATTGTATCTCTTCCATCCTCTACTTTATTTTTATTTGATGAATGTTCATAGCTTGATTACGTCTAGAACCTTCACTTAATAATGGATAATTGTGTTGACGCATGCAGTCTTTTAAGTAGTTTTGGTACCTTCCAATCTAAACAAGGATTGTGTGACAAAGTTATTATTTAGTGTAGCTAAATCAAATTGATCTTTAAATCAAAATGCTCCGCTGAATTTTGAAATCACATATCGAAGAGGTTTAAACGAGTTTTTATCCACATCGGCGCAGAATTGAGTTTTTGGGAATCTAACGCTAGACATTTGTAACTTGTAAACGCTTTATCAAATAGAAACGGTGCATGACCCGGAGGTCAACTGGCTGGAAGAAAACACATGTTTTATTAGGAAGGAACCTATGTGAATATATTACGTTATAGAAGTCTTTGTTAAAATGGATGGTAAAAAAAAAAACAGAATCCAGTTTAGACAAGCCAGCAACACGCCGACCACTTGAGCGGATATTTTGTTGAACGAGTCGAACCAGTGAATAAGCCTGAATAAGTATATATGACGACCTCAGCTTACCGCTGGTACATACCAGATCCTTCATAAGAATAGGGTATCCATAAGTAAAACCACCTCCATGTGTTCGTCTTTAAACACCGATCGTTATACAACTGAGTTTTTGTTTATTTCGTACGTTTTAAGTGTTCAAACACAGACTGAGACAAAGTTAACGGAAGTGACTGATGAAGGGCTAACGCTCGCCATGTCAACTTCAACTCCCTTCCCACGACTGTTAACAAACCACTAAGACTTTCAGTTGATAAAACGTGGTGTCTAATTCGCCACCTCTCTACTCATTACAATGTTAACATAACTGAACACTTTACAAATTATTGGTTTGCAATGAATTAATTATATTCCCAGCGATTCAAACAGCTACGTGCATGGATTTAAGACATACTTGTACTCTGTTAATATGCCCTTGAACAAAGCGGTTACACTGTTTTTACTCTAAGTAGAGTGCATACGAATACATCTATAACCCAATTTACAAAATAGGGATCCTTTATGTTGGCATTCGAGGATCGACAGAACTTCCGGCAGACTAAAGAAGGCTTCAAAGCTCGAATAACGATCACGTGGATTATGAAAATTCGTAATTCGTATCTATAGTCCGTACCATGCATGCTATGGACACGAGCTTCAAACCTCATTTGAGTTAGTTAAAAGACGGTAGCATTATCCAACAGATGGCATTAAAAAGGTGAGAACACACCAACAGAGCAAAACTAAAGGTGGTTAGAGTCCATAATCATGATTAGGAGTGCGTACCTTTACTTACGTTCAGGAAACATGAACGCTTCAAATGTAAGAATTTAATGATTCATCGAGCAAAGTAAACTTCCAACTGAACTGATTCACAAAACATTGCCTGGGCAGATCTGTTATACTGGAAATCCGTGGATATAAGGACATGTCTTAAGTGACCTATATGTATATGTATCAAGACTATGTAAAACTATAGAGAAGAATAGGAAGGAAGGGCGCAAATTTCCACTCACATAAGTATAACTTTTTCAAGATAACTGATGATTGTATTAATTATAAAAGTACATACCAGTTGGAACAGCAACTGCAAGAAGGACGAGTACGACAACAACAGCGAACTTCATCTCAAATCTCTTTGTCTTCCTTGATTCTTCCTTGTCTCTCGCTCTTTTCCTTTGACTTTCTCTTCCTTTGGAAGTTGAACTTCTTCCGATAGCTTTGCTGTAGCTCTGCACAAAAATGGCACTCCCAGATTAGGTTTGGGGTATGTGCCCAAGTGTCAATCTTTCTAATGATGACGTCACTATACAAGTTTCATCCAATCGTCAGAATGGTATGCCTTTGATTACGAAAATTTAAGGCATTTGAAGCGTTCACTGAAACACTTCTATATATATTCTAGGTAAATACTGGTAAACACTAGAATAACATATGAAACGTGCTTTGCGATACTGAATTGAGCTGTAAGATACATACATTTTCTAAAATTATGATTGAATTTATTAATGTAACACTTACAAGAAGTAATATTTCGTACAACCCTTTATTTCTTCCACTGCAGATAACAAAACAGCATTTTTAACTTTTCAGATGCATATTCAGAACTTGTAAAGTTATTACCCCACAAGTTTCCAAAAACGTATTTCAAAGAAGCAAGCCTAAATCGAAATAATTCTTAGTTCACAGTGGAACTCATGACCAGACCTTGTCAAATTATAACTATCCTAAACATCTTTGTCTATCACGGTAAATCCAACTGGTGTGATCTTCTCTAAGGATCTTAGCCCAATATAACGGCATCAACATGTAGACTTTTATTTTCCCAAATAGCAACTCGTTAGATTATTAACACGGTCCGAAGGCTGTGAAATGAAGAGCTAGAGGAAAACGTTTAGGAGTTTGAAATTATAACTTGAACTTAGGGTTTCTATGAGGAACCGATGAAACATTGTTGGGGAAACATTTATGAATTTCAGTATTGTTTCTGTGAGTAAACGGGAAACATTGGTTGTCGAAGGAAAATGTGCTTCCCCAACCTATCTTCCGCACACGGACTAACAAGAACGCATTTTGGGAAACACAGAAATTCGCGAATGTTTCTTCGTTTGCTCAGGCCTTTGACAGATTAATGCCAAGACAACATGATCCCAAGAACAACGTGATTGATACCTTTTTTCTGCTTTTCTACATACTGTAAGCTGAATAAAAAAGCTACTAGAATCAAGTGTATGCAGGCACCTTTTAATTATATTCTTAGGTGGCGCAATTAAGAATATTCCGGCACCTTCTATTGAAGGAAGTCGAACTATACAACCGTGACTGTTTGTAAATACATACATGTATATAATGCCGGTCATACATTGGCAAACAGGATCGATCCGGAAGACGGAAATAAAGTCAATTTGGGTGCGTATTAACGGTATAGTCTATTAGTCAGGAATATCATGAAGTAGGACCACACAAATTCACTTTGACTGTTCTGTTAATTCGAGTCCACCGTTTCACAACGTAATAAAGCAGTAGCTAGTAGAACATTTAATATATGCAGGAAAAGCGACCTAATTTAAGAATACCCTGGGTTCTAGAACAATTAAATATGAACTGAAATATGTATTTATTTATACGCTTCCTTAAACCCACGACTTGACTTCCGGCGAGTCAAGTTGACTATCTCTCATGACGAGTTGACTCAAGTCGTGTGTATTGGATGAGCATTTACGAAAAGAGTAAAACTATAGAAACAGTATGAAAGTCAGTTGCTGAAATTCCCGCAACACGCCAGGAACCTGCGTGGTAAACTGAAGAACGAATAGGAATCAAGCTAAAATTAGACTGCAACTCACACTAGGTGGTTCAACTTCAACTCACAACATTTGGTTTTCCGACATCAAAACTGCATTTTTGTGCGTGAAAATACCTGTATTTTATTTAGGTACACTTAATTTCAATCTAATCTTTACCAAGGAAGCGAAAGTGCATTAACTGGAGACAAAATTGTGAATATTATAGGTAGCCTTTAGTCAGAATACAAACGCTGTGTAGTTTGTTTTGTGAAATATTTATTCATTTCCGAGAAAAACGACAAAATTCCATTGAGCTTCAGACACGATTCGGGGAGGCCCAACAGGGTTGAAAATCGGCCGTGTTCGCTCTAATCGCGTGTGAAAACTATTGAACCAAGAATTATTATAATACTACCAGCTTATTATATGGCTCTTCCTTGTTCACTCAGAGGAATTTCATAAACCTTTGAGTAGTTTAAGACTCGAGGGAAGTAGAGAGCAAAGTACCCTGTTTTGTTTTGACAATCGGTAGGTCGAAAAGGATTGTGATTTTAACCATGTGCCATGCACAACTCCGAATTCCATAAGATGACTGATATTAACTACGAAGAATCAGGTCTTTGAAGTTACATAAAGTTTACTTTGGGCAAATTAATTCGCGCTCCTCAGGAATTTTCGCAAAACGTAAAATCACGCCATCTCGTGAATGTGTGACCAAAGCCAAAGTGTCATTAAAAGTATTAGAAGCATGTGGTTGAAGTAACAGCCTTACATTTATTTCACATTGGTAAAAAACAACACAAATATGCTAACCTTACCTCGGTTATGATATTCTGTATGGTCTATGATATTCTTTTATGGCATATTCTTTGCCGTTCTTGACGTGCCACATGACAAACGGTCGTAACGATCAAAACAGCTCCATACTTAGATGTTCCTCTTGTACACATGTATCCTAGTGCTCTTTGTGTCAATGATTCGGGCAACATCCACTAGAACCATGATAAATAAGTGCGAATAGATCAATATTACTGCTACTCCGTTTCAAGTTTCGATTTCGTTTATCAAGTCAGACCGACGATACGCGTGAAGAAAAATAAACGTTTACAAGCCAAAGTTATAAAATATACTGCATTGATTAACAATATTAAATTGCTTACCCTCGGTATCAGTGGTTCTAATACCTCTCTAACCAGTCGTTTTGGTGCCTAAAAACCTAACGTACATGGCCGTGGTATTTTATTATTTATAAATGTAGTTTGTATTGAAATGTATAACGGAGAATGTTAGAAAGAAAACATCACGGGGGGCATTCCTGCCTTTCGGCAGCTGATGCTGCGCATCGATTGCGCGACAATTAACATTGCCTCTGACCTTTGGATATGAGCTAACCTGAGTATCAGGCTCTCAAGAAGAGAAGACTGGGTAGAGAAAAGGAAAGAGAGCCTGACACAGACCCATTGAGAAAGGCCTTCCGCCTCCCAAGCATACGCCATCGAGCCATCACTTTTTAACCAATGAAATTATTATTTCCGGTTTTCAGAGATTAACATAACTGTCATCACGAGTTTTGAAGTGTTGGCCGGATTTTTCGATCTCTGTAAAGAAAATTTTGGACTTTAATACGGTATTTATATTTCATCTGTTTTGTGCTACGACAACACAGAGTTCTGTTGTTTCTTCAAGGATAATAAGCCTATAATTATCTCGAAGGTTTTAAGTTAAGTTTATGTTGCCGTGGGAATTGTTTTGTTTTTATGTTTTTATGTGAAAAAGTTCCCTCGCTGCAAGCCAAACCTTCTTCAACTTGCTGTGTTTTTATCAGCTTCAGTGGACTGACCTGACTGACGGCTACAATGACGTACGGTGACGATATTTGTTTCTCCTGTTGTTCGGTTTCCAGAACTGCGAGAAGATCGGAACTGAAAATTCCCGCCGGCAACACTCCGCAGGACGTCCAGTTTCTTTCTAGAAACATGCCTTCGAGACAGTTTTTGTGCAGGCTTAAGAATAATATTTGGTAAGAACTGTTAAGCGGCTTCCAATGCTTTCATGAAATCCATTTAAATCGTCAGTAAAAGAGAGATTTCAGTTCGCTAGTGCAGTGTTCACGGCCGTGAAGCTTGCGTTCACATTCGGTTTTGAGTCTTTTGTTTTTTTATCCAATCAGCGCAACATCCAGATTCTGGATGTTGAACACGAGCCAGTGAATGGATTTGTGTCAGGCCCTCTTTTCTTTCTTTCCCTTCTCCCCCCCCCCCCCTCCCCAAGGGCCTGATACTCAGATTGGATATGAGCTAGGAATTACTCCACGTTTATAGTTTTTCTGCAGTTGAGATACATGTGAATGTGCTCATGTTGTGGAGTAGTATAGTAATTGGGGGTTCTGGGCCAGCACCCTCGTTCTCATATTTCGACCCTATCCAGCACCTCCGTTTTCATATTTCGGCCCTATCCAGCACCTCAGTTTTTATTGCATTTTGGCACCCAATTAGAGGAGTGATTAGTATACAGTATATACTATGGTACTAACGTATATTCTTTACTTCACGATATTAACGTGTGTTGTTACTTTAGTACGTATTAATACCACACAGATGAATCAAGTGCATGTGATTGAAGAACCTCGACGCAGACGCCTCAACTAAGATATCAATTAGACACATAACATATATAGGTATTCGCAATGATGGAGAAAGTCACTTGTAGTTGGTTGATGCGGGGGGACAAGAAATGTGTAAGGAAGTGTTCTAAGATATCAGAGTACTACTGTGCTCAACACAACTTACAGATACCAAAAAGGAGCGCATTATTATTCACGTCAACTAAGATACCAATTAGACACATAACATACATAGGTATTCGCAACGATGGAGAAAGTCACTTGCGCAACGATGGATAAAGCCACTTGTAGTTGGTTGATGCGAGGAAAGGGCACGAATTGCATGAGGAAGTGTTCTAAGATATCGGAGTACTGTGCTCAACACAACTTCCAGATACAAAGAGGGAGCGCATTATACATCCCATGTTCGAAGTGTAGTCGTGGTTGTCGTACGAGTTACGGACTTTGCTCAAAGTGTGGTGCATCAAAGCGCCGTATCATTCGTGAGAAGAAATACCTCGAGATGAAACTCCACACTAAGGATTGCTTTTCAAAGGTGTTGGTGGAATTGAAGAATCATAAGGTATTTCAGTAGAAATCACGATACAAAAAGAAAAAAAGAATGAAGAGAAATTGGTATACCACCTCTCTTCATTCTTTTTTTATCAACAAACAATTAGATAATTGATAGTCCTATGGTATATACAACTAGTATGGATGATCTTCTTAGATTGCTTGGTTCCGAAATTTGTGCAAGCCTACATATCAAACCTCTTATTCCACGGTTACGTCTTAACACCGGGGAAACGTGTCCCGAATGTCTCTGTCCAATGGAAATGCAAGGAATGGAATTCATATGTCCAACCTGTGGTCTTGTTTCCGAGGCCGAATCATGTGAAGAAACGAGCAATGTTACTACTCGGCTGCGTATAGTAGGTCCGGATAGCTTTCGGTATCAACATGATCTAGACCGTACGGGCCCAAAGCAAAGTGATAACCAAGAATTGCAACTACGTACGATTATGAGAGAACTACAAGCATACAACACTGTTTATAAACAAAATTATGATCTCTCGTTTCCCACAAATGTATTAGGAATCGTAGCCGACGCATTCATCCAAGTAAAGAAAGTTTGTATCAAGCGTAGCCATGCAAGACGAACTATTTTGGCCGCGCTGCTTTACCAGGTATGTATACAATGTGGGTTCGTCCGCTCTAAAAGTGAGGTTGCTCATTTTATGCAACTCAACAACAAATGCATCTGTCGCGGAAATGACTTTATACGTTCTCTACGTGATGACGATAAAATCGATATAGATTTAAATGCCGATCGCATAGCTCCCCACATCGCAACGACTTTTGCTAAACTCGACCCCCGGGGAGTACCTAAAAATGTCCAACAAATAGTATATGAGATTGTTCATACAGCAATGGAAAACAATATAGGTACCAGCTCCATACTTCGAACTAAAGTCGTTGGGGCAAGCTACGAGGTGCTACGCCGTTCAGGATCACATATATCTCTTATCGACGTTATTAAACGATCTGGTATACATAAGGGTTCGATTACGCGTTTTATCAATGAGTTGCTTGCTTACAATTCCCACTTCGAGCCCATCTATACAAAACACGGTCTAACTAGTGATATAGTTTAATTTATACGAAGCTTTTAGCAAAGTTAAAATAAAATCCACGCTGGTTTCTTTCGTAGGAGATATCGATTTTTATCGCACTAGACCGACAAGTTGTGCTCGCAATTCTTTCCTGAGTTCGGCTCGAATTTCTTCTACGTTTTTTGACCCCCTTTCCTGCCTGTTTTTTTGTCGTATTTCGAGCTAAAGCGATTCATATTTCGATTTCTCACCAATGACGCTTCCAAACTCAGCTTCTGAAACATTACCATCGGCTAGAGCTTTTGAGACTTTGACTTCCACGGAATTGGCCTTAGCTTTTACCAACATAACGGTCTTTTCATGTTTCGATACGTGAATCCCCAGTTTCTTACTAGCAACAGCCATCGAAGCAGAAATGACGGCACAAAGAAATCCAATCGATCCTAAAGAAAGTCTCACAGGCATCCCGATTCCTGTAAATCATATACCTAACGCTGAAGCGGATAAAACACCACTCAGGCTACCGGTGGCCACAGCGATACCATGGACAATTCCACGTGCTCAGGAATATTTTTTTCGAACGATTTCGTAGTGCTTTGCCTGCTGTTCGAGTTCGGCAAGCGTATCGCAGACTTTCTGCTGTCGAAAGCTCGCTCCAACGTCGCTCAGTTCCTTTATAGCTTCTGATGGATAGATATTTGGTGCTGTTGGGAATGGTTGAATTGAATCGCCGTCCATTGTATATGCGATATATGTATGATTTACTCAATCTTCAATACGTATCGTACAGGTTGACCTCGGAAGTCTATAATATTTCCTTCCTCATCGCGAATTGTCAGGCGGAGCTGGTTTCGTACCGTACCTAGAGCTCGCATGGGTTGGGGATTCGTTATAGAGTATGTGTTTTTTGCAAGCCAAGCGCCTCGGGTCTCTATGCTAGCTAAGACGTTTAATCGATTTCCATTTAGAAGTGAGAAGTCAGAATCCACCACATCGCAAAAGACATATATTGTGTAGTTATTGTCGATCCGAAGTGTGTAACTACCAGGGTCTAGTAGAAATTCATTATCCTCTTTTTTTCCACCTATGATACCCAATAGTGCGTATAAACTTTTATTAACCTTGATTGGTTTCATAACGAATATGGTGTCATACTTAAAGATGTGATTGTTCCCAAATCTCACGCGATCAGCAGCGGGTTTAAAGGCGCCTATGATTTGACTTAGAGTGTAGATCCCTACAGCAACATCCTGTGGGAACATTATCCCATCGTCGATGTCCCACCTGAATGAGCCCTTTTCTGCTAGGTTAAACCAACTGTTCTCAAGTGTGGCTTTGAGTAGCGAAATATTATTGATAAGAATAGGGTGGTCAAAGTAGACTATATGGTCAGCCGTAGGACAGGTGACATATAAGATTACCATTATATATTAAAGGTATAAACTGCATACATATTTAGCTTTAATATGAGGAGGCACGGAGGTAATTTCAGCTACCATTATGAGGGGGGAGACGACGAGAGAGATGATGAGACCCCAACACAGAATGCTAATTTACGGTCAAAGGCTGAGATTCTAGCTAGGAGAGATAGAGAGAGAATAGCTGAGGAAAACGCGAAGATCAAAACATTGAAGCCCGAGGTCGCAACATTGAATGCCGATCTGTTGGTGAAGTTTAAGAAAAGATACCCACATGCAGATTTTCACAAGTTCTATGCATCCACGGATATAGATGGCCCTGGCAAATATTCGACGAGCATCGTATTTCGAGATGGAGATTCTAGCTATGTGGTCTATGGCGATGATGTCTCCAAGCTACCTGCTACCATTCAAAAACGCATCGATAACGCGATGTGGGATGTGCATGGAGGTTTTCCACATACATTAACACTAGATAAAAGTGTGAAATATCCTATTACAGCGGTCCCAGATACCGAAAAAGCACAAGATATCGATCTCACTAGTCTATGGATATACGCCACACCTACAAAAAAGTTCGATGCAGGCGTTCCGAACATATTCAAAGAGACCGTCATAAAGCATGTGACAGCAAATGAGTCTCATCATTGGTTATCCGGTCCGGATTTCAAATATTAGCCTCAACAATTGAATTTCGCAACGTGGTGTGCGACTTCTGGATGTGGAGTGTCGTTGTTCGACCCTACTTTCGAAACATATCCACCCGTTGTTCAAGGGTTCCTACGATTTCACGTTTATTTCACAATACGAAGAATTCTGCATGAACTTGGTGGTACTCATGGAGTGCCTCTACCTGGTGACTCTGCTTTCAAGCAACTCGATAATCTCTACAGCAAATCAGCTCTTGAGAAATTGTGCATCGAATTTGGTATATCTCGAACGCCAGACTTTCGATGGGACGGCTTAGGAGACGTCTACATATACATTCATGGAGGACTGGTGAACGCCCAAGAGAAGTATGCACACAACACTTCATACTCTGCAAAGTGGCCTGGCGGTGACTTCAAGTTTCCTGAGGAGAGTCGTACGGACTATCAGTTTCCATTGTCGTACATTAGCAATAACAACGGGAAACAATACAATTGGTTTACGCCACCAATCGGGAATGGTTTGACGGAGGCTGGATTAGGTAGATTGAATCGATCTGTCGAGGCTTTCGGATATTGCATTCTAGGTGCTCAAAACGATCTTAACGAATCCATCATAGATAGCTTCAATGTCAAAGAAAAATTTAAGAGCTTGGTCGAAGGCGCTATTCTCGAAAACGATTTAGTGAAGAGCTATGAAAACTATCTTACAGCTATACTACACACGCATAAGAGATTAGATCTAGCAATAGCTATAGGGGTACGGTTACTACCAAGCAATCTTGAGTACTACCTCAGCAAGAAGGATGGTTATAAAAATCCAATCCCGAACGCCACGAAGGATATGGTGTTAGGTGTAAACGATGTTAATGGGGAGGTTAAAGAAAAAACATACGAACTAAAATATATGGAAGGACAGATCCAAAAGAAACAATTACCACACAGCGCAAAGCAACAAGTTCCACATAGCAAAAAAGTCTCCCATAGTACCTTACCGAATCCTACTCCACAACACGAGACCAATCTAGCAGTAGTATCTATTGCTGGAGCTGGAATTGCATGGGCGCTGTTTCGTTAACGTCGTTTGTATTGCTCTACTATGAACACCACCATTGCTATGATGAATAGCCAAACGTACTCTGCTAGAGTTCCCAGAGCCTCACCAGCCATACGAAATATGAAGCTAGCAATTGCTCCAATCATTCCAGGTAGTATTTCTCCCAGCTTCTTTCCTATTGTCTTTAACCACCCACCCACCGTCTTTAATCCTTCTTTTACTTTATCTACACCATTTTTTTACTGCAGGTGGAGGCTTCGGTAGTGCTTTCGACATCTGGGAAACTATAGCACTAATCACGGCACCAATCGCAGTAACCAACGCAAGCGCAGTCATTCCATTCTTTCTGAAAATGGCTTTTATACGGTCTCGTATGGCTTCTTCTCGACGTGCAAGGAATTCTATTGCCTTAAGGATAAGTGTTCTCTCCTTCTTAGCTGCTTCCTTCTGAGCCTTGGTTGACTCTGGGTCTTGAAGTATGTTTTCTTCTAGTTTGAGATGCTCGATAGCCTTTTTATGAGCTAGGACGACTTCCTGAGCTGCCGCTTCATTCGTAGGCCCTATAACCCGTTCGAGGTCCTTCCCAATCTTCTTATATCTATCATTATCCAAGGTGGTCAGAGGTATAGGTTTCTCTTTGCTTCCTAACGCGTGAATATAGATTCTACCCCTTTGCTTTTCAGCATCCCATATGGTTGCTATCTCAAGTTCTCCCCGAATCCCCACATCCTCATAGCGTTCCCAGACGGCATCGAACAGCATCTGTTTAGCGTCTTCCGATAAGTTTTGTTCGAAAATTATCTTTCTACTGGTAAAGCTAGGAGCTTTACATTCGACTTCCGGAGCTAAGATTTCATCCATCAATTGATCATACTCTTCGTTCGTTAACGAGGTCTTCGGCCTAGTACCTTCTTTAGTATAGTCGCGTCTGTTTTCCATGGGGATCATTTCGCCTGGTACCGTAGTTGTGTCGCCTTTAAGCATTTCATTCCATTCCTCCTTGTCGATCTCATAATCTTCACCTTCTTCGGCTCCTTCCTCGGGTCTCACATCAACATCCATATTGAACATTACTACATATCTTGGTATATTCAACATGATATCGTCGAAGTTAATTCCCACACAAGCACGAAGAGAACTTCGAGCACTCAAAGCTCAACGAACCCTATATAGGAAAACTTTCACCCCATCATCTGCTAACCCGGGAGAGACGCTCTATGTGGAAGTACCAACGCTGGGAGAAAACATCGTATTAGTACCTGGTAGCTTAGCACTATTGGGTGACATCGTATTGTCTGGTGGACATGTCAATAATCATGTTGTTTCCAATGTTGGACGCTGCTTGGTTATACATCGAGTTTGTAAAATGGGAGCTGAAATAGTAGAAGACATTGCTCGGTCAGATCTCTTACAGACATATTCAGATATATACCTATCTACGCAGGAGAGAGAATCTAGAACACAACAAGGCATCCACTCAGAGAACACGAACAAGCTACGTTCTAAGGCTGGTGATGCAGGCACTTCGAATACTGGTGAGAACGCGCTCCTAGCTGCATATGGTTCCAAATATAGAATTCCGTTAGACGTAGATATTCTGACACAACATGGAGTTCTATACCCCCACGCCCTAGAAGACACTATTTCATTCGAGTTGACTCTAGCACCCGCCATCGAGATAGTGGTTGGATCAGATGCCACGAAGATAGGTACATACAAGCTTAACAACATCCAGTTAGAATATGAAGCAATCAAGAATGAAACTCTAGCTAGGCAAGCACTTCACGCATACGAAAAAGGTACTGCTTTCCTATACAACCACGCTGTCCACTTCAAGATAGTACCTATCGCCAAGGCATCAGATACTTTGATATCTCAGAACATCAATGTTCCACGACGATCCTTTGCTGGGCTACTTCTACTATTCGTAGATCCACCTACTGCCGGTATGCGAGATAGCGAAGCATTCTCAAATCCTGATATTTCGAAGATAGAGGTAGATGTCAATGGAGTTCCAAATAGATTCTTTCCAGGAGGTATGTTACCACCAGATTTCTGGGAGGCCGCAAAAGGATGGTTTGCCACATCCAATACTTCTATGACTCCTACCAAATTTCACAACAACAGATTCGCCATCCTAGTTGATTGTCGCACAGCAAAAGATTCCGCTGTTCATGGCGATGGTATGGCACAAACGGGTGGTGGAAAAGATATCGACCTTCGTATACATAGGACCGCAAACGGTAGTGGAAACGTAAACATCAGGTGATAATTTATATAAACCACAAATAAGAACTAATTATGGATTATTCTCATTTCGATATTTCGTTACTCTAGTATGGGAAGAAATACCACTTAATATAAAACAATAAGGGATCTGGAGCTTCAAGAAAGAATACAAAAACCATTTGCTGTTGAAGCAAGCATATAATTCCTTTATATAATAATGATAAAAAAAATGTAGTGTTCTAAGCTTATAGCTTAAAATACCTTCGTATTATGTACTTGCCTTGATTTGATTTTTTATTATTATTTTAAACTTAATTTCACATAATTCGTAAAATCATTGCCCTATTATGGCAGAGGCCAACTCGAAAGCTCTGCTACTTTGGCCTCTGCGCACTTATATATGTAACAATTTTTCATAATCTTTTCTTATTTTTCCTCTTGATTTATTATCTTCTATTCTCGCATTGTAACTTGCCCTATCGATAAGTGTAAAATAAAATTGAATGAATTGTATCCTCAGGTTCCGAGCATCTGTAATGAACTTCCTGGACACAACCAACACTTCGAATTATTAAAGAACTCAACATCCATCGTATTCGCGGTTTTCTGGTGCTTTTAAATTTTGCCTCTTTGCCACCTTACGTCTTCAGTAGTATATAAAGTGGGGGTTCTGGCGCAGCACCTCCGTTTTCAGTTTTATGTCACATTCGATGACCCCCTTCCCCCAAAACGTATTCGTTGGACCTTGTCGACCCCAATATGTACCAAATCCCAACTTATTATCTTCGGGGTACCATAGATGTTGTAATTTGGTACATATTGCGGCCAACAAAGTCCAACAAATACGTTTGGGTTCGGGGGCCATCAAACGTGACATAAAACATAAAACGAGGTGCTTCACCAGAACCACCACTTTATATACTACTGTAGTCCCACACGTCAACACAAGTACCTCCATTCCCCCTTCCACCATTCGTTGTCCACTTATTGCATTTCGACACCCAATTAGAGGAGGGCAGTTATATAGTATTATACTATGCTCACGTTCGTTCGAGCACCAAGGGCCATTAAGGGCTATTTACGAGGATGGAAGATGGATGTTCCAGAGGGTAACCCTCTAGGAGCAGACCCAGCTGCTTTCCTAGCCGGTGTGCGGAAGCAGACTACCGAAAAGCTCGAGGAAGAGCTACAAGACCTCAATAGCTTTAAGGTTCAGCTAGCTTTGAACATAACGCTCCGGCTCGACAAACCTGAGGGTTCCGTATATGAGATAGCTACCTTTCGTAGCTTGCAATCCGTTTTGACCAACGATGCTTAGATCCGTGGGGTAGTAGTAGAAGCACATGCTCAGATCCACAACTACATTGAAAAGTGGATTAGTCGAGGATCAAACTGGGTTATAGATAGAGTCAACATTCTATGGTTGAACATTGCTCGATATCAACCACTCCGTGGAGGTTCATATTTACCGCTACCTACAGAAATCGCGAATAAGAAAGCCGTGATCAATGTGAAAAACAATGATGACCATTGCTTCCGTTGGACACTACGCGCAGCAGTGTTTCCAGTTGCAAAAGATCCTCAGAGGATGTCGAAGTACCGAAAAGATGATGGGTTTAACTTTGATGGGGTGGATGCACCAACACCAATCTCACAAATAAAACGTGTAGAGAAGCAAAACGAGATCTCTATCAATGTATATGGTTGGGATCCGAAAAAAAGTGCTTGATCGTACATCACATCTCTAAGGAGACCTTTTCGAAGCGAGTTAACTTCTTGCTTATAGAACACCCAGATAGCGGGTTGCAACACTACTGCTGGATCAAGGACTTCAACCGCCTTCTATTCGATCAGACAAAACATAAATGTAGGAAGCACTTCTGCGAGCGTTGTCTACATGGATACGCTACCAATGCCCTTATCGAAAAGCACATTCCAGAGTGCAACGGAGTCGATGACCGAGCCATTCGCATTGAAATGCCTACCAATGAGAACAACATAGTCTCCTTCAAGAATATCAACAAACAGCTCCAAGTTCCCTACATTATCTATGCCGACCTTGAGGCTTTGACCACTAAGATCGAAGGACCTGCCCAAGACCCTGAAAAGAGCAACACACTGAAAACAGAAGAACATATTCCCTGTGGATTCTCCTACATCGTTGTACGTTCTGATGGTCTTAGCAAACCACCTGTACTATATAGAGGTATGGATACGATCGAACGTTTTCTACGATGCGTACAAGAGGAAGAGGCGAAGATCAAAGCCCAAAAGGCCAAGCCGCTATGTATGTTACCGAAACACCAGAGGGCCTATAATAGAGCAATGATTTGTCATATCTGCCAGAAGCCCTTGGTTGGTAGCGATAGAGTACGTGATCATTGCCACATCACAGGCGAGTTTCGAGGTGCCGCACACAGAGTCTGTAACCTCAAATTGCGTATCTCACCTATCATTCCAGTTGTATTCCACAACTTGCGTGGATACGATGCTCACCTACTGATGCAATCAATCTCCAAGACAGAAGGAGATATCTCTTGCATCCCAAACAATATGGAGAACTATATTTCATTCTCACTTGGCAGCCTACGATTCATCGATAGCGCACAATTTCTACTATGCTCTCTCGACAAGCTGGTAGCAAGTGCTGCCCCAGACACATTCCATCAAACTACGAAGAATACGCCCGACCCAGATAAAAACAAGTTGCTGCTGCGCAAAGGCGTTTATCCATATGAGTACATGGACTCTTGGGGTAGATTCGCAGAGACTTCTCTTCCACCAAAAGATGCATTCTATAGTAAACTAACCCTAGAGGACATATCCAACAAGGACTATGAACACGCACTGGAAGTTTGGAACGTATTCGGTTGTGAAACATTGGGAGACTATCACGACCTTTACCTCCAAACCGATGTACTTCTTCTAGCAGATGTGTTTGAGACCTTTCGCACAACATGTATGCAAAACTATGGCTTGGACCCGGCTCACTACTATACTAGCCCAGGACTCTCGTGGGATGCGCTGTTAAAGAAGACTGGTGTAGAGCTTGAACTATTGACTGACTATGACATGCATCTATTCGTTGAGAAAGGTCTACATGGTGGGATAGTTATGGTATCTCAGCGCACTGCCAAAGCAAACAACCTAAATATACCCGATTTCGATCCCAATAAGCCAAATAGCCATATAGTCTACCTTGATGCTAATAACCAATACGGTTGGGCTATGAGTCGATATCTACCAACAGGAGGGTTTGAGTGGTGCCTACCAACAGAAGAACAAATCACCCAGCACGCGAACAATTCAGATAAGGGTTACATCCTCGAAGTTGACCTTGAATATCCTCGCGAACTTCACGACGCACACAACAGCTATCCGCTAGCTCCCGAGAGAATGCAAGTGGATAAAGTTTGGTTCTCAGAGAATCAGACTGATCTGTTTGAGGAACTATACAAAGGCAATGGATCTTTGAAAGCGGAGAAGCTTGTGCCTAACCTATATAACAAAGACCGATATGTGCTCCACTACCGCAACCTACAACTATACTTATCTCTAGGTATGCGTTTGAAAAAGATCCACAGAGCACTACAATTCGACCAATCCCCATGGATGGAGCCATACATACGAATGAATACAGAGCTACGAAAACAAGCGAATAGCACTTTTGAGCAGGACCTCTACAAATTGATGAACAACTCCGTTTTCGGTAAAACAATGGAGAACCTACGAAAGCGTGTAGATATCAAACTAGTGCGCTCTTCAGAAGGAATCAGACTACAGCGTCTCTTGAATAAACCTAGCTATGCTCGCTCCACAATCTTTGACAACGATCTAGCCGCTGTACACAACTATAAAAGTAAGCTACTGCTGAACCGCCCGGTATATGTTGGAATGTCGATTCTAGATCTCTCAAAACATCTGATGTATGACTTCTACTACAACGAGCTCAAGAAGCAGTATGGGCAACGCTGTAATCTACTCTACACTGACACTGACAGTCTACTACTACAAATTGAAACTGAAGACATCTAGGCGGACATGACCACCAACAAACATCTATATGATACGAGCAACTACACCAAGGACCATCCATCATACGACGTATCCAACAAGAAAGTACTTGGCAAAATGAAAGACGAATGTGGAGGTGTTCCCATTGTTGAATATGTTGGACTACGATCAAAGCTCTACTCTATATTGAAAGTAAATGGTGGTGAGATTAGGAAAGCTAAAGGCACCAAGAAGGCAGTTGTGAAACATCGTATTCGTCATGAACAATATAAAGAGTGCTTGCTAGATAAGAAAGTATTCCGCCATGGGATGGATATGCTTCGAAGTGAAGGTCACAGGATGTATGGCATGCATATGAATAAAGTATCTCTCTCGCCATTCGATAGTAAGCGCTGGATTTCAGCAAACGGGATCGATACACTAGCCTATGGGCATAAAAACACCATTCCAGAGGAGGTAAACTTTGACGATCTTATTTGCGAGCTGCTATCCTAGATCGGTTGGGTACGAACAGAATACCCTTTGGTGGTAGTTCAGTATCTGATGGTACAACTTGTAGCTCTTCACGCACAAACCCTCGCTTTGGCACACCCTTTCCCAAATAGTACAGAACTGGTTGGTTAGGAGATATCGCACTACGTGAAACAACGTATGTCTGTATACTCCACACAGGATCAGTTGCTCGCTTAGCTCCACCTTCCAACTCACCCGGCGCATAAAGATATCTAACTAGAACATCGAACTGTAAGCGTTTTTCTTCCAACCCAACAGATCGCGAATATGTAGGAGTTTTTATGTTCACTTGCTGTGCTAATATTGTATTCGAAGGCTCTTTTCCTGTAAGTCGAGTCACTTCGTTATTCATGGCTTTGATAACCTCTGGAAGCCGCAACACCCATTCTCTACTACGTGCATCTGATCCTTCCGAAGCGAGTACCATTTCCTGTGCATATTGATATCCAAACAATCTCTCAGATAGTGTTCTATTTGCTCGCTCGACAAAGCTTTGCGCCCTATGATTACCAGCCTCACCTCGTTGGACTTTCGTACCATATCGTGCTAAAGTTTCAGACATCTGCCCCATGAATTCCCTACCAGGATCGACTTGCAACGTTTTTGGCCATTCTAGTGGACTACGCCGGTAGATTCGTTCAAAAGCTGCAGCAACTTCACCACTATCTTTCGATGCCAAAGGCTCAGCTTCTTTATATCTAGAAGCCACGTCGATCACTACCAAAGCATATTTATAGAGCTTCCGCCCACGTCCAGGTCGATCATGAGGTAGAAAGATCAAACCAGCTTGGTGAACCTCATTTGGTTTCGATACAGTCCAATGTGGTCGTGGTATATATCGTGGCGGTGGTAGGTATATCTGCCATAGGGCTTGTTTCTCTAACCAACTTGCAGCTACGTCCTCCGATACCTTTGCTGCTACTGCTAGCTTACCAATTGCAGCGTGGCCTTTCCAATAGCCCATAGGACCATAGAAGGTATTCGCAAGGCGGGCATCCATTATATATATATATAGCATAACGATGAGGCTCTAATGCGAAGAAAGAACTCGTTGGCTCGACGAGTCTTTATTTTCTTTATTTTCTTTTTGCTACAACCAGCGACTTGCAGCATAGCCAATAGCAAGCATCCCCCACCTACGTAGACTAACTCGCCTGTCTTCTGCGCACTAGAAGGTCGGTAGTAGTCGGAGAACTTGGGTTCATGCAGGTCCTGCGGACGTATACGGTGCAGTCCCACATGTACAGTATTAAATAGCGAAAGAGCGCGGTTAGCATCGTGGATATCCTCAGAAGCGTAGTGCTGCAGACGTTCCTGTTCTCGGACCCAGTCAGCCAACCTTTCACGGTTCTTCTGGAAAGCAGCCAAATCTGCCTGGTACTTCTCTATTGCCCTGTCGTGTCTCTCTCGTTCTATGGCAAGTGTATCGGGATCCTTTCCAGCAAGGTATTTGGCTAGGTAGCCCCCACCAGTGAATGCTGTTGCGTTCAAAGCTGCCCCAAAGATTGCCATAAATACGGTAGCGGCCATCTACGAACTCTTTGGAACTATACCTTTGTCGGTAAGGTATTTCTTGGCAGCTATGCTACCAGCCAATACGGCCGTCCACTTCACGTAGTTTATGATCGATGATGAAGGGTCACTAAGCATGGGCTCTTTTGTTAATTTTTTCGACACTAACCCAATACCAGCAGCAATACCAGTTAATATAGCAGCGTCCGTCAATGTTTTCATCAACTCGTTCTCTACCATTTTTGCATAACATATATGGCCTATGGTTCTAGTCTTCAAATGGTGTAGCATCTACTCCATATCCGGCAACACACTCGCTGGGGGTGCTGTGTGTTGTTCGGTATCACGCGGTAACATGATTGCTTGGGGTTCAGTATAGCACTGTATACTACCCCGCGGTGTAGGCGAGTAGTTACAACAGCTCTCGACACGTTTCGCATTGTTATTGTATTGATAGTACAGACCTATCAACGCCACGCCTATGCCAATAACTGCAAGTGTAGTGTTAGCAGATATGTTATCTAACCAGCCAGGTTCAGGTTTAGCTACCACACTTTCTTGCACCACTTCGCATTCACGCGCCAACTCGCGGGAAAGTGCTTCTCTAGCTCGTCTATTACTTTCTGCTAATGCTTTTCCAGCAGCTACGCGTCTTGGATTTTTATCAGTCGCAGTGATCCGATCCATCTGTTCCGCCATCTTGTTGCAGGGATTTACAGAGATCCGATCCTCCATCTTGTTGCGTCGTAGATGTTTGAGGTATATCAGTTGGTTGTATGTCTTCAATAGGTCGATAGCTCAATGTTGTAGCTTCGCTACTAGGAATAACTACATGACCAGCTACGTGTAGCATAGCACTAGCTAGAGCAACAAAGCGTCCTGCTTTAAGAGACAACATACCAACCTCAGCACCGAGCTCGTTGCGAACTAGTCGGTCTTCTTGTAATTCCTTAAGAAGTGCTTGTTGATCGTCTATAGTAACTAGGTGTGCAACTACACGAGTAGCTAGAATCATCACACCATCGACTAGACTCCCTGTTATTTGCTGAGCTCGAACGGCCTGGTACCTTCTATGTAATCGCTCTACATCTTTCTCAGTTAGTCTAGCAATATCTCCTAGAGATAAATTTTCCCCTAGATATTCCTTTGTGGTACCTGTCACAGCCAAAATAGACAGTTCTTCCCTATGATCAGGTACCGTATTATCGGTTAATGTGGCCTCCGACTCGAGTGGAGGACCTGTTACATCCTCATGTAGCAGTTCTAAGATTTCTTCGTCATTCATGGTATATATTGCAGTTGTGGTGGTGTGGGCAGCTCTAACACGACTGCAAAGGGGTGACGTAAGCAAAAGCATATACGAGCAAACTTATTTGTTCGTAACTCTGATTGCAACATCTTTTTCTCATCCAACCCCAACCCTCCGCCGTAGTCATCAAATATAACCTTGGCATCTAGAGCTGATGCAGTATGAAAGGCCACTACTATAGCTACGTTTTCTCGGAAGGGTTTGCAGATACTCGTGAGTTGTTGGGTGAGCACCCAAACAGAAATACCTATGTGACGAGCAGAAAAGGCCAGTTCCACGAGCTTGTCAGTTCTTCTTTTTACGTCCTTTGAGGCAGCACAATCTTCTAGGATGAGTAGGGTATTGGTCCCTTTCCAAAATGTGGTACAAACATGCAGTGCGGTATTGATAGAATCCTGTGGAGGTGACATAACGAAGAAACGAGGGTCTCGATGGGCAAATCCCCGATAGGTTTTGTTGTGGGCATATGTGGGGCAAACTAGTACGATATAGTCGAACTTACCGCGAAATGGACCACGAAGTTGCTCTATGAGGAATGCTGTTTTTCCACAATTTGTGGGTCCAACTATTAGGGCATTGAATGGAATGTGTTCTACCAGGGCATCCATTGCAAAACAGCTAGTATGTGAAACTATGAAGGGTTCCATTCAATATATTGATCTGAGCATCTGACAGGACGAAGATGTGCATGTTAACAGTTCCACTCCCTCCACTCCTATGCACACGAAGGTTGATGTCTTTTCCACCACCTGATTGGGCCAAGCCATCGCCATGAACAACTGCATCCTTTGCTGTGCGACAATCAACCAAGTTGGCAAATTTGTTATTGTAGAACTTGTGAGGTGTCATGGGGGTCATTTGCGGATCAACATCAACTGATGTGCCGAACCAACCCTTGGCAGCCTCCCAGAAGTCTGGTGGTAGCATGCCATCTTGAAAGAAGAAATTTGGAACTCCATTAACATCTACCTCCACCTTAGTTATACCTGGATTGGTGAATGACTCGCTATCTCGGGCACCTGCGGTATGTGGTGCTACGAAAAGGATCTACGTAAAGGATCTACGTATGACGGATATGTTATGGAACACCAGAGTGTCTGATGCCTTGTTAATAGGCACAGTCGTGGAGTGTAAAGCGTAGTTGAACAGGAAGGTAGCACCTGTGGTATATGCGTGCTGTGCTTGTCTGGCTAGTTTTTCATCCTCGATGACCTCATACTCTAGTTGTATGTTGTTGAGCTTGTATGTGCCTATCTTGGTCGCATCTGTTCCCACCACTATGTCAACAGCGGATGCTAGAACCAAATCAAACGAAATAATGTCGTGGAGGGCGTGGGGATACAGAGCTCCATGTTGTGTTAGAACGTCAACATCTAGTGGAATTCTATACTTTGAACCATATGCAGCCAGTATCGCAGTTTCTCCATCATTCGAAGCGGTTGCACCGTTAGTCTTCGAGCGAAGCTTGTTCACATTCTCTGATTGGATATATACCTTGTTGAATCCGAGCTTCTCGCTCTGGAGTAGAAAGATATAGATCGTAATATGTTTGTAGGAGATCTGGTCGGGTAAGGTTTTCTATTACCTCTGTTCCAATTCTACACCTACGATGAGATACTAAACATCGTCCGACATTGGCTACCACGCGATTGGTGTTGAGTCCACCAGACAATGCAATATCAGCCAAGAGTGCAAAACTCCCTGGGACTAGGACAATGCTTTCTCCTAGTTTTGGAATAGAAACATAGAGTGTCTCTCCTGGGTTGGCAGATGACGGTGCGAAAGTGCGTCTATATAGAATGCGTCGAGCTTTTAGTCCAAGTGGCTCTCTGCGTGTTTGTGCTGGAACTAACTTGGACGATATCATGTTGAATATAGCAAGATATATAGTTAAGTTCAATATGGGTGATTCTGAGGAGGATCCGCTCATACCAGAAGGTGGAGACGACGGTGGTGATGATGGTGGAGGCGATGATTATGATGATAACGCATACATTAATAGTGCCTTCAATTATTACTTTGGAGATGAAGGTGGGGAACAAATCGAAATGCACCAAATGTGGAAAACTGATGGAGAAAGTACCCAACCAGAAGGTGGCACAGCCGAGACTTCATTCACGACAACTCAAACTAAAGACGAAGCCGCTATGAGTATTGGTCTAAAAGAGCTTAAGGAATCATATAAAGATCTGAATGAAAACTTGATAAGATTAGCCCCAGACAAAGATGGAAAGATCTGGATCGAGGTTCGCAACATGGGGAAGAAGAAGGGTGATAGTGGTTGGACAAAACCAAAGCAGCTGTTCAACGATGATTATAGCATTCGCGCTGATGTACAAAAATTAAAAGGCTTCCAACTTGCAGTAGGATTGGGTGAAAAAATGATAGCACAAAACGAAGAAACGATTGAAAAGATCGAACAGAAAAATCGAGAAACTCAGACTGCCTTAGATGATCCTTCCACGTCTGAGCAGGATAAGCAGAACGCTCAGGATCAAATAGACACTAATAACCAAGAGATTCAAACACTAGAGCAAGAAAATGAGACCATCAAAGAGAATATGTCACTCCGTGAGAGGGTAAAAGAGATTTTCAAGAAGTATGGCTTGTCAGTTCTTGGATTGATGGCTGCAACAGGTGCTGTGATTGGTGTCCTACTTTCCAAGCTGGCTAAAATTACCAAAGACATTGGCAAAAAGTTAAAAGACATAGGAAACAAAATGAAGAATGCTCTACCTAATGCGATTGGGGCAATTGCTAGCTTTTTGTTTAATATGGCTGGTAAGGCCTTAGGATTCTTATCGAAGAATGTTTGGTTGTTGATAGTGGCTGTAGTCGTGTTCGTAGTGGAGCAATACAAGAAACGTTAACGAAACATCCACCATGCGGCACCAGCTGCAACAATCAATACCACGGCCAGATTGGTTTCGTGTTGTGTTCCTCGCGGAGCAGCATAAGGCTTTGCAACGTGTGGCGCAGTTTCTGGGTTGAATCCCTTGCGTAGGATCCTCAGGCTCGTGCTGATGTGGTAAGCGTTTCTTTTGCGAGGGTCCTTGCATTTGTGAAGGGAGTCCTTTTAATCCCTCATTAACCTGGTTTGATCCTAGGTGCATAACGGTGGTGGCTACCTGTAGAGCGTTGTTGTAGCCTAATATCCTTTCAGTATTCAGTATCATGTTGGTTGGCATCAGCCATTGTCCGGGTGATATAGCCATGTCCTGTTTCATCTTAGTCTGCATCACTGCTTTCTGGAAGATCTGGATAGTATTTGACATCTTGATGGTATCCTCTAAGAGCCGCAAGTACGTCTTCTGTGTTTCCAAGGCGCCACTTCCTACGCCTACTATCTGTGTACGCGTCAGAGCCTGCGAACCGGCAATGCAGTATACGTACGCCTCGATCGTCTGGTTCACCCGTAGTAGACCAGCCTTCGTAAGCCCCCTTGCATCTTTTTGTAGAACGTAGGATCTCCAGTCCTCCTTTGTGCTAGGGTTTGCCATATAAGATATGAGATCCTGGTTTTTAGCCTTCCCACCCTGATCAGCAAACAGGAAGTACGTACCGTTTGGCCATGAGTTTACGTTCTTCTCACGATCAGCTTGGAGAGTGATCCAACCACGCATATATGCCTTCGTAACCGTAAGACCCTTCCCCATATACCCTTCGTAGGCAATGTACACGTCCTCCAACCCCCCGTTTGGACCATTCGTATCCCTGAAGTCCGCCCCTTTTGGCAACTCAAACTCTTGAGCAAGTCTCGCATATGCAGCACGATTGTAGGGGTTGTTCTCAGAGTCGAAACTACTCAGTTCTGGTGTAGGCACTCCCATTTCGCACAGCACCCGCCGTATGGTGAAGTATATGTGGAAAGCAAACAGAGCACGAACCCTTCGTGGGAGAGCTTCATATGTGACATGGTCTTCCCAGGAAACTCCACATCCGCTGGTACTGCACCAGGCTGCAAAGGCGAGCTGCTGCGGATAGTAGCGCATATTTGGGCCATGCAACCACATGTATGCACCCGCTGAGGTAGTGTGATGCACTATCGTCTTGAGTGTGTTCATGAAGATGTCCTTTGGGTAGATAACAAAGGACTGGCCTGGTGCAACAAAGATCTCGATACTCTTAAAGGATGCTACGTTGGTGTGCCCTTGCTTAACCGGATATTTTGCCTCTGGATTGAACAGCAGTATCATTGGGAAGCCTCCTCTCGTACCCTGTTTTGCGTCGTTAATACGTTTTTGAATGTAGCTTGGAGACATCATCACCGTAAACCACATAGATAGAATCCCCGTATCGAAATACAATACTCGTCGAATATTTATCTCCATCTATGTCTGTAGAGGCATAAAACCGGTGAAAATCCGCATGTGGGTATTTTTTCTTGAACTTAGCCAACAGATTGGAATTCAGCGTTGCGACCTTTTCGTTTTCCGCCCTCAAATTGGCCTTCAGTGTTGCTGCCTTTTTATTTTCCGCATCCTCGCTCTCTCTCCGGGCTTGATTCTTATCCTTTTCCCGCAAATTGGCATTCGGTGTTAGACTCTCATCGTCTCTCTCGCTATCTCTCGGGCTCGGATGGTAGCTGAAAATACCTCCGTGCCTCCTCATATTGAAGCTATACATATATACAGTTTATAACTTCAATATATAATGGTAATCTTAAATGTCACCACAACCTCGGCTGACCATACGGTCTACTTTGATCAACCACTTCTTATCCAAAATATTTCGCTAGTCGAGGTCACTTTTGAGAATAGTTGGTGAACCTAGAAAAGGATGCGGCTTTCTGGTGGTGGGATACCGATGGTTTGGGGTTTCCATATACTATCGCTGCGGGGCACCACGATATCGCAAGCCTTCAACAAATCTTCGAGCCAACAATCAGTTTTGACGTTGTGAAATTCGTGAAAACCCTAACGACGGGGGTTTGGATCCTAGAGGTCAAGCAACCAATCCGGTTCAGCAGAAATCTCTGCACACTATTGGGTGTTAAAGGTAAAGAAGGGGGGATAAATGATATGATAATCAAAGTGGGTAGCCACGATCTGACGCTACAAGATATCCACACAGTGTATGTCCACTGCGATGTGGTAGATTCTAGCTTTTCAATTCAAGATGGGAAGCGCTCGACAGTACTAGCTAGAATAGAGATCAAAGGCGAAAGATTGGCAAAATCAACATATGCTTCACTACATCCACTACCCGCCCGAGCTCTAGGTACGATACAAAACAGCCTTCGTCTGACAATTCGCGATGAGGAAGGCAATGCCATAGACTTCCATGGTCGCCCGATAGGCTACGTATTGAAGCTTGAGTAAATCATACGTATATATAATGGAAAGCGATTCGATTCAAACAATTCCAACGGCGCCACACTATCACCAGCTCGGCCAGGTAGGGCAAGAGAGCTTTCGACTGCAGAAAGTCTGTGATACGCTTGCCGTGCTCGAACATCAGGCAAAGCATTACGAAGTATGCTCGAGCGCGTGGTATCGTCCATGGGGTTGATGTGGCCACAGGTAGCCTGAGTGGTGTTCTATCCCCCTCTGCGTTGGGTACGTCATTGACAGGTGTGGGGTTGCCGGTGGGGATTTCTTTAGGATCATTTGGATTTCTTTGTGCCGTCGTTTCGGCTTTGACGGCTGTTGCCAGTAAGAAACTGGGGGTTCACGTTTCGAAGCACCAAAAGACTGTTATGTTGGCTCGGGCAAAGGCTAATTCCGTGGAAGTCAAAGTTTCGAAAGCTCTAGCCGACGGCAACATTTCAGAAACTGAGTTTAGAAGCATTATTGGTGAGAAAGGGAAATACGAAAGCTCAAACTCGAAATACGACAAAAAAACAGGCGAGGAGGGCTAAAAAACGTAGAAGATCCTCCGAGATCCTAAAGGAGATGAGAGCAAAACTTGTGGCATAGAAATTGATATGTCATACGAAAGAAGCGAGCGTGGGTTTTATTTTAACTTTACAAAGATCTTCGTATAAATTAATTCGTATGCAAATTTCAGTCGGCCAGCTGTGAAAGACATAAATACAATATTTTACACCTACGTCACTGTCTAGCACATGTGGCCCAACGGGTTAAGCGTTGGACTTGTGATTGAAATGGGAGCCATTCACGAGTCCGGTGTTCAAACCTCAGCGGGCCACATGTGGTAGATCGGCTTGTGTTGGGTAAAAGCTCCCAGCCCAACACAAGTCGTAGCGCGTCTGTCGATGTGGCAGAAGTGCCAAATGTGGTCAGAAGCTGAACAAATACAGTAAAGCCGGGCCCGGCAATTAAGCAAAAACCTCTCTAGGAATGAAAATGGCGAAGGAAGGAAAAAGGTGAAAGTGGTTCCTAGAGAGGTTCTGGTGACACCAGTTTTGTTTCTTATTCTTGCGTATTTTTATTTCTTTTTAAATTAGGCTCTATTATACAAATAGACTGTGTCCGTCGAGGAACTATCGGCTGATAGTTGCCCGCGGAAATTTGATGTTCTTAAAACAAATATAAGCCCGAGAACGAAGTTCGAGGGCTTATATGCTAGTTTTAAGAACATCAAATTTCCAAGGGAAACTATCAGCCGATAGTTCCGAGACAAACACAGTCTATTTGTCGTTATTGTTCATCACAAAATTGTCTTCAGCTCTCAGCGGGCACTATCACCTGATAGTTTGCATCCGCGGACGACAACTATCACGTCACGTGATCGCTTTCAGCCAATGAGCGCGCGCCCAAATTTTGTGGTGAACTATAACGCTAGTTAGACCATGCTTTGTATATATGGGTTCGAAGTGGGAATGGTAAGCAAGCAACCCATCGATAAAACGTATGATCGAACTCTTATGTGTACCACATCGTTTAACAACGTAAATAAGAGATATACGCGATCCTGAACGACGTAGCACATCGTAGCTTGCTCCAACAACTTTGGTGTGAAGTCGGGAGTCTAGACCTATGTGGCCTTCGATTGCTATGTTAACGACCTCGTAGACTATTTGTTGGAGATGTGCTTCAGGTAGGTCGAGTTTGGTAAAGGTCGTTGCGATGTGGGTAGCTATGTGATCGGTGTTTAAGTCAATATCGATTTTGTCGTCGGCATGTAGTGAGTGTATAAAGACGCTACCGCTATAGATACGCATTTGTTGTCTAGTTGCATGAAACGAGCAACCTCACTTTTAGAGCGAACGAACCCACATTGTATACATGCATGGTAAAGTAGAGCAGCCAAAATAGTTCTCTTAGCATGACTACGCTTGACACAAACTGCTTTCGATTGAATGAATGCGTCGGCTACGATTACTAATACATTTGTAGGAAACGAGAGGTTGTGGTTTTGTTTATAAGTAGTGTTGTATGCCTGCAGTTCTCTCACAGCTGTACGTCGTTGAAACTCTTGGTTATCCGTTGGGCTCGTACGATCGAGATCGCGTTGATGTCGAAAGCTATCCGGACCTACTATACGCAACCGAGTAGCAACGTTGATCGTTTCTTCGCTTAATGCGGTCTCGGAAACAAGGCCACAGGTGGAACATATGAATTCAATTCCTAGCACCTTCATTGGACACAGACATTCGGGGCACATTTCCGGGGGATTGAGACGTAGCTGTGGAATAATAGGATTAATATCAAACACATATAGGCTACCGCCAAGCAAGCCAAGAGGATCATCCATACTATAGGGTCTATCTATTATTTAATATAAGAAAAAAAGAAGGAAGAGAGACATGATGCCGGTTTCTCTTTCTTCTTTTTTTCTTTTTCATATCGCGATTTCTAATCATCTAGAAATACCTTATGGTTCTTCAATTCCTCCAACACCTTCGAAAAGCAATCCTTAGTGCGGCATTTCGTTTCTCGGTATTTATTCTCACGAATAAGACGGCGCTGTGGTGCACCACACTTCGTACAAAGCCCGTAACTAGTACGACAACCACGACCACACTTAGAACATGGGACGAATGGGGCGCTCCCTCGCTCTTAGTATTTGAAAGTTGTGTTGAGCACAGTACTCTGATATCTTAGAACACTTCCTTACACATTTCGTGTCCTTTCCTCGCATCAACCAACTACAAGCTATTATCTTATCCGCCATCGTTTGATACATACCTTATGATAGCCTTTCTCTAATTGCTGTTTAAACGGGACAACAAATGGGTCACGTGATATGGTACCCCGGAGATAATAAGTTGGGATTGGGTACAATAGACGTCGACAAGGTCCAACGAATACGTTTTTTTGGGGAAGGGGGTCATCGGATGTGACATAAAACTGAAAACGGAGGTACTGCGCCAGAACCCCCACTTTATATACTACTTCTTCCAATAAATTAGCGAAAATACGCAAAGTATGCCTCGGCTTAACGTTTGTAGTGTCGGTTTTAGTACATGGTTCCACCTTCCGAGCATCGGTATCCGCAGTTCTAGAATTGAGCTGCATTTCTCTCGTATTCTTGACCACACCAGTGATAAATTCGTCGGACCTTCCGGGTAATCCACAGCTATATTGGTCTCTCCGCGAAAAAAAAATCATAGTAAAGCTGAGCTATGATTGTCTGAAATTAAGATATATATTATAGTTACTTCCGCTACAATCACGGATATTTAACAGCGTATTGCAGTGTTCGATAAAAATAGTACTTGATTACAATATTAGTTAGAAAGAAATGCAACACAGTAGAAAATAATGGCTTAACCGTTTCGCTCCTGAACCGATCGTAACCGGCTAATATGAAGCATGTACCTGGAAAAATATTGCATCAAATCTAGACAGGATGGAAATACGCTGCTGCGATACTATTTCAATGGATGAATGACTTCAAAGCCAGAGTTATAACAGGGAACACTTTACTCTCCCACTTTGGAGAAAACAACTCATCAAAAGCAAACACAAAATCAGCACTCAGTCGTTACAGTACCTTCTTTAGTCTTCCCAACCACCAGTTTTTTTTGCACAAAACACACCAAGCGACTGTGAACCACGCCATGTTTACACTGCATTTCACTCTACCACATTTTCCTGCTCCCACCACCAATAGGACGTTTGCATGATGGCGTCACATACTACAACTACCAGAGCAGATTTCATTGCAAACCCTACAGAAGAAGCAATACCTACCGTCGACGAGTCCGCAGTATTCTTCCGAATGGCTTTGTGGGGAACGTTTGAGCCTGTGGCTTAAAAAGTCAGCATTATTTAACCACTCCGGGCTAGCCAATCGTAAACTGATGGGGAGGGTTGAGTTAGCACTCAGGGTTTCACTAGTTGAGCCCAAACACATCCAGTAGTGAAAAGGTTAAAAAGGACCCAAAATTAGCCAGTACAACTACATTGTACCTTAAAATAGAATGCTCATGACGATCAGTTAAATGTTCAGTAATATGTAAAACACGAGGCTATGAGCTTTGTTTGAAGCAATTTCTAAATACAGTGAGATGGGGTTCAAAACCGAGGCAACGCCGAGGGTTTTCAACCCCTTCTCACTGTATAAATTTAGAAACTCGCTTCTAAAATAAGCTCTTACATGGCTTCTGAAACACCACTTTAATGATAAAATTAGCGATCTAAAAGTATTTAAATGCGAGCTGTATTTGGAAACGATTTCTAAATACTCGTCATGGTCATGATTTCAATTGGATTCAGCTCTTTTTGCTCTGACGAAGGGCTAGCGCTCGCAACGTCAGCTGCTACTCGCTTTCCAGGGCGGTTAGCATACCTCAATCGACTTTAGTTGATTATATACCAGCAATTATTAATGAGTTTGAAAAATATAATTCGTCGCCTGAGAATAATTTCAGTTATTTTCTTTTTCAAACTGCGACAACGAACTGGAAGCAACCATGTAAAACTCTTTGTTAAAACGGACGGTAAAAGAATCCAGTTTAGAGCACACAAATATACCTTGCTACACCTTTACGGCCTCCCGGTTAGCTCAGTGGTTAAGCTCCGGTCCGTTGAGCGGGTGGTCGTGGGTTCAAACCCCGGCCGGACCAACACTCAGGGTCTTAGAATAACTGAGTAGAAGGTGCTGCCTTTACATAATTGAACAGTAAACGGTTAGACCTTCTCGTCTTCTCGGATAAGGATGTAAAACTGTAGGACTAAAGTAAAGAGAGGGCCACGTGTTAGCCGGCTAACGTGTTTAAACCCTCTATAAATAAAGGTGACTTTACCTTACTTTACTTTGCTCTACATAGATTTTTAAGCCAGCAACATGCCGACTTGTTGAGCGGATATTTTGTTGAACGACTCGAACAATAGGGCAACTATCCAAAAGTAAAACCACCTCCATATCTTCGTCTTTGAACACCGATCGTTATACTTATTTCGTATGTTTTAAGCGTATGTTTCGTGTTTTAAGTGTCTCACAGACTGAGACAAAGTTATCAGAAGTGCCTTTGACCTGATGAAAGACTAACGCTCGTCATGTCAACTTCAACTCCCTTCACAAGACTAATTAATGCATTATTCTCCATGGCGTCTTTCTATCACAACAACATCGATTTATAGAGAATATACACTGTTTGCGAGTTGTTAGTTAAGAAAAAAGTTATTTTAGTCAACATGTTAAGTATTTATTCAAATTATTGCAAAGTCGAATTAATTAGATGACGTCAACCCAGGGATCGACCCAGGCTTTTACTTACGCGGTCCTGGGTCAGGAAAGGTCACATTTTCAATATTTCAAACAAGCGTAGAACATAAAGTATTCACTTTAAACCAAAACTTTCTTCACGGAAGTACTCAAAGCTTGATGTAGAATCGATATTTATGATAACAAAATAAACGTTAGGTGCACTTTAACAAACCACTAAGACTTTCAGTTGATAAAACGTGGTATCTAATTCTACACCTCTCTACTCAGTCATTACAATGTTAACATAACTGAACACTTTACAAATTATTGGTTTGCAATAAATTAATTATATTCCCAGCGATTCAAACGGCTACGTGCATGGATTTAAGAGGGAATGTTTCGAGACATACTTTTACTCTGTTAATATCGACCTTGAACAAAGCGGTTACACTGTTTTTACTGTAAGTAGAGTGCATAAGAATACATCTATAACCCAAATTACAAAATAGGGATCCTTTATGTTGGCATTCGAGGATCGACAGAACTTTCGGCAGACTAAAGAAGGCTTCAAATCTCGAATAAAGATAACGTGAATTATGAAATTGGTAATTCGTATTGATAGCCGGGAGCCGTACCATGCTATGGGTTAGTTAAAATACGGTAGCATTATCCAACAGATGGCATAATAAGGTGAGAACACACCAACGGACTAAACAGTCATAAATGAACAGAGCAAAACTAAAGGTGGTTAGAGTCAATAATCATGACCAGGAGTGCTTACATTCAGGAAACATGAACACTTCAAAGGTGTTCTGTTATGTAAGAACTTAATTAAGGATTCATCGAGCAAAGTAAACTTCCTACTGAATTTACGAAACATCGCCTGGGCAGATCTGTTACACTGGAAATCCGTGGATATAAGGACATGTCTTAAGTGAGCTATATGCATATGTATCACGCCTACGTAAAACTATAGAGAAGAATAGGAATGAAGGGCACAAATTTCCACTCACAATAGTATAACTTTTTCAAGATAATGATTTTAGTAATTACTTTCGAACATTACATAAAAGTACATACCAGTTGGAACAGCAACTGCAAGAAGGACGAGTACGACAACAACAGCGAACTTCATCGCAAATCTCTTTGTCTTTTCTTCTTTGATTCTTCCTTGTCTCTCGCTCTTTTCCTTCGAATCTCTCTTCCTTTGGAAGTTGAACTTCTTCCGACAGCTTTGCTGTACATGTAGCTCTGCACAAAAGTGGGGTATTTGTGCTCAAACATTAACAATCATTCACAAGTGTCAATCTTTCTAATGATGACGTGACTATACGAGTTTCATCCAATGGCAATGGTAATGGTCAAAATGGTGTCTTTGAATATTCCGGCTCGTTCTATTGAAGGAAGTCGAACTATACAACCGTAACTGTTTGTAGATACATATATAGAATGTCATACATTGGCAATCAGGAACAGTCTGAAAGTCAGTTGCTGAAATTCTCGCGACACGCCAGGAACCCATTGCGCGGTAAACTGAAGAGCGAATAGGAATCAAGCTAAAATTAGACTGCAACTCACACGAGGTTCACCTTCATTCAACTCACAATATTTGGTTTTCCGACCTCAAAACTGCATTTTTGTGCATGAAACTACCTGTATTTTATTTAGGTACCTGACATTTAATTTCACTCTAATCTTTACCAAGGAAGCGAAAGTGCATTAACTGGAGACAAAATTGGGAATATTATAGGTAGCCCTTAGTCAGAATACGAACACTGTTTATACGTAGTTTGTTTCGTGAAATATTTATTTATTTCCGAGAAAAACGTCAAAATCCCAATTGAGCTTGAGACACGATTCGGGGAGGCCCGACAGGGTTGAAAATCGGCCGTGTTCGCTCGATTCGCGTGTCAAAACTATTGAACCGAGAATTATTATAATACTACCAGCTTATTATATGGCTCTTCCTTGTTCACTCAGAGCTAGGAATTTCATAAACCTTTGTGTATTTTAAGACTTCGAGGGAAGTCGAGAGCAAAGTACCCTGTTTTGTTACAATCGGTAGGTCCAAAAGCTAAAAATGCCAGGAATCCAGTTACATGCATTAATTTACAATACTAGGTCGGAGGTACTCAAATACGCACACACACACACACAAATACTAAATCTACCAAAGCTTATTAATATATTACATAATACAGTTTACAGAAGATAAATGTGTTAATAATTACAGCTTAGTATTTTGAGAATGAAAGAAGCACAATTCAGTCTTATTAGCTTTTCAATGAAACTTAACGAACAACAGAATGATACTAATTAATGAGATTAATATTTGCATAGGAATTCTGTTTTTAGGTTTTCTTTAAATTTCTTGAGGGAGGTGGATTTGACATGTAAATCAAATGAATTCCACACTTTGGGCCCTTGAAACCTTATATTGAATTTGCCATAATTTGTTCTTGCTCTAGGAAGATAATAAGACTGTCTAGCTGCAGATCTTGTGTTATAATTGTGAATACTTCCAACTGAGGTAAAAAATGTATTAAAGACTGAAGGTAGCATTTGATTGTGGAACTTGAACATAAAAACTGCAATATGTAGTGTAACAAGATCACGCAGCTTAATAATATTTTGTGACTTAAATAAAGGGCTTGAGTGTTCATCAAATTTTGAAAAGGTCATAATACGCAAGGCCTTTTTTTGAAGAACAAAGAGAGGTTGAGTAGTTGTCGGGTATGTGTTACCCCAAACGATTATCCCATATATCAAAAATGGTAAATGAGGGCATAATAAAGGTTGGTTAGGATAGTAATGTCTACATAATAACGAAGTTTAGATAATATTCCAACACTTCTTTTTATCTTTTTGGCAATGTATTCAACCTGTAATTTCCAACTAAGATTTGAATCAATTAATATGCCAAGATATTTAATGCATTTCTCTTGTCGTAATTGCTCATTATTCAATGTTAATGCAAAATTGGACATTAATTTCCTTTGAGATGGATGAAACAGAACAAAATTAGATTTTTCTATATTTAATGAAAGCTTATTAGCACAAAGCCAGATGTGAATATTGGCTAATTCATTATTAATACTGGATTGTAGTATATCAAGATTCTTATGTTTACAAAATAAATTAGCATCATCAGCAAAAAGGTGAAAGTCAAAGAGGGATGAACAAAGATGAAAATCATTAATATAATAAATTAAGAATAATATTGGACCCAGAACAGATCATTGGGGAATACCGCAGGAAATAGTTGATTGGGTTGAAGTTACATTATTAACTGTTACAGTTTGCTGCCGGTTACTAAGATATGAGGTAAACCACTTTTTAGCTACACCTCTTATACCATAGTACTCCAGTTTTTTTATTATAGATTAGAAACTTGCATGTCTGTTTTAAATTGTAGTTACCAGCGCCTCTGTCGTATCTTGCAAAGTCTGAATTATATTGCCATCTTTTATTCAAGAAATCATGAGTTAAACATTCGCGATTTGTTGCTTTTCCGCGATTGACGTCACATTTTCCCCAGTATTTGATGTTGAGCAGTAGGTATAGTGAAACACAATGCCATGTTGTTTATGGAAGGCCGCATGCGATGTTGCGCTTTTCTAGCACAGGCAGTCCCTAACCGATACTAGAATATTGGAAAACATTATTAATTTTGATGCGTATGGGTTACCTGTGGTTCCTTTGCTGCGTGAGCATGGTCGTGAATTTATCGTAGTCTGTCTGTTTTTAATCCCGAAATTGTACATTCGCAGCCTAAAATTCGGACAATAAAGTTATCTGGCTGTAAAACGAACCAGCTAAATGTGTAGCCTATTTATTATTCTGTACTCTGTATTAGTTTCAAGACACAGGAGAATGTTTCTAATCTATACGAGGGGGACGTGACCTTTTCTGTTATTTCGAGAAAGAGTAGGGGATTGTCTCCCGACACAACAGCCTGGTATTCTGAGGTACTAACAATCACTCATGATTGTAAACTGCACGGTAGAACATTGCGCCGCAATAGCAGTCCGTATCACAAAAATAACCTTGGGAAGCGCATTTGTGGAGCCGAGGTGGCGCAGTGGTTCAGTGTTTCGCCTCTCACCTCTGTGGCCCAGGTTCGATTCCCGGATGCGGCGCCATATGTGAGTTTGTTGGAATCTCGCCCTTGCTCCGAGGGTTTTTCTCCGGGTTCTCCGGCTTTCCTCCCTCCGCAAAAACCAACACGCTAAATTCCAATTGGATCTGTGGATTAGCCGGGACCTGGCTTTAATTAGCCCCCATGGTTGTTTCAGGTCTCGCTAGAAATTCAGAGTTTTTATTGGATATATTCATATAGAATTTGCGCTATATAAATGAATACATTTATCTTTTTCTTAAAATGAAAATTCGCTTACTTTATAAATTGTTGTTCCCTGTAGTTCATATCCATGTACGTCATAGCTAGATAGGATACGTAGGAAATTAACCGGAGTATTTGCTGTTTCATGCTAATAATTTTAGAAACGTTCAGTTTATTTCAAGCACGCATCGACTTTTGACCACAACTTCGCAAAATTATAAATCCAGTTACGCGGGTATTAACAGTTCGCTCGCTGTCGTCCAAATATACACAAGCTCGATATCTCGATACTCGTTTTCTCGTTGCTCCGTTAGCCGTTTTAGTACCGCCGGAATTAATGAATTCAACCAATGAAATTAAGCGGAAATAACGATTGAAGTTTACAATATTTTACATTCCTTTGCCCTTCACGATATCGTTCTTAGCCAGATCCTTACTTGAAGTACTGATACACTTGCCTACTTCGCAAGCCAGACGTTCCATTCTCGATTGTTTGAGTTAGCCAATTAAAACTGATTAAACTTAACATGATATGAATTAATTAGCGACGACTCGCTTATGTCAACCGTTTCAATATCGTCAGTACAGCACTGATCAAAACGAACGAGTCTTCCAACCGGCTACAAGTACTTCTTCTTTCTGGATAAGAACTAAGAACAGACTGATGTATGTGAAGCTATTTCAACCGATTCTACATCCTTTAGCGATGTTTCGTATTGATAAACATTGCAATTGTTATGCTAATGTCCAACCAGAACGGGTGCGAAGGAGACTACTGATATATAGGCCAAACCATTTCTCAGTCAACCTTCATACATCTTCCCTACCAAAGGGAACCCATGTTATTCATAACATGATTTACTCCAGAACCTCTAAAAGGTGTGTCTCAGCAACTTCATCTTTCAAATTATCATCCTCTTTGCTCTTTTTACGGAAGCATGGTATTCCGTAGTCATCATCTGCAATCTCAGCTTCCTCGATGGTCTGGGGAAGTTTAGTAAAGAGCGTTTCCGGTAGCCATAGTGATAGTATCCCAGCAGCCATCGCGTTAGCTCCAAAGATAATGACTGGGAGAACCTGACTGACGTTAGGGAGATGGGCCTGAAATGAAACATTTCATAAGCTTATATAATAATAATAATAAAAATAATAACATATGATATATAATCATATTTAAATTCTTTACAAAGGAAACTCTCGTCACCCAAAGGTGGTTTTCAGGGAGGACCTGTTACAGAGAATAAATAAGCATCAAATATTTAAGAAATAAAAACTATCATAAAGGAAAAATGAAAGCCGCTAATATAAGGCCGAAGTGGAAACAATAAGAAACCTTTCATAATATATCGAGTATAAAATATGTGTAGTATACAAATTTATAAAGAAACTTACTAAAATCGTTGTTTAGGACTACGAACAACAATGAAGTGAGCACCTAAAACTGTTGATTGAGTTGCTGTTTCTAATGGTCATACCACTCTTTTCTAATGTCCATTCGGTATGAACAATGAAGTAAAGAGGAAACCAAGTTCTTGGCCCCCATTTTGAAAGGTAACCAAGCCTTGGGTGACATCGAAGCTGGAGTTGACTCAGCTAAGTTAGATGCTTGTATCTAGTTAGTATGACAGTCAAATCTATTGATATTCATAGAAAGAGGGTTTGCATCAGTGCAGGCTCAACTACAACTCTAAGGCTTGGTTACCTTTCAAGACTATAAAAAAACCAGAAACTCATTATTTACTCAGCATGGTTATGATCAGTCAAAAACTGTCTTAAGTCGAGATCTACAACATCGCGGTTCGGCAAACCTTGGTTATTGTCACCGTATGTCGCGGTTGAGAAAAGTAACGACATTCGTTACTTTCCCCTATACATAGAGATCTTACATATAGACTTATAACTGCATCATCATATGCAACACCATCAGACCACTATTTTACGTCCTATTTCTCTGCTGATAAACCGCCTCCTGGTTGCTGGAGGTCGCGGGTTCAAACGGTCCTGGCCGGATATCGTATGTACTCAATCAGACACCGGGTATCGAATTAACGCCGGTCTCGAATAAACGCTGCGTCGACGAGGCCGAATTTTAAATAGAAGCCGAGGACGCCTATTCGAGGTTCCGGCATCTATTCGAGTCAGTCGTGATTCTAACTAAGGTTTTAAACCAACCATAGCAACAACAGGACTGGTCATGTTCTGCCTTTTTAGTATAAATTCTCGTGAACCAAGAAAGACATAACTTTTACGCCATATACAATAGTTTTGTTTGGCATTTGTTTACCTTGAAATTATTAAGATTATAAGGAATCTATAACAGTGCGAGTGTTAGGTGAATGGAAATAAGTGAGATGGAAAAATAACGAAAAATGTACCCCATTTAATAAACGCCGGGTCTCGAATTAACGCCGGTTTTGAATAAACGCCGGGCAGACAAGACCGAATTTTGAGGAGAAGCCGGGGGCGTCTAATAGAGTAAAGACGGCACTCGGGGTCTTAAAACACCTGAGTAGAAGGCCCGGGGAGGGGGGGGAGTACTCCTGTTTATGACGTAATATATATATGTGATGCGGGGGTGGGTCAGGGTTTGGACCTAATTTTGGCAGTCAGGGTGAGAGCCTAATTGGAGCAGTCAGGGTCAGAATTTGAGCCTAATTGGAGCAGTCATGGTCAGGGTTTGGATTTGAGTCTAATTTGGGCAGTCAGGGTCGAGGTATCAAGTTTCAAGTTTTATTTCGCACTATTTACATAAATAAACACAACAGTACATTTTGAAGAAGAAAAAAAGTGAAGAAGTAAATACAGATTATATTTCAAATAGTTGGTAGTGCGCAGTGACCAAAGGAGCAAAAGCGTTCGAGTTGATCACTGCAACGTTTGTATAGACTAAAGTTAATGATTAAGCTGATAAATATTTGAAAAAGGTATAAGTCACTTATTTTTGTTGTTCGAGAAGAACGGCTTTATTTCGTTTTTGAAATCAATTAATAGAGCTTGATCGTTTCATATCTACATCAACTGTTTCCCAATTTTTTGATGAAATAAATTTAAATGTATGAATTCCATAATTCGTTCTCGCTTTCGGTCTAACAAAATTTAACTTTGCAGCAAATATTGTTGGAATATCTTTACCATTCGAAATTTTAAAACTAAATTCTGCAATTCTTAATTTAAATACGTTATCGAGTTCCAATACACCTAGAATATTTAAATATGGGGTAGCACTTTCTCTGCTATAAGCAAAAATATATTTCTAATACATTTATTTTGGTTAGTGCGGAGCTTTGCTAACTTACTTGCATAAGTATTCCCCCAGCTCATAATACCGTAATTTAAATATGGGTATACCAATGTATAATAGAGTTGCTTTAACATATTTAAATCAAGGTAATATCTTTATTTATTTATTTATTATTCCAATATTTTTTGCCATTTTGCTATTTACATGTTTAATTTGATGTTCCCAGTTAAGATGTTCATCTATATATACTCCTCAATATTAGCAATTTCAATTTTAGAGACTTTCTTCTTTGATGAGGCTATAATCATATAATTTGTTTTACTTAAATTAACTGATAATTTGTTAACGGCACAGTATTGGAGGATAAGTTTAAACTCTGAATTCATTACAGTTTCTAGTTCTGGTACGCTGTTACATGAATAGAAAACATTCGTATCATCCGCAAAAATGCGAAAGGACAGTTTTTTGAGCAATTTGGCATGTCATTTATATAGAGCAAAAAAAGTAATGGCCCCAGTGTCGATCCTTGTGGTATTCCACATGTCATATCAAGCACTGAAGATTCAGTATTCCCTATTTTAACATATTGTTTTCGAATACTTAGATAATTACTGAACCATGACAATTGGGTTCCCCGAATTCCGTATCTACTTAATTTAGCAACTAGGATCTGGTGGTTGACGGTATCAAAGGCTTTATAAAAATCTAGAAAAAGTCCACATGTTATTTGCTTATTATCAATAGCACTTTTTAAATTATCTGTTATCTAAAGATTTGCCTGTTCGGTAGAATGCTCTTTTCTAAGACCAAATTGATAATTAAACAAAATATTGTATTTTTCCAAAAATGCTATCAACTGATCATACACTAGTCGTTCGAGGATTTTACTGAAAGGTGATAGGGTTGATATAGGTCTGTAATTAAAGGGATCAGTAGTTAAGCCACTTTTATAAATAGGAGTGACTCTAGATATTTTCAAGATCTCGGGTACAACACCTGTTTTTATTGATTCATTATAGATATAAGTAAAAGGAATTGAAAGTGGTTCACATGCTAATTTTATTAATTTGTTAGGTATATCGATTGAAGCTTGATTTTCCTTTAAACCTGAGAATAATTCACAGACCTGTGATGAGTAAACAGGAGACATGACGAAGCTTGACACTGGGGAATTGTAAATATAGCTAGTTGGATCTTCATCCGAATGTTCAATGACACTAGCTAAACTTGGGCCAACATTAACAAAATGATTATTAAATTGATTTGCTATATCCAATTCATTAGAATAGGTCTTGTTATTTCTTAATAGTGTTGTTGGATATATCTGTCCTTTTGTTTTTCGCTTAATTAAAGTTCCGATTAATTTCCAGGTGGCTTTTAAATACCTTTTACACCTTTCGAAATTTATATTATAAAATTCTTTTTTACTCTGTGTTCTTATCTGATTTAATTTATTAGCATACTTTTTATATTGATTTACCTTTTTATATCATTAGAGTGAAAGCGTGTAGAATACATTTTTTGTTTAGGGTTCGTTTTTACAAAAAGTAGGGCAATCAGGGTTTTGGAGCTCCCTTTTGGGGTCAAACAGGGTCAGGGTTTGAACCTCATGGCCGCACATACATACCAATTTATCACATCAGTACCCCCGCGGGGGAGCAGGTGCTGCCTTTGTGAAACAAACTCGTTCTCGAACTGCAAATCGTTAGACCTTCGCGTCTTCTCGTACTCAAGTACGTTAAGGCCTGGTTTTCACACAAAAGTGAGGCTAAACCGCTGTCCACCTTCAGTCTCTACCTTGACTACACCAAATTATGCAGACCCACATAACTCGTCCGTTTCAATGTTGTGACGAGAATAATTATGTAAATGAGATGTCACGTGACCCCTCCACTGACCTTTTTAAACATAAAATATTTCATTTGCAAACGGGCCAATTGGCATGGCAAGACACACATTGTTTTCTGTTTCTCTGATCCCTTGCCTTTAATAATCTGACCACCCAAAACCTTACTCGATTTATTGCTCAGCGGTTTTCTCCTTTCCAATAAATAAAAGTCATGGTGTGAGGGCAGATTTTTGTCTCCTATTAAGTCCTCGATATTTTAAACCCAAAATGGTTCTTAAAGGGAGCCTTCTCATTGGAAGGATCACGTGACATGTCACATGACTGCAGTGTTTGCTTTAACGTAATTATACCAGTGCAATGTGGTAAACATTGGATTAAAACAAATTGCATAAACGCAGATAAAATAAATCAATTTTAGCCGTGTTTTAACATACTTGAAGATAAGAATAAGGACAAGGACGTAAAATCGTCGCTCTCCCGTCGGCCTTGAGTCTGTGAGTCTTACCAGACTTTCACGAGTTCATAAAGTTAAATAAAGTCGTTTTTTGTTTCTCTTAAATCTCGTGACAGACTCAACGCAATCCAGCTCGGACTTTTGCTGATTTTCAAAGTTCTTTATGAGAATTGAAAGAAAGCTTACCAACAGTGCGATATATGGAGCAATCATAGCGCCTATTCTTGCAACCATTGATCCTAGTCCCACAGCGGTGTTTCTGAAAACAAACAGAACAAGAATTACTGTAATGCTGTAATTCTTGGGTTACAAAAATGGAGGTCATGGCTGTTATTATTGTTGAAGCCTCGAAATATTTCTGGGGTTTCTTTACAGCTGCTAACCTTGACACGCATAATCTTTCCGCAGTATATTTGCACATATGGTCTATAAATACATTTAATGACACTTAATGACTGGGTGGGTGCGGCCGAGGGAAATAGGGAATTTTGCTTCCGGAGAATCTCGATTGTTTTTCCGAGTCGAAGTCGACTCGAAATAGGAATAGCACCGTTCTCTCCTGTCACTGAAATAAATAAGTCTAAGAGCACGCTTTTGTAAAATAAGTAATTTAGTTAAATATATATGTCTTGGCAGCTTGCCCCCATGCACTTATGCAATAGGTAAGGTATGGTTGTATAAGAGATCGTTAAAGTTAGCAGGGTATGTCGAGGGACGTAATGTCTTAACTTAGCAATAAGTCCAACTGTTTTGCTAGTTTTTGTGCTGATCAGTCTAATATAGAACTTCCATGGAAGGCTACTATTAATGAAATTACCAATATATTTAACATATTCTTTACAATCAAGGGGAACAAGCTTATTAGATGAATTATAAAAGACCTTAGTAGTCACCTCAGCAATTAGTTTCTTTTGATGAGGACGAAAGATTACAAGATTTGAGTCATATTTAATGTTAATTTGTTTTCTATTAGCCATACACAGAAATTAATAAGTTCATTATTTAATATAAGTGTTAGGTTTTATCTGCATATAGTAAGTTTGTATCATATGCAAAGAGAAAAATCTAAGTTTATCTGAGGCTTTATAAATATCATTGATATACAGTAAAAATAACAATGGACCAAGGACAGAGTCTTGAGGGACTCCAGAAGGATTTTCTTCTTTTTCAGATGCGTGTGAACCAATTTATATTGTTTGGTCCACCCATATAGGTATGACTTAAGTCACTCATACAAGATTCCGCGGATGCCATAATAGTGTAATTTCTGTAATACGATACTGTGGTTTACAGTATCAAAGGCCTTTATAAGATAAATAAGAACAGCACATCTGAACAATTTGTTGTCCATGTTTGCTTGTATAGTGTTCAATAGGTCATGAATAGCATGTTGAGTTGAATGCTGAGTTCTAAAATCATATTCTCCATGAAAAAGCATGTTTTTAAAATTTTATATTATAAATTATGGGATTATCCTAAGAACATGCGATTAGATTGTATGCCCAGCGTGCTTGATAAATGCACGCTCAAGAAAAAAAATCAAAACAAAACGTATTGGGGATTATTTTCGCGAGTTTATATAGATAACGGAGATAATTTCATAGACTGGGAAGAAAACATGTCCGACTTTGAGTTGTTATGGTGTGTTGAAGAAGAGAAAACTAAAAGTCGCTTCTCAAAACTAAAATAAAATGATCGGCGGGAGAATTTAGCATCGGCTTCGTACTATAAACTAGACTAAAGCGACCACAAAATGGATGCTAAAACGTTTGAAGCTGAGAAAAGCAATGTCCACCTTCTAATACAATGTTACTCATTGACAGTTTGATATAAAAAATGATTGAATTTAAGGTTGGTTTTTCTAACAGCCTGCTGGTGTATTAAACAAGAGGAAAGTTACAACACAACAACAAGACATGACTCACCAAGAACGCGACGATAATTTTAATACACATGTTTTATGCTGAAACCTGAACACTGAATTGCGAAGAATACAATGGGGTTTCTCTGGTTTCATGTAGAAATTCGTTTGTGAGGTTCCTGAATGTTCCTGAATGAAACACGGGCGATAAAATTAAACTTGCAAAGAATCCATAAGGCAGAATTTCAGAAGAGTAGATCATCATTCTAATCATTCATGTGTATAGCGGCCATGCCAACGAAGAGAGCCTCAAAAGCTACGCAACACGTCCATCAGAGCAGCAGTTACAACTCTGTTCCTTGAGATAAAGAAAATATCCTTCTTTAGACCACAGAATCAGTAATCAGTGTCAACGATGCAGTTGTTGTAGAAAATAGTCGGCAATCCTCAACTCTAGTGTCCAACTCAACCGCCTCTAATGCGCTAACGCTTTCTCTGTGAATGCTTTACCATCAGGCATTTTCAACGCTTTGCACTATCACAATGTGAAGATTAACCACTCCAGAGCATGGAAGTGGGAGAGCCTTTTGCCTTCTGGGCAATGGACTACATGGGGTCTCTGCTTGAGACAACCCGCAGAAATCGTCACATACTCGTTATGATTGACCTGTGACGTTGCAAAGTGGTGCGAAGCGCCACCCACCTAAGATAAAAAAAACGTGTTTTCTGGGTTCGGACCATCAGTAGTTTTGCACTACGATCAGAGAGCAACCTCATGCATGAGATTTACAATGTCATGGGTATCACGAAAAGGAGGTCAACGGCATATCATCCCAGGTGCGATGGCCAAGTCGGGAGGCAAAATAAGACCATACAAACCATGCTTGCTTCTTTCGTTTCGCAAAACCGCGATGACTGGAACCTATGGGCGGACTCGGTTGTCTATGCGTACAACAGCAGTAGGCAGGAATCGACAAGCATATAACCCTATGAGGCAGTGTTCGGTCGTAAGGCAAGATTACCGCTAGAACTAGACCTACATGTCTCACTCAAAAACCCCATGGTACATGCAGTCAGAATATGCTCAGTCAGTCAGAAAAGCGTTAAAGAGTTTCAGGCAGATTGCTAGGCAAAATCTGGCAAAAGCAAGGAGTAGGCAAACTCATGACCCTAATGCGTCAACCTGGAAGCCTTTCACTGTCGGACAATCAGTGTACCTGCGCAGGCGCTAGGGGCCCTTTCAAATTCCCGCGCGATCTGAAGACAATCTGAAGCCTTGCCACATCCCTGGGGGGAGGGGAGAGATAGTATTCCTCAGAAGGGAGACTGGTAACATTACCGTCACTCACACCTTAGAAGATCTGCATATTGTTGACCTCCCTAGAGTTAGAGCTGCTGGGTTGCGACGGTGTATCCGCCCTCCCGTTCGATATGGCTACGATACCGGTTAGAGTTTACTTTACATTGGGGATCTCGGAACGAGATCCGGTAAAAGGGAGAGTAGTGTAGCGGCTAACGCTGTAGATATAACGCCTGTAATTAGCATAGTACTGATATTGATACTTGTAAACCGATATACTTGTAAACCGATATGACATTACTAGCATGGTAGGTTAGAACTGACTGTACGAAAGGAAAGAGCAGAGAATAAAGCTGGTAGCTCAGTAAAAGGAGTGGGGTACTCTTCTGTTTAACTCGTGACACCTTAATCTCTTCCTTAGATGAAGAAGTTATACAAAACTGAGAAAAATGATCACTTCTACCTGATACTATGTTACAATGCACTGAAGATGACTTCACCAGGATTATTAATGAAAATGTGTGGTAGAATTTTGATAAACTCTTGTAGGTTTATCGATTGTTGGAATGAAATAGCAGCTCTGCAGTGAGATTAGAAAGTTGGAAAAAAATACAGGTTTCACATATCAGGAGATCAATGTTGAAATCTCCAAGGATATAAACTGAACCGTCACTAGAATGCAGTTTTTCCAGGGTTTTGTCAAAATAGGCCAGGAATGAATCAGGTGAATTATGTTGTATGTATATGACTCCACATATAATATTTTTCTTATCAACTACATTGTAAATGTATTTTGATCTATTATGATTTAGTTTTTGGTTGATATACATCCCCACCCTTCTGAATCAAGGGGTGGGAACATATTCAAAGGAATATCCAGATTTAGAACTGGTGGTCGAGCATTTGTAATTTTGGTTTCAGTGATGGCTATTACAAAGTCAACATTTAACTCGTTCAATAAGTGGGTCACGCCACCTTCAATCACGCTCTGATCACGTGCGACAGCGGACAACAGCGGACGTCATAATTTTTAATTAAGTCTGCTCGCTCATCCATTTTGGAGGATGATAGTTTGAGTTTTACCTGACCTGTCATGTGATATTGAATAAGCCAATGACAGCGTGCGTAATTATTCAAATGAACTATCACTACGTCGGCATGTTACGAATTAATTGATTAGAAGCCAAAATAATATTGGAATCAATGTTTACCCAACGTTTCTACCTACTATTGGACATCAATATGTAGAAAAATAGGATGTAGGAAACTCTTTTAGGTTACCTGAGTACTGTTGGATATATTTCAGTTGTGTAAAGGTAGATGTTTCCGAATCCTGTGTTGACCAGTGCCATGCCAATCTGAGCCAACACTGTAACCAGTATGGAGTATTCTACGAGAAAGTGTGGGATTGTACTAAGTGGATATATTTTGTTAGTATTGGCATCTTACTCTATATACCTTAAGCAAAAATGCCGAATACCATCTAAACTATATGATTCGCTATTATCGCAGTTCGGCTGTCTTGGATTGAAAGTGAGGCTACCGGGTTGTCCCACTAAGCCAGGTTACATAGCATACTATTACATACTATTTGCTCTGTTGCTGGTCGCGAGTTTGGATGAAAAAGCTACTTCATCTCCACTTCTGTAATCCGAATTGTACAAATAATAGCCAGAAAAGAATATGTAGGGATTCTTTTCACATATTTGCTTCCAATTAACAGTACAGAAAGCGATGGAGTTTGGAAATACGCGGAGATGTCGGCCCGCACTTAACTTCAGGCTTCGATAACCAGAGCCAGATAGAGTGAGTAAAACAACAATAATACTTCTTTGCTTAAGTGTGACAGGTTCCCTCCACAGCTAGCAGAGTTCTCTACCGGTAAAATAAAAAGAGAGAAACCTCACCTAGCAGGGCGAATGGAACACGTTAAGTTATTGTTCTCAATAAATATACACGTGCACTCTATTGCTAAGTATATTTTGATAATATGACACTAATATGACACTAATTTCATTTTGATGCGATTGATCGTTATTTTTCATTTTACGAAGGAGATTTTTGTGTACTTTGCATGGCACTATTAACTATCGAAAACGTGTCATGACCACGTGTACGAAAATTTTAATGTGTGAATAATAAATTTTGCGTAAAATATATCATGTATTTGTACTGAATCAAAGGGAAATATGTTGGGAGGTTTTATTAGAATGGTCATGGGTGTTATGAATTGATATTTCACTGTCAAATTCCTGGTATGAAGTCAAGGTTTCTTATCAGTTTTTTAGGAATTTATATATATAAATTTATCTTTAAAACAGTCGCTGAAAGTCTTTCCAGTTAATCTGGGATTTTCATGTATGACTTTCATAGTAATACCATTGTCCAGGGACATTTGATCTCTAAATTCCCTCATCAGCAAGCATACTTATTCTAATTTTCCCTCATTGACATGCAAGAAGGAAAATTAGAAGGGTATGCATTCTGATGAGGGAAGATTGGGCTGTCCCTTGGCACACCGGGTTATGGCAGGTCATTATAAAAATTAATACTTATCAACCCTGTACCCTATTTTAAGGCTCAGGAAAGGTCTTCTCTTCATTTCTCAAACCCACTTCTTCCATACATGTGGGATAATTATACGTTAAAAGCACAAACATGACATAATTAAACTCCATGCATGCTTTTTGAATATTTAGTCAGCCACATAATTACATTTTATTTTTACACTGATTACTTAATATTATATCTATTCTTCTAAAAAAACAAAACACTTATCCCCAAGGGAAGCCATGCAGGGTCCAGTTCAATCAATGGTGCTCAATCAAGCATAATGACAAAAAGTTTTCGAAAACAACTCAACTACAGTATCTTTAGTTAACGGATAGTTAATAGAGACAGACAGACTGATTTATTTAAACACGGTAAAACATCAGTTAATTTACATTAAGGGACTATACATTTAAATATTTACAATGTACTGTAATCAAAAAACTGTTTTACATATTTGCCGTGTGGGAGTTTGATGTGGAATATTGCCTTTGGATACCTTTTGTAAAGTTGGAAGAGCTGTCAGTCATTCTTAGCTCTTTAGGTAGGCTATGCCATAGCAATGCACCACTGTAACCGTATTATTTTTACCTGTAATTGGTACGGGGTTTCGGAAGAGTCAGAGTGTTTTCCGAGTTTCTAGTTTTGTGGCTTGATTTCCGTGGAGCAAAGATATATTGGGGATACTCAGGTGCTGGATTATGGGTAATTTTAAACATCATTGTCGCTGAATCTTATCCCATCCCAGCATATCAAAAACGGTGTTAGTTCTGGTGTCATATTCTGAACAGGATACTACTCTGGCGGTGCGATTATGAGGTTTGTGAAGTTTGTCAGATAACTGTATCCTAGTCCGTCCCATACTGAGCTGCAATAGTTAAAATGGGGCTCGATTAGAGTGGAATGGTTAGGTAACCCGGCAAACTTCAAAGGGCCTAACAAAAAAATGTTCATTATCGTCCCTGAACGACTGAACCCACACGTTTGTATTAGCTGAGTGATTAACATATTAGAATTTCTATTGTGTTTTGTGCACGGTCACGGTTGAATAAAGCGATCAAAGACATATAACAAAGAAGGTCGCTTTATTTTAATAATGTTGTCTCTTCTGAATTGGAAAATGAATTAGAGGAGGCCAACTGGGATTTCATTACTAATGGCAATGACGATATCGACACTGTTTATGATAAGTGGCTTAAACAGTTCCGCAAAATCGTAGATAAACATATCCCATGTGTATCAGTGACAGTAAGACCGAAAGATAAGCCATGGATGTCAAGTGAGATTCGTAGAGAAATAAGGAAACGAGATAGATTACTAAAGCGGTTTCGTAAGTGTGAAACGCATTTAATATGGACGCTCTACAAAAAACAGCGTAATCACACGACGACATTAATAAGAAAAACGAAACAAAGGTATTTTACAAAGGTTAATGAGATCCTTTCTGATCCCAACACTTGTGCCAAAAAGTGGTGGGGTATTGTTAAATCTCTTTGTAATGATAAGACAGTATCTTCTATTCCGCCACTCATTGAAAACAATGAAACTATTCACGACCCTCAATTAAAAGCTAACATTTTTAATGAGCACTTCGTTAAACAAACGGTACTAGATTCGAGATCAACAACAATTCCCCCAATGATTCATTATCAAACGGATTTTTTTCTTTCACGCTTAGTTGCAACTGACGACGAAGTTCTTACTTTACTAAGACGTGTCGATACTTCTAAGGCTTGTGGTTATGATGGTATAGGTAATAAGATAATAAAACTGTGTGCCGATGGCTTATATAAATCTTTTACATACTTAATCAATAAATCGCTTAGCCTAGGCCAGTTCCCAAGCCAATGGAAACTTGCAAATGTTATTCCGCTTTTTAAGAAGGATGATAGGGAAAGTAAATTGAATTATCGTCCCGTATCCTTGCTGTCTAGTCTTTCTAAGATAATTGAGAAAGTCGTATTTATTCGCATGTATAATTTCCTATTAAGAATTGGTTATTTGTTATTTGTTTTCACTGCAAAGAAAAACAAAGTAACGCACCCAACTCTAAATTTAGGAAGGGATATTATCAAAGAAGTTGATAATCACACTCACTTAGGGCTAACATTATCTAGTAACTTATCTTGGAGGAACTATATCGACATTCACCAAAAAGCCTCGAAACGGCTTAATTTACTTAAACGCATAAAATATAAAGTTAATAGATCGACTCTTATTGTTCTCTACAAGAGTCTAGTTCGACCAATCATGGAATATGCCGACTGTATTTGGGATGGGTGTAGCAAAACGGAAAGTGATCTCTTAGAAAATGTTCAATATGAAGTTGCTAGATTGGTAACAGGAGCTATGAAAGGAACTAGTAGAGTTCGTTTATTACAAGAATTAGGATGGGAAGATTTAAAAGAAAGGAGGCATATGCATAAATTAGTTTTTTTGTATAAAATAGTTAATCATCTCACACCAAACTATCTGTATCAGCTACTTCCTCAAAAAGTTAGTGAACGTACAATCATATCTCTGAGACATGGTGATAATTTTATTTTACCAACCTGTCGAACTGAAAGGTATAAAGGGTCTTTCTTGCCCTCAGCCTTAAAGCTATGGAATGATTTAGATTTAAAAATACGTAAAATTTCCACCTTAACCTCTTTTAAATATGTTATCAAATCTGCGTTTGGGTGTCCACAGTATAATAGGTTATATAATTTTTCTGTTTCTAGGTTTTCTTCAATTATGCACACCCGACTAAGAATGGATAATTCCCAATTGAATTTTAATCTATTTAAGAGAAACTGTATCTCTTCTCCATCTTGTTCTTGTGGATTTCTAAATGAAACTGAAATGCATTTTTTCCTCTATTGTCCCAATTATGCTGCCCAGCGAGCCAAACTTCTCACCTCTGTTGCACTTGTTCTTAATAATTGGCAAGTTTGTACGGACAGATCTAAGCTAAGAACTTTACTGTTCGGAGACGCTAGCTTGTCACTTCTACAAAATGAATATATTTTCAAGGCTGTACAGTTTTTTATCATATAAACAAATCGCTTTACTTAATCTGTCATTGCAACAGCTTGACTTACTCGCTGATTATATCCATGTACACTTAATGTATCACTGCATGAAATGGCATGTATAATGAGGTATGCTGAGTCCGTATACACCTTGTGTACGGACCGGTATACTGACGTATACTGATCTTGATGTATACGGACTGTATAATGACCAGTATACATCTGATTCATTATACGCTGTGTACGAGTTACCGTACACGGACCGGTATACTGACGTGTACTGATCTTGATGTATACGGACTGTATAATGACCAGTATACATCTGATTCATAATACGCTGTATACGAGTTACCGTACACAAAGTGTGCTGTTCACAGGAGTCATTCTTCACGTCTTCAACAATTTACAAACTGAAAAGTACAAGAGAATATATATATATAGCTCAATTATTTCTATAAATCACGGATAGACTTGTTTTATTAATACGTCTCAAGTAAACTACACTCGTATTCAATATCGTTAATTGTCTTTATTATCCTTCAAATATTTTCTTGACGCTCAAATTGGGAAATGTGATGTGTTAACATTAAAATATATCAATATGCACGCTTACGTAAATCTACGTAAAGATGGCAACCAACTTTACGCAACTTTACGTATTCAATACTGAAGAAGCGCAAAGTTGTCATTTCATGCTATGATAGTATTCTTTGACTGTGTGGTCTTCATTTCCCTGTATAAATAACGTTTGTGCCTCGAACTGAACCTCAGAATACCAGTAGCCTAGTTCCCCCATATTCATGAACAATCTTGGCCGCCGCGTGGGAAAGGTCTATTCACGATCAAACTTAAATAAGTTCAACTCCGGTTAGTAAAATAACTCAAGCATGCCATTTTAAACCTCACAGTTTATTTAAAAAGTTGTTTCGCATCGCGAACATATATCACCGAAAGTATTCACCGGCTACTTTAAACAAGGTATCTTTTTCACTTCACTGTGCGAGCTCCGTAGAAAACGAGCTGATGTTGATTACTATGATTTTTCTTCAATCGCCAGCTGCGTGTCGTCAATTAACTTGTTGTTTGTGAAGGATATCTATACAAAAGTAACACCAAATTAAAACTCCGTTTTAACAATTCAACGGGTTTATTTCAGTTCGAGATAGCGAGAGATTCGAAATAACCGAGTTCGGAAAATATAGACGAATTCTAGCCGTTTTTACTCGTATTCACGAGTTGGGGAATAATCAGAGTCTGGGCCGCCTGTGGTTTGTGTATGGACCACAATGCAATACGAAACATTCCAGTTTGCGTCCGCCATTTTGTCATCTTGAAGAATTGCTGTTATCTTGGAGTTGGAGTACTTACAATATCTGTGCAGATGACTTCAAGGACAAAGCAAAACAGACTCCAAACAACTCTGAACATCAGAAGAATATCCAGGTAAGATTATATACGAATTTGAAGGTCCAATTTGTGTGGTTTAGCCGAAAAATATGAATTTTACTCTAGTTAGAAATTATCACACCATAATTCGCCTCAATCCTCATACGGTCATGTTGTTCACTAAGAAGACTTAGTTTCAATACGGAATCTTTCATAGAAAACTAATGCTTCATCTGTTATTGTCGATGAATCATTCGTGGATTTTCCACCGAGTTTATTTAGAGTGATTCTTTTAGAAGAAGTTTCTAGCGGCCCAAAATAATTTAGACCGACAAAGCACGTGCAGGTTTCATTTACGCCGGCAGAGCTTCTTACAAAACTACATAAATAACACCGTAAGATAGAAGAGAAATGTGAATGTCCTGGTATGCTTTTTACACATTTTCGATAGAGGATTGCAACGATTAAAGTGCATTACAAAATTGATTTCGATTACAGGGAACCGATTTCAAGCCCAAAAGCAATAATTTTCATCCACTCGAATCTTTGCCATCCTTCATCAAAATTGTCCCATATTTTCTCCAGTATACCTGGAAAGCATACTCTGCTAATCTGAGCAGTTATTTTTGTCTTTCATCATGATAAAATTTGTCATTTGTTGGCAGTGGGGTCTCACTATATTCCAGGCAGAGGTGGGCCTGGGAAATGCACATATATTATGTCAACGCTGTATTGTTTCCTATTTGTTGTCAATTTCTCTATTAGACACCACGGCACGGTGAAATATACAATAAAAAAATTGCCAAGTGACTTATAATTTATTTTTTGAGTATTGAGAACCATAATATGCATTTGCATTAGAGAGAAAAAGATCACAAGTTACTCGAGTTGAGAGCACTCAAACTTTCACTAGCATGCTCCAAACTTTTCCGCAAGGGAAGCTTCTAATAATATGTTTGCTCTCTGACTTGTCCTCCAAATATTTTCGTTATATATTTGTTGTCTTTAAGTTCATTTCCTTTTGGTACCCTTCCCTGCTTGCAGAACCTTCTATTCCTCCTTCCTGTAATCGAAATGGAAGGGGAAAGAAAGCTCTGCCCCAGTCACAACATTGGGTGTTGCGCATGCATTGTGTTAATAAGCGACACAAAAACACGTGCACTTTTGTCATGCTTGGATGGGTTGACCAATGAGAAGAAAGTGATCCCACAGTAATTAGTATGCAAACTAATGATTGACATTGGCAGGTGCACAGTATCTACCAATAATAAAAACTGTATAAAAACTTTGTTTTTATAATTTATTTGTCAATAGTTGTGGATGGCAGTTAGATCAAACAATGTTGTGATGGGGGCAGAGCCTTCTCTCCCCCACCAGTCCAATTACAGAAAGGGAGCAATGAAGGTTCTGCAAGCAGGAAATTTGGTACATGTACCCTTGAGTCTCGAACAAATTTTTTTTTCTAACGTATAATGTACATACTAATATGCAGTACATGTATTTGAGATCTGCAAAATTTGAGAACCAAAATTAAAGCAATAACGATTCCAGCAAAAAAATTTCCAGCAAATTTTACCAAATCAAATATTTATTGATCACAATACCACTTTGAAAAGAAATCAGTTAAGTCCAACCAGTGAAAGAGCTTGGACTGAGACATACATTGTACGTGTATATGTTTGGGAAGCAGAACTGATTTGAGACGAATGATGCAGCTCAGTGGTAATGGATCCAAAATAACTTGGTGAAAAAACAACATTGCTAAGAACCCAATATTTACTGGAACAATGATATTGAATGAAAGGACAGTCGAGTCAAAGTACTACACAATAACAAGCAAAGTTCACATCATTTTCCTGCATTTCTTTGGTTAAATTATTCGGACAAAAGATTTTTATGGATTTTTTTTACAAGAACTGTTGTGATGTTTATGTGAACAAACACTTTTTTCCCTATCAACTCCTTCAATGTTGAAGTTTTTTAAAGGGGAACTGAAACTGAACCCTAAAGTTAACCCAACGATTATACAAAGATGTATTTGAAAGAAAATTTCTGCTATTTTATTTATCTGTGTTGCACATCTATGAAGAGAAAATTTGTTTTCAAGTTCGATTCTCTGCTGATAACTGTAGATTGTGTGGTGGCTCAATTCAGTGCAAATTTCCCAGTATCATATGTCAACATACCAAGGAAAAACAATCATACCTCCAGCACAAAGAAAACACAATGGTCCGCAATTAGAAGCTGTTATTCCATATTTTCAATGTTGTGCACAGCATGGCAAAACTAATTTATTCCCTGACTTCACAAATTACAGGGCTTGTGTCATCTGTACACAAAAAAAGAATATAGCAGAACTTATTTATTTCGAATACTACATCTACGCTACTACTTTGAAGGGGAACTGAACCCTAAAATCAACCATTTTTGAATTCGATCCTTAAGTGTATTAAAACAATATTTCAAGGGTAGTTTTTCCAATGTGTAAATTTTCCAGTAAAAATAGTATAAAATGCAGCATTTTCAACTTTGACTGGTGACTCAGAAATGCAGTGTTAGCAGAGTTTATGAGAATATATGCAATACAATACTTTATTTCACATTTCACAATGATTTTTTTTGTCACATTTGGGGAGAACATTTACTTTCAGAATGCCAGAAGAAAGTAATTTGGTTTATCGTACATGTGTATAGCTTTCGGCTGCTCTAATGACTCAAGATACTACAAATATCAGTTATCATTGACTTCCAAGTGAGAAAAAGCAGAGCAAGCAAAGATTTCAACAGAAAATCCAATAATTTGTTCCTGTGCTCTGAGTTGATTTTGAACCATGAAATACAGTGTTCGTATGGGAATCTGATGCCAAATAATTTCCGTAAAACTATTCACTGTCTGCAAGCTTAAGGTACCAGGTAAAAGATTAACTGATCAAAATTTGAGTGCTGTGGCTGTGCTGGGAAGCATGCAATCTTGTTTTCAGTTTACCAATAATACATTTATCTATATAAACAACGAGTCAAAGTCTGCAGGAAAATTTACAGACAAATTTATAGTAAACTGAAAACATGATTGCATGCTGCATCCCTCAAATTTTGATCAGTTAAGGCTAGTTTTCACTAGCGACAGAAGCGGAAGCATAAGGAGCCTTACGTTCTAGTGAAATTCAAGAAACAGAGATGGAAGTGGAATTAGCTCAACGGAGGCAGAAGTGGAAGGAACGGAAGGCTTCCTAATTCTTACATTTCTGCTTCTATCGCTTACGTTCCAGTAAGCAAACTGGAACTAATCAAACGTAAGCAAAAGCAGAATAATTTAGCCAATCAGAATGCTCATTCTCAGGCCCCTGGCAATGTAAATATAGCATTCAAGCAAGGTTTTCTCTTCTGGACAAGGTTTGTGCTTCCATCATGTTGATTTTCACAAGAACGTAAATATCGTATGCTTACAGCTCCGTTTCGGCTTCCATCACTAGTGAAACCAGGCTTTAATTATTTACACTTGCCAGCAGTGAATAGTTAAAACAATTTTTTTACGGAAATTATTTGGCATCGTATTCCCATATGAACACTGTATTACATGGTTCAAGATTGGCTTGGAGCACAGAAACAAATTCTTGGAAATCCTTGGATTTTCTGTCAAAATCTTCTCAGCAACATTTGTCTCTTTGTCAAACCTGGAAGTCGATGATAACTGTCATTAGAGTAGCCTGATTTTCAGACGGTCGAGGTTGTCCGCTCACTTTCTCCCACCTCCCCGTCTGATGGACTTTGACAGAAACTGTGTTCTGGTCATTGTTTCATTTCGACCAATCAGAGCGAAGGTTTCATTTTTAGAGAACTGAGGTATGCATGGAATGTCTAGTGCAGCCTGCATGAAGGTGAAGCCAAATGGTGGATGATACAAACGGACTTGATCCATTGTATGGCTTTGGAGAAAGCGTGCGAAACTTTCGACATTTCTGAATTATTTCCCGAACAGAGAAAGGCATTATACTTCGTTTCCCGGAAGGACCTTTGCTACCACAGCTGCATCTATAAGGCGACGACCAGGCCGAGAATCGAGAGAGGAGAAATTAGTTATATGTAGTCTTCTACAACTTCTATAGATCGTCAGAATCACGGCTCTTTCATGCACTGCAGAATATGTTCTACAGCTTCAAACTTATAGAAACAGAACGTGGAGAAACATGTTGTCCTCAGACATGTACCAGGAAAATCTGATAGGAAGCGCTATTGATATCAATTTCAATTCAATTTTTTCAATTCAATTCAATTTTATTTCCACACTGTTTACATAATCAGGTAAGCAAAATCTAAAGTATTTTAAGATAAGTAATATAATAATATAGAATTAAAAGAGAGCTATGATAGGAATATGTGTGCAGTAGTCAAAGTAGCCGAGGCTTTCGAGTTGACTACTGTCTATGTGTAACTATAAATTATGAATATCTGAGCTCAGTATATACAATATAGCAGAAAAGGAGAAAAAGGAAAGAAAAGAAAGCATAAACATATTTGTGCGATAGTTAGATAATAATGAGATAACAATTAATCACTAAAATAATACTAGTAAATTAACAGAAATAAATATTTATATATACATTGAACAGACATTAAAGGTGATTATAATTTTTTTGGAGCATGCTTATTGACAATATTATCAATTGCATTGATTGTTTTAATGGCCTTTTCATTTAAATCATTGTTGTCATTAAAAATAGAATGCCAATTAATAGAATCTATGTCAGCTAAATATTGATCCTTATTAAATTTACTGTAATCTCTAATATAAAGATTAGTATTAAATCTTTTGACTGATGTATTTAATAAACAAAAAATAGGCAAATGATCAGAAATATCAACTGTAGCAATGCCAGCTGTAATATCTTGAATAGGCGCATTTGTATAACTGTGATCAATTAAGGTTGCTGAATGGTCAGTTAATCGTGTTGGTTTAGTAATTAATGGAAGAAAGCTATTAGTATAAAGCATATCAAGGTATTCTTCAGTCTGCAAATGATCTATATACTTAAGGAAATTAATATTCATATCTCCTAAGATATAGACTTGGTATTTTTGTTGATTAAATTGTTTAATAAGTTCTTCTAACTGAATAGTAAATTCCGATAAGTTAGATTTGGGGTGTCTATAAATGCATCCAATCATAATATTTACTTTCCCTGCACCTGTATCAAGTTCTGTCCAGCATGATTCAACTAGCGAGGTTGTAAATTGTATATCTGGTCTTGGGATTGATTTCAGTTGCTTAGAAATATATATTCCAGCTCCACCAGCCATAGTGACTGAATCAGTGTGAAGAGAATTATAATTAACTAGGTTAATGTTGGATATGGTTTGGTCGTTTAATTTAGTTTCAGTTACAGCTATAATATCAGGTTTTCTATTGAGAGAGCATAATATGTCATTCAAAAGAGTTAAATTCTTTGTTAAGCTTCTGACATTGCAGTGGAAAAAGGATAAACTATTAGAATTAGATCTATCTAGGACATTATTTAGTTGAGCTAGAGAATAATAGTTTGAGACTGGAGTAGTAAGTATTAAGTCAGGGTCTACATCGTCAAATTTATCAGGATTAGGAGATAAGTTGTATAGATCATTGTCTATTATATTAAGATCAAAGTGCCAATGACCGGTTACTGCCTGAAAATCTCTTTCACTAAGATTGTGAAATGGTAGGTGAGATATTAAGTCAAATGAAATTTGAGTTTGGGTTGCTGCCATCATGTTGTATTACATAATAATCTTCTAAATAAATATAAATATCAAAGCATTTGAATGGACAGTACTTATCAGATTAAAGTGAATCTATGTACTCCTGGAATTCGTCTTGAGTTGTAAACCCGTGTGTTAGCGAAGTGTCTGTTTCTCTGAGCAAGATCTTGCCGTTTGTGGTCCAAAGATATTTGAATTTACGCTCGTTCTTGAACTTGTTTATTCGGCCAAATAGCTTCTTGCGATAAGCTGTCAATGATTCATTTATGTGAATCTTGGTGGCGGCTGTTATGCTCTTTCCAATTTCTTCTTGTACTGAAGGTAGGATGTCAGTTTTCTTGCCGTAGAGCTTCGATCTGCTTTTGTACATTTCATCCCTCTTGTCACGCTGCGTAAATTTTACAATGATACGATCTTTAACCTTACGTGTATCAGGTAATCTGTGAGCAATCGATATGTTATCTTCTTCTAGTTGAACTCCAAGCTTTGAACTGAGTTCAAGGATCAGTTGCTTCGGTTGGTCTGCGGGAAGTACAGGGATTCCAACTATTTCCAAGCTATCCCTTCGTATGTATTGTTGTAATTCATCAATGGCTGTTTGGTTGATGTCTGTCGCATATTGAGTACTTTCAATATCATCTTCGTGCTTTTTACTTGACTTCTCAAGAGCTTGAACTTGCTTCTTGGTTTGCTGGATTGATTCAGTGATATCATCGTATTTGTCTGATAAAAAGTGCTGAAACTCTTCGATCTTATCGAGTCTGTTCATCACAACTTTGATCTCGTGTTTTAACTCTGTTATCTCTGCTTTAATTTCTCGACGGATACTTGGTAGTAATTCTTTTTCCCACATTTCTTTGAACTTATTAGCAGTTAAGTTATCATCACCCATCATGGTATTAAATTATTTAACTTGCTTTGAGCTCAGATACTCCGCCGAAAGAGCGGCCATTGATTCCACGTGCTTGTTACAGGTCTCACTCTTGCCAGTTACTTATGTCGCGATGTTTATGAATCTACTAGCTACATGCTTTGGAAAATCATTAATCTTCCTCGATCGCTTTGTACATGTATGCCGTATTAAAATGCCGTATTAAAATGTCAATGAAATGTAATGATTTTTTTACAGCAGTGAACACACATACTGAGTATGTCATGGTAATAGTTTCAAGACATTTGGCAGGGCCTCTGACAGAGTGCGGAAAAAAATTGAAATTAGTGCGGAAATATTTGTCAAATAGTGCGAAAAAAAAGCTCAATAGTGCGGAAAATTGTGCAATTTTTTAGGCTAGTTTATATGCTCTGCAAATCGTTATTAGGGTAGAAAACAACTCGTTTTTGCCTTCCCGATGTCAGTAAGAGGGTGTAATATAGTAAAATCACACGAAACGAAATGAAAAGACAGTCTGAAGAAAACATGTTTTTGCAGATAACTTAACTTGACTTTATTGATATTTAAACACGGTGGCTACATTCAGTGTATAAAATATTAATAAAAATACTGGTTTTCAAGAAGGCTGTGTATACTTATAAACCTAACGGCACTATCTACCTATGCTAATTAAAAATATCAAATGAATATAACAATTATCTAATGTATAAGTAAAGTGTATGTTGCTTATGCGTGGCACAGTCAAGGTGTCTCTCTACGATATGCTTCCGTAAATGGTCAACAACAACATTACAGGACGAGCAGAACATGATATCATTATCGGCATGAAATGTCCCTTCAGGATACCGACGGGCCCTCTCCTTTGATGTAATCTTGACCGGAAGATGTGCAATCTTTTTCGGCCCGTTTGCACAAAAAACTTTCGGCTCCTTGACTACGAATTTATCCATTTGTACAACGAATGCTTAAATATTAAAGAAGCCGATGGATTTGTTCACCGTAGAACATTTCCCACCAACTTTTCATCGATCAAATACCGATTTCTATCGATGCCTGTGATTGGTCAACCCAAAGAAAACTTCTATCCAATAGCATGTATTGTTAGAATGAAAACTAGTGCCCAGCTTCCCGCAATATTACGTATGGAACGCCTGGCTGGTTTCGGACCACGAACAAAGCTGACCTTGTTTCGTTGTTTACGAAGGTAAATTGTTCTCAAAAGCATACAAATCCACTTGAAATCGAAAATGGTGTCTGTACAATTATGTAATAAGAACAATTACGCAAATTTAGGGACTTTCAAAGCGAATTTTGTATTATTGTGCGAAAATAGTACAATAGTGCGATTGGGTGCGATTTTACGCCAATAGTGCGAAATCGCACCCTCGCACTCTGTCAGAGGCCCTGATTTGGGCAATTATTTATGTTTGCAAAATTTTAAACACTTTATTTTGACAATTTTGCTGTCCTAAAAGCTGAAATATCTTAGCTTTTTCGCCTTAAGAAGACTACATCTTTCATGGAATGGCATGACATTTTTACAGGAGTGAACACATATAGTGAATATATCATGGTAAAAGTTGGATTACATTTGCCTAAATATTTACAGTGCAGTGCAAAAAGATTTCAACGGGGGAAGTGATATATCCCCTGAAAAAGAGATATATCCCCTAAAAATGATATTTCCCTTTTTGGGGAAGTCTTAGGGGATATATCCCTTTCTTCAAAAGAGATAAATCCCTTAGGGGATATTTCTTCAAAAGGGACATTTCCTTTATTTTAAAGGATATATCTCTTGAAAAGAGATATTTCCCTTAGGAGATATTTCTTCAAAAGAGATATTTCCCTTTTGATGAAGTGAAGTGAAATGTACCCTAACGGAAATATGGTATCCGGTATCGTAACACAGCCGTTAAATGAAACCTTCAAGAAGTTAAACTTCCAACACAAGCTGTTGTTGTTTCGCCATTGCAACGGCCGGTAATAAAAGCTTTGAGAGTTTATCCTACCGCGGCCGTTAATAAAAGCTATGAGAGCCGGTTTATCTTAACACAGTCATTTATAAAAGCTTCGAGAGTTTATCCTACCACGGCCGTTAATAAAAGCTTCGAGAGCTGGTTTATCCTGAACACAGTCGTTTAATAAAAGCTTTGAGAGTTTATCCTAACACAGCCGTTAATAAAAGCTTCGAGAGTTTATCCTACCACGGCCGTTAATAAAAGCTTCGAGAGTTTATCCTAACACAGCCGTTAATAAAAGCTTCGAGAGTTTATCCTAACAGCCGTTAATAAAAGCTTCAAGAGTTTATCCTACCACGGTCGTTGAATATCAAAGTGCCGACTTGTTCACACTTGTGAGGTAAAGCTTTTATCAACAGCCGTGGTAGGATAAACTCTCAAAGCTTTTACAGTTAATTTCACAAAACTTTGGCCGCATGGATTGCCAAGTTCATTTGGAACTTGGGAAGTACGTTCCGAAGTACGCAAATTACTTTTGTATCTCAATCAAATTGTGATCTTCCAACTGAACTTTGGAACTTCGGTCTGAACTTCACAACAAAGTTGGTCGCGAAGTTGGGAAGTTGGCGGTGAAGTTTGATCCAATTTTATTATGGCATATTCGTTGCAACCCGGTACACAAGCACTACTGTAGTACTGAGTGAGACAGACTAACTAAAAGGCTGGATGGGGAATTAGACGATACATTTTGCTTAATTTATCAAATTGCAAGCGAAGTGTTCACCGAAGATCAAGTCAACTATATGTTTCAAAAGGAACTTCCACTTGGAGCAAAAGCTTTGCTGATCTATCAGCTACAATAATTATTGCTCATAGACGAATCCCCGCTGCTACCAAGAACTAGTCAACGAAATCATTATGTACATGTAGAGCAAGAGGCCGCAAATGCAACAAGCAGCCATCCTGTGGATATTAAAAGCCAAGGTGATGTCAGATTTAATTTGGCACCATTTTCAGACACAAATTATTTTCAGAACCGAACACTTTACCGATAAAGCAAAATGTATCATTGTCTAATTCCGCTTTGAAAGATATAACATCCAGCCTTTTAGTTCGTCTGTCTCGCTCAGTACTACAATAGTGCTTGTGTACCGGGTTGCAACGAATATGCCATAATAAAATGGGATCGAACTTCACCGCCAACTTCCCAACTTCGCGAGCAACTTTGTTGTGAAATTCAGACCGAAGTTCCAAAAGTTCAGTTGGAAGATCACAATTTTATTGACAGGTACAAAAGTAATTTGCGTACTTCGGAACATAGTTCCCAAGTTCCAAACGAACTTGGCAATCCGCACGGCCAAAGTTTTGTGAAATTAACTGTAATAGTTTTATAAAGTTAACGACCGTGGTAAGATAAACTCTCAAAGCTTTTATCAACGAACTTTAACGGCCGTGGTAGGATAAACTCTCGAAGCTTTTATTAACGGCCGTGGTAGGATAAACTGTCAAAGCTTTTATTAACGGCTGTGTTAAGGATAAACCGGCTCTCTAAGCTTTTATAAACGGCCGTTGCAAAGGCCAAACAACAACAGCTTGTGTTGACTTCTTGAAGTGGATATATCCCGGGGATATATCCCCAATTAACGTTGAAATCTTTTTGCACGGCACTGTATGTTATCAGAATTTTGAACAGTCTTGATTTTGACAAATTGTAAAGTACAACAAATCCGGTAGTTAGATCAGTGTTGTGACCATGCGCTTGAAATACTGTACGAAAAATCCTATTTAAAAAGTTCTTGCTGCCCAAAAAACTGTAGCAGCTCAAACAGGATATGGTTAGGGTTAGTTCTGAGAAATTGACATAAGTTTGAAGCTGTAAAACGTAAGAATTCTGGAGTGCAGGAAAGTGTGTGATTCAGGCAAGCTGTACTAGAAGGCTACATAATTTCTCCTCTCTCGATTCTCTACCTGGTCGTCACCTATAGATGCAGCTGTGATGGCCAAGGTCCTTCCGGGAAACGAGGGGTAATATTGCCTTTTGCTGTTCGCGAAATAATTCAGAAATGCTGAAAGTTTCGCACGCTTTCTCTAAAGCCATATCAAGTTCGTTTGTATCGTCCGCCATTTGGCTTGTCCTTCATGCAGGCTCCACTGGACATTCCACGCATACCTCAGTTCTCTACAAAATCAAACCTTCGCTCTGATTGGTCTAAATGAAATGACGTCAGGAAGACGGTTTCTGCCAAAGTCCATCAGACGGGGAGGTGGGAGGAAGTGAGCGGACGACCTCGACCATCTGAAAATCAGGCTATCATTAGAGTAGCTGAAAGCCATATGATAAACCAAATTACTTTCTTCTGTCATTCTGAAAGTAAACTTTCTTCCCGTATGTGATGTCATACCTTCTCATATACTTCACTGACAACACATTCTGAGCCGCCAGTCAAAGATGAAAATTCCGTGTTTAAAATATATATTTTTTGGAGAGGGGGGGGGGGGGGGGGGGGGATTTACACACTGTGCAAAAACTACACTTGAAATGTTGTTTTAATATACTTAAGGATTTTATTCAAAAACAGTTGATTTTATGGTCCAGTTCCCCTTTAAATGATTTCAGTGATTCAATTTGCCTACACTCAGGAAACCTTTAATCCTATTTCTCAACTGTGCTTGTGGTGGCTTGTGACGTTACTGAACCAGAACACTATTTCTCTCTCAACATGGCAGATGTGAATTTCAATACTGAAAGTGAAGGGCAGTAAAGCGACGTTTTCTTGACATTTAGTGTACAAGTCTCTAGTTTAGGATTTCATGGTTAAAATCCAATTTAATATTACCCTTTTGTACCATATTTTGAAGCTTCAGAGTCCAAAGGAGGCGAGAAAATGCAGATGGCAATCGTACAGGCATGTTTTTTTATTATTATCAAAACTAAGTTTAGTATTAGTATCTAGTTAAGCAAATGTTTTCAGTGCATACCAAATGTTGTGCTCGTTTTCTGGTTGAAGAAATATACTAAAGACGACCTATTTAAAGAACTATATATTGACTTGTAATAATTAATTAGATTGTGTTGTTGATACTGAATTGAGCCACCAAACTGCACAGAGCAAACAGGAACTTTATATACGTACATGTACTGCGTCAGCTACATGTATGTAAGCTAAACATGATATAGTTAGATGACAAGTCTAACACCACATCTCGGATAAGGGACAAACTTAGCTGATGCAGTGTATAAATGTCCTGTTTGGTTCAGCACTGTTTGGCAGCTCAGTTCGATTCAATTCAGTATCAACAACATACTGTAATTAATTATTACACGCCAATATACTTAGTTTATTTATTCAACCAGAAAATGAGCACAACATTTGGAAATATCTGCTTAACCAGATACTAATATTAAACTTAGTTTTGGTAAAAAAACATGCACCTACCATTCTAAAATAGATTGTCTCTTCTACTGTCAAGGGCGTAGCTGCCTTTAAGCCATAAAGACCTGGCTTAACAGGAATTTTGGTGATTTTTATGCTGTGGCAGTGATTTTGTTCTGTTTTGTATAACTTTGATTAGAAACTCAATTCTAACCCTTGAGTGAGCACGGTGAATATGCTATTTACTGCAGTCTATTCAACTGACCCCCAACCTTACTAAAACATTGCATCGAAAATGCTGGAAATAGCATTTCAGAGCTTGTAAATAAAAAAAAATACTCCACAATACTGAGCATGGATTTTGGAGACCGACAATAAATGCCAAAGTTATGGCTTTTCATTTGCAAAAAAAACTTAAAATTGGACTGAAAAGTGTTGTAAAATCTTCCATTTTCGTTGTAATGGCAAACACATGCTCGGTTTTATGCACCTGTAGGTTTAGCAAATATTCATAAATTAATAGTACATGTAGCTCAAAAATCTATGGAGAATTTAGAATTTTTTTTTTTTGATGATGTCATTGTGACATCACTTGATGACATCATCAGACTACAAGTCTTTACCCTTGGAGTCACCTTGAGAATAATTATTGCCCATGCACTCTCTAATTTTCTTGGTTTTGTGAGGCTGCAAACTTTCATTAGCAATGGTAGATTTAATTATGTCTGTGAGCCCTTAATAACTTCATATTTATCATAACGAAATTGTGCTAAATGAAAACACATCGCCATATATAGCATACTTTACTTTAAACATCTATTTAAAGTGCACCTAACGTTTATTTTGTTATCATAAATATCGATTCTACATCAAGTTTTGAATACTTCTGTGAAGAAAGTTTTGGTTTACAGAGAATACTCTATGTTCTGCGTTCGTTTGAAATCGTGGAAATGTGACCTTTCCTGACCCATGACCGCGTAAGCAAAAGCCTGGGTCGATCCCTGGGTTGACGTCATCTCGTTAATGCATTATTCTCCATGGCGTCTTTCTATCACAACAACATCGATTTATAGAGAATATACACTGTTTGCGAGTTGTTATTAAAGAAAAAAGTCATTTTAGTCAACATGTTAAGTATTTATTCAACTTATTGCAAAGTTGAATTAATTATATGACGTCTACCCAGGGATCGACCCAGGCTTTTACTTACACGGTCGCGGGTCAGGAAAGGTCACATTTTCACGATTTCAAACAAGCGCAGAACATAGAGTATTCTCTGTAAACCAAAACTTTCTTCACAGAAGTACTCAAAACTTGATGTAGAATCGATAATGATGATAACAAAATAAACGTTAGGTGCACTTTAAAGCTGAGGAATTTGACCAAAAAAGGAACTAACTCTTGACATCACAATAATGTCATTATCTAAAACTAATTTAACCAAAACCTTAAATTTTACTTCCATAGTAACCTGAGAATATTTCATTCAATTTCAGACAATAATTATTTAGGAAATTATGCCATTTAATCTAATTTTGGGAATGCTCAACCCAGGCAATTTCGGGGTCATTTATGCCCACCATGCCAGGTGCTTTTCTTTTCCTTCTCCCCTCATCCCCCCCCAAAAAAAAAACCACCCTTTTTTGTCCATTGCCAACTAACTACCCTTGGGTATCTGAGGATGAAGTGAAACTATGAATTCTTTCTCAAACAGTGAATTTAAAATAACTTTCAAACATTTTCATTGTACACTATTTTACCACAGTGTCTCCTTTATTTGATGTGCCTTAAAGTGCATATAAGCCCTGGCTAATTATATTTCTTACGAAGAGACTAGATGCCATAGACAAAGGATTTATTTGTCATGGTGTATTGGCCGTTCAAAGTTGCCCAAAAACGTGTCTTGGGTTGCCTGTGGACGAAAATCAAGCGCACGAGAGCGCTTTACAAAATTGGCACTGGATCTAGTTTTGACGTCATCAACAGAACACGCTCGATGCGCCATTGCATTAAAGGCTTGCCGAATATAGCTCTCCGAAACGTTTAGCGCGATATGATCATCTTTCTCGGTTATCTATTCAATTATTTTGCAAATAAGCCAACGTTTTAAACCCGCGAAGAGACGAGTTCTGTTGATGACGTCACGTTTGATTCTCGTCCCAGTCCCCGAAGGTGCGCGGAAATTATTCTACATTTGGAAGTTTAGTCGCTAAAAAAATTATGAAAACATTTTTATTTTAAAATTTCAGAATTTTTTTTTTACCTTTTAAGGTCTAAGCTTTGAAAAAAAAGCATAATTGGCCAGGGCTTATATGCACTTTAAGTTTACAATAATTACTGCAGTGTCTACAAGACTTGACAGCAAATAGGAAACAACTCACTGCTGACATAATATAAGTGCATTCCCCATCTCTGCCTGGGATATAGTGAGACCCTTGACAGTGTCTCTTTAATGGCAACAGAATCTAAGACTGTGTTGTCCAAAAATACAATGGTACTACCTTGGATAGTCTCCATATTAATAATATTGGATCATAAAGACATGTACCGTAGCATATGTTTTCGCAAGATGTTCAGTTTGTCGATGTGTTTTTTAAAGTTGAATACTTACTAATTTAGTGACCAGATTTTTTAGCTTTCCCTGTTGTTTGTCTGTAATAAACTTAGCAGCTTTTTTCTGGCTATTCCGGTTTATTAAACTCCTTTTACTGACAACTAGGTTCATGTCGTTTTCAAATTGAAAGATATGCTAAAGAAAGCAAGTTGGCCTGACTGGAGAATACCCAACAAATTATGTTAGGCCTCTAAAAAAATGGATCAAACATGGTTTCTGGGAAACTCCTCCCCCACACTTCACCCTCTCCTTTAATGATTAATCATTAATAGAAATATGCATATCCAAGGGAGGGAGGGGTGGGTGGGTAGTTTCCCAGAAACCAGGATTGAGCCAAAAAATATGATAACATGTATGTGGTATGGGTATGTGGTAGACTTTTATACTGATATGGGTACATGGATACTACCATTTGCAAGCTACCGTTAAGCGTGAACCTTTTTCCGCGTTCGTTTACGTTTGAAACTTAGACGTCTGGCATCCCAAACCTTTACAATTTGTCGGCAAACTAATTAGTTTCAACCTTAATGTTGAAAACCTTTGATATGTCTTCTACCGTCTTGTAACTCAGATTATGCCAAGAGACAGTTGTTGTCTTGCATCTCCCATAATTCTGAGCGTCCAAAACTTTAACTTTAACCGATATTTATATGATTTAGTGCGTAGCGCGAAGGAAAATCTAGCTGAAAAGTTTCCAAGCCTGAATCCCACTTGCTGAAACATGAAGGCGGGACATGTCAAAGGTTGCCATTATCGCGGTTAAATTGCAAAGGTTTGTGCCGCCAGACGTCTAGGTTTCAAACAAAAACGAACGTGGAAAAAGGTTCACACTTAACGGTAGCTTGCAAATGGTAGTATATACATGTAGGTAGACTTGGTATGGACACATTGTACATGGATAGACTTTTATTCTGATATGCAAGGTTAAAAAAAAAAATCAACACCCACTCGCTTGCCATATGATTTTCTCTGGATTCAAAACTTAGTGTCCTATCAGTAAAAAAAATATGTATATTCCCATCCCTGAAAAGAATGATGCATAAGCGAAAGGTATGATTTCAACCATTTATAACTTTGCTAGAATACCATAAAGGCCACATGCCAAACTAGGATGCCTTTTTTTGAAGAAAAAAAGTTGAAGGGCTATAAGTGCTCCTACTTAAATTTGAAGCAAAACCTCTGCAGAAGAGATTGGTGTAATTCCAAATGACTCGTGCCAATAGTCCAGTTTCGTATTCGAAAATTACCACTGAATGCAATGAGTACAGATGCATGTACACAGGCTTAGCCTCATTCTGAAGTTAAACATTCATAAATACCAGCGAGAAGGTGGGCTATTCACAATGCTGTGTATTGTTGTAGTTTCACGCTTTGCACCTTCTCGCTGGTATTTAAGAATGTTTAACTTCAGAATGAGGCTAACCCTGTGTACATGCGTCTATATTCATCGCATTCAGCAGTAATTTTTGAATACGAAACTGGACTATTGATACTGCAACATTGAATATGGTTACAACTTTCATTGTCATTTCTTCTGTAAATCACTCCAAATTCTTCTGCCAATTCTTCTCCAGAATTCTTCTCCAATTAACTGACAACATTTTCAAGGAACCTCATTCCATTATGTACATGCATGTACAAGAGAAAGCAAGGCTTTCTGGCAAAACTATATGCACACAAGTCCAAGGCCTGAAAGTGCTTGTACCCACGTATAAGCCACACCCCTAACTTTGGCCCCTGTTTTTCTCTAAAACAGTGCAGCATACCTGTACATGTAGGTATTTATGATAAGTTAAAGTTAATCCCCCATAAAGACAACATGAAATCAATGACAATTAAGTTAAAACCTTATTCCTGAGAGATATCAAGAAAACTAAAAAAATTAATAAATGAGTGCTGGATATGAACAAAATGGGATTTCACCCTAAAAAAACTAAACTAAGCTATTTGGTAAGAATTGGTCCAGTGAACAGAAAGAAAATCAAGTTGTTGTACAGTTGATTTAATATTTGTAATGCACCGGTTGAATGAACTTCATGGATTCATGCTCATTGCAGCAATTTATAAATCTGTTCTTTGTCTTTGGGATTGACTATTGATTTTCAGGGCCTGGTTGTTTGAAGCAAGAGTAACTTTATGCCTAGGATAGTGCTAAATCTGTACAGTTTAACCTTGGGTTAGCAATTTAACCCTGGGGTAGCTCTTACACTTGCTTCAAACCAGGCCCAGAACAGGGATATTGAACATTGATTTAACAGAGGGACTTTATCATACTAGTCTTTGCCTCTTGTGGTATGGCTGAACAAATTCTTTTTTCCCTTTCCATTTAATTTTAAGCAGCTTAACCTTTTAAATGAAAGAATAAAAACAAATTCAAGTGTGCAATTTTGCTGTCTCGGAGGCTTCAAAGCTTTTTGTAAGTTGTAAATACCAGCCTCTATTTTATATTCCCTCAAAACATATTTTATGTATATAAATTTGTAAAACTGGTAATAATGTACTGTCATTACTGTTGGAAAATATACAACAGGAGAAGTGAAACTTCACCTTTATACATTGTAAGTGAAATTTTGCCTAAAAGACAACGGAAATTTCACTTGTTCAGGTGAAATTTTACTTCCCAGTTAAATAAGACAATTGAAAACATGAAAGAAAGTATTTTGTTCATATCCAGCACTCATTTATTTCTCTTTTTTAGTTTTGTTGATATCACTCGGGAATAAAGGTTTTAACTTGTTATTGATTTCACGTTGTTTTTATGGGGAATTAACTTTAACTTACCATAAATACCTACATGTATGCCGCACTGTTTTGGAGAAAAGCAAGGGCCAACATTGAGAGTGTGGCTTATACGTGGGTACAAACAATTTCAGACCTCACACTCGTATAGTTTTGCCAGAAAACCTCGCTTTCTCTTGTACATAATGGAATGAGGTCCCTTGAAAATGTTTTGAGTTAACTGGAGAAGAATTATTGAATAGAATTAGCAGAAGAATTCTGGAGAAGAATTGGCAGAAGAATTTTGAGTGATTTAAAAACAGTATACAGAATAAATGACAACGAAAGTTCTAAACATATTTGAAGGGCTGTGTGCAAAAAGGGCGTAAGTGACTCTTGATCACATTCTAAATTCTCCTTCAATTTCTTTGTTTTCTAAGGGAGAATTTAGAACGTGATCAACAATCACTTACGTCCTTTTTGCACACAGCCCTTCATTTGATGTTGCAGTATCAATTAGCCACTTAGAGATGAGTAGGGGATTGGGGCAAGTCCAATCTCTCAAGCTTCACTAGCTTCACTTCTGGTAAAGCGTCTTCTTTCAAGCTTATTTTGTTTACTCTGCTAGTATTCGATGAGTTATTTGCCATGTTTGTTTGTATTCTGTATGATACATGTCCCCAGTAACGATCCCAAACGCCTTTGCGAGATTGAACTCGTCCTAATCCCTGGTCGTTTCTAAAGTGGCTAATTGGAATGACTTGGAATGACACCAATCTCTTCTGAAGAGGTTTTGCTTCAAATTTAAGTAGAACACTTATGAACCTTTTTTTCCCAGAAAGGCATCGTAGTTTTGCATGTGGCTTTTATGGTACTCTTGCAAAGTTATATGGTTGGAATCATACCTTCCGATTATGCATCATTCTTTTTAGGGAGGGGAATCTACATGTTTTTTTACTGATAGTACACTAAGTGAGAAGAGGATTTGGCAAGCAGTAGTAATAATAACAATAATATATTCTTTAACCAGGGTGAACCCTTCAGCCAAAGCTGTTATCAGTGGGTGCCCTGGGAAATCAGAATAATTAAATAACAAAGTATAAAAATATCAGACAATATTGCAGTGAAAGTATATGTACAAAGTTATCCTATAACTAATGTCTACAATATTATTTAAAATTCAAAAATATAAAATATATCTCATTTTGTTTTAAAAACTAACAATGATGATGCTTCTTTAATGTATGTTGGTAGATCATTAAAATATTTTGCCCCTGAGTAAAAAACAGCCTTTCTTTGCAGTTTCTATCTTAACTTTAGGAATTATGAGATCCAGGCCATTTGGGCATGAGAGGTCTTATCGTAATTTATACCTCCGGTATAAATTCGCAAAGTGACTTTCGAGTTTCGATCGAGACGCATTTAGCTTTAAATTACTGTCAATCCACTCGAGACAATTTCAACTTTGTGGGGCATGTTTACATTAGTACTATTAGCGCAGTTGGATGCCACGAAGTGACAATTCAAACGTTTACCCAGAGGCTGATTTCGGAAAGGGCATATAAATGTGTTTGTTACCAGCTTCGTGAATAATTAAACTAATATTTCTCTCATTTTATTTTTTGCAGTGATGGTGACTCAGAAAATTTATCTGGAATCGGCAATGGTGGTATCGGTCACAGTGCGCCAAGAAGCACCATTAATGATGAACTGGTGCATGAAACAAATGATGATAGCTTGGACTGTGATGATGATCAGTTTTGAATCTAGTTTAGATCGAGATGTATTAGGAGCAAATATGTTCTAAACTCATTATTTAATTCAGTTTCTCTACAAAATCCCTGAATAGAAACTGGCGTATACGCCACTATAATACACGTAAATTTGCTAGCTCCGCTGTTCTAGGCAATTTTCTTGATAAAAGGGAGAGAGAGAAGGGGTGTCAGATCGAAAAGGTGAATTGAGATGAATGGAGTTCTATCGAACCACTGAACTATAAAGAACAATTACCGATGCCTTGGGCTGCATGCATGAATACTGCATGTGAAATGATGTAAAAAAAGTAAAAATATTGTCCCTTTAAAGTTTAAATAAAGGAACTATACGGTTAAAATGAATTTACGTTATCATTTTTCTTCATAAGATCTGATTTAGTGGCTGGAATCTATCGATTAATAAACGTCATACTATCGCGTAATAATTTATACCGCAAATTAAAACTGATTTCAAATTAAACTATTACGGAGCATTGTAGCTTCCTTTTATACCAAACAGTATTCCTGATATGTCCGTATACGCACCAGTATACGTGTTGTGTACTGTGTGTAACAGGGCGTATAAGAAAGGTTGTGTATAAGGCAGGTAACACTTGTGGCAGGTTTCCTGTTATGTCCGTATACGCACCAGTATATAATTGTATACTGTGTGAAACAGGGTATATAAGGTTGTATATATTAAGGAAAATAGAAGGATTCTTACAGGTGATGTATGTATGATGACCAACCTGCCACAAGTGTTACATGCCTTATACATAACCTTTCTTATACGCCCTGTTACACACAGTACACAACACGTATACTGGTGCGTATACGGACATATCAGGAAACCTGTCACAAGTGTACCAGATCCTGCCATTTTCTAAGCATACCCTGAAAATATAAGGACCGTATCCACACATTACACATCCTGCCATCCTCGTATATCTGCCTTACACACGTGTTTATACGGACTGTATAAGATGTGAATAAGGGCTCGTATACAGGCCATTTCATGCAGTGTATGTAGTTTTTCTTTATTCTCCTGTTTTATTTGTATTTAAATTGCTTGTAGACTTGTAAATGTATGACTGTGTAAGTTTCCTAGATGAGCATTTGCTCTTGAAGCAAACACAGATAATATATATGGTTAAAAAAGAAAAAAAAAAGAAAAAAAAAGAAGGTCGCTGGGTTCCAAAAGGTCTGTTTTTAGAATTTCCTAATACCCCGACACGGTTTCGTAGCGGAGATATGACATTTTGTGAAGATTTCAGACAAATCGAACAAATTCCTCTTTAGTTGGAGCTTTTTAAAAACTCTAAATTTTGATGAAAATCGGAACGCAGAAAAGAGCAATTGAAAAATCTATTTTTCCAGTGTGCGCGAACCTGTAGCCCCGCCCCTCCAACAATTAGTGATCTATTAGCCAATCATTCACCATCATAGTTTGACAGACTGTGTGTACTCTTGAAACTATCTGTCAAAATTTCCCGCCGAGCTAAGTTGTCGCATCCCAAAATTAAATTCTATAGTAAGTTATTGGTTCGTAGTTTTCTTCTTGCGTTAACGGCTAATGCTAAAAAATGTGAAAGACCTAACAAGCCTCGAAAGCGAAATGGAACATCTATACTGAAGGCAAAGAAAAGTCAACGAAATTAAATCGAAGTTGAATGCCAGTGTTACCAATATGAAAGGCAACCGTCTGAAAGAACACGGCAATACATGCGGAGATCGTGGTGTTGGATTCAAGCGAGTTAGAGCCAAGAGTCAGACTTTCTGTTCCATCTAAGCTTTTTTGGAAACAAAACTTCTTTCGGCTGGCTTCTTCATCTTCAGGTTTTCGCCACTGCCTGAAAGTGCCGAAAATATGAACTCTTGTCGGGTTTTGCGAGGGACTTTGTCTATTATGCGTTTTTGGCCTTGTTTTGTTGGTATTTTTCTTCGTTGTCCAACGGCATCCTACTTGCTTTTTGGAATACATAAGGCAAACAATAACGTGAGCAGCGGCAGTACACAGGCTAGACCAACAACCGATTGGATTATTGAATCGTGTGTGGAAAAACTTTTCGCATACGCGCTAGCTTTCCAGCGCTTTCGTTACAGCTGAGTGATCCTCTTGTCATATGTTAATTGCATACTTCAACAACATATGTTAATTGCATACTTCAGCAACATGCAACATTAAATTGATTTGTTAGTCAGTGAGTTCAACTTCGTCCAAAAAATTTAGCATTTAGAGCTAACCATCATATAAGTATTGACAGAGCAGGAATATTGACTGTCACACAACATTTAGAGACTACCACTCATATAAGTATTGACTGTCACAAAGCATTTAGAGCTAGCCGTCATATAAGTATTGACAGAGGAAATTGTCGGAAGATACGACTTTTCACAAAGCATTTAGAGCTAGCCATCATATAAGTATTGACAGAGTAGGATATGTAGGAGATATTGACTGTCACACAACATTTAGAGACTACCACTCATATAAGTATTGACAGAGGGATATGTAGGAGATATTGACTGTCACACAACATTTAGAGACTACTACTCATATAAGTATTGACAGAGCAGGGATATGTAGGAGATATTGACTGTCACACAACATTTAGAGACTACTACTCATATAAGTATTGACAGAGCAGGGATATGTAGGAGATATTGACTGTCACACAACATTTAGAGACTACCACTCATATAAGTATTGACAACGGAAATTGATTACCCTCCAAGAACTACGTAGGACGGCAAAACAGTTTGGCCTTCGTGGCTTCTATAAGTTACGCAAACACGAACTCATTCATGCAATAGATTCAGCTTTGGTTAATGAAGAACGAAATAGGTATGGAAGACACATCAAAATAGGTAGGTTTCCAGCTCTTCGAGGAGATCCAGAAAATCCACACAAACGTGCTCAACGTTCGCGAGAACTCAAACAACTTAGGGAGGATGCAATAGCAAGTCTACGTGCTAAAACTGTTGCAGCCCAGATGGAAGCTAAACCTCAAATGCGGGTACCACATCTACGACGAATAGGACGGAGAATCCTACAAAATCCTCGCAGTGAACCACTATCACGCAGCATCATTCGAGAGGCAAATACTATTCTCGATGAGAGAGATGGCACACTTGAGGGAGAAGAAAAAGGCAGACGCACGATTAGGTGGCGATTTTTCAAAGGTGTGGCGAGTGATTTGACACATAGGATCATGGAGAAGTTGACAGCAAACGTCGAAACCAGTTTCTATCTACGCTATAGCTATGCCTACCGCATTCGTAACGTCAAGGACGGTCGTGTAATGATATTTTCCAAGACAGGTTCAGGATCTCCATGGATAAATATTCTAAGCGATGCGGTGGGATGGATAAACAACAAGGAGATTGCCAGATTGAATCCCGATAATATAGAGCGACTCGACACTCAGTGGGTATTTATACGTTGGATCCAAGTGGATGTCAAAGTCATAATCGATCGACAACCTTTGTTGGGTACCGGGCCATTACCACAATGGCTTAGACAGAAAAAAAGGGATGTTTTCCATCGACAAATACAACGATAACCTATGCCTTTGGCGATGCCTTGCTATATACAGAGGGACAGCCGTAGATAGGTGTACAATCGCAGCTCGAAAATTAGCCCAAGAGTTCTATCAATTGGTAGCGCCTATACGAGATACTCCCAAAACTTCACTAGACCAGTTGGATAAGATCGAATTGCACTTTGGGATAGGCATTTGCGTGTATGAACCTACAAAGGATGGCGCTTGGCATCTGACACGACATGCAGCTCACTACAAGCATATGATGACGATTGGGATATATGAGGGACACGCCTTCTATATCAAGAAAGTTTGGCAACTCGGAGATCTCTACATCTGTAATGATTGCAAACAACGATTCACGAAAGGCTCAAATCTCCAACGTCATGCAGATCGTTGTAGTCGTGGTGAAACGAAAATCGTTTGTTCAGGTGCAACAATCACAGCCCCACAATCTGCATTCGAAAAAGCATTCTGGCCAGTGTGCCGAGCGAGTAAGAAAGCCCTACGTTGGTTGAAACGCGAATCGGAAAGAATCGAACGACATATTCACCATGCAGCTTGTGGTCATGGTGGAGAACGTTGGATAGAAGGAGCACTCGTCGATGGCTATGAACCTATTTCCAAAACGATCTTTCAATTCCATGGGTGCTACTTTCATGGGTGTCCAAAATGTACGAAAGGCAAATCATGGGGTAAGAATTTATATCGTAAAACTTGCGCAAGAACGGCAAAGCTACGATCGGCCGGATATACAGTGGTGGAGGCTTGGGAAGGCTCAACGAAGAAGACCAATGAACCAATTCCAACTCCGGTACAAACCGCTTATCCACACGCGATAGTATATGATTTCGAAGCCTATCTCGATACGACGAAAGGAAGACAACCAACAGACCGTTTAACCATCGAAAACGTACATGTTCCTATATCAGTATCAATTGCCGACACGTACAATCGAATACCAACCTTTATCTATCGATTCGATCCAAAAGAACTCATAGTCGCCTTTGTCGAAGAACTCCAACGAAGAGCGAAAGTAATCCAAGAAGTTGTCATCGAACAATTCTGTCCTAAGACACCTGAATTCTCTTTCGACACCCTACCGAAAGAACAACAAATGAAAATCAATGAATGGACGAATCAAGTTCCCGTATTAGGATTCAACTCCGGTCGATATGATTTGAATTTGATCAGAAACTATTTCGTGGAATCTATTGCTGACACATGTAAGAAGGTCAGAGTGGCAAAGAAAGCCAATACCACTATGTTTCTCTTAACTCCAGAATTCCGTTTCCTCGATGTGATGAATTATCTTGGACCAGGTACTTCCTATGAACGTTGGATCACTGCACATGGATGTGAGTTGCAAAAGAGTTTCTTTCCATACGAGTGGTTTGATTCTCCATACAAATTGGATCACATTGGATTGCCAGATTATCGAGAGTGGGGATCAAAGCTAAAAGGGCAACACCTATTATCTAGGGAAGAGTTCGATGATTGTAAACGCACCTTCCGCGATAAGGGAATGAAGATATTTGCAGACTGGCTACGATACTATAACAACTTAGATGTAATTCCATTTCTAGAGGCACTCGAAAAGATGCGTAATTTCTATCACGAAAAAGGTGTAGACATACTAAAAGACGCAGTATCTATTCCAGGAGTCTCACTACAGTTTCTTCTTCGAGGTAGTGTAGAACGTGGCGCTGAGTTGTTTGCCCCATGCGAGGAGGCTTATCATATGCTAAAAAGTGCTATCGTTGGTGGACCAAGTATAATATTCACTAGACGTCATGAAGCAGGAATAACTAAGATTCGTAGTCATCAGGGTGGAACCAAAAAGTGTCGAAAGATTCTTGGATATGATGCCAACGCTCTATATCTTTCTACTATGGCACTCGAAATGCCTTGTGGAAAAGAAAAGGTTGTTCACTATGACGAACCAGGTACAGCTGTCAAAGGACTTGTCGAACGTCTACGTAATGGAACGTGGTTTGGATATGCAGAGGTAGATATCGAGATACCTAAAAAGCTATGGAAGAAATTCGAGGAGATGCCACCCTTCTTCTACAATAGAGAAATTCCAGATGAAGCAATCCCATCAGAAATGTTATCTTACCTTGAGAAGACTGGTCGAAAGAGATCTAATACCAAGAAGTTAGTTGGATGTCTCGCCGGAAAAAAGTTGTTACTCTATACTCCTCTACTACGTTGGTATCTTGATCATGAAGCGATTATAACTGCGGTCTATCGCACAATAGACTATGAACCAAAAAAAGTATTTGAATGGTTTGTAGATCAAGTCACCGAAGCACGAAGGACAGGAGATCTAGACAAAAGTAAAGCCATACTTGCAGATGTATTCAAGTTACTTGGAAATAGCGCCTATGGAAAGTTGATCGAAGATTTGGGACGCCAAACAAATGTCACCTATACCAAGGATGAGAAGATCGTGGACAAAGCTTTGCGTAGTGTTTGGTTTTCAGACTTAGAGGAAATTGGTGATGCATATGAACTCGAGAGTAGAAAGAATGAGATCCAAATCAAACGACCCTTCCAAGTAGGTATCGCCGTATATCAACTAGCCAAGCTTCGTATGCTCGAATTCTACTACGACTTCCTTGACAAGTATATTGCTCGAGAGGATTTCGAATACATACAAATGGATACTGATAGTGCGTACATTGCAATTTCGGGAAATAGCATTGACGAAGTTGTACGATCAGAAATGCGAGAGGATTTCGCAACCATAGAAATGATTGGTTAGCTTGGGACGAATGGAGTGGTCGCACACCAGGACTATTCAAACTTGAACTCGAAGGACAACGAGCTATTGCACTATGTTCTAAAGCTTGGTATGTCGATGGAGGCGATACTCGCAAATATTCCACCAAAGGGATGTCGAAGAGGCACAACGATGTTACGTGGGATCGATTCAATTAAGCCTTATGTGGTAGTATCGATAAAGCAGAAAACCGAGGATTCCGTTTACTACCAGAAGGTATGGCAACTTACACACAACATAAGCTTGGACTTTCAGCGTACTACGATAAAAGGCGAGTACTTCCAGATGGAATCCACACTGAGCCTATAGAATACAGTCTTTGAAATAACTACCTCCACAAACATTTAGAGAAAAGATAGGTATAGGTATAGTCAATATGGTTGGTCACATCGAATCGCTACCACTAGAGATCATATCTAAGATTGTAGAGTTTGCAGGCCCTACATCATTTGCAAGTATTTCTTCGACATCGAAAAGTTTCTACAATACAGCATCTCTAGCTCGATACGACGGGGTGAATCGAAGTTTTCTCAGACAAGTCCTTACATAGGGATTTAGTGCTGTGCGAGATGATGGCAAGCGAGACAACTTAGCTAGTATCTTCAGGATTTCCAAAAAGGATATACACCAGGAAAGAAATATTGCACTACAATTTGCTTGTATAGACGGATATCTATGTACCATCAAATGGCTAATCAAACGTTTTCAACTAACTGCAAAGGATATACGCATCTACGACAATCTCGCACTACAACTTGCTTGCACCTACGGAAACATTGGAATTGCCAAATGGCTCACGAAGAACTTTCAACTTACTATAGAGGACGCACGTGCAAACCAAAACTGCGCCATACGACAAGCTTGCGAAAGTGGTCATCTCAATATCGCCAAGTGGCTAACTAATCATTTCAAATTAACAATCGAGGATGTATCCACTCTAGACAACGATATACTATACCAGGCGTGTGGACGGGGAAATCTCAATATTGTCAAATGGATTACTATTCACTTTTATCTTCCCATTGGGCATTCAAGGAATATCTACGTACTACAATTGGCATGTGCATCTGGTCATCTTGATATCGTTAAGTGGTTAGTGGAACATTTTCAGATAACTGACGAAGAAGCGAGACTTGGGTATAACAACACACTACAATTGGCATGTGCATCTGGTTATCTTGATATTGCTAAGTGGCTCACCGAATGCTTTCATTTCACTATAGACGATGTGCGCAATCGAGATGTGCTATACTTGACCTTCGACAATGAACATCTTGATGTTGTCAAATGGCTCACAAAACACTTTCAACTCACTATAGTTGACGTACGATCCTGTTGTAGCGACGCTCAATATAGTGTCAAAAACACGAACTTATAAGATGGTTCCTTAGACACTTTCAGATCGACCGATGACTAAGAGAACCACAAATAGATAGATTGATAGATAGATCACGTGATCCCCACCAGTCAACGATAGAAAACAATACCACCGCAAAAAAAAAAAAGGATAGAAAATAAATGCCACCGCAAATAGCTAGAAAACAAATGTCACCGAAAATAGATAGAAAACAAATACCGCCGCAAATAGATAGATCACGTGATCCCACCAGCTAACGATAGAAAACGAATGCCCCCGTAAATAGATAGAAAATAAATGCCACCGCAAATAGATAGAAAACAAATACTACCGCAAATAGATAGATCACGTGATCTCACCAGCTAACGATAGAAAACGAATGCCACCGTAAATAGATAGAAAACAAATACCACCGCAAATAGATAGAAAACAAATGTCACCGAAAATAGATAGAAAACAAATACCACCGCAAATAGATAGATCACGTGATCGCACCAGCTAACGATAGAAAACGAATGCCACCGTAAATAGATAGAAAACAAATACCACCGCAAAGATAGAAAACAATTGACACCGCAAAAAAAAGAAGAAGAAAAAAAGATAGAAAACGAATGGTACCCAGGAAAAATCGGTGGAAACCAAGGTCGCAGAGCACCTACATATGTACAAGGTCCACCACAGGACACCAGCAAGGTCGCATCTATGTGTACCAAGCACAACAACAAGATTCCAACATCTATGTACTGCGTTTTTTTCTGGAGTGTCCCAACAACTCATGTCTATGCTATCAACTGGTGCGGGTGTTGATTGACAAGCTATTAATGTAAGCAGTCATGACGTGAATATCAGCGATAAGAGTTCACGTAAACGCTACGTACTAGTGAATGACCCCTGCGAAACCTCCCTATTTGCAGTTTTACAGTCATATAAATATCCTATACGTAGCTATAAAAGACTGTATCATTTTAGAAATATACATTTTGTATTGAGAAAAAAAAATTACTCAACACTGGGGACAAATAATGGTTTTCAAGTCTGCTATCGGCAGTGTGAAACGGTGTCGCGTGTATTATTTATGCCGTGTTCAAGGGCTGTCCATTCTTAAAGTAGCGAAAATGTGCAACATATCGCGAGCAAGTGTGAGTAGAATACGAAATGAGGTTTTGCCGAAGAAGAAATCTCCCAAAACACCGACGAATAGAGGAGTAAAGTTAAGTGAACGCCAGCAAAGAAGATTAAAGAGAGCTTTACAAACACTGAGAGAGACAGAAGGAAACTTTTCATGTGACAGACTTATGCATGAAGCAGGGATTGGTCATGAAGACGTTTCCAACAGAACCGTGCGTCGTTTCTTAAATCGCCAGGGCTACTTTTATCTTCAATCCAGGAAGAAAGGCCTGATGACAAAGAATGATCTGCGGAATAGGGTAAAATTTGCAAAGACTATGCAAAGAAATTACAGCTCAACTGATTTGGACAAGAGATATGGCGTTTTACCTGGATAGTACTAGTTTTGCATACGAGTAATCCTTTAGACCAGGCTAGAGCCCCAAGAGCACGCATTTGGAGAAAGAAAAACGAAGGCCTGAAGATTGGCTGTGTAGCGAAAGGAAGTAAAACGGGGACAGGTGGCAAACTGGTAAAGCTTGTCGTCGCTATATCGTACAACAGAGGTGTGATTGCGTGCGAACCGTATGAACGCCTGTGTGGCGCCTACTTTGCTTCCTTCATCGAGGAACATTTTCCAAAAATGTTTCGAGTTGCGAACAAGGGAGACAGCCGATTATGGCTTCAAGATGGAGATCCCTCACAAAATTTAGCCCTGGCCAGGGCAGTCATGGCGCGTATCAATTCCACATTGATGAAAATACCTCCGCGAAGCCCTGATCTTAATCCCATTGAAAATCTCTTCCATATTGTTGGTAAGAATTTGAAGAGAAATGCAATATTACAAAAAATAACGAATGAATCGTATAAAGAATTCCAATGCCGGGTTATCAACACTATTCGTGCCGTACCTATTCAAACAATCGACAATTTAATAGCCTCGATGAGTTAAAGGATTTCACAAGTCATCGAGAAAAAAGGGGACCGTATAAAATACTAAATGTGCAATACGGTTGTCAGTATAGAAATTGTGAAAATCGGCAGTTTTGTTAATGTCACGGAAGAAAAAAACCACAATAGTGCTATATGTTCTTCAAAAATCGACAATGACTCGCTAGTTCAGTGACGATTGTATTTAAAATGAGACATAATTGAAATCTTACATCAAATCTTGTACGTATAAGTTGTTATGAATAAAGTCTGTCTTTTTAATTCACTGATTCATTTTGAAATTAATGTGAACTTAAACAAACGATTACTGTAAAGAAATCCTGTCAAACTGTTCCCAGCAGAGACTTAATTAAGGCTTGGGAGGAGAGACAAAATGGTTTACTAAAAGAACAGGTTACATCTATCTCCCCCAGTAAGGTTGAATTTAGGCCTTCTGTCACGTGACTACGGTTCTCCACACGGTTCACCAATCTATTCGATAATGCTGACCAAAGTCATGGGAAATTCTCTCTTAAACCAATTTACATCGCTAACAGATCCGGTATATTTTACATTTCTGTATTATTAATGATTCGAAAATAGTCGCGTACTGCGACACGATTCGCATGATGAACCGTTGCAATAAAAAAAATACTTAACTTTTCTTTCAAACTACGGTTCACCATGTGAAACGCGTCACAGTACGCGAAAATGATCGCAGAGGCATTAATAACACAGAAATGCAAAATATACCGGATCTGTTAGCGATGTAAATTGGTTTAAGAGAGAATTTCCCGTGACTTTGGTCAGCATTATCGAATAGATTGGTGAATCGTGTGGTGAACCGTTGTCATCTCACACCAACTATATATCACGCTACGACTTGGCAGAAGACAAGTTCGGCAAAGCACCGAGAGCACGATGGTACTGCAAGCTGCTCCCCCTCAGGTATTTGAGAGTGAAAGGAAAACACTCTCCAGCGAACGCGCATCATCTCTGTTTCCGTCTCGTCCAAAACACCGCCGCGAACGAGGGACAGCTCTTCTTTGCCGGTACAAAAAATGGGTGTGTCCTTCGTGAAGGCAATGTCACGCATGTAATGAGTCTTTGGTGCTGGCAAATGGACTACTTGTCCTTCCAAAAGGAGGAGGAAATCATGCCAGGGTATGATTTGTCTCGACCAGCGAAAATCATTTAAGAATACGGCTTCCGCCGATTTCTGCTCCCACCCAGGCAAAAGGTCGTAGTCGCAGGGTTGGTAAAGGTTGTGTACACCTTGTTCAATGGATTCAAAATGAATGTTTTTCCGCAATTAGCACGGCCCTTAATGAAAATGTTCCGATATTTTCCTCGCCCTTTTTGCAGAACCGTACGGATGGCTTCAGCGAAGTCAGTCTTAGCAATTCCGTTGCGACTTAGAACATCTTCAGCCATCGTAAGCCATCGCCCATCACATCCTTGAACACATTCTCCGCCTTGGTGCTTGTATAAGATTTCAATTCTGGTCAATCTACTTCTTTCTAGTTGCGATTCGGCCTCCTCCATTTCCCATCCTACGCTAAGTGCTTCAGCGACTGCTTTGCTTCCACTGTTTGCAATGAATTCAGCCAAATCGGTTTTCCCTTCCTTTTTTTGTCGGCTAGCAAGGGCTACAAGCTGCAATCGAGTTTTTATTCCCTTTTCCACGGCTATTTGGGAGACATCAAATACTGTTAAGCGGGTTTTACGGCTGCGCTTTCTCCCAGTACGACAGCGAGCGGTACTTGCTTGGGCTGTGGCGGGCTCCTCTGCATTAGCAAGATCGGTATGATTCTCGGATTGGACATAACTGGAGTCTTCCTTAGTAGTGTAATGCCAGGCTGAGTAATAATTGACGTGACGACTGCTAAAATTAACCTTAACGTTATGGTTCTGGTCAAGGTGCTTTCTTACTTTCAGCCAACGACGCCGACAATTTAACTTTACTGCCATGTGGTAGTGAACTCCCCCATTGGTATGCTGTTCTTGACTACAAACCCACTGAATTACATGAGAGCGTGAAGCTCTGTCAGAGTTCTCAAAACTGTCTAAGACTATTCTTGAAAAATCTTCCCGCGTCGGAACCAAGTCAAGATTAGCGTGGCTGTAGGTGATGAGATAAACGGACCTCACCTCTCTTCGCGTTAATGTGGCGTCCTCTCGTCGGCGTTCAACATCAACCTCGTCCGCCTCCCTACCAACTAAAAAAACTACTCGAGCTTCGCCATTAAAATCACCTATTTCTTCCTCCATTATATACACAGTCTAATAAGCGATCAATGCTTGAACATTCGAAGGAGTGTTGGGTCTCAGACGGCTCAAATGAAATGTACAACCCGTGTCGCGACATATTATGTGGAAGTTTAAAATTTTCCGCTCTCCTTAAAAGCTTGTTATTTATTTTTCAATATCAATTCCCCTGAGCCTTGTATCGCAGGTAAAACTTGATTTCTTTTCTTTTTTGAATAACTGGACCTATTCATTACAGCTTCATAAAAAAACATGTTATATCTCATCGAAATATTTATTTTATCGTTTTTAACCAAACGCAACGGCTTCAACCCCGTTATTTCAGAAAATGTGCTTACTCAGCATACCACTCATTCCAATTAAATACAATTGCGGACACGAGTGTTGAGACACTTTCGCCTCTTCCTTCCCCAATGTTGGGTAGAACGATTGGGCCTGTTGAGTCCCAACATTGAGAGAGGAGAGGAGGAAGAAAAAGACCGCACGGCTGAAAAATGCTTTTTTTTCGGGAGTGTCCCAACAACTCATGTCCGCAATTGTAGCTTAAAACTTTCCGAATTTCACACATGTAATGTTGATTGTTCTTGAGAGGATAAAAAAAGGTCTAACATGATGATCTTCTCCTGGTTGTTTTAGACTAAAGCCTTGATATTACTCACCGGTTTGGCTGGCTTGTCCAAAAAGAAAATTCCCATTGTTTAATGAAGCAAAATAAAGCAAAATGTTTTCATCCAGCCCTTTAAACAAACTGTGCTTTCGTTGAGAAATTCGAATAACGTGGAAGACACGAAGTTGCACTTTAACCACAGGCAGTCCAAGTTAATTATTTCTACAAGGAATGCATGTTTTTTTTAGAAAAATCTGAAACTGTACTAAACAGTCAATAAAGTCATGAAATATTACCTGTGTGTTGAGAAGTTGTTCCTGTTCATCACTGATGTGTTTATTTTTGGTTTGAGGCAATTCTATAATTATTTTAGTTTGGGCTGCCTGTGCTTAAACCGAGTGGCCTAGAACCAAGTCTACATCCATATTTGGTAGCACTTGCACATTTTGAAATTAGACGGCCATGTTTGTTCTCCTTCGGTTCGTTGTAGGAGTTTTAAGCTTAGAAGGTCTTTTCAACAGCATTTCGATGCCAATATTCATCAGATGAAAGATAATAATAACTGCTCCAAGTGAAAGGCAGTTTTAGTTCTGGAACAGATGATTCCCTAAAGACATTTGTGCAATAGGTACGTTGAGTAGAAGTTTAGTAGTTGTATTGTATTTGTATTTTGTCTTTGAAAAGCCTTTTTAAGGAAAGATAAATAAAGTATGAAGTATGAAGTTTATGATTCCAATCGAGATTCACTCATAATTCAAACATTTTGCCTTTTCGGAACGACAAAACTCATATGATCTTGTCCCGGGTCTTGTTAATTCTCTTTCGAATTTTATCATATTCTAAAATGTTTCGTGTTAGACCAGCTGATAAATACAAAACCGAAGTAATTTTGGTAGAAACGGAAGTGGAATGTAGGAAGGTATTGTCAGTTTCCGGTTGGCAAACCGCACAGGACTTGATACACCATCTAAAGTACTCATTTAGTACTCATCTAAACTTGTAATTCTTATTTTAGTTAATTGTTTTTACAGGCTTTGAATTAAAGATACAGGACCAAAGATTTTAACCCTTTCAGCCCCAAAAGTCACATCCAAATTATTCTTTTCTGCATTACAATTGGATAAATTTTGATCAGACTCCAAATACAGAATTCGCATGTTTATACATTGTCACCCTTGGGGCTAAAGGGTTAATTCTTGAAATCATCACCAGCAATGAAAGCTAATCAGGGAAAAGTTGACTGCCAAGTAGTGAGTGAAGATCAGAATCATTTGTATTTAAAACTGTATAAAACCTATAGCTAATAAACTAAAAGTTAAAAAGTTAGAATGGCATGGAACATTCAATTATTAACTGTGTTAGTTTTTGCCTAAACCATAAGCTAGATTTTAAGGGGGCTACACCTGCATTATATAAGTCATTCTCTTTGCATACACTTTGTTAGTCATTTTTGATTTCATTTTAACCACCCCACATATGCACAAGGCTCCTTAGTTCATTTCAAATTTGCTGAAAATAACTGTGCAGCCCAGACTGCAAAATGTTCCAAAGCACATTCAGTGTTTTTAGATTTTTTCCAAAATCTAATATTTTTCACAAAGATTGTCCATGTTTGGAGTCTCTTTTTTTTGAAATTCTTGCTCCAACTTACATACATATAATCCTTTCATGCTACAAACCTGTCAGGAGATTGTTAAGGAGATCATTACAAAGGCCTCTCATGATCACCATGACACAGCCCCTTTAAACTCTAACCTTTAGTATAAATAGTATTTTTCATATACATGTAAAACCATAATTAGAAGTCTGTACTGATGCAGGTATTATTAAATCAGATTTACTTTACATGTATTTCTGACAGCAGTTTGAGCATATTTTAAGAATATATAATTATTATCTTATACATGCATGTAGTCAGATTCAAAAGCTCATAGTGCCTAAATGTTTAAAGGGAACCTTGGTTGAAAAACAATGTTCACTTTCAAATATTCCCTGTATATGTCTACATTTGTTACTGTGTAACTGTCCTGCCAGGGCTCAACATTTCAACCTACTCAGGTTACCAATACCACTAAGATTTTTGCCCTGTCAACCAAACTTTTAAAACTGGTCACAAGCTGGCGACGTACCCTTTTAACCCTTATTCATTGGTATTTCTAATAAAAAACTATCTATATATGCAACTCCATAACCAGTTTACTATAAATAAAAAAATCCCAAACGAAGTCCCAATTGGCTTGTAATTGAAGGCCAGGGATGTGTGCCACAAGGGACCAAGTGCCCTTTTCAGGACGTTTTTTTCTTCTTAAAAAATTCGATTAAAAATATTACAAAGTGATAGCTTAAAAAAAAAAACGTCCCAAAAAGGGCACTTGGTCCTTTGTTGCACACAACCCTTCAATTGATTGTCATGGTTCGGCTATGTGCCATTTTGTTTTTGCAGTTTCTCTTCAAAAAGTAGTGTGGGCACGACATTGATTGAGCGCTTTCTCTAGAAAAAGCACAGGCTCATCTTGTATCAATTTTCACTACCAAAAAATTTGATTTGGTGACCAAATATTTATGTTTAGTCACCAGCTGGCGCCTTGAGATCAAATTCATGTCATCAAGCCCTGCCTACAAATTGTGCATGAGATATCACTTATGGACCAATTATTATGTCCATAACACTAATTTGAGTTTTCTGCGTGTGGTCATCTTAGATTTTATAATGTCACTGTTACCCCTATTGTTACACAACAAAAGAACTATTGTTTTATGACAATAGAGGAAACTGTGACGTCATTATGATCCAAGATGGCGGTATGCGGGAAATTCACGAGTTTAACGGACAGGAAAATCGACCCACAACTGACACCAAGTGTACAATTAACAGGAGACAAACCACAAGTCAATAGATTTAGGCATCCATAAGGAACATTGGAGAGCAAACATTGGTTTTCAGCAAAGGCTCCCTTTAAAGTTCTACAGATGATAAACTTGTTTTTACATTTGGTTCTAATATGGATGCCAAAGTCAAGTTTGTTAAAAAAATTTGATTCCATGCAATTACCTGAAATTCCACTTGAGGAATTCAAAAACTGGCTGGCCTGCAGTTCCTGTTTTTAAGAATCTCTCTCTCCTTCTTCACGTGGATCTTTAAAGTAGCACTGTCAATTGAATAAGCCTTTACAAGAAAATGGTGCATCAACAAGAAAATGATGCATCAACAAGAAAATGATGGACCAACACAATGGAAACTACAGTGTCTGTATAAGAATCTGATGTCAAATAATTTTCATAAAATTTCAGTTCTGTGAAATTCATCAATTGTAAACTTCAGATACATGTACTAGGAAAAATATTTTACTGATCAAATTTAAGCAGTTTATAATTGTTACTAGAAACGAGCAGTTACAATGTACACTTTTTAGTTTCTATAATTTTTTGTGTAAAAAATAACAATAATTGTTATGTATGGAAATGGGAAATATGGTTGCTCTCTTTCTAGTAAAGCTGTACGCCACTCAAATTTATCAGCAAAATAATTTGCCTAGTACCTTAAGTTTACAATTGATGAATTTCACAGAATTGACATTTTAAGGGAATTATGTGACATCAGATTCTCATACAAACACTGCAGTTTCCATCATCTTGGTCCTGATTACCCATGATGCGTCATTTTCTTGAAAAGGCTTATTGAACCTTCAAGTTGCAGTATGAGATTAAAGTACATGTAGATTACAAAAGTTACAGTGAACCAATTTCAGTAACCCCGGAAAGCATACTCTGCTAATCGTAGTCGTTATGTTTGTCTTTCATTATCACAGATAACGTTTATCATGTTGGAGTTGACAGTGCCCCTTTAAAGCCGATAACACAAAATTAATGATGAACCATGCATCATTGGCCATATGAATATAACCAGTTATCTCAAGAGTGCATATACATATATTTTCTGGAACCTTAAATAATAGTGCCACTTAGGCCCAATTCAAATGAACTTTTCATGCGCCGAATGCAACTGAAACAAAACATAATTAGGTGGCTTTTGATTTAATTAGGTTCAGCACATGAAAGGTTTGACACTTGAATCGGGCCTCACTCAGAGCTATTTCAATCATGTAAATGCCAAAAGCTGTCTGTGCTTAAGTTAGTAGGAAGAAAAACCCGAAAACACTGGCTGGCTTCTTGACCACTTGCACAATATTTTAAGAGTTGCAGTATTTTGGTTAGCCCATATGGCAAAATAAAATTCAGTTGTCTCGAGTACAAAGAACTAGTATCAGATAAGAAAGTAGTTATTATCATGTTCTAGTTAAATTTCCAAGGAATATTTTGAAAAGGTGGTAAATTAAATTCTGCTGAATCTTCATTCCACCCATATATAGTACAAAAATGTAGATGTCAATAAAATCTGTTAATAATTTATTTTAAAAGAGAAAATGCTGCATTCGAATTTCTGTACACTCATCATGTTTATACATTGTAAGTTAAAATTTCCATAATGTCTCTTGATAGTTTATTGTGGAATATAATCAATTGTTATTTCATATATTATTTTTCTAGTACTTAATACTTTTAAATAAACTGTTATCATAATGAATCTGTTCTGACATGTTCTCCTTATGAAATTGATATCATTCTTTACACGACTTTATGATTAGGCATATCTGATGTTAAGATATATCTTGTGGGATCTTAAGATTTGGCAGGATAATGTAAGATCTTGGCAAGATCCTACAAGATTTGGCAGGATAATGTAAGATCTTGGCAAGATCCTACAAGATTTGGCAGGATAATGTAAGATCTTCGCAAGTTCCTACAAGATTTGGCAGGATAATGTAAGATCTTGGCAAGATCCTATAAGATTAGGCAGGATAATGTAAGATCTTGGCAAGATCCTATAAGATTAGGCAGGATAATGTAAGATCTTGGCAAGATCCTATAAGATTTGGCAGGATAATGTAAGATCTTGGCAATATTTGGCGGGATTCCATAAGATCTTGGCAAGATCTTATAGGATCTTGCTAAGATCTTATAAAATCATGTAGGATCTTGCCAAGATTTCTACAAAGATATTGAAAGATCTTACAGGATCTTGAAAGTATTTGCAAGTTCTTGCAAGTTTTGTGATAAGATCTTACCAATATCTTACCAAGATCTTAGTAATATCTTGGCAAGTTCTTGTAAGATCTTTCCAAGATCCTCAACCTGGGTTGTTATGCTAATGTCCAACCAGAATGGGTGCGAAGGAGACTACTGATATATAGGCCAAACTATTTCTAAGTCAACCTTCATACATCTTCCCTACCAAAGGGAACCCATGTTATTCATAACATGACTTACTCCAGAACCTCTAAAAGGTGTGTCTCAGCAACTTCATCTTTCAAATTATCATCCTCTTTGCTCTTTTTACGGAAGCATGGTATTCCGTAGTCATCATCTGCCATCTCAGCTTCCTCGATGGTCTGGGGAAGTTTAGTAAAGAGCGTTTCTGGTAGCCATAGTGATAGTATCCCAGCAGCCATCGCGTTAGCTCCAAAGATAATGACTGGGAGAACCTGACTGACGTTAGGGAGATGGGCCTGAAATGAAACATTTCATAAGCTTATATAATAATAATAATAAAAATAATAACATATGATATATAATAGAATCGCATAGCGAAAGCTGAATCGCACGGTGCATTTGCGAAATCAGACGCTGATTGGCTGAGACGGAGTGGTGATTCAGAGTGGAATCACATGTAGACTACGCGCGCTATTTATAACTTAGCGCTATTTATAACTCGTCGAAGCGACTCGGGCGATATCGGGTTTCTCGTGCAATTTAACGTGGAATTACCTCGTCAGGCATGTGATTTTCCTATAATATATAATAATATTTAAATTCTTTATAAAGGAAACTGCCGTCACCCTAAGGTGGTATTCAGGGAGGACCTGTCACAGATAATAAATAAGCATCAAATAATTAAGAAATAAAAACTATCATAAAGGAAAAATGAAAGCCGCTAATATAAGGCCAAACTGGAAACAATAAAAAAAACTTTCATAATATATCGAGTATAAAATATGTGTAGTATACAAATTTATAAAGAAACTTACTAAAATCGTTGTTTAGGACTACGAACAACAATGAAGTGAGCACCTAAAACTGTTGATTGAGTTGCTGTTTCTAATGGCATAATAAAGGTCATACCACTCTTTTCTAATGTCCATTCGGTATGAACAATGACGTAAAGAGGAAACCAAGTTCTTGGCCCCCATTTTGAAAGGTAACCAGGCCTTGGGTGACATCGAAGCTGGAGTTGACTCAGCTAAGTTAGATGCTTGTATCTAGTTAGTATGACAGTCAAATCTACTGATATTCATAGAAAGAGGGTTTGTATCAGTGCAGGCTCAACTCCAACTCTAAGGCTTGGTTACCTTTCAAGAACTAGGATTTGGACTATAAAAAAAACAGAAACTCATCATTTACTCAGCATGGTTATGATCAGTCAAAAACTGTCTCAAGTCGAGATCTACAACATCGCGGTTCGGCAAACCTTTGTTATTGTCACCGTATGTCGCGGTATATGTAAGATATCTATACATAGAGATCTTACATATAGACTTATAACTGCATCATCACATGCAACACCATCAGACCACTATCTTAAGTTCCATTTCTCTGCTGATAAACCGCCTCCTGGTTGCTGGAGGTCGCGGGTTCAAACGGTCCTGGCCGGATATCGTATGTACTCAATTAGACACCGGGTATCGAATTAACGCCGGTCTCGAATAAACGCTGCGTCGACGAGGCCGAATTTTAAATAGAAGCCGAGGACGCCTATTCGAGGTTCCGGCATCTATTCGAGTCAGTCGTGATCCTAACTAAGGTTTTAAACCAACCATAGCAACAACAGGACTGGGCATGTTCTGCTTTTTTTAATATAAATTCTCGTGAACCAAGAAAGACATAACTTTTACGCCATATACAATAGTTTTGTTTGTCGTTTGTTTACCTTGAAATTATTTGATTATTAGGAATCTATAACAGTGCGAGTGTTAGATGAATGGAAATAAGTGAGATGGAAAAATAACGGAACATGTACGCCATTTAATAAACGCCGGGTCTCGAATTAACGCCGGTTTTGAATAAACGCCGGGCCGACAAGACCGAATTTTGATGAGAAGCCGGGGGTGTCTAATAGAGTAAAGCCGGCACTCAGGGTCTTAAAACACAGGGTTTGGACCTAATTTGGGCAGTCAGGGTTAGAGCCTAATTGGAGCAGTCAGGGTCAGAATTTGAGCCTAATTGGAGCAGTCAGGGTCAGGGTTTGGATTTGAGTCTAATTTGAGCTGTCAGGGTTATGATTTGAGCCTAATTTGGCCAGTCAGTCCTTTTGGGGTCAAACAGGGTCAGGGTTTGAACCTCATGGCCGCACATACATACCAATTTATCACATAAGTACCCCCGCGGGGGAGCAGGTGCTGCCTTTGTGAAACAAACTCGTTCTCGAACTGCAAATGGTTAGACCTTCACGTCTTCTCGTACTCAAGTACGTTAAGGCTTGGTTTTCACAGAAAAGTGAGGCTACACCGCTGTCCACCTTCAGTCTCTACCTTGACTACACCAAATTATGCAGACCCACATAACTCGTCCGCTTCAATGTTGTGACAAGAATAATTATGTAAATGAGATGTCACGTGACCCCTCCACTGACCTTTTTAAATATAAAATATTTCATTTGCAAACGGGCCAATTGGCATGGCAAGACACACGTTGTTTTCTGTTTCTCTGATCCCTTGCCTTTAATAATCTGCCCACACAGTAGAACATCTTTTTACCCGTAAGGGGTATTGCGCAAAACAGGTCACGTAACCTTACTCGATTTATTGCTCAGCGGTTTTCTCCTTTCCAGAAGATAAAAGTCATGGTGTGAGGGCAGATTTTTGTCTCCTATTAAGTCCTCGATATTTTAAACCCAAAATAGCTCTTAAAGGGAGCCTTCTCATTGGCCCATTTTCAGATGAACTTTCACATAAGGAAGGATCACGTGAGATGTCACATGACTGCAGTGTTTGCTTTAGCGTATTAAGATTTACGAATTATACCATCAATTTTAGCCGTGTTTTAACATACTTGAAGATAAGAATAAGGACAAGGACGTAAAATCGTCGCTCTCCCGTCGGCCTTGAGTCTGTCAGTCTTACCAGACTTTCACGAGTTCATAAAGTTAAATGAAGTCGTTTTTTGTTTCTCTTAAATCTCGTGACAGACTCAACGCAATCCAGCTCGGACTTTTGCTGATTTTCAAAGTTCTTTATGAGAATTGAAAGAAAGCTTACCAACAGTGCGATATATGGAGCAATCATAGCGCCTATTCTTGCAACCATTGATCCTAGTCCCACAGCGGTGTTTCTGAAAACAAACAGAACAAGAATTACTGTAATGCTTTAATTCTTGGGTTACAAAAATGGAGGTCATGGCTGTTATTATTGTTGAAGCCTCGAAATATTTCTGGGGTTTCTTGACAGCTGCTAACCTTGACACGCATTATCTTTCCGCAGTATATTTGCACATATGGTCTATAATATACATTTAATGACACTTAATGACTGGGTGGGTGCGGCCGAGGGAAATAGGGAATTTTGCTTCCGGAGAATCTCGATTGTTTTTCCGAGTCGAAATCGAGTCGAAATAGGAATAGCACTGTTCTCTCCTGTCACTGAAATAAATAAGTCTAAGAGCACGCTTTTGTAAAATAAGTAATTTAGTTAAATATATATGTCTTGGCAGCTTGCCCCCATGCACTTATGCAATAGGTAAGGTATGGTTGTATAAGAGATCGTTAAAGTTAGCAGGGTATGTCGAGGGACGTAATGTCTTAACTTAGCAATACGTCCAACTGTTTTGCTAGTTTTTGTGCTGATCAGTCTAATATAGAACTTCCATGGAAGGCTACTATTAATGAAAATACCAAGATATTTAACATATTCTTTACAATCAAGGGGAACAAGCTTATTAGATGAATTATAAAAGACCTTAGTAGTCACCTCAGAAATTAGTTTCTTTTGATGAGGACGAAATATTACAAGATTTGACTCATATTTAATGTTAATTTGTTTTCTATTAGCCATACACAGAAATTAATAAGTTCATTATTTACTATAAGTTTTAGGTTTTATCTGCATATAGTAAGTTTGTATCATATGCAAAGAAAAAAATCTAAGTTTATCTGAGGATTTATAAATATCATTGATATACAGTAAAAATAACAATGGACCAAGGACAGAGTAGTGAGGGACTCCAAAAGGATTTTCTTCTTTTTCAGATACGCGTGAACCAATTTATATTGTTTGGTCCTCCCATATAGGTATGACTTAAGCCACTCATACAAGATTCCGCGGATGCCATAATGGTGTAATTTCTGTAATACGATACTGTGGTTTACAGTATCAAAGGCCTTTATAAGATCAATAAGAACGGCACATCTGAACAATTTGTTGTCCATGTTTGCTTGTATAGTGTTCAATAGGTCATGAATAGCATGTTGAGTTGAATGCTGAGTTCTAAAACCATATTCGCCATGAAAAAGCATGTTTAAAAAAAAATTATATTATAAATTATGGGATTATCCTAAGAACATGCAATTAGATTAGATGCTCAGAGTGCTTGATAAATGCACGCTCAAGAAAAAAATCAAAACAAAACGTATCGGGGATTGTTTTCGCGAGTTTATATAGATAACGGAGCCGGATAATTTCATAGACTTTGAGTTGTTATGGTGTGTTGAAGAAGAGAAAACTAAAAGTCGCTTCTCAAAACTAAAATAAAATGATCGGAGGGAGAATTTAGCATCGGCTTCGTACTATAACTAGACTAAAGCGACCACAAAATGGATGCTAAAACGTTTGAAGCTGAGAAAAGCAATGTCCACCTTCTAATACAATGTTACTCATTGACAGTTTGATATAAAAAATGATTGAATTTAAGGTTGTTTTTTCTAACAGCCTGCTGGTGTATTAAACAAGAGGAAAGTTACAACACAACAACAAGACATGACTCACCAAGAACGCGACGATAATTTTAATACACATGTTTTATGCTGAAACCTGAACACTGAATTGCGAAGAATACAATGGGGTTTCTCTGGTTTCATGTAGAAATTCGTTTGTGAGGTTCCTGAATGTTCCTGAATGAAACACGGGCGATAAAATTGAACTTGCAAAGAATCCAGAAGGCAGAATTTCAGAAGAGTAGATCATCATTCTAATCATTCATGTGTATAGCGGCCATGCCAACGAAGAGAGCCTCAAAAGCTACGCAACACGTCTATCAGAGCAGCAGTTACAACTCTGTTCCTTGAGATAAAGAAAATATCCTTCTTTAGACCACATAATCAGTAATCAGTGTCAACGATGCAGTTGTTGTAGAAAATAGTCGGCAATCCTCAACTCAAGTGTCCAACTCAACCGCCTCTAATGCGCTAACGCTTTCTCTGTGAATGCTTTTCAATTAGGCATTTTCAACGCTTTGCACTCTCACAATGTGAAGATTAACCACTCCAGAACATGGAAGTGGAGAGCCTTTTGCCTTCTGGGCAATGGACTACATGGGGTCTCTGTTTGAGACAACCCGCAGAAATCGTCACATACTCGTTATGATGGACCTGTGACGTCACAAAATTGTGCGAAGCGCTACCGACCTAAGATCAAAAACCGCGTTTTCTGGGTTCGGACCATCAGGAGTTTTGCACTACGATCAGAGAGCAACCTCATGCATGAGATTTACAATGTCATGAGTATCACGAAAAGGAGGTCAACGGCATATCATCCAAGGTGCGATGGCCAAGTCGGGAGGCAAAATAAGACCATACAAACCATGCTTGCTTCTTTCGTTTCGCAAAACCGCGATGACTGGAACCTATGGGCGGACTCGGTTGTCTATGCGTACAATAGCAGTAGGCAGGAATCTACAGGCATATCACCCAATGAGGCAGTGCTCGGTCGTAAGGCAAGATTACCGCTAGAACTAGACCTAGATATCTCACTCAAAAACCCCATGGTACATGCAGTCAGAATATGCTCAATCAGTCAGAAAAGCGTTAAAGAGTGTCAGGCAGATTGCTAGGCAAAATCTGGCAAAAGCAAGGTGTAGGCAAACTCATGACCCTAATGCGTCAACCTGGAAGCCTTTCACTGTCGGACAATCAGTGTACCTGCGCAGGCGCTAGGGGCCCTTTCAAATTCCCGCGCGATCTGAAGACAATCTGAAGCCTTGCCACATCCCTGGGGGGAGGTGAGTGATAGTATTCCTCAGGAGGAAGACTAGTAACATTACCGTCACTCACACCTTAGAAGATCTGCATATTGTAGACCCCCCTAGAGTTAGGCGTGCTGGGTTGCTTAGGTGTATCCGCCATCCCGTTCGATATGGCTAGGATACCGGTTAGAGTTTACTTTACATTGGGGATCTCGGAACGAAATCCGGTAAAAGGGAGAGTAGTGTAGCGGCTAACGCTGTAGATATAACGCCTGTAATTAGCATAGTACTGATATTGATACTTGTAAACCGATATACTTGTAAACCGATATGACATTACTAGCATGGTAGGTTAGAACTGACTGTACGAAAGGAAAGAGCAGAGAATAAAGCTGGTAGCTCAGTAAAAGGAGTGGGGTACTCTTCTGTTTAACTCGTGACACCTTAATCTCTTCCTTAGATGAAGAAGTTATACAAAACTGAGAAAAATGATCACTTCTACCTGATACTATGTTACAATGCACTGAAGATGACTTCACCAGGATTATTAATGAAAATGTGTGGTAGAATTTTGAGAAACTCTTGTAGGTTTATCGATTGTTGGAATGAAATAGCAGCTCTGCAGTGAGATTAGAAAGTTGGAAAAAAATACAGGTTTCACATATCAGGAGATCAATATTGAAATCTCCAAGGATATAAACTGAACCGTCACTAGAATGCAGTTTTTCCAGGGTTTCGTCAAAATAGGCCAGGAATGAATCAGGTGAATTATGTTGTCTGTACATGACTCCACATATAATATTTTTCTTATCAACTACATTGTAAATGTATTTTGATCTATTATGATTTAGTTTTTGGTTGATATACAGTACCGCCAAGAAACATATGTACATTTGATCGCGAGCAGATCGCGATCATGAAGTGCGATCTGCTCGCACTTTGCTCGCGATCTGCTCGCACTTTGCTCGCGATCTGCTCGCACCTTGCTCGTGATCTGCTCGCACCTTGCTCGCGATCTGCTCGCACCTTGCTCGCGATCTGCTCGCACCTTGCTCGCGATCTGCTCGCACCTTGCCCGCGATCCGCTCGCACCTTGCTCGCGATTTGCTTGCCATGAAAAGCTGATCGCGAGCAAACGTCCGCAAGCAAAAGTCGCGGTAAAATATATTTATTTCTACCTTTACATGTGTAAGAATAAGAAGTGTATGAAACATGGTAAGTTGAGCAGAAAACGAAGCAATTCTGATTCCACGTTGCTTAACCATAACTTTGTATATGATCTTGTGAGAATACAGCTTCATATAGTGCCCGTCATTCACCAAATAAATATTAACGTCTCCGTTAAGGTCTACATTTGTAAAAGTGAAATTTCACTTTATACAGCAATGGAATATCGCTTATTTCACGTCTTACAAATGTATATTAGAAATCAAGCCCAATCTTTTACCAAACACTCAGGCGCTTGAGTTTTGTTCTTTATTGACCCACCACTGTTCGTGTATTACGGTTGACTAAGACAAAAGCGCTTCCGAAAATTAAAACTTCTCGAGACAGTTGTCGAGACACCGTCCTTGCATTTCTTCTGATAACCTTACTGAAAATCTATACCAAATATTCTAGAACTAGCATAAAATATGTAATCCTGAACTAGCGAAACAAAATAATCACAAAACAACGGCCGCTCGCTTATATTAATTAGTTCCCGAACAGCGGTGCGGGACCCGCTTAAAGCGCAAAGCTAAACAGCAAATAAACTTTTGCTTCTGTAGTTTCAATCCTTGTGTTGTTAGAGGTTTCGGTTAAAATCATTGCAAATGTTTGCAGTGCTATTAAAGGCATGTTTTCGAAATTAAAATATCAACTTCTCGGAGTCTGAATTCCCACGTGCAATTAGTCTCGATTTTTGACAGGCCTGTCAAAATCGCTGAAACTTTATGGGAACGTGAAGTTTGAAGTGAGTTTTGAAGCCAGGTTTCTATAAGCCTCGTTTCTAACGAAAGACGCGCAAAAACGTCTATACTTGAATTATTTTAGCTTCCGTTTAATAGTCGTTACTACATTGACAACAACTGGTGCGAAATTAGCATATTACGTTCAACATTCATAATAATAAAGGACAAGACCACAATTCAAAGTTTGTAGTAAATGAGATATTTATTGCAGGCATTTCGAAGTAAAGGCGGCACGCTAACAATCTTCGACTAAACTCTTATTCCTGTTCACAATTAATGAGTTGTCTTTCTTACTCAACACCGTCATTCGCGTTCTTATTAACAATGAAACGAAGCAAACTGCTTCGAAGTAAACATTCTTCAAGAGAGGCGGCCCGCTAACAATCTTCGACTAAACATTTATTCTTGTTCACACTAGATGAGTTGTCTTTCTTACTCAATACCGCCGTTAGCGTTCTTATTAACAACCGAAGCCAACTGCTTCGAAGTAAACATTCTTTAAGACGGCCCGCTAACAATCTTCGACTAAACTTTTAGTCTCGTTCACACTCGATGAGTCGTCTTTCTTTAATACTCAACACCGCCGTTCGCATTCTTATTAACAAACGAAGCCGGCGGCCCGCTAACAATCTTCGACTAAACATTTATTCTTGTTCACACTAGATCAGTTGTCTTTCTTACTCAATACCGCCGTTCGCGTTCTTATTAACAAACGAAGCCAACTTCTTCGAAGTAAACATTCTTTAAGAACAATCTTTGACCAGACTATTTTATTCTCGTTCACACTCGATGCGTTAACTTTCTTACTCAACACCGCCGTCAACAAACGAAGCCAACTGCTTCGAATTAAACATTTTGCTAAACGGTCAGAAATTGCAGTCAGATACATTAAGTTTTTTTCTGTTGAGAATCGATTCTGTGACCGCGATCACCAGTTGATCGCGATCATTTTGCGATGTGATCGCGAGCATATTGCGAGCACGATGCGAGCAGATCGCGAGCAGGGTGCGAGCAGATCGCGAGCAGGGTGCGAGCAGATCGCGAGCAGGGTGCGAGCAGATCGCGAGCAGATCACACTAAGTGATCGCGATCTGCTCGCGAGCAAATCGCGATAAATGTACATATGTTTCTTGGCGGTACTGTACATCCCCACCCTTCTGAATCAAGGGGTGCGAACATATTCAAAGGAATATCCAGATTTAGAACTGGTGGTCGAGCATTTGTAATTTTGGTTTCAGTGATGGCTATTACAAAGTCAACATTTAACTCGTTCAATAAGTGGGTCACGCCACCTTCAATCACGCTCTGATCACGTGCGACAGCGGACAACAGTGGACGTCATAATTTTAAATTAAGTCTGCTCGCTCATCCATTTTGGAGGATAATAGTTTGAGTTTTACCTGACCTGTCATGTGATATTGAATAAACCAATGACAGCGTGCGCAATTATTCAAATGAACTATCACTACGTCGGCATGTTACGAATTAATTGATTAGAAGCCAAAATAATATTGGAATCAATGTTTACCCAACGTTTCTACCTACTATTGGACATCAATATGTAGAAAAATAGGATGTAGAAAACTCTTTTAGGTTACCTGAGTACTGTTGGATATAGTTCAGTTGTGTAAAGGTAGATGTTTCCGAATCCTGTGTTGACCAATGCCATGCCAATCTGAGCCAACACTGTAACCAGTATGGAGTATTCTACGAGAAAGTGTGGGATTGTACTAAGTGGATATATTTTGTTAGTATTGGCATCTTACTCTATATACCTTAAGCAAAAATGCCAAATACCATCTAAACTATATGATTCGCTATTATCGCAGTTCGGCTGTCTTGGATTGAAAGTGAGGCTACCGGGTTGTCCCACTAAGCCAGGTTACATAGCATACTATTACATACGGTTACATACTATTTGCTCTGTTGTTGGTCGCGAGTTTGGATGAAAAAGCTACTTCATATCCACTTCTGTAATCCGAATTGTACAAATAATAGCCAGAAAAGAATATGTAGGGATTCTTTTCACATATTTGCTTCCAATTAACAGTACAGAAAGCGACAAGCGAAAGCGAAAGCGACACTAATTTCATTTTGATGCGATTGATCGTTATTTTTCATTTTACGAAGGAGATTTTTGTGTACTTTGCATGGCACTATTAACTATTGAAAACGTGTCATGACCACGTGTACGAAAATGTTAATGTGTGAATAATAAATTTTGCGTAAAATATATCACGTATTTGTACTGAATCAAAGGGAAATATGTTGGGAGGTTTTATTAGAATGGTCATGGGTGTTATGAATTGATATTTCACTGTCAAATTCCTGGTATGAAGTCAAGGTTTACTTATCAGTTTGTTAGGAATTTATATATATAAATTTATCTTTAAAACAGTCGCTGAAAGTCTTTCCAGTTAATCTAGGATTTTCATGTATGATTTTCATAGTAATACCATTGTCCAGGGACATTTGATCTCTAAATTCCCTCATCAGCAAGCATACTTATTCTAATTGTCCCTCATTGACATGCAAGAAGGAAAATTAGAAGGGTATGCATTCTGATGAGGGAAGATTGGGCTGCCCCTTGGCACACCGGGTTATGGCAGGTCATTATAAAAATTAATACTTATCAACCCTGTACCCTATTTTATGGCTCAGGAAAGGTCTTCTCTTCATTTGTCAAATCCGCTTCTTCCATACATGTGAGATAATTATACGTTAAAACCACAAACAAGACATAATTAAACTCCATGCATGCTTCTTGAATATTTAGTCAGCCACATAATTACATTTTATGTTTACACTGATTACTTGATATTATATCTATTCTTCTAAAAAAACAAACTTATCCCCAAGGGAAGCCATGCAGGCTCCAGTTCAATCAATGGTGCTCAATCAAGCATAATGACAAAAAGTTTTCGAAAACAACTCAACTACAGTATCTTTAGTTAACGGATAGTTAATAGAGACAGACAGACTGATTTATTTAAACACGGTAAAAACATCAGTTAATTTACATTAAGGGACTATACATTAAAATATTTACAATGTACTATAATCAAAAAACTGTTTTACATGTTTGCCGTGTGGGAGTTTGATGTGGAAATTGCCTTTGGATACCTTTTGTAAAGTTGGAAGAGCTGTCAGTCATTCTTAGCTCTTTAGGTAGGCTATTCCATAGCAATGCACCACTGTAACCGTATTATTTTTACATGTAATTGGTACGGGGTTTCGGAAGAGTCAGAGTGTTTTCCGAGTTTCTAGTTTTGTGGCTTGATTTCCGTGGAGCAAAGATATCTTGGAGATACCCAGGTGCTGGATTATGGGTAATTTTAAACATCATTGTCGCTGAATCTTATCCCATCCCAGCATATCAAAAACGGTGTTAGTTCTGGTGTCATATTCTGAACAGGATACTACTCTGGCGGTGCGATTATGAGGTTTGTGAAGTTTGTCAGATAACTGTATCCTAGTCCGTCCCATACTGAGCTACAATAGTTAAAATGGGGCTTGATTAGAGTGGAATGGTTAGGTAACCCGGCAAACTTCAAAGGGCCTAACAAAAAATTGTTCATTAGCGTCCCTGAACGACTGAACACACACGTTTGTATTGGCTGACTGATTAACATATTGGAATTTCTATTGTGTTTTGTGCACGGTCACGGTTGAAAAAAGCGATCAACGACATATAACAAAGAAGGTCGCTGGGTTCCAAAAGGTCTGTTTTTAGAATTTCCTAATACCCCGACACGGTTTTGTAGCTGAGATATGACATTTTGTGAAAATTTCAGACAAATTGAACAAATTCCTCTTTAGTTGGAGCTTTTTAAAAACTCTAATTTGGATGAAAATCGGAACGCAGAAAAGAGCAATTGAAAAATCTAGTTTTCCAGTGTGCGCGAACCTGAAGCCCCGCCCCTCCAACAATTAGCGATCTCTTAGCCAATCATTCACCATCACAGTTTGACAGACTGTGTGTACTCTTGAAACTATCTGTCCAAATTTTCCGCCGAGCTAAGTTGTCGCATCCCGAAATTAAATTCTATAGTAAGTTATTGGTTCGTAGTTTTCTTCTTGCGTTAACGGCTAATGCTGAAAAATATGAAAGACCTAACAAGCCTCGAAAGCGAAATGGAACATCTATACTGAAGGCAAAGAGAAGTCAACGAAATTAAATCGAAGTTGAATGCCAGTGCTACCAATATGAAAGGCAACCGTATGAAACAACACGGCAATACATGCGGAGATCGTGGTGTTGGATTCAAGCGAGTTAGAGCCAAGAGTCAGACTTTATGTTTCCATCTAAGCTTTTTTGGAAACAAAACTTCTTTCGGCTGACTCCTTCATCTTCAGGTTTTCGCCACTGCCTGAAAGTGCCGAAAATATGAACTCTTGTCGGGTTTTGCGAGGGACTTTCTCTATTATGCGTTTTTGGCCTTGTTTTCGTTTTCTTTTTCTTTTTCTTCGTTGTCCAACGGCATCCTACTTGCTTTTTGGAATACATAAGGCAAACAATAACATGAGCAGCGGCAGTACACAGGCTAGACCAACAACCGATTGGATTACTGAATCGTGTGTGGAAAAACCTTTCGCATACGCGCTAGCTTTCCCGCGCTTTCGTTACGGCTGAGTGATCCGCTTGTCATATGTTAATTGCTCTGCTGTCAATCAAACAGAACCTTTTACTTCAGGTTAAAAACTTCCTTTTGGTATTTCTTCCTCAATATTTTTTTTAACGGAGTCTTTGGTATATGAAACAATGCTACTAAAACTATATTTCTGTGGGAAAACAATTTCCCCCCATCTTTTTCGTATTGAAGGTATCCGGTAACTTTAAGCGAAGGAATTTTCTTACTCACTGGATATTTATCGAAGCCTGAAGTGTGGGCCGACATTTTCAAACTCCAATCGCTTTCTGAGGTGTTCATTGGAAGCAAATGTGTGAAAAGAATCCCTAGATATTTTTTTCTGGCTATTATTTGTACAATTCGGATTACAGAAGTGGAGATGAAGTGGCTTTTTCACCCAAACTCGCGACTAACAACAGAGCAAATAGTAAGCGCTATGTAACCTGGCTTAGCGGGACAACCCGGTAGCCTCGCGTTCAATCCAAAATGGCCGAACTGCGATTAATAGCGAATGCCATTGGTTGTCTGTGAATGCTTCTACATTACAGAGCATCTAACGTTTATTTTATGTCACAAATATATATCCTACATCAACTGAATAGTTGAATGGTAGGGTATTTCTTGATTTTAGTGTTGCGTGTGTGAGTTAAAGAGGTTAATATCTCCAAAATGATAATGAATCAACCAATAAATGTATTTCTCGTGAATGAAACTATTATTTGCTTCTTATAAAATGTTTGTTAAATTCACTGATACAAACTACAAGGATGTCATAGATGTTTACAAAGGTCATTTATCTCTACCCGCATGTTTTTGTATAAAAAATGTTTCCTTAAACGCGAACACGTTCCTTTCATAACTCCAGAGCTTCTCGATGCTATTCTTTCCTGAAACTCCTGTGTGGGCTATCTAAGTCAATGTCACTGGTATTGATAAGATCTCTGGCAAAATTTTAAAAGTTGCTGCATCGGCTGTTTCTCCATTCCTTACATACATTTTTAATCAGGCTATTATTTCTTGTTGTTTCCCGGATGATTGGAAAGTCGCCAGGGTTTTGCCCCTTCACAAAAAGGGTCCACGCAATTTGCCTGACAATTATAGGCCAATTTCTATTTTATCAGCAATAAGTAAAATAATGGAGCGCATTCTATATGATCAACTACACGAATACCTCTCAGCTAACAATCTCCTCTGTGAAGGCCAATTTGGTTTTCGAATACTACACTCTACTGTTTCAGCACTGCTGGACAGTACAAATAGCTGGTATATTAACAAGGACCGTAAGATGTTTAATTTGGTTGTTTTTCTGGACATGAAAAAGGCATTCGATACAGTCAACCACGAAATACTGTTGCGTAAAATGGAAAGATACGGTATAACTGGGAATGCCTTAAACCTTGGTGTCGAAATTGATCAGTTTTTGTCTTGGGACAAGCATAATGAAAGTATAGCCAAAAAGATTACATCCGGTATAGGAGCCATCAAGAGATTTCGTGGATAGAGAGACCCTGGTCTCTATAGTGCAACCCCACAACAACTACTGTAGCGAGGTTTGGGACACCCTTGGTGAAAACGTCTGCACAAATTACAAAACAGATCTGCAAGAATATTTACACATATGAGTAACGAAATTCCCCACCAAGAAGCTTTGAACGCTTTAGGCTGGGAAACTCTTGAAATACAAAGAACCAAAATAAAGGCCAAACACATGTTTAAAGTACTTAACAACATGGCTCCAAATTGCCTTGCAGATCTTTTCACTAAAAAGCATGATGTTACCAAATATAATTTAAGGGGTTCCACTACCTCGCTACAGTTACCTCTGCTAAAACAGAAAATATAGTGAGGCAAAAGTATGGAATTCCCTTCCAGAAAAATTACGCAACTGCGAGTCATTCCCTTCATTCAAGTATAAAATTGCCACTCACATCTTTCCTATTCCTTAACTTAACTTGAATTTTTAATTAACTTGATACATAATTACATTTATAATAGGTATATATATATTTTTAGAAATAGCGAAATATTATGTTACTAGCAGGGACCCGTGGGAACTCACAGGAAATCAACAAATATGATAAATTATAGTAACATAGTCTAGCCGGCTGACTGACTCCTGGCACAATGTTTTTAGCGTATTGATATTTTCAAGGTTGTACTTAGATTTTTTTTAAAGGGAATAATATCTTACGGATCTCAGTTAATTTCTGAAACCGATGAGCACAATTATTGTCAAAAAGTGCCAAAACTGACGGTCACAGGCAGCTCGAGACATGACTTCGTCAACAAATATGATAAATTATAGTAACATAGTCTAGCCGGCTGACTGACTCCTGGCACAATGTTTTTAGCGTGTTGATATTTTCAAGGTTGTATTTTGATTTTTTTTAAAGGGAATAATATCTTACGGATCTCAGTTAATTTCTGAAACCGATGAGCACAATTATTGTCAAAAAGTGCCAAAACTGACGGTCACAGGCAGCTCGAGACATGAATTCGTGTGACGAAAACAAATCTGGCCGCCGAAACAGTTGGTTTTATATCTAAGAACACAGGAAACTGGATACAGAAAACAGACATGGACAAAATATCTTACTATTAGACACATCATAGAGTTGTAAGATAAAAAAAATAACAGCCTTTTCCACGGACAACATTTCTAACTGTGTTTGAATACCTGGTCTTACCTCGTTCGGTCGTTTGACTTCGCCGCTTCGCTTGGCGATAGGTTTTCCCTAAACTCTAACTAAAACATTCGCGTAAACTCGATGGCTTGTTTCGCCCAGGTTTTCCCTAAAACAGATTCCCGTCAGCTCGATGGCTCGCTCGCCCAAGTAAGTGTAGAACTTGAGAAAACTCATTTCTTTTTAACATTCTTTCCTCAAATGCAACCAAGACCAAGACAGAAAGCAACTTTTCGCATGATTCGTCGTCTTCGTTGGAATACCTGTGGCCGTCACTTTTTGGCGCCATTTTCGGACGCGGGCGCGCGCGCGTCCTCCATATTAGGAAATCGATCGAGGGACCCTGGGAAAGAGCGTTACACACACACACACACACTGACTGACACACACACACACTTAGCGTATTATTATATAAGATAGTACACTAAGGTTTTTTATGTTTTTTAAAGATTGTAATTTTTATCCACACGCCCCTTGTGGAAATCAACAACAGTTGACGGGGAAAGCGTGTCTAAATAAAGTTGTACCTACCTACCTACCTAGGCTCCGAAACAATCTAAAGCGTATTACACTACGTAGAAAACTGCTCGCTGATATTTCCAACTACAAAGCACAGCGTAACATAACGTCAAGCCTAAGAAGAAGAACCATCTCCGCTCAAAGGCTGCTGAATCTAAGGGAAACCGAAATTAATTTAGGAATACTAGCAAACCCTTGATGCATTCCAAAAAGAACAACCATCTAAAAGAAGGTGACAACTTAATTAGAAATAGTAGAATGGTCGCTGATATTGTCAAGAATCACTTTGAAAGAGTCCAGAACAACTATGACAGTGCACCTGAAACATCCTCTGTAGCAGATTAGTGGTCTCAGGACCACCCCAGCCTGGTGGCCATCACATGAGAAACAACTACTAAACAGTTTCAGTTTAGAAATGTGACCCCTACTGAGCTACTGATAATCCTAAAATCACTCGATCCTAACAAAGCTACTGGCCATGATATGATCCCCGCAAGGACAGTAGTGCGGACGCTTTTGCGGGCCCACTTTGCCACCTCATTAACAGTGTCATCAACTCTAGCACGGTGCCGCTTGCTTGGAAATATGCTGAGATTCTTCCAAGTTTCAAGAAGGATGACCCTTTTAACAAAGCCATGTACAGACCAATATCTATATTGGTATTATTGGATAAAATCTTTGAGAGGTGCCTTCACAATCAGCTGGTTGCACATTTTTCATCGCTGTTATCCATGTTATCCATGTTCTTATCGCAAGCAATACAACTGCGAAGGTATTCTGCTAAGGATTATAGAGGAATGGAAACGTGACCTCGGCAACAATTTGATTGTTGGAACTGTTCTGATGGATCTAAGCAAAGCCTTTGACATAATCCCTCACAACCTACAACCTAAGGGCTTAAGGCGTATCCGAGGGCAGCCGCTGCCTAGGCTAAGTTTTTTTAGAGAGCTATCTCCACGGCCGACTACAGAGAGTGAAAGTTGAAGACTCGACTTCTAATTGGTCCAATATCCGTTGTGGTGTTCTGCAGATCAGTGCTTGGACCTTTGCTTTTTAATACTTTTATTAATGATTTTTTCTTTTTCATTGATGAAGCTAAACTTTCAAATTATACAGAAGATAATCAAATATACTTTAGCTATCATAATGAATCATTTTTGACCGACGTTCTGTCAAGAGAAACAGCTAGGGCTGTAGAATGGTTCAACTATAATACATTAGAGCTTAATCGTAACAAATGCAAACTTATGGTGCTCTCTAGGTCTAATACAAGTGTGACGCTAAATGTGAACAATGAACCTATTCCGGGGTTATAATAGATAACCAATTAAACTTTAATAGCCACGCTACGAGAATTGCTAAAAAGCCGTGTAAGCAAGTAGAAGTCATAAGCCGCTTCAAACACATATTGTTCGAGTACACTAAATTATGTCTCTATAGAGCTTTTATGCTACCTTGTTTTAATTACTGTAGTTCTGTCTGGCTACACTGTTCTGTGCTCAATGCCTGTAAGCTCGTACCCTGGTTACCAGAGCTTCTAATATCTCTCTCGGAAAGTGAGGAGCTCAGCGACGAGAGAGAGAGAGAACCTCTGGCCGCAGGACCTATGAATCGTACTTCCATGTTAAATATAATTAAGTAAACTTGTATAAACTGGCTTGTACGGAAATGTCACTCATCCTGTCAAAACTGCAATGTTTGAAGTTGCACATCATCAAGTTTCGTGCTACACGGGATTCGCTAAGACAAATGAATATTCGCCGGCGAGAAGTCCTTCTTCTTCGACACTCTCGCCACTCAGGAAACACGACCGAATTCCTCTCGACTCAAGCTCTCTTATGTGAGACTGCACGAGGGACTTTAAAGGGCATATAACTATCATCATAGCTTTCTTCGGGTAAGCCAGACATTCATCGTGGAGGTGTGAAGAGAGGCCGGGAACCATTTGGAAAACCAAAGACTTCCTCCAACCAGTCGGTAGCACAGAAAACACATCTCTTCTTTTCATATACTGGAATACCGCTTCTTCTTGCTGAAATTTTAATTTCTCCACCTCGGGGAATGTTGAGGCAAGTGTTGCAGCAATAGCTTCAGACATCAGTCTCCTCAGCGAGTCCTTCGTCTTCCATGTCTTTGTTTTGCAGCAAAGGCCAAACCGGTTTTCATCACGTGAGGCGATCAAGCGAATCGCATCGCATGAAAGCATGCTAATTTTAACTGACCAATCAGCTGCTACATTCAGGATCCTGAATCTATATTTAACATGGAAGTACGATTCATAGGTCCTGCGGCCAGAGCTTCTCTCTCTCTCGTCGCTGCACTCTTCGACACTTGTCGCTTCGCTCCTCGCTTTCCGAGAGAGAGATTAGAAGCTCTGGTAACCAGGGTACTAAGCTCGAGAAACTCAAAGAGCTTTCACAATTCAATAATTCTGGAGCTACAACTGCAACTGTCCTAATAAAAAACAAAATTCTTAATAATGTAATACCTAATATATGTACAGTGTTGATGTTCGACAGTGGGGTTCAAGTTAAGTCGCTTACCTCTTGGGATGACCATGACCAATAAACACGAAGCCCCAGCGATGATCAGGGTGCCACTAGTGGTTAAACGCCGTCCAATGCTGATAATATCGCAAATGAAGGAAAATATTAATATTTCATTAACAAGTCGCTCTTAGATTCCTATAATAGAGAACAAGGTTGACAGTAAGTAATATATACAACACTGTCAGCCGTGTTTCATCACATATCCAAACACTGACAACTGAACTTGAAAAACGATGCGAAGCGGAGTTTTTTTAACTCAGTTCGAGGTGTTTGGATATGTGATAAAACACGGCTGACAGTGTTGTATATGGCTTCTCCAACGAATTTACCATTGAAGAGAAAACGGAGAAGAAAGTTTGGATCATCACATATCCAAACTCCTTCACGCTTGTGATTTTCTTTGTAATATTCTCATGAATTATTCATGAGTTTGAGAAGTACATATCAACATCTTTTTCTGCATGCTTGTATGTAGAACACATTACTGATGTATTCCTGTTAGATCTGAGAAGTCGGCCGTAAGTGGGAATGAAGATCGCCAGAAGCTCGAGTCTTAAAAACTGAGATTAAACAGGAGCGCCATTGTAACTAATTGTCCTTGCAAGTTGTATCGCAGTGGGTGAAAGCGATGCGTTGCAGTCACATGAAAGGCGATTAGTTTCATGAAACGTGTTGCGTGAAGGCGACCGCAGAGGCCTGGCACGGTTGTTTAATTGTTGAATTTTATTGGCTGGTCACACAAATCGTTCCGAGACAAATTGCACGAAGGATGTTAAACTGTGGTTAAATAAATGTTGCAGCGCAACAAGTAAAACTTAGTTCTACTTCATTCAACGCTTGCTGCAACAAAAATATGGCGAGACGTGTTGATTTATTGGTATGTAACACTACGCAATTTCTCGTACAACTTGTGCCGCATCAAAATGGCAAGACAGGTTGTACAAACGATGCGAAGTCTAACAGCGTTTCAGTCTAACAGCGAGTGGCAAGCTTCTTTACAAGTTAGGCATTATAGGGAAACTACATTTTAATGAAAAGAAAGTACATCAAATTTGTCAACTGGAGTGATACGATCTGCAGTAGATTACCTGCGCATACAAAACCAGCTCAACAATTTAGCGGGGAATGGCACAATGGTCATGATCGCATAGTTGATGTACACGTTACCACTCAAGCTCGTGACATAAAAGAGGAACCCGTAAGTAGATAGTGAGACCACGAACCTAAAGATAAAGAAGAGGGAAGGGAAAATATTATATATGCAATCTACAATTATTTAAGCTTTTATATATTCGAGGGACTTGTTCTTTATTTGTAAACTGATAGTTTACAAATGTAACAAACCTAACAAACATGTAACAAACGCTAGTTCAACACAAATGTTTCCCAAGTTCTTTTATCGAAAATTGAAATCTAATTGATATCTATAAACTAATCCCAACCATACACTAGCTGTATACGACGCCAGCTATGTTTATCTCATGTAACACCTTTTGCGGGATTAAAACTATTAGGCGATAGTTTTGTAGAATATTTTCGCGTAACAGTTCCTGATGGAACTATCTCTACTTCCATCTATTTTAACTTTTAAAAGATAAACTCACCAGTTGTAACATACGATAAATGCTCTTTTTCTCAATTTCGGCGTACGGAACAAATCCAAGGGCGTCAACTTTACACCGTTGTGCTCTTGCGATTGTTGCTCCCTCTTAATGGCCTCGATCGTTTCTTTAAGAGCTTGCGCGTCCATTGGTTTAGATTTTTTGACTCCATTTTTCAAGAGTACAGCATGCGCCTCGCTCAATCTGTCGTGGGCTACAAGCCAGCGAGGAGACTCAGGAAATAGTCTACAATGTACAATATTAATGTTTAATATTCAAATTTCGTGCATTGTACAAAATCCAAGCAGGTTATTGGCTATTGAGAGTGCATTATAGGAGAACAAAGCACTTGACCCAGATCCTCTCTTACCTACGGGAAGGGAGACCTGATACATGTGAGCATGTGAGCCAGCCCTTCGCTTAGTTACGTGTTTGGACGGCTTGGAATACCTCATTGCAATCGCATATTTAACAGTGAAAATGTAGATAATTACCAGAAATGTAACGGCAGGATTTAACTCTGTCTCCTTAGTGACAGAAGATATATATTTTGAGGCGAACATTTGTATAATTGAGCGTTGGAAATTGCGGATTTGCAAGCCCTGGAAGTACAACAAGTCAACATGTGTCCGAGCGAACAAAAGCTTCTACGACACTCTAGTAGCCTTACTGAAGAAATGTATTTTATTTCCCAGACCTTACTCTGTCAATAAGAAGAGAAAATGAAGCGAGAATTATTCAGTGGATGGTTCAAAAACCCAGGATTTTGTATTTGGAAAATGTTTGCATCAGAGCCGAGCACATGGAGGCCGGTTTCAAGATTTCAATTCACTGTTAGACAGGTTAGTCATTTTCGAATGAAAGAAACTATTAAAGAAAGTAGACTATCTAGGAGTTACGCCGGCTAAATACTTGAATAATACATGGCTCCAAGAGAAACGTTTTCGAGTTAAATGTACAATCATACTGACTCAATTGAGCTCAACAGGCGTAAACTTCACTTTTCGAACGCCAAAGTAAATTATTCTTTGCAAAAGTTAGATATTGAAGTCATGTTTTCATTCATTGTCTAATGAAATGACATTTTTATGTGGATATATTACCGAAAAATGATTTTATTCATGCGAAATATTTGACTTCTTTATGAAATTGTTATTGACAACTGATTTCAATTGAAATTCACTGCTGACAGTGCACTTACTTTGAATATTAAAAGGTTAGAGACTTTATGTTTGTGCTTTATCGGCAAATATAGTCACTTGCTGACTGTACGATGAACTCAAAATTGTTTCATACTTCGGCCTCATGCCGTATTTTTCATAATAATAATAATAATACTTTATTCACATTTCACACTATTTTTTACAATGTTTCAAGTATGATATATCTAGATTTTAGAGAGATTACAATAAATGGATAAATAAACTAAATATATGGTACGTTTAAGAAAATGCCTAGTATCTAAATAAATCGTGAGGTTTTCGAGTTAGACACTAGTCTTGTTCTGTAGTATTTTATATGCAGACATCAACACGAACAGACATAATTTTCACACTAACAATAATAACAAATCACACTAGGACAATAACCGACAACCCAGATATAAATTAGACGGAACATAATGTGAGTATTATTTTTTAGAAATTTAATCAGGAATTTGTTTTATTTTTGACATTTTGGGAAAACTAAAGTTATTAAGATGTTTTAGATCAGTGGTTATTTGTCGCCAAAACTGCCATAGCCTGCCGATATTGGTCCTGAAACGTGTTTTATAGAAGTTACCTTTCGAATCATATCTTGTATTGTATGTATGTACTTCACTGGCATAGCGGAAATGATTGTTAAAAATACCTGGTAGTTGCTTTTTGTGCCACTTGTTGGAAAATTTAAGTAATTGTAATTTATAAATATTATCAACTGTAAGGATATCTAATAAGTTTAGTAGTGGGAGAGCACTATCTGTATTATTGCCATACAATATGGCAACGAACATTAGGCGAGCAATGTGGTTTTGTTTGACTTGAATTTTTGTTAAGTGAGATATATAGGCACTGCCCCAGGAAATAATGGCATATGAGATATTGGGATATATTAAGTTGTAGTAAAGTTGTTTGAGTTGTTGGAGAGAAAGGTAGTGCTTTAGCTTAAAAAGAAACATTTCCTGTATTTCTTGAAATTCATGAACAAATATATATGAAATATGGTGTGTCCATGAAATTGTGTCATCAATTACCTAAATATTTAATGTGGTCTTTCTTTCTATCTTTTTTTTTTTTTTTTTTTTTTTTTTTTTTATTGTAAACATTTCTAATTACTAAATCACATTACACAAAATTTATACGACAAAGAGACAAAGGAAAAAAAATAAAAAAAAAAAAAAGAGAAAAGAAAATACTCTAAGCCAGCTATTCCTATTCAGAAAAATGTCTAATTGCAATTAACAGTTTTTCCCATTTCTTAAGGTGTTCCAGGGTTTTGTTCCTTGATTTTGCTACGTTGGATTCAATTTTCTCAAAATACACTAAAGAGTTTATAAACAGAGCTAATGTAGGGATTTTTCTTTTCTCTCTTGCTTTATATAAAGCTAATTTATACATTAAGATAATAAAGTTTTGTGGCTGTTCGTTTACCCCTAATATGATATTTACAAGATTCGATGGTGGTAGATTTATATCGTGCTTTCCTAACCAAGTTCGTAATTCAAAATATAAATTTTTGGCCTCTATACATTCTACAAATAAATGATCTATTGTTTCTTGGTTAATTAAACAAAAAGAGCAACGTGAACACTCAATTAATTTAAAACGAAATAAATCGAAATTAAGATAAAGGCAGTTGTTCAAAATTCTATATTGAAAATATCGTGAATAAGAATCAATCGTTGTTGAATATATACGCCTATAAATCTCTTCCCAACTTAATGGGCTCTCAGGCTTTAATCTATTTATAATATTTATTTCTTTCTATCGTTGAAGCCTCACTGATATGATTACAAGCTAATTTTACGCATTTAACAGGAACACCTATAGTTGACTTGTTAGTTTTTGAGTTCATTATTAAATCTTGTACTTCATGGACAAGAATAGCTCTAAACATAAGGCTATTTGGAAATGTTCTGGTTATGTATTTAGTAGGATTGTCATAATTTGGTAATTGAGCAGGTAGGGCCAACGTTAATGAAATATGAGTTCAACTGATCACACATACTCGATTTATCAGTGTAGCACTTGTTGTTATATAGAAGTTTAGTTATTATGGATTTACCATTTTTCTTTCTGTTGATAAGCGTACCTATCAACTTCCATGTCATTTTAATGTTGTCTTTGTTTATATCAAATTGAGTAGAAGTACTTTCGTTTAGCTAATTCTTTAATCTTACTTAGTTTATTGTTATATACTTTATATTCTTACATTTTCGTTAGGTCACCGGTGAGAGCCTTTGTTTTCTTTTTTATAGAAGTTAGTATTCCATTAGTTATCCAGGGGTGTTTCAGTTGCTTTTTTTGGAGTTTGAGGCTCTACTTATTGGAGCATGCGTATTAGCTATTTCTTGCAGTGCATGGATTATGTTATTCATACTGCAATTTACAACTACAGTATTCACAAGGCTACAAAATTCGATTTGGGTCAGGTCTGCTTCAAAAAGTTCCTTATCGAAGTTTGAGAAGTCTCTATAGTATCGTTCCTGTATATATGCTGGGAGCTTAGTTGCTACGGTACAAAAGCAATGTAGGTGGTCTGATATATCAGCCAGGCAGACACCAGATTTCATAACTTTTTGTGGTGTATTCGTGTAAATGTGATCAATGAGAGTAGCACTATGGTACGTAATCCTAGTAGCCTTAGTGATGACTGGCATGTATCCTACATTTAAGAGCATGTCTAGATAATCGGAGGTTGGTTTGTCGGTGTTATAATTAAAAAAAACTATATTCATTTCTCCTAGAATATATGCCTCATAGCCTTAGCTATTTAGATATTCCAGTTTCTGTCATAATATTTCTTGAATTTTCTCGGTCATTATGTGGGTGCCTATGAATACATCCAACATTAACATGTTTTTGCTTTACTCTTGGGAGCTCTATAAAGCACGTTTCATGTTTTCGTTCATCGTACAGTCAGCGCGTGCCTATATTTGCCGATAAAGCACTCAAATCAGTCTCTAATTCTTAAATAATACATAATGTATTCTCGGAACAGATAGAGTGGATTTCTTTATGAGTGAGACAAAAATACGGAATGTCCGTAGCCTTACCGTAACCGTACTGTAACTTTACCGTACTGTAATTTAATTGGATCAGAAGGACAAAAGCAATAGGGAAGCCATTTCAATGTCACGGCATGCCATACGGTAACCGTGCTGTAAGTCATTTACCAGTCGTAACTTGCCTACTCATACGAAATTTGCTCTAGTATCATCGAACATATATCTAAACAATAACCTACTTGTGGCGTTGACATATTTAGTAAATAAACCCCTTCTGGGGGCTGGTATTTGGCGGATAAAAAAATGTGACATTTTGAGGACCATCTCTCAGCCAAGGACATTATCCATCGACATACCCAGTAAGCCAGAAAGGGTTTATTTATTTTATAAACCTCCGATAAATTTTCTTCACCGAAAATCAAACACATTTCGCTGTAAAACCAGAAGTCCAGAACCAGAAGTGTCCATCTCTACTAGGGTAGCGGCCCATCAGTTTACAGAGTAGTATTTTTTAGAATACCCCCCTTTCGAGTTCATTGACACAAATTAGAGAACCGCTGTGTGAATATATTGCAGGCGCTCCACCAAACTCCAAAACGAGGCTTAGCCTGAGCACGTGTGAAGCGTAATGGCGTCCATAGTGAAGTGTGATCGAGTGTTTTCATTGATAGAGATTAAATAGCATTAAAATGAATCAAGAAGAAGGTAAAAAGCGTAAAGGGAGAAGAAGAAAAGAGTGTGCAGCTGTTGGATGTACAAATTCCGAATATAAACGAGATGGAACAGCATCCGGACTAAGATTTTTTAGATTCCCAACCAAGCCATCACCAAGAACACGTTGGTGCAATCTGATCAAAAGACAGCACGGTAGAGATGGCTTCTTTGTTACGGCGTATACCGTGCTTTGTGAGCGACATTTTCCAGCTGGGGATATCTATAAACCTCCTAGAGGACGTAGAAGTAGATTACGCCAAGGTAAGATCGAGTAGGCCGTCATGTTTGATATCAAAACTACACCACTAATAGTGCCACTATGCAGCTACAATGAGGAAACTGGTTACATGTAATAATAATGATGTTTTTATGTTTGTTAGGCCAGTCGAACCATCGATATTTCAATGGTCGGGCGCTGAGAAAATAAAGCCGAGTCGTGCACCTCCAAAGCCACGCGTACGAATCCCAAACACTGACTACGTCTACAGTGATTACAGTCACATCCCTGGTTACTTTCAGTACACAGGACGCAGAAACGCAGTCTGTTAAACCAACCTCCAATAGTTCCAGTGATAAAGAAGAAATTATGGACTTTGAAACGACTAATATCTGAAATAAGCCCTTCGACAGCGGTGGTAAGGGATTTTTGTTTGCTATTTGATTTATTTTTCTTGATAATGCCCATATTTGGAGCAGTATATAGTACCTTCTTAGTTTATTGCACTCCAAAATAGTATACACTAATCCCAGGAGGTCCATACAAAATAAAATAAATCTTTCAGACAAACAAACAAGTATCTGGCGATATTCCGCATGATCTTGCAGGATAATTGTTAAATATTTGTCATCTGAGGGAGAGAAAATATCAGGTCACATGACACGTTCCACCAATCACGCGGGAGAGAAAATATACAATGGGCTATAACAGTGCATATTTCAATTCCACGAGTGGGTTATTTATTTGATATAACTTACTTCCAGAAGAGGAAAACTGCTACTCCTGGGACGCTGGCGGCAAGTGTAAGATGTCGCCAGTCTCGTATAAAATACGCCATCATCACAAATATACCACTTCCGATCGGCTCAATGACACTTCCAGCGTTGCCTGCGAACGTACGCCATGAAGGGCCGATTAGTTCCACAGTGTATACGAAAGTACAAAGCATGATACAAGTGAGAGAGAACCCAACAACAAAACGCAGTAGGGCCATCAGCCAAATGGCATCCGAAAAGGCAGATCCAGAGGATACGATGACCTGTAGGGTAAAGTTAAGACCAAACAGTGAGTTTCGTATCATATTTCGTTACCTTCACACTTAGAACCCGTTATTTTTGCATTCTTATTACAACAATCAAATAGAAATGAAGAAATGAAACATAGAAATGAAGAAATGAAAAATATGGAAAAAATGGAGAAATGAAGCAATGAAGAATTGAAGACATCAAGAAATGAGAAATGAAGAAATAAAGAAACGTAAGATACTCATTTTTTTTAAATTGACAATACACCTAATCTAAAGAACGTTAAGTTATGACTCGCCTAAGAACAGAAGCACTCAACGGCAGCGTAATGTAAAAGGTGTTAATTTTCTATTCTTCTTTCTCGTCATTTCCGATTGGTTGATACTCCTACATTCAATAGAAACCAGCAAGGCAATATATTTTCATTACATAACTTTTGATGTTTCAATTTAGTTTTGATCATACTAACTATGGTCTGATTTCAAAGAAAATCGTATTTGGGGAAAGCTCTCAAATTTGTGATTGAATATTATGCTTTGTCTTCACCCTATCAGCTCCTATCCTATTGGCTGGATGGTGATTTCTTTGTAATGATGGTGATTTCTTTCAGTTTTCACAGTAAAAATGTCCAACAGCATACAGTCTCCTTTATTTTCAGTATATAACTTCAACGCATCCTCGCTCTACAATTACCAATAATCAGTAAATGGCAAACACGCTTGAAATACGGATTATTGGTAATACTACGGCAAATCCTAACCCGAACCATAAGCCGAACCCTAACCATCGGACGAGTTCGCGGGTAAACGACGGGTTCTCACTCACCTAGAGCTAGGGTTTCACAGGTAAACAAGAAGAGAAGGTAAACGAGAGAAAAAAATATTTTGAGCGCTCCTACTCGGGCTTGAACTCGTAATCGTTTGCATGTTGTGCTTGGCAGTGCAGGCGTCACGACCACTACACTAAGCGCGTCTACAGCCGTTCGGATTTGGACAATTGTTTATCTTTATCCTTGACTGGTTTTAAGAATGTCATTGTTTAATTTGTGTTCCAGAATTAGCGATTATTGATAATTGAAGAGCAAAAGCCAATTACTGATTATTGGTAATTCTAGAGCGAGGATATGTTGGTAACTTTGACTGTGGACATCTCGGACAGCGCTCAAGGCATATTCAAGCAAAATCGGATTTGGGAATAGACCAATAGATGCAGTTGTTCAAGTCTTTTGTTTCAACTGGTGGGCCACCATTGGCTAACATCTGGTGTCCCGCCAAATAAACAAAGGACTTGTACAACTGCGCATGACCGTAAACTGGTCTATTGTTCATTGCCACGTCCTATTGTATTTTGCTCCTGTTCTTTGGCGAACCATTACTTAAAGGAGCAGTGTCACGATTCTGATTGGTTGTTATAGACAATGGCAAAATCACGCTATGTCACGCGCCGCTGCAAATTTCCCTTTCGATTGAAATAAATAAAATGCTGCTTTATAAAAATATAACATCAAACCTAACTATATAATACTGAAATATAGTTTTAAAGCAATTTCGGCTCGAGATATCGTGCAAATACGCCGATGCAAGCGGATTACTCACGGACTTCTACTTCTGTCACAGCTTTTGATTTCTTGTCCGCCTGACACATTTTCAAAACTTGGGCATGAATACTAATCGTGACACTGCTCCTTTAATATAAAAATAAATAAAAACACACTTGAAACAATAGAGATGCATCTGCTGATCTCTTACATTGCCTTGTTTTTCATTTATATTTTGGTTTATATTTGGTAACGTTTACGCAATTAGGTGTGTAATTTGATCGTAAATAAATGTGGTGAAATAATCGAGCTTTCATCCAAACAGTTTAAGACTCGCTGTTTACCGGCACGCTTTGCGTGACTCAAGCGAATTTCGTATGGTATGAAATTCCGGAATGAAAGTAGAAAAAACAATTATTATATAATTTAGTATTTAGAATTAGGCATTGTTTTTAGCATTCAAAGAAGGTATGCAACGATAGCTACACCCTCTCAAAGCATAGCGGTCGACATAGCTAGGGACTTTAGCATAACGGGCGACATAGCTAGGGTCTGTAGCATAACGGTCGACATAGCTAGGGTCTTTAGCATAACGGTCAAAATAGCTAGGGTCGTCTTTAAGTAGCAGTATTTACCATGATCGCATAACCAAGGTATACAGTAGTTCGTCTTCCAAACGAGTCTGACATCCATCCACCAACAACTGAACCCACCAACATACCAGCGAAGTAACACGACTGTATGGCCGCCCCGAGGTGTGACTTATCACATATTAAACCCCACTGTAATGCACAAAGCAATCCATGTACTAAGTATACATAATAATAATATTTTAAGACTTAAGTATAATAAAAACATTGAGTGTAAAAAGATAGAAAGTACTTTGCAAGAAATTCAATACGATTAATAAAAACACAGCTAAGACAGTCAACTCGTAACTGTAAAAATATTGTATTTAGAACGTTTCGGCCATTCAGCCTTCTTCAATTAAAAACTAACAGAAAAATACATGGTACAAATGAAGGCAAAAGATCTGTATAAATATCACAATGTATGTACAATGTTTGTAAAGAATGACAAAATCCTATTGTTTAAAAATACACTACCTAGAACTGTTGTACAAGGTAAATATTTCACTATAAGAGTGCTAACCTATTGTGTTAACAAGCAAGCTAAAATGTCTCTTGATCTGTTAAAAAAAAAGGTAATTGTCCTTTGGGCTAAGCCTGGAAAAGAAGCTATGTTAATTAAAACTACGAAGTAGTTTATTTAGCTTAGTGAAAACGGTTCTTTGATCTATATTCTTGCCCTTTGTTCACACCGTAGTGTGTAGTGCGAACAAGAGCCTGTTGGGCACGCTAAACTCGGCCGGCTGGTGTTAAAATATGTTAAAATTGTACATCGTAGTGCAAGTAGTCATCCCTATTTGCCCCCTACGAGTGCCCACCCAGACCAATGTAAGAGGTATATTCCTTACCGTGTTGCATTTAGACTTAAGCGTCATTGCTCTACTTCAGAATTTTTAGAGAAAAGAAATAGTGAATACCAAAAGTACCTCATCGACCAAAGTTATAAGAAAGAAATGGTTTTAGAAGCCAGGGTTTTCTAAAATATATTTGCTCAGCACACGCGAAGAGGAAGGCGGAGTCGCGTCAAACTAAAGATTGCATGGTTCAAATGCGTTGCAGTGGGGATAAACAAACTTATTAACAGTCCCATGAAAACAATATATATGGCTCAAAAAGCAGGAATTGACAACGATCGGCTCCGAAATCACAGCGGCAGAAAGACTATGATGCAAACGCTAAGTGAACATGACATTCCACCCACACATATTGCACAACTTTTCAGGCCATAAGAATTTGAAGAGCATAGAAAACTACAGCACTGTGTCTACAAAACAGCAGATGCACATGTCCAAAGTACTCAGCAGAGTTATGGCCGTACCACACCGTCGTATTCGTACCAAACAGCTATTCCATCCGTCTGTCTATCCACCTTTGACTTACAGTCACAGCAGTCCATGGCTTTAGTCAGCGGGGCAGTTATTCAAGGTGGACATTTTACCATTAACATAAATACAGTTAATCAGTCGCCGAAGCTCACAACAAACCCAACCAGTTCTAGTGTCGAAGCATTGCCAAGGTGGAAGCGACTTAGGCCTTTGGACAGTGACTCCGATGGCGAGTAAGCATGACTTTTCATGACATTCATTGACATGATTCAGTGATTTTCATTTCAAGTAATAATTTTCTTTTTTTCCCCTTTGTTGATAGACATTTGATTGTTTGAAGAAGCTACGGATTTAGAAAACTGAAAAGTTTAAAAATAACTTGTTCGAACTTTTGTTTTAAGTCAATAAAATATTATTAAAAACGTTTCATCCTTAAACTGCTCAGTTGTAAATTATCACAGTGACGAAAGAAATCTCAGTACTTAAAAATAAAATCACTCCCTCGAAGACTCGTTCGTTCGTTTGTGATTTTTCACAACGCGTGAATAAAAATCGTACGCTCACCAACCATGAAGTAATCTCTATGTACATAATTTCTAGTTAGTATAGTTTTAAACACTAGGATTTTGTAATTACTCGGGCTGCCTGTGGGCAGGCCCGAGTCTAGTTTTGCAAGTGTTTTTTATTTTTTATTTTTTGTGTCGAGGTATTTCGTCGTCAACCAATCGCATTGCGCCTTCTTTGGAAGTTCTTTTCGCCACCGTACCAATCAGATTGGACTGTGCTGGTCACGTGAACAGTGGACAGTGGACAATATTTTCATGTTTTTCAAGATGGCGGCGGGTGGGAGTTTTGACTTAACAAAACCTTTAATATCAGCTGTTTTATTGTGTAAACCAAAGGTTCCTTCAAGTGCAATACCAAGATTGTTCTCTTTTCTAAAGCTGAGAGGTGTTTCACGGGCTTTGGACGGGAATTTATCACATATTATGCGACTTGCTTTAAGATACACTCGTGACAGAACACAGCTCTGACTATAAAGACAACAGTCAACAGCTTGTAAATGTAAGTAGCCGCTAATCTGAACATGATAACCTTTATACCAATTGACTGTCGTTGTGTTGTTATTTATTGTTATTAACCTCTCGAAAGTGTAGTAGAAATGACCCGATTTCTCAGTTCTCTGACTGACAGGGGCCTTTTAAAAGAATTACAGTCGTTTCGCCCCCCATGCACATGTATTTAAATGTTTATAAATTCGGGAACGAAAATCCAGCATGCAGTGAGTGAGTATAAACTGAGTAAGTAATCCGAAATGAAGATTTTTTCAAACGAACGATAAATGACTCTGATGTGGAAATCGCATATTTATCTGTGGCGTGTTATTTGACACTGATTTTATTTTGTTCTATTTCCCGGTTCTATTTACATCTGGCCTGTACCGCTTTGTATTTGATTATTATCTCTGGGTTCAGGCATTCTACAGTGTATTTAAATTTTTTTTTTTTTAGAACTGACGTAATGATATTATGTATCGAGTAGTGTATTTATCATTATTGCAAGTTTATAACATAACATAACTAAATTTGGTCCAGAACTGAGAGTATACTTAATGCAAGTGGCACTCTTTCTTTCCCTTCCCCTTTCTTGGTACCAATATATTTCCATGCAAGCTAGATCTTGTTTCAGTGTTTTCCATCTGAGGTGGTCCTGGCTTAAGATAACCCTAAGGTTACCTTAAGGACCTACCTTCTCATCATTGTATTTCTTATTATGCCTTATTACTCGTAAACATTTCCATCCTCTTATGAGAAAATAAATGTAATTGTTGTAAATGTTCCTCAGTTCTTAGCGTCAGCATCGTCACTTTCACTCGGTCATGATCAGGAGTATGAGTACTTTTAAGAATTATTTGGGAATGAAAATTAATCATGCTGCGACCCCAATGATATAAAAAAATGAGTGGACATTGGTTGTTTCTTTGTGGCCTGCCATTATAAGTTTCAGTCTCCTTCAAGATGTAGAAAATGAGCACTAGCACAGTGGCAGCTCACTAATACTAGAAAATGGTGGTCTGTAGTTTACGACCTCAATCGAAAATATGATTGTATTGAGAATTTAGCCTGAATTTCAGCCGTCACCACTGGTTTGTTAATAATTGAGAATTACAAATAGATGACTTTATTTCACATGTAGAATGACATTACCTAACTATTAACAATGAATAGCAACATTATGTGGAATTTGTTGTTCTAAATTGCTTGATTTCTCATAGTCGTACTGCACCTGATCGAGATATAATTACAATGCATCAAATTTGAGTGACTCAATATCGTGCAGACTACTCAAATAACCATTGCACTTCAATCAACACCCATACCAAGTTTTTTTTGTAATAATTCTAACGACCCTCAAGGAACAATATTGAAAAGAAAGTAATATTAAACTACAGAATTGAAGGAAATTGTGGCTGAAATGTATGTGTTGTGTGTGTATTATGGCTATATCATTTCCAACCCCCCCCCCCCCCCCCCGGCATACCATAACCCTAACCTAACCCCCCCCCCCCCCCCGGAATACGTGGGGAATTTGCACATTGACATTTGACAGATAAGAGCATCAGTAGAGAACCATTTCTCTGGCTACTCTAGCACAAACGATGCTGACACAAAATTATGCTAGAACTCCATGCAGTACATGCTATAGATGGCCCGAGTTAAGGCCACTCAGGGCCTCTTGTTCTTTACAAACATTGTACATACATAGTGGTATTTATACAGATCTTTTGCCGTTGGTTTGTACCATGCATTTTTTTGTTAGTTTTTAGCTGAAGAAGGCTGAATGGCGAAATTATAAACGTTCTAAATACAAGATTTAAACAGTTCTGAGTTCACTGCCTTTGCTGTGTTTTTATTATTCCTGTATATTATTCCTATATATATATTATACCTATATACATGTATATATTATACTTATATTAGTATGTTTGTCAAGGACAACCTTTATGCCATTGACTGTATATATTTTTATATGTTTGTAAGATTCAGTATAATAATGAACAATTTTGAGCTGTGAAACTAAGAGCGCAAATCAGACAAAATAGGTTTGCTCTGTGTTGATAACAGTGGAATATCCTAACTGAAGATACCCTGGGTGATACAGGCTCGAAGAAAGAAAAGGGAAGAGTCGAGAGAGAGAGAGAGAGAGAGAAGAGAGAGAAAAAAAGAAGTACCTCTGCTGTTATCCGTTGAGAATCTCAGTTCCATGCGCTGAGTTTTAAATCAAGAAAACACGTGAAACCGATTTTTCTGGGCCATTGGTAAGCCAATGAAAATTACCGTTACAACCAGCATTCACGGTTGCTGCAGGTAATGAGTAGATTATCCAATCAGGGACGAGGTTCCAATTCTTTACCAGATGTTCACATGGAAGTGAGATTCTCAACGGATAACACCAGAGGCTCTTCTCTTTCTTCCCGCTCCTTTTCTCCCCTACGCATTTTGTTTATTTTTCTTCGAGCCTCTGGAACCCAGGGTAAATTAAAGACAGCGTGATAACATATACCATATATCATGCAATAAGTAAGGGTTAATGAATGGCAACGAGTGTGACATGGGATTTACCATCGCGAGTAATGCTTAATGGCCGTTAAGCTTTACGAGCGATGATAAATCCCATATCACACGAGTGGACATTGACATTAAAGTGCATATAAGCCCTAGCCAGTTATCCTTGATATCGATTGTACATAAAGTGGTTAGTCCAACGGTAGAATATTTATAGATTTGGGTGTTGCGTCTATGAGATATAAAGGTTTATATTTCGAATATGCTAATGTGTGATGTCATCACCGACATCACTTATTTTTCAAAAGCATGCTGGTAGAGACAAATTACCTATTTTTAAATGCCGAGTTATATTTGAAGCTTATCAAAGTGAGTTTACAAATAAAAAAATCTAAATTAGAAAATAGCTTAATTCACAAGCACAAAGAAATTCAGCAAATGTCGGTGATGACATCACATCATTAGAATATTGGAAATATAAACCTTTATATCTCGTAGACGCAACACCCATATCAAAAAATATTCTACTGTTGGACTATCCACTTCACGTATAATCGATATCAAAGATAACTGGCTAGGGCTTATATGCACTTTAACCAATTTATCGTGTGCGGTTTAACCCAGAAATAAATACAGTTTTACCGAGTTCACTGAGTTTGTAGGAGCAGGCATCAGTTAATTGCGTATGCAAGTGGCGATACCTAGTCAGTGGGGTATGGGATTTATCCATCACTTGCAAAGGATTTCGGGTGTGGCATATGATAAAGACAGATTATCACATACATTAAATTGACTAGTACACAAGCTAGGAATAGTGCCACTAATTAGCACATCGTATAATTCTTACCTCCGTCACTGTAGAGGTAAACTGTCCCTCGTCAAACACATATGAGGTGCAATTCTCACAGCATTTTTTGGAAGGGCATGTAACGTTTGTGTCATCACAATGAAACTTTGGTGTTCCGAGGGCAAAAAGAAGAAGTCCGAACTGCCATGACAGGGGAAATAACAAAAACTGGATACTGAAGAACAAAAGTCTCTGAAATGGACCAAACGATCGTACATGCTGAAAAACATCATCAAATGTCTTCGCTGTCCTTTCTTCATTTACTTGCTTATCAGTCATGCTATAATAAAGGAGAAACATTATTCGATTTTGATTTATTGTCATGCAATAGTCCAGTTTCGCATTCAAGAATTACCGCTGGATGCGATGACTACAGACGCATGTACTCAACACTAGTCTCATTCTGATGTTAAATATTCATAAATACCTTCGAGAAGATGGGTTGTTCACAACTCTATGTATTGTTCTAGTTTGATCTTCTGCAGCTTCACACTGGTATTTGTGAATATTTAACATCGGAATGACACTAACGTTGAGTAAATGCGTCTGTAGGCATCGCATCCAGCGGTAATTCTTGAATGCAAACCGGGTCTATTCCCACCATTTTCTTTTTAATGATTAGCCAATGAAAGTACGTCCATTGAGACAACTATTTGACATACAGATGTCATATCTGTCCTAGCTCTTATTACAGGTACACAAAAAGTGACGAGTACAAAGAAGTACGCCACGAGACGCAGTTGACGAGTGGACAGTGTCACTGCATGCTGTACTCGTCATGTTTTGATGTCATCTGTGCATCAGTAAGAAAAACTCACGGTAGGATGACATCTATTTGTTATATACAGAAACTAGAGGCAGCGCTCAGACTGACTATCTGACTGATTCTATAGGTAAATTCATTGCCTGACGATGGAATTCCACGTTAAATTTCACGCGAAAAACCGATCTCTCACGAATCGAAAATAGTAAAACTATATAATCAGTTTGAACAGAATGGACATCTGGTTTGAAAGTCTTGCTGAAATCCCCGCCACGCGTCAGGAACCCATTGCGCGGTAAATTAAGAGCGAATAGGAATCAAGCAAAAATTAGACTGAAACTCACACGAGGTTCAACTTCAACTCACAACTTTTGGTTTTCCGACATCAAAACTGCATTTTGGTGCATGGAAATACCTGTTTTATTTAGATACACTTAATTTCAATCTAATCTTTACCAAGGAAGCGAAAGTGCATTAACTGGAGTATGGCAAGCCAACTGTAGCAATATTCAAAACGGCTTATTCAACATTCAGTGATTGTGCAACATTCAACTATTTTTCAACATTCAACCACTTTTCAATGCCCTATTCAACATCAATAACTTATTCAACATTCAACCTGATATTCAACATTCAATGAAAATTCTCATTCAATCGTCGTCCCTAATAGGGACACTTTTGATAGTGATGCGAGGGCCCCATTGTCCTGCTCACCGTTCAGATTTCAGGCTGGCTCGATTTTTCCCGCCTTCACTATTCTTTACGCCATTATAGTCCATTCTCACTTTAATATCACACGTCAGCCTGATTTTGTCGACTTGTGTTATGGAAAGTCAAACTAAAAGCACTAGCTAAGTGCCTTAGCGAAGCATCCAAGTTATGCTCGACAATTGCAATCCGGGAGCCGTTTGGACGAGAAAAACCTTCGCCTTCGAGTTCCAATATGGCGGCTTCACCTTCACCTTCGAGTATCCCTTCCAGTTCCTATATGGTGGTCTCCTCGATTGGCCAGGCTCAACACCGAGCGAGATCAATGATCCAAGCTTCAAGTGAGTGCGGAGGGTTTAAGAGATTAAACAAAAGAGAACGACTCCGAACGAAAAAACAGAGGCTTCACTCAGAATTATCCACAAATTCAGGCTCAGAGTCAAAGCCAAAGGAGGAAATGAAAGCATGTGAATTTGTCTTGGTGTCACATGACGACGATGCAGATGTTGAGGATCAGCTGTTAATAACTGACGAGTCAACAGTATTGAGAGCAGGTTCTCTTCATGCAGCATACCATTGAACCACATTTGATGTGGAGACCAATTTCTTGCCGTCCGCACACTGTGGCTATTAAAAGCCTCCATGTATTCGTGAAGTGCCTGGTTTATCCTGGGCAAAAACACAAGGTGGAGAGTAAACATGTGAATAGGATTGTCCAAATTAAGAATACCTGAGTCTTCCATTCCATAAGAAAACATAGTAAAAGAAGTGAAGGACCCAGCGAAAGACATCCCTCCAGCGACGTTCTATCCTCTGATTTCTTGTAAATGATCCAGCAATGAAGCATCCCATGTTTTCTCCTTTTGCCTCTGTCATAGCGTCGCATACAAGGACATTTTCCACTCCTCTGTCCACTCTGATTCGTGAAGGCCATAATCCACCATCTCTTTGAATAGCTTTCATAAAATGACTGGACAGTTTCAACCAGGTTATCTGAGCTACATTCAAGAAACATCACCCTTCTAGTAAAACCATCTATACATCCGTGCACAACAAGACCTCACCGTATCAGAGAATGATGTCCATCCATGTGCCAGAGAGAATTGGACCATGGAACACAGTACTTTCTTCGACTAACCACTATCCCCCACCTAAGGGCTTTATTGATGGGAACTATCCTTGCAACACTTTCTGGACTCTTAAACCAAGGGATCGCATGTACCCAGTGATGTATGTTTGTCCTGTCGTTATTCCATGATGACTGATATAATATTTCACTACACTATCCAAGTATTTGTCAGCCAATAAACTAAACTTCCTCATGGACTGTAGTCCATACTCTTGGATTATTCTGTAAATAGTCCGTGATACACCTATCATTTTTGCTATTCTCTGACAAGAAAATCCCAATCTCAAAAGTCTTCTAACATTTCTAAAGTTATTTCAAATGATGGCCTTCCTGGTGATCCTGTATGACTAACTAGGATCTGGTTACAACTTGTAGCTGTTGGCCTGCCGTTGCAGGCAAGACGAAATATCACAAAATGCACCTTGCAAGCAAATTCCAGTTAAGTTGGTCAACTGATCAAATTCACATAATGCTCTTATCAGCCGTATAGTTGGGTCAACTACAGAAATATGTTGTCGAATGCCATTAGAGTTTTTCTAAATCCTCCGTATTGCACAGGGCTCCGTTTTTCAGTGGCTATTTCCATAACAAAACAGACAAATGAACCGTAAATTGGACTATTCATTTTCACAGTACCTGTTCCACGCGTGGGTTCGAAAATCCGCGAACTTTTAATCTATGCTGTGATACTGTTTGCAAAATGCCGCCCCCACCATTCCCCATGTTTTTATTTGTTATTGCTGTTTTTATAGCTGAATATTTAGAGGTTTTAAGAGAGCTTGATGGTGTTCCCGTTCCCCCACTATTTCCCGTCGAAGCTATTTGCCTCTTCATTGACGCGTTGTTTGAAATCTTGGAAATGCTGGATTGCCATCCACACGAGATTATTCGGCGATACTATCCTGTTGGAAGGGGCCTTATAAATACAAACTGTAGGATTTGGAATAATTTAGCTGAAGATTTTTGGTTCGCAACTGGTGAGACTCCTGGTAGCTTGTTCCGTGTTGTCCATCGTATACGAGATGATATTGCAACAAGAGTTTGCAATCCATGGCAGCCGCGGCTTAGGGTAAGAGAAACACGGCCTAACGCTTTAAGCGTACACGATAGAGTCCTTATGCTCTGTATGTGGCTACGACAGTATCCTACTTTTCAATTGTTGCAAACTATTTTGGTGTCGCAGCGTCTTACGTTTTTGACAACCTTTATTTGATTATACCCATTCTACATGAGCACTATATCAACCGTTACGTCGTGTGGCCAACAGAAGATGAGTGGAATGGTCAGCGCAACACGCATCAACAATTTCCTAATGTTGTTGGAGCAATGGATGCTTTTTCTGTTCAAATTAACAGACCACAAGGTCGACAACAGCAATTATACTACAGACGAGACCGCGGTTTTCATTTCGTGAACGGTCATGTTGTCGTTAACAACGATGGTTACCTTTCAGCCAACATGGGTTTCTAGGCCACTCTACTGACGCTGGCACGTATAGACGACTTCCACAGATTGGGTTTGGCAATCCATTGCACCTTCCTAGAAATGCATATATATTAGCGGATGGTGGGTACCCCATCAAAATAACCTCTCATCACGCCATTTAGTCGAAGAGGAGGACGATGCAATGCAGTGCAAAGAAGGCTGAACCGAGAGATCAGAAGAATAAGGGTTCGCGTTGAGCACCGAATTGGAGATATTCGCGTCTACCGTAGTCTTCCGGGTCGAGCTGGAAGATTTCGCCATATAAGGTGCTTCATACCCGTAGTAGTTGATGTTGTTGCTGCATTTGTAAACAGGCGAAGAATCCTCATCATTGATATGAGAGAAAACCTTCGTTAAGAAAGTAGACCTTGTGCAGCTGCTGGTCACGTGACCTAAAAAATGTGGTTCCCACGCAACATAAATACCAGGAAATGGAAAGAGCTAACCAAACCTAAACAAGTTTCGGTTCGTATATCTTATAAATTAAAGCTCTGAAAACTTGCAAGATTTCGACATTTGACACCGGTTAACTGATGTGTGTGGAGAGCACAGTTTTTTGGTATCAATCTATAAACTCTGGATAAATCCTTCTCCAGTGGATAAAGTAAGCTAGTTTGTTAACACTAAGGATTTATCCGCTGGATAAAGTTATCCACCCTTTGAACAACCGGGCCCAGAACTCTAATGCTACAGCTCTAACGATAAGAACCTTAAATTTGGTTTGGTCTTTCCATTTTGCGTATAAACCAATTCCTGTATTGAAAGTACCATCACCAGCTGGAAAGGCTTATCGAACACTGACCTACTGCTAAGTACTACATTCGAGTCATGACTATCCACCTGGGGCATTTACTGAATTGTGACTGATCTAAAATAATTGAAGATAGGGTGACCCTCCTACAACTGAGGGCACCCTGGCACTAGGGTTACCATAGCCCCTAGGAGAAGGTTACCCTAGAATTCATGTAAATGGCGACAGGGAAACAATCAATAGTAGAATATCCCTTCTAGATGGGGTTACCTGGCTCGGTTTTTGCTTACAGTATTTGATGTCTGTCTATCGGTTTGTTTGTGTAAGCATATCAGAGTAGTACGAACTATCTTATTTATTTTCTCTCCATAACACTGGAGCTATATTCTGAGATAGTGCCGTACAAAAGTCGAATTTGTTTCAGTTTTCATGGTTATCATGTTGGCTTACATTTGCCGCCATTTTCTTTTCTTTTTTCAATGTGTTTTTTTAACAGCATGAGCTTACAAGGAATAAAGTCATTGCCCGATTTATTTATAATAGTAAATAATTATTATTTTACGCGAGTGGTGAAAATATTGTGCACTGCAGTACGATTTACAAATTGAGCATTTTATGCTGATTGTTATTTCAAATTAGACTACTTTAAAATAAACACGGAAACTGATATCAAGTATGCCAAGGAAGCGAAATAAACAAATGAAAATATTGGAGTATTTACGAGGAAGGACTACTGTTCTGTTTTCGTAGCCAAATTATTGAATGATATTGTTTTAAGCCCGATTTACACGACAAGCATTTTGGGCACGACCAAGAGTGCTGTGCCCTAAATTATCGGCACGCCTGATGTTTGTCGTGTAAACCAAGAGTGCCAGTCCAAAAATTATCGGCCCGCGGGTATTAGGGCTTGACGTGAGTAGTTCGTTATCAAATACTCCAAAGTCTTCGACGTCTGCCTTTGCTGCTTCGCCTCGTTCTTCATCATGGCTCACACTTGGTTGCTCACAATGTTCAGTTACCCGGTCGATGTTGTTGCTATTTACCAGATCCTGTTTTTCTTGAGTTTTGACATGTTTCATTTTCAGAATGATCTCCTCGGCTGTCATTTTTCTGTTATCGTAAACGTTTCTCTCCTCTCGCTCACGTACCTCGGGTGCATCCCATACTTTTCTTCTTATGTTCCCCAGCCGGTTTCGAATGGATTTAACTGCATCTTTGTTATCGATATTTACTAACGCAGTTCCATACTTCTTACTCAAGTCGTCCGATAACACGTCCTTGTGTTGCACAAAGAACTGTAGGATGTTTCGTCAGGCATTGCCCTTCTTTAGTACAGCTTGTCGGTAGAGTACCAGCTCAGCATCTGTTATCGCGTCTTTTCTATCATGTGGCCGAGACCTCTTGGTAGGCTTAGTCGTTTTATCTTTACAAAATGTATTATTTTAGCCTCTTGCTTTGTTCTCCAAGGCACATTTAAAGCACTAATTTTCCCTGATGGCAGGGATATTTAGAAATATGCATTGTTTCGCGGGAAATTTCGAGACAATGCATATTTCCCGCCGGGAAATTTCGAGACAATGCATATTTCTAAATTTCCCCTGCATGCGTAATGAGGGAAAATTAGAAGAGAATGCAAGCTGGAAGTGAGAAGGTCAAAAGCATCAACTCCTGCTCCCCTCTGGCACGACTAGCCCTACGCTCCCGGATGAAAAATACTGAATCCAAACTGACCTGTCTTCATCATAACCTTCAATGTAATACATGTGGGATGACCTATTTCAATCTGCATATTCTTCTCTTTAATTTGTCAAACCCGCTTCTTCCATGTGGGACACTTAAAACCATAAACGTGACGTAATTAAAATCCATTCATGCTCTTTGAATATTTAGTCAACCGCATAATTACATTGTATTTTAGTGTTATTCTTCTCAAAAACAACACGCTTTTCCCCAGAGGAAGCCAGGGTCGTTTAATCAATGGCGCTCAGTCAAGCATTAAACAAAACGTTTTCGAAAGCAACTCGACTGCGACGTCTTTAGTTTCGGCAGAGAAAACTAAACTTATCAGAGATTTGTTCCGTTCCTCGGCGATCATGGTATAACAAACTTATACCATGGCATTTCGGGGTATTAGTGATTTAAATTGCCCCGAGAGCCGCGGGAAGATTTGTAAAAGTCCCTCGGCCGCTTCGGCCTCGGGACTTTTACAAATCTTCCCTCGGCTCTCGGGGCAATTTAAATCACTAATACCCCGAAATGCCATGGTATAACTTATAAATATATAGATGAATGCCGATTCATGTGGGTCTATTGAACACTCACCAGTTCGAAAAAAAAACCGGTCAAATAGTTCATCTGCAGTCGCTTCGTCTTCCATCTCTTCGGTCTTTATAACCAGCTGAAAATATTTAAACTTGGCGCTAATTAACTATTTACCTATTTTCACGCGTGAGAGAACATTTTTTATCATGTAGATGTAGATCAGTCAAGCACGGGAATATGAAAACGCGCTAAAACAATGAAACCTGATAATTAACATATAAAAAACGGAGCCTGAGGTTTTACCTATGAATACGGAGGATATAGAAAAACTCTAATAAAATTAACCATGTCATCTTGAACCAAAATTGCTGCTCTGTCTAATAATGAATGTAGGAACTTCGGGAGGTCTTCTTCCACGATAATTTTGTCTTTCTCAGTCTCAGTACTGGAATCACGTTCATCAGCCATATTTGCTTTACTACCAAGCCTGCAAAGTTAACGGTCAGCAGGACAATGTGCCCTCGCATCACTATCAAAAGTGTCCCTATTACTAGGGACGACGATTGAATGAGTGGTAGTTGAATGTTGAATATCGCGTTGAATGTTTGAATATTTCATTGAATATTTCATTTTATATTTCACTGAATATTTCATAGAATATCTCATTGAATATTGAATATGTCGTATACGTTGAATGTTGGATATCGGGTTGAATGTTGAACAAAGGGTCGAATGTTGAATAAGTGATTGAATGTTGAATATGGCATTGAAAAGTGGTTAAATGTTGAAATATAGTTGAATGCTGCACAATCACGGAATGTTGAATAAGCCGTTATGAATATTGCTACAGTTGGCTTGCCATACTGAGACAAAAAAAATATATTTGTGAAAGCCGGCGGCCTGTTGAATCACTTGTTAATGACAGATGGCGATAACTGAAAATGAAAAACCTGACAAAAAGAGCTGTACAAGTATACGAATAAACTTGTAAGTATTAAGTATTCCTTACTTTATAAGCAAATTACCAAATTTGAATGCTGAATTTCTCAGTCACACAATAAATTAGCGTGTTTTATACTGTTGAATGTTGTGTTCAGTTCACTCGTTTGAAAAAATTCCTTGTAGTTGTACTGTAATATCAGCTATTGGATTCGGGGAAACCCCCTCTTCTTTTTTGCCACAGGAAGCCAAAAATAAGAGATGCCTCCGGAGGCTTTTTATATGAAGACATAAACTCGTAGCTGTGTGGAAACCAGCAACACCCTCAAAAGAGTTAGAGACTTCAACAGACAGTGTCCCAAAGAGAAGTTCTCCAAAGAAAGAACAACCTAGAAAGCAGAATACCAATGGACAAGTGGTAACAAAGACAAGCAGTGGACGTGCTCTTCAGAGGCCAAAACATCTGCAGGACTATCTGACCTACGAACATGTACATGTAAGTGTATTGCTCTAGAAACCTGAACCGGATTTGACAATTTGATTTAATTATTAGATTTGTTTAGAACAAGGACACAGACATTTTTTGTAGTTCATTAATTACTTTATTAATTATTGTAGCTTTAATTTCTTTTGTAAAAAAAGGGAGATGTAACGATATGTACTTCCGGTGACCATGCTTTCCGGTTCACAGTGTAGTTTGTGTTGTGACAGAGCTATCGGTATTCGCTTGTACGGGAACGATTCAAATACAAAGGAGTTACCCTACTTGTTGTGTACTGTCATATCCTGTACCGATACAGTAGCCATGAGATAAGCGCGATTCAAAGGTTAACTCGTATTGCCAGTTGTTAAATCAAAAAAGAAAAACATCGACGGAATAAGTCATTCTCTAAAGCGGGACGGAGTACTAACATCTTTTAACAACAGGAAAATTAGCCCTGACTCTCCTAGCAGGGAAGAAAATTAGCCAGATTAGCTGGCTCAGTGCTATTCATTGTCCTGCCACGCTTGTTATTCTCCTGGCACTCAACATGGTCGTCGCGTGATAATAGCCCATTATGGCGTGCTATTACCGCCAAAATTAACACTTAAAATGTTGTATAATTGTAAAAGCAAAGTTTGACTCGACAAATACGTACAATTCCGAATTCTCTTCTATAACTCAAATTCGGAAACGCTAAATTTCGTTTTGGCTTAAAGTGCCTATGAACAATATATTTTTATTTTAGATATTAATTCTAAATTAAGTGAATAGTAGAATGGTAAAATATATTTTGCTTTGAATGCTGTGCCGCTGAGTTAAGGAGGTTTTAATATCCAAAATGCTAATTACATGACGTCAGGGGATGTATCTGCAATCACTTCTTAGTGGTTGTGAATGGCGTTTCTACGGATATAGGAAAACAAATTTCGAACATCATTTTATTTTAACCATGGGTATTGATAATTTGAAAAATGTGTTTAACTGTAACAAAAAAATTGGTATAATAATTGATTCCTCCCCTGACGTCATGTAATTAGCATTTTGTAAAAGCTCCTTACTCAGCGGCACAGCATTCAAAACAATATATATTGTACCATTCTACTATTCACTTGATGTAGAATTGATATCTAAAATAAAACAATAAGGTTCATAGGCACTTTAAATTCCGTGAAGCACTATAACCTCTATTCTCTAATTCTCGGTAGCGTCAAATTGGGAACAGCGTTAAATTTTGTTGCACCAATGCCATTATGTAACTCAAATTCGGAAACATCAAATTTCATGCAGACTATCAATTGAGAAACGTTACGTGTGCCCATGTGAAAACTGATACCCAGTCCCCCACCGGCCAGTTCTCAGGAGTAAGGGATAGGGATATATTGATCAGTGTACCTATGTCAAGAACCTTATCTGCAAAGCAAAGATGGAACATTACTCATCACTTGTTCTGGATGCTGGCACAGATAGCAGAAGACTTTTTCATATTGTTGACCGTTTTTTCCATAGAAAACCTGAGAAGCTATATCCCACATGCGAGTCTTCCAAGAGGTTGGCGGACCAATTTTCAAGGTTTTTCACTGACAAAGTGTCCAAAATCAGGCAAAAGTTGAATACTCGATCATCATATGTTGCCTCGGTGTTTGCTCAGTTGGACAACCCTGAGTTGTCCTGCTGTTTGGATACATTTACTCCGACTACTGTCGAGGAACTGTCTGATATTTTTGGAAAGACCAAGTTAAAGTCTTGTGGACTCGACCCTGTTCCAGCGAAGATACTCTCTGTTCAACTAGATGTGATTCTGCCTGTTATTGCTGATATTGTTAATTCATCTTTGGCAAATAGTTGTGTTCCATCAACTCTCAAGAAAACTGCTTTGCACCCAACTCTGAAGAAGTCTACTTTGGATTATGAGGACTTTCCCAATTTTCGACCAGTCTCAAACTTGAAGTTCGTTTCGAAGATGACTGAAAAAGTGGTAGCCTTGCGCTTACAACATCATCTTTGGAGCAATAGCCTCGATGAACTGTTCCAATCAGCCTATAAGCAATTTCATAGTTGTGAGACAGCACTGATTCGTGTACAGAATGACATACTTTGTGAAATCGATGACAACTCTAGTGTCCTACTGCTGCTATTAGATCTATCAGCGGCATTTGACACGATAGATCACACTATCTTGCTTAGTAGAATGTCTTCTAAATTTGGGATTAAGGGTGATGCATTGAGCTGGTTCAGGTCTTATCTGTCTGGTCGCACCCAGGCTGTGCATGTCAATAGAGCTATCTCAGACAGTCATGACATAGTATGTGGCGTTCGCCAAAGGTCGGTACTGGGGCCTATATTATATCTGATATACACGTCACCGATGGGAGACATTTTACGATCACATGACATGAGATTTCATCTATATGTTGATGGCACTCAGATTTATGCTTCTTTTAACTATAAGGACCAGGATGACCTTGAGCAAGTCAAGTCTTGTGTGGAACTCTGTTTAGTAGACAGACAGTATTGACTGGATGGCAGTGAACAAGTTGAAGCTTAATACGGATAAGACGGAACTTCTGATTCTGAGTTCTAAATTTCGGCCTGAACCTTTTTTCTCCTCACGGACTGTAGGCTCAGATATAATCACTCCAGTGCCTCATGCTCGAAATATTGGTGTTACATTACATAACTGATTTCTTACTATGTCTATACATATTAGCAACATTTTTAAGTCAGCATTTTACCACCTTAAAACCATTGCTCGTGCAAGAAGATATCTGTCGTTTCAGACAACTGAAACGCTTGTTCATGCTTTTGTAACTGTTAAGCTTGATAACGCCAATGCACTGTTGTGTGGACTTCCACAGGATCAGATTAGAAAGTTACAGCGTGTCCTAATTCAGCGGCAAGCTTGATATTAGGAGCTCACAAGTATGATCATATCACCCCTATTTTAATACAGTTACACTGGCTCCCAGTAGAGCAACGTATTATTTACAAGATTATTTTGTTGACATTTAAAGCACTACATGGACTTGCTCCGTAATATGTCATGGACATGATCAGTCATTATGTGCCTGGTAGAAACCTTAGATCGTCAAAAGCTAACCTACTTAAGGAACCTAGATTTAATGTAAATAACTATGGTGGTAGAGCTTTTTCTGTTTGTAGCCCTAGGCTATGGAATAAGCTACCTGCTTCTATTAGAGAATGTGATAATGCTTCTAAATTTAAGAGCAAACTGAAGACACATTTGTTTAAAACAGCCTATAACGTGCAGGGTGGTGATATTTTGTTATTTATTTATTTATATGAAGATGTAGATTTTAGATTTTATGATTAATATGTAAATTTTATGACCAATGTAATATTACACCAATGTAAGATTTTAGATTTTGTGATTTATATGTAAATTTTTAATGGCCAATGTAAAGCGCTTAGATTTATTTGTTATAAGCGCTATATGAGCTTTAATATATTATTATTATTAGTAAGGCCTGGTTACATAGGTGAACAACCAAAATAGCCCTTGGAATCGGGCTGACGTTATTTGCCAGAGGTTGTCAAGTATGGCAAGGCAGCTTGAAAACAATGATGGTTGTTCAGATAATTTAGATGGAGAAGGCAGTTGACCAGAAAGAAGAGATTCGGTTTGCCGTAAAAGTGACACGACCATGGTGAAATCTGGTTTTCGCTAGTAGCGTTGATCGAGTCATTCTCCTGCACTTTGAAGAGACACGCGCGAATAAATTATTTTCCGCGCGAAATACCAGGTCGCCTTTGGCCGCCCGAATCAAGTTTCGCAAGTGTTTTATTGTGTGTTCCGAGTTGGCTCAACACGTGACAGGGTCATGCAATCAGATTCGACACCGCTCGGAGCAACTCGCGGGTCATATAAGATGGGGAAAGATAGGGAAAGCAGTCGGCGGGGAAAGAGGAAGGTTAAAATTCGGCTTTAAATCGCCACCATGCACCAGCGAACAAGAAGAATGTCAACTACTCTTCAAATCAGCTTTTTACAGAAATATTCTATTGGCCTGAAATGACTACAACATATGTCTTGGAAAAGGATGCAAGAACATTTAGAAAAACAATCGATAACTAAAGCAACAAAATATTAAAGAGCTTCTCAGTGATCCCTACAGGAGGATAAGAGTAAAAGAGGACATGCACAGAAGCTTGTGTAGTAATATCCTCTCATATTTCGCACCGGTACGGCGTTCTTGTTGAATGTAAAGCGAGGAGCGAGGTTTTGGTTCTGTTTCTACTACAATAATCCACGGAAACTGAAAGAAAATAATTGTACTGCTGCATTGTAGTGTTGCGTTGTTGATATTGTTGAAACGCTCTTCTTACCTTCACATGCTCTGAGGAGGTCAAATGAGGGATTTTGATTGTTGCTTTTTACCGTCGAGTTCTCATCGTTCAATCTTCATTGTTTTTATTTTCATTCTGTGCACTTGATTCTCCTACGGTTTGTGAGAGCAAGTGAATATAATACCCTAAAATTTGTGAGAGTAGTTTTGATGAATGTAATACGCGAGGATCAACAGCCAGCCAGATGAAGATTTGTACTCTCACGAGTTTCAAACCAGCGGGATCCAGTCAATATCCGTGAGTATACAAGGACCGAAATATTCATTTTTCCGTAAAGGGAAACTCTGAAACACTTTACCTATGCAGGAGGTGTCGATCTGTAGTGATTTTTCGGGATGAAATGATAGTAAAATTCTACATGCAGTTTTAAAAAGCACCTACAATAACAAGTTCTCAAGTTTCATGTTTTGTTTAATTGGTCGACGTATTATTTTCTTGTTTGCAGCTCTGAGGAGATTACAAATTTCCCTCGCTCCCGAACCCCGACGCGGAACAGACGAGCGACGCGGAACAGACGAGCGACGCGGAACGGACGAGCGACGCGGACGCGCGACGTGCCTGAAAATGTGCTGTACATGCGCGCGCACTGCTAAAAGCAGGCGGCCGGGATTGAAACCTTGGCCCAAGGAGGAATAGAAGGCATTTCTAAAGTGTCACCACAGGGAGCCCAAAATCGATATTTGTGTATGTTTTTAAGCAGAATTGTATTGTTGATAGTGTAATTAATTAAAACGAAGGAATCTTGGAAATAAGTCTAAATTTCTTACATTGACTATTGTTGATTGGTTTTTGTCATTGGGACGAAGTTTCAGAGTCATTGGAGCTATTTCTAATTAACTACCCTACATAGTATATATAGAGTGTCAAGGGAGGAACATAAATCACTTACCGATTTTAACCGCCTGGAAATCACGCGCTTTTTTCGTCACAAAATCCGAACAGAATCACGTCCAGAATGCACCAAAATTTAACGCTGCTCCCCAATTTGACGTTACCGAGAATAGAAGTTAGTGCTTCATGGAATTTAAGCCTGAACGAAGTTTACCCGGGAGTTTAGCACTCTCGAATTTTACTTATAGAAGAAAATTTGGGATTGCACAACTTGACTATGTACATATTTGGCGAATCAAATTTGCTTTTACAATATTCAAAATTTGACGTGCTAACTTTGGTGGTAATCATTCGCCTTACCTTATGGCTTACTATACATTGTACTTACTTTACCGTCGACTTCCTTTTACCTCCAAATGGTGTTTCGTTGTCACCGCCAATTTGGAACAACTAGTTATATACCTATTTTTATAGAAAACTAGAATATTTTGAGCTTTAATGATTTGAGTCCACAACACTTTCTCCGTTTGAATAATATGCAAACATAAATACATTCGCAGCAGAGAGGTCAAGACCGCGACAGATACAATCTATTTTAATAGGTAAAACTGAACAACATATCCTTAATCGCATCTGAAAGCCTACATTTCTGTAATCGTTATGATCTCCACCTGATCGCCACCCCCTGTTAACCCCATAATCTGTTCTGTCTAGAAGCTTTTAGATAGTATATGTTTCAATGTATTTTGTTTCACTGTGGTGGTGGCTTTACTGTCGTCGCTACAACGTTATACATGCGAATAGCTAGCGAGCTGCCTTTAAAACAAGAATTATAGCGAATTCTGAAAAGATTCATGTATTTTGGGGGTCATTCAAAGTTGCTTTATAAGAATCATAAGGTGAGGAAGAAGTTAAAAGGTAAACAGAGTACTAACTCTAATGACTAGAAACAAATCAGTACAGCTTTATTGACAAAGATATTTATTTTTAAAGGGAAGATTATATCCATTTGGGAGGATTTGGATATACTTCAGGAGAAGGTGATTATCTACAGGAGGGCTAGAACGTACTTGGAATGCTACGGTTCACCTGGATTATGGCAGCACTGTAGAGAGTGGTTTGATGGTTTCTGTTGAAGCACTGACTCTGACACAGCTCCTGGTTCGGCGAGAGAGGATAGCGAGAGTGTGTCTGGCTCAACAACCCTATATACCAGAAATCAAATTCAGTGAATTCGAAAAGCTGGCTATAGCATTGACTGCGCATACGTACGCTGTTATCGTAGGTATTATCTGTAAGTTGCGATGTCAGACTGGTATTATCTGTAGGTATTATCTGTATGTATCGCTCGATGATAAAAGCAATTTGTAGCTCGAATATGAAACAAACGTTCTTGAAATTCAATCGTTAACAAACCTATTTACGGCGTTAGTTTTCGCTACGTTTCTTGTTGCTAAAACGTTTGCTTAAAATGTCCATTTTTTTTTTATTGAATTCATGATAGCGAAAATAATCAAGACCTCGGTATGTGTTATCAGCCTCAGCCTTCGGCAGATAGCGACAATTATCAAGACAGAGGTATGCGTTATCATGCTCAATCTCATCCAATAATTGCGTATTATTATACATTTTACTCACTATCTCGGTTCTGATTGGCTGAGAACACACAGCTAATTCTCGATAGCTGGCTATATCATTGACTGCGCATGCGTACAATATCATCTGTAGGTATTATCTGTAGGTTGTGACGTCACACTGCTATTATCTGTAAGTATTATCTGTACGTTGTGACGTCACACTGCTATTATCTGTAGGTATTATCTGTAGGTTGTGACGTCACACTGCTATTATCTGTAAGTATTATCTGTAGGTTGTGACGTCACACTGCTATTATCTGTAAGTATTATCTGCAGGTTGTAACGTCACACTGCTATTATCTGTAAGTATTATCTGCAGGTTGTAACGTCACACTGCTATTATCTGTAAGTATTATCTGTAGGTTGTGACGTCACACTGCTATTATCTGTAAGTATTATCTGTACGTTGTGACGTCACACTGCTATTATCTGTAAGTATTATCTGTAGGTTGTGACGTCACACTGCTATTATCTGTAGGTATTATCTGTAGGTATTATCTGTACGTTGTGACGTCACACTGCTATTATCTGTAAGTATTATGTGTAGGTAGTAGCGCTCGATGATTTGTACGTGATTGAAGCCACTTAAAAGCCTATACTTATATGCACATTATATGCATCATTTGCAAAGCTAGTGGAGTATGATACTCCAAAAGTGGTTTTGCAGTAAACAGCGTGGTGTCAAAGGCTGTAACTGCACACGGAGCCCACGAGCGACCAACATTAGCGGAAATAAAAAGTAGTTTGCAATATACTTTGTGACAACTGTTTACTTGCAGATCGGAAGCTCCCTGTTGTTTAAACTAACCGCGCTAATGATTGTATTACTGTAGCGCACTCATTTATATTTAGAAGGATTACATTTGTCATTCCTTTGAGTGACATGATAAGGCCTCAAGTTACCAAATGGAGACTCAAGTTACCAAATGGAGACTGAATGTTCTGAAAATGTAAATTGACACAAAAGAACTGTCAATCACTCGTAAAACTTTTTCAGGGTTAAAGGAGGTATGTCACGGCACTGCGCATGTTACAGTGTCCAAATATTGAATTGACAGCTTCATTGTATAACATCCAATGAGAATCAATCCAAATAAATTGCCGAAAACGCCACTGTGTATCGGGTGACAGGTGTGATTCACATACGAGTTGTTTACAACTGTAGAATGTATTTTTTTTTACTTTAACACAGTATATGGCGAGATTTACGGGAACTTTATTCTTCCTACATCCAAGATAAACGGCAGTTAAGAATGGTATCTATATTTCATTACTCGCTTGTATATTTGGCCGTGTTTCTAGTCGTAAACAGTCCGAATTTTACCAAAGTGAAGTCGCTAACAGCCCGCGTGTTTATGTAAATCGTAAAGATCACGACTTTGAAAATCTTTGTTATCAATAGCTGTGATCATAAAGGTGCTTGTCGAGGAAAGGTTGGGCCTAAAGGACGTCCATGTAAAACGGCCACACGATTTTGCTGTCTGCAGCTAAAGAGTGAGAAGATGGCAGCGCAGTCAGTATATTATGTTGTTGAAAATGCCATGTCGTTATAACTTTAAACGTTGCTAATATTGTCTCGTGAACTCTGATCTGATCTACGTACTGGCCAATCCAAACCCTCTTCTGGTTGTAACTCGAAAAAGCTTTCGATTTCTTGCATTTTCCAGCCGCTTTATTCGGAGTTAATAACTCAGTGGCACTCGTGATTTCCGTTCAGTTATACTTTTGCTACAGTCAGTAACGACGACTTTTGAATAAATAAATAACTGAAACTTATTTAGGACATCTTACATTTCCATAAATTACCAAAGGGCTACGATGAGTTCAAACAGAACACAGATGGAAGCCGATTTAAAAATGGGTATCTCACCGCTCTGAGAATGTCGTTCCGGGGCGGAACGTAATTCACAAATCATCAGTTTGTCACACATGCACAGTACCGTGACATAGCGACTTTAACCTCTTCATGGTCTATGTAACTGATAAGGTCCATCCTTAAAATAAGCCGATGGGTTTTTGCGTTTAAAATTTAGGGGAAGCTAATATTCGGGGAGGGGGGGGGGGTTATTTTTGGTTACCCAGATAAAACAAATCGTAATTACAAAATTAAGGCGCAGTGCAAACATGAACTTTTGAAAATATTATAAATGTTTTTCTTTGAGTAGATGGAATCAGTGGCGGATCCAGGGGTGGTTACGGGGGTGACATGTCAACGCAGTACCGTGACATAGCTCTTTTGGGCCAAAAACAAATTCTGTATAAGAATTCGTAAAAATAAAATACATTCGTTCACATTTTGTAAGAAATTTCGCACCAGAAACTGTACCGTTCAAAATAGTCACCCCCCTTTTTCAAATCCTGGATCCGCCACTGGGAATCAATATTCCAGATGTGGAGTCTGTCATGTCGTGACCTTAACATATTTTGCTTTGCGAAAATATCCACTTTCGGAATTGTCAACTAATGAATTATACTTCAAATGTATTTCTTCCTGAATCAAAAACCTGTTTTTACCATCTTTATCATGGTCTAATAATTCAGTGTCGTTTATTGTGCACGATAATACATCGTCTGTAACCCGCCCCCATGACGAGCTTCATGGGACTCTGAATCTCACAGCGGGGTTTGGGCTAAATTTCGGGGTTGGCATAGCAATAATGAGTTAATGACATTACATGATCGATCATCGCTTAGTGCTTTGCGGGTTTTGAATGTGTTGCTTCTTGTCACTGTAAACTCCGAGAAAAAGCATGAGCTCGCTAAGATTAGGAATAGTTAATATGAAACCGAGTTATATTATCAAGAGCCAAAGGTCATACCAGAAGCAGCGCTGGAGCAACATTCTCTTCCTTTGAATTCGTTATTCCGACCTTCTAAGATATGGTATGTATATGTAGGTTCTAGCCGACTCGCTGTGCAGGAAATAAGGGGTAAGTGATGCCGCTAAATGTTTTTATTTTCGATAAATGATCAAGGTTTTCAACAATTGGACATTTGACTGATCAACACAAACGGTAAAGTCGGTAAAATTCCAGCGTGGTTTCGCTCGACAAGTAAGACCTCAGTTGTATCCGAATGTTGTTTCACATTTTCAGAAAGAGATTTCAGATGAACAAACACACTTTACACGAAGAGACATTTATAGCTTCTAGCAGATGTGGCTATTCTGAATTCCCTGAAGCTCATGATCAGTTGATGGAAACTTAAAAAAATTGGCGCCAATTTCCGAGAATATTAAAGCGCGCCATTCATTTCAGAGACTGATCCAAAGCATTAAAAACCAATCCAAGTTTTCTCCATAGCAATTTGCAGCCAAAGCAGGTCTATCATTCTAGATGTGGGATGCTAGTTTGGTTCATTAGAAAAGCTTGAGACCACATTTTGGCCTCGAAATTATATAAATAACGGCGCCGGTATAGTTATAACGTCAATTACCGTGACTTTATAGACGCAATATTGGATATGTAGCGCCTTTCTGCAGGGGGTTTAATAATAACTGTTAAGTGCCAAACCTGTTTGTATGTAGCCTTAAATAGCGGGGCTAAATAGATGGGTATATATAAGAATTGTTTCAATTTGTCATGGTTAGTTTTAACAGGTTTTATTGGCTTCCTGGGAGCAGCAGAGCAACTTAGCTGTAAGGCTGTTACCCTGTGAGGAATACTCGGATTTCTCCTGGTGCGTCCTCGGGAAATAAAATATATTTCAGGAGAATTGTTTCCGATTTGCTAAGGTTAGGTTTAATAGGTTTAATTGGCTTCCTGGAAGCAGCGGAGCAATTTGGCTGTAAGGCTGTTACTCTGCGAGAAATACTCGGATTTCTCCTGGTGCGTCCTCGGGAAATAAAATATATTTCAGGAGAACTGTTTTCGATTTGTTAAGGTTAGGTTTAATAGGTTTAATTGGCTTCCTAGAAGCAGCGGAGCAACTTGGCTGTAAGGCTGTTACTCTGCGAGAAATACTCGGATTTCTCCTGGTGCGTCCTCGGGAAATAAAATATATTTCAGGAGAATTGTTTTCGATTTGTTAAGGTTAGGTTTAATAGGTTTAATTGGCTTCCTAGAAGCAGCAGAGCAACTTAGCTGTAAGGCTGTTACCCTGTGAGGAATACTCGGATTTCTCCTGGTGCGTCCTCGGGAAATAAAATATATTTCAGGAGAATTGTTTTCGATTTGCTAAGGTTAGGTTTAATAGGTTTAATTGGCTTCCTGGAAGCAGCGCAGCAATTTGGCTGTAAGGCTGTTACTCTGCGAGAAATACTCGGATTTCTCCTGGTGCGTCCTCGGGAAATAAAATATATTTCAGGAGAATTGTTTTCGATTTGTTAAGGTTAGGTTTAATAGGTTTAATTGGCTTCCTAGAAGCAGCGGAGCAACTTGGCTGTAAGGCTGTTACTCTGCGAGAAATACTCGGATTTCTCCTGGTGCGTCCTCGGGAAATAAAATATATTTCAGGAGAATTGTTTTCGATTTGTTAAGGTTAGGTTTAATAGGTTTAATTGGCTTCCTGGAAGCAGCGGAGCAACTTGGCTGTAAGGCCAAGGAGAAGTCTCTCTCGTATGTTTATTATGTTTTTCACTTCTTTACTGCCTAAATTTTGAGCTGAGTTTTCAGGTTTCCGTAAATTCCAGCGAATTCTAACCGGGAGGTTTGCAGAGGGAAAAACGCAAACGCCGTATTCCCCTTTAAAGGTTTATTTCAACATATTCCTGAGTTGTAGAAACGCTTCAGCGCATCACTGCCAGAACTCGTGTTTTGGTTTAGTTCTTGATGACAGATTAGAATGACAAAAAAATAAGCTCTTCTACACATTCACTAACAAAAGTGTCAGATTATTTCTAACCTGATGAAAGCTTAGGTGAAATAAGATTAAAGATCCCCTGCTGATGTTCGCCTATTGAATGAATAGGCGAACATCACCAGGGTGCCATCCGTTCAGAACCCTATGAAGTTCGTCATTGATACGTGAATGTTGATATGATGCTATTTATAAAAGGCGTTCTTCGCGCACGCTTCTGGTGAAGGAGCAGACATTGTTGAATTTCTTTTTGGGAAGAACATTTAATTGAGATTAATTTGTAACAACTTACATGCAAACAGAACCGAAAATGGACACCTTATGTGCTGTAAACATGCGGGGACGTTTCTGTGGCCACCTTCGGTCCTGCTGCTCGAAAGATATTCTTATAATATCTCTATAACTGCAGGATAACATGCAGACATTACGCAATTGTCTCATAACTATAGAACATTTGGAAAATATGACACTCGTATTTTAAACGACAGTCAACAAGTAAAGGATCTTGGACAGTAGTTCCATTTAACTTATCTGTGCAAGTCTGATTCTGAAGTCAACGTTGCTGTGAGTAATTATAGTTTGTTTGTGCGTCTGATATATATGACCTTCCAATGCTGCTCCGAGTCATGAACCGTACGGGCTCACTAGGTGCATATTTGTCTGTTTTCTATGAGTCAGTAACTTCGATATGCGACAGCTGTTATAGTTTTATCATAATGAACTGAAATGCTTACCGATGGCGACTTTCTTCCAGCTCTCGCAGACTTGAAACGGTTACGGATCGAAGAACCGGCGTCATAGAAGGACAGTCACGGGGTCCTATTACATCGTTTGTAAAATTCCATGAATGAGAATTAAGTGTTAGTGACCACTGCACGGCTTTGATGGTGATTGAGCAGTTTTTGTGGCCCCAGGAGTCGGGATTTTATTTCAGGATTTGCTTCAAGTCCATGTACTTTCAAAGTTCGTGGGAGGTGTGGGGATTTGACTGGAGCCCAGTTCATATGTGGCGGCGATCGAGATTTTAGCCGTTTTATTTCGTTTCGATACAAAAAGCCATATACTATGGAGAAATACAGTATTATTCAGCAACTGGGCCATCAAAGTTCCAGCGTGGCTTGCTCAAAAATTCCAGCTGTACTATTTGTACCAGACACCAGTAAGTAAGTGCAACGATTGCATGTGACAATCCAGGATGCAAGAGAGAGTAGTTCCGGACACTTTCAGCGTGTTGGACTACAGGAGGGAGAGCAACCTGAGGGGAAGTGATTTCTGCCCCCACCTACAAGCAAACTTAGTTGAACAGTCTTTCAAATTACCCATCCACACTCGCCTGCGAATAGCGGCGGGTCTAAAACATGGGTAGCGGGTAGTGGGTAACGGATAGGTTAAGTTTATTTTTGTAGAAATTATAAACGTAGAATAATATTATCTGGTACCCGTTTACGGTGTATATGGGGTGAAAACGAGACAAATGTCTGCTTCGGCATAAACCATGGACTTCTGGAAATACCCATTCGCCGCCACCAGCACATACTCAGAAACAGCTCTACAATCCAATGCGCAATCAGTTGACAACTTTGTCTGCGTATCTTACGCGCTCATGAATGCACTTAATCTAGCAACCACATTTACTAGTATATAATCAATACGGTTCATTGCACCTTTTCTTTTGTATTGACCAGTGTCTCTGAATCTTTCTGTTGTCCGATGCATTTTAAAGCGATCGATTGCGAGTAGGGTAAATCAGTTAATAAGGTCACCAAAATGTCTCCCAAAACTTTAACATTAAATTGATCGCTTGCTTATCGACTTAGGGAATATGTGTATGAGTCAGAGGTCAATAGGTGTACCTTACTTACTGTGCCGCTGTAACAGGATTTCCGGTCCTACCTGATCAAAATTCCTAGGAAAACAGGCCCGGCCTGACTGAATTTCCTGAAATTGCGCCTGATTTCGGGATTTTATTGCCTAGGAATTTAGGTCCTACCCTAGGATTTTCGGTCCTACCATTTCCCCAGTATTTTAGTTCCTACCACGTGACCTGGAAGAAAAACGCGAATATCTCCAAGGCATTTGGCCCTTTGGCAAGCAAACTTGTAAACATTAACACTTGAGGGGCAACAAACATGACACGTCAATCAAAATACGTGACGTCATACATCACGTGACCCGGTAGAAAAACGCGAATATCTCCAAGGCATTTGTATGGAGGGGGATTCTGGACAAAAATGGCATTCAACTGGCCATATCATTGTCATTTGATAAAACCTTCATGGCATTGGACCGAACCTTCATGGCATTGGACCGAACCTTCATGGCATTGGACCAAACCTTCGTGGCATTGGACCGAATCTTCATGGCATTGGACCAAACCTTCATGGCATTGGACCGAACCTTTGTGGCATTGGACCAAACCTTCGTGCCATTGGACCGAACCTTTGTGGCACTGGGGCGAACTTTCGTGGCATTGGACGGCGAACCTTTGTGGCATTGGACCAAACCTTCATGGCATTGGACCAAACCTTAATTCATGGCATTGGACCGAACCTTCATGGCATTGGACCGAACCTTCATGGCATTGGACCGAACCTTCATGGCATTGGACCGAACCTTCATGGCATTGGACCGAACCTTCATGGCATTGGACCAAACCTTCATGGCATTAGACCAAACCTTCGTGGCATTGGGTCAGCGGATTTCTGCATTACCCATAATATCCCGCGCACCCAAGTTAGCGCAAGAAAAAAAGATGGCATGAAATAGTATTATATTATTCCTGCCGTTATTGTTAGTTGTATTAAGATATGGGATAACACTCCGGTGTAGCAAGAGCGACGCGGAGTGTCGTTTGTGTGGCGTCAGTTTATTTATTTATTTATTTTTATTTCTCGAGTTCTCGTGTATATACCGATCGTGACTGTATTTCGGCCCATCATGTGGCCAGGAGCCCACACAGGAACAAAAAACTGACGCCTAGGATGTCGACTGGTCACCGAACACAGATGAATCGGGCGGGACGGGCGGGCTGCGAAACTGTTTTCTGTTACTTTTCTTGCGCAACGAACTACTCCAAGCCAGGTGTGGCTTATATACACCTTCTTAGCCAATCAGAGGGTGGCTTATACGTTAACAATACCTTGCATGCATATATTATTCAAATAACTTTGAATAGTGTGTAAAAACCTTGAAAATATACTACTACAAGTATTGCAGAAGATAGAAAGTAGAGATTTTGGCTTCAACTTAGATTATATGAATTACAAGATTGACTGGGTTTGTGCTCTGCTCTTAAGGTTACCGGCACAGAAATGTAGTTTTAGTAGTAGTCTCATATACCAAAAACTCTGTTAAAAAAAATCATAATGACGGAGAAATACCAAAAGGAAGTTTTTAACCGGAAGTAAAAGGTTATGTTTGATTGACAGCAGATCAATAAACACACGACAAGTGCTCACTCACCCGTAACGACGGTGTGGGAAAAACTAACGCAAATTAAATTCATTTCATATACATTGAGAAATGTTTTTCCACACACGATTCCATAATTCCCTTTATACATCGTATGTCTTCCAAAAAGCAAGCAGGATGCCCTTAGCTTGGAAAACAAAGAAAAAAGAAAAGCAAAATAAGGCCAAACAATACATACAACTACAACGCCAAATAGGAGTCCTCACAAAACCCGACAAGGGTTCATATTTTCACTTTCAGACAGAGTGCCGAGTGGTTCACATCTGAACATAAAGAAGAATTGATAGGAGCCGGCGTGTCTAAAACGCAGGTAACGGGTAGCGGGTAGCGGGTAACGGGTAACGGGTAGCGGGTAACGGGTAGCGGGTAACGGGTAGCGGGTAACGGGTAGCGGGTAACGGGTAGCGGGTAACGGGTAGCGGGTAGCGGGTAACGGGTAACGGGTAGCGGGTAACGGGTAACGGGTAACGGGTAGCGGGTAGCGGGTAACGGGTAGCGGGTAACGGGTAGCGGGTAGCGGAAGGTTTTTTTGAAATTATATAAGTACAAAAATATTATCTGGCACCCGTTTACGGTGTCTATGGAAAAAAGAGACAAATGTCTGCTTAGGTACACCATTATCAGCGTAGACTGATTATGTGTACACGAAACGAAATACCAGCCAGGACGTAAGAAATAGCTCTATAATCCAATGCGCAATCAGTCGACAACTGTGTATCTTACGCACTGCACCAGCAACCACGGTTACTCGTCAGTACGGTTTAGTTTGCATCTTTTTCTTTCGGTCTACCGTTGGCCCGTAAGGACTATGGAGTCGGCTTTTAACTATGAGGTAATGATGATCGAAAATCATGTATACGAATTATGCATTTGCTGTTAAGTCGTAGTCAACTTGCTGTTGAATAAGAATTGTCTGTCGAAAAAGTTTTTCCAGCATTCGTTCTATAATATATATCTTAGCTTTTACGTATCTTTGGTGTAGAACAACCAAATGTAGGATGAAGTTGGATAAAAGCAATCTGTTTTGTACAAATGAGCATGCAAGTGCTTAATTTTCAGAAACATGATTAAACCCACGGGTTAGTATTAGCTTCCAATCGATGAGAACGAGTCTCGATGACTTTCTCAGGCTATCGAACCAGACGAAAGGGGAAATAACCCTGGCGCGCCACTTATAATTTGTCATGGGCCCATTGCCCAAGTGATTTTTGGCGATCCCGGCGTTTACATGTAAATATCGAAGATTAGAAAATCCAAGAACATATTGTTTTTGGAGATGTGATGGCCAGGGAGGCTTCAGACACTTTTTTTACATCACACTTCAGAGTTTTTGTTTTACTCCAGACTGGCTTGGTATATAACGTGTTACAAGATACAATGATACGGAGATACCAAGATACAGTGATACGGTGATACAGTGATACAGTGATACGGTGATACAGTGATACGGTGATAGAGTGATACGAACATCTCAAATTTCCTTTTTTTTAAGCGGACGCGAAATGGCTCCGCTAAATACAGGTTTCTGTATGAAACGGACTGTTGTATGGGTCACTTGAGCTCTTGCAGCCGTGACGTGACGCTAATTTAACGGTATTATCTTTCAGCATGACTGCTTTGTCTGACTATTTTGTTATTTAATTTTAACTTTTGAACGTTACGCATTTAACATTGAACCACTTCAGCATTGCCCTTGTTGAAGAAAGGTTTTTGCAACACAAATACGAAATTAACGCTGAAAGCTTTATTCTCATTGGCAACTAGATTTAGGGACGGACCATTTGAAAATTGATGGAGAGGGGGCCCGGTTTTTTTTGCTCGAAATTTGTTTACGACTTATCAGTTACTGCAAGAATGTTTTCTGGCATCAGAACCTTGCACGATTTTTTTGAAGTTTCGCCCTTGCTTGTTTTTTTTTCTGGGTGATATTGCAATTGGCTCGCTCGATCATTTTCTGTGCAAATATATATATATATATATTTTTTGGGGGGGGGGGGATTTTGAAAATTTTCTCCTATCTAGTGAGATGGCTTTCAGAAGCTCCAGCTCCAAAAATATTTTATGGTTGCTTTGTCGCATTTCGGAGGAATCGTATTACAAAACTGTGCAGGGGAATATCAAAATTCGATTTGGTTATCATGCTGATCGGTGAAAAGGCGAAAACATAAATCCGAGTAGATATAAGGGTAGATATGCGGGAAATACCGTCAAGAGCTCTCTTTTTAGAATTTCCCAATTCCCCAACAAATTTTGTTTTGCAGCAGAGATATCAATTGACATTGTGTAAAAAATTCAGACAAATCGAATTAATTCTTCTTGAGTTAGAGCTTTTTAAAAACTCTGTTTTGGTTGAAAATCGAAAGCGTAGAAAATAGCCCAAGATTTCCCGAAAATGCAATGTTCATTTCCGATCAAAGCTACGCGCCGCATCGAGAATATTTTATAGCCGGTTCTAGTTTTCTTATTGAACGGTGAATAAAGTCATCAACACTGTAGATTAAATGCCAGTCGTGTTGATTCTACACTGTTGTATCAATGACCCCCCCTCTCCCCGGATAATAACCTGACCTAAATTAAGTAAGATTGGGCTTCCTGCGGTGACGTCTCTTTCAGTAGCCCGACGGTGGCCACTTACGCGTCAGCTGTACCAGAATCATGGGTGTGGTCAATTTTATTTTTGATCCCTAATAACCTGAATAAATCTCTACTGATTACAGGAGGGTTTTTTTCAATCAGTCTTTCATAGGTGAGCTAGTTATTATTCTTATAAAGCTTACCGGCATATGTGGTATTTTGGTTCTCAATTTATTTATGCACGTTATCCTGTTAATGTTCGGGTAACTTGACGGACTCAGCCGCTTGTTATTCACTTGTGGTCAGGTTAAATACTCGTGTGTATACAGCCAGAAACAGAGTGACGCGTGGGTCATTCAACACTTACATAACTAGTACTATATTGTATTTTTGTTATCTTAAAAATCATCTACAGTTTACTTACATCAGTAGTCTCCACTTATTTCAGAAGTGAATAATTTTTGTTATTCAGGAGTTTTCGTTCGAACGGAGTCGGGGGAGTGACGAAGATAGTATTGCAGGCGACATTTACTTCAAAGAGTTGGGGGAAGTCGATGAACCCGCAGAGGATGAACTCGATACATCTGAATGTGAAGTTGACCATGGCAGCAAAAGTAGCACCAAAGTGGAACGTGCAAGTTTATTTGACGACACATATAACAGTGTAGGGGAAGAAAGCGATGATAACGAAGGCAAAAGTGCGCTCACTGATTCCAGAAGAAATTCATTTACTTATGAAAGTATAAGTGATGAAAGCGATGATGATGATAACAAAAGTGCGTTAGCGGAGAGGAGAAGAAATCCATTCATAAAGTGAGTAATTCAATATATCCAAAACGTTGACTTGTTAGAATCCCTTGATTTGTATTGTTATCAATTAGATTAGGCTGCTCAAGACCAAGCTCGGAATGGATTAGCGTTCAAAGTGAACGCGAATTAAATTATCCGAACCCCAGCTGGCAGCGCCTTACATGTTCATCAAGTTAATACCTGAAAAGAATCACCCAAACAGTTATGCAAGGAAAATTATCGGACTTCCAAACAGTTTCCCCTCTAACTGAATCTTGGTTAATCACAAACTTCAAACGTTGACACGCACCACTAATACTAAGGAAGACCGTGCTTAGGCCTTAGTAGTATGGAGGAAAATGGTTTGGAAGCCGCTGCCAGAACCCTTCCCCCCTTCCTCCACCCACACCACCGAGCGAATGAACTGTAATTTCAACAATAGTCTTCGTTGTGTTTATTTTATTTGTTTTTGTTTTGTTTTAGGCAGGAAACTCTGTATTTTGAGAATCATCAATCCACTCCATACCTCTACAAGGGAAAATGTGCGCTGACATTTGAAGAAAAGATATTGATTCTCCTTCTGGACGTCGACTCCACGAAAGTGTGCACAAAGAGGCCAAATGGCGTTCAAGAAAACGCCCTTTTTGTTATTGATCGGTCTCAACTGAAAAATGCCGCAGACTGGCTTATAACGGATGTTGGTTCGTTTGAGAATCGAGGATCAAGTGCGAAAATGTTCACAGTCGAGAACGGGCAGATCATATACAGTGAACACGTACGTGGAAAAAAAAGCAGCCAACTTAAGCGCGCCGAAGGAGAGTATCTGGTACGGAATGTGTTTTACAGACACAAAAAATACAAAGATTTTGTACGAATAGCTACAACTATTTCAGACTGCACCGGATATGAGCTACAACTAGGCATGGCGGAGTATCGTTTTACCGGTGCTATTGAGCATTCCATAAGCCCCCACAAGCACCCCAGGACGGGAAAGACCTTTACCCCAACTGCGCCATCTACAAGAGAGGCCATTAAGGAGAAAGTAAAAAGCCACAAGGGCCCCTCGACCATATTCGATGAGTCTGTCGAGGGCACAGGTGGAATCCTTCATTGTGAGGTAATGGCAGATATGCCAAGAGACATCAAGCAAGTACAAAACGCCCGTCAATATTTGAAGGAGAAAGAAGAAAAGAACGAGTTTGTAAGTCTCCTGGATCTTTCAAGACAAGACTCGGCTGTGCGCAATCTTCAGTGGACCCCTAAGCCGAGAGTCGTCTTTTGTTCAGATGAGCAACTACTGGAAATTGTGGAATAGTGCTGCCCATTAGGGTCACAAAATATTCTCTCGATTGACACCACTTATAATGTTGGAGAGTTTTACGTAACTTCGACAACTTACCAGAGCAGTAAACTTGTTCACAGAAGAACAGGAAAACCAGCCACTCTACCAGGGCCTGCTATGTTTCATGTCCGCAGATCAGAAAAGGACTTTAAATACTTCTGCTACAGTTTGCTGGAAATTAACGAACAGTTTGAGAACGTTTCGTTTGTTGGCGGAGACAGAGATAAGGCTCAGCGAGGCTTCACGAAGCCACTAAAGCGCTCTACGTTCCTTCCCTGTAAGAAGCATATAGAGGGTGACATTTCTAGAAAGCTAACTGACCTCGGGCGTAGTGACATGAAGGATGAAATAATTAAAGATATATTTGGCAGCGACAAGAACAAGGAGAAAGGTATCGTTGATAGCGCTACAAACGATGAATTTATTGCCAAAGTCAATAGTGTGGCAGAAAAATGGGACGCTCTTGAAAATTCTGACAACTCCAGAAAAGAACCAGAATTTTCTGCATACTTTAGACAAAACATCGAGGAGGATATGAAGAACGGGATGCTTCTTCCAATCAGGAGAGCTGCAGGACTGAAGGATGAGTTCTTTTACAACAATGCACAAGAATGTGCGAACTTCAAGTATAAAAGCAAGATAAGAGAGGCGAAAATGATCGACGCCATGGGATACCGCCCAAACTTGAAGTGCACTTGGGTAGAAGCAATAACCCTGTACAAGAAGATGTTGGAAGAGGTTAACAGAGAGAAACAGAGGGCTGTCTTAGGGAAGGGTCCCTATCTACTTTCCAATGAATACAGCCACCTTGAAGTTTCCTTGTTAAAGTGGTCTCGAATGTCAGACAAACAGAAGCAGAATCACCTTGCCAAAGTCGATTCCTCATGCAAGAGAGCTGGCAAGTTAGCACTTGATGCACAAGATAGTGAAGTAGCAGGGTCTACGACTGGTATTCCCGCCACCATTGACGACAGAATTGGAAATTTTGATGAATCAAATCTTCCTGAATTCCTCAGGGGGTCATGGAAGAATGCCAGCAGAATCGTGGAACTAGGTGGGATAGGTCCTTTCCCTAATGATGAGAACAAGAGGACTGTTGTATCCCTTACAAATCCAAATGCACACACAGTTCAAATCCAAACATCTGGAAAGAAATTTTGTTGCGACAACAATTGTCCACGTTTCAAGGAATGTGGAATATGTGCCCATACTATTGCTGTGGCGTTTAAAGTTGGCAAGCTATCAGATTTAGTTGCCGCTTACGAAGTTCCTCTTGCTCGAATGGTGAGAGCAGGAATCCCGAGGGGATCGGGCAAGAAGGACAATGAAAGATCTGCAAAGCGTCGAAGAACACAACACGCTCCGCGAGATGTCTCACAATATGGAGAGCGCGTGGAGACGGCTTCCACCAGTACAGATAATGAATCTGATGACCGCAACCCATACGAAGTCATCTTTGTGAACAACACGGCAGCCACGACATGCTATGGGTGCAAAGGCCGAGTACGTGACAAGCCGTCGGCACCACCCCCACCCCCGCCGTATGACTTGTTCATTCGACATTCGGAGAGGAGGAGGGTCTTCCATCGGCCGGGTGAGACAAAAATAAGAATTTCCCGAAATCAGGAGATGGTGTACTATCACCCTGTCGAAGCATGTACGAATCTTTCTGTACATGATGTGAAAGATGGTAAACTCATTGTCAAAGATGATGTTCAGAAACATCTAAATAGTGTACACAAGCGCCTTCTTTTCCAAGAATTCGGGATAAAGTTTGATTAAAGTAACTGCTTAGTAATATTAGGAGTTTTAGCAAGAAGAGAGATATTTTATGAGACTTTATTATTATTATCGTAAGGCACTGTAAAACCGTACTAGCTCCTGAATCCAATGATTTCTAGAGAGAAGTGTATATTTTTCAAAAGTCGTTCACTTTTACCACAACTTTTAGTTGACCGGTATATTTGGTATCGTTTAACAAAATTGGACATATTCCATAGTACGGAAATATCTTGAAAATATTCTATAAAAAAGTTGGCATGCAGAAGACTATGTAAATTAATTATGGCAATATCATGGAAATATTCTAGAAATATTTTAGAAATAAGATCCTCGTACTATCTACTATGGAAGAGGTACAGTAATTCCCATGACTTCCAATACGGTGCAGACCCCGCCCTCCCCCCGGCCTGCAGAGATCAGTAATTTAGTCAGGCATAAATTTCAATAAATATCGATACATATGAGATCGGAATACTTAATTATATCTCTTCGTAAAGCGACTAACATACAAAGACCAGACTTACAAATCTTTGTTTATGTATTATTACTGGCATCAGATACTACTGTCCCAATACCTCCCTTTAGTTGAGTTAAAACAAACGTTCATTTTAGCCTCGTCAAAGATAGCTGAGCAAAATATCGATTTTTATGCGGAAATGTTCTCTTTAATGCTTGGTCGCATAAGCTATACGGCAACTCACAAATAATATTGAATCAAGGTGCTTTCTTAGTGAATACACAAATAACAGTTATGAGTTCTGATCAACCTGGGTTGGCATATGTCTGGTATGTTTTTATGATCAGTTAGGTACGAATTATAAATGCAATGTTATAATTTTAGAGTTTTTGGCTTTAGTTTTGAATGTTGGTGATGGCTGATGACTGCTTTTCATCTTTAGCGAAGCTGATCTTTTAAACCGAAAATACTAATAAAAATAAAACGTGTTATAGAAAACAGGAAGTTTAATTACTACATATTGGATCGTCCGTGATTTTCAAGTAAGCAAAAAGCGTGAACACAGCGCGCGAACGTTGACGACTGAGTAAAATTAACGTATATCACGTTTGGTTTGTTAAGTAAGAGAACTAGTTTTATCTACCGTAAATATAGCCGGTGCATGAATGTAATACACGTCTGGATAAGTGGATTTTTTACTTTGAGCATCGAACTGTAACTTTTTAAAAAGTTTGGAACATACACTTTTTTAAATGCACTGGAAAACTCGAACCGGCCCAGTTACATGCAGACTTTTAAGAACTATGTAAACTGTCAGTTGTAAAATATGAGCAATATACAGACTTTGTAAACTTTTACAAAATGTCTGTGAATGTATAAATTGATTTTTTTTACAAACACTCCATTTTACAGAGTAATACATTTAGAGAAATGTTCTACTTTAAAATGTTTGTATTAAAAAGGACGTAAATGGTTCGATTTTTCCAGTGATATATTATGATCAGTGATTGGACGAGTTTTACTCAAATCGATAAGGCAGATTTGAACTGTTAACTTCAGAATAAAGTTTACTTATTGTATTGATCAGTCTCTGTGTCTTTATGTTGTCCGATGCATTTTAAAGCGATCCATTGCGAGTAGGGGGATTTTTTAAAAAGATTACCAAAACGTCTCCAAAAAAAATATCATTAAATTAATCGCTTGCTTAATATCTACTTCGGGAATATGGAAGATAGATTATCCATGGACATTGTGCCCAAGTGTGTGGTTAATCGATGCAAGAATTGGTTATAACAATCTACGTCGAAATCCGTATCTTAGCTTTCTTACTCTGGTCGCTTTAATAAACTGTCCATTCATTTAACTCCCACTCCGGCCCCCCTTTGAACACCTTCAATCTGAAAATTGTTTCACTGGTTTGGGAAGCTGCAGCTGTGTTAACTTTGCGTCAGATATTAATTTTTATTTTCATATAATAGTAATTTTTGTTGACTGTCCCAACATTTTTTATCCATGCGGATTGTAACTCCTTCAGAGCCGTTCTTAGCCTGGGTCGTCGCGTGACGCTAGCCGCCCCACTAACAGCTGCTTACCTCAGCCACACATCCATTTCCGATCATGGTTATCACTGGTCAGGATAACGGTGTATATCAAAGCGAGTATTTTTCTTCTTTTAAAAAAAAATTACACCGGACGATTTTTGTATTGTTCTAAAACAAATAAATTTAACCTAGCCGTTACCCGTTACCTGCTACCCGCTACCCGCTACCCGCTACCCGCTACCCGTTACCCGCTACCCGTTACCCGTTACCCGCTACCCGTTACCCGCTACCAGTTACCCGCTACCCGTTACCCGCTACCCGTTACCTGCGTTTTAGACACGCCGGATAGGAGCCAGCCGAGAGAATATTTGTTTCCATGAAAGCTTAGATGGAAACGTAATAGTCTGATCTGACGGTGACTCTGAATCGCTTGAAACCAACACCACGATCTCGCTATTGCCAAGTCACAAAAGAAAACTAGAGCAACCGGCTATATTAACATTTTCTCGCTGCGGCGCGTAGCTTTGATCGGAAATCGACACTGGCGGGAAATCTTGACAGAAATGAGTGGCCAAGAGCTCGCTAATTGTTGGAGAGGCGGGGCTTCAGATTCACGCACGACTGACGGCTCGGTTTTTTTAAGTGCTATTTTCTACGCTTTCGATTTTCAACCAAAATAGAGTTTTAAAAAAGCTCCCACTCAAGAGGAATTTATTCGATTTGCGTGAAATTTTCACAAAATGTCAATTGATATCTCAGCTGCAAAACCGTGTGTCGGGGAATAGTCCAGTTTCGTTAAATGTGTGCCAAATTGATCTTCGAGCCTCCTGTAAATTGTTTTGTCGCTCATAGCAACCAGTTTTGCGATATCTGTGGCTTTAAATCCATTATCCAACAAGTACTCCAGATTCTCTCTTGGAATGTAAAATTTGGGTCTTCCTATGTTCCCATTTGCTAACAAAGGTGGGACAGAGTGATTGGACTTTCCAGGGTTATCATAAATGCTTGACAGAATCTGCTGTACTTCGAGTAAAGGTATCAACAACAATTTTTCAAATTCTCCTCCAAGCCTTAAAGTGCATACGAAATGAATTTTTTTTTTTAGTTTTTCTATCGTTCATTATCTCCTAAACATCAAAGCAAAAGAAAATTTTGAAGAAAAAAATTATAAAGCTGAGATTTCGCTTCGCAAAGTTGTCATACATGCACTGGAAATATGGTCAGGAGACTGGGGCGAGTCAAGCTCGTGATGACGTAGCAACCTTGACACACTTGATAGCATATTCGTATAGACGTAAACAAGCTCGATAAACCTGCGAACCGTCCTTGCTCTTCGTTGCAAAACTTAAGTATTAAGATGTCAGAAAGCGAGCAAAATTATCTTCTTCTTCGAGTTCAGAGAGTGGAAGCCACGATTTTGATGAAGTGGAAGTAAGGGCGAACGAATTTCAACCGTACGAAGATGAGCCGCTTGGGCCTTGGGGAAGACGACGACGAAAATTATGTCTCTGGCGGTGTTGTACTCTAGATTCGAGGGCCAAGTCCCAATAAATCACAACAGGAAGCCTTTATATTGGAATCCTCCGCTTGAAATCTTTTCTGGAGCAACTACAGAATGCAGGGCCACTTTTAAAGCTCCGTCATATTCATATTGAGCTCGTTTGCTCGTGGCCCTGTATTCTGTAGTTTAGCCTCGTCGTCGTGCAGGTCAGTCTGAAAACGAGTAAGTGAATTTTTTATATTCATGTTTATAGTTTTGGAAATGACAGTACTCTAAACAATACATGTACGTATTTGTGGCTAGTCTTCCCTTTGTCCCTCCCTGGGGTTGAAAATGGGTAGGATTTTGTTAGGGCTTGATTCAAATACTGCTTCGGTGACGGAAGTCACGTGTCAGGTTGTAATAACGAAAATATTGCAATTATTCAGTACTATTTCACCGTTTACTTTGTGAACCCTAGCTCTAAATACTTGAGAACTCGTTTTGTGATGGTTAGGGTTCGTTTTGGGGCCAGGGAGACGCAATGTATTCATAGGCAGTCAAACACTATTCACTTCCGGCCCCTAGTACTTGAATTGCATCCTAAAAGTAACTTCATCCTTGCAGAGTAATGAAATATACAGAATAAGTATATGTAAGTTAGATATACAAATGTGGCTCCACCTTTTGCACAAACAAATAAATAATGAAATACAATTAACAACATTACTATTAAAGCAACTATCCTAAGGGAAAGCCTACGTAAAAATTTTATTTTTGTAGCTTTCTACGAGCTGTTGCATACAGATGGCTAATCTGCTGAATTTGTGGCTATATGGGCTGGGACAATAACAGGCCGTTGCCAGCCAGCTGTGATTACGACATACAGCAGAGGTTTAATACACCCCATCACCAGGCAAGCAGTTACCAGCCAGCAGAAGCAAGGACACAATAGTGTTTGTGTATCCATAATGTACCACAATAGCTAACTTTATGCATTGCTGCATGTTATTCAATGAAACTTCTATCAACATAAATGCATCAGTCAACGTCACTATTAGCATTTCAAGGAGAGGTACTAAGTTAAAATGGAAATTATATACATGTACTAATATACATGTATATAAAGTGTGTGTATATATATACATTGTATAATAGAGTTTGCACAATGCCAAGTTGTAATAATGTGCATGATACTGTAGATCCTTACATGTAGCCTCTCTTGGGTGTGGAAAAACAAAATGCTTGTAAGTTGTATCCACTGTTACTCACTAAGGATGTGCCATGCATACAATTGTGCCTCCGTTAATTAAATTCTAAGCAAGCCTGATACCCCTGGGAATTTCACTATTTATACTATTTCTTGCAAATGCTCCACTGTCGGACTTACAAAGCCTTGCTCAAGTACTGTAAAAAGTGTTAAAATAAACAATCCCCATCCCCAGGACTGGTTGGTTTGTTGACCAATGCCCCACCCTTTGCCAGATAGGGGGGATTGGGCACACTTGGGGAGCCGGGGTGGTGCAGTGGTTAAGTGCTTCGCCTCTCAGCTCTGTGGCCCAGGTTCAAATCCCGGACGCGACACCATATGTGAGTTGAGTTTGTTGGTATCTCACCCTTGCTCTGAGGGTTTTTCTTCGGGTTCTCTGGTTTTCCTCCCTCCTCAAAAACCAACCTAAATTCCAATTCGACCATGGAGTTCGTTGGAATTAAACATAAGCCTCTGGCTTGGGAGACCCAGTAATGGCTTCCTGTATCTTCGACATAAAATATACCATTTATTATTATTATTATTTACCATTTATTATTATTAATTGATATACATTAGTGGTGGTGTGCTTCACAACTGCGGCTTTCTTTGGTCTGGCTGTTAGACAATATGACTTGCTAAGATTATAGTGATATCACTCTACCAGTTGTAAAAGGCTAATATAACACAATTTATTATTTACAACTTTGCTTTTTGAGAGTGGGGGGTGGTCAATTATATGGTCAGTAACTATTTACAAGAACTTTTAGGGTGTCCCTTTTTTAGGCTGTCCACATTTGCTGCACACAGGAGCCTTTCGTTTTTGGGTAGTTTTGTTTGTGGCTGTTGTCACAGTAGACTGGATGTCAGCTAGCTTGTAAAGCATATTGTTCTTCGGCTGTTAGACATATACAAAACATATGTTGACTTATACATGTATTTAAAACCATCCCTAGATAAAGTGGTGAAATGATTCTTAGTATTTTGAAGGATCATGAAATGTAAGCCTTTTGTAAAAATAAAAAGCTGTATATTAGCAAACTAATATATGTCTTGAAGGACATTGTTTTAGTAGAAATTGGTTTTGGACAACATTTTCGAGATTAGACTATATATATATTTATTTCATTTTTGACACATTTCTATTGTTATTCGATAACCTTTATTTCACTAAGATGCAAGTGAATTTCAATATATTGCTCATTAGATATTCAAGGGCTTTTATATGGAGGTCTTTATATGATATAAAGGCCCTTGAATACCTAATCAGGTCTTTACATTGACATTCACTGGAATGTTAGGGAAATAAATGTTATCGAATAACAATGAAATAAATCAGTTAAATACCTTGGTTCTCTCTGTATTTAACTGAGTCTTACATGTATGTGAATCAATTTTTGTTTAACTAATGGTAAGGGAAAAATACCTGGAGAATTTCGAAGTGTACGATCTTAAGGATTGTGCAGCAGAACATAGTGTAAGCCCCGTATTTTGCACTATGCCCCATAGAGTCAAATGTCCCATCCCGCACCACACCACATCCTTCACTTTCTTAATTAAGTTTGTTCACGAGCACTGTTCTATAGCTTTCCCAGTATACTGTAAGATCACCAGGAACAGGAACTTCTTTTGGTGAATAAAGTATGTCCTTATATCATAAGCACATAGCCCCATGTGTCTGAACACCAGCGACACCTTGCTTTTGGAAGCCCAGCCATGAGAACAGCAAAGCTGGGCAAGATTTTACCAGCTGGGCACTTCCCAAGGACCAATGGTTGAGACTGCCATTTGAATGCATTTTGCCCAGTTTTTGGACAATGCTGGCATACCATCACCATGGTACCATTACGTCTGATGCTTATGGTAGGCTTGGTTTCCTTGCACTTAAAGCAAAACATTGTGAACAATGCCATCAGCAATGAACTTGGGCTCTTCATGGCTGGTTGGTCTGGTTGAACTCTGAAATTGTTTTTAACAGCATTTTGTTTAAAATCGTATAGTCACATTTTATATATCTACAGCCAATTCTGTTGTCAGTAAAATAAAACATCTTAATTGCCAATCTTAGAATAAATATACAATAAATTATTGTTGTATCTACATACACCTAGGTGCATGTAGATTTTTACTTACGTATTTTCAAATTATATGTACCTAACATTATTTGGATAATTATTTCCTTGGGAATCCTGATCACTTTATTCATCATCCTCTGCTATCGGCTTAGGCAGGAGAGTACCCTGGTTCCAGAGGTTTTCTAGTAAGAACAGCCGCAGAGAAAGAGCCGTTCTCTCTCTAGCTCTAGAAAACCTCTGGCTCTGGAGAGCTAGGCCAAGAGTGCAATGTTTACATTTTGTCTCATTAGCATAAATCAAAAAACTTCAAGAATCAAATTAAACTAAAGATACAAACAAACATACTCCACAAATCGAAAGAGAATGCCACACTTAGTAATCACTGAAACTTTGAAAGTAATATATTTAACCTTAAATTATAAATTAGCTTTTCAAAATAGTAATGAGTATTAAAATTTACAAAGATTAAATTGTAAAAGGAGTATGTACAATACTCGTTTTATTAGTTTTATATTACATAATTTCGTACATCCAATATTCAAAAGGCAATAACCTTAACTTCGGTACTGCGTACGTTAGTTTACAATCTATTTCAAACAAAAATAAAGATGCTTTGGGCGATGTGCACGGTTTTACAATTGAGAGAGGGACATTAGAAATGGACTTACTTGTCTTCGCTGCGAGCACTCGGCGGCGGAGTCAGGACACATCCCGACTAGAACAGCATCCTTGGTCGGAACTGCTCGCCTGATCAATTTTTTTTTCAACTGCGGAAGCTGTTTCGTAGTATCTGACGGACCAGAGAAAATGATCGACCTGTGCTCGTAGCAACTCTGCTCAAAGTCAAAGTGAGCCGAACATGGGGCAAACCCTTCCTGTGTTTATGAACAAAACGCGTCCACTTCTGTTTCACAGCTTCTTCCTTTGGTAAGTAGTACATAGATATGCCTTCCGTATAGCTGTTGTTCTTACAACCGACCTTGTTAGGGCCACCAGCCACACAATAATCGCCGCCGTTCTTTAGCTTTCTCTTACTCTTTCACTGGTAGCCATGTTTCGCTTACCGCTGTGTCAAGGTTACTACGTCATCCTACGTCACAGGCCCTGTAATTGGATCGTATGGCCGCGCGGGAAATGTAACCATTTTTGAAGCGTTCTGACCGAACTTCTAGGCGAAAAAAATTTGCCATGAAATCGCTTCAGGTAAACGAGACCCCAAAATTCGGACTTTTGAAGACTTAATTTAGGATATTAGGAGTTAATATTTTTCATTTCGTATGCACTTTAAGAGCAGAGCACAAACCCAGTCAATCTTGTAATTCGTATAATCTAAGTTGGAGCCAAAATCTCTCCCTTCTATCTTCTGCAATACTTGTAGTAGTATATTTTCAAGGTTTTTACACACTATTTCATGCGGCTGACCTTCGTCCGCCATCTTTTTTTCTGGCGCTAACTTGGGTGCGCGGGATATTATGGGTAATGCAGAAATCCGCTGACCCAATGCCATGAAGGTTTGGTCCAATGCCATCATAGTTAGGTTCGGTCCAAAGCCACGAAGGTTTGGTCCAATGCCACAAAGGTTCGGTCCAATTGCAATGCCATGAAGATTTGGTCCAATGCCATGAAGGTTTGGTCCAATGCCATGAAGGTTTGGTCCAATGCCATGAAGGTTTGGTCCAGTGCCACAAAAGTTCGCCGTCCAATGTCACGAATGTTTGGTCCAATGCCACAAAGGTTCGGTCTAATGCCACAAAGGTTCGGTCCAATGTCACAAAGGTTCGGTCCAATGCCATGAAGGTTTGGTCCAATGCCACGAAGGTTTGGTCCAATGCCATGAAGGTTCGGTCCAATGCCATGAAGGTTTTATCAAATAACAATGATATGGCCAGTTGAATGCCATTTTTGTCCAGAATCCCCCTCCATACATTTGGCCCTTTGGTCACCAAACTTGTAAACATTAAACACTCGAGGGGCAACAAACATGAACAGTCAATCAAAATATGTGACATCATAGATCACGTGACCCGGGAGAAGATCTTCAAGGCATTTGGCCCTTTGTCTACCAAACTTGCAAAGAATAACACTTGCGACTCGTCTGTCAAAATATGTGACGTCATTCATGTGATCTGGAAGAAAAACTTGAATACCTCCAACTGAAGGCATTTGTCCCCATGGCCATCAAACTTGGAAACAAACACGACTCGTCAATCAAAATATAGCATTTCATAGATCACGTGACATCATAGATCACGTGAACTAGTAGAAAAACACGAATATGAAGGAGAAATACAGAAAGAGTACGTTTTAGAAATTAATCTAGACTGTATAATTATTTGTTAAAATGATCTCAGAAGCATTTAGACGCAGAAGACATTGTATATTTTGTCACGCAGCACTTTTAGCGTACGCATGTAAAGATTGTCCATAAACTGGAGAAGATATCAATTTTTGGAAACGGCCATACGATGCCGTCCACATACATTACTTTGTAAAAATTATGTGTTTCAAAAATTCATATCTTCTCCAGCTTATGGACAGTTTTTACGAAACTTTACATTTTTACTGTTATTGATGTTACCAATTTGATCTTTTAAACTTCTTTTGTCGTTAAATCAAATACTATATAATATTATGCCGGCGTCTATTGGCTTCTTAATGGTCTATTGGCTTCTTAATGAAATCATGCATGGTATAGGGTGACGGCCTTTTTCGTTTGCTACCTAATGTAACGTTACATCAAGTGCTAACCTTCTATGACTGACAAACGCTTGGAATTTTTAACAAACTTGAATTCCTTTGTATTGTAAAAGCAAGTTATGAAAATATACCCAAATAGCTACTTTTTGCCACTTGTTCTAAGTTGCAATTCCTAAGTTGGACGTATGTGCCTGTGAATCAATAATGATCCTTAGGTTGAAAGCTTAGTTGAGAAGTTATGGGCTTTCCCGTCCCGAACCCGAAAGAGAAAAAGCCTGGGAAAACTCACGGTACCACAAATAACCAAAGTCGGCTGCGTTTCCAGCGTGGTCGTCCTGATGGTGTAGTGGTTAACACATCGGACTAGTGTACCGAGGCCGTGGGTTCGAATCCCATTCAGGGCATATTTTTCTCTTTCACCTTTATTCTGATTATTAATATTAGGGACGGGTTTCTTCTCTCTATGTACTTAATATATATATATATATATATATACACCCGATCAAAAAAAAGATGACACTCCAGAATATATATATCCCCATATGTGTCTTTGTTGTTACCTGGGAAAGCAATACCATAGGGATCGGTACGAGTACAATGCGCAAACAATCGCTTCGTTTAGTGCCTAAATACCTCACAATCTTTCTTAGCGCCAGAGGGTTTGAAGTTTACAAACATTAGAAATAAAGGAAAGTTAAAGTTTTTATAGCGCAGCATTTTTTCACATTGTGACGCGCGGATTTTTCATTCTCTCGGACGGTTATTTCTTCATCTGACAAGAATCGCGGCCGCTTTTTGTTTACGTTGGTCATGCAACCCAAAGGTTTTGTTTTTAAAGTTTGAAGTAAGCAACATATTTTTGTTTCACAGCTCATCATCATATCTGTGATTCTGAGCAGTTAATTTTAGTGATTTCTTAATATAACGGATATAAGAGGCAAAATTGTTTGTAATTAATACCGAGTATTGAGAATTTTAAAGCGTCCCGATTAAGAAACGAAAGTACATTCTACCATTTTGTGAGTTTCAATTTATATCTCATGCAGGATTTATTCAACCGATTTTGCTACAATAAAAAGGAAACTTCTCAGGAAAGTAAGGGCAATTCGAACAACACTTGTTTGATTTTGAAATATTATTTTGAAAGCCAAAATTATCTTTTATATTGTATCGATTCGGCCCCAACTAGACACATAGCCAGGGACCTAAACATTTCGCAACCACGGCATTATTTCTTATAGGTGTTTAAACACCAAAAGAAAACCAAACAATAAAAATAAATGCTGCACTATAAACACTTAAACTTTCCTTTGTTTCTAACGTTTGTTGATTTCAAGTCCCACTGGCGCTAAGAAAAATTGTTAGGCATTTAGGCACTAAACAAAGCGATTGTTTGCGCATTGTACTCGTACCGATCCCAATGGTATTGCTTTCTCAGGAAAAACAAACACACACATGGGGATATATATATATAATTTGGAGTGTCATCTTTTTTTTGATCGGGTGTATATATATATAATCAGAATTTAGGGTGAATCAATAATGATCCTTAGGTTGAAAGCTTAGTTCGGAAGTTATGGGCTTTCCCGTCCCGAACCCGAAAGAGAAAATGCCTGGGAAAACTCACGGTACCACAAAAACCCAAAGTCGGCTGCGTTTCCAGCGTGGTCGTCCTGATGGTGTAGTGGTTAACGCATCGGACTAGTGTACCGAGGCCGTGGGTTCGAATCCCACTCGGGGCTTATATATTTTCTTTCACCTTTATTCTGATTATTAATATTAGGGACGGGTTTCTCTTCTCTCTATATACTTAATGTATATATATATATATATATATCTAGCATGTTTTCAAAAAAAGAACCCTTGGAACCTAACACCCCCTTTTGTGAAAACATGCTAGATCTTGTGTGCCTTTAAGCTTTAAAAGCCAGTAACTCGTGTTTTTGCCGTTTTCTGAAAAGGCAAATGACAGTTGAAGACTTTTCTGGCCTTTCTATCCCATAATTGACTTGACTTAGCTCCATCCCATAATTTCTTTATTTGAGACCTAGAGGTTATGCTTAGGTTAGAAAAAAGGCCATTTTCTGGTATTGTTACTCAAAATACAGGAAATCCATCCATTAAGCGCAATCTACATGAAGAGAACGTTGTATTGCCGTATAGTGCATCGAAATCCATTAAAAGGTCGAGAAATGGCGCCACTTTGAAATTTAGGTTACACAAGTAAATTAATGCGTATTGTTGGCTTTAAAAGCCAGTAACTCACTTTTCAACGTTTTCATCCCAAAAATGCACCTTTTTTCTCAGACCTAGTGGAAAATGTACATCTTTCACTAAGCAAATCGTTGCGCCATACGTCAGGCAAATTTTTTTTTTCGCGAAATTTTTTGAACTACTCCTCCCCACCCCACACCACCCTCATAAAATACCTACAGATCATCGTAAACTGTCATTTGCGCTTTCACGAAAACGGCAGAAACACGAGTTACTGTCTTTTAAAGCTAAAGGCACACAAGATCTACGCTGTTTCCACAAAAGGAGCCCTAGAACCTAAAACCCCCTTTTGTGAAAACATGCTAGATATATATATAATCAGAATTTAGGGTGTATGTGTAGATACTCTTGTACTTTCCGGTCCAGTTTAGCTTTGAGTTTATTTATTGAATTTCCCTTGTTTGCGTATCTTGCTCTGTGAAATAGTATGCCGCAGTTAACACATTCACGGATTTCTCTACTGCTTTTTTTGTACTACCCGTGGTCAATTTTTTATTATTTGTTTTAGCGTTAACTTTATTCCGGTTTTGCATCTGTGTACTGCTTTCGTTTTTTGTTTGTTTGTTATCATTTACCTTTTTTCTCAACCACTTTTACGACCGACGCTTTGTTAGTTATTCCTTTTTTCACTCGTGCAGCCAAAACAGGACCTCTTTGAAAAACACTTCGGTGACGAGAGCCCCCTGTCAAAATAGTATTATTATTATTAACGTCATACTACGGTTTGTGTAATTTACCGCTCATTATTGTACATTTTATTTTAGCCCTTTTCTCTAGATTTCTTTTGTGCTCTCCCTTATTGGTCGACTACCTTTTTCCCTCATCGTTCCCTATTCCTAGTTCATTGAATATTCATTATCCCCCATGTGACGTCAGTGGCATTATATAAGATCTCATTAAGTATGCACATGTGTCAGTTTTCCCAAGTTGCGACGGATCTGCAACTCTTCAAGATGTCTGCTATGCGCCATGCCGCCCCGGAATCGGAGTATCTCCAAGCCACAATTTCTAATATCTCGCCACAAGGGTCTTCTTCATCGGTTACTCCTGCAGTGGCCGGTGTGTCCAATATTCCGGGAAATCCAGCGCCTAGCCGTTCAACAGCTAGTCCTGTGACTGGTGGCCCTTCGAGTGCGTTCAAATGTCGAACACTACTTCAGGACACCGAGATATTGCAAGATGAGCCAAAGAAACTTGAGGTTGGTTTTTCTTTCTATGTGTTTTAATAACGGTCCGGTGTAGTTGGAAGTTATTGCTCGCTACCTCGCGAGACGTAATTTATGCGTCCTTGTTGTGGATTCCCGCCAAATCTCTGTATGTCATTATGGTTCTTTGTTCTCAGTGAGTGGGAGTTGTCCTGTTAACGCGTAATTAACACTAGCGTCTTTGTAGTTTATTGCTATAAAACGGTTTTCGTTATGCATTTTTCTTTTCGTAGTTATAATTAATCATCATTTAATGTATCACGGTTACCAGATTTTTTTCCTACGACGGGAAAATAATATAATAACAACATGCGTTATTTAAATTATGTATGTTTATATTGCCAACAGCAAGGCAACCCTGAACCAGTAAGTAGGGTTTCCGGGGGTTATGTAACTGCCGACGTAGGAGCAGCAGCAAGGGGGCTGAGCGGACTAAATTTCTTTAATTGGAATTTCCGCCGTCGATATTCGTCAACCCCACGTGAAATTCACATGTCAACACCTAGACAACACCAGTACCCCCCCCCCCCCCAATTCGTTGTCACTTTATTGTATTTCGACACCCTATTAGAGAAGGGATACCATACAGTATATTCACCCATCGTTACATACCCATTCAAAATACTATGGTACTAACGTATATTCTTTACTTCACAATATTAACGTATGTTGTTACTTTAGTACGTATTAATACCACACAGATGAGTCAAGTGCATGAGTCGAACGGATTGATTGAAGAAGTTTCCCTTTGCAGATCCCCTCGACGCAGACGCCAAGGATTATATGTCTGACGCCCACTAAGATACCAATTAGAGACATAACATATATAGGTATTCGCAACGATGGCTGAGATAATAACTTGTGATTGGTTGATGCGGGGGAAGGACATGAAATGTGTAAGGAAGTGTTCTAAGATATCAGAGTACTGTGCTCAACACAACTTCCAGATACAAAGAGGGGGCGCCATATTCGTACCATGTTCGAAGTGCGGGCGTGGTTGTCGTACGAGTTACGGGCTTTGTACGAAGTGTGGTGCACCACAGCGCCGTATCATTCGTGAGAAGAAATACCTCGAGACGAAACTCCGCACTAAGGATTGCTTTTCAAAGGTGTTGGCGGAATTAAAGAACCACAAGGTATTCCTAGATGATTAGAAATCGTGATATGAAAGAAAAAAAAGAAAGAAGATAAATTGGTATCCCACTACTACCAGTCTATCTTCCTTCTTTTTTGTTCATATATCGACGAGCAATTAGATAATAGATAGACCTATAGCATACACCACTAGTATGGATGATCCTCTTGGCTTGCTTGGTGCCAGCCCATATATGTCCGTCACCCCACGACTACATATCAATCCCCCGGAAACATGCTCCGAATGTCTATGTCCAATGAAAGTGATAGGAACTGAATTCATAAGTCCCACCTGTGGTCTCGTTTCTGAGGCCGAATTAAGCGAAGAAACGATCAACGTTGCTACTCGGTTGCGTATAGTAGGTCCTGATAGCTTTCAACATCAACGCGATCTCGATCGTATGAGCCCAACAGATAACCAAGAATTTCAACGACGTACGGTTATGAGAGAACTACAGGCATATAATACTGCTTATAAACAAAACCACGACCTCTCGTTTCCTACAAACGTATTAGTAATCGTAGCCGACACATTCATCGAAGATTTTCGTAAAGTTAAAATAAAATCCACGCTGGTTTCTTTCGTAGGAGATATTTTCTACTGTAATTAATCAACTTCTGCCACATCGACAAACGCGCTACGATTTGTGTGGAGCTGGGAGCTTTTTACTCCACACAAACCGGTCTACCACATATAGTCCGTAGAGGTTTGAACACCAGACCTGTGAACGGCTCCCATTTCGATCACAGGCCCAGCGCTAAACCCGTTGGGCTATAAGTGCTAGACAGTGACGTAGGTCTAAAATATTGTATTTATGCCTTTCACAGCGGGCCGTGACTAGACAGAAATTTACATACGACGGTAATTTATACAAAGATTTTCGTAAAGTTAAAATAAAATCCACGCTGGTTTCTTTCGTAGGAGACATCGATTCTTATCCCACTAGACTGCCAAGTTTTTCTCTCATCTCCTTTCGGATCTCGGAGCGAAGTTCTTCTTTATTTTTTTGTCGCATTTCAAGCTTAAGCGCTTCATATTTCAATTTCTCACCAATAACGCTTCCAAACTCGGCTTCTGAAACGTTACCATCGGCTAGAGCTTTTGAGACTTTGGCTTCCACGGAATTGGCCTTAGCCTTTGCCAACATAACGGTCTTTTCGTGCTTAGAGACATGAACCCCCAGTTTCTTACTGGCAACAGCCGTCAAAGCCGAAACAGCTGCACAAAGAAATCCAAGTGATCCTAAAGAAATTCCTATTGGTATTCCTACTCCTGTAAATGACATACCCAACGCAGAGGCGGATAAAACACCACTCAGGCTACCTGTGGCCACAGCAACCCCGTGAACAATACCACGGGCCCGGGCATATTTTTTGCGAACAACTTCGTAGTGCTTTGCCTGCTGCTCGAGCTCGGCAAGCGTATCGCAGACTTTCTGCAGTCGAAAGCTCGCTCCAGCGTCGCTCAGTTCCTTTAGAGCTTCTGATGGATACATATTTGGTGCCGTTGGAGGTGGTTGAATTGAATCGCCGTCCATCGTATGTATATGCTATATACGTATGATTTACTCAATCTTCAATACGTAGCGTATGGGTTGACCACGGAAGTCTACGATATTACCTTGTTTGTCACGAACTGGTTCGAAAGGGTATAGGATTCGACATGGAATAGGTTGCTTTTGCGAACCTCTCACCTCGGATCTCTAAGCTAGCTAAGACTTTCGATTGCTTTCCCTCGGAATCCCCCACATCGCAGTGGACATACACTGTGTGGATATCATGGAGCACCAGTTCGTGATTACCCACTTGGAGTGTCATTGCATCTATCCCATGTTCATTTCCTTTAACGCCCAACAGCATGCAAAGATTCTTACTGAACTGTATTGGCCCATTAACCACTAGGACCCAATCCCCCGTTATAACACTTTTCACGAATTTTATGACGTCATTCTTGATTGCGGGGTTTAAGTATATTTGAATGCTTGCCATATCGTGATGCCCCGCAGCTATATTGTATGGAGACGACGCATGGTAAGATTTCTACCAGAACGAAGCCATTTTTTCTAGGTTCCACCAACTGTTCTCGATTGTAGCCTCGACTAGAGAAATGTTCTGGATGCAACGAGGTTGATCAAAGTAGATCATCTGGTCAGTCGAGGTACATGTGACATTTAAGCTCGCCATTTTCCCACGTATATAGCTATAGCTTACTCAATCTTCAATACGTAGCGTATAGGTCTACCACGGAAGTCTACCACGTTGCCTTTCTCATCACGAATTGTCAGGCGAAGGTCGTTTCGCATTGTCCCCAGAGCTCGAGTGGTTATTGGGAGTAGTGAAGCATATGTTGATTTTGCGAATCTTCCGCCTCGGATCTCTATTCTAGCTAGGACTTTTGATCGCTTTCCATCTCGAATTGAAAAGCTAGAATCCACCACATCGCAGTTGACATACGCTGTGTGGATATTTTGTAGCGCTAGTTCATGACTACCCACTGGGATTGTCATATCATCTATACCATGTTCATTACCTTTGACACCCAGTAGTGCACAGAGATTTTTACTTAACTGGATTGGTTGCTTGACCTCTAGGACCCAAACCTTACTAACGAAGATTTGCGCGATTTTCACGACGCCAGCATCAATTGCAGGTTTGAAGGAGGGCAGAATGCTTGCCATATCATGATGCCCCATAGCGACACTAGATGGAAACCCCAAACTTTTGGTATCCCACCAGCATAGCACTTGGTGACAAAACAGTTTATGAGAGGGTACTATTCGCGCGGAAGCACAAAGGTCTTTCCAACCACGATTGGAGAGAAGAAAATAAAAAGGTCGCAACATTGAACGCCGATCTATTTGAGAAGTTCAAGAAAAAATACCCACATGCGGATTTTCACCGGTTCTATGCATCCACGGACATAGATGGGCCGGGCGAATATTCGACGAGTATTTGGTTTCGAGATGGGGATTCTAGCTATGCTGTCTATGGCGATGATGTCTACAAGCTACCTGCCGCCATTCAAAAACGCATCGACAATGCATTGCAGGGGATGGTTGGTGGTTTCCCATCTACGTTGACACTAGACAAAAGTGTGAAATATCCTGTTCAAGCGGTTACTTTTTCCGAACCGGCACAAGATATCGATCTCATTAATCTGTGGATATACGCCACACCTACGAAAAAGTTCAAAGCAGGCGTCCCGAACATATTCAAGGAGACCGTCGTAAAGCATATGACAGCAAAGGAGTCTCATGAATGGTTATCAGGTCCAGATTTCAAATATTGGCCTCAACAGTTACATTTCGCAACGTGGTGCGCGACTTCTGGGTGTGGAGTGTCGTTGTTCGACCCTACCTTCAAAACATATCCACCCGTTGTTCAAGGGTTCCTACGATTTCACGTTTATTTTACAATACGAAGAATTATGCGTGAACTTGGCGGTGTTCACGGAGTGCCTCTACCTGTGGGCCCCGATTTCAAGCAGCTCGATAACCTCTACAGCAAAGCAGCTCTGGAGAAATTATGCATCGAGTTTGGTTTATCTCGAACGCCAGACTTCCGATGGAAAGGAGGTACGAATCACGGATTAGGAGACGTATTCCTTTTGTACGGCGATGGCTACAAAAACGTTCACGTAATTCGAGGTTATGATAAAGAAGCAGATAATTATCCCAATCACAATAATTTGTTTAAAGACGAAGGAGGAGGTGCAGTGGAAGAGGGATATACTGAATCCGTCGCGGCGGATCTGGTATCCTTTATTAGGAATGATGAACACAAAGGGAAACAATACAATTGGTTTACGTCACCAATCGGGAGGGGTTTGACAGATGCCGGATTGGGTAGGTTGAATCTATCTGTCGAGGCTTTCGGACATTGCATGCTAGCCTCTCAAAACAACCTGACAACATCCATCATAGGTGCCCACAACGCCAAAGAAGAGTTTAAGAAGTTGGTTGAAGGCGCTATTCTTGTAAACGACCTAGTGGTAAGCTATGATAACTATAAGTTAGCTATAACGAAAACGCATAAGAGGCTTGATCTAGCAATAGCTGTAGGGGTGCGGTAACTACCACGCAATCTGGAGTACTACTTCGGCAAGAAGGAGGGTTATAAAAATCCAATCCCGTACACCACAAAAGATATGGTGTTAGGTGTGAACGGCATCAATGAGGAGGTTAAAAAATACCCACCACCCCCCATGGAAGGATCCTCCGAAAAGAAACAACTACCACACAATGCGAAGCAACAAGATTCGCCCCCCACACGTAACGAAAAAACCACCTACGTACCAAAGCCCACTCAACAACACGAGATAAATCTAGCGGCGGTATCTATTGCTGCAGCTGGAACTGCATGGGCGTTGTTTCGTTAACGTCGTTTGTATTGCTCTATTACGAACACCACCACTGCTACGATTAACAACCAAACATTATTTGCTAGGAATCCCATGACGTCACCAGCCATAATAAATATGAAGCTTGCAATTGGTCCAATCATCGTAGGTAGAATCTCTTCCAGCTTTGTTCCTACCGCTTTTAACGCCTTGGCAGCAGCTTTGGCAGCAGCTTTAATAGCATCGGGCAAACTCGGCAGCTTGGGAACTACCTTCGTCAGATTGGAAACTATTGCACCAACTATGGCACCTGCTACGGCCAGAACGCTAACTATACTAACCCCGTACTTCTTGAAAATAGCTTTTATACGGTCCCGCAGTGGCATACGTTCTATTATGGCTTCTTCTATTTGTCCCACGACAGCTTTTTCCTCATGAATGGTTTCTATTTTATTACTGGCCGCTTCTTTCTGAGCCTCGGTAGACGTAGGGTCTTCAAGTATATCTTTGTTTTGTTTGAGCCGCTCGTCTCGCTGGTTCTTAGCTATGATGACTTGTTCTGCTGCCTCTTCTAGATTAGGCCCTAGAACCCTTTTGAGATCAGTCCCCATCTTCTTATATAACGTATCATTCTTGGTGAGCAAAGGGATAGGCTTCTTTTTACTTCCGTACTCGTGGATAACGACTCTACCGTCGGACATGGTTGCTACCTCAAGCACACCCCTAATTCCCACATCATGATAGTAGTCCCAGACAGACTCGAACAGCATCTGTTTTTCACCATCTGATAAGCCTTGTTTGAAAATTATCTTTCGACTGATAAAGCTAGGAGCTTTCTCATTTCTAATATCTTGCATAATTTTTTGAAATATAGAAACATTCGAGACTTCCGGGTCTTCCGGAGCAGTGAGTGACTCGATGGAATCATTCATAGAAAACGAGGTTTCCTGATTCTTTGGCCTAGCACCTTCTTTGTTACAGTCGCGTCTGGTTTCCATGGGTATCACTTCGCCTGGTATCGTAGTTTCGTCATCTTTAAACATTCCATTCCATTCCTTTTTGTCAACGGCATCCTCATCCTCATAGTCTTCACCTGCTTCAGCTCCACCAGGACTTTCCTCTGTGGGGTCAACCTCAACATCCATATTGAACTTAACTATATATCTTGCTATATTCAATATGATATTGTCGAAGTTAATTCCCACACAAGCACGAAGAGAACCACCTCGAGCACTCAAAGCTCCACGAACCATATATAGAAAAACTTTCACCCCATCATCTGCCAACCCAGGAGAGACGCTCTATGTGGAAGTACCAACACTAGGAGAAAACATCGTATTAGTACCTGGTAGCTTAGCACTATTGGGTGACATCGTATTGTCTGGTGGACATGTCAATAATCGTGTGGTGGCCAATGTTGGGCGCTGCTTGGTTATACATCGAGTTTGTAAAATGGGCGCTGAAATTGTAGAAGACATTGCCCGGTCGGATCTACTACAAACATATTCCGATCTATACCTATCTACACAGGAGAGAGAAGCCAGAACACAACAAGGTATCCAATCAGAGAACACAAACAAGCTACGTTCTAAGGCTGGGGACGCCAGCACTTCAGACGCTGGAGAAAACGCTCTACTAGTTGCGTATGGTTCAAAGTACAGAATTCCGTTAGACGTTGATATTCTGACACAACGGGGAGTTCTATACCCCCACGCCCTAGAAGACACTATTTTATTCGAGTTGACTCTAGCACCTGCTGTTGAAATAGTCGTTCGATCAGACAGCACAAAGATAGGTACATACAAACTTAATAACATCCAGTTAGAATATGAAGCAATCAAAAATGAAACTCTAGCTAGGAATGCACTTAACGCATACGAAATAGGTACTGCTTTACTATACAACCACGCTGTCTACTTCAAGACAGTACCTATCGCCAAGGCATCAGATACTTTGGTATCTCAGAACATCAATGTTCCACGACGATCCTTTGCTGGGCTACTTCTACTATTCGTGGATCCACCTACCACTGGTACGCGGGATAGCGAAGCATTCTCAAATCCTGGTATTTCGAAGATAGAGGTAGATGTCAACGGAGTTCCAAACAGATTCTTTCCAGGAGGTATGCTACCACCAGATTTCTGGGAGGCTGCAAAAGGATGGTTTGCCACATCCACTACTTCTATGACTCCTACCAAATTTCACAACAACAGATTCGCCATCCTAGTTGATTGTCGTACGGTAAAAGATTCCGCTGTTCATGGCGATGGTATGGCGCAAACGGGCGGTGGAAAAGACATCGACCTTCGTATACATAGACCCGCAAACGGTAGTGGAAACGTAAACATGCATATCTACGTCCTTGCAGATGCTCAACTCACGATATTGAACGGAGCACTACAGAGTATAACATACTAATGGATTCCCTGGTAGAACACATCCCATTCAACGCCCTCATAGTAGGTCCAACAAACTGCGGGATAACAGCATTTCTCATAGAGCAGCTTCGTGGAGCATTTCGCGGCAAGTTGGACTATATAGTACTAATATGCCCTACGTATGCCCACAACAAAACCTATCGGGGATTTGCTAATCGAGATCCACACTTCTATGTTATATCACCCCCACAGGATGCCATCAATACAGCATTACATATTTGTGCACCCTTTTGGGCTGGGACCAATACACTACTGATTCTAGATGATTGTGCTACCTCGAAAGATGGAAAAAGAAGAACTGACAAGCTAGTGGATTTAGCATTCTCTGCTCGCCACATCGGTATTTCTGTTTGGGTGCTATCCCAACAATTAACAAGTATATGTAAACCTTTCCGCGAAAACGTAGCTGTCGTAGTTGCCTTTCATACTGCATCGGCCATAGATGGAAAAACACTATTCGATGACTACGGAGGAGCACAAGAAGATAAAGAGTTACGAGCAGTGCTTCGGTCCCACAAGTTTGCTCGCATATGCTTTTGTTTACGATACCCTTTTGTAGTAGTGTTAGAGTTACCCGCACCTATAGCATATTATCATGGATGATAAAGAAATACTCGAGCTACTGGCTGAGGATTTAACAGGCCCACCACCGAAAATAGAGGACGCGTGTTCATCTGCAACAGACAACCGGGAAGCACTTTCCATTTTGGCTGCAACAGGTACCACAAAAGAATATCTAGGAAAAAGTTTATCTCTAGGAGACATTTCTAGACTACGTGAAAAAGAAGTAGATAGATTACGTAGAAGATATCAGGCCGTTCTAGCTAAACAAATAACAGGAAGCTTAGTCGATGGTGTGATGCGTCTAGCTACCCGCTTAGTTGCTTACCTAATACCCATAGATTCTCAAGAAGAACTGATCAAAGATCTACAAGAAGACCACCTAGTCCGTAACGAGATCAGTGCTGTGACTGGCTTGTTATCACTTAAAGCAGGTCGCTTCGTGGCACTAGCTAGCGTCTTGTTCCACGTATCTGGTCACATAGTCATTCCTGGTACACCTATTGAACCTTCGCACACACTAACTATATCTAAGCAAGATGGAGGAACAAATGGATCAGATAACTGCGGATCCTCCGAAGACTGTGCCTGAGAAAAAAGAAAAGGATCCAAAGTGTGTTGCTAGGGGAAGGGCGTTGGCAGAAAGCAACAAACGCGCCAGAGAGGCTCAAAAGAGGGAGATAGCACGTGAAAGCGAATTATCTAAAGGAACCGACGTGGGGGGAAGCTGGACTAAAACATGTCTACCAATACTACTCTAGCAGCTATTGGCACGGGTGCTGCATTGGTAGAGGCGTACTATCAATACAAAAGATACAGAGGCGATACCTCTAAGGACGCCAGTACGATACGACCCGCGAGTAGGGTGGAGACTACGAAGGTAGAAGCATTGCCGGATATGGAGTAGAACGATAGAACATTTGAAGACTAGGACCATAGGTTATATGTTATAGTAGGATGGTAGAGAATAAATTGATGAAAACGGTCACCGACGCCGCTATAGTTACTGGACTCGCTGCGGGTATTGGGTGGATTGCAAAAAAGGTGGCCAAGGAATCTATGCTTAGCGACCCTTCTGCTTCTATCTTGAATTACGTGAAGTGGACGGCCGTGGTAGCTGGTAGCCTAGCTGCGAAGAAATATCTCGAGGACCAAAAGTACATACCAGCTGATTTGTGAGTGCCGATGGCTTTGGCGGGAATTGGAATGGCAATTTTCGGAGCTGTTTTGAACGCGACGGCATTCATCGGTGGGGGCGTACTTGCTAGGGTACTTTCTGGTAAAGATGAAACACTTAATATAGAACGAGAGAGACACGATAGGGCCATCGAGAAATTCACCGCCGACAAGGCTGCCCACGAAAAGGAACGTCAAAGACTATACGATCATGCTCAAGAACAGGAAGGCATGGAGCGTGCTGCTTACGAGGCGAAAAACGACACCAACCGCGGTTTCGTGCAATCCGATAAGTTACGCCAAAAACTGAAACAACTCAAAGAAATGAAAAAACCTCGTTTATCTGACTACTATAGGCCCTCAAGTTCGCAGAGGATGGGTGAGTTGGTCTATGTCGGAGGTGGAATGCTAGCCGCTGGCTATGCTGCTAGTCGCTGGCTATAGCTATGCTTTTTAAAAACGAGCTTTTTTATGTTGGGGGAGGTTACTAGATGATCCATTTAAAACTATGTATGTATCTATGTATCAAAGGAGAAAATGAAAGATCTCACACAAGCTAAGGAGAACTTCAGTGATTACGAAATGAGCAAGGGCTTGCATAGATATAAATGGATGCTAAACTAAGTCTACGATACTATAGTCCGGGGGGATACTGGAAAGGACTCGCAGCTATTAAACATCTTGCCAATGCGACTGGCATTTCTGAAGATATAGTTCGGATGTGGTTGGAAAAGCAAGCTATATGGCAGATTTATTTACCAGCCCCCAGATATGTGCCACGACCTAAATTCTACGCCAAACGAGGTTCACCAAGCCGATTTGATATTTCTACCTCACGATCGACCTGGACGTGGAAGGAAGCTCTATAAATACGCATTGACGATTGTGGATGTCGCTTCAAGATACGAAGAAGCCGAGCCATTAGCAACTAAAGAAGCTAAAGAAGTTGCTGCGGCATTTGATCGAATCTACGAACGAAGTCCACTAACATGGCCGAAGCTACTACAGGTCGACCCAGGGCGTGAGTTTATGGGTGCACTTTCTCCACTGCTGGCTAAGCATGAAGTTTCTGTGAGACGTGGGAGAGTCGACATACACCGGGATCAAGCAATTGTTGAACGATTTAATCGTACGCTAGCTGAGAGACTGTTTGGACACCAATATGCACAAGAGATGGTGCTTTCTTCGAGGGGAAAGGAAGAGAGATCGGTAGAATGGGTAGTTCGTTTACCTATGGTAGTTGAAGCTTTCAACAACGAAGTCACCCGTTTGACAGGGAAACAACCATCCCTAGCAATTACCAAAGAGGAAATTGAATCAAAGCCAGCAGAACCCGCACATAGTCGTCCAATTGGTCTCAAGGAACAAAGGCTTCCATTTGGCGTTCTCATTCGATATCTATATGCTCCCGGTGAGTTGGAAGGTGGTCGACGTCGTGCAACCGACTCCATATGGTCTCTATCCATATACCAACAGGGACGCGCTGTAATCAGGTTGGATGGGCCAGTCCTTTACTATTTGACGATACCACAAGTAACGACGCAACGAGCGAAAGTCGTCCCATCTCGTGGTTTCGTTCGCGAAGAGCTCCTTGTGGTCCCTAGAGATACCATGTTGCCGCCTGATAGCATCCTCATCCGTTAGTGGTACCGCTCCCCTCCTTACGTTACATTCAAGACATGTCAGCCTAACATTGTCGCAAGTGTGTCCCCTAGAGTTATCTAACCGATCAACTGAGAACTGTTGTGGGTCCCATGAAGCATAAACCCAAACCAATTCTATATTACATGCAGCACAGCAGTTGTTTTGAACTTTCTTGAGCTGTAGTATATCATAGACCTTTAAGTCGAACCCTTGGAACCCCTTATCTTGATCGCTGCGCTTATAGTTTACGAGCTTTCTGCAAATGACTTTACGAATCTGCTGTTGGGATGACGATGGACAATCCTTGGTTTGCTCAATAGGACAATTGACCCGTCCAAGCTGACTCATGTATTCCACTCTGGATACAGCGAGGTAGGCGAGGTTGGAACACTCAAGATAGTCGTCGATGACCCACACCTTTTTGGGGTCATAGATTGTGATACCTTGGCTGGAATGAACCGTCAAATCATAACCAAGGCGCCAGTCGGTTTCCTTTAGGGAACAAACAACTTCTGCTGTGCCCAGAGTGACATTTACGATATTGTTCGAGACGAGCTTTTCTCTCTTATTAGTGCCTGGGATGGATACCTCGATATTTTGCTTCCGACTGTCTCGGGGATGGTATAGTAGAGGTACGAGGACATCTGGGAAATGCTCTTTGTGTCGTTGGAATAACAGCTTCTGTACGTGGTCTCGAACTTTATTACGACTGGTCAATATAACGTCGCATGGTATCCAGGATAGAACGAATTGGTTCCATTCGAGACAACTAGGTAGAGAGCGACGAATCTCTTTGCATTGGAATTTATCATATCGAAGGCGAATGCGCTTTTTCAAAGATTTGAGTTCGTCGTCTTTTGCCCTGTAGTCGGTGTCTATCTCTTCATAGTAGTAAGCTTGTTTTTGAAGCCAACTGTGGGGGGAGTCCCCTGTTATTGGAGGAGGTTGGCCATGATCACCACAACAAATTACTTGGACGCCTTTTTGGTTGAGCCAACCGAGAAACATATCTAGAATAGCGCGAGGCACTGTACAAACTTCATACCAGATTATGACTCTAGGTATGTATCTCTGTCCCAACCGCTCGGGGGTCCATTCTTTATCTGCTATGTGAGGGCCAAGCATGTCGGACCCAGGGTAATGGAGGGGATCACCATCTTTTCGAGCAACAAACACGATCTCCTCTGCTTCCTCGTCGTTTCGATCGATATCGAGCACAGGGGCCACATCGGCATCTATCGATAAGAGAACTTCGTGACCCGGCGTCCAATCCTTTTCTGCATTCCAAACTTTGATTGACTTACCTCTATATTTTGGCAAAGACTGGAGGGACTCGAGATCTCCTTCTGTTGCTCTGGCTCTTTTGACTCCGCAATAACGAAAGAAACTATGGTAGGTTTGGGCCTGCACACCTCTACCACGCATTTCTTTGGCTAAACGATGGGTAGGTGTGAATACTATGGGGTCTCTCGTCCGAAAGAGCTCGATTGCTCTCGTAGTTTTGCCACTACCCCCACCACCATTAAGATAGCAAAGTTGGTGTCGTGACAATGGGTCTTGGCAACATGGTGCGGTGCTAAGTGGTAATTCTTTTTGTTGGATAACGTACTCTGGCTTGGGAGGTAATCTGCGTGTTCCTGTGGCATACAAAGCTGCTCATTTTTGTCGCGCCATTGGGCTGGAGCGACTGTGGGAAGATATGTCTCCTCGAGCATGCATAAGATACACCATTCTTCATCACACATACACATCCTGGGAACTACATATGCTGGTACACCATTCAATTTGCAAAGCGCAGTTTTCTGAATGTATATAGAGTCGGTAGCAACACGAACAGCCTCGTTGGTGGTGAAACGTTGTAGCATACAGCGTAGATTTATGTGGGCATAGGCGAGCATGCTTGCACGCAAATGTGTGTATTGGGGTTGATTTCCATCATAGTATGTGAGGATGTGACCAAGAGGACATCGTTCGGGTGCACCAACCAGAGTGCCACTTTGGATAGTATCTCGTACTAGGAAATCGAGTTCTCCTTGGTCTGTTACCAACCTTCTGGTCAAGCGTTTTCCATCTGCTTTGCTTCCCTGGGTGAACTTGCCTATTATGCTACATCCCTGGTCACGACTTTCTGGGAGCCAGATCTTTGTTTGCTTTTCGAAAGACACAATAACCTCGCGAATGATGAGAGTTTGGAGGAATCCTTTGTCTACGAGAAAGGCAAGAAGTTGTGTTGGGGCCCAGCCATTCTCTGCAAAATGCTTTCCAAACCAAGATGGAACGATAGGATGACAAGTGGGAGAGAAGGACCACTCTTGGATCTCAGCGAATCCGGTTCCAATGTCGATAGGAAGAGGACCATTCACAGAGACTCGGGTCATACGATGGGTTGGATGACCGAACCGTTCAAAGTATGGTTTTGCCTCACCCTCGCCTTGAAAACTAGCTGGATAGCAGGCCTTCATGTCAATGCTAACAACGTCTCTAGTATCGTAGTCCATAGAATTCCATAACCCACCATGGCCATGCTCCACACAAGCTTTTTGGATGTCTTCGAGGAAATTGGTTGGGGTTGGCTTCCAATTATTCTTTTCCTTTGCGACTACACTTGCTGCGTGGTTCTCACCAAAGACCAGATCGGCAAGTGATTCCTCACCCAAGAGTTGGCATGCTATTTGGAGTCTATCTTGGGTTTCCTGAGTTCTGTAGGTGCGACCATCTTGGAGTACGAATTGATTGACGTTGAGCTGACTTCCTTCTGAACCTCCTAGTAACCATACTGCTTTTGGTTCATTCAAAGTTGCTTGTCAAATAGCTTCCCACACATCACCATCGTATATATGGACAGAACGAGATTGTGGGAAGTGCAAATCTTTGGACCAGGTATGGCCATTGTGACATATTAGTTCTTTAGATCTATGCCGGTGGCCCTGATATTTGCCGTTATTGTGGATATCCTCACCAGCAATGTCACGCAGGATTATAGACCGTTTGAGAACTGTCTCCAGTTTAGACATATCGTTGACTGTGGCGCCTGTGTCGTGGACCTTCCCACTTCTGTATCTTCTGACATCTCGTAGGAGTTAGACCTTGGCCTCTCAAAGCACCTTCGAAATGCTCTACCACTCTCTGCGCAACGCAATTAAGATCACCAACACGCATTGGAACTAGATTTGCGGGGTCTGGGGCTCTGATGGGATAGAGTCCATAGACTACTGCAGTAACGGGATTTGCGTTTTCGTAGAATACCTGGTCAATTCCAACCACCATACCTGGATTAGTGTTCTGAGAAATCTCGACAATACCATGACCCTTCTTTCTCTCGACACGAACCGGGTCAAAGTTATCGTCAACAACCCAATATATCTCTCCATCACGGTTGTATTCTCTAAGGAACTTAATTTTCAAAATGAACTCGCCCTCTGGAAGTGCAGTAAGAAGCCCCCTCGCTCTCTCACTAGTCATACGGACATCCAAAGCCAACCGACTATCCCTTACTTCGATACCGTCGGCAACATTGAGATCGCCAATATCAAATGGGTCTTCTGCTTCTACCCTCCACGTAGAGAAGACGGCAGTTGCGCCATCGACTTCAAACTCATCCTTAGCATCTATCAAAAGTTCCACCCATTGGTCATCTGGAAGTCTTATAGGAGGGGGAACCTGGATGTCTAGGTCGTATCTCTCATTATTTTCTGGAACTGGTACGTACTCTGCAAGCATCTCATCAACCAGATCAACCATCATTGATGAGTGGATATACTGTATGGTACCCTTCCTCTAAATGGTTGTCGAAATACAATAAAGTGACAACGAATGGGGGGGGGGGGGGGTACTGGTGTTGTCTAGGTGTTGACATGTTGACATGTGGATTTCACGTTGGGGTTGACGAATATCGACGGCGGAAATTCCAATTAAAGACATTTAGTCCGCTCAGCCCCCTTGCTGCTGTAGGCATTCCTGAACCAGTGAGTGGTTTTCTGGGGGTTGGTGTGACTGCCGACGAGGGCATTCCTGAACCAGTTGAGTGGTTTTCAGGGGGTCGTGTAACGGCCGGTGAGGGCGTTCCCGAACCAGTTGAGTGGGTTTCAGCGAGGTCGTGTATCTGCCGACGAGGGCACTCCTGAACCAGTTGAGCGATTTCAGGGGGTTCATGTAAATACGGACGAGGGCCAACAAAATATGTAATTGGCTACGCCAATACTGATAGGCTATTTCCTATTTTGGGTTATTTTATTTTAGTACCCAGCTGCTATGATAAAGTTGATGCAGTCGCAAATAGAAGACCTCAAAAAGCTCTCGGATAAGAACGCGGTTGACACGGCATTGGCGGCCCTTAGACAATTGATTTCGAGACCCGCTGGAATCTTCGATTCTTTTGCAGCCCTTGAAGCATTGGAGCATTGGCGACGGACAAGGCAGATTTGAGATCCGAGAAATTCGGGATAATTTTCCGTCAGTGTCGCTCCCTGGTGGGTAAACCAGGAAATCCTAGTGCTCCTACTCATGGCAAGTGCTTCGCTTGTGGTCGTTTAGGACATTTCGCAAGGGCATGCCCTAATCGTAAAGGATAAATATGTGAAGGGACGATGATACGTGAATGTTGTCTCAGTGCCACGGAATCGTTTATTTTCTCTGTAGGTTTAGTAAGTTATAAGCACCATGATAATAAAATGTATTGGTATCTGTGTTCTTTGGGGAAAGTTTTCTATCATTTGAGGCTTGTTTTTTCCTTGCCAAGTGGCATCCTACCTTGGCTAGTGAATGCCACCCTCGGGTTGGTGGTCAAAATCTCCTAGCCAGAGAGATGAAGAATTTAGCTTTCAGGCCGCAGCAGCGGCTCTATATGTGGTGATCCTAACTTTGGTGCATCTGGGTTATTTCTTGGGTGTCAACACGTATGTGCTCCATCCCGTAAGGCGTCTCGTGTACCTAGGAATGATTGTAGACTCGAGCTTACAGGCGTTTCTTATACCAGAGGACAAGAAAAGAAAGTTCAGTCAACTTATGGACTGTATTTTAGCGCTTAAAGCCACCGTGCCTCACCGAGACCTCCAAAGGTTGATGGGAAAGTGCATCTCATTTTCGTTGGTTTTACATCCGGGAGATGGCTGCGGCGATTGGAAGGTTACCTAAAGGGGACAACCTCATTAAGTTTTCAGATCGCCTACGAGAAGAGATTCAATTCTGGGCATTTCTTGATTCATGGGAGGGACATATTCCTTGGCACTCAGAGAAACATGCAGCCCTCACTATTTCAACAGACGCATCTTCGTATCGCTGGGCAGCGGTCATTGATCATAAATCCAGTGATGCATCGATCGGTGATTATTGAGAGGATGATGTTCAAGGGTAACACTTTAACGTAAAAGAGTTCCTTGCGGTTGAAAGGGCTCTAAGATGCCTCCCGCAAGAAGTGAGAGACTGTCGCGTTTATCTTGAAGTTGTCAACCAGACAGTTATTCATATCTGGATGGGTTGCGGGAGTCGCTCGGTCGCCCTTAATGTAGTGGCTAAACGTATATTGGAAATAGTTACCACCAAGAACATTCAGTTGTCAATGTCGTATGTCCCCTCTAACAGCAACCCTGCGGATTGGTACTCTCGTAAGATCTGTAAGTCAGAGTCAATGTTAACTCCACGTTGCTGGGAGAAAGTACAAGTAAGGTTTGGGGGAACTTTGGGGCATAATCTTGACCTCATGTCACTCGATACAAATGCTCAGCTGCACAGTGATGGTAGTATCCCACGGCGGAGTCCGCGGGTATAAATATCTTTAATCAGGACTTCTCTGGCTGAGACAGCATTAGCGTCCGGGCCTACGTGTTTCCCCCTTTTTCGTTGATCTCGCCCCTTCTCCGTTTTATCGTTGACGAGAAAGCAGTTGTAAGACTGGTGGTACCAAAACTATCTCCGCTCTCCTCATGGTGGTCCTTGGTGAACACCCTTGTTAGTAAAACGATCCTCTTGGCATCCCCGGGAGACCTACCGCCCACGGTAGGTCTGAACTCTGGCGTTTCGCCTGGACAGGTTTTAATTCTCTGATATATATAGGAGATGATTCCCTCTTATTGGGCCTTTTTTCCTTTGAGCCCCTAGCTTTGGTTCCGAGGATATTCGTACCGGCTGTGGCGTGCCAAATGTGTCATAACCCAAATGACCAGAAGTTCCTCTTCTGCCAGAGGTGTGGTTATCGACGTCAAGTCATGTCGCAGCCTTCCGTAACCGCGTAAAGGGGTCCGGTCAATATGGAGGACATTGAAACGTTTTTGACGTTTTTGCCATCCACACTAAAACGATAGACCTGCGTTTTCAAAGGTCTCCACTCTGGAAAGCGTTTTCGAAAACCTCCGTCAATTATATCCATCGATGTTTTTGGGTCCGTATCATATTTACCCTTGTGCCATGTTCACAGTAGACAGTGCCGTTGGCGGGTTATTATAGTTTATTCATGTGTTTTTGTAGATTCACTTGAATCTATTAACAGCTCTGGCACTATTATGGCCACTGGACCAGATTGTGTATATTGTATACATTGCTTTTGTTGATCATGAATCACTAGTACTGGTTGCATCCAGTTGCAGCGTGAAATTTCCATTCGAAACCGCTTGTTTAAGCTGCATAAGCAAAATCCAACACAGCTCTCTTGGGAGGCATTTAGGATGCAGCGTAACAAAGTTACGTTATTGAAGCGTAGAGGGATGAAATCATTGTGTCGATGCTTCAGTTAACACAAAACATCACCGCGAATTCTGGAGTAAAATGAAACCTCTCTTGCCGGGCAAAAGCCAAAAACAATCTAAGATCGTCCTACTAGAGGACGAGCGAGTGATAACTGATCCTCTATCCGTGGCTTGAGTGTTTAATGAATATTTCTGTGAAGTGGCTGGAAATGTTGGTGACTGTATGGAAATTGACGACTTCATTGACCATCCTAGTGTCAAGTTTATCGCTGAGAGAAACACTTTCCAGCCGTTTCTCACCTTTGCTCCAGTAGGTGTGGCCTATGTGAAGGATATTTTGGACAAGCTTAATCCAAGAAAAAGCGGTTGGTTGTGACAATATTTCTCAGAGAATGTTTCGTTGATCTGCTCCCGCCATTGCACAACCGCTGATCAGGCTGATTAACCACTTCATTATTAACCGTGCATGGCCGACGGTATGGAAGAGCAGTAACATCTCCCATGTGTTCAAGAAACTGGAGTAGACGAAGAAGACCTGCTATCGTCCGGTGTCTGTGTTGACTACCCTGTCTAAGATCGACGAGAAAGTTATGTTTGATCAGCTCTATGGAGCATTCTATTGGAGGCTATCGTCAAACATTTCCGGCTATCTAAAGGGACACTCTTGCTGTACAGCCCTGTTGAAGATGACAGAAGACTGGTATGCGAGCCTGGATAAACGCGGAGCTGTTGCAGTAGTAGCCGTTGATCTTAGTAAGGCATTTGACTCTGTCTGCCACAGTCTGTTGCTTGCCAAGCTTAAAGTGCCTATAACCCCCAAAAAAATACGCTTTCAGATCAAACTTAGAAGTATTCTATGCAACTTTCCGAAAAAAATAATGGTTTTAAAGCATTTCTCTTTTTTTTTACGGCTTTTCAAAGTTGAGAGCCGTGAACTTTTACCGTCATCTTAGCGACTTGGTGGGGTCTGGGACTAGTTACGTCATAGTAGGGAGCCATGTCACGTGATAAAGGCTTCTCTCATATACTTTTGGTTCGTTCTTTCTTATTTGCGTCGTAAGTTCTGTAATTTTCTGCTGGACTTTTTGACAAAATGTCTTCGTCAGGCTCCGAATCTGAAGACAGTTGTTCATCGGACAATTCCGAGCTAAATTTTATCAACTATGAGCTTGAAGCAGAAAAATCTGCCGGCGAAGAGAGCGGACGGCGCGGATGAGCCACTCGCCGATGAAGAATGGGTTATAAGAGTACAGACGGAGACCTCCAGAATCGGTTCAGTGGAAGGCCTCGAAGCAAGGAAAAGCTGGTGAGTTAAACTGTCCAAAATTAAAATAAGTTATCATAGCCCTTCATGGGCTTCCCGTGGCCGTGGTCTCCCAAAAAACATTGCAGGATGCCAAAAGAATCCAGTGATCCTTGCAATCGCAACAATCATATAAGCCTTTATTTACTTGTAAGAATCGCTATAAATGAAGATACGATAAACAGTTTCCTAATATCGTTTTTACAGGAACTAGTTGCCTATCGTATCCTAATATCATAATTCCTCTTATATTTACTTTTTTGATAATATTTTACATTTCGTGGAAATTCAGTGTGCACCATATTGGCCCTCTCAATTGAGAAACATGCACCAACTATATATGTTTTAGCGGGAAACATCCCACAATGGCACATCCTAGATCCAACACTGCATACTAATATGTAAGGAAAGATTTATACCAGGCATTAATAATGCTCAATAATGACCAAGGTATGAATTGAAATCAATGAACACAGTTCCGTGTTTAGTCTGACCAGGAAAGTGGAAGGTTTATCAGAGTATTTTGATCTATCGTGCATGTTAATTAAAAATAGTAGCTCTCGTAAGCAACCACACTGGGAATCAGGAAAAGGTGCTCATAACTAGTCAGAACTGGAATCAGGAGTAGTTGCTCGCTTATGAGAGCTTGCACACACCACACCCATGGGGATACATATATAGTGCGACTGATATCACAGTATACAATACTGTACTACTCTACTGTAACAGCATGAATGTCAGATATAATAAGAATATTGTTGCAAAATGCTAGTGCATATTTATATTTAGTTGACTCATTGCACAGTCTGGGATCATGTCTCTGGAGTGGTTACTTACAAGAGTTTAAAAACAAAGAAAAATTCCAAAGGTGGTGGTACGCGCGGTGGTCACTTATGAGAGTGGCTGGTTACTACAGAGCACAAGAGTGGTCTCTGAGGGGAGCTGGTCACCTACAAGGGCAGTTTCACAAAGGGCTTCAACTGTATCAAACAATTGGTACTAACATATAAACTTCTTTATTTACAGATTTCTACGAGTTGTCTCATACAGAGAGTACATCCAGTTAGTCTACGGTTATCTGGGCAACAATAGAATTCCTCTACTAGCATGTGCATATGACACAATCAGGACAAAATTCAATGCTGGGAAAGAAACCTTCACTGGATTTGAAGAAGATGAAGATGAAAGTACTTCATAACTTATATAAACTTTAAGGAGAACAACAATGAACAGTCAAACTTTCAGTGCCATTGGCCACTTTTGATATAGGCTTCACTGGTCACATACAAATGATTCAATACATGTACAAGGCTCTGGGGAATAATGTGCAGTGATTAATGAAATAACAATAATGAATTTAATTATGCCCCAGAACCTTTGTGTGTGAGAAGTGAAGCATAAATCGAATGTGGGCTATTAACCTACATGTATGTCCATGTATGTCCATATATGTCCATTCAGGCAACCTGTGAACAGGAATCACTACCCTGACAAGCGAAACTACTAGCCCTGGGCTATTGGAAAGCACTTGCATTGCACCCTGTGTTCCTTTCTATAATTTTACACAAATTTTGAAAATAGGATTATAATATTAAAATTTAAATGCTTGAGTAGTAAATTGGAAAACAGTAAAATCTGACTAACCCCTTTTACAAGATGGACATGTTTTCAATGCTCTGGCCTAACCTTAAAGGAACTGTGTCATGGTGAGAGACCATTACATTAGATTTCCGGGCCGGACACACTCATTATCAGAGATTCTCATATGAACTGACGAACCTCGCGCACGTGTGGGATGGTAAAAATCAAAGCAAATATTCACAAATGACTAATAAACTGTGTAAATATACATTATTCAAGTAAAATAATGAACATACTTTCAATCCAGCATTGAAGGAGGGGGTTGAACTGTTTTAACCCACCAATCGAACACTGACTCCATACATGCATAGTACCGTGACATAGCCCTTTTAAGCCTCAAATTCAATTGCCCTATTTAATTATGGTGTCACATGATAGACACAGCTGCCATCTTAGGGGGTCAAAACACTCGTCTTTAACAACAGACATACAAAATAAAGCTGTTCTGCCATAGATTGCCTTCCTTCAAATTGGCTAATTTTCCGAATATAATAAGAATGGCGGCTTTCATCTATTTGTTTTGATGTCATGCCAATGAAATAGGGCAATCGATTTCACTGAGCTGGTCACAGGAGTGATTAGCCTATGGAAGTTGACAGTATAATATATTGCTACCTAGATTGTCCATTGATAAAATATCAAATCACTGAGATAGCTGGTAGACATTTCTGGTTTACTCTGTACTTATAAGGGGACAAGGGTTGTTCTTTGGACAATCAACAACACCTTTATGCTCTTTCATAGGTTTACACAATACAATACTTTATTTAACGAGGAGGACATACTTAGCTACAAGCTAGTTTACAGAGTTCCACAAATAAATTCAAAAAAAGAAACACAATATATAATTTAGAGATTAACAATTTAATTAATTTTAATTTAATAGGTTTCTTGCACACTGAGCAATGGGGTTTTGCCTTGGTTTTTGTGGGCCTTACAGCAGGTGGAACTGGAACTTCTGGCACTAAAATACAAAAATAACAATTATTATTAAGTTAGTTATGGGTATATATATATTGGTTTATGGTAAATAAAGCACTGGTTTCGTTTTAAATACAAACTTACAGTGTAATATTATACGTTTCCAGCTGGTATTTTAATATTTTGTTTAGTCTCGAAAGACTAAACAAGCAGTATACCTTTATATGACATGTCCAACAGTTTGATACATGTAGGTGTATATGCACTGCTTGAGCAAGAGCTAGGTGTTATTGGAGGACAAACACAGAAGGTGTGATTAGCACAGACTCGATTTTGTTTGAATATTTTCAGAATTTGAATAGTTTCTTTTGTGCAAGTGGGACTCGAACCAAATGGGACTCGAACCCAACGACCTCCAGGTTACATGTCTGGCGCTCTACCAACTGAGCTACCAAGTCAGATGAGAGCAATCGTGGGTATTGGTGCGTTATATGTAATATTTTAAGACTTTTTAATACTTTTAAACATCAAGTGTAACTAAACTTTTTAAAAATATAAGTATGTACGTACTTTTATGTGCCTATTTTTTGTTCACGTTCACGTTTAAACGAGATGTATAAGCTCCTAGGTGATACGTGGTTAAATAAAGTATTGTATTGTATCCAGGTCATTGGGTCTTACACCAGTTATAGGTTTTCATAGGTACTATATTATTGTACCTTTGAGAGTCACTTGAGCATTTGCTTCTCCAGTACTGCGAACTGCCTGTCTAATGCGAGTATTTTCGTCCATAATTTTGCATAACTTCAGTGATATATGTTATTTACCAGGTATTACGGCGTTCAAACACACTTCAAGACCGCCACCTCAAGACTTCAGGCTAATACAGTTGGCGAACAACTTACCATTCAGATCCATTGGTTCTAAGGCTCCTTCTACTGTCTACAGATACTCAAGAGCGTTCGAAAAATTCAAGCTGTGGTCTTCTCAGTACGAAGAAGTAAATGCTTTGCCTACCAATCAATTAACAGTGTCTTTATATTTAGAATCCTTAATACAAGGTGGTTACTCTTATTCCACCCTAGAATCAGCCGTTTACGGTATCGGATGGGCGCATAATGTTTATGGTTTTGAAAACCCGTGTAAGTCAGGGTTGGTTTCAAGGACAGAGGCGAAAAACGGAGCGCATCAGTGCGCACTAGCCACTTCATTAAAAGTGAATCAAGATGGCCGCCGAGCGGGAGTGAATTGTAGCTCTTTTTCAGGGACCTCTCACAGCTCAAGAAATACCACGATTACTTTATTACTTCACACCATGGACTGATATTCTTCAGTGACTTCTCTGAGCCCAAATAACACATAATCCAGTTCACTGAAAGAACGCTACAATTGCTCGTTCAACTCTGTCTTCAAGAAAAACGAACCATTTCGAAATGTTCATATGCGACTGGAAAAACGCCAAAAATAAGGAAACTTGTGAATATATAAGCTTTATACTTCGGTAGAGAACTCAAACAATAACACAATTTATTCTAAACATATTTTTTTACGGGGAAGGGATATTATTAGTATATTATTACTAACATGTAGGTATTAGTATATTAGTTCAGCTGTGCATTTTATATTATATAGATTATATTATATATTACTTAACTGTTATATTATTACTTTACTGTATTATTATTGTTATTGATATGCACGGCATGTCTGAAAATCAGTTTTACTGAGCCGTTTACCGTGTTGAAATAACGTTAATTATTATTATAACTAAGGAGGTAATGGGTTTCAACATATAAAATACCATATTGGAGATTTTCATACCATTTTTCAAACGAAGCATTTGAAGTTACAGTAGTGACTAGACTGTCTACAGCAGTAGAAATCCTGGAACGACGATCATTACCAAAGACTGTAAGTAAATCTACAGAGCTATTATCAGGAAATTATACAATATTTCACTCGATTTGGTTATTATGGTATTACATCGGCATTTTGACGAAATAGTTGTTGACTGATCGATTTACAAATGTAAAGAAAGCGAATTTTAATTTTGTTTTAAAATGAAGTGTTATATATATATATATATATATATATACATGTCAAAAAACCTAATATGTTATAGTTGTTCTGTTTTCAGAAAGCTAATAATAAAGCAGTTATAATCGAATGCCTTTGGCAAAGTAGTTTTGTGTTCATTTAATTTTGTTCATGTTATGTCGTGTGCGACTTTTGGGCGGTACTGTATAAGGGAGGTATGGTGGTTGGTGTATGAAATCAAGAGCCTGCATGTAGACTTTCTCACCCAAGCTTTGTGTTTGCTTTACACGCAACAGTACTTCTTGTTGTATTCCCAGAAAAAAGGAAGCCTGCAATAGTATACCTTTCCCTTCCCATCTCCCTCAGTGTTTACTTGATATTTTTGATTATCTGAACTAAACAGCAAAGGAGCATGTTTGCTTGTGTAGACTACTTGAGAAAGGGAGACTCTTCAAGTACCATCACTTCTCTTGATCTTCACTTTATTCTCCCCAAGCACAAGCAAAGTGAGACAAATACATAATAATAATGGCCATATTTATATAGCGCCATATCAACCACAGTTTCATGGCGCTTTACATATGACTGACATATCCCGTCAGTTAATTATTTCGGACTGCTTCACGGCGCTAATAGCTGCCACGCAGTTTACAATGTTGAGTGGGGTTAGTGCAATGGGCAGGCTGCTGTACCGAGTGACAATCCCCTGCTCTTTTTCGAGGGGTACAACAGGTTCTTTCACGTCCCCTTCAAATACTGATTAGAAGTAGAAGGAGACAAGGCCAACGGCTTATAAACGTCCCTGCCCAAGGACGCGGCCGGGATTCGAACCCCCGACCTCCCGCACTCTAGACCGTGCTCTACCAACTGAGCTAACCAGTGAGGCGGTAATTATCCTTCAAATACATGTGAAGGATAATTAATTGAAAGATATATAAATAGCCTCCATAGCAAACTACATGCACATGCATGTATGAGAACAAATCTACATTTTTCATGTATACTTTATTTTAGTGTTTATAATTGTTAAAACCTGTTTGTAATTCAGTAACATGGTACAACAGAGGAAGGACTACAAAGATTTTTAATGTTTTTAACATGCAGCAGAATTCTCTATCTTGCAGAGTTTATATCCAACCAATAGGTGACATAACACAGGATGCAATAACTTGCCTTAAATATTCTAACAGTTGAAACCTAGAAGTTTTCGTTTCTCAGCAAAATTCTCCATGGTGGCTATGAATTTAGCGAGATGAGACACAGGAAGCCCGAGCTGTATTATGAGCGCGTGCGTAAACAACTAACTAAATCAACACATACACAGAAGAATCAAGCCACAACGACATTTTATTTCACAATCGATTACATGGGTGAGTTTCGGTGACTCTGCTAAGAAATAATGGATCAACATAAAGACATGATATCAGTGACAAATACACAAAATGTGAGGATGGTTAGCCTGTGACCAAACTTGGGGCGGCCTTCACCACCTCGGAACCTGAAATAGTATTGGATATTCAAACAATGCCTAAACCCTGAAACAATACAACCCAAACCCTAAAACAATGGAATTATTTGTCAGTGCAGTCCAAATGGGTGCAATAAAATGCATGACAACACGGGGGACTGGACACGAACGTCTACTACTTCGTCACGTCATCAATGTAATCCAATCAGAATCGGAGACATTTTGTGGTGAACTGATAGTTGTCAAATATGGGCTATATATTAAAAACAGTGTAGATTACTCGTGATCAAGTTCCAAATGCTCCTGTAGAAGACATATAGTGTAAGGGAGAATTTGAAATGTGATCCGGAAGTGAGTTACACTGAGCTAGCATGGACGCTTCAATTCACAGCTCCACAGCTGTCATTTAAAAACAGTTCAGACCAACCACAACGCACCGATGTTCTCCTTGGGGACATCTTATCCCACAAGCTCTTCAGAAGGAAACAAAACTTCGAGTTCTTCGCCAAGGTTTAAGAAATTCAGCTAAATGTAGGAAATCGATAAACCATTCAGTATGTTACAAGGACTATCAACCAACTCAGCCTTTTCACAATGTTTGTTTTGAATTTTCTCGGGCTGAATCTACGGAACAAGAGTAATTAAGTATGGCGAGGCATATCACATGTATGAACGGGGCCACAAATTGTCGTTTAGGTTTTTTAATCCTTGTAAGTTTAATCAGTCGATCGTGAAAAACCGGTGAAAAACACAGTTCACCGATTCAATGTAGGAGGACGGCCCTTATCTCTTAGTAGCCTACGTCACGCGCATGCGCTTTTGATGAGCCGATCGCGCGCGCGTCTCCGCAGTTTCCCGCCGAAACTATAAGAAAACAGAGGCAATCACCCCTGTTCCTAATTTTACGTACGCATATTTACGTGAATTTTTCGCGAAAAACAGACAAACTAAAGTAAAAACTACTTAAAACCTAAGCCTTATATACTTTAACAGGTTGAAGTTTTCTTCATTTGCAATTCACTGAGAGTTTACTAAGTTATAAAACGATTTACTAAAAACGTTTAAGAACTCGGAAACTAGTATTTGAACTTCAGAGCCTTCGTTTTTTCGGCCAGCGGAGCATAATGTTATGCCGCGGCGTGGGTGGGGATATGGACTGGGACTAGAGGAAAGAAGGGAGGGGAAGTGATCACTCGATCCCAATCCCTATCACCTCGTGTACCACAGGAAACCCAAAATCAAATCGGCCAAAGAAGAGAAGTTGCCCATGATTCCTACAGTAACCAGTGTTCTAGAAGGTAAATTAAATGAGTTTAATATGTGTTTTAGGAAATTGAAGTTGATCTTCCACTCGCAGGCGGGCGTGTAGGAAGGGGTTCATGTTCCTATGACAAGAGAGTTCAGAGAAGATAAAGCTCGAAACCATCAAATGATTAAATAAAGTATACCGCGCACATTGGAGCTACAAACAGCTAGCAAAATACCAACATCATAATTTAACCCCACATTTTATTAACATTTTAATACATGGTTTGTTATGAATAAATTGAATTGAAATTAAGTACTACGAAAGCGAACATCATTGTATTCAAAATACTGCAGCCAGCAACATAAATGATTACAATTTATTGGATATAATATTACGAGGCGTCTGATGTCCTCAGGCTATGGATATACTAACAGCTGTAGTAATGGCTACTACCAAATACCAAAATTATGATTTAACCCCTTCTTATTTAAACACGAAGTCCCGGTATAAAAAGCACAGCGGTTTGTCACCTTCAGTTGTCACTCAACCGCCTTTGTGGGATGGACATCTTTTTGCTGCTACGCTTGAGTGCTCCTTACTGATTGATTCTCCCGCGAAATTCAAGACAAATACATCAATGTTAAACTTCAGAGTAAGGGGTTATTAAACCGCATTTACCATTGGCAGCCATTAATAAACAGCAATCTTCCCCTGGTCACTTTTTATATGGTTTGTTTAATTTTAAAACTTAAAATTATAGCATTCTAAAGGAGACTGATCTGCTCGCTTGCTTTATTCACTGCGCTTCAATATGAATTTCAAATTTCGAGTTTCAAAGGCGTTAAAAGAGGATAAGCTAACCCTTTTATAGCGGAACGTCGTGTTTAAGCGTTAGAGACTGATGTGCGTGCTGTATTGACTTTTAATATTCAGATTTGGTGCATTGTACAAAATCCAAGCATGTGATTGGCTAACGAGCGTGCATTATAGGACAACAAAGCACTCGACCCAGATCATCTCTTATCTACGGGAAGGGAGACCTGATACATGTGAACATGCCCTTTGCTCAGTTACGTGTTTGGACGGCTTGGAATACCTCTTTCCAATCACATTTTTGACAGTGGAAATGTTGACAATAGTCCAGTTTCGTATTCGAAAATTACCGCTGAATGCAATGAATACAGACGCATGTACGCAGGGTTAGCCTCATTCTGAAGTTAAACAATCATAAATACATGTATTTTATTACAAGGTGGGCTATTCATAACTCTGCGTATTGTTATAGTTTCGCGTTTTGCACCTTCTCGCTGGTATTTATGAATGTTTAACTTCAGAATGAGGCTAACCCTGCGTACATGCTTCTGTATTCATTGCACTTGTTCCGGCAATTTTCGAATACGAAACTGGAGAATTACTAGAAACGTAACAGCAGGATTGAACTCTGTCTCCTGTGTGACAGAAAATATATATTTTGAGGCGAACATTTGCATAATCGTTCGTTTCAAATGGCTGATTTACAAGCGCTGGGAGTACAGCAAGTCATGTGTCCGAGTAAACAAAAGCTTCTACAACACTCTTGTAGTCTTACTGAAGAAATGTATTTTATTTCCAAGACCTTACTCTGTCAACAAGAGGAGAAAATGAAGCGAGAATTGGGTGGATGGTTTGAAAACCCAGGATATTTTATTTGGAAAATGTTTGCATCAGAGCCGAGCACATGGAAGCTGGAATCTGCAGGTTAGTCATTTTCGAATGAAAGAAACTATTAAAGAAAGTAGACTATCTAGGAATTAAGCCGGCTAAATACATATTTGAATAACAAATGGTTCCAAGGGAAACTTTTTTGAGTTAAATGTACAATCATACTGATTCAATTGAGCTCGCAAGGCGTCAACTTCACTGACCGAACGCCAAAGTAAATTATTCTTTGCAAAGTTCTCTACTTAGTTGGATATTAAGTTCTGATTTAATTCATTGTCTATTGAAATGGCATTTCTTTGTGGAAATACATGGCAACCATTAATAAACAGCTATCTTACCCTGGTCACTTTTTATATGGTTTGTTTAATTTTAAACCTGAAAATTATAGCATTTTAAAGGAGACTGATCTGCTCGCTTGCTTTGTTCACTGCGCTTCAAATTTCGAGTTTCAAAAGCTAACCCTTTTATACCGTTTAAGGGATAGAGACTGATGTGCGCGCTTTATTGACAAATACATAACACGCGCTTAATGTACGATGAACGAAAAAAATGAAACATAAAGAAATATAAATACTGAGGGTTTTACTCCGGGTTGTTCTCTTTTCCTTCCTCCTCAAAAACCAACCCAAATTGCAATTCGACAGATCAGTAGACCCTTTATAGGTTTCAGCTAGAAGACTAGGCACGTAAATAAAGTTGTTTATTTATTTTAATCTAACTTTTAATATTCAAACTTAGCTTCAACTGAAATCAGTTGTCATTAACCAATTACTCAAAAAGAAATAAAATATTCCGGATGAATAAAATTATTTTTGTAAATATCTCCAGAAAGAAATGCCATTTCTATTTAATAGACAATATATAAAACAGGACTTATAATATCTAACTAAGTGGAGAACTTTGCGAAGAATAATTTACTTTCGGCCTTCGGTTAGTGAAGTTGTCGAAAAGAAATAAACATACAATTACAAAGTGTAGCCGTATTGCGAATTAACTCGAAAACGTTTATCTTGGATATCAAGTCTTTAGCCGGCTTAACTCCTAGACGGTCTACTTACTTTGTGAATCCGGCCTCCATGTGGCATGTGCTTCGTCTCCGATGGACACATTTTCCAAATTGAAAAATCCTGGGTTTTTTAACCATCCACTGAATTCTCGCTGCATTTTCGTATCTTACTGACAGGGTAACGTCTCGAAAATAAAAGCCATTTCTTCAATAATACTACTAGAGCGAGTGCTTTAGAATTAAGCTTTCCAGAGCCCACATTATTTTCACTGACGTGTTAGTATTACATGTTGTACTTGCAACGCGTGCAAATTCGCGGTCTCCTACGAGCGATTATGCGAATGTTCGCTTCAAAATATATATCTTCTGTCACACAGCAGAGACAGAATTCAATCATGCTGCTATGTAGCAACTGTCTGTCATTCTCACTATTAAATATGCGTTTTGAATGAGGTTTTCCGGGTCGTCCAAACACGTTAAATGAAGGGCGGGGTCGAGTGATTTGTTCACCAATAAAGCACTATCATTAGCCAATCATCTGCTTGGATTTTGTACTGTGCACGAAGTTTGAATATTAAATTATTAAAAATGGACACACTTTTATCAAGTTTCTTTAAAAAAAAAGTTTTTACGAATCAGTCGTATAAAGATATTGAAATTAAATAGTCTAAGAAAGAGAACGTCCGTTGGATTCAAATGCTGCATCTAGCAAAATAAATGTTCACATAATTTCGTTAAAAACTGTTTGCCGATGTAAGGGCTGAAGACGTTCCTTTCCTACATCATCTGAAGAAGTGACACAAGAGCGCATGCGATGACAGCAAAGGCGCTGACCATGGGTACTCCACCAGCGTTACAAAGGTCACCACTGCAGCAGTTGATGTTGCACGATATGGTAACTCCTGATTGTTGAAAAAAATGGAAAAGGAAAAATAACAACAGTTAAAGATAAAGATACTAAGACTGGGAAAGACGTATTTTAGCTAATTTAAGTGATTTATTTAAGGGTTGGAGACTGGCAGATAGTGAGGTATGTCATTTATAAATCGCAAGCATGCGCAGTGAGAAATAAGAGAAGGGTCTGGGGTCGAGAATGAACTGGTAACTAACAGTGAGTACATTACAAGTGAAAAAGAAAAGTTGGCATTTTTTACAATAAGGATTACTATAAAGATACTATACTATATGAGGACTATATACTGCTAGTAATAACTGGCACTGATAACAATTGTACTAACCGTATAAATTCAGTAATTTTCCAAACTGATGCCATTACTTACAATAATTGTCTCCCCCAATTAATAGCAACAATAACTTGAATATTACTTACTAGAATAACCTAAAATTAAATTTTGAGTGCGCATCACGTCAGTTAGCCGACACTTTCAGGCCTTGGCATCGGTGGAAGCTATGGAGTGAAGGCCATATTTGGTCGTGTTACACTTGGCACTACGAGCTTTCGTTTCCTTCTAAGATTCTTGGTATTATTTTGTTTCATGTGAATAATGTAGCTGGCGAGATGTTATGTACAGCTTTATAGACTACTATACATAAGAGCTGAAGGCGGCGGTCATGAAGGTTAGGCCCTGACTTATAAGAATTAAATGATTCATAGCTTGAAGTGGTATCACTATTGAATACATATCTAAGGGATCGTTCGTTTAACCTCTCATGCTTCGAGGAACTATGAGCAGAACTAACCTTCTGTCTCGCCATCTCTACTTAAATATTTTGCCATACTGGACTCAGATAAATCAAATAGTTGTACATCATACAACAGAGGTGTTACTACATATGTGACAAAGTGTACATTGACTTCAGCCACAGACTACACTAATGTATTTTTGACACGTGAACACAAATCACATGTATATGTATCAACATCTTTGTAGACATGAATTTCAGTGAATGGGCTCAAATTGTAAATTAAATCATGTTCAGTGATTATCATTTTTAGCTTTGCCAATGAAGGCAATTTAAGAAAAACTTGGAGGGGGAGCTTTGCGAGAGAGGGTGGGTTAAGGCGATTTAAGGAAATTTGCATTTTCTGGCTTTGCGATTTAGGGAGGATTAAGGCGAGTTAGGGCGGGTTAAGGCGATTTAAGGAAAATGCCCTGCGAGTTAGCGCAGGTTTAGATCCCAGAGTAGGCCTAGCAATCGATGTTAATGATCAAATGGAAACCGGGCTTAAAAATCGAATCGTTCGTTTGCGGCAAAACCCTAGAAGTAACAAACTGGTGAAAACCGGTTCATTAGCCGTCTCATAATTCCTATATTTTATTGGATGTTGTATAATAATTTAAACAACTGACGATTACAATTAATATTTCTCAGTCGTATTACATGACTTTCGTTGTAATAATTAACCTCTATGTATATTCACTTCCTGGTCAGCTCAGGATTTAAGCGCCGGTCTGGAGTTTTGAGGTCGAGGGTTCAAACCCCTGCCGAACTAACATCCATGGTCTAAATTTGACCGAGTTCTGGGCAGGTGATACATGTGAAACAGTTCTCGGCATTGTTGAACTGCAAATGGTTAGACCTACAGGTCTTCTCGGACTAAATCATATAACTATTAATACCCTCCTTAAAGGATTTCAAGACAGTATGTGACTACAGTCAAAGTTATGATGTCAGTAGTACGAAAGATTACCTGCTGAATGTGTGTTGCATCGTGGGATTTGTCTAGTGTCGCATATACTTGCACATCCTTTGGCGAAAACATTAGCGGTCTGGCCTTCACCCGAACCGTGTACATGCATCTTAATACAGTTTATCGAGCGTAGGCATGTAACTTCAATCTTTTCCGAGTCACACTGATCCCAACTATTAGTGCTTTGACACTGGTAACATCGGAGGCCAAGAGCTGTGAATAGAAATATAAAGATGTCCAGATTTACATTAAGCTCAGTTATATAATATATGTATGTTTAAAAGTTTATATGCAGTATGTTGAGTAGAGTACTTTAAGGAAATACTTATATGTGCAGTAGTCAAAGCTTTCCTGTTGACTATTGGTTATATACGATGAAAGATAAATATCTGAGCTAAATAAGACAATATGATAAGAGCTAGCAGAAAAAATAAGAAGTGAAAAAAAAGGAAGTTACTGAAGAATGATAAAAAACGCTATGGTAAAGCAATAAATAAATTTACGAAAGAAATATATAGCGATACTTTGTGTTGATACACATTACAATTGTTATGCTAATGTGCCAACCATGATTTCAAAAGGCCGCTTTGTGTCAGGAAGCAATGGATCTCTGGTTGGCACATTAATGACAATGGATGACGTGGCAGTAAGTACCGCTATAGGCTGTACGATTTACAAATTTCTTAACATCGACATCCATTCCAGACCTGTAAAATTTACATATTTCTTAATATATACAGTTATACTTATTAAATAATATAATAGCAGGAACTGTTACTGACACAGGTACAGAGATAATAAAAGAAGCAATCAACTGTCTCAAAGAGAATTTTAGGATATAGAAGTATTAAAAGTAGACATCAGATATACATATAGGCAAGCCGATTGACTAGGCGAAATCGGGATTGGATAAGATAGTCAGGTTCGATTACTAGTAGAATCGCAATCGCAAACTAAGTGAAATCAGCATGAAACACTGAGGTAGAAGAAAAGAAGAAGTAACCAAAAGAAAAAAAATCGCTGGGGATCGAACCTGGGACTTAGTTGACACCTTCCTTTACCAAAGCCGATTCGAAAATAATATATATGTAGAGAATATGTTGCACTTTTCAAAACAAGAAAAACCTAAAAGTTCGCCAAAATTCTATTCATCGCAGACATGGTTAGGAAAAAAAATAATTCTTCAGAAAAGTTTGACTCTCAAGGGTCTTGATTTGGAAGATTTTGTGGTCGATGTTATTCCCTTATTTTCTTATTGCTGGTTTGCAATCAATCCCCAGAGATTCAAATAACAAATACGTGGCGGCCATGTTGGTTGAATCAAACAAAGAACGAGGAACGTTTGTTAACGTCAACCAAGATGGCGGCGATGACGTCACATGCAACACAGCAATTAACATTAAAAATCTACACCAGGAAACTCCGCAATATCACGTAGAGCAGCAGCTCCTCATTTGCTCTTGAGTGAAGACGGCAATGAAATTAATTACTGCCATTAGTATACACCACAGCAGTGAATATTACTTTGCGCGCGCTCTGATTGGCTACTCAAACAGTGAATATGATTTCATATTCACCTCCGAACGAAGCAGAGTTTTTGTCCATTTTACATAAACTAAAATAACTATTTGGTGCTGGCTGTTCACCTGCAGTGTGGTATATACTACTGGCAAAGCAGCTCGGTAAATATCCACCACTATTCACCGACACTGAGGTGAATAATTGTTTTAACAATTAAAATTAGTCGTCACCCGGCGTAAATTATCGACAACAAGATTGAAAGACACACTCGCGTACATTGCCTTGGTCTTGCGCTCAGCTAAACTGGCACGCGGACAACGAGCTGAGCTGGGCCCAGGGCAGAGACATCGACCGTTGAAGCCGTGGGAATAACACGTGTCGATTGTAGAAGAGCTTGCGTCAGAAGTGAAGGAAACGGTTGATGGGACTTATACCGACATTATCAGAAATGAACAGTGTGGCGTCCTAGAATGCGCACTACATACTTATTTGAGCATTTCAAAATGGCGTCGGGGCTTGAATTTGACTGGAAAAGTAATAAAATGTTTTATTTTTGTACCTTGTATCCTCAGGTTCCGAGCATCTGTAATGAATTTCCTGGGCTTAACCAACACTTTGAATTATGAAAGAACTCAACATCCATCGTATTCGCGGTTTTCAGGTACTTTTAAGTTTTGCCTCTTTGACACCTTACGTCTTCCAATAAATTAGCGAAAATACGCAAAGTATGCCTCGGCTTAACGTTTGTAGTGTCGGTTTTAGTACATGGTTCCACCTTCCGAGCATCGGTATCCGCAGTTCTAGAATTGAGCTGCATTTCTCTCGTATTCTTGACCACACCAGTGATAAATTCGCGGTGTAAACGAGGATTGAAAAGTCTTAATATAGGGCATTGGTATCTTCATCGGTTAAGCCAGGTAAGGGCCCAATATCATAGGTTTTCTTCACTTTTCTGACTCTTTCACGCTTTGTTTCCTTTCTTCCTTGTCCGCCATCTTGAAAGTTACTAAGGAATGCATACCCCAGTCAGAAATAGAGCTACGAGGGGTAGGGACAGTTTTTATAGAAAGACTTCCTGGTAATCCACAGCTATATTGGTCTCTCCGCCAAAATCAAATCATAGTAAAGCTGAGCTATGATTGGCTGAAATTAAGATCTATATTATAGTTACTTCCGCTACAATCACGGATATATAAGAGCGTATTGCAGTGTTCGATAAAAATAGTACTTGATTACAATATTAGATAGAAAGAAATGCAACACAGTAGAAAATGATGGCTTAACCCTTTCGCTCCTGAACCGATCGTAACCGGCTAAGATGAAGCATGTACCTGGAAAAAAATATTGCATCAAATCTAGACATGCTGGAAATACGCTGTTGCGATATTATTTCAAAGGATGAATGACTTCAAAGCCAGAGCTATAACAGGGATCACTCTACTCTCCCACTTTGGAGAAAACAACTCATTGGTTTTTCTTCGATTTTAAAGAATTTCGAGGAGCTGAAAATCGGCTCAAAAAACCCTTCCCATTCGCTCTTAAAATCAAAAGCAAACACAAAATCACCACTCAGTCGTTACAGTACCTTCTTTAGTCTTCCCAACCACCAGGTTTGTTTGCACAAAACACACCAAGCGACTGTGAACCACGCCATGTTTACACTGCATTTCACTCTACCAAATTTTCCTGCTCCCACCTCCAATAGGACGTTTGCATGATGGCGTCACATACTACAACTACCAGAACTCTGCATGGATTCTTTTGTTCCTTTAATTTGGATCATTGTCTTGGTATTCTCAAAGGAGTTGATAAATTTGAATGAGAAAATGAATTTGAAAAGGATTCTGGTAGTTGTAGTAAAATGACGCCATAATGAAAATGTCCTATTGCATGCAGCTCGGTAATCAACAAAAAAAACCAAGGGGTGCCCCCCTCTGGGACTCCTGTAGGGTTTAAAAAAAGAAAGAAAGTTATTTTGCCCCTACAACCAAGAGCGGTGATTTGGACCCAAGTCGTTGCTTTAAAGTGACAAAAACATATCCTAATAGGTTTAGCAAGATCACCAACTGCAGAATTTCAAGGATTTCATTGAATATTTTTTTTGTGACTCAAAGCAGAAAAACAACAGAAAAACTCAGTGAAATCCCCTCACAAAGCCTACTAACAGCAATCCAAGTACGTTTCAGCCGTCCTCAGACTTAATAATGTCCTCTAGCTCTCTTACCGAGTGGCTTAAGTTTTTTGTCCGAAGTTAGAGCAGATTACATTGGAAACCCTACAGAAGAAGCAATACCTACCGAGGAGTCCGCAGAATTTTTCCGAATAGCTTTGTGGGGAACGTTTGAGCCCGTGGCTTAAAAAGTCAGCATTATTTAACCACTCCGGGCTAGCCAATCATGAACTGAGGGGGGAGGGTTGAGTTAGCACTCAGGGTTTCACCAGTTGAGTCCAAACACGTCCAGTAGTGAAAGGGTTAAAAAGGACCCAAAATTAGCCAGTACAACTACATTGTACCTTAAAATAGAATGCTCATTACGATCAGTTAAATGTTCAGTAATATGTAAAACACGAGGCTAGGAGCTTTGTTTGAAGCGACTTCTAAATACAGTGAGATGGGGTTGAAAACCGAGGCAAAGCCGATGGTTTTCAACCCCTTCCCACTGTATAAAATTAGAAACTCGCTTCTAAAATAAGCTCTTACATGGCTTCTGAAACACCACTTTAATGATAAAATTAGCGATCTAAAACTCTTTAAATGCCAGCTGTATTTGGAAACGATTTCTAAATACTCGTCATGGTCATGATTTCAATTGTATTCAGCCCTTTTTGCTCTGACGAAGGGCTAGCGCTCGAAACGTTAGCTGCTACTCGCTTCCACGGCGGTTAGCATACCTCAATCGACTTTAGTTGATTATATACCAGCAATTATTAATGAGTTTGAAAAATATAATTCGTCGCCTGAGAATAATTTCAGTTATTTTCCTTTGCAAACTGCGACAAGGAACTGGAAGCAACCCTGTAGAACTCTTTGTTAAAACGGATGGTAAAAAAAAAACAGAATCCAGTTTAGAGCACAAAAATATACCTTGCTACACCTTTACCGCCTCCCGGTTAGCTCAGTGGTTAAGCTTCGGTCTGTTGAGTGGGAGGTCGTGGGTTCAAACCCCGGCCGGACTAACACTTAGGGTCTTAAAATAACTGAGTAGAAGGTGCTGCCTTTACATAATCGAACAGTAAACGGTTAGACCTTCTCGTCTTCTCGGATATGGACGTAAAACCGTAGGACTAAAGTAAAGAGAGATAGATAACTGTTAACCAGCTAACGTGTTTAAACCCTCTATAAATAAAGGTGACTTTACTTTACTTTGCTCTACATAGTTTTTCAAGCCAGCAACATGCCGACCTGTTGAGCGGATATTTTGTTGAACGACTCGAACCAGTGAATAAGCCTGAATAAGTATATGACGACCTCAGCTGACCGCTGGTACATACCAGATCCTTCATAAGAATAGGGTATCCATAAGTAAAACCACCTCCATGTGTTCGTCTTTAAACACTGATCGTTATACAACTGAGGTTTTGTTTATTTCGTACGTTTTAAGTGTTCAAACACAGACTGAGACAAAGTTAACAGAAGTGACTTTGTCCTGATGAAGGGCTAACGCTCGTCATGTCAACTTCAACTCCCTTCCTACGACTGTTAACAAACCACTAAGACTTTCAGTTGATAAAACGTGGTGTCTAATTCGCCACCTCTCTACTCAGTCATTACTGTTAACATAACTGAACACTTTACAAATTATTGGTTTGCAATAAATTAATTATATTCCCAGCGATTCAAACGGCTACGTACATGTATTTAAGAGGGAAGGTTTCGAGACATACTTTTACTCTGTTACACTGTTTTTACTCTAAGCAGAGTGCATAAGAATACATCTATAACCCAATTTACAAAATAGGGATCCTTTATGTTGGCATTCGAGGCTCGACAGAACTTCCGGCAGACTAAAGAAGGCTTCAAAGCTCGAATAAAGATAACTGAAAATTCGTAATTCGTATATATTGTCCGTACCATGCTATGGGCACGAGCTTCAAACGTCATTTGAGTTAGTTAAAATACGGTAGCATTATCCAACAGATGGCATTAAAAAGGTGAGAACACACCAACAGAGCAAAACTAAAGGTGGTTAGAGTCAATAATCATGACCAGGAGTGCTTACGTTCAGGAAACATGAACACTCCAAAGGTGTTCTGTTATGTAAGAATTTAAGGATGCATCGAGCAAAGTAAACTTCCTACTGAATTCACGAAACATCGCCTGGGCAGATCTGTTATACTGGAAATCCGTGGATAGAAGGACATGTCTTAAGTGAACTATATGCATATGTATCAAGACTATGTAAAACTATAGAGAAGAATAGGAATGAAGGGCGCAAATTTCCACTCACACTTGTATAACGTTTTCAAGATAATGATTTTAGTAATTATTTTCGAACATTACATAAAAGTACATACCAGTTGGAACAGCAACTGCAAGAAGGACGAGTACGACAACAACAGCGAACTTCATCTCAAATCTCTTTGTCTTTTCTTCTTTGATTCTTCCTTGTCTCTCACTTTTTCCTTTGACTTTCTTTTCCTTTGGAAGTTGAACTTCTTCCGATAGCTTTGCTGTAGCTCTGCACAAAAATGGCACTCCCAGATTAGGTTTGGGGTATTTGTGCTCAAACGTTAACACTCATTGACAAGTGTCAATCTTTCTAATGATGACGTCACTATACGAGTTTCATCCAATTGAAACGGTCAGAATGGTGTCTTTGATTACTATAAATTTAAGTCATTGAAGCGTTCACTGAAACATTTCTATTCTTGGTAAGTACTGGTAAATATTAGAATAACATATGAAACATGCTTTTCCATAATTGAGCTGTAAGTCTTACATTAATAAATTCAATCATAATTTTAGAAAATGTATGTAAGACTTACAAGAAGTAATATTTCATTTACAATTAAGAATATTCCGTCTCATTCTATTGAAGGAAGTCGAACTATACAACCGTAACTGTTTGTAGATACATATAGAATGTCATACATTGCCAAACCAGGAAGACGGAAATAAAGTCAATTTGGTTGCGTATTAACGGTATAGTCTATTAGTCAGGAACATCATGAACTTAGCCTCCTCCGCAGGCATCTCTAATTTTAGAAGAAATCAGATTTAAAAAAATCGTGAATTGGGTTACCTCATCTGATTTCTTCAAAAAATAGAGATGCCTGCGGAGGAGGCTATCATGAACTAGGACCACACAAATTCACTTTGACTGTTCTATTAATTCGAGAGCAGTAGCCAGTAGAACATTAAATATATGCAGGAAAAGCGACCTATTTTAATAATACCCTGGGTACTAGAACAACACGTTTTGGCATATTTATAATTTTAAAGTGTTTTACTAAAATGTTGCACGATATTGTGTTGTGGTCTGTCACAAGGGCATGTGAAGAGAAATTAAGATTCTTCGAAAAGTTCATCACGAATTCAGACTGTTCAAATGACTCCGGTATTGACTAAACTGGGTATTGCATACTTCAGCAACATGCAACATTAAATTGATTTGTTAGTCAATGAGTTCAACTTCGTCCAAAAAATCCTTGCCTTGCGCGGTAAACTGAAGAGCGAATAGGAATCAAGCTAAAATTAGACTGCAACTCACACGAGGTTCAACTTCAACTCCCAATATTTGGTTTACCAAATATTATAGGTAGCCCTCAGTCAGAATACAAACGCTGTGTATACGTAGTTTGTTTCGTGAAATATTTATTTATTTCCGAGATAAACGACAAAATCCCATTGAGCTTCAGGCACGATTCGGAGAGGCCCGACAGGGTTAAAAATCGGCCATGTTCGCTCGATTCGCGTGTCAAAACTATTGAACCGAGAATTATTATAATACTACTAGCTTATTATATGGCTCTTCCTTGTTCACTCAGAGCTAGGAATTTCATAAACCTTTGAGTATTTTAAGTCGACTTCCGAGGGAAGTCGAGAGCAAAGTACCCTGTAGGTCCAAAAGGATTATGATTTTAACCACATGTGCCACAACTCCGACTTCCAGTTGGAACAGCAACTGCAAGAAGGACGAGTACGACAACAACAGCGAACTTCATCTTAAATCTCTTTGTCTTTTCTTCTTTGATTCGTCCTTGTCTCTCGCTCTTTTCCTTTGACTTTCTCTTCCTTTGGAAGTTGAACTTCTTCCGATAGCTTTGCTGTAAGCTCTGCACAAAAATGGCACTCCCAGATTAGGTTTGGGGTATTAACACTCATTGACAAGTGTCAATCTTTCTAATGATGACGTCACTATACAAGTTTCATCCAATGGTCAGAATGGTATGTCTTTGATTACAAAAATTTAAGGCATTTGAAGCGTTCAACTGAAACACTTCTATTCTTGGTAAATACTGGTAAACACTAGAATAACATATGAAACGTGCTTTTCGATAGTGAATTGAGCTGTAAGATACATACATTTTCTAAAATTATGATTGAATTTATTAATGTAAGACTTACAAGAAGTAATATTTCGTACAACCCTTTATTTCTTCCACTGCAGATAACAAACAGCATGCATCTTTAACTTTTCAGATGCATATTCAGAACTTATATATTCAAAGAAGCAAGCCTAAATCGAAATAATTCTTAGTTCACAGTGGAACTCATGACCAGACCTTGTCAAATCATAACTATCCCGAACATCTTTGTCTATCACGGTAAATCCAGTGTGGTCTTTTCTCAGGATCTCAGCCCAATATAACGGCATCAACATGTAGCCTTTTGTACCTCAGAAGGCTGTGAAATGAAGAGTTTGAAATTATAGCTTGAACTTAGGGTTTCTATGAGGAAACGATGAAATTTGTGAATTTCAGTATTGCTTCGGTGAGTAAACGGGAAACAATGGTTGTGGAAGGAAAATGTGCTTCCCTAACCTATCTTCCGCACACGGACTAACAAGGACGCATTTTGGGAAACACAGAAATTCGCGAATGTTTCTTCGTTTGCTCATGCCTTCAGATTAATGCCAAGACAACATGATACCAAGAACAAGATGATTGATACCTTTTTCTGCTTTTCTACATACTGCAAGCTGAATAAAAAAGCTACTAGAATCAAGTGTATGCAGGCACCTTTTAATTATTAAGTGGCGCAATTAAGAATATTCCGGCTCCTTATATTGAAGGACGTCGAACTATACAACCGTGACTGTTTGTAAATACATATATATGAAACGTGCTTTTCGATAGTGAATTGAGCTGTAAGATACATACATTTTCTAAAATTATGATTGAATTTATTAATGTAAGACTTACAAGAAGTAATATTTCGTACAACCATTTATTTCTTCCACTGCAGATAACAAACAGCATCTTTAACTTTTCAGATGCATATTCAGAACTTGTATAGATATTACCCCACAAGTTTCCAAAAACGTATTTCAAAGAAGCAATTAAGCCTAAACCTTTTAATTATATTCTTAAGTGGCGCAATTAGGAATATTCCGGCTCCTTCTATTGACGGAAGTTGAACTATACAACCGTGACTTTTTGTAAATACATATATAATGTCATACATTGGCAAACAGGATCGATCCGGAAGACGGAAATCAAGTCAATTTGGGTGCGTATTAACGGTATAGTTTATTAGTCAGGAATATCATGAAATTCACTTTGACTGTTCTATTAATTCGAGACCAAACGTTTCACAACGCAATAACGGCAGTAGCTAGTAGAACATTTAATATATACAGGAAAAGCGACCTAATTTAAGAATACCCTGGGTTCTAGAACAATTAAATAGGAACTGAAATATGTATTTATTTAAACGCTTCCTAAACTCACGACTTGACCTCCGGCGAGTCACTCTCACTATCTCTCATGACGAGTTGACTAGTGTAATGGATGAGCATTTACGAAAATAGTAAAACTATATAAGCAGTCTGAAAGTCAGTTACTGAAATTCTCGCGACACTGAAATTCTCGCGACACGCGACACGAACCCATTGCGCGGTAAGCTGAATAGCGAATAGGAATCAAGCTAAAATTAGACTGCAACTCACACGAGGTTCAACTTAAACTCACAACATTTGGTTTTCCGCGATCAAAACTGCATTTTTGTGCATGCAAATACCTGTATTTTATTTAGGTACACTTCATTTCAATCTAATCTTTACCAAGGAAACGAAAGTGCATTAACTGGAGACAAAATTGTGAATATTATAGGTAGGCCTTAGTGAGAATACAAACGCTGTGTAGTTTGTTTCGTGAAATATTTATTTATTTCCGAGAAAAACGACAAAATTCCAATTAGCTTCAGACACGATTCGGGGAGGCCCATCAGGGTTGAAAATCGGCCGTGTTCTCTCGATTCGCGTGTCAAAACTATTGAACCGAGAATTATTATAATACTACCAGCTTATTATATGGCTCTTCCTTGATCACTCAGAGGAATTTCATAAACCTTTGAGTATTTTAAGACTCGAAGGAAGTCGAGAGCAAAGTACCCTGTTTTGTTATGACAATCGGTAGGACCATGTGCGATTCACAACTCCAAATTCCATAAGATGTCTGATATCAGCGACGAAGAAACAGGTCTTTGAAGTTACATAAAGTTTACTTAGGGCAAATTAATTCGCGCTCCTCAGTAATTTTCTCAATGCAGCACTCAGAAAACATCAAATCACGCCATCTTGTGAATGTGTGACCAAAGCCAAAGTGTCATAAAAACCTTACATTTATTTCACATTGGTAGAAAAACAACATAAATATGCTAACCTTTCCTCGGTTATGATATTCTGTATGGTCCATAATATTCTTTTAGGGCATATTCTTTGCCGTTCTTGACGTACCACATGACAAACGGTCGTAACGATAAAAACAGCTCCATACTTAGATGTTCCTCTTGTACATATGTATCCTGCCGGTGCTCTTTGTGTCGATGATTCGGGCAACATCCACTAGAACCATGATAAATAAGTGCGAATAGATCAATATTACTGCTACTCCGTTTCAAGTTTCGATTTCGTTTATCAAGTCAGGTCGACGAGACGCGTGAAGAAAAATAAACGTTTACAAGCCAAAGTTATAAAATATACTGCATTGATTAACAATATTAAATTGCTTACCCTCGGTATCAGTGGTTCTAATACTGACCTCTTGATGCATAAAAACCTAACGTACATGGCCGTGGCATTTTATAATTTATAAATGTAGTTTGTAATGAAATGTATAACGGAGAATGCTTGAAAGAGAACATCACGGGGGGCATTCCTGCCTTCCGGCAGCTAATGCTGCGCATCGATTGCGCGACAATTAACATTGCCTCTGACCTTTGGATATGCGCTGGCAATTACTCCACGTTTACAGTTTTTCTGCAGTTCAGATGCATGTGAATGTGCTCATGTTGTGGCATGTTATATTTAGAGCAGATTTCGTAGGACTTGGCAAGCTACAACAATGACTTACAATGACTTGAGATGAGATGAGATGAGATCAACTTTATTTATACATGCCAGCCCATTCAATAACATATACTGGTTTCCAATAGGGGCGTGTACTAAAAAATAAAAAGTTTCTTGTGTACGTTCTTGTGTACGTTACTTCCCTTTTTTGTCTTTCTGATCCAATCAAATTACAGAGTTACGGTATGGTACATTACTGTACGGTTACTGATGGTAAGGCAATGGACGTGCAATATCATTTTGGCCCATTCATACGAAACCGATCTGCTTTATTGTTTTTAATCGGACTATGACATTAGTAAGCAGTCCGAAAACATTTTCTGACAATGTGTTAGTAATAATGTGTCAGTTATAGTAAAGCGCCATGAGATGTGGTGAGTATGGCGCTATATAAAGATGGCCATTATTATTATTATTATTATGATTATTAATAAAATAACTATTTATGACATATGTGCTCTGGAGCGCCATTTTATTAAAAAGGCGTAAGAAATGAAGCGTTAGCTATCAGTCACCAGTGCTCACCAAGTTCATATTCTCATCCTCGTTCTTGCTCCGTATTAATTCTTGGTGAGGCCGAAAGTTGTTGAATAATCATTTTCATGCTGCACGAAACTGGCGTAAACGGCATAAGAACGATTTGGTGACGGTTTCCTAATTGGATTTGCACGGTATTAAAATGACGGGGGTGCTCGGCAGTCATTATGAAAGTAAGCATAAATTAAAGCTTAAAATTCATAATGATTTTCACCCTAAAAGGTACGTACGCATATGTAAAACTTATAAAGGACTCCTTTCATTTAAAAAAAGAAGGAAAAGGACATTTTTGTCATGAAGAGTAGTAGTATATCAAATGCCGGTTCTGGCACACATTCCTGAAATTCCTAAAATTCCTTATGACATTGTTACATTTTTATGTGTCACTCACCCTTCGGGTTCGGACAATAAAAATGTAACAATGTCATAAGGAATTTTAGGAATTTCAGGAATGTGTGCCAGAACACGGCATTTAGTATTCTACTAGAGTTTATTTATTGTATTTATACATTATATTAAGAGACCGGTTTCTACCGCTTTTTTCCGGATTAAAGCAGTTTTGTTGTACTATTTTTTGTTGTTGTATTTTTACATTTTAACACCCTATTAGATAAGTGATTACTATGCAGTATATCGATCTCTTCCACTATGGATAGCATATCGTGCCTCCCCATAGAAATCTTAGTCAAGATAGTAGAGCATGCAGGCCCAGAATCATTCGCAAGCATCGCAAGGACATCGAAACACCTAAACGGTACCGCATCTCTCGTGCGCTACGAAAACGTAGACCAAGAGTTCCGTAAACGAGTACTCACTTTCGGTCTTAGGTCTACTTGTAATGACAACGATCGAGACAATTTGGCTGGGACTTTCGGTATTTCCGCAAACTACATCGATGATAGCTTTCCTCTTGTCTACGCCAGTGAATATGGTAATCTTAACGTTATTAAGTGGCTCATTAAGCACTTATGGTTCGATAAAATGGATGGACACACCGATTACGTTCTATGCGCCGCCTGTAAGGATGGCCGTCTTGATATCGTTAAGTGGCTCACTAAGCACTTCCAGTTCACCAAAGAGGATAAAGCCGTCGGGTTTGCTATACTAGATGCCTGTAGGAATGGCCATCTCAATACCGTGAAGTGGCTCATTCAACGCTTTCAGATAACTATAGAGTATAAATACGTTCATCATGCTCTACTATGCGCCTGTAGCAACGATCATCTTAATACCGCTAAATGGTAGAACACAACACATATATGCTAACCTTTTCTCGGTTATGATATTCTGTATGGTCCATGATATTCTTTTATGGCATATTCTTTGCCGTTCTTGACGTACCACACCACAAACGGTCGTAACGATCAAAACAGCTCCATACTTAGATGTTCCTCTTGTACACATGTATCCTAGTGCTCTTTGTGTCGATGATTCGGGCAACATCGACTAGAACCATGATGAATAAGTGCCGTTTCAGAGATTTCCAGCCTGTATTAACTGTTGTGATCAAATATGGATATTGCCGAGACAAGCGCGCGTTACAATGCGTGCAGATAAATGTGCGAATAGATCAATATTACTGCTACTCCGTTTTATTTCGATTTCGTTTATCAAGTCAGACCGACGAGCCAATTTTATAAAATATACTGCATTGATTAACACTATTAAATTGCTTACCCTGGGTATCAGTGGTTCTAATACCTCTCTAACCAATCGTTTTGATGCCTAAAAACCTAACGTTCATGGCCGTGGCATTTTATTATTTAGTTTGTAATGAAATGTACGACGGGAGAATGCACCTATTTAATAAGGCTGACTGTAAGTATAATCAGTGACGTCATACGCGTACTTCTCGTGTATCAGGACTTGAAAGCCTGTTTTAAAATGTAGTTACCAGCGCCTCTGCTGCATCTTGCAAAGTCTGAATTTTATTGCCATCTTTTATTCAAGAAATCATGAGTTAAACATTCGCGATGCGTTGCTTTTCCGCGATTGATGTCACTATAATTTAATTCCAACCACTTATTAAAATGATGTATATTAAAGCGCCATGAGATGTGGTGAGTATGGCGCTATATAAAGATGACCATTATTATTATTAATGAAATAATTATTTATGACATATGCGCTCTGAATCCCCATTTTAGTAAAAGGATGTAAGAAACCACCTTCACAAAGTAGAGATATTGATCTAAAAAAGGTTGTCTCAGTTTTCTGATATCTTATTCCGTCGCGAAAATAATCAACTACAAATATTTGGAATACCTTTTTAGGGGTTGAAGTGTAGAAATGTTAAAGTATATCAAAAACAAAACGTATGAAAAAACTGAGACACCCTTTTTGTCAACATATTGATCTGGCTATATGTCACTTTTCAATCCGGATACATGCTACAGAACATTTATAACGCCGTGAAAATCAAAGTTTCCTGGCATCCCACTGAGGTTTGTTGACACAATTAATTTATCTGTCATTAAGTGTGTCATTTTTCCAGTATTTGATGTTGAGCAGTAGGTATAGTGAAACACGATGCCATGTTGTTTATGAAGGCCGCATGCGATTTTGCGCTTTTCTAGCACAGGCAGTCCCTAACCGATACTAGAATATTGGAAAACATTATTAATTATGATGCGTATTGGTTACCTGTGGTTCCTTTGCTGCGTGAGCATGGTTGTGAATTTATCGTAGTCTGTCTGTTTGTAATCCCGAAATTGTACATTCGCAGCCTAAAATTCGGACAATAAAGTTATCTGGCTGTAAAACGAACCAGCTAAATGTGTAGCCTATTTATTTTTCTGTACTATGTATTAGTTTCAAGACACATAGTCCAGTCAATCTATGATTTTTTATAGGGGAAGATCAAACTAATTGCAACAGAATTTATTTCTCTGTTCTGAGGTTCAGAGTAGTTAGTTAAACATCAAACTGAAAGTTCGCCAAAATTCGCATGGTGGAACATGGCTAAAATTAGCTCTTTGAAATAGTACGCTTCTACCACAGGGTACCCAAGTCACGAAAACCTGATAATTAATAAAACTTTAATTTTTTCCCAATATTTTCACTTGAAACAATTGTTTTGTGTATTTAAACAATAATAAAAAATAAAGATATTTTATCTAGCCATTTTTCGAGGACAAAATGGATGTTTTCGTGTACCACAGGGATCCCGATAAGATATTCATTTGTTTTGCATTTTCACAAATTTGTATCCATCTGCAATAATTTTAGTCTTTAACATATACTATATCAATGTAAATAGACAATATGCAGCAAACAGCGTTTGTAATTTGAAGTAGATAGGCCAGAAAAATGATAAAAAGCTGCTAAATTCGTCCCTAGGACCTCTCGTTTCTTGCAAGGGTTGCCTTGTGCATTTTACAGTACTACGTTGTATGTAAGTTTAGCGAGCAGTTTTCTCGTGATTGAATTGTATTTTATATTCTTATTTCTTTTTCACGGAGAATGTAACGCCAAAGGGTAAGTAATCTATCCTTTTATGTATGTTTTCTTGATCAATGAGTTTCTTTTAGCCTTCGTTTTGACTTAGTGTCCATATTTTTCAACCAATTCTAGCTTAGACGAGAGTGAATGTCACATGGAGAGTTGTCGTATCTGTGGAGGAGATTTTAAAGATGAAAACCCATTTTGAGTACTGACTCAGAAGGGATGTGATACCATCAATCGCGTAGACAGTTCACTTGATGCTCAAGCTGGCCGTAGAGTTCATCGGAAATGCCGTGTTGAGGTTGTAAGGCCACTTAAAAAGCTGAATTCAAGACCAGATGACGAAGCACCTAAGGACGCTGTTAGACGCCGCTCAACGCAGTTCAAATTCAATTCCAATGAACATTGCATTTTCTGTGGCCAATCTGCGAAAGGGTTTGATGTTATTCCTGTACGAACGATAGACTTTCAAGAAACGATCACGATAACGTGCAAAGAAAGAAATGATGATTGGTCGCAAACTGTATTGGGTCGACTTGAATACCTCCGGGATCTACATGCAGCAGATGCTGTGTACCACCAGCCATGCAGTATTAATTTTCGCACGGGCAACAACGTACCAAAGCAGTACAGTAATGACGTGGATAATGACGCAAAGCGATGTAAGCTACAAGGACGACCAGTCGACACGGTGAAAATTTCTGCATTCATGAAAGTTGCGCAATACCTTCAGGAAAATGAGGAAGAGCCACTAACAGTTGCAGATCTCATTAAAAAGATGGAAGGATATATTGAAGGAACCAAGGAGGAGGCCTATAGTGTCGTATACATGAAAAGAAGGTTACAAGAACATTTTGGAGACAAAGTTCTGATCACCACCACGAAGAAAAGGCCAAACGTCGTTACATTTCAAGATACAGTAGCGTCGATCGTCAATGAATTTTATATTCAACCGAGAAATGAAGATCTTGAACAAGAAAAATCTAGAATAGTTGATGCAGCTGCCAGATTAGTCAAGAGTGACATTATGAGCAAAAAGGTTTCAAATGAGAACTATCCAGCAAGCACGGAAATGTCTTCAATTGAAGATGCACTAGAATTTGTTCCAAACCTGTTGCAGACATTCTTAAAGGCCTTGTTTTCTGGTAAAGATGTCCGTCTAAAGCTCGCTTCTCTTGGACAAGCAATTGTACAAGCAACCCGCCCAAGAGCAATTGTGGCCCCTTTACAGCTTGGACTTGGTGTTCAGATGCATCACCACTTTGCATCAAAATTTCTTATCGACTCCCTCAACTCGCACGGATTCTGTTCATCTTACAGCGCGATACAGAAATATGAACGCAGTGCAGCAGCCGCGCAAGGGACGGACATTCCAGGCTGGATTCCAGGTCGTTTCGTCCAGTATGTTGCTGATAACGTTGACCATAACACCAGAACGTTAGACGGAGCTGATACATTCCATGGAATGGGAATCATCGCTACTATAACTCCCGGAACAAAGACCACCACATTTATCCCAAAGAGAGACATTACAGCTGATGAAATAGCTCAAACTGGATGTATAGCTATTCGTCCTTATAACGGACCAAGAGAAGACACCCCTCGACTGGAGTACAGGGAATTGCAGAACTTGAAAGTCAAAGATCCCACTGCATATTTTTTTATTTTTTTTTATTTAATAGCTTAACTCAGGCTGAGAAACAGACTCTAGGTCCAAACAAGCTCAGCCTGAGACAAATACAAATGCACTGACAATACATTACAGATAGAACTATGAATAATGTATTAAGCATGAAATGTAAAATATATGATGCAAAAAAATATATAATAATAGTGTACATTTGTACATTTAAAGAACCGGGCAGAACCCGCATTGGTTTTGAATCTAATAAATACATCCCTTCCAGAAGTCGACCAGCTTGGTCAGGCATGATGCAGAGTGTATGCGACGGGACCCATCCTGGAAAGTCTTCAATAATGTTCCTTCCAATGATCGATATGGATCCAAGCAACATGACGTGTATCTATTCCACAGTTTCCTTCATTTGTGAACAAGCTAGCCGCTACAGCGTCAAGTTCAAGTTCAAGTTCGTTTTATTTTGCACTATTTCTTTTAAAGCCGATAATTACACAAGAAAATAATTGTAGAAAGGAAAAGAGAGGTACAGTAATAATAAAATAGTTTTGAATTTCAAGAATGTGCATAGAGGTCAAAGGAGCCATAGGCTTTCTAGTTGACTTCTATCACAAGAAAAATAAATGAGGATATTTGGAGCACAGAAAATACATAAATATCTATTGTACAAATTTTCTTGAGTGGTAAGCGGCTAGAATTAATACTAATAGGAAGAAGAATTTATTTACAATATTGATACATAATTATATGGAGACGTTGACAATATATTTAGCAGCAGGGGGGCTAAGCATAATTCTTGGTTGAAAATTCGTTGTATTCAACGATTTCATTAGGCAAAAACAACGATAATCAATGTTGTGACACAGCGAAATCCAACGTGTGTGTGACACAATGAAATCCAACATGACAACAGTCAGGCATCATAAGTACTGCCATACACATTGGTGATATTGTTATTATATTCGTTGTCCATATTATTGTATTTCGAAACCCTATTAGAGAAGCGATTAGTATACAGTATATCCACCCATCGTTACATACCCATTCGTTGTCCACATTATCGTATTTGACAACCATTTAGAGAAACGATATATATAGGTATATCATCGTTGTTACTATGGATAATCTGATTGATGAGATTCTTGCAGAGTATGAACCAATCCCAGAAAATAACGAGAGATATGACTTAGACATCCAAGTGCCTCATCCTATAACACTTCCAGATGAGCAATGGGTAGAATTCTTGATAGACGCTAAGGATATGTTTGAAGTCGATGGTGCAACTGCCGTCTTCTCTACGTGGAGAGTAGAAACGGAAGATCCACTTGATATTGGCAATATTAATGTCGCCGATGGCATCGAAGTAAGGGCCGGTCGATTGGCTTTGGACGTTCGTATGACCATAGAAAGAGCGAGAGAAATTCTTATGGCACTTCCAGATGGCGAGTTCATTTTGAAAATTAAATTCCTTAGAGAATATAACTATGATGGAGATGTGTATTGGGTCGTCGACGATAAGTTCGAACCAGTCCACGTCGAGAGAAAGAAGGGTTATGGTGTAATCGAGATTTCTCGTGATACTAAACCAGGTGCGATAGTTGGAATCGACAAGGTATACTATCAGAATGCATATCCAGTTACTGCAGTGGTTTATGGACTTTATCCCATCAGAGCACCAGATATCGCAAATTTAGCTCCCATGCGCGTTGGTGATCTTAATTGCGTCGCACAGAGAGTAATAGAACATTTCGAAGGTACTACTAGAGGCAAAGGTCTAACCACTAAGAGACATGAGAAGATTCAGAAGTGGGAAGAACGAGTCCATGACAATGGTGCCACGATCGATGATATGTCTAAACTTGAGACGATTATCAACCGGTCTATAATACTGAGTGACATCGCTGGTGAGGAGATCTACAATAGCGGCAAATATCAGGCAAGCAAATGGAAATCCATAGAACTAATCTATCACAATGGCCATACCTGGTCCAAAGATCTGCATTTCCCACAATCTCGTAGTGTCCATATATACGAAGGTGATGTATGGGAAGCCATTAGACGAGCAACTTTGAATGAACCAAAAGCGGTATGGTTATTAGGAGGATCAGAAGGAAGGCAACTTAATGTCAACCAATTCGTACTACAAGATGGTCGCACTTACAGAACTCAACAAACTCAAGATAGACTCCAATTAATATGCCAAGACTTGGGCGACGAATCCCTTGCCGATCTGGTATTTGGTGAAAATCATGCAGCAAGTGTAATAGCGAAGGAAAAGAATAATTGGAAGCCGACTTCATCCAATTTTCTTGAAGATATCCAAAAGTCTTGTGTGGAACACGGAAATGGTGGATTATGGAATTCGATGGACTACGATACTAGAGATGTCATTAGCATCGATATGAAATCTTGCTATCCGGCGAGTTTTCAAGGTAAAGGTGAAGCGAAACCATATTTCGAACGATTTGGTCATCCATCCAATCATATGACTCGAGTTTCCGTGAATGGTCCACTACCTATCGACATTGGAACTGGATTCGCTGAGATTCAACAATGGTCATTCGCTTCCATATGCCATCCAATCATTCCATCAGAGAATGGATGGGCACCAATACAACTTCTTGCTTTCCTTGTAGATAAAGGATTCCTCGAAACTCTCATCATTCGTGAGGCCATTGTGTCTTTCGATAAGCAAACGAAGATATGGCTTCCAGAAAGTCGAGATCAGGGATGTGCCATTATAGGAAAGTTCACGCAAGGCAGCAAAGTTGATGGCAAACGTTTGACCAGACGATTGGTAACTGATCAAGGAGAACTCGATTTCCTAGTACGAGATACCATACAAAGTGGAACTCTAGTTGGATCGCCTGAAAAATGTCCTCTTGGTCACATCCTTACATATTACGATGGAAATCAACCTCAATATACACATTTGCGTTCAAGCATGTTGGCCTATGCACACATAAATCTATTATGTATGTTACAACGTTTCACTACCAACGAAGCCGTTCGTGTCGCCACTGATTCTATATACATTCAGAAACATGCACTTCGCAAATTGGATGGAGTATCAGCATACATCACTTCAATAATGTGTGATTGTAATGAAGAATGGTGTCTCCCATGCTTGTTCGAGGAATCGTATCTTCCAACAGTATCTCCAGCTCAATGGCGAGATAAGAATGAACAACTATATATGCCACAACAACATGCAGATTACCTTCCAAAGCCAGAATATGTCATCCAACGAAAAGAATCACCACTTAGTACTTCACCATGCTATCGAGACCCACTATCACGATATCAGCTCTGCTATCTTAATGGTGGTGGTGGTAGTGGCAAAACTACGAGAGCAATCGAACTCTTTCGAACGAGAAATCCCATAGTATTCACACCGACTCATCGTTTAGCCAAAGAAATGCGTGATAGGGGTGTGCAATCTCAAACCTATCATAGTTTCTTTCGTTATTGTGGTGTCAAAAGAGTACGAGCAACGGATGAAGATCTCGAATCTCTCCAATCTTTGCCAAAATATAGAAATAAATCAATCAAAGTTTGGAATGCGAAAAAGGATTGGACTCAATGTAACGATCTCCTTTTATCGATAGATGGAAACGATGAGGAAGCAGAAGAGATAGTATTCGTTGCTCGAAAATATGGTGATCCACTCCATTATCCTGGATCCGATATGCTTGGACCACAAATAGCAGATAAGGAATGGACTCCAGAGCGATTAGGAAAGAAATACGTACCTAGAGTTATAATTTGGGATGAAATTTGTACAGTACCTCGTGCAATCCTAGAGACGTTCCTTGGTTGGTTAAACCAAAAAGGAGTACAAGTGATTTGTTGTGGCGATCATGGCCAACCTCCTCCAATAGCGGGTGATTCACCACATGATTGGCTTCGAACACGATCTAATTACTATGAAGAGATAGACGTTGATTATCGAGCGAAAGATGATGAACTCAAATCTTTGAAAAAGCGAATTCGCCTTCAATCTGATAAATTCCAATGTGAAGAGATTCGTCACTCTCTGCCTAATTGTCTCGAATGGAACGAATTCGTTCAATCTTGGATGCCATGCGACGTTATATTGACCAGTCGTCAGAAAGTTCGAGATCACGTACAGAATCTATTATTTCAACGACACAAAGATCATTTCCCAGACATTCTCGTACCTTTATTATATCATCCTCGAGATAGTCGTAGGCAAAATATCGAGAATATCCATTCCAGGAACTAATAAGAAAGAAACACTCGTATCGAACGATATCGTTAATGTCACTATGAGTGCCGCGGAAGATATCTATTCCAAAGAGAATTCCGATTGGCGACTTGGTTATGCTTTAACGATACATTCCAGCCAAGGTCTCACAATTCATAGTCCCAAAAAAGTGTGGATCATCGACGATTATCTTGGTTGGTCTAATCTAGCCTATCTCGCCATATCGAGAGTCGAATATATGAGTCAACTCGTTCGAGTTAATTGTACCATGGAACAAACTCAAGATAAATCATCATCATCCTCTCAGCAGATTCGTAAAGTCATTTGCAGAAAACTCTTGAACTATAAACGCAGTGATCAATCTAAGGGATTCCAAGGTTTCGATTTAAAGGTCTATGACATATTGCAGCTCAAGGAAGTTCAAAACAACTTATGTTCTGCATGTAATATAGAATTGTTATGGATTTATACTTCATGGGATCCGCAACAATTCTCAGTCGATAGGATAGATAATTCTAGGGGACACACTCGCGACAACGTTAGACTGACATGTCTCGAATGCAACGTAAGAAGGGGATCGGCGCCATTAACGGATGAGAACGCTATCAGGTGGCAACATGGTATCTCTGGGAATAACAAGGAGTTCTTCGCGAACGAATCCGCGGTATGGGAGGACTTTCGATCGTTGCGTCGTTATTTGTGGTATCGTCAAATAGTAAAGGACTGGACCATCAAGCCTGATTACGATGCGTCGTTGTTGGTATATGGAAAGTGACCATATTGGATTTGTCGCACGACGTCGACCACCTTCTAATTCACCAGGAGCATAAAGATATCTAATGAGAACGCCAAATGGAAGTCTTTCCTCTTTGATACCAATCGGTCTATTATGTGCTGGTTCTGATGGCTTCGATTCGACCTCATCTTTGGTAATTGCTATGGATGGTTCTTTCCCTGTCAAACGTGTAACTTCGTTATTCAATGCTTTAACTACCATTGGTAAACGAATTACCCATTCGACAGATCTATCGTCGTTTCCTTGTGAAACAAGTACCATTTCTTGAGCGTATTGGTGTCCAAACAATCTCTCAGCCAATGTACGATTAAATCGTTCAACGATTGCTTGATCTCGATGTATATCAACTCTTCCACGTCTTACAGAGACTTTATGTTTATCTAGTAACGAAGACATTGAACCCATGAATTCACGTCCAGGATCGACTTGTAAAAGTTTTGGCCATACCAATGGACTTCTATTATAGATTCGTTCGAATGCCGCAGCAATTTCTTTAGATTCTTTAGTAGCTAATGGTTCGGCTTCTTTGTATCTAGAAGCGACATCTACGATCGTCAATGCATACTTATATAGCTTTCTTCCACGTCCAGGTCGATCGTGTGGTAGGAATATCAAATCAGCTTGGTGAACTTCATTTGGCGTAGATACATCGAATTTAGGTCGTGGAACGTATTTGGGTGCTGGTAAATAAATTTGCCATATATATTGTTTCTCTAGCCACTTACGAGTCACATCTTCAGAAATACCAGTCGCATTGGAAAGATGTTTAATCGCTGCAAGTCCTTTCCAATAACCACTCGGACTATAGTATCGTAAACTTAGTTTAGCATCCATTATATATCTATGTATTCTAACCTTCAACAAGAAGAAAAAAAAAAGAATAAGAACTAGTTGGTTAGATAAGTTCTTATTCTTTTTTTTTAGTATCTCGTCAATCGTAAAAACTCTCGTTTTTTAAAAAGCATATCGACTAATAGCATATCCAGCAGCTAGCGTTCCACCACCAACGAAAATCAACTCACCAGTCTTCTGATTGCTTGAGGGTTGATAGTAGTCGGATAAACGAGGTTCTTTCATTGCTTTGAGTCGTTTCAGTGCCTGACGTAACTTATGGGAGCGCACGAAAGCTCGGTTGATATCGAGTTGATTATTATGAGCATCGCGTTCGGCGACTTCATGTTTGCGCGTCCAATCGGACAATTTTTGACGTTCTTCGATATATGCCTCCCTAGCAGCATCGAATTTTTCCATTGCCCTATCGTGTCTCTCTCGTTCTATATTAGCAGTTTCATCTTTTCCACCAAACATCCTAGCAAGCACTCCACCACCAGTGAATGCCGCTGCGTTTACAATCGCCGTGAAGAGCATCATTGCGCCAGCTGCAGCCATTATGGTTTGGCCTTTGGTTTCTCGAGATATTGTTTTGCATATATGCTACCAGCTATTACTGCAGTCCACTTCACGTAATTTATAATAGAAGTAGAAGGATCACTAAGCATAGATTCCTTGGTAACCTTTTTTACGATCCAACCAATACCAGTAGCGATTCCCGTTATCATAGCAGCATCGGTCGCTGTTTTCATCAATTCTTTATCCATCCTAATATATATCGTATATCTCTAGTCTTTAATTGTTACTCCATATCTGGTACCGTAGTCTTTATCGGACTCGCGGGTCGTCGTATCGTACTAACGTTCTTATGAGTGTCGTCTCTGTATCTTTTGTATTGATAGTATGCGCCAAACAATGCAGCACCCGTACCAATAACTGCGATAGTAGTATTAGTAGATATGTTTTTAGTCCAACTTTCATCTACGTCTATTTCTTTAGATAATTCACTTTCACGCGAAATCTCTCTCTTTTGAGCCTCTCTAGCAAGTTTATTACTTAGTGCTAATGCTTTCCCAGCAGCAACCCTCTTTGGATCTTTCACTTTAGTTGGAGTTGTTTTCGGTGGATTCGCAGTTATCTGATCCATCTGTTCCTCCATCTTGATTCGATATAGTATTTACTTGCGAAGGTTCAATAGGAGTACCAGGAATGACTATGTGATCAGCTACATTGAACAAAACACTAGCTAGAGCTACGAATCGACCGTGTTTAAGTGCTAATCGACCAGCAGCCATAGATATCTGATGGCGGGCTAATTGGTTTTCTTGTAGATCCTTAAGCAGTGCTTGTTGGTCGTCGAGTGTAGCTACGTATGAGACTGCGCGAGTAACTTGACGTAGTACACCATCTACTAAGTGTACTGTTATTTGATTCGCTACTACGGCCTGGTATCTACTATGTAAACGTTTTACGTCCTTCTCAGATAGTTTAGTTATATCTGTTAGGGAGAAATTCTGTCCTAGACATTCTTTCGTTTTACCCAATACAGCTAAGGTCTTAAGTTCTTCCCGCCATTCTTCGATATCCTCCAATTTGGTTGTAGGACAAGCAATAGCGCACTCATCTTTCAGTTCTCTGACGTATCCATCCAGTTCTTTGGTGTATTCATCCATGATAATATGTTATAGGTGCGGGTAGCTCTAACTCTACTGCAAAAGGATGTCGCAAACAGAAACATATGCAAGCAAACTTATGAGATCGAAGCATCGTTCGTAATTTATTACATTCTTGTGAACCTCCGTAATCTTCAAATATCCTCTTTCCATCTATAACCGATGCCGTATGAAATGCTACTACGATAGCTACGTTCTCACGAAAAGGTTTACATATACTCGTTAATTGTTGGGATAGTACCCAAATAGATAGTCCTATATGTCGAGCAGAGAATGCTAAATCTACTAGTTTGTCAGTTCTTCGTTTTACATCTTTTGATGCGGCACAATCATCAAGAATCAATAATGTATTGGTACCTGACCAAAAGGTTGCACAAATATTTAATGTAGCATTGATAGCATCCTGAGATGGAGATATAACGTAGAAGTGTGGATCTCGATTAGCAAATCCATGATATGTTTTGTTGTGGGCATACGTAGGACAAATTAATACTATATAATCGAACTTACCACGAAATGGTCCACGAAGTTGTTCTATGAGAAATGCAGTCTTTCCACAATTCGTTGGACCTACTATAAGTGCGTTGAATGGAATATGTTCTACGAGAGAATCCATCAGTATGTAATACTATCTAAAGATCTGTTCAATATCTTGAGCTGAGCATCTGCAAGGACGTAGATATGCATGTTTACAGTGCTAACGATTTTGCCCGCAGTTCTATGTATACGAATATCGATATCTTTTCCACCACCAGTTTGTGCCATTCCATCACCATGAGCAGAGGAATCTTTTGCTGTACGACAATCGACTAGGATGGCAAATCTGTTATTGTAAAATTTGGTAGGAGTCATAGAGGTCTCAGACGTAGAAAACCATCCTTTTGCGGACTCCCAAAAATCTGGTGTTAACATACCTCCTGGAAAGAATCTATTTGGAACTCCATTTACGTCTATCTCTATCTTTGAAATATCAGGATTTACGAATGCTTCACTATCTCGTGAACCGGCGGTGGGAGGATCTACGAATAGAAAGAGTAGTCCAGCGAATGATCGTCGTGGAACATTTATATTCTGAGATATCAAAGTATCCGATGCCTTAGCGATAGGTACTAACTTGAAGTGAACTGCGTGATCGTATAGGAATGCAGTACCTTTTTCATATGCGTGAAATGCATTCCTAGCTAGCGTTTCATTCTTGATTGCTTCGTATTCTAACTGGATGTTGGTAAGCTTGTACGTACCTATCTTTGTCGAATCTGATCCGACGATTATATCGATAGCGCGGGCTAGAGTTAATTCGAATGAAATAGTGTCTTCTAATGCATGTGGATATAGAACTCCATGTTGTGTAAGAATATCGACGTCTAATGGAATCCTATATTTGGAACCATATGCAGCTAACAATGCATTCTCACCAGCATTCGAAGTACCTGCATCACCAGCCTTAGATCGTAGCTTATTTGTGTTATCTGATTGGATACCTTGTTGTACTCTCGATTCTCTCTCCTGCGTAGATAGATATATATCGGAATATGTTTGTAATAGATCCGATCGAGCAATGTCTTCTACTATTTCAGCTCCTATCTTACAAACTCGATGTATAACTAAGCAACGTCCAACATTTGCAACGACTCGATTATTAGCATGTGCCCCAGACAATACGATATCACCCAATAATGCCAAACTACCAGGTACTAATACGATATCTTCTCCTAGTGTTGGTACTTCCACATATAGAGTCTCGCCTGGATTGGCAGATGATGGAGTGAAAGTTTTTCTATATAAGGTTCGTTGAGCTTTGAGTGCGAGTGGCACTCTTAGTGCTTCTGTAGGAATTAACTTCGTCGATATCATGTTGAATATACCAAGATATATAGTTATGTTCAATATGGAAGATAGGGTCGACGTTGATGTGAGACCTGAGGATAATACCGATAGATATGAAGAACGACAACGAGATGAAGAAAACCGACGAGAACGAGATGAAGAAGACCGACAACGAGAAGCAAATGAAATATACATGGCTTACTTATTGAGTGGCAATCAAGATGAAGCTGGGGGTAGTGAGACAATTACCATGGATAATTTGCATGACTACGCTATAGAAGGTGACCCACTTCGAGGATTCACATTCACACAAACCTTTTCAGATTTGGCAAAGGAAAGGCTGGTTGATGATGTAAAAGAGCATTATCCGGATGCGGGTATTCGGCATAACATCGAAATCTACTTAAATAATGAACAACTCACCGTTCGCGAACTTAGAAGCAAAGAACCCTATAAACGTCTATTCGTCGGTGATGAGAAAGATAGGAAATTACGTGTGCAGATGAGGAAAGCTCTCAAAGATGCTTTAGGTCCAAATAATGAAGAGGCTGCTAATGAAGTAATATTTGCAGAACGACAACTCGATGATCGGGAAGCGAATAACGAATCTATTCTTGAAGACTCCGAATCGACCAACGCTCAGAAAGAAAAAGCTAAGACAGAATTAACATTTATCCATAAGGCAAGAGAATTACTTGAACGTCAAGAAGAAGCCATACTAGAACGTATATCGCTACGTGAAAGGGTCAAATACATTTTCAGGAAGTATGGAATGACTGTTCTTGCGGTGGTAACTGCTATTGGTGCTATCGTTAGTGTAATAGTTTCCCAGTTATCGAAATCCGTACTGAAACCAGTAAAAAATGGTATTGACAAAGTGGCAGATACAGTAAAGAAGGGGTTAAAAACGGTAGGTGATTTGTTAAAGGAAATGGGAAAGAAACTTGGACAGATACTACCTGGAATGATTGGATCAATTGCGAATTTCATATTTACTATGGCCGGTAAAGCTCTAGGAGTATTAGCAGAGAACGTTTGGTTATTTATCGTAGCTATAGTGGTGATCACAATAGAGCGATATAAACGTCGTTAACGAAATAACGCCCACGCAATTCCAGCTCCTGCAATAGATACTATCGCTAGATTGATCTCATGTTGTGGAACTCGTTGCTTTACGCTATGTGGAACTTGTTTCTTTACGCTATATGGAACTTGTTGATATGTACTATGCGGTAATCGTTTCTTTCCTATCTGTCCTTCCATATCTGGTGGTGGGAGTTTAGTTTGCTCATCGTTGATTGAGTTCGATCCCATTATCATATCTTTCGTAGCTATCTTGAATGCGTTATTGTAGCCACTAATCTTTTGAGTATCGAACAATAGATTGCTTGGTAGTAACCATACTCCTATAGCTATTGCCAGATCTAACTTCTTATTCGTACCATCTATTGCAACCTGATAGTTTTTTACGCCTTTCACTAAGTCGTTTTCAATAATCGTGGCTTCAAGCAAAACTTTGAACTCTAGTTTGGTGCCATAACTACCAATGATTGGTGTAAGCATATTAACTTGAGCACCTAGAATGCAATACGCGAAAGCTTCGACAGATCTATTCAATCTACCTAATCCAGCATCCGTTAATCCCTTACCGATTGGTGGCGTAAACCAATTGTATTGTTTTCCATTAGTCTCGTCACCCCTAATAAAGTGAATCATATTGGAATTAGCTAACTTGCCGCCCTCATCTTTGAATATATAGAACGGGTCCTTTTGTGTCCATGTGTACATGTCTGGGGCACTCGACCTTAACTCATACTCATTCTTATCGCCGTACCTGGGGAAGTAAACGAATATGTCACCTAATCCTTTATTACGACCTCCACGCCATCCGAAGTCTGGTGTTCGAGTTAAACCAAATTCGATGCACAAAGTCTCAAGTGCTGCTTTGCTATAGAGGTTATCAATTTGCTTGAAAGAAGAGTCACCAGGTAGAGGTCCACCAAGTTCATATAGAATTCTTCGTATTGTGAAATAAACGTGAAATTGTAGGAACCCTTGAATGATGGGTGGATACGTTTTGAAAATAGGATCAAACAATGACACTCCACATCCAGAAGTTGCACACCACGTTGCAAAATTCAATCGTTGAGGCCAATATTTGAAATCTGGACCTGATAACCAATGGTGGGACTCCTTTGCTGTCATATGCTTTATGACGGTCTCCTTGAATATGTTGGGTACGCCTGCTTTGAACTTTTTCGTAGGTGTGACATATATCCATAGATTAGTTAAATCGATATCTTGTGCTTTTTCAGTAGGTGGGACCGCCGTAATAGGATATTTCACACTTTTATCTAGTGTTAATGTATGTGGAAAACCTCCATGCACATCCCACAATGCATTGTTGATGCGTTTTTGAATGGTGGTAGGTAGCTTAGAGACATCATCGCCATAAACCACATAACCATGATTCCCATCTCGTAACCAAATACTAGTTGAATATTTGCCAGGGCCGTCTATATCCGTTGATACATAGAACTGGTGAAAATCTGCATGTGGATATTGTTTCTTAAACTTCGCTAATAGATCGGCATTCGACGTTGCGACCTTTTTATTTTCATCGGCAAGGAGCGCTATCTGCTCAGATTTCGAAAGCCTTGGACCACCCTTAGCAATCTCTGCTATGTCCTCTACAGATAGACCATCATCTTCGTCTCGCACAACAAAATGCATCGTAACTATTGAAGTTATACATACATGTATATACAGTTTATACCTTTAATACATAATGGTTATCTTAAATGTCACCACCACATCGGCTGACCATACTGTCTACTTCGATAACCCTATTCTTATCAATAATATTTCGCTACTTAAAGCCACATTTGAGAACAGTTGGTATAACCTAGCAGAGAAGGGCTCATTCAGGTGGGACATCAACGATGGGATAATGTTCCCAAAGGACGTCGCTGTAGGGCACTACAATTATAATAAAATCATAGGTGCCTTTAGCCTCGCAATCTCTTCTGGTCACGTGAGCTTTGAGACCAATCACGAACTTAATTATAGCACCATACACGTTAAGAAACCAATAAAGGTTAATAAAAGTTTATACAGACTATTGGGTATCTTTGGTGGAAAAGAAAATGATAATGAGTTGCTACTAGACCCTGGTAATTACATACTTAAGATCGATAATAAATACACAATATATGTCTATTGTGATGTGGTGGATTCCAACTTTTCACTCATAGATGGAAATCGATCAAACGTCTTAGCTAGCATAGAGACCCGAGGCGCTTGGCTTGCAAAAAACACATACTCTACAAAGAATCCCCAATCCATGCGAGCTCTAGGTATGGTACAAAATAGCCTTCGACTGACGATTTGCGATGAGGAAGGAAAAATTATAGAATTCCGTGGTCGAACTATACGATACGTATTGAAGCTTGAGTAAATCATACGTATATCACATATACGATGGACGGCGATTCAATTCAACCCCTTCTTCCATCAGCACCAACTATCTATCCATCGCTTGCTAGTGGCACTGGAAATAATTTTCGACTGAAAACAATCCGAGATACGCTTTCGGATATCGAAATTCAAGAGAAACACTATGAAGGCGTACGTAAGAAATACGCTCGTTCTCAAGGAATAGTTCATGGTATCGCAGTGGTAACAGGAGGTCTATCTGTGATTTTATCTGGGTCTGGATTGGGAATAGCTTTAACTGGCATCGGAATAGTGATTGGTTTACCATTAGGTGTTATTGGTGGCTTGTGTGGATTAATTTCAGCATCTACGACCATTGGAGCTAAAAAATTAGGAATAAAAGTATCTAAACATGAGAAAACAACTATGTTAGCTAAAGCGAAAATCAATACGATTCGTGATCTAGTATCGAAGGCTCTACGTGATGAAAATATATCTGACTCTGAATACGGTCTCATCCTCGCTGAAGCAGATAAATACGAGATTATGAGGTCTGAAATTCGTCGCGAGACTCCAGGACAAATAAGCGAAAAAAACGTAGAACAAATTCGCTCCGAAGTCAAGCAAAAAATGTTAGAAGAAATGTGAGCAAAATTGGGATAAAAATCAATATCTCATATGAAAAAACCTCGCATGGGCGATATTTCCACTTCGATAAGAGCAGCTACATTTAATTAGTATGTCTGGTTCGTATTCAAATTTCGAGACACCGCGTGGGCAGTTGTCAACTTGGCGTTTAATTAGTATGTCTGGTTCGTATTCAAATTTCGAGACACCGCGTGGGCAGTTGTCAACTTGGCGAAATAAAAGTTTCTAAGTCGTACGCAAAATTCAGTCTAGAATTCGGGTCGCCAAAACATTTTGCATGCCTTTGCGCCCCGATTCTACTCGTTCGAAGTAAATTGGGGCGCTTAGGAATTTTAGGGGGAACTTAGGAATTTATACATTTAGCCCCCTTGGTCGATGAAACGATAGTACGTGACAAAACAACGGGAATTTGCATATGAAACAGACCTTCGTTTTCGACTAGAATTCTTACTAGGCGGTTATCGTTCAACTACTATTTAGTTCGTGTTTATCGTAAATAGGTTTAAAGCGTGAATGGTAAGCAATCAACTCATTGATAAAACGCGTGATCGAACCCTTATGTGTACCACATCGTTTAATAACGTCGATAAGAGCTATATGAGATCCCGAACGCCGTAATACCTCGTAACTTGCTCCGATGACTTTAGTATAGAGCTGATACCTATATTGTTTTCTATTGCCGTATGAACAATCTCATAGACTATTTGTTGGATATTCTTAGGTACTCCTTTGGGTCGAAGTTTAGCAAAAGTCGTTGCAATGTGAGGAGCTATTCGATCGACATTTAAATCTATATCGATCTTATCGTCATCATGTAGAGAACGTATAAAGACATTTCCGCTACAGATGCTTTTATTGTTTAGTTGCATAAAACGAGCAACCTCACCTTTAGATCGAATGAACCTACATTGTACACATGCCTGATAAAGTAAAGCAGCTAAAATAGTTCGTTTCGCATAGCTACGTTTGATACGAACCTTCTTTACTTGGATGAATGCGTCGGCTACGATTACTAATACATTTGTGGGAAACGAGAGGTCGTAATTTTGTTTATAAATAGTGTTGTATGCCTGTAGTTCTCGCATGATCGTTCGTAGTTGCAATTCTTTGTTATCGCTTTGCTTTGGGATTGTGCGGTCTAGATCATGTTGATACCGAAAGCTATCCGGCCCTACTATGCGTAACCGAGTAGTAAGATCGATAGTTGTTTCTTCACATGATTCAGTCTCGGAAACAAGACCACAGGTGGGACATATGAATTCCGTTCCTTGCATTTCCATCGGGCATAGACATTCGGAACATGTTTCACCAGTGTTAATATGTAACCGTGGTTTGATATGTAGGCTTGCACAAATTTCTGAACCAAGTAATCTAATAAGATCGTCCATACTAGTTGTATACCATATGCCTGTCAATTGTCTAATCGTTCGTTAAAAAAAAAGAGAAAAAAATGAAGAGAGGTCGCATAACAATTTCTTTCCATTCTTTTTTCTTTTTTTTTTCGTATCGTGATTTCTACTTATCCTCCGATTCTACCACATTTAGATCTTTCTCACTAATGGAGAGGTCATCCAATGCATTATCGAGATCGTGAATGTCCGCCACATTTGGATCTACGAGGTTCGTCAATTCCTTAGATCGTTTCTTATCGCGAATGTGACGACGCTTCGTTGCACCACACTTTGAGCAAAGCTCGTAACTCGTACGACATCCTCATCCTCTGAAAAGGAGTTTTTGAGAGGAGTTTGGAAGATCATTTTTATGTACAATAAAAAAAGTAAAGGGCCTAAAGTTGATCCTTGTGGAATGCCACAGGTTATGTTTCTTAGACTAGATTCTGTATTATCAATTTTAACATATTGTTTACGATCTGTTAAATAGCTTGAGAACCAATTAGGTGGTAAACCACGAATGCCATATTTATACATTTTTGCCAATAAAATATCATGGTTAATCGTATCAAATGCCTTCGAAAAATCTAGGAATATACCACAAGTTATTTTGTTTTCATCTATAGCCGTCTTCAGGTTTTCTATAGTTTCAAGTATTGCATATTCTGTAGAGTAGCCTTTCCTAAAGCCAAACTGATAATTAAATAGTATATTATATTTTTCAAGGAAGGACATCAGTTGGTCATATATCATTTTTTCCAGAACTTTACTGAATGATGAAATAATTGCTATAGGTCTATAATTACCTAATTCTGTTGCACAGCCACTTTAGAATATAGGGGTTACTCTCGAGATTTAAAAAATATTTGGTACAGTCCCTGTTAGAATTGATTCATTGAAGATTTTTGTAAAAGGAGCAGATAATGGTTCACTTGCCAGTTTAATAAATTTATTTGGAATATTTATATATGCCGATTGTAACCTTCGATCAGCCGTTGTGGTGGAAGGCCCTCACACTCATCCAAGAGGAACCCCAAGGAAGCAAGATGAAATCTATAGTCTTAAGACTGGGAGGTCTATACACAGAAATGAGTTTCTTAAAATGCATCGGCCATTTGATGGCGGGATCAGGAATAGAAGATCTTCTCGAGTTAGTGTATGCCAAAAACGCTGTCAGTCATATGCTTAGTGGGAAAGCTGTAGCTCGAGCAGTTAGAGGTCATTTCCTCATTGATAGTGCTCTTAATGCATTACTTGTGTGCGACACGTTTAACCTGCCTCTACCTTTCACCGCTGGCCAATCTACCGATGAAAACCAAGTCCAGGCTGACGAAAATTTTGAATCACAAGCAGAACCACGTTCAGATATTGATCTAGAGCTTGTGAAAGTGTTGTATGAAGAGCTCACGAGAAACCCGCAAATAGCAAACCAAGTGTGCTCCACCGAAGTACTTGGTTCTGTAGCTAAAGAAATAGAAGACAAGAAGGTATCTATGGCGGGTCAACGCACAGCTGTTTTATGGATGGCATATATGAAGATGGTGGACATCCTCAGAACGTTTATTAAAGGGGAACGAACGGGAAACTGGAAACTCCACCTACAGGCTGTGTACGATATGTTACCCTACTTTGCTGCTGCAGGTCATAACCTTTATGCAAAATCGGCATATGTTTATCTTCAGCTGATGCAAGACCTACAGAAGACACAACCGGCTGTGTACAAGAGCTTTGTGGATGGTTTACATGTTGTGTGTCGCAGTGAGCGCTTCTGGGCTGGGCTATCTTCTGATTTGATTATTGAGCAGGTAATTTCAAATGTAAGGCAATTTAATTTATTTGCCTACGAAAAAGCAAACGTAATTTGTATTGCTTGCGCCCTTTTTTAATTTCGAGACCTTCACGCTGACAGATTTTACGTGGCTTCGAAGTTCGCGCTGAAAACGCAAATCGCTACCTGCGGGCAGAGTGTTTGTGTTGTTGGTCGCATGGTCATACTAAATGATACTATATCAATGATTGTTTTTAAATAAAGCTGACATAGGTTTGGTCTATTTTCCTTATGCTGGCTAGGTATTAATGCGAAGTGTAAAGACAAGTGGTGGGCTGACCAGAGGACGAGGAATGTCGGAGACGCAGCGTTTGGTCTGGGTGATGTCCATGCCTGCCTGTGCAGATATAAATAACGCCATGCAGAGTCTCACTGACACTAACTACAATACGAGTGAGCAGCATACCAGTACAAGTGAACGGCACAAGGACAGCACCAAGGCAAGGAAGGAGAGGGATCACAGCGACACCAAGAATATTGTAGATTACCTGTCCCAGCGAAGCCCATTCAGCTGTGACAGATCCCTGCGCAACATCGCAACAGGCGTGGTGGGCGAAGAGGGCGTGAATTGCGACAAGGCAAAAGAAGCGGGAGATAATATACTAAAGTCGATGGTTAGAAAAGATGTTTATGAGTATTCTTTTAAGAAGAAACACCAAGTGTTAACTCTGGCATCTAAGACAGCAGTACAATTTAGTGATGGCAAAGTCCAAATAGACCCGCAACTATTGTTCCAAAGGCTCAGTCTTGTTGCCACCGGTGGTCGATATGACAATCCCGAGGAACTGTTTAAGTATGAAATGTCCAGCTATCCCACCGCTTTATTTGATGCTTCACTTCTGCCCAGGCAAGCTAACAAGCCACCGTTAGCAGACGCAATTTGGACCGAGACGGAAGGCAGTCAGACGGCAAGTACTAGAGATGCCCAATGTGTCCTTGATGGGGGTGCTTTACTTCATCGAGTAATCTGGCCTCATGGCTTGACGTACGACGCTATCTGCTCTATGTACGTTCAGTATGTAGAGAGAAGATATGGGAAAGCCACAGTGGTATTCGATGGCTATGATGATGGCCCATCTACCAAGGGATGTACTTATCTGAGACGAACCACGTCCTGCGCGCCACCAATCCTGTTTGACTCTGACATGCTCATCCCTCTGAAGAAGAAGGAGTTCCTTTCAAATCAAGAAAACAAGCAGAGGTTCATTAATCAACTCGCAGACAAGCTAAGACGTGCAGGATGCACTGTTCTTCAAGCTACTGGAGATGCCGATCTCTTGATCGTCCAGACGGCTGTCCAGGCCGCACGTCCCACAACCCTGTTCTTGTTGGTGACGATACTGACCTTCTTGTGCTGATGTTATATCATGGCGAGATGAACACCAACGATCTCTTTTTTAAGCCAGAACCGAAGCAAAGATCAAAGACGCGCCGGGAATGGAACATCAAGAAGACCAAGTCTGCACTAGGACTTGATGTTTGCTCAAACATCTTATTCATACATGCGCTTCTTGGCTGCGATACAACCTCTCGTATTCATGGTATTGGGAAAGCAGTAGCTCTTAGGAAGCTGAAGACCAATGCACAGTTTCTAGATCAAGCGACGGTCTTTGGCAGCACAGACGCTGCTAAGGATGACGTCATAGAAGCCGGCGAGAAGGCATTGGTGTGCGTGTACAATGGCGGTTCCGGTGAAAGTCTCGACTCCTTACGATACACCAGGTACTGCCAGAAAGTAGCCACTGGTAACGCTTTTGTGCAACCAGAAAGTCTTCCGCCGACATCTGCTGCTGCTAGCTACCACAGCCTGAGGGTGTATATCCAAGTGCAGGAATGGAAAGGCATCAAGCTTCAACCTCAAGAATGGGGATGGGAGCTAAGCAGTGGAAAACTTCTTCCGGCGCGCACATACTTGCCCCCAACACATTCGTCACTGCTTGAGATAATTCGATGCAGCTGCAAGACCGATTGTAGCACTCAGAGATGTTCCTGCAGGAAAAATGGCTTGGACTGCTCTGCAGCATGTGGAGTGTGTAAAGGAGTGAGCTGTACTAACTCACCTAAGCCAGACCTCGTGTACGGAGATGGCGAAGATACAGAAGATAACTAGCTCAAGTGTAGACTTGTCAAGGACAAAACTACAGTCATTACAGGATATGTCAGCTCGTTCTGAGTTCAATAAAGAGAGAACTATTCCAACAAATCCTTTCTCAATTACAAAGCCTTGCACCATCCTCTTTCAACTCAAAAAGTAGAAATTCTAATAATTGTGGTGATAAATGTGTAAACAAAACAGGTTTTAATATGTTCTTAAGCAAATTTATTTTTACGTATCACTTATCTTACCGCTTTTGGTCTGTTAACGTCGAATTATAATGCTTAATTGCTCTGTATTGTACTTATTTGATATTTTCCAGACTCGGGTACCCTGTGGTAAACAATGAAAATCTTTAACGCTAAATTTCGAGACGTTCCACCAAAGGAATTTTGGCGAACTTTTAGTATGTTGTTTAGGTCACTTCCCTCTTTCATATAACGTTGAAATAAATTCTGTTGCAATTAGTTTGATGTTAAACCATAGATTGACTGGACTAACAGGAGAATGTTTCTAATCTATACGAGGGGACGTGACCTGTTGTGTTATTTCGAGAAAGAGTAGGGATTGTCTCCCGACACAACAGCCTGGTATTCTGAGGTACTAACAATCACTCATGATTGTAAACTGCACGTCAGCACATTGCGCCGCAATAGCAGTCCGTATCACAAAAATAACCTTGGGAAGCGCATTTGGGGAGCCGAGGTGGTGCAGTGGTTCAGCGCTTCGCCTCTCACCTCTGTGGCCCAGGTTCGATTCCCGGACGCGGCGCCATATGTGAGTTGAGTTTGTTGGAATCTCGCCCTTGCTCCGAGGGTTTTTCTCCGAGGTCTCCGGTTTTCCTCCCTCCGCAAAAACCAACACGCTAAGTTCCAATTCGATCTGTGGATTAGCCGGGACCTGGCTTTAATCAGACCCCATGGTTGTTTCAGGTCTCGCTAGAAATTCAGAGTTTTTTTGGATCAGCATATTCATATAGAATTTGCGCTATATAAATGAATACCTTTATCTTTTTTTTAAATGAAAATTCGCTTACTTTATAAATAGTTGTTCCCTGTAGTTCATATCCATGTACGTCATAGCTAGATAAGATACCTAGGAAACTAACCGGCTTATTTGCTCTGTTTCATGCTAATAATTTTAGAAACGTTCAGTTTATTTCAAGCACGCATCGACTTTTGACCACAACTTCGCAAAATCAGTTATAAATCCAGTTACGCGGGTATTAACAGTTCGCTCGCTGTCGTCCAAATATACACAAGCTACATACATGTATTTCCTGTCATTTATGTTCACGCATTTTATCTCGATACTCGTTTTCCCGTTGCCCGTTTTAGTACCCCCGGAATTAATGAATTCAACCAATGAAATTAAGTGGAAATAACGATTGAAGTTTAAAATATTTTACATTCCTTTGCCATTCACGATATCGTTCGTAGCCAGATCCTTACTTGAAGTACTGATACACTTGCCTCCTTCGCAAGCCAGACGACGTTCCATTCGCGATTGTTTGAGTTAGCCAATTAAAACTGATTACAACGTAACATGATATGAATTAATTAGCGACGACTCGCTTATGTCAACCGTTTCAATATCGCCAGTACAGCATCAAAATAAACGAGTCTTCCAACTGGCTACAAGTACTTCTTCTTTCTGGATAAGAACTAAGAACAGACTGATGTATGTGAAGCTATTTCGACCGATTCTACATCCTTTAGCGATGTTTCGTATTGATAAACATTGTAATTGTTATGCTAATGTCCAACCAGAACAGGTGCGAAGGAGACTACTGATATACAGGCCAAACCATTTCTCAGACAACCTTCATACATCTTCCCTACCAAAGAGAACCCATTTTATTCATAACATGATTTACTCCAGAACCTCTAAAGGTGTGTTTCAGCAACTTCATCTTTCAAATTATCATCCTCTATGCTCTTTTTACGGAAGCATGGTATTCCGTAGTCATCATCTGCCGTCTCAGCTTCCTCGATGGTCTGGGGAAGTTTAGTAAAGAGCGTTTCTGGTAGCCATAGTGATAGTATCCCAGCAGCCATCGCGTTAGCTCCAAAGATAATAACTGGGAGAACCTGACTGACGTTAGGAAGATGGGCCTGAAATGAAACATTTCATAAGCTTATATAATAATAATAATAAAAATAATAACATATGATATATAATAATATTTAAATTCTTTATAAAGGAAACTCCCATCACCCTAAGGTGGATTTCAGGGAGGACCTGTTACAGAGAATAAATAAGCATCAAATAATTAAGAAATACAAACTATCATAAAGGAAAAATGAAAGCCGCTAATATAAGGCCGAACTGGCAACAATAAAAAACCTTTCATAATATATCGAGTATAAGATATGTGTAGTATACAAATTTATAAAGAAACTTACTAAAATCGTTGTTTAGGACTACGAACAACAATGAAGTGAGCACCTAAAACTGTTGATTGAGTTGCTGTTTCTAATGGCATTATAAAGGTCTCTTTTCTAATGTCCATTCGGTATGAACAATGAAGTAAAGAGGAAACCAAGTTCTTGGCCCCCATTTTGAAAGGTGACATCGAAGCTGGAGTTGACTCATCTAAGTTAGATGATTGTATCTAGTTAGTATGACAGTCAAATCTACTGATATTCATTGAAAGAGGGTTTGTATCAGTGCAAGCTCAACTCCAACTCTAAGGCTTGGTTACCTTTCAAGAACTAGGAATTGGACTATAAAAAAAAAACAGAAACTCATTATTTACTCAGTATGGTTATGATCAGTCAAAAACTGTCTTAAGTCGACATCTACAACATCGCGGTTCGGCAAACCTTTGTTATTGTCACCGTATGTCGCGGTTGCGAAAAGTAACGACATTCGTTACTTTCCCCTATACATAGAGATCTTACATATAGACTTATAACTGCATCATCATATGCAACACCATCAGACCACTATTTTAAGTTCTATTTCTCTGCTGATAAACCGCCTCCTGGTTGCTGGAGGTCGCGGATTCAAACGGTCCTGGCCGGATATCGTATGTACTCAATTACACACCGGGTATCGAATTAACGCCGGTCGCGAATAAACGCTGCGTCGACGAGGCCGAAGTTTAAATAGAAGCCGAGGACGCCTATTCGAGGTTCCGGCATCTATTCGAGTCAGTCGTGATTCTAACTAAGGTTTTAAACCAACCATAGCAACAACAGGACTGGGCATGTTCTGCTTTTTTAATATAAATTTTCGTGAACCAAGAAAGACATAACTTTTACGCCATATACAATAGTTTTGTTTGTCGTTTGTTTACCTTGAAATTATTTGATTATTAGGAATCTATAACAGTGCGAGTGTTAGATGAATGGAAATAAGTGAGATGGAAAAATAAAGAAAAATGTACCCCATTTAATAAACGCCGGGTCTCGAATTAACGCCGGTTTTGAATAAAGGCCGGGCCGACAATACCGAATTTTGATGAGAAGCCGGGGGCGTCTAATAGAGTAAAGATGGCACTCAGGGTCTTAAAATACCTGAGTAGAAGGCACGGGGAGGGGGGAGGGGGGGGGGGGGGGGGAGACTCCTGTTTATGACGTAATACATATGTGATGCGGGGGTGGGTCAGGGTTTGGACCTAATTTGGGCAGTCAGGGTTAGAGCCTAATTGGAGCAGTCAGGGTCAGAATTTGAGCCTAATTGGAGCAGTCAGGGTCAGGGTTTGGATTTGAGTCTAATTTGAGATGTCAGGGTTATGATTTGAGCCTAATTTGGCCATTCAGTCCTTTTGGGGTCAAACAGGGTCAGGGTTTGAACCTCATGGCCGCACATACATACCAATTTATCACATAAGTACCCCCGCGGGGGAGCAGGTGCTGCCTTTGTGAAACAAACTCGTTCTCGAACTGCAAATCGTTGGACCTTCACGTCTTCTCGTACTCAAGTACGTTAAGGCTTGGTTTTCACACAAAAGTTAGGCTAAACCGCTGTCCACCTTCAGTCTCTACCTTGACTACACCAAATTATGCAGACCCACATAACTCGTCCGCTTCAATGTTGTGACGAGAATAATTATGTAAATGAGATGTCACGTGACCCCTCCACTGACCTTTTTAAATATAAAATATTTCATTTGCAAACGGGCCAATTGGCATGGCAAGACACACGTTGTTTTCTGTTTCTCTGATCCCTTGCCTTTAATAATCTGCCCACACAGTAGAACATCTTTTTACCCGTAAGGGGTATTGCGCAAAACAGGTCACGTAACCTTACTCGATTTATTGCTCAGCGGTTTTCTCCTTTCCAAAAGATAAAAGTCATGGTGTGAGGGCAGATTTTTGTCTCCTATTACATAAGTCCTCGATATTTTAAACCCAAAATAGTTCTTAAAGGGAGCCTTCTCATTGGCCCATTTTCAGATGAACTTTCACATAAGGAAGGATCACGTGAGATGTCACATGACTGCAGTGTTTGCTTTAACGTATTAAGATTTACGAATTATACCAGTGCAATGTGGTAAACATTGGATTAAAACAAATTGCATAAACGCAGATAAAATAAATCAATTTTAGCAGTGTTTTAACATACCTGAAGATAAGAATAAGGACAAGGACGTAAAATCGTCGCTCTCCCGTCGGCCTTGAGTCTGTCAGTCTTACCAGACTTTCACGAGTTCATAAAGTTAAATAAAGTCGTTTTTTGTTTCTCTTAAATCTCGTGACAGACTCAACGCAATCCAGCTCGGACTTTTGCTGATTTTCAAAGTTCTTTATGAGAATTGAAAGAAAGCTTACCAAAAGTGCGATATATGGAGCAATCATAGCGCCTATTCTTGCAACCATTGATCCTAGTCCCACAGCGGTGTTTCTGAAAACAAACAGAACAAGAATTACTGTAATGCTGTAATTCTTGGGTTACAAAAATGGAGGTCATGGCTGTTATTATTGTTGAAGCCTCGAAATATTTCTGGGGTTTCTTTACAGCTGCTAACCTTGACACGCATAATCTTTCCGCAGTATATTTGCACATATGGTCTATAATATACATTTAATGACACTTAATGACTGGGTGGGTGCGGCCGAGGGAAATAGGGAATTTTGCTTCCGGAGAATCTCGATTGTTTTTCCGAGTCGAAATCGAGTCGAAATAGGAATAGCACTGTTCTCTCCTGTCACTGAAATAAATAAGTCTAAGAGCACGCTTTTGTAAAATAAGTAATTTAGTTAAATATATATGTCTTGGCAGCTTGCCCCCATGCACTTATGCAATAGGTAAGGTATGGTTGTATAAGAGATCGTTAAAGTTAGCAGGGTATGTCGAGGGACGTAATGTCTTAACTTCGCAATAAGTCCAACTGTTTTGCTAGTTTTTGTGCTGATCAGTCTAATATAGAACTTCCATGGAAGGCTACTATTAATGAAAAGACCAATATATTTAAGATTAAGATTACGATTAAGATTAAGGGGAACAAGCTTATTAGATGAATTATAAAAGACCTTAGTAGTCACCTCAGAAATTAGTTTATTTTGATGAGGACGAACGATTGCAAGATTTGACTCATATTTAATGTTAATTTGTTTTCTATTAGCCATACACAGAAATTAATAAGTTCATTATTTACTATAAGTTTTAGGTTTTATCTGCATATAGTAAGTTTGTATCATATGCAAAGAGAAAAATCTAAGTTTATCTGAGGCTTTATAAATATCATTGATATACAAACACGTTCCAGAAAAGGTCACAATATTCCAAATTGTAAATTATGGTATAATGTTGAGAGTTTACAATAACTTTGACATAATATTGGATTTTTCTGGTACATTCCTACGGTACGACCCAAATATCTCTGAATGTTTTTTTCGGCAGTACGTATTCACTTATCAAATTTAAATTGTGTCATCAACACTATAAGATATGCTTCACAATCATCTGATAAATTCATCAGTTTCTTACCAAAGTAAGATATTCTGTGGATTATATTTCGGTTCAGTCCTAGCATTGTACCACTAGGAACTTTTTAAAGTATTATTTTTGTGAATCACTAAACTTCAAACCACATGTTTTTAAATCACAGTATTCTCCAACTCGGTTTATCAGACTTATATACCTGCGTGTTTGGTAATTACCAAACTCAGCCCTGCGTGTTCAGTATTTACCAGACTCAGTCCTGTGTGTTTGGTAATTACCAGACTCAGACCTGTGTTTAGTAATTACCAAACTCAGTCCTGCGTGTTCGGTAATTACCAGACTCAGTCCTGCGTGTTTGGTAATTACCAGACTCAGTCCTGCGTGTTTGGTAATTACCAGACTCAGTCCTGCGTGTTTTCGGTAATTACCAAACTCAGACTTGTGACAAAGTTTTGACTGTATACGAACAATCACTTTGCTAATTATAACGCTACTTCAAATTTCTGTTGCACTCACAACATGACTTGGATTCAGACATTTCTGCTGCACTCACAGGAAGACCAAATTGATGCATTGATATTTGATATATAAATTTAAGCTGCTCTACAAGTAAATCAAATGTCATGAAATGCTAGCTAACATTCGACTCACGATTCAACATTTTTCACGAAGAAAGTACGTGAAAAGCAGGCAAACAATCGCATCGAGAAACGTCAGGATTTAGTTGAATATTTAAAAACAAAATTTCACTCCAGTCTTGTACCTTGAGTTATATATATATATATATATATATATATATATATTCGGAACTACAATATACTACGTACTTTATATTGGTCATAAACAATCATGATCGGTACTCGAAATATATCGTCAGACTTCAGTTGCTTTTGCTTGCTTTCTTGTAGATAACCGTTGATTATACGAATGAAATGACTCACACCACAGTTCAGTGACCTTACACCGCGTTACAGTTGAACTAAATTATACCGCTTTCCTCTAAGTAATTTGCAACCTCAAATCTCTGTCATAGGGCAAAAACTACGAAAACTTACCTTCAATGTGTGTATGCAATCTGACGAATCCTATGAAGACCAAGGTTTATAAGAAGCAAATGGCGATCAGAAAATGCCGCCATGAACCTGAAGTTATATTCACGTTAGATCTGTCTTTTGTTAGTATTCAAATTTTGCGCGCTTTCAATAACACTAGTCCGTGATCCGATTGGTTAAAGTTGACAGTTCGCATCAGCGGATATTAAATTTCGGCTGTGAGGTGTTTTCACATCAACATGTGACGTTCTGGAGCCATCGGGCAAACTGTGGATATTCAAATTGTATTCAAGAAGGCAACCTATGCTTCTAAACCTCCCCGGACCCTGTACAACCGAAAGCAATATTTATCAGATGGCCAGAGAACAATAATGCGAAACAGTATTCCAGGGAATGATGTTTCTGTGGACTTAGAGCGTGACTCTCCTGCTGATCTCCCAGCCGTCTACGTGACTCCCCATGCATTTGCCCAGCCGCCGATCCGACTTCGTCTTTAACACGCCGCTTTACAACTAAAGGTTTAAACATGGCCAGAGAAAAATGACGCGAAAACGTATTCCTGGGAATGATGTTTCTGTCGGGTCTTAGAGCGTCTTTAATACGCCGCTTTACAACTAGAGGTACACGCTTACTAAAGCCAACGGACAGAACAGATGTTTGATCATGTTTCTACGACAAATTCTACCGGTAAATCACGTATCAGTGAGATATTGTGAAGATTCCTGCGATATGTTGTATTGAGTGTCAGCGCCAACTGTCAAAGTTAATTCGAAGGAACATTATTACTGAACAACCAAAACAATAACCGCGAGTGTAACCGTACAGTCCCATGAGTTACAAGATCATGTATTACAAGACTGAGCGAGAAGTTGATTCATCAAGAGTAAAGGAAAACCTTTCGGAGTCCAACCTTTCTTCATAATTCATATACCACAGACCACAGAGATTACAAACGTCCAGCAATTTTACTGCTTTCATTCACAAGCTTCAACAACTTTTCGACCACTTAAATCAATAATTCGCCATTACCTCATTGCAAATTGTTTGGTACTTTACCAAAACACAGGTCCGAGTTTGATAATTACCGAACACACAGGTCTGAGTCTGGTAATTACCGAACATGCAAGACTGAGTTTGGTAATTACCGAACACACAGGACTGAGGTCTGAGTCTGGTAATTACCGAACACACAGCTCTGAGTCTGGTAATTACCGAACACGCAGGACTGAGGTCTGAGTCTAGCTGGTAATTACCGAACACGCAGGGAAAGAAGGATGATGGTGGAATAATAGATGAAAATCTGAGGAAAGCAAAAAAAATATGTTACATGCCACTTGATTCCATTGTAGTATTACTAGTAGTGAAGGATAGAAGTAAACGTCGCTGGAAAGCACAAAATACTACTGAATTTAATCTATGTGTGTAAAAAGTTGGCTGTTTTAAAACCATTTGTCCCAAATATTTAAACTTTGGAATATCGCACTCTATTTTGGAACGTGTTTACAGTAAAAATAACAATGGACCAAGGACAGAGTCTTAAGGGACTCCAAAAGGTTTTCTTCTTTTTCAGATGCGCGTGAACCAATTTATATTGTTTGGTCCACCCATATAGGTATGACTTAAGTCACTCATACAAGATTCCGCGGATGCCATAATAGTGTGATTTCTGTAATACGATACTGTGGTTTACAGTATCAAAGGCCTTTATAAGATCAATAAGAACGGCACATCTGAACAATTTGTTGTCCATGTTTGCTTGTATAGTGTTCAATAGGTCATGAATAGCATGTTGAGTTGAATGCTGAGTTCTAAAACCATATTCTCCATGAAAAAGCATGTTTTTTAATTTTATTATAAATTATGGGATTATCCTAAGAACATGCGATTAGATTGGATGCCCAGCGTGCTTGATAAATGCACGCTCCAGAAAAAAAATCAAAACAAATTGGGGATTGTTTCCGCGAGTTTATATAGATACCGGAGATAATTTGATAGACTGGGAAGAAAACATGTCCGACTTTGAGTTGTTATGGTGTGTTGAAGAAGAGAAAACTGAAAGTCGCTTCTCAAAACTAAAAGAAAATGATCGGCGGGAGAATTTAGCATCGGCTTCGTACTATAAACTAGACTAAAGCAACCACAAAATGGATGCTAAAACGTTTGAAGCTGAGAAAAGCAATGTCCACCTTCTAATACAGTATTACTCATTGACAGTTTGATATAAAAAATGATTGAATTTAAGGTTGGTTTTTCTAACAGCCTGCTGGTGTATTAAACAAGAGGAAAGTGACAACACAACAACAAGACATGACTCACCAAGAACTCGACGATAATTTTAATACACATGTTTTATACTGAAACCTGAACACTGAATTGCGAAGAATACAATGGGGTTTCTCTGGTTTCATGTAGAAATTCGTTTGTGAGGTTCCTGAATGTTCCTGAATGAAAAACGGGCGATAAAATTAAACTTGCAAAGCATCCAGAAGGCAGAATTTCAGAAGAGTAGAAAATCATTCTAATCATTCATGTGTATAGCGGCCATGCCAACGAAGAGAGCCTCAAAAGCTACACAACACGTCCATCAGAGCAGCAGTTACAACTCTGTACCTTGAGATAAAGAAAATATCCTTCTTTAGACCACAGAATCAGTAATCAGTGTCAACGATGCAGTTGTTGTAGAAAATAGTCGGCAATCCTCAACTCAAGTGTCCAACGCTTTCTCTGTGAATGCTTTTCCATCAGGCATTTTCAATGCTTTGCACTATCACAATGTGAAGATTAACCACTCCAGAGCATGGAAGTCGGAGAGCCTTTTGCCTTCTGGGCAATGGACTACATGGGGTCTCTGCAGAAATCGTCACATACTCGTTATGATTGACCTGTGACGTCGCAAAGTGGTGCGAAGCGCTACCCACCTAAGATAAAAAAAACGTGTTTTCTGGGTTCGGACCATCAGTAGTTTTGCACTACGATCAGAGAGCAACCTCATGCATGAGATTTACAATGTCATGGGTATCACGAAAAGGAGGTCAACGGCATATCATCCCAGGTGCGATGGCCAAGTCGGGAGGCAAAATAAGACCATACAAACCATGCTTGTTTCTTTCGTTTCGCAAAACCGCGATGACTGGAACCCATGGGCGGACTCGGTTGTCTATGCGTACAACAGCAGTAGGCAGGAATCAACAGGCATATCACCCTATGAGGCAGTGTTCGGTCGTAAGGCAAGATTACCGCTAGAACTAGACCTACATGTCTCACTCAAAAACCCCATGGTACATGCAGTCAGAATATGCTCAGTCAGTCAGAAAAGCGTTAAAGAGTTTCAGGCAGATTGCTAGGCAAAATCTGCCAAAAGCAAGGAGTAGGCAAACTCATGACCCTAATGCGTCAACCTGGAAGCCTTTCACTGTCGGACAATCAGTGTACCTGCGCAGGCGCTAGGGGCCCTTTCAAATTCCCGCGCGATCTGAAGACAATCTGAAGCCTTGCCACATCCCTGGGGGGAGGGGAGAGATAGTATGCCTCAGGAGGGAGACTGGTAACATTACCGTCACTCACACCTTAGAAGATCTGCATATTGTTGACCCCCTAGAGTTAGGCCTGCTGGGTTGCGACGGTGTATCCGCCATCCCGTTCGATATGGCTACGATACCGGTTAGAGTTTACTTTACATTGGGGATCTCGGAACGAGATCCGGTAAAATGGAGAGTAGTGTAGCGGCTAACGCTGTAGATATAACGCCTGTAATTAGCATAGTACTGATATTGATACTTGTGAACCGATATACTTGTAAACCGATATGACATTACTAGCATGGTAGGTTAGAACTGACTGTACGAAAGGAGAGAGCAGAGAATAAAGCTGGTAGCTCAGTAAAAGGAGTGGGGTACTCTTCTGTTTAACTCGTGACACCCTAATCTCTTCCTTAGATGAAGAAGTTATACAAAACTGAGAAAAATGATCACTTCTACCTGATACTATGTTACAATGCACTGAAGATGACTTCACCAGGATTATTAATGAAAATGTGTGGTAGAATTTTGATAAACTCTTGTAGGTTTATCGATTGTTGGAATGAAATAGCAGCTTTGCAGTGAGATTAGACGTTGTTCCCTCTCCAGCAGTTGATTCTGCATCTTTCCTGAGGCGAATATAATCATGAGCTATATTATATACAAGTTCGTGCACAACACTTATGACACGATGAATTTCTTCGTTTGAAATCGTCACACTTTAGTAGTGCAACTGTAGTAAATAAGTGTGAGCTTTCTGTATTTCAGTGATAGTTAGGTCAATGTGTAGTTCTCTGTTATCAGGTCATATCATTCCTCAACCAGCGACTAGAGATGCAATCGAACTGGAGTGAATACATCATGCCCTACAAAGTGCAGGAAGATGCCTGCAGCTGTGGTGTCTTTGTCTTTGTATATTCAATTTAAAAAGTTTTTTTACTTAAGCTGCCTTATCGCGCTCAGACGTCAACGCTTCGAGTTTATATATGAAGACACTTTATATGACAGAGAAAAAGGCACATGCTATACATAAGACCGGCTTAAATAAGACATCACTGTTTTTACAAGCCTAAATTAGCCTAATTAGCCTAAATTCACTGTAGACATCAACTAAATAAGAAGCGTACCAGTTTAGATGTACTATATGCAGGTCTAGTTTATTTTGTAAGCAATTTATTGATGAAGGGTGTTTTACAGATGGCGGAAAGTTTGCTGCGTGGCGAGGAATTTAAATTTACCCAGGTAAGTAAAACGCACCGTCGAAGAACTATCCACCAGTAGAAGAATAACCGTTAACTAAATGTTCAAGGACTACATATTTTCACGTCCAGCTTCGTTAGGACATTTTCCGCTTCTTTTCATGAAATGAATAATGGGGAAACATTCGTCATCATTATAACCCCCTTTTAAACTAGAAGGTTACTTTAAAATATCCCCTTGGGATTATAAGAGAACTCGCGGAAATTGAAAAGTTAAAAGGACGTTCTCTAAACTTTGGCCGATGCTATAGCATCAAATAAAGAACAGTTACTTTGCAATCATGGCCCTTAACTTGTTAACAATGTATCTCTTTTGCCCAGTCTGATGTAGTAAATGGAAGGATTGAGATAGCCCAAACAATTTCTGAATTGATAAAGAGAGAATCAGAAAGGTCTTCGTTTCGAGTTCCGCTCTTCCCAGAGCCGTAGTGAACAATTCTTCATTCTCTCTCTGTACGAGATTCTTTGAAAGAACAACAATGAAATTAATTTATTTCGGCGGCTTTGACAGATATATGAATTCTACGCGAAAATTATCTTTTTCTTGTAGAGTTGGTCTTGGATCTTCCTCCATTAACCTTCGAAGGCGGTCTCAACTCAAGGTTATTGTCCATTCATTTATTATTATGAAAACAATGTGTCTAATAGGAGTTTCGATGCGTCAATCTACTTTCGTCATAAAGTTGTGTTGCTTCATATTTTACGGGATATGAATAGGACTTAGAATTATCAGATGCTTTGAAACTCATCCCGATTACTTGACCGGCTCTATTACAGAAAACGTATACCCCTACAAATTGGGTATTGGAGCGTGGCAAAAGCAGGAAACGTAAATATCAAGAAGATGGCGGGTAAGCATTGAGAACATTTGGTACGTAAATCTAGTACTTTCTTGATTTCGTGTAGCGTTATAGGTCGAATTCCAAACAGCCTAGGTGATTCAGTCAATCAATCAGTCTTTAATAACCTAGAGACTAACTAAGAAAACCAATCGGTTAATTTAGCCCCTAGGACGCACAAATTTCTTCCAGATTGAAAATTTAATTCATAATGTAAGTTTGTATAGATTTTATTATTGTAGAATTAAGTATGTATAGTGTGTGAATAAAGATGATGATGATGATGATATGATGACAATAATTGTTCACAGTTGTATATAAAGAATTACGGTATAAATTCCTGCAAACTGACTGAGTTCCATGGGAAGCATTGCTTGTTTAGCATGGAACCCAGGAGGATATCAATTTTATAAGTATTTCTTTTTATATTGGCTTATAGTATAGTACTCAGAAATAATCACATTGATTTTGTTATGAATACATGTATATAAAATTTCAAAGATTACTCCCCTTATATCAATGAACTTTACAATGAACTTCCAAATAATGTAATTATTGGAAAACAATTACATCACAAAACTTGGTCCAATAATTCGTTACCTAGTGAACGAAAATAATATACATTAAAACATTTTCAATTATTTTGTTTAACCCTATTTAATAGTGCCACGGGCTGATCTAATCGGCCAACATGAAGCATGTACCTAAACAAAATATTGCATCAAATCTAGACATGCTGGAAATATGATGTTGCGATATTATTTCAAGGGATGATTGCCTTCAAAGAGGGAGCTATAACAGGGATCGCTTGACTCTTCCACTTTGAAAAAAACTCATTTGTTTTGGAGATCGTTTTTCGTTTCTTCGATTTTCACGAATTTTGTGGACTTAAAATCAAAATCAAATACAAAATCACCACTCAGTCGTTACAGTACCTTGTTTAATCTTTCCAACCGGTAGGTTTGTTTGTACAAAACACACCAAGCGACTGTAAACCACGCCATGTTTACACTGCATTTCACTCGACCACATTTTCCTGCTCCCACCTCCAATTGCATGCTGGGTAATCAAAACAATTCACAACGGGACCCCACCCTTAGCCTGCTTGCAGGAGGTGGAGGGTGTTTTTTCGCGCAGCAAACGGATCATCGAAGCGGCCGCCATATTGCCCAGCGTGATTGAGACCTGGGATCGAATGACAAATGGAGGGGGGTGGGGGAGAAGAAGCAGATCTGAAAGACCGCCTGCACGAAAACCCCTGGTTTCTGAGTACAAAAGTTAGATCCCGTCCACCAGCGGATGGGGTATATGATTGGCTGAAACGGTGTCAATCAAAGCTTATCGCGGCAAGTGTTGAAAGCAAGAACTAAAAGGAATAAGTGTAGCCTGCGAAGCGGCGTAACTAGAATAAGAGTTGTGTAGTGAGCTTGCAGTTGATAAAATATGGCGAGTAATACAAAAGGCTTTGTCTTTTTTGAAGACTAAGGTGAAGTACCCTGGTTGCAGAGGTTTTCTAGAGAGAACAGCCACGGAGAGAACAGCCACGGAGAAAGAGCCGCGAAGGCGGCGATCGGCGAACTGCGAGAGGTTTGTTGTCGAGTTCTCTTTTCGCAAGTTCGTAAACCCTAAATATCGGGCTCTGTATATAGCTTCCTCCTGCTCCGTTTTCAAAGTTATCTCCTTCGCCTTAACCCTGGTTCCAGAGGTTTTCTAGAGAGAACACAGCTGCTCACTTTCTCCGCGGCTGGGTAAAGGTACTTTGAAAACAGAGAAGGAGGAAGCTAGTATACAGAGCCTTTATTTTGTCTTAGAAGTTAACAACCTGACCTGTACTTTAAACCTGCCGTTCTGGCTGTGCTTTCGACAGGCTTTGGAAAGAGTATGATATTTACGGTAAAGAGATCTTGACAACGAACCGTGATGTAATTCGCCACTGAAAAGTATTGTTGTCGACCAAATTGCACAGATGCAATCCGGCTATTGACTTCACGGCCGTTGAACTAGGAAATAATCAGAAATCCGCCTCAACACATTTATGCAACGGTCGTCCATTTCTTTCGGCAAACATTCACTAAGATGGACTTCGAATTGTCAGAGAAAGACGATCACAACATTTACCTGTGTGCTTTGCACTCGTAGTTTGTTTGTCCACGAGTTCTTCAATATCGAGTTCCAGACAAAACATTGTCTCCATCGGAGTTTTCTTTGAAGTTTAGAGATTTTTTCGATCCTGTATTTATCTTTATGCGAGCTTAATTCTTTTAAGAAAGGAAGTAGCCGCTTGTATGGCACCTGACTGCGGTGCTGGACGGCTTGGTGAAGCAGCTTGTATTAAATGTATGTATTTTGGAGGATTTGCAAACTCTTTGAGAGACTGATGGGGCGAACGCAACAAGCTAAAACCGAACTGTCTACATATATATCTAAAGTGGTACTGTCGCAGTCCTTTCCATGGAGAACTTTGAACAAAAAAAGATGGTTTTATTGAAATTTCCGTATCTGAGAACCAATTGACAATTTTACTAACATTTTGCATTGCATTTGACAGCGAGCGAAGTTTGTTTTGAATATTGCACGCATTTCAATCAAACCAAATCAAAATTGGGAGGCTGTCACACGTCGACTCCTATTGGTCAATTAAGAATGGGTTACAAGTTAACGGAAATCATGTGCGTGGTGGGCGGATATTCAGAAACCAGGGGTTTTCGTGCAGGCGGTCTTTCAGATCTGCTTGTTCTCCCCCACCCCCCTCCCCTCCATTTGTCATTCGATCCCAGGTCTCAATCACGCTCGGCCAATATGGCGGCCGCTTCGATGATCCGTTTGCTGCGCGAAAAAAGACCCTCCGCCGCCTGCAAGCAGTCTACCCCACCCTAGGAGTTCTGTAGGAATTTTTTAATAGGTCTTTTACTCCTTCAACCAAGAGCGGTGATTTGGACTCAAGCCGTTGCTTTAAAGTGACAAAAACACATCCTAATCGGTTTAGCAGAGGAAACAGATCGCCAACGGCAGAATTTCACGGATTTCATTGAATAATTTTTCCATGCGTCTCAAAGCACAAACACAACAGCAAAACCCTGTGAAATCCCCTCACAAAGCCTACTAAAAGCAAGCCAAGTACTTTTCAGCCGTCCTCAGACTTAATGATGTCCTCTAGCTCTCTTACAGTTGTTTCTTTCTCGAAAATTAGAGCACATATCATTGGAAACCCTACTATACAGAAGAAGCCATACATACCGTCAACGACTCCGTATAATTTTGCCGAATGGCATCATGGGGAAAGTTTGAACCGTCGACTTAAAAAGTCAGCAGTATTTCACTACCCTGGGCAAGCCAAACCTAGCTAATCACGGCAGGACACGATCCTTGGCGATAAGGCTGACGTCACCCAGCGTTACAGATATGTATTTCACGAGGAACTAGGAACTCTTGAGGGAGAACAGCGTATCGCCCTCTAGACACCTACCATTCGCCATGAAATCGAAACTCCAGGCACAACTCGAGCGGTTGACGTAGATCGGAGTCACTGCGCTTGTCGACGAGCCGTATAGATCTGTACAGATCCGAAGCCGCTAAACAAACTTCTCTCAAGCGAGAGAAGTATCCAATTCCAGTTATAGATGATGTCTTACCTGAGCTTGCAACAGCTAAACTCTTCACAAAAATTGACGCGAAGAACGGTTATTTGTACGTAGGCCTGACGACGAATCTAGCAAACTCACCACGTCTGACACACCCTTTGGTCGATATTGCTGGAAGCGACTGCCATTTGGTCTGTCAGTAGCGTCTGAGATATTCCAGAAATGACTAAATCAAGCCCTAGACAAGCTTGATGGTCTTCTGACAGTTCACGATGACATGGTGGTCTACGGCGTAGGAGCCACCGACGAGGAAGCGAGAGAAGATCACGACCGGAAACTGATTGCCTTCCTAGAGAGATGCAGAGATCGAGGCATCAAACTAAACAAAGCAAAGCGATCTTTTCACACCTGAGTTGTAACATACCTCGGACACCTAGTGACCAAAGAAGGCCTTAAAGCGGATACAGAGAAGGTCGAAGCCATCGTGAAGATGCCACCCCCTGAGGACGTTGAGGGAGTACGCAGCCTCTACGGCTTTGTAAACTATCTCGCAAGGTTTATGCTGAACTCGTCTGATGTACTGGAGCCAATCAGATAGTTAACGCGCCAGGATGTCGAGTGGCCGTGGAACAACACGCACGACAAGGCGTTCCAGACGATCAAGCAGATGGTCTCGAGCGCGCCCTTGCTCAAATACTATGCGCCACAGTGGGAGCTGACCATACAGTGCGATGTCAGCGATAAGGGCATGGGAGCGGCACTTCTGCAGCACGGTCAGCCTCTCGCCTTCGCTAGCCGCACTCCCACAGATACGGAGACCAGATATGCACCAATAGATAAGGAGATGCTTGCTGTAGTCTTCGCGCTCCACAAGTTTAATCAATACGTCTACGGGCGGCCTGTGACGATCAATAGCGACCACAAGCCGGTCAACGCTAATTATACGTCGTCAAAGTTCAACAAGCAAAACCGCTGATTGGTCTACAAACATGCCGAGATTTCACAATGTCAGTGAGGTGAACAAAAAACCGAACCGGAAATTCTTGACGCCTACAAAGAAGTATTCAAGGGACTTGGCTTGGTCGATGGTGAATATCATATAGAGCTACGTGATGACGCCAAACCAACAAATCACCTACCACTGAAAGTTCCACTAAGTCTAATACCAAAACTCAAGGAAACACTCGAAAAACGTACGGAAATGGGCGTCGTCACCATGCAAGGTCGAAAAAGCGACCGACTGGGTTAATAGCCCAGTTATGGCGGAGAGAAAAGACGGAACACCAAGACTCTGTTTCGATCCAAAGGATCTAAACAAGTTCATCAAAAGAGAGCATTACAAGCCGCCAACGGCTGAAACCATCTCAAGCAAGGTAAGCGGAAAACGAGTTTTCACCGAGATTGATATGAGTAACTGCTATTGGCACAAGAAACGAGGAGTCCTCATATCTGTGCACTTTCAATAGAGGTTTTGCACCATCACGTGACTTCCTAGCAACTGTTGCTACGCCGCCATGTTGGATAGCAGGGAGAACCAAATGGCGTACAGTTTGACTGAGCTCGGGAGTTCGAGTGATGAAATATTGACTACCTTAGCCTAAATTTGGGCAAAGTTCAATAATATAATGAAAAACACTTTGACCACGATGGTTTCTGAACTAAGTTTCCCTGTAATTTAAGTTTACAGTAACTTACCCCTGGTCTATACTCTTCCGCCAAACTATTTTCATAAACACGTAGCTCAGAATGTTCTGGGTTGATGTTCAGTAACTATATGGTGCTTTTAGAGAATGCAAACATGCAAACAATGCATATGAACGTGAAGCATTAATCCTATCGGAAACACGTAAGTGTGTATCATAGAGACTAGGTCGAGTAGAGACACGATGTAGAGAGAGACTGGTACGAGCACGAGTAAAAATAGGAATGAAGAGACGCCATGTTTGTTAGTCAGCAAAGTATGGTAGAGAGACACAGCATTGGCGACGAGACGTGGAAGACTCTGGTTAGTCAACAAGTGGACTGATGGCGGATTTTTCGAGCAAAATACCGAAGATCACGTTGGACCCGCTGGCTAACTTCATTCGAGCTCTACGCTTATGGAAAAGGCCTTATAATCGATTGTGAAGCAATGGTAAGCGACCAAACAAAGGCGCACAGCTCTTTTACTACACTTTGCAGGCCCTGATGTCCAAGAAGTCTTCAGCACTTTACCGGAAACTGGAACGGCCACGGAGTACACAAAGGCGCTCGCAGCACTGAACAAAAATTTCAAACCAAAGGTCAACTCAGCCTTCGCCCGACAAGGATTCCACCAGCTTTCCTTTAAACCAGGTGAGACAATTCAGCAATTTTCTACTCATTTAAGAAAAGTGGCTAAAGATTGTGCATTTGGCATAGACACTGATAATCAAATCAGAGATACAATTTTGACCAAATTTACATCCACATATATAAAACGCAAATTACTTGAAGAGGGTCAAACCCTTGACCTTAATAAAACATTGAAAATCGTTGCTCAATGTGAAAAAATGAGTCTCAACTAGCTACACTGTCTGTGAAAAGTGATAATAATCCAGATTCAGTCAACCAAGTTTCTAACAGGGGTGGGAAATCTGGAAAATCTGGACATAAGTCAGCCAAACATGAGAGTGGGACAGCTCAGAACCAAGACATCACATGTTACCGGTGTGGTCGGACAGGACACACTAGCCATGACCCACATTGTCTAGCCAAAGGCAAAACATATAGAAAATGTAATGGAAAAAAACACTTTGAGAAACTCTGTAAAACTAAACCCAAGGCAAATCATATAGCAGAGGACCCAGAAACCTCACAGGATGGGTATGCGTTCACTATCATGGGAGGACATAACCCAAGCACCATAAATGTGTGTGTAGGAGGGATTGAGACAACTATGCTAATTGACTCTGGGGGCAACATCAACATCACCTGGGAGTCTCAGGCAGCCCCAGTTGTCAAAAAGCGTTATGCATATGCATCAAAACAACCTCTAACTGTGAAAGGTACAACGGACATCGGAGAGAGGTCTGTTGAGGCCAATTTCCTTGTGATCAAAGGAAAGGGTATACCATTGATTGGGAAGAACACTGCAATAGGATTAGGAGTACTCAAAATTGGACCTGATGTTTCCATGGTGACAAATTATATGGCCCAAGAGCTAAAGCAGCAATACCCATAAGTTTTGAGGGTGTGGGAAAGTTGAAAACAAAACAGATTACCCTAGATGTTGACCCCACGGTAAAACCTTTCACCCAGCCACACAGGAGGGTATACGTACCATTCAACATCGGAAATAAAGTTGAAGATAAGTTACATAACGTTTAGATATAGGGATAATTGAACCAGTGGAGGGTCCCGCGCCCTGGGTCAACCCAGTCGTTATCGTCCCAAAAAGCAATGAGGAAATTCGATTATGCATTGACATGAGACAAGTGAATGAAGCAATAATGCATAGACGATACCCCATTTCCACAGTATATGAGTTATTGCACACCATGAATGGTTCAACTATTTTTTAGCAAACTTGACCAGTTAGAGCTAAACCCCAAATCCAGAGAAATAACTACTTTCGTCACTCCAGGAGGTCTCCACAGGTACATATGGCTACTGTTTGGAGTTAACTCCGCGAGCAAGAAGTATCAACACGAGAAATGGTCCTGATGTGAAAACTCACAACCGAAGGCTACACCAGACCCTAGCACGCCTGCAAGAGTGTGGTCACACACTAAACCCAGATAAGTGTCAGTTCAACATCGACTGACTAGTCTTCATGGGGATGCTGTTGTCTGAGAAGGAAATCGGTCCCACCAAAGACACAGTCAGAGCAGTACTAGAAGCCGAAGAACCAAAAAATGCCACGGAGGTGCGCAGTTTCCTTGGATAAGCAAACTACAGCAGAAGTTTCATACCCCACTTCGCTACACTATCAGTACCACTACGCAGACTGACCAAGAAAGAAACACCGTTCATCTTTGGTTCGATTCAGAGCAGAAGAAGTCATTCGAGGCGCTAAAGAAGAAGATAACAGACGCTAATACGCTAGCATACTTCTACAAGAATGCTGAGACCAAGATCATAGCGGATTCCAGTCCTGTTGGCCTTGGTACTGTCCTTGTCCAACGACAACGAGACTCATGGATACAAGTGTGCTATGCAAGCCCAGCCTGACAGAGTGTGAGAAGAGATACTTCCAGACCGAAAAGGAAGCCCTTGTGTCGTCTGGGCATGCGAGAAATTCCATGCATATGTTTATGGCATGACGTTCACCCTTGAAACTGACCACAGACCCTTGGAGGTCATATATGGTCCACGATCGAAGCCATGTGCAAGAACAGAGACGGGTGTTACGACTACTGCCATATGATTAGAGTGGTTTACTCCCCAGGGAAAGGAAATATCGCACATCCATTGTCAAGCCTGCTAAAGAATTAGATCCAGCACACCAGACATGAGCATGGTGCAGATGAGTATGTTCTATTTGTAGTGGTAAATGCGACACCAAAGGCACTCACAACCCGTGAAATAGAGGAAGCCTCAGCGGAGGATGGGGAATTGATCGAAGAAGAAAGTCTATAGCAACCGGACGGTTTGAGAATTGTAAGCAGTACATGCCAGTTGCAGGAGAACTGTATGTGATCGGTAAGCTTGTCCTCAGGGGCACGCGTATTGTGATACCAAAGAAGACCCCTAGCATTAGCAATAAAAGGTCATCTTGGAGTTGTTAGCACAAACGTTTGGTGGCCAGGAGCAGACAAAGCAGCTGAGGCATTGTCGTACATGTCATGGATGCCAACTAGTGGCAAGACCAGATCCAGCAGAACCGATCAGACCAACTACACTACCGGACGGTCGGTGGCAGGACTTAGCAGTTGATCTAATGGGACCGCTCCCATCCGGACACTCGCTACTAGTAATAGTGGAGTATTACAGTCGATTTTATGAAGTGGAAATTATGCAATCTACGACTACCGAGAAAGTGATTGATCGTTTGTAGGACACCCTCAGTAGACACGGTCTACCAGTAACCATCAAATCTGATAACGGTCCACAGTTTAAATCGAGTGAGTTCAAGGAATAATGTGGACAGAAGGGTATTACCCACCGCAATGTAATAAACTGCAAAGTGGGCACAAGCAAATGGATAATTCGAAAGACAGAATAGTTCATTACTGAAGAGACTTCTGATCGCCCAAGCAGAGAATAAAGCTTGGAACGGAGAACTCAGGAAAAACCTGGCAGCGTACAGGAGTATACCACACACCACCACTGGAAGAAGCCCAGCTGAACTGCTATTCAACCGGAAGGTGAGAGCCAATATTTTGTCATACCGGAGGAGGTAGAGAGAGGTGAGAAAAAGGAAATACCGCCTGCCCGGAAACTATTTATTTTTGAGTAGTCCGTCCACTGGTAGACGGGAAATATGATTGGCTGAAAACATCGCGCTCCTTTCAACGTCATGTCAAGCAGTTGACATCCACATATCTCTCGATTGAGTCAGTCCGCCATGTTTACTTGTGAACTAGTTAGATCTATCTGTTTTTATGGACTCAAAAACAATTTCGCTAGCTTCAAAGGAATGTTGATTGCTTTGAAGGCTATCCTGTTTAAGTTGATGTGGTCCTTTGGCCATCAGGAATATTCTGAATGTCAGTTTTCGTACAGTATTCCAAGCAGAGTGTAGCGCGCTAGGCGCTAGAGAGTAGTCAAGAATTAAACTTTTGCAACAGATTATTAATAGGAAAGATGAACAAGTGGCAGAAACAAATATGAAGAAAGTATCCTGCCCTGTTGAAGGAGTAGAAAAAGTCGTCTCTTACCTTTCCTGCAAGAAGTGTAACGGCACTCTATCAAACAGCAGCAACACCAAAATTGTGCAGTGTTCCAATTGTGGGTGTGCACAGCTTAGAGCTACAACTAAACACGTTGGGTCAGATGCCCCCTCTCGAGTTATCATCCTAGCCTCGCTAGGAATTCTGGGTGTTCTGAGTTTCCAAGATGGCGGACGAGCGAAACTTGGAGGGGAGGATTCGAAGAAATCTATTTTTGTGCAAATTGGATGTGTTACGTGAAGACGAGGGGCAAAGGAGGGAGAACATTCAAAATGTTTTCAGAGAAATCGATGGGATTGTAGATCCACAGCCAACCACACAGTGATTCTCATGCTTTGGTGGATATTTGGCCGATGGCTGAGTGCACGCTCTATCGCATTCATAACAGTGTCATTCGCCGTCTACGCCAGACACCCAGCACAGTAATGTCATGGTTCGTTAGTTTTACCCTAGAGGTACCTGACGAGGTTTTCTCGGTCATACTTAACGGCGTGGTTAAACATGATTCTTTTGGACACACATTGTCAGAAACTCCAGCAGTCACTCGGATAGCTGTAACCGACAGGAGAAAGGCCAAATACATTTTCAACCGCATGAATGATGTTAATTTTCATGTTCCTCGAGCTGAGCTTCTATTCAAAAACTTTCTGGACGGTTTTCGAGCAGAAGTTGTTATTTCTTCAGAGAAAAGCATGCAGATTAAACATAATAAGAACAGTGAATCTCTTCAAGTTTCATTTGAATGCTTTTGGGAACAGCACTATAAGCTAGATCTACTCGTTACAGTAAGGTAAATGATATGGGTTTGTACTTAAATTCTATATTGATAATTTTGTACAGATTTATTAAGTTCTTCTTATTACAGCAATTTCCAATAATTTTTAGGTCTTTATATTTACTTGATGTGTTGATATGAAAATTTGATATCAAGGTATATCCTTGCTGTAAAGGGTCTTGCAATATTTTAATTAGTGCAATATTCCTTGTAATCTCATGTTTGTAGTAGGTAGGCCAAATTCAAAACCAGCCTGTATTTTGTTGTATTTTCACCCACATTAAATAAAGATTCCTATTCTTATTTTAAAAGTTGTGTCCCCAATTAGTTTGACTTTTGTCAGCTAGATTTGAATCGACACTTTAATAAAAGTTTATTATTAAATTACATGTATATTGTGTACTGTGTGGTTTCAGAAAATACCCATAACCCCTCCCTGGAGGGCAGGTTCTTGAAGGTTGGTTCTCACTAGCGACGGAAGCAGAAGCATAACAACATACACAAACGCAGATTGTACTTTAAGGTTGGATGAATTCTTTGTTCTACCAAGTGTAAAGGGTTAACTAACCATTTAGTACAATCTGCGCTTGCTTATGTTCTTACGCTTATGCATGCATCGCTAGTGAGAACCAGCCTTAAATAATCAATTATAGACAACTGGAAATTAATGAATGTACCTCCACGAGAGAGGTGGCAGGAGTTATCGGTACTTTTTGGAGCCAGATAAAAGTTAATCTGGTAAATATTACACTATTATTTACAAAATATTACTATAAATGATAAATTATCTAATCTAATCTAATATGTGTTAAAATATTAAAATATATATTAATAAATATGTAAAAATAGAATAAGGATATAGAAACCTATATACTCTATATGTTCTCATTGATGAAATTGTTAAAATTATATAACGTCTTAGGAAAGACTAATCTAATTAGTGCATAGGAAACAGTCCTTGCACTTGTCTGTTAACTGGTCAGCAACATCTAGCTTTCTTACACACTATACCAGTTTTCTCTTTTACTAAAAGGCTAGAAATTTCTAAAATCCAGTCATATTTTTAAAGTGATATCCTCATGTGTGACGATATCATTGATAATTTCATGTGTGATGATATCATTTATATCTTCACGTGTGAAGATATCGCTTTTTAGAAAGAAATATACACTGGTATTTCATCGATAATTATATATTTAATATTAATAATAGCATGATCACTGAAATGCATGCAATCCATATGGGCCACTCTTTTATCATGGACATTGCATGTGCTCTTTTAAAACTGATATATTTTAAAACTGATAGTTTGAGCTACCATTTGACAAGGACAAGTGTATGGCATCATCTTGTGATGGAAGGCCATGGGCAGGTTTCATGACCTCCAGGAGAAGTGGCTTTGCTGTAAGGCGACGTCTGGCGAGATGTAAAGGGTCTCCAAAGTGTATAAATGACTATTGCCCTTACCTTAAACAATTTTACAAAATCAACAGGGTGCATTTTCAGACAAAGCGAGGAGAGGACATTTGCCACAGTTGTGGTGCAGAAACAGTGAGTATTCCCTGTCCTGCAAGCAAAGTGTGGGAATTTGGGATGGAAATGGTAGTTGTTTACCATCATGGGGTGCACACCTGCATTCCAAGTGCAGCCTGCAGTGGCACTTCAAAGCAAATAATCGATGATGCCACATCAAAGTTTAAAACCATAAAGAAACTTGGTCCAAAAGCTTATGCCAGCAGCCAAGTCATACAGGCAGTGGAAGAGGGGAATAGTTTAGATGAAGTTATGAACTTGGCATCTGACCTTGCCCCCCAAAAGATCTCCAGATTAAAAGAGAAGGTTAAGAAACGCATGAACCCATCAGGTCACAGTTTTGATGCCATAGCAAAGTACAAGGTGACAATGGATAAGCTAGACAAGTACCTGATTAACCGGGCCCAAAATGGCAAGCTGACAGGTGGTCCCTCGTCCGTTTTCAAGACCAGTAAAACACAACTACGCTTGGCTCTTGATATGGACAAAGGCGCCGATGGTCTTCTGCAATGAAGTTTGTTTTGCCGATGGCAACCATAAGCGATACCCAGGATACATCACCTTCACCTTATGGGTAAGAATGCTTTTCTTTATCTCTATGAAAATAATGCCGAACCTCTTGTTGTTTGGTACAATGTAATGAGGTCGCCTACAAGAAGTATTACAGTGCCTGAATAAGATGTCTCTTTTCTTTTGAAAACTACAATTATATATAATTAATGTCTCCAGATGTATGAACGATAATCATGAATTCCACTTTTATGAAAGCTTAATCAAGTACGTTAAGGCCTGGGTTTGACATGAAAGCGAGGCTAAAACGATAATTTCCACTTTCAGTATGTACCTTAGAACTTCTTTTCATCCATAAGGAGATATTGAGCAAATAGGTCACGTGACCTTGTACTCGAGTTAGTGATCAGCGGTTTTCTCATTACCAATAAATAAACGTTATGGTGTGAGGGCAGATTTTTGTGTCTCTCCAAGTCTTCGATATTCTGAAAGCAAAACGGTTCTCAAAGGTTCGCAAAGGGAGCGTCCTCATTGGCCCATTTGCAGTTGAATGTTAGCATAAAGAAGTGTCACGTGACATGTCGCATGACTGACTACTTTGATGAAAAACTTGAAATAAGTTTACTGTCAATTCATAGAAACCTGATTCCGATTGACAGTGTACTTACACTGGTCTGTATTTCAGGTTTTTTTTATCAAAATAATACTCTGCTGTTTTTTTTTTTTTCCAGTTTGGCTTAATTTACCGATTATAACTCTCCAAACTATATTAGTTTTTAAATTTTATTAATTTTCTATCTATTTTTAATAAAGGTGTATCACCACAGGCAACCCAAGCTCTAATTGTGTGTATTTGTCAGTATAATATAGGGGTACTACTAATAGTCGGGGAGCCAACCCTCAAAAAAACCTTTATTTAACGAGTTCGTTCAACCCACTCCACAGTAAAGGTTTGAGAACGGATTCTGGTAGAGTGAATACTCCTGATTAACGTTAGGTACGTTGTAGTCTCGGATTGTGGTATCAGTTCCGAGATTAAGGCGATGTTTTGGTCGACTACCGGAAGTGCTGCATGAAAACGAGGCTGAACAGAAACTATCGAAATTCTCCTACTTGATCGTGACAAGAAGTTGCGAAAACACTAAAAAAGCAACATAAGTACAGAAAGGCTATTGATAAAGAAGTTTAAGCCTGTAGGTTGTCCTCAAATGTTATTGTTCACGACGGAAGCTAATCAGAGACATCAGACTATGTGAATAGTTGGGCGACCACTCGTTTATATATATTTTTAAGTAATTAAAATATCGTTTTCAATAATCTCCGGGTTGACATCCATTTCTGCATAAATGTCTTGTATTTAGGCACGTTTTCTTACTTCCCGCTCCATTTTAGGCTCGTTTATTTGTAGATTTCGACCGAAACTTAATGCAGCCTCGTTTCCATGCTGTGCTACAAATTCAAAATGGCGACAGGATAGAATTTTCTGAAGTCAGGATTATTAGAAAATTCTCGCTGGTAAGTATTAAAGTAGCTCTAAAATAAGTATTAGAACTTATTTTAAAGATGTCCATTAACTCAAGTTTCAAAAACGACCTTAAAAAAGCTAGCTGAAAAATCCTGTAGGGAGATCATCGGTTTCCCTTCGTAAGTTTGGTAAAATGTGATTCATTCAAAGAACAACTTGTCTTAATGCATGTTTGATCTAGCTCATGGATAATGACTAAAAGCTTATTTTACTATATCCCTACATGTCTGTGTATATTATAGCAAAAATAGATAATGTGTGTTACGATTTTCGCGTAATTTGTTCCTCTATTGGTACTGTAAGTAAGAACTAGATTCAGCTACCAACCCAGCCATTATAATGTCACTGATTAGAAATTTACAAGTGAATGAAATTTTTGCTAAGGTTCTATTAAGTCATGAACAAATAGATCATTTGAGTGCAAATGTGTATTGCGTGTAAATAAGGCAAGCAAGAAATGAATACATGAGCACTACAAGAAATTAACCCATGCCAGGAGCTCATGCATGTATATATAGAGATGACTGACAATTTTATTATAGAAACGAGGCAAACTATTTATGCAGTTGGGATCCGAGTTGGGACCCCCTGTTGGGATCCCCTCTGGATATTGAAAATGAAAATCTAGAAACTTTGTAATAAGCACTACGGTAGTTACCAACATAAATTTGATTTTATGGCATTTTTATTAAGGCCGTCTCGGTAAAAATTCTTATTTTTTTCCCTCCGAATCAGGACTTCCGCTCCTTTGACAGTTTTTCCGTATGAGAGAATTCTGACATTTTTGAAGCTTATGAAAACAGACTTGTCTAATGTGCGACTCATGCCTTAGAGAACACGTGAAATAGTATTAGGTTTAGTGAATAAATGCATCTGTTTTATGGGCACAAACCATAAAGGATGGATTTTCTTCTATAATTTCCATGAAGAAATTGAAAAGCCTCCTAAAGCAGAACCCCGCGGAAACTTAGATAACTATTTTTGGACTTTGTTGTTATAAACTTCGTTTTGTTTTCCGACGCGTAGAAAACTCTAAATAAACTACCAGGTAATAACATGCTAAGGGCGTTTCTTTACGTCCTGTTTTACAACGGACGAAACGCGTCGGAGAATAAAAAACGTTTACAACAACAAAAATTCTAGCTGTGATGGAGTCCTTACTTGAGAACTGGATATTTTCATTTTACGAATGACGCTACAAGCTTGTAAAATAATCTCTTTTTTTCTATTTCATTTTGAATTGATTTATTCTAGTTTCACTTCTATTAGTATTATCAGGATTATCCCCTTTTCTAATATTTTATTTTCACTTCAAAAAAATATCAATCCAGAGGGGATCCTAACTCGGGATCTTAACTGCACAAATAGCGGGACTCTATAGAAATTGTTCAATAATGAGTAGCTAATCTGCATTTCAGTTGTCATGGCGGATGAAGAAAGTGAGAGTGAAGATTTTAGGCTTTCTCTTCCTCCAAAGAGACGCCGAACTACAAGCTTTGACAAGTGCATCATTTGCCAATCAGACTCTAGAGATAAATTGAGAAAGGCTAAGGAGTTCTCCATTTCAAACTTGATCTCTAAGCTACAAATTCGACAGGATGAAGTTTACAACAGACTTTCACCTAAATTGGAAATTTTGCACGAAAACGAAGTAGTATGGCATGCTTCCTGTTATGCAACCTACACAAGTGTACAAAACATTAAATATGCCGCAAGCACATCGTCTAATACGTTACAGAGACAAAATCACGAAGAAAATGAAGCGCCAACAGTGTCTCGTAGAAGGTTTTCTCGATCACAGTCTACACCAATTGATTGGTCAAAGTGCTTGTTTTGTAAGAATAGTATACCCACAAGAAAGTGAAAGAAATGCAAAATGTTTCCACCTTCCAAGCGTGCAATACAATAATGCAGTGTGCAGAAGAAAAGGGTGACACAGATATGCTTCATGCTCTCCTAGGGGTTAATAATGACTGAGTGGCAGCTGAAGCTAAATATCACAAAACATGTTTAGCATCTTACATCAGTAAGGCAAATCTGAAGACGCAAGGTTTTAAAGAAGGAGATGGAAAGGAGTCGGCTTACGATAAAGCATTTTGTGAAATGGCTTCTGAAATCACAGAAGGTCTAGAAGCTGGACAAGCTTATGACATGTCTTCCTTGTTGAAGAAATACGTTAGTTTTTTAGAGAAAAAAGGAGTAGATGGTCAGAAGTACACCAAACAAAGGCTTAAGCTTCGAATGAAAAGCTACTTTGGTGAAACTATTGTGTTTCATCAGCCGTACCAGAAAACAAATCCAGAGTTTGTGTATTCAAGTAGCATTTCCCTACAAGATGTCATTAATGCCGCTGCTCGTCACAACAAAAAACAGCCCATTGATAAGTCAGAGAGCCGCAATCAATCCAAAGAAGATGACATCACTGCTGTACATTTGGTGTATAAAGCGGCAACAATGTTGAAAGATGAGATCAAAGAGTGTAAAGGCATTTCTCTATATCCACTTAATGTCAATGATATAGACCTAGCAACAGCCAAGGATGTAGTACCTAGGAATCTGTACTTGTTTTTGCGCTGGATGATCACAAATGACGATGACGAAATGGATTTTCAGTTAAGCTGCAGTAGTGACGCGGATGAAAGAAAGGTCCTTTGTTTAGCCCAAGATGTTATTCACTGTGCGTCTCGTAGTCGAATTAAGCTTCCCAAGCACGTGGGTCTTGCCATGACTGTACGTCATCTGAGCGGAACAAAGCAGCTAGTGTTCGGCAAATTAACATCAAAGAGGTCCTTAGTTTTGAGCTTTCTACGGTGTCATACGCACTAGCTCACGCCGATGGCAGCCTCAGAAAAACGACCAAAAGCGTACTCCTATCAATCTTAGAGAAGGACGTAACCGTGGAGACTAGGTTGTCTTCCCTACAACTGATGCCTACTGTCTACATCGTTGATGGTATGGCACTCATCCAGATGCTTAAATTTGGAGGGGTAGCTACATTTGGCGAGCTGTAGTCGAGTAGATGTCGTCTTCGACCAGTACTGGGATCTCTCCATCAAGGCAGAGGAGAGAAAGAAGCGTGGCCAAGCAAACGCTTTAGAAGTGAGGATTTATGGAACATCCACACCAGTCCCAAAGCAGTGGCCAAAGTATATTTCTAATTGCAAGAATAAAGTCAACCTCTGCGCCTTTCTCACAGAGACCTTGTGTGGAATCGGAAAGCAGCGACTCCGTCCTAACAAATAACTTGTTATTGGTGGGGGATTGAAGAATGGAGAACTTGCTTTGTCCATCAAGAAAGACCAGTGTGAATTCGTCCCGACATTGAAAGCAGATCACGAGGAGGCATATACCAGGCTGATATTACATGCCAAACACGCTGCCCAAGCCGATGCGCAGAGGATTGTAATCCAGTCACCAGACACAGATGTTCTACTTCTCTGTGTATCTCACTATGACGACATTGGATGTCAGGAGTTGTGGTTCCGTACCGGAGTCGAGGATCATCTAAGGTATATCCCAGCCCACAAAGTGTCCCTTGGTCTTGGAAAACAGCTGTGCAAAGCCCTTCCAGCATTCCATGCTCTGACTGGATGCGACACGACTAGTGCACTGTCCAGATGGCATTGGCAAGAAGAAAGCATGGAAGGTCATACTTAAAAATGAGCCACATCAACAGAGTCTTGCAAATGTGGGACAGACGCTTGAGGTCAATGAACAAGCAGCAGAAAATGTCGAAGCATTTATTTGCAGTTTGTATGCAGTGTCAAACAGGGTTGCAGCCACAGTCGATGAAGCTCGATATCTAATGTTTTGTCAGAAAACGCAGAGCAACGCCATACTTCCTCCTACATCTGACAGCTTACGGCAACACATCAAAAGGGCAAATTATCAGACATATGTATGGAGAAAAGCACTCGTAGCGAGACAAGATTTGCCCTCACCTGACAGTCACGGCTGGATAATCGAGGACAACACGCCGTATCCTCTCCTGATCGATGACAAAACACCAGCGCCAGCAAGCATCCTGGAACTGACAAGCTGCCAGTGTAAGAAGAGCGCATGCACGCAGAACTGCTCTTGTAGCAATAATGGACTGGCTTGCACCGAGGCTTGCAACTGCATGGGTGATGCTGAAAAATGTCATAATCCCAACAGGGTGTTTTGTTATGACTCAGATGCTTCGGATGTTTCAGACTGCGATGATTAGGAAAGACAATCGTAGCTTACACCGTAGGTAATAAAGTGAAGACTTTTTGTTGCAGATTTAGTTATTAGCCCATGTTCATGGTGCATACGATTTTTCGTTTTTCTATTGTTTTAGGCGTCCTCACGAGAATCCAATACAATCAGCTGATTAACTAACACAATAGAAAAAGCGTGGATCCTAAGAAACCTTCCAAATGAATGCATTTTCGGCGTTTTTTTTTCCTGTAGGAGAACAAAAGGTGCGCAAGTTATTACCTAAACAAAATATAGATAGGTTAAAAAACGTATGCATGGGGATGGGACCATAAAACGAAACCTGTTGTACCATTTTCCCACGAATTTGAGGGTACAAGGGTACAATAGTACATGTATTAATAAAATCGGAAGTACATTTTCCGGAAGTAAGCTTGGTGGGTCACATGACATATTACTACTACCATTAACAGTCCAGGCGACACAGGGCAACGTCTTTTTATATTTTTATCACGTTTCTGCACGATTTATTTAAAAATACGACTATTTGAATTATTTTATCTTAGCCTCGTTTTCATGCTGCACTTCCGGTAGCCAACCAAAACATCGCCTTAAACTCGGAACTGATACCACAATCCGAGACTACAACGTACCTAGCGTTAATCAGGAGTGTTCACTCTACCAGAATCCGTTGTTAAACCTTTACTGTGGAGTGGGTTGAACGAAGCCATTTTTCCCCGATCCTAGCTGCCCGACTATAAACGGGGGAAATCATGAATTTTACTACTATTGATACTATTGACAACCGTTACACCGGGTATTTGAATTTGAAGCGAAAGCCGACTGAAGGTTTATGTACTCATAAACATCGAGATGAAAATATCCTCGATCCAATGCAAAAATCTCCACTTGCAATTGAAGAACTGATAGAAGATGTGGAACTACTGGATGACTGGAGCTACGAAGTGGTTAGGAAGGGTTTAGTCGCCTTCTTTCGTAGGCAAAAACTCGAGTTCGATGGTCAGCGAGTTAATCTAGAGTTGTCACTGGAGATGTCAGAACAACAACCCTCATGCAAATTCAACCTTAAATCACATGGTTGTCAAGTTGATCTTAACACTGTTCTAAAACTGGAAGATTACGTTGGTTGTTCTAGCTCTGGATCTAATTTGAAGGAACAAATTCGCTTGGTCCTAAAGTACATTGATGAGTCAAATCTGTGTCGAGGAATCTTACTGTGTGAAGGTGAAGAGATTACCGCTCTCATTCCGCACATCACTGGTAAATTGTGTGACTTATCAGATCCATAGAAGAAAGCAGAGATAAGATCCTTTTCCTCAGCATGTCAGATTATTTCCTCTGGGACGAACTTGCAATGTACAACTTGTGGGTATTTGGAAACAAAAGATAGAGGGAGAAAGTCACGAAAAGAAAGCCGACCGTCGATAAACCCTCGATGCAATAAGAGGTTTTTGTCAAAAGAGGAAATCATCGAACAGTTGAAAAACGAAACAAGGATGAGGAAAAATGCTGAAATGAGAGAGAAGTTTTGGAAAGACAAGTTTCTTGCAGAGGCCATCGAGATTGATGATGAGGATCATGAAGATCTTGTCAGGGGAAAATCCCAAACTTGAATATATCAATAACTTACCTCGATGTGAAAATGTCCATTTTACTTCATATTTTCCCGCTTCATCCACGTATCACAGAAATTACTGGCTTTATTTCAAACTGATTTAAGTTAAAAGTGTTACCAATACCCCCCACCCCAAGTCAAGCCTTAAATAAGGAACAGTCCCTGGTCTAACTAGTCATGTAAAGAACAATGTATTTAATTTACAGTCAAAACATAATGTACAAAATGCACTTTACTAAATATGTAATTTATTTTTCCAGAATAATCAGGTTATGCATAGACCTATATTGCAAAAACCCACATGTCATGGATTCCCTACGCAACTTTATTAAGTTGCCTAGCAACAAAACCATAAGGTACAATGTAAGATATTTCAAAACTTATCAGTAAATACCATAGAATCCAATGTGTAGTCCCCAGGGACTGTCAATCAAAAGTGGCAGGTGTTATACACAAAACAAAATCAATGAATTTTTAACAAGATCTAAAACAACTGTAAGGGTGAAACTGAATTGAATTAGAATTTAGTGTTTTGGTCTTTTACAGAGGGAGGAATTACACACAGGATTACACACATGGCCTATATATTGAATTTTACGGTAATTTCTTACTTCTATAATAATGGAAGTAAAACCCTTCCATATAGGGATAATAATTGTCACATGCAGATATTACTTTTTAAAAAATAAATAAAAAGGATAAGTCAAAAGAAATTTCACTTCCCTCTATTGAAATATTTTTGAAACGTTACTGTATATGACATAAATATGTTTAATAATATGTACAGTAGGCTATCAGAAGCTCATTACCCTGTTGTTCAATTTCAAACATGGAATAGAAAGTACAAAAACAGAGTCAAACAGGAACCAGGCTGGAACCAAGATATATTGGAGTGGTGTAAGATGGAAGCAAAGGCAAGAAACTTGAAAGATCATGATTATTGGGGAGGATTTGTCATAGACGAAATGAAAATCCAGGTATATATTTAACAATTATTCCCCGAAGTGGAGGTGAATAGTGGTGGATATTTACCTCGCCGGTTTTTTTTTTTACTTTTAGAAAAATTATACCACACTCCAGGTGAATAGCCAACACCAAATAGTTATTCTATTTTCTGTCAAAATGGGCAAAAACTTGCACGCAGTGATCGCTGCTTTGCTAAGAGGTGAATATATGAAATCATATTCACTGTTTGAGTAGCCAATCAGAGTGCGCGAAAAGTGATATTCACTGGTGTGGTATATACTAATAATAAATATTCTACATGTGTATATTAAATAATATTCATCTAAAAGATTTAAATTGCATTTAGGAGAAATCACTATAGAGTGATATTACTTAACCTGTGAATTACATATTAATAGACTTATAGGCACAATTAGATCCTAATTCCATTGTTTTCTTTTGTGTCTACTTGGCTATTAGATACCAACTATTAATTTTTGTTTCATGGGTTAAATAAAATCACTCTAATGCTGAGACTTGCATTTTAAAATAATTTACAATAGTACATGACTCCAAGACTTTAGGCTGTCTTTTAAATTTTAAGTCCTAATTAAGGAAAAGGTACATTGAATTGGAAAATGAGACCTTGAAACCCATTTCTCATTTCAGAGACATCAAGTTATATTGATCTTAAAATTTGGAGACCAGAAATTTTTTTGAGTAATACTCACCACCATATGTGTATGCTGTATGCAATCTAATTATAACTCTAATATACCATTTCAATTGCATGAACTTATGACAATTAAGGAAAACCTCGAGATGGTAGTGAAGAATGGAAAACATAAACTGGTTGGGTTTGTTAACCTTGGAGAAGCCCATGATCATATGGAACATATCACTGGTATGATAATCATGATTCATTATTTACATAGAGTACGTAAAACACATTTTATTCTTGTTTTCGCTTCACAAACAATATGGGCCGTGTCAGGCAAAAAGGACCTGGACGACATTCAAGTTAAATAATTACTAATAACAGGTTTGATTGTATTGTATTCTTGACGAGTAGCGCTACATTTCATTCCTAACAATAAATGTCAGTTTCAAGGAATTGAAAACAAAATCAGGGGTGAAATTTACGCGATTTTGATGCAAGCTACATGTAGGCCCAATTACAAATATGACCACAAAAATTAGGAATCCTGTCAGAGGGGATGATTTTGATGTATGACATTCATTTATACCTGTTGGCATTAAATAGTTATGTCGTCCAGGCCCTTTTTTCCTGTCGCGGCCCATATGTAAACACGTTTTATTCTAGTTTTCACTTCATTGTTGTGGTTTGCCTAATGTTGAACTAAAATGTGTCTTAATTTGTGACTTTTCAGGAAAAACTGAGCCATCACTGGCAACGCATGTTCTACAATTCATATTTATCAGCGACTGTGGCTTTAGGTTTCCAATAGCCCAGTTCCCATCTGGCCATTGCTCCCCAACAGATCTCTACATGCAGTTTTGGAAAGGAGTTCTGAAAATGAGAGAAGTTGGATTTTGGTATGTGCATGTATATGGCATCACTATATTATTTTACTATTTAATACTATATACCATTACATATATGCTAATCGTGTGCATGTGATGTCAAGTGGTTTGCACATTTATATTAACAAAAGTAAAAATATTGCGGATGGAATTAAAATGACATTGTGTGGTTCCAGAAAATATTGAACCCCCCACCACGGAGGGAATTGAAAACCTTTCTTGCTCTAGCGATTAAAGGAAAGCGGTTCCTTGGAATTGTTATTAGTCAATGGGGGAATAAAAGCGGAAGAATTCTGGAGTGATTTAAAGACTGCAGGTTAAAACATACACAAGGCAAGTTATAACCATATATATATATTCGATCGAATTAAATTGCGATTTGTGTATTTATAAAAATCTTATGAAGTTTGGCATCAAGTACAAGCGTTTCTGAACTCGGACAAAAGATTTTCTAATTATTTTTTGTATTTTTCAAAAAACGTCTTTTCCCCTCAAGCTTCAAAACTTGGGGTTGAGGCTTCTCTGCGGGTGCAGCTTATACACAGGTCTTTACGGTAGTTTTCTGAAATTTCCAAGTGTAAATAAAGATTTGACTTACATGTTCATAAGGACAAACATGATAATAATAGCCATTAGACTAAAAGCTAACACCTACTACAAAACGTAAGTGTCAACAAAAGTTTAAGTGTCAAGCCCGGGCCTGTAGAAGTAAATGCATGTATTTGGCAAGTGAGATTATATACATTTATATGGACCGGTATATACTGTAAGTATATTAGAAATAAATTAAGTGAGCTGATATGTGCATGAGATATACACATTATATACAATATAATGTTCATCTATAGATATAAATATATATGTGCAGCAGCCAAAGAAGAGTAATGTGTTTTTTTTCAGGATCTATTGGTGTATTCTTGATGGGGCAGACTGTAACAGACAGTTCATCAATTTGCATTTCAAAGAGTGTGATCCAGCAGAAAAGCAGTTTGTGACTAGAAATCCCTTCACAGGTGCACCCATGGTGTTTATAATGGATTGTAAGGTACGTACATGTAGCTGGTATATATGTGTTGTAGTTCAAATATATACATTGGTTTAAATATAATATGGCACCCTTACTACTGCATGTATTCTCTTGTTCTCACATCAAATAATTGCCAACAGAGGATGTGAAAAGATGCAAAAATGGACTGATAAATGATCTTGAACTACAGAAAAGTAACTCAAAAAGTTATCTGATAACATTTCTGTTTCACTTTGCCGTTTCCATGCATGCCTGACATTAGGGCCACTAACAAGCAGATTTATTAAAGCAAGTTAACACTTCACTCCAAGCAAACTCATTATCAACACAATTGCTCACTAATTTGTGGTTTTTAGGGCTAATCATTAAATTAGGATTTTTAGGGCTTAAGATCACTGAACAACAGTTTAATTTTCTTTGAAAAAAATCAACCATGAGTTAATTTTTTTTTAAATTACTGATTCATATACATTTAACCCCATGTATATATTTAAACTACAACATATACACACATGTACATTACTTTCTTTTTTACATGTACTCACCATTTTTATAACTCGTTAATTAACTGATAAACCATGCCATGTAGTTTATTTGAAAACTTGCTTTTTATTTCTCAGCATAATTTCAAGAAAATCAGAAATAATGTTGAGAAAAGCAACACAAGCAAGAAACCGAGGTATTTGATGATTGAGGGGAAAAGTATAACCTGGAAGATGTTCAAGGAAGCCTTTCACTGGGACCAGTCAAGCTATTCACTTCCTCTCCATGAAAAGCTAACTCCTCTACACTTTGAATTAGACCCAGCAGCAAGGATGAGAAATCACCTTGCTGAAGATGTACTGGACAACAAAATGCTGTTTTTAATGCAGGTATCAGGGCTCAAACTTAACTTCTTAATCCACTAGCCTGCTACATGTATGATATTTTCCACTAACAAAAATCAGGAAGGTACTGGCAAAACGAAATGGCACAGACTCATATTGTATACATTCACAATAATATCACTAAGCCTACGTCTTATCCGTACTGAACCCCGGTTAAGTCTGTCTGCTAACTAGTGCTGGAAAACTTGTTCTATACCCACAGCAGGCACATACCTTGATTTGAATACTGTCACTAGTTAGCCTCCTTTGCAGCCATTCTTATGGTCATTACGCAAATATGCTAGCTCCACTAATAGACCAGCCAGACATTCCATTACAACCGCATGGCCAATCAGAATTATGTTCTCAGAAGCCAAGAACCACTCGCACACTCTCGTCTGGCAGGAAATTGTTAATGGCAATATAGAGGCTAAATTAAACTTGAAAACATGGATGTGGAATTATTTCAATTAGCTTCGTATATACAGGTATTATGTTCTTGGTTTTTATCAAGAAATAAAAAAATATTTTTGGAAGAACTCATTTATTTTGAGGCTGAACTAGTGAGCTTGTATTAAAATGCTGACAAAAGCAAGTCGTTGCTAATTAATGTGTACACCTACATGTACACTGTAATTTGCCTAGACTGGCTATTGCAAACAATGGGGTATGGATTGTTGTACTGGTATAAGCAGCCATTAGTGGGGCTAGTGCATGGCATTACAGTCCTTAGTCACCAATGCGACTTGCAACTAATTTGCAATTCAAAATATCCAGTAAGAAGATGGGTAGGAAAAACCTTTTTTAAAAGTCAATCATAACATGTACTGAAATCAAGGTACACTGCTTGGGGTCTAGAACAAGCTTTCTGTTGCTGGTTCACAGACAGACTTAACTGGGGTTCAGTTTGAATGCGAGGCAGGCTGATCAATATCACTTTAATTCATAAGAAGTACATTTACAAGAAAATATTTTATGTAATCTGCTACTCCATTAGATGCTTCATGTATGGGGCAAGAATTAAACTTACAAACTCTTGTAAAAATGCCACATTTTTTCAAGGTTTTCAGACTCCATACTGACCACTTACATTGTATTTACAAACCAAGGGTTATAATTACTGGTAATCACTGCTTACTACAGGATCACGAATTTGATTGGGTGATTCTCTATTTTCTAGAAATACCGAGACCACAAACTAGCAACCGTTGATGAAGAGAATGGATCTTGTTTGGATTCAGCAATCAAACTTCTTGGCCACACTTCTGGACTAATTGAGCTTTTCAATGATAAATGCCCAATAAGCCACACCAATGACAAAAGACTGAAAAAGCTCCAAAAGTTCTACAGCTTTGTGCTTGCTTGGAAGGAGGAATGTGACCAAGATAACAGTAAATTTATTTCAAGCAAGCTATGGATTGACATAAAGTCCATGTGTTTGGGGTTCCAAGCAATGGTACATATTAAACTTGGCAAATTTCCACAATCAGTCATTAAACCATCTATCGTAAACCAAGACTGTGTGGAAAATCACTTCTGCCAGGTAAGGTCCTGCAACGGCCAGAACACCAATCCAACCTACCATCAGCAAGAGTCCACACAGAACTCCATCAGGTTTGGTCAGACAGTAATCAGTAGGAAAAGCAATGTGGGGAAGACATCTTTGCAATTGTCTGCATGCTCATTGCACTTGCCCAAAAACATTTCGTCAGATCAAAAAGTGGGTTAAATGTATAATGGGTTAGTACTAGCATGGAGATGCAAGTATAATTGAAGCTTGGCCCAGTTTGATTGATTCAATATTTTCACCATATCTTTTTGCTGGACTAATAACTGTAGGTTACAAAAATCAAGCAAACATCTACATTATATGTACATACCTGTATCAGCAGAATTTGTCCTTAATGTGCAACAGAAGATAGTCTAATGCACACCCGTCCAGATTCTGGGTCTGCTTCACTACTAACTACAGCATACTGCCTGCAGTCCACGGCAACAGGAACTAACATACCTCTGTTGGTCAACACAACAGTAGAAAGCCTCTTGGCAAGTGCAGGTTTGTTGAGCCTTGTAAGTTCAGATACACCATAAGCTTGGCACAGTTTTACCAGTTGGGGCTTAGTATATACTTGAACAAGGCCATTAGAATGGTGTTTTCTAATGAAGTTCAACAACCTGCCATTTGTTTCGCTTTTTCAAGTTGTGTTGTCTTTAAGTATTTCCTGTAGAAAATTATAAAATTAACTGATTGAGTAGTCTGCAAGTATATCAAAGTGTTCTCACCTGAGGATCTTGATACTTTGGGTCTCAGAGGGTCAGGGTACTGTACATGGCATACACACAAATCCAGAAAATAGGGACCCTAGCTACATTGTATTGGATATCATTGTGCTCATTGAAACCAAACTATTACTGAAACAAGGCCTAACAACCTTGAATGTGCAACAGGTATTTGACTTTTTTGTTAGATGACTGAACATAATGATTGGTTTGCTTAGATAATTTTAATTAATCATTACATACATTGTAATGTTCTAAATTAAATCATCTTCATACAGCTGATTGAAAACGTTATATTTTAATTTTAATAAATTACATGGAATGGAACACTGTCACTCTTTTGCTTTTGTTTTTGTTTTTTCTGCATCACCTTCTTTCTCAGCTCTGCAGTTTTCTTCAGCCGCTGTGCCATTCTAAAATCTCTAAGGTATTGGCATCCACCCATGTTCACATACCTGATGATAACTTTTTTCAGTAGGTTTTCAATTGTATCCTAAAATCAAACAAAAACTAAGTTAATAGAGAAATTGAAAAGAAATGCAAAACATGAAAACCCTGTATCCATTATAATACTGGCCGGGGTCATACTAGAGGGTAACATGATGTTTACAGCAATTTGTTTTAGTGTTTCCATTGTTTTGTGTGGGACTGCATTTTTGAGTGATTTTAGTGTTAATGGTATAAATATTTTGATTGGATTATGTAATGATTTCAAAGAAAATTTACCATGGCTTTAGCCACTTGCAAAAGGATGATATGACGCTGTTTACAGCAGTGTTAACACAAGGTAACAAAAACTTCATTGTTACACCAATGTTATCCTCTAGTGCGACCACACTCACTATTAAATTGGTTATTGACAGTACTTTATTGGTGACCACAGCATACTTTGTGCTCCATTGGAATACACTGTAAAAGTAAAAGGGTTTGAGTATTTCAGTTTACATTTTATTGACATTGAAATAGAGCCACTTGCTGCATGTATACGTACAATGAACTCAAAATGTCTTCAATCATTATTTTTCAGCATGTACATGTATGTGTGCTTGTATTTGTAAAATAAAAACCATGCATGCCAATCTCCAACCAACCCTCAATAAGACATAATTTCATTGCCTAAAATATACAAATAAATTATTATGTATATAGATATGCAGTATTTCTAATATTGTGCTATTATGGATAATATAAGATAAGATAAGTTAATTCGTAAAATAAATATATTAAACATTCTACTTGGTTCTAAATTGTGAAGAATATTAAACATTATCATGTTTACGTTCTCTGTCTAATTTATGTGTCTCATTGTTTAAAGTCACATGACAGACATACTTCAATACTTGTATGTTTTTAGGGACTACCTACCGTATTTACCCGTGTATAAGCCGCACCCCAAGTTTTGAAGCTTGAATTTAGGAAAGAAACGTTTTTTGAAAAGTACAAAAAATAATTAGAAAATCTTTTGTCCGAGTTCATAAACGCTTGTACTTGATGCCAAACTTCTTCAAAAAAAGAATAATGTTTTGTTGGAGTTCATAAACACTCGTACTTGAAGCAAAACTTCATCAGATTGTCATAAATAAACAATCACAACTTTAATTCGATCGAAATTATATGGTTCAACTTGCCTCGTTATTTCTTGTGTATTATTTTAACCTGCAGTCTTTAAATCACTCCAGAATTCTTCCGCATTTATTACCCAATTAACTAACAACAATTCCAAGGAACCGCTTTCCTTTAATGGGTAGAGCAAGAAAAGTTTTCTGGCGAAACAATACTTGCACGAGTAGGTCAGGTCCGCCATCTTGGATTTTCATTAACTAGTGCCAATCTCCCACGTGTAAAATTGCGAAGAAGCCTGGTTGTTTAGATGCATGCTTTGACAACCGCTGCGAATCAGCGTGTTTTGGAAGGTAAATAAGCTTAATCACGTTTAAATATTCTCGAAATTCTAATATATTAGGTCTAAGGTGGGTCTTAGAAGAGTTTTTGCTTTAACTCTTTGAAAGTGCGTGGTTTTTTTTCAATGATTTGAACCGGATTGTAATATACGCACCGTCGCATGATAAAAGCTTCATTCAGGTTCATGAAACATGTATGTTAATGTGTGTTAATGTTGGGTCTCCTTTCTAGGTGTTCCCGTAGATAAGCCGCATCCCCGATTTTGAACGAAAATTTTGGGTGAAAAGGTGCTGCTTACACACGAGTAAATATTGTATTTATGGTGAATTTATATTGGTTTCTTACCCTTTTCTCGTTTACATCCTTGGATGGAAAGCAAGCAATCCAAAGTCCCTTTAATTCCTCATCTGTTACCATCTCCTCATAGGCACTGGTGACCAGATTTTCTTTGTTTTCGAAAAGTTTGGTGGAATTCATCAGGTTGACTCGTAGTTCTCAAGTATATTAAGGCCTGGCTCCGGGGATTGAAATACCCCCCGCGACGCGCCATGCTTTCGGGACGATTCAAGATGGCGGAATGCTGTTTTGAAAGCGTACTCAGTGGACTTCATTGTATGTATTTGCCATTTTTAATTTGGAAAAAGGTTCAAGGCGTATCTTCTAGAAATGAAGGTGAGTAAATTTTTACTGTTTGCATTATTTTTACTATTTGCATTACACAGATTTAGAGTGTGTATATTTTAATTCGGCGACCATTTAAGCTCCCCGTTCGTAGTTCGGTGTTTGGGTTTTAAGCCGGAAATGTTTGCCCTCGACCGCAGATCAATATATTAACATCAATACTAAAACACATTATGGAGACATTGCTTTATGTCATTGGTTTTCTTCGCTCACACTACCTTGTGCTGATACTGAAGTTTCAATGTATTTTTTTCAAACAGATTCTCCTTACATGCGTGAGTCAATTGTCTGATTTATGTATTAGGAATATGTCTTTTGATCAGAGTAATTGGAAATTATTTCCTAAACTGCATCAGAAACACAGTGATCGTAAGCTTATTACATGTGTAGCTTGATTTTAGTTTTTTTTATTAGTAAGAGAAGAGTTATATTTGTTCTGAATGGACCATTTGTTTGTGTTTATTCTTCAGCTGTTACAAATTTAAATGAAACCATGTTATAAACAAAGAGGTCTTGGCGGTATTACATGCAGGATTTTGTGTAAATGGATACAACCGAAAGGTATTTCAGACACAGATGCCATCTAGAAAAGTGTCAGTGCTAGGCTGATAAACATTTACTCTTTATATATTTTTATGTACAGTACTCTTGTATGTGTACAATGTTTGGCATTTTTCAGTACAGACTGGTCATGTGTAATGCAATATAATATGATTGATACATTTTTACAAATGCAATTTACTGGTCAGTATATAAATCTGCAGACTGCAGACCTCAGACTGAGTAAAATCTGAAGCCTCTGAATTAAACAACCATGGAGGCTGATCAAAGTCAGAAACCGGCTAATTCTCAGATCGAATTGGAATTTAGCGTGCAGACTAGTATAAAATGCAACTGCCATATAAAGCTAGGAAAATATTAAAGAAATGAAAAATATATAAACTAAAAGTATTACCTCCGACAGGTTCTTCCAATTCAGTGACTTGCTATTAAGTGTCTGGCGCAAGATGCCGTAATTTTTTAAGAAGCAAACTGAGTAAAACATGGACCTAAATTACAATATGAATTGATTCCTTGGAATTATTTCGTTTTCATTCTCCCAGTTACTCAAATTGAAAATTGCCATAAATGCTCAGAGAAATTCTAGCATAACATACATGCATGAAAACCCATAACATGGACACGATTGTGCAATTTGAGTTTTTGGTATTTTAATTAGCAGTATCCGGGAACCAGTTCAAGGAAGGCATTAACATGTTTTCTGGATTTTCTTTCATAATTTTCTCTCATACCATGCCATTAGTCTTCCAGTGAAGGAATTTTATTTTGAGTCACGGTTTTGTAAATGAACTATTGATTGACACTTTCACACAGGTTAAATAATTACCACCATAGATTGATTGTTTACAACCCTGATGTAGCCTCATTGCAGGCTATTTGGTTTTATTTTACCAGGTTTACAGGAAATTAAAACCGAAGAGTCACTGAATACGAAGAATGGAGGTAATAATTTATATATTTTGCATTCCTTTAAAATAAATATCCTTAAGCTTTACAATGTGTATGGCAGTCTGCATTTTATACCCAGTCTGCAGTCTGTAGTCTATAGTCTGCAGATTATACTGACCGGATATTTACATAGTATTTACACATGTGTGCTTCATATAAATATTTTGGTCTTTTCATATTTATAAGCTTTAGTACTCACAAATAGATATCTTCTTTTCGTATTAACATTAGCATAACAATTAAATAAAAATGAAAAATATATTTCCTAAATGATGAAAATATGATAAAACTATATAATTCTTCATGATCAATTCTGTACCTCTGGGCAGTAATGTGACATTTAAAGTCAATAATTATATATACTTATTTCATTTTTGAGACATTTTCTATTGTTATTTGATAACCTTTATTTCACTTAGATCCCAGTGAATTTCAATATATTGCTCATTAGATATTCAAGGCTTTTTTATGGAGGTCTTTATTTGATATAAAGACCTTGAATATCTAATGAGCTATATAAAGGCTCTTGAATTAACAAATAAAGAAGCCTTAGCCATGTTTTATACTATCATAAAACACAATGGGCATTTGAGAACATGAGAGAAAATAATGTTAAAGCACAAGCCAAAGGCACGTGCTTTTAACATTTCTCGAGTGTTCTCAAATGACCAGTGTTTTATGATAGTATAAAACATGGATTTAAGGCTTCTTTATCTGTTTTATAATATAGATTTACGCACGCGATGAAAGGAAACTGCCAGTTTAAAACGATAAAACACAGCAAACCATGTTATATATTCTGATAAAACATGGCTTTTTAGCCAATCAGAGCGCGTGTACTATTGTATCTATATTATAATACCTAATAGTCTTTATATTGAAATTAACAGTCTGGAAGTGAAATAAAGGTTATCGAAAAACAATGAAATAAGTCAGTTAAATGCCTCGAACCTCAGTATTTAATGCTTATAATATAATGTAGACTGAAAAATAAGATCAGCTTTGTCCTGTAGCCCTATACATGCAGTCTATTTATAAATGGACCGTAATTTTCCACAGCTGTATTTGTCATTCAAACCCGATGGCACTACTGCACAAGAGGAGGCTTTGTCTGCTATGGAGAACTGCATTGGTGATCTTAGAAAGTGGATGTTCCAGGATAAACTTAAAATCATTGATGATAAGACTGAATTTTTAATAATAGGTTCGAAAAAAATCCTCACTAAACTCAATGATGGTTGTCATATACGGGTTGGCAGTACTGATGTCTTCCCTTCGCCTGTTGTCAGAAACCTAGGGTCGTGGTTCGATTCGCATTTAACAATGTCCACCCAAACCACTAAGTCTTGTAGTGCCTCATTCTTTTATCTTCATAATATTAGACGTATTAGCAAGTACCTCAGTCAGGATAGTCTTACTACATTAGTTCATGCTTTTATTACCAGTAGGCTGGACTATTGTAATAGTTTACTATATGGTTTACCAAACACTGAACTTTCCAAACTACAAAGGGTACAGAACGCTGCTGCCAGGCTTATCACTTCTACTTCTCGATATGATCATATTACACCTGTTCTCTATGAACTTCACTGGTTACCCGTTAGATTCCGTATTCAGTTTAAGATTATTTTAATTACTTTTAAAGCATTAGCTGGCCAATCTCCACAGTACATTAGAGACCTTATTACGATTAAGAAACAGCCGCGCTATCAATTACGCTCAAATAATGGTGTTCTACTGAAGATCCCTAGTGGGAGGCTTTTGCGTTCATTCGGTGATAGATCTTTTAGCGTTGCGGCTCCGACTCTATGGAACGCTCTACCACAATATCTGCGCAATATTCAGTCGCTTAGTCTTTTTAAATCTTCACTTAAAACGTATCTTTTTAAATTAGCTTTTAATTTATAGTCTTTTTATAATAATTTTAATTGAGATATTTTAATGTATTTAATTAACTTTTAATATTTTTTTTAATTATTATTTTCTTTTTTCTTTTCTTTTTTCTTTTTTTTTTCTTTCTTAATTTTTATTATTCCTTTTGTAGTAATTGTAATGTAATGCGCTTTTGATCATTTTATGCGAAAGGGCGCAATAGAAATTATAATAATAATAATAATAATAATAATAATAACTCTGAAGCTTTATGTAATTGTGTTTTCTTTACTGCCATTTCCTTGTCATGCCTGGGGGAATCACCAGTAGCTTCTAATTCTATCCATGTCTTTGTATCATTGTGTGCTTGTTTGTACGCTTTTAGTGTCATTACCTGAACTTTAGCAAGGTGTGTTTCAAAGCGTTCAATGTTATATCTAGACTTTGGGTTGTGCTTTAAATTTTGGTGTAGTTTGTCATAGGTAAGGACTTCCTCACAGATACCCAATATACCCTCCAATGCTTTTGCAGTCTTTGATACAAGTTCCTCTGTTTTTTTCTTTTTGGTTGGCAGCTCTTCAGTCACAGTGTTGCTGTCATTAACATGAGTTCTCTTTCTGTTCTGGGTAGGCATTAGTTCTTCACACATTTGCATGTCCTTTTCGATGACCACAGCTGTTGATGTGCTGTCAATTTCTGCTCTATAATCTTGCAATTCGATATCTGCTACAGCTAGTCCCTCATCCTCCTGCTCATCTTCATACATGTACATGTAGTCATGGCTTAGATCTGAAGTGGCTAGTACATGTACTTGCTGTTCAATCTGAAGGTGGATATTGTCTTCACAATCTGTGTCAGCAGCTGAGGACTCTAGGGGTTGAATAGTACAGCACGCTTCAGGTCTATGCCATTTTCCATTCTCATCTCTCAATTTCGTAGCAGGAATCTTCACCCCCTTTGCCAGGCACTCATTCCAACAGATCTCTTGCTGGTCTTGCTCTTTCCTGATGGAGGATGACCGGAAGTGGTGAAGCCTTGGTCCTTTGACTTGGAAGCTGTCCTCATCTGGCCCATCATAAAACTCAACACCATCATCACTCTCCTTCCACCATACTCCTTCTCCTAGCTCCAGAAAATCTGCAATCAATTTCATGTGAGCTGCCCAGTCACCAGCATACATCTCTAGATCACTTTTTAGCAAAAAAGTGTTTTCCATCTTTGGGAGACACTTTGCCAGTTTACTGATCTCTCTCTCCTCCTTTAGAATGTAGCCAAGTCCTGGTTTTGTTGGATCTTGTTTTACATGAAGAACTGCATTCTTTGAGAGGTCTTCGATTCTCTTGCTCCATGTTTTGGACGTTATAGTAGAGAGTTTTTCGAAGAGCCTCTCAAACATTTCTGCGTTTGTAGATCTGTGGGAAGCCAGGCGTAGGAGTTGGGGGGAGTGTGTTACACAACTGTGAAAGTATATGCCAAACAGTTTTCTGTAGGTCAGGCTCTTTGGTGGTGTGAGAACTCTTCTACACTGAATGGCATGTCTCCAACACAGATTGTGTAGCCTCATAATCATTTTTGGTGATCTTTTTTCATCCTGTGAGTAGAAGATTTCTATCATCTCACAAAGAGTTACCAGCAGTAGTTTAATCTCTCGGTTAGCCAGTGGGTATAGTACAATAGTAGTAAAAATCAGAGTTTTTCGGTAGTCAACTCCTCTGAGCTTCTCTTTGCTTAGCTGCACAGCAAGGATCTCCTTGAGCTTTATTAGGGAATCAATATCGGTAATGTGATGTGGCAGTTCATGCAAGATGTTTTTTATGTGATTCATTGAGCAGTGCAATGCCTCAAAACACAGTACCTCGTATGACTCCAAATTCAAATCTCTCACAGATGCTTTGTTATTCAGAAGTGCAGGAAGCCTTGTTGTACCACCCAGTAATTCAGACAGTTCTTTCTGCAACTCTTCTCGCTTTCCCTCCCCGGATCTCCCTCTTGCTTGGAGCTCAGCTTTTAAATCTGCAACCTTGAGATTTTTGTAAGGGTGGAGGGTATCTTTCTTCCCAGCTGGGCCAGAGAGGATCAATTTCTGTTTTTCCTCCAGGGTTTGGTATTTCCTTTGAAGGGCATATTCCAGGTCATAGCTTGAGTTGATATTTGCATCACAGCCAGGGCATCCATAGCTGCCACCATGCTGGGTGCCATCCTCAAACTCTGCTGCTGGGTTGTCACCATTCATGAAGCGCATGACATCTGTGACTTCCACACCAGCATCTGTTTGGATGGGATGCTTTAACTCTCTGAGATCCTCTTGCCGAGTTGGCACAAACTGGAGTTGGTCTTCAACAGTGGATCTGCTATGCCCTAGTATATAAAGATGTGGCTCTTCTATGGTAGCTTGGATATCTACGGTTTTCCCTGTTTTTGCAGCTACCTCTTGGTTTGTAAGGTGAATGGCAGGATCGTATAGCTCTCTTACACAGAACAGCATGTGCCCATGGTTGGCCAGCGTAGAATGATCATGCCAAAGAAGCCAATGCCTTTGTCGTTGTATTTTTTTTAGCTGCTCCTTTAATTGCTCCACATCTCCACTTGTGTCCTCGTGAAGTTTGTTCAGTTCAGATACTATCTCATCTTTAGTTAGATTATTGTAGTAGCTGTCATTGTTTATTTTTAACAGTTCTTTGTTTTTTAGAAGGGCCTCTTTTCTTATTTGTTGTAGTGGAATTTTCCTTGCACAGACATTTGTTTTCCTTTGCTCAACATCACCTTCTTTGTTTACTATTAGCTTAACTACCTCTGTCTGAACCACAGGGACACCAATGTCATATGTGCCATTCTCTATCAGCTCAGTGATTCCATCTCTAATGTTCTGGTTGGTGTGAGCAACAGGAACAGATATTTCCCCTCCATTCTGTTTTGTTAGTGCTCTCCTCACTCGGAACTCTGAAATGTTTTAACAATTACAGATAATTGTGGTCAACATTAGCCACTAATACCAACTAATATTCAATTGAATTGTTAATTTTTATGATTTGATATCATGGTTTTCATTATTTGATTATTGAAACAGTAATTTTAGGGAGCGGTCAGTAATTATTGGGAGGGGAGCGAGGGCTACTAAGTTTTATAAATTTGGATTAAAATATATTGACCTTCCCCTAAACTTGTGGCCTCCCTCTATACTATACTATATACCCTATGTAGTATTATATTGATAAATATGTTCTGGATCGACATCGGTAAATTGGACTCAATAATTGGACTTATATATTGTTGTTGTTATCCTTCTTCACTTACCAAGTGATGTCAGTTCTGTGTAAAAAATAATTACACATTCACTATTTATCAAATACTTGCATGTTTTTTAATCACATTTTATATAATTATTAGTCACATGCTGCACTATAGTACAACAGTGTTGGAGATGTAATTAATAAAGTACAAAAATGATATATTTTGCCAACCATTTGAAGCATACAAAATCGTGACCCTGTGCTAAAATAATGTGACCCTCCCCAAACCGGCAGCCCAAAAATGTGACCCTCCCCCTAAAATAGTAGCCCTCCCTCCAATAATTACTGACCACTCCCTTACCATTTATTATTCAAGTGGAGCCTGTCTACTTTCTTAAATGATTTTGTATTTCCAAAAACAATATCCACAGTCCCCATGAAGAGTTTTTAATTTACAACTCCTAGCTCACCTCTGTAAATTCTGTTATGTTCCAAAAATTATATAATAATTTTAATATATGTAGCCCTCTGACCCCCCCTGTCTGCATTTGAAATTTCCATGGGAATATTAATTTAATAATAATAATAATAATGAGATTAATCATTATTAATTAATAGCATTTTTGTTTGGATAAGTATTTACATAATATGTTAGGTCCATTTACCTTTTGAGTTAATCTGGTTATCATCTGCACTTGCAGCTTCAAAACAAGAAATATCAACTCCCTTTGTATTATGTAAGAGACTCATAAGTATTTGACCTCCATTTGGTGGGGTGGATTCTTGCCCTTTGTGTCTGATATGATACTGTCTGGCTTTTTCAGACCAGTTTATTGGATCATGAGGCCACTCTTTCACATCAACTAGAAGTTGATCAATGTCTCCTGTAATGTTTGTAATAGCAGGGGCATGAGACCGTTCCCTTATTTTCGGTGGAGTTATTTTAGCCCTTTCAGTGGCTTGTTCTATTGTTTCAAAAGATTCTGCCATTCGGCGACGCTGTCTAGCACTGTAGGACTCATTAGAGCTTAAATGGACACCAGTGTCATTTTCATGGAACATTTTCTTTTCCATATCTAGCTTACTTTGCCTTTGTTGATCCCTTTTTTTCTTTCTTTTTTCCACAGGAGAGAGTTTTCTTTCAAGTGAAGCTTCAGGGACTAGGACTAGTATCTCACTTAGTGACTTTCCAAAATTTTCTTTGCATTTGTCATTATATGTTGAATAAATAGCTTGTCCAACTGACTTAAGTTGTTTCTGTGTTGCTTTGATTCCTAAAATTTGGGTAGTATGCCTGTTTGCATCTGCCTGAAGCTCACCCAGGGGACCACGTTTGGCTTGAAGGCACGTTTTTTTGATTGGATAAGTAGATTGAAGTTGTGAATTGAACAGTAAGCAAGCCCTACAATTTGTGAGTGAGTGTTCCCTCTTTGTTTGCTTGGTTATGGTCTTGCCTCCTGTCCAGTTTCCCATTGAGAATCTTGATAGATAGGCTTCTTTCTCGCTTTTATTTCTCCAGTTCCAAATTTGATTGTCAATTATCTTGCACACTCGGTTGAATTCATACTGGCTGATATGAAACTGTTGTGAATATTCCTTGAAATGTTCACAGAAGAGTTTGTACCTTTCCTGTAATAAACGAGCACCAAATTTGGCAGTACCTTCACCCACAGCTCTTTTTATCGAGCACAAATTCTTAGTTTCTCGAATACATACTCTGGCCCAAGCACAATCAGCCTTCGTAGACATTTTACTTCCACGAGGAAGCACTCAGAATGCGCTGGTAGTTTCTAAAGAAACTGTTTGTGGTTTTAACGTAGAATTAATATAATTATACGATTTGACTTATGCAGGAAATTCTGAGTGAACTAGCTCGAGACGAGTTGGAATGAAGATTAAACAGTGTAACATGAGCCTATAGCTTTTATCCCGCGCGGACGTTACGAAATTCCCGCCTAAATGCCCAAACGGTAAATAAACAGAGGTTGGGGCACTTTATTTCAACAATTCGTACTGCCTTACACACCTCGAACATTACAGGCTATTTACTGGCTAAAAATGCTTTTAAACAGTTCAAATGACATTTTATTTCTCATAAATAAGAACTAGAGATATGGGATAATAGTACACTTCAGTAAAAAAGCGGTCAAATTGCTTGTATTTATGAAAACATGTCGCTCGTAAAACTACTATAATCGAAGCTTTTGGTCCGCCATTTTGAAAATTACCAATGTTTTACTTCTGGGGGAGGTAACAGAACCTAAAAACTATTGTTCTGGCTTGTCCTGTGGGTGAGTGAAAGGCACTTTTGTAAAATGGGTACCAGTCTTCGCTCGGTAAAAAGACAAAATGGCGGCTATTCGTGAAGCCTGCCTCATACGAATCTATTTTGCAAAATGGGGAAGATTTAATCGCATCTAAACGCAGAAAAAAAATCCCGGTGAAGTAGACTGAGTTGTTTTCTAAAGACTGACGTCCTTTAATGATGGCCAGCAAGCTGTTAGCTCATTTAGTTTTATCCAAAACATCCTAAATCCGTGAAATATGCAAGGACACTTCGTTTGTCGTTATTAATGGACCTTTGAAACCTACTGTGGACAGCCTTAAAAGACATCTTTATTTCAGCTGGGCATGCATCTTAGTACAAATGTGGAAATTTAGTGAATCTTCTGTGTTTTTACATTCCCCATTTCTTCACTAACACATCATACATTTTTATGGTATATTATATTACGTATTAAATTAACAATAGTTGCTATAGCAACGAAATTTGAGGAGGACATCTTCCTAATGTTCCTTAGCATTATCCCAACGTTTCATGGCCTTACTAAAAAATTAAGGTACACATTTTGGGTAAAGAATAAATTAGCCTCGTTTTCATGCTCAAGTCAGGCCTTAACATACTTGAGTTGTTCCATGTACATGAACACCTTGAAGCAAAGGTCTGAAATATGGACCAGACCTCTTTCTCTAAATTGTCCTCAAGTGTTTCTGGGTAGCTGGCGGTGGTCTCTAATCTAGCGTAGGGAATTAACAGAGAGTCTTCGATTGACATACAGTTCTCAAGCCTGTCTTTGACTTTCAGCAATGTCTGGTGAAACTTTGTCTCAATGTTGTTCCATATGTATCTTCTGGAATTTTCCAGCACTCGTCTTACTGCCCATCCCCCAACATGTCTAATCTTTGCCTTTCCTGGTCCTGCCATCTCTTCAACATTGAGGTTGATAGGTTGGTCTTGTTGTTCTGCCTGGTTTCTCATAACAACATCTGCCATGTGACCTAGGTACTTGTCGTACAACTCCAAAACAAGTTCACATGCAACTGCCATTTCAGGGAATCTTACATTGGTACTCTGAAATAGGCTTTTCTGATAGACCCCGAATATATCAGAATTGAGAAATTGGTGTAGCCTTGCAGTGGCACCAGTGAATCCTTCTCGTGCTATATTTACTATCACATCTTCAGGATTCTCAATAATGTGATCTTTGAAGAGGTAGTACAGGTGATACCAGATTATATTCACAAAAGCATTTACCTGCTCATGAGATTCAGGGTTTGCAAGTTTTTGCAAACACACATTTTTTTCCTGGACAAATTCATCTTGCGAATTTTCCACTCTCTTTTCTTGCAAAAGGAGCCTTACATCGAGGGATGGGGGTGGCCTTGACAAGTTCGATTCTGGCTTGTCTAATTCGTCATACAGTTCCATGATGTCAATAACAACACCATCATCCTCATTCTGAAAATGCGATATAGCTGGACCTTCATGGAATTCAATAGGGTAGGTAAAATGGTCATCGCTATCGTTTTCTTCTTCTGAGAATCTTTCTGTTACTGTAAACAAGTGATCTTCGTCATACATAATTATGTTATTACAGCAGCATGACAGATCCTCTTTGACTTCACCTGGGTCGGTGGAGTTTTCCCTTAACACCCTTGGATGTGGGGGTAGAATAAACTCAGCCATGAAATTTAACAGCTGGAGGTGTTCTGGTGCCCTGACCCTTGAGATGGCGACATATATAAGCCCAGGAACGAACTCAGGCGAGCAGTGGACTATCGCCGATGGAAGAGTGAGTCCCTGCGATTTTTGGCACGTTACTGCATATGCCAGGACAATAGGATATTGACATATGCTACCCAGAATGCTGCCATACTTGTCCCTTTTGAGCCAGGTCTGTCTTCCAATAAGGACAGGGCCGACATCAGAAAATTTCACCTTTAGCTTATCGCCAACACACTCTAGAAATTCCCCTCTGCTTCCATTACGCAGTACGTCACTGATGTTCCAAACCAACATCACCCGACAGCCTGGTTTCAAACGAAGAATCGTACTGCCAGGCCAGCTCATCCCACGAGTTTCTTGTTCACACTCGGCTTGGAAGTGAACTTCCGTTTCGTGAATTTTTTGAAGAGCTTCCCGGTTGTGCAAAGCTACTGGTAGTTTTGTGAAAAATATATGAGTAGCAGTAGTTTCCAGTTCGATTATATCCCTTGATAAGCTACTTAAATATTTTTCACTCTCTCGGGAGCACTTACCTACTCGCACGTCCTGTAGTGCCGAGAGAAATTCCTCGTTCATCTGCCGCATGACCTGTGTCAGTTCAAAGCGATGGGGAAATGCCCTTTTAAAAACTGGCGAATGAAACAAGAACATTCCATCATCGAAACAATTGGGGACAGGACGAAGCTGCAAAAACTCTCCCACTAGTATCATTTATTTGCCGCCAAACAGCATCCTTCCTTCAATGTCAGTACTGAGGCGGTGGTGGATGGCATTGACAAGCTCCAGCATGCGCTAACTTGACATGCTGGCTTCATCCCAGATGAGTACATCGTGATTCTCTATTCGGTTGACAACCAGACCTTTCGACCAGTTGTTCCCACGGTAGGGCAGCGATTTGCAATCCATAGTGTGAATGAACTGTAGAAGCAACACCTGGATTGTAGACGGTACACGCTATCCCGCTTGAGCATACGACAGCTACTCTTTTGCCCTTCGAAGTGAGAGTTGAAATTATTTCTTTCACTAGAAGTGATTTGCCAGTCCCAGCCTGACCGGTAACAAGTACATTGTGACCTGCACAGACAAATCTCACGATCTCAGCTTGTCCAGCAGTTAAAATCAGGAGAATACATATACTGTCGACGAGAAATTCCTAGTAAAATCCCGAAAATCTACAGTTCTTTGAACATTGCTGATGTGCGAATGACGCGAAAGGCCGTAAAAGACTTTTCCCTGCGATCAGTGATGTTTACATATTTCTCGCCACGCGATTGGTTGTTTAGTACAATGGGTTATCGAGTAGCTAACTGTGGGGACGGGGGAAAGTTGTAGACTTTGCAAACTGTCCCTCCGCTGGAGAGAGTGATTTTTGACAGCAGGCCTGGCCGCTGAGGAGATATTTGAACTTCGGTGGCGAAGCTGTTAATCTAAGCATTACGGCAAGAAGAAAGCTATGGATTTCACATCGAAATCGGGACTTTTCGAAGGGTTTGGAGAAAGATTTTTGAAATCTGAACATTTGTGGGAGAAGTGTAATTATCGGCCTTCGTGTGAGAAAGGAAAATTTGGCCACAGGACCGATTTTCGTGAAAAAAACCGGCCTCGAGTGCAGGGATGTCTAAATCTGAGTGTGCTGCCTTGTCTCTTTCTTAGGGAGAGGAGATCCGAAAAGGAAAATAGGCCCAAATCGCTAATAAACGACAAAAGACAACATATAGAGCAAAGGTACGTTTATTTCAGTTGATTTTAACCTATCAATAGTAGTAAATACACACAATTAGAGCTTGGGTTGCCTGTGGTATCACCCACTTCTGAGGCAGATAGTCAAGCTTGCTACTATGGAAACAGAAAGCGAGGGAAAGAGTAACATCAGAATGTTCTGGAGTATTCTCAATGATGCACTCAGGGAGTTATCCAAGAATGAGTCCTACAAATTCAACCCTAGTGGAGTGATGGTAGATGAGGGAGGTGGTTGGTGGGCCTCTATTCCATATGAATTGGCTGGTGGAGTTATCGACAGAACTATCAGTTGTGAGAAACACTGGAAATTCACTGTGAAGAGAAATGGAACAGCTATCCAGGCGACATATGGTGCAGACATCAGTGAGGAGTTTGTGTGTATTACAAATGGTACGTATATTTAATTATCATTCCAATATTTAGCTGCCAAATTGTTTTGTTTACCAGACACAGCTGTAAGTATATTTTATGGTTTGATTTTTACAATTTGTTTTTGCAGTGGTGCTATTATTTTTCATTTTCCTATTTTATAATCCACTATTTTATGAAACCGGAAAAAAACAAAAACTATAATCTAGGTCTTTTTATCAGTGTTTCAAAGGTTTGTATCTAGGTAGAACTTGACAACTTTAATTACCTATAGGCTAGTCAAATTTAATCTTTTTCTGTAATGCATTCATTCATTTGCTCTGCAAACACAATGTTGATTTGGTGGAATGGTACAATTTTAAGTTATGTTTACATGAATCTACTTACCCCTCTTCTGATACATCAAAGAACAGCAGGTATACCATGACACATTGCGCCTTTTGTCGACCTCCAGCTCAACACATTTTTTGTAACAACGAAGTATTTTTTTTAATGTTCCAAGTCACACCTTGGCTCCATCTCATCCCTTTCCTGTTGTTTATGTAGGAAACAGTGACATCACATGCAAGCTATGCAAGTGTTTCTGAGATGGAGCCATGTTCAAATGGATAGCAATGCATTCTTAATATATTTTAAAGCCTTGGATATGAATGGCCAAAAATCGTTTTGCTAAAACTTTCTCAAAACGTATTTGAAGGCATTTTAAAGGCGGCAACCCCCAACATGTTTGACGTTGCCAAAAACCAGCTGGAGACATTCCAACATAAGTACCACATGAAAGACATAGTCAATTGGTGGACGTGGTGGGGAAAACGCAAATGCCAGGTATTTCGTGCATTTAGACCATCGCTGAATGCTCCCAGGGCAAATCTGGCAGAGAGCGGCCATTTATCTTGGAAGAACAGTGGCATTGTTCACCTTGATCTCCTGGATGCCGCAAGACAGGATGTTGCAGATAATATGCAGTTGAGCTCCAATTTACGTGGATATGGGCAGGGCACATACAGTGGTAAGGGGCCAGGTCAAGCTCAACTTTCCAAAAGAAGTTATGCGGAGCAGGAGAAACGGGCTCAGGATTTCAGCAATGAGCTCATGGAATACATGGAAGATGAAGGAAATGCACCTCAACCAAAGTCGTGTGAGACATTTGTTGACGAAAGAGCCTCACACAGGCATGATCCTCCAAACAAGTCTGGCTCCAAGAAACAATCATCCAAGACTTCGAGCAAACTAGTGAAACGGCCATGCCCAATACGGAAAAACAGAAGCAGAAACTTCACCAGAGTCTTTGACATCGCCAAAAAAATAAAGTAAAGAGTGAAGTTGTCATTAATGAACATGAACGGCATTTTACTTTGGCAGTTTCATCAGGAACAGGCTCAAAGCAGCTGCAAGTGGTCCATCTCGAAACATATGCTGCAGACAAGACCAAAATGTCCAACATGCCACAGTGAAATAACAAATGGTGATTTGAAAATCACATGTGATGCAAGGTGGACACCACCCCACAAGAACAAGGATGACAGGAGCATTACTGTTCCAAGAACCTTCCACTTCTGCTTAAAGTGGGAGTGTGTTAGTGCTAACCCTCCCCGAGATAGCACGATAAGGGAACTTCCAAGGGCATTCACAGTTGACTCAACTGTGGATTACACGCCAGACGAGTGGAAAGTCATCACCTTTCTTGATTCCCCCTTGTTATTTGACTAAATTAACAAAAAAATACGTTTGAATAGAAAATATGTTTCGCAGATCTGCCTACCAAGGTGATTGAAATTGTTCTACCTTAATGAGAACTCATAATTTCACAGTTGACCACTTTAAAAATGGGTAAGGGAGTGAGACCAAGTGTACAAAATTAATCTGATTGCGAAATGAACATTAAAATTAACTATTTTCTTGTAATTAACTCTTCAGACTCTTTGAAACTTGGCCCTCAGTTCCTTAAACAATTCTAAAGTGACAGTTGCCCTGTGTGGGACTCAACCATAGTTATTGTTACAGTTATCCTGTGTGGGGCTTTACCATACTGATATTCAGGGGCGTAGCCAGGGTCCCGTTTTAGTATAGGCACGAGCAACCGAGTGAAGCAAGGGTGCCATCTAGGGGGCCGTTGCCATTATGAACCTGGATTGGTTTTGTGTAGGCGCGTGCCTTTTTGCCTTAAGGCAGATACGCCTCTGGTATTCGTTACTGACTGTGTGAGACTTTACCATAATGGTATTCGTTATATACTAGTACTTACTTTGTACTTTTATTTGATCATACCTTACATTATGCATGTAGTACTGTTAATGTTGTTGGCACTAAAACAAAATATGCAACTTAAACAACCGTAATGATTCGGATAAGCGCTCCCCACCCCCTCTCTTGCTGTATGTAAATGCTGCCTAGTACCCAATTATAAAAATCAACAATATCAATCTTTGATATTTTATTTATCACTTGCAGTATTATTGTTCCAGATCTTGTTAGATTGTTATTAAAGTTCGGTTTTCTATGGACTCAGATTGCAGTTGTTTAAAAAAAAAATGAAATCAGCGCCCCCTCCCAAATAATGTCCCCCCCCCCTCAACCCCAAAAATGGGTGCTCATTTGAATCATTACGGTAATGAATGTTTACTCGTAATTATTGTTCCACTGAGTTTAATAAATTTAATAATTTAAATACAGAGAATACACAGGAAGTCGTAAAATAAGTCCCTCGATGCATTATGTTTTTTTTTTTTAATAAAAGGTTAATAGCAAAGTGACAAGACATCTGTTGATAATTTTACTTAGAAACTGGATATCAGGCTGAGGATAGTTTTTATTGCACCATCGGAGCCTTTTCCCGGCATAGGCTACATAAGGGGCCGACCATTTAACTTTTTAGGGGTGGGGTTGGTGATTTTGAAAAAAAAAATCCTGCAAGCTGGGTTTGGACGAAAAAAATAACATGCACTGATACACCGAGAAAAAATATGTTTACACCCATCTCGAGTGAGTAAAAAAGGTAGCATGGCGAAAAAAAAAATCACACACAGTGCCTTCGCAGAAAAAACATTATTGCGTATTATGGTCCTGGAAACCCCTCCCCCCCCTAAAAAGTTAAATGGTCGGCCCCTAAGCATTAACTCGTTAAGAACTGAGCCAAAAACAGGAAAAAATGTAGCGTTTCATTTTTATTTATTTTTAACAAAAACTATTGACAGGAATATGTAAAGCTGTACCTCTTCTTAAAGCCTGATACATAGCCTTTCTAAGTTTCACTTCACTTTGTCACTCAGAAGTTAATATATTAGCATAACGTAGCATAAATTAGGAGAACAATGATGAACATTTAAGACTAACTTTCATCAAGCCTTTTTAAACTTTGTATCATAATAAAAGTTTCGAATAAAAAAGTAACCTTGATATGTTGGAAACATATACAGCAACAATGGGGTGAAATATAATGAAGATAATTTGTATATACTGCTGTTCAAAACTGTACCTCCTAAATAACAATAAAAAAACCATACTTCAGAAAAAAAGTTTTGATGGCAAAGATATTGAATTGTAACCACAAATGCTGCTGTACAGTTGTAAGCAGATCTGTATCTGCAACATCTGTTCTCCTGTACCACTTGAATTTATATTTGGGGGAGGGGGAGCTCGATACGTTAGTGTAATGTATCCACGTTGGACCAGCAAACTATTAGTGCAATAACATAGAATGCCACCTTCTCTAGAATATGATCCCTACTTCCCCCCACCCCCACCATCTAGAGGTCACATTTATCCGAAGAAAAAAAAGCAAGAATGCATGCAATAAATAACAAGAACAATAGATAAAATATTACAACACTGTTTTTATTTTTGCAGTTTTTATTGATGAGTTATAAACTCAATAAATTTAGGGCCTCAATATATATTAATTACTGCATAGCATAAAACATCTTATCAAAACAAAATTTGTTTGTCTCACAACTTTACATATACATAACAGAAAATAGCTAATTTGCATATTCCACGAAAAATTTAATATTGTCAAATGTCGACAAAGCAGTGTCAAAATAATATTTTGACAAAATCTCAAAAAACCAAGCTACCAAATCGCAAATGAATACATGTACAGTCATTTACAGGTACAGTGGGAGTCCGGGTGGCGCAGTGGTTAAGCGCTTCGCCTCTCACCTCTGTGGCCCAGGTTCGAGTCCCGGACGCGGCGCCATATTTGAGTTGAGTTTGTTGGTATATCGCCCTTGCTCCGAGGGGTTTTCTCCGGGTTTCCCGATTTTCGTCCCTCCGTAAAAACCAACACGCTAAATTCCAATTCGATCTGTGGATTAGCCGGGACCTGGCTTTGATCAGCCCCCATGGTTGTTTCAGGTCTCGTTAGAAATTCAGAGTGGAAACTATACAGTTCAAGTTCTTTTCAAATAAGACCCCAATAAAGTCGTGGAGCACACAATATAAATAACTTTTTTTGTCAAAATTGAAAGGACGCCATGGCCCACGTGGGATCACATTCTCACTGAGAGAAACGCGCTAAAATGGTCATTTAACCCCAGGGGTGTAATGTAACGCCACGTGAGCATCCTAATTAACTTGGCTATATATTGTATGCCCATCTTAAGTCCATGTAGTTAGCAGAACTCGGTCAGAAGACGCCATCCTTCTGACGAGCAGCATGGCTGACCAAAATCTCCATCCCGTTGATGCTCAGGCTATAAGGAATTTGGATCCTGCAATTCCTGCTCCCCAAGGTCCTCCTGTTCTTCGGGCACAAGCCGATCCGCCAGCTCTCGACCAAGTTAACGCGGAGCCGCGCGAGGTAATATACAGAGCTTTTATCTTCGGTTGTTTTCTCAGTGTTCTCTATTTGTGTTTTAGCGGCCAGTTTTTTATACTTCCCTCGTTGTTGAGACTTATCTTTCACTCAGTTTTACCTTTTCCTCGGGTACCTTTTAGGAAGTTTTCGCCTTCAGCGTTCAGTAATTTGCGTTCATGTAGATTTCGCGACCAGCTTGTTAGTTCATAGTGGTGTTTATTGCTTTCTCTTAGCATTCCTACCTTTTGTTTCTTCATTTATCTTTTCATCTTATTGTGTAACTTTCGTCGTTCGGTTATTTACTCCCTGCTTCGTTGCGTTCCATTATTTCTTGCGTTAGCTAGGGTATACCTATTCGTATGGGGTATGTTTCTTGTTCGTACCCGTTGTTCAGTCTTTTTGTTGTCCACTCTTGGTTTGTTGTACCGGCCTGTTGATCAGTTAAACGTTGTTTGTAACCGGCTTTATCACGTGTTGGACTGACCCGTTGTTCAGTCGTCATATTTTCCACTTTCGGTTTGTAATTCCGACCCGTTGTTCCGTCGAACAATTATTGTAATTTTATCAGGTGCTGGACTGACCCGTTGTTCAGTCGTCATATTTTCCATTTTCGGTTGGTGGTACCGACCAGTTGTTCGTTCAAAAGGTTGTTTGTAATTTTATCACGTGCTGGACTGACCCGTTGTTCAGTCGTCATATTTTCCATTTTCGGTTGGTGGTACCGACCAGTTGTTCGTTCAAAAGGTTGTTTGTAATTTTATCACGTGTTGGACTGACCCGTTGTTCAGTCGTAATATTTTCCACTTTCGGTGTGTTACACCGACCCGTTGATCGGTCAAAATTATTATAATTTCTTAACACGTATCGAACTGACCTGTTGTTCAGTCGAGTTTGTGGTACCGACCAGTTGTTCGGTCAGACGTTGTTTGTCATTTTATCACGTGTTGGACTGACCAGTTGTTCAGTCGTAATCTTTTCCACTTTCGGTTTCTTATACCGACCAGTTGTTCGGTCAAAATTGGTGATTTTCTTAACACATGTCGGACTGGCCTGTTGTTCAGTCAGGTTTGGGGTTCCGACCTGTAAATGTTCGGTCAAACGTTGTTTATTATTGTATTATATGTGGACTGACCTGTTGTTTTACCAACCCGTTGTTCGGTCAAAAGCATTTTAATTTTTTGATCACGTGTTGGACTGACCTGTTGTTCAGTCGTAGTTGTTTCCATGTTTGGTTTGTTGTACCTACCCGTTGATCGGTTAGAATGGCTATACTTTATTTCCACGTTTCTTTGTTGTTTATGATATTTGGCCTCAAGGGCGTAGGAGGTTATGGCAATAGGACTCGAGGCCCTACCTCCGTGGGACCTACGATTTTATGTCCTTATTGGAAAAGACGTAAAGATCTAGCCATTTGCAGTGTTGTCACCAAGGCAGCACTCAGTTATTTTCATACCCTGAGTGCTGGCCGTGTCTTGTTTAGTTCTAGGGCCATTCCGTCTCCGGCTCTATTTGAGCAGTTTGGGGCCCTATCCTATAGCGTATTATAGCCATATATATTAGTTTTCCGCCTTTTCCTTACTCGCCACATCGTCAGCATTGCCGTCCCTCAAGTACGGGTGTCTTATGCCTTTATGCCTCATTGAGGTTGCTTGGGGATCGACAGAGCTGGCGGGTTGCGCTTTAGCCTCCTGTTACATTTCATGTTTGCACTTGGTCAGTTTCTCCGTTTCCCAGTATTTAGATTGTGTGCATCGGGGGGTTAACCCGCCCACCTGTCGTTTCCCAGGCCTTACTGGATTTTTGCCCTATTATACCGTGATTTGCGTGATTTTGCTTGTTCGCTTTTGTGCAGCAATTGGCATCCCGCCCACTGGCGATTTTTGAGGCCCATGTATCCTTAGCCGCGTTAGAGAATCTATGCGATGAAGCGATGCGTGCAGGGGATGTCAATTTAAAACGCTACCAGGCCATCCTTAGGCAGTGCCGCCCGCTTAGGGAGTCCCCTGACCTTACGAGGCTTGGGGGATAAGGAGTGAGGTGCAAGGTGGCTTCATCCATTGCCCAGGTTATGAATCAGCAGCCACGACTCAACCCCAGGTTTTCCCCTTACTCCATTCCTTCCCCTCCTATTACATACACCGCCGGTAGGTCACTTCGTGGCCGGTGCTTTCAGTGTGGTCAAGTCAGAACACCCAGAGGACATGCAGAGTCCAACCTTCGGGTAGACGTGGGAGACGATGGAATTGTCAGTGCATGCCCGTTGCTTCCGGTTGTTAGACTCACTCAAAGAACATGCGTATCGCTACCCTGGACTGGTCGCGGTGCTAGACAGTATCTCACAACTAGGCGTTTATAGCATCTCGCTTCGAGGCTATTATGTTATCTGTTTATTTGTTGTGTATTGCATGATTCCTTGGATGCAATAAAATAAATATGTCTTGGATACTTTGGTTCTTGTTTCAGTCCTTTGTCCTATTATTTACATTCCTTTAGTTGGCGAGTTATTGGCCATCCCATAACCCCTTTCGTTTTTTTTCTCTCTTTCCCTGGCCTCCTTTTAAAAAGGCTAAAGTTCAGGTGTTGTTCTCTGACATCCTCCCGTCCTCGGTATCTTGGTGCGATATCACTGGCGCCTCCCGTCCCCCATGCATTTCAGATTTACCAAGATACGTGGCCTGTTCTCATTTTCAAACTGTTATGGACGACAAGAGTGGCTATGACCATATCCGTCTTACAAGAGAGAGCTCCGAATATTTTGGTCTCGAGTGGACGGCTGGTTTTTCTGCTATACCACTTTACCTTTTGGTTGGAAAGGCAGTGCCTACATTTACCACACGACTGGTTTAGCGGCAACTAGTTACATCAGGTCCTTGTGCGTTCCTTGTTCTCAATACATTGACGACAGACATTGGTCAACTTGCCCCGTCGTCTAAGAACCAACGGGTCGCAAAATGGTCTGGTTTCCAGCTTGCAGAGGCAGCTGCGTATATCGCATGTCACACCCTAGTAAACTTGGATTATTTTATCGCCCTGTCCAAGTCATTCCTCACCCCATGTAAGGTAGTACGGTACCTCGGCATCTTGGTTGACTACCAACGATTGACATTTATTCTTCCAGTAGAAAAGAGAGCTCGCTTCGCAGCACTTAGGGATTCCATCCTTGAACATGAATCCATTTCACTAAAAACCTTACAAATATTTTGTGGCAAGGCGAACTCCTTCAGTATGGCAGTTCCTGCGGCTAGACTATAATGTAGAGAAGCAAACAGGGCCATATCACAGGCTGGCCGAAGAAAGTTCAACCTTCGTATCTCGGGCGATCTGAGAACTGAGATCGCATACTGGGGATTTTTAGATACTTGGGAAGGCTGCCTACCGTGGCACAGGGAAGGGCATTTTATGGTGTCTATTTCCGCCGACGCTTCTAACACCGGTTGGGGAGCAGTGGTATCGGGTCCGAATATAGTCCACCTTTCACTATTCGAGACTACTGGTCGTTTGAGGAGAGTAAGCGACCCATTGTTATTCGCGAGGCCTTTGCTGTGCAAGCCGCATCTCTTACCCTACGGAATTCTAGGGTTGACGGACATGTGGACTCGAAACCTGTTGTACAGGCGTGGAATAATCATGGCGAACGGAGCAAGGACCTTGTGGACGTTATAAAACGCATATTTCAGTTCACCCTCGAGGCCAATATCAACCTGCGCCTTATCTACGTCGCCCCCAGGGATAACATTGCAGATGCTGCTTCCCGGGTTCTCAGTCCTGCTGATAGTATGTTGGCGCCCCAGGTATGGTCCAGGATCCAACGTCTTTTTGGACGTCATTCCCTTGATTTGACATCTCTCGACTCCAATACTTCAAGGGGCCGGTCTGAATGAGTTAAGACGCGAGCACGGCTACCTGTTCGGGGCTTTAAGACTATTGAACGTAGTTTTCCCTATGAAGTTTGTATACAACTAAAAGAGAATGGTAAATTCGAGCATCCTGTATGCGGCTAGTCTCCTCCGCAGCCGTGGCGACGGCGCGTTGCGTGACTGAGATCACCACGGCTGCGGAGGAGACTAGTCTACACATCTAGTTTAGCGAGCATCCGAACAAAGGCCTAAGACGGCGCAGGAGAACTTCAAAATTTTGAAGAACAAGAAAAGTTCAAGAGACAAGCTATCGTTACAGCTAAACTATGTGACTCCATCCAGATAATTGAACAGCAAAACTAGTGTCATTTAAAAATAAACGCACAGGAATCCCAAATTTTACTGATCGTCTCCCTTATGTGTATATGTACTGTACATCGCGGCGGACTTGCCCACATATTTTAATTTTTGTAGTAAAACTGATAAGTTTTTAAAATTAAAGTGACTCGGCACTATGACTCGGACTCGGATTTGACTTGGCCAACCGGTGAACTCCGCTGGCTTCGTTCAAAAGAAATACCGCTTTTTACACCACCAGACTTCCCAGTTGTGCCCACATTTCTTTTTGCACTTCGTGATTCAGTTCGGCCCGGATTTGTTCTATATTTTATTTACCCTCTTGCCCGATTTTCTGCCTTATTTCGACCTTCAAACTTTGATACTTGTCGGTCCCGGCAAGGATCAAAGCGAACTCTTCGGCAGATACTACGCAATCACGTAGGGCTTTTGAAACGAGATCACGAATATGATTTACTTTTGCTTTGGCTAGCGTCGTAGTCTTTTCATGCTTAGACACGTTCCGTGAGAGCCTTAGAATCTAGAATTTAGAATCTGATCAAGAGTCTCAAGTTTATGTCATTTTTGTACACATCCCTTCATTACGAACATCAGTAGCGAATCAGTTCACCGGCTCGCACATAGCACAAACTATATACAACACAAAACATGCTAGAACTACATATATTCACCTATTCCGAGGTAGCCCGAGTTCAGGCCACTGGCGGCCTCGAGCTCTTATTACTCGGCGTTTCGTTAATAATATTGACATGACTGTTAAATATAGTGTGTTGATTTAGTTAGGAGTGATTTAGAACATTGATTGACAGTTTGATTAGGAAAAGGCTTGTATGATCGAATTTCTGTTTAGTCAGAAAATTAGTATTGAGAAAGGACGTGAAAATTCAAGTACGCTAACCAGTGAGCTAATCTGCAAGAAGAAACGGAAGAATCATTTATGACCCGCCACAGAAGTAAGTAATTATGAGTTAATACTATGTGTGATCAATCGAAGATAGTATGTTAGAGTCAAATACACGCTGAATCCACGTATGTTACGAAATAAGAATTGTACTGCTTGAATTTGTATTTCAGAACGAATAGCTGAGTATTAAACCAAACATTGAATATATTATACGGTTCGTGGTGGTCTGATTATGTGTGGCGTAAAGTTCTAAAGGAATTACTGAGGAAACATTCATTCGATTTCTTTGGGTTGTACGGACGGAGAAATTCCTGAGGAACAGATCGCCGATCAAGCAGGCAAACATATGGCAGGAGACGATAATTTGGAGGACCGCCAAAGCGGCACTCACAAGATATGGCAAGGCATTAAACAACCTGATTGACGGTAAACGGCCGGACCAAGAGGTAAGAGATGCCCTAAATAAAGTTGAAGTAGCCTACGATGATTTGGTGGTGAAACATGAGAATAGAAGACGACACGGACTTTGAAATTGAAGAAGATTGGATGGGAGAATGTCAAGAGACATTTATGGCATGAAGTCCTTGTAAAAAATGTTCAGCTTGGTCAAAACTGTTTTTCAAATACAGTTTATGAAGTGCACATGCAATCTGTCAAAGACAAGTAATAGTGAGAAAACATCAATCTGTATCACATAAGGAATTAATAATTAAACGCCGGATGGAAAGGCATGCTACAATACAGCCGGCAAAGAAAAGACAGCTCTTGGATAACAGAGCTAAAATGTATCAGTCGATGAATTCTGATAAAAAGAAAGAACTGATTTCTAAAAATAGTGAAGAGTACAAACAAATGTACAGGTCAATGGACCCTGAATAAATCTATAAGGGAAGGTCCATACTATCTTTGCTAAGTCTGTAATAGGGGACTGTTCGTTAATTATGGCTAAGGGGGGAGTGGGACCGGTGTTTATTTCTAAAAAAGACATTGTAAAAAACGTACCCACCGTATTATGTGCAAAACAAAATCTGTACCCCTCCCTCCCCCCGTTAGATCTGAAGCTTTCTCGGTCCCAGTTCACTCGGCCAGGTAGTGTATAACGCCTGGGGATTATTGTATTGTTGAAGAAGCAAGATGGAAAGCGAAACTACTGAACTACCGAAAATTCACGTAATTCCAGAGCCTGTTAATGTGACCTGGGCCGAGAAACGATCACAAATCAGAGAAGCATCTAAGGTGGGAGTTTTTCTGAGTAAATCTCTACAAGAATTGACACGAGAAATTGTATTGTTAGCCCTAGAAGCTCGAATAAGAAACTCTCGTGGCTTGGCATGTAATAGTGCCAGAGGTCTTCGTATGATATTAGAAACCATGATCTATGGGGGAGAGCATTTCATATCTTTTGAGGAAGCATACCACTAAAAATGTACCCCCTAATTTTTTTGCTGAAAGAAAAAATGTACCCCCCATTTTCGAATGCTTAGCAAAAACGTACCCCCCTATTCTAAACACCGCCCCCGCCCCCCCCCCCCCCCCCCCCCCCCCCCCAGCCATAATTAACAAATATGGCACTTTTTACTACGGTGGCCCACAAGTGCAAACCTCTTTTGTCTGAAATCAAAACTCTTTTCCAGAAACTGAAACACGTTTATCCAAATATTTTCTCTCAAAACAAATCATTATTAAAAAAAAACGATTTAATAATTTAATAATTATCTGCATCTTTTTAATCAAACACAATTAATTTATTAGTGCCAGTAGTGTTCGTTGCTGTGGTACTTGTGTTAGCAAGTACGAGGATGTGACTGTGAAATTTTGCACCAAATGTGGCGAAATGCTACAATTACCCATATCGCTTGACTTGGCTTCAGAAAAGAAACTCGGGAAAGAAAGTTCAGCAACCCCAACGATGTCACTAGCCTTTCAAAGCTGGCAAGGAGTCAAACAGGCATAATTTGTTTAAGCCATCAAGTTCTAAGAAACCTAAACGGTCTGAAATGGATGTGACAATTCGTATTGGAGTTTTCAATTTGGATGCAGAGACAGGAGTGTTAAAACCACAGTGGGGTAAGACACTTCCTCCGGCAGTTGATAGAAACAGTACGTACTCATCCATTCTGGGAAAGGCACTTACAAAGAGGAAGGCCCATGATGAGATTTCAATAAAACATCTCAAGAGGAAGAGTTTGAGCTATTATATCCAGATGGTTCACAAGCAATATTTTTGCCTGGCGAAGGGCGAAAGTTTTTTTCATTTGAGGGAATACAAAGAAGACCTGGGTTTACCTTATAGCCGAATAACTTTATATCTTTGCTCAACTGGTGACATTGCTGGTTGTGAAGCTTGTGAAGGAAAGACTGAAGTCAGTGAAGGCGAAGCAAGTGGAGGCGAAGCAGGTGAAGGCGAATCAAGTGAGGGGCTTAGTATACATAAGGAGTTTTCAGTGAAATTCAATTCAATTCAATTCAATTCAATTTATTTTTACACTTTTCCAGGAAATATTACAACAATGTAACTTAGACTAACTAGAGACTATAGGTAGAGAAAAGGAAGAACAAGTAATTACATATGAGTGTACAGTGGCCAAAGTAGCAAAGCTTTCGAGTTGGCCTCTGCGACATCAAGAAATAGTAATATAAATTATGTGAAATTATTGTCTAAGAAAATTCAGACCAAGCAGCGTGTTGGCAATTCGGCATGATGGCAATCAGTAGAAGGATAGAGTAGGTAAAATGAAGAAGGAATTCTATGTTTGATTTTCTAACAATATTTTTTTGTAGTCTTTCTTAAATTTCCATTTTCCCAATTGTTTAGTGTTGACTGAAATTTATTCCCATACCCTAGTGGCAAAATATCGAAACGAAAATAGCCCATAGTTGGTTCTTATTGCTGGTCTGTACACATTATCTCTTAAGGAATATCTAGTATCATAGCTGTGGACAAGAACATTTTGCAGTATCAATGGAACATTTTGTTTATTATAAACAATTTTATAAGCTAGGACTCCAGTTTTTATTTTAATATATTATAATAAGGTCTAGCACTTTCACGATTTGGAACAAAGAAAAAATACTTCTAGTACATTTATTCTGATTAGTTGATAACCTAACCAATCTAGAGTTATAGGTATTACCCCAGCTTATTAATCCATAATTTAAATAAGGATAAATCAGGGTGTAATACAATTGTTTTAGTATGTGTAAATTAAGATGACGTAATTTATTGATAACACCAATATTCTTTGCAATCTTGTTGCTAATCTGCTTAATTTGTGGCTCCCAAGTGAGTTTCTCATCAATAAAAATTCCAAGATATTTAAGTTTTCCGTTCTAAATTTTTAATGTTAATGTCAACTGTTTTAGTAGAGCAAGTAATAATCATATAATTTGTTTTCTTAAAATTTACGGACAATTTATTTATGGCACAATATGTAAAGACTTATGTTAACTCTTCATTCATAATAAGATTCAAGTTGTTTGGGGTCTTTACTAGAATATAATACATGTGTGTCATCAGTAAAGATTCAAAATGATAACTTACTTCTTGGAACAGGTCTAACTGGTGCATGCTTATCTATTGTGATTTTAAGGGTACTTATTGCATTGCACGTTTCAAAACGCAAGAAAAAATAGGCGATGTCATGGCAGGAACGGCAATTCTGAAAATTAGGGGATTGGTTCAGAAACGAGATCACGCAGTTTCAGCTTTACACAAAGAAGCAGTGTGTTTCTTCACTACCGACGAGGATCGAAGCGCCACTGAGGTTGGAACACACCCTTCAGCTAAGCAAACTTCGAATGGGCAAAAAGATATTAAGAATGTCTTGCTTCCTTTAAACTGGGAGGGACCTCCAGATCAACTACAGCAGGCGAAAAGGGTACGGTTAAATGTCATTATCTCTGGGATCCGGAGGTCGTACGAGAATTCTCAAAAGATCGCCAAATAAGAAGAACAACAGCCAAAACTATATTGAAAAGACAACTTGAAACTGGAGTTATAAGTTGTTTCAAGTAAGAGAAGGGGCATGAACTCTGCTGTAGATATGAAGGCTGGAAAAGGATGCACCCTGTTAATGCAACTTTCCTATTGGAACAGGCCAACAGCAAACCGAAGTCGGTGTTCATACCAATGGAACGTTCTATACTCGTGCATGGCAAACGTATATATCTATGTGGTGGAATAAAGAGTTTAGACCCTCCGTGCGAAGAAGCAGATTCTCATGCAAATAGCCCTTACACTTGCCGAAACTGTGCAAAACAGGATATCCCGAGACACAGACAGAGCGGTAATTTGGTTAACACCAAAGACAGGTTAGGATTAAAGGGCTTTTAAGATATGCCAGAGTCAACGAAATAGAAAATGCGCTCAAGAAAGAGGTTCAAAGATGAAAGTTGGCGGAAAGGCAAGTGGAAGAGTTGGCATGAGTAAAACCCTCTCAACCTGAATGGGAGCGCAGTCTTATGGACTCATGCCTAAGTGGTGACGAGGAGAAGCTCATTGTTGACTTGATCCGGCTATTTAATGCAGGCATTTCCAAGACTAAACCAATCCAAGTCATGGTCGTAAGAAATCTGACCTCCAAGCTTTTTAAGGCCGACAATACACACTATGTAGAGATGATAAAGGACATTAGTAGCCTTTTCAGAAATGAGTTCGGGGCTACGAATTATTCTTTATTGGCGGACATTGTTGGCTTGACCGGGGTAACAACAGCTGCAACTCATAGCAAGGAAACAAGGATAAATGCTGGTTTATATGACCAGGTATTGGACAAGGTTGAAATTGCGTTAAAAGGACTGCCCGTTAACGCCGCCGGTGATGGCGCAAGAAGCCAGAGGTATCTCCAGCCCCAATTGTCAAATGATGGCAATGTAATTCTTCTTGGAAAAGCGTGGAATCCAGATGTGCAGAAATGGATGGCAAAAGATCAAATTCCACGTCGAGATGTCTCGAAAGGGGATGCCGACGATTATACCGCATTAAAGATAAGTGTTGAGTAGGTGATTACTAATGATTTGCTTGCAAATAATGTTTCGATCCATAATCTTATCGCTTTGGGATCCATGGAGACGCCAACTTCTATTTACTGTATGTGGCCTACTCAAGATAAAGGATATGTAGCAAAACATACGTCTGCAATACAGGGAAAACCGTAGAAAAGAGCGTCATTACCAGGATACAGGAGATGTTCGAGAAGATCCTAGTAACCTCCTAACGTATTCCACTGATTCTGCAGGTTTTTCATTGTCAGTTGCTGTGAAACTGATGACGCCAACGGACGTAGAGATCAACGATGGTGTAATTTTTCTTGGGCTCGGAATAGAGGAAGAACGCTATCTTGCCCATACTACTGGTTCCTTCCAGCAATTGCCTGCCTCGATTACGATCACGAGCAACGAATGTTTCTCAAAACCTCAAGTATTAAACCAGAGAGTTAACGTTTTGGGATGAAAACGGCAAAACATCTCATCTGGCAAGTATTCAGCAGCTGTATGACTTGAAAAACCGTTGCCAGAACATGGGATTGGATTGCGGATTCAACGCCACCGATCTTGTGCTTGTCTATTTCTGTGACCAAAACTCTGATGCATGTGAAAGACTCTTTACTCCCCGAATTGCAGACCTTTCAGACAAGCATGTCCCAGGCTCTCAAGCGACAAGTTTGTACATAAGAGCAGTGTACGATTTGATAGAACCTTTTCGTAAGCCAGAGTTTGGTTCACCAGCGGAAATTCAAGAATATGTTTCCAGTCCTATAACAGTTTTTCGCTTGTGGAGAAAGGTTCTGGAGCTGAAAAAAGGCCGCTACATTCGAAACCTGGTGCAAAGTGCGATCCAGCCAAGCATGGAAAGTTTCTCACAACTGGTGTTTATAATACCGCCGAAATTTTCTTCGCAGCTCCTAATCTATGTCAACTTGCCATGTTTCTTCATTTCAAGAATCTCTGATTGGCTTTCAGCTCTCCCCACAACACTGGAACGAAATCAACAGAAAGGATAATTAGTTTAACGCAAGGTTAAACTAACGAACTCTAGTCCTTGGATGCACAACCAACATTTGTAGACATGCTTGTCAAAAGTTCTAATGTTCAGTTTAATCCTAATGCGAACCAGCATTTGGCACAAGCAGGTGCAAAGGTAAGGTCATCCAAGAGGAGAGAGAGCATTTGCCTTCAAGAAACACGAAGAACGAACAGAAACCCAACTACAGTTATCCCTAAAGTCACCAGGAATTTAAAACACAACAAAGAGAGGCGCATTACAGAGAGTGTTGGGCTGGTCAAGCAATGTTTGAAATGTCCATGCCCGCTGAATGCGTCGAACTATAAAATCGAGTGGCTTTTGGGACAAGGCCTACACATTTGAACACCCCAAAGGAATGGTAGTCATGGACGGTAGGTTGCCTGATAACTACAACATGTTGCAAAAATCATACGCACAAACAGGACGCCACAAAAGAGGAGGAACGTGATATTGAAAATGATTATGACAGAGCATGAAGCACCAGAAGCAAATGACTGTGATGAAGATGACAAGAACAAACGTGCACTAGATGTAGAAGGGGAGCTGGAAGAGGAATGTGAGGGTAGTGGAGCTAATAAATGGAAAATAAGCAAAACAGTTCATGGGAATACAGCATACAGCCACATCAAGCAAGCTGTAAAGCTTCTTCTACCAAGGAAATATATATCAAGTTGTCGTCACAAAAAGACACTGGGCTGCGACATATCTTCCTGGCAAAGCACCGCTGGATCCACAGCATGATGTTGTAAGGTTCTGCAATGTTGCAAGATTCTTCAGAAGTGGTTTCAAGCTCAAAGGTTGCGGTTCTGTACGTATTCGTTGTTCTCTATACGAGCGCTCAACCCATTACTGTACGTACCATGTACAAAGTGAGGTTTTCCTTACCAATTAGAAGGTTCCTTCCTCAGTGATAGGTCCTGTGGAACTCATTCCACTGGAGGAGGGACCTAAACAGTTTTACCGACTCCATCTAGAATCCGAGAGGAAGCTTACAGATATGGGATATGTTCCAAGAGGAGATAAATCTGGTAGTTCGAAACAACCTTACTATGAAACTGGTGCAGTCAACTCTTCACAAATCCCGGTAGACTACTATGAAATCGTATATGTAGTTATGATATGAAATCATGTTTTCCGCGTAGCACTAGTAGGTGTAAAGAATATGATGTAAAGTGGTATGCTGTAGTGCTATGTGTGCACGCCCTACGAGGGAAAGAGAAAACATCTCTTGGGTCAGAGATTTTTTCTCTTTCCCTCGTAGGGCGTGCACACATAGCACTACAGCATACCACTTTACATCATATACTATGAAATCGAGAGCATAATCGACAGACGTGTGGGAAGGACACTTTAGCGTATGAGTTCAAAGTAAGGTTTAAAGGTTATGGTTCTGATGATTATATGTGGCTACCGGCATCCTACTTTAAAAGCAAGATAAAGTTTGAGTCGCGATCACGATATGGTAGGAAGAGAAAACATACATTAGACCCAGAAAATGAAGAAAATGGAGAAAAACCTAATGCCGGAAAGGCCAATGAAAACGGCCAAAAAAATGGAACAAGAAAAGAAATGGAGACTTTCCCGAAATTAAAGCAGCAAGGTAAACTTCCACGAAAGAATCCACCCACAAAGAGCGAGACCAAACAGCGAGATGCTTCAGCAAGATCAGGTGTTAGTAAACGAAAAAGGGTTGAAGTAAATTCCGATGGTGAAGAAGAGGGCGGAAGCGATCTGCGATGCAGATACAGTATCGTTCCAAAAAAAGCGTAAGCTGTGACCAAAGGAAAGCGAAGTACGTCAAAAAAAAACTAAAAATAAAGGACGGCTGTTTCGACGAAATCTACGTAGTAGTAGTAACAATTAAGTTCCGCCTTCACCCATTCCCAAAGGAACTTTGGCTAACAAATCTGATGAAAATGGAGCTACCTTAATCCGAAGTGATGATGACCTAGCTCCTGATATCACCATGAAACATGAATGTTCCAAAATTTCTTTACCAAATTCAACGAACATCAAAGTTCAACGGGCCACTGCAATTTCCTCCGATCATGATGATGCAGCAGAAAGTGGCTCCGGCAACCAATCAGATTGCACTGGTCATGTGACACATTGCGCCATGCGCGTCAATCAATCTCTTTCTTTGCGGACTTCGAAGCGAGGGAGTGATCTTATTCATCTTCTGTTTCTGCGCTGATAATCCTCGGAAACGAAAGAAAAAGGTTTGTAGGACTGGTTTGTATGGTTTGTATTTCTTTTTTTGATATTATTGAGTCGTTCTCTTCTTACCAGTGCACACAAAGTCGATGGTAGGCTCACCTAAATTCTGACATTCATTGGCCCCATTCACATTTGAGCGAGTAATTTTGAGTCGAGCTTTTTCCGCTGTCACTAATATACCTGAATATACTCAATATACTGTACAATACTATACAACTGAGTGAGAAGTCGTCTCTTGACCAAAGCCAAACTCAAGTAACCGACAAGAGCTGAAGCTGAAACTGTAATCTTGTTTGTCTGTGGAGTGCTGAACCGTGAACAACTAAAAGATCTGCCATGAAGGTAAGATTGAAATCATTGTGTGCTTATATCTGCATTTGTTTGTCGATTCTTTTGCAGTAAGAGAGCCACAGAGAAACTTGAAAAAGTAGTCACCGTCGCCGCCGCAGTAGTTGTTATCCTTATGATCATGATTATATTCGTGAATTTCTGGAAGAATGCAGATAGTTTTGTTTTAGTTTATTGAATTTGCCACATAAATAATAATAATAATAATTACAGGGAAAAAGAAATAGTGGAACTAGAATGGTGCGTGACAGGAGACAGTAACAGGACAAAGTCCCAATTGACAACTGCCCCCTTAACATGTATAACTACGAACTATTAAAAAAAAGAAATAGACAATGACGTAGAGTGATTGCAATAAAACCGTGAAGTAAAAATTGGAAGATAGAGTTAACAGTCTAATAGACACAAGGAAAAAAACAATAAAAATAGGGTCAACTGGTGTATCAGTCTACCAACTATTTCACGGGTTCATTGCAGTCGGTCTAACAATAGCAGTAGTGATAATGAAGAAGTATATATATAGTGGTATTAAATAGGAGTAAACGTTGTAATTACGGCGGTCGGTACGATTAGAGTAAACTGTTGTAATGGCCCAAAAGTCTAGTCTTAGACGATGCAAATGAGGTGCAGTTCTTACAGTCCTGCGGAAGAGTGTTCCATAGATTTACAGCTCTTGGAAAATAGTCTAAAATAGTTGTGCTTATAATTTAACTGGATATGTAAGTTATTAAGGTCGAAATTACGAGTTATGTAACTATTAGTGACTGGACTGAAGAAATTACTACAATCGATAAACATAGTGCCAGATTTAAACTTGTACAGAAGAAAAATGTCCCTAAGTTCCCTACGATAATCTAACGGTAATAAGTCAAGTGATGTAAGCCTGTCCACATAGGAGACATTCCGTGGTGGATAGTTCATGATGAATTTTGTTGCACGCCTCTGGATGTTCTCGATTAGCGCCCGGTGTTTGGCAGTGTATGGTGACCACAAGCAGGAGCAGTAATCAAGTCGAGATCTGATAATAAGACAATATAAGAGTTTTTTTGTCTTTACATCATTGACATCCCGACAAACACGCTTTATTAAACAAAGGATCTTGTTGGCCTTCGAAGCGATTTCTTCTATGTGTCTTGTCCACTGTAAGTCGCAAGAGACAGTGACGCCTAGATTCTTGGTGTATGGCACACACTCAAGCAGCTGCCCGCCAAAGTCGTAAGGTACGGTACAGCTAGGGATCATCTTCCTGGAGATGTGGAGGGACTTGCATTTGGAAGCATTGAAAGACAGAGAGTTGTCTTGGCTCCATTTTCGGAGGCCATCCAGGTCTTGTTGGAGGTGCGAAACCGAACCGGGAGAGTCAAGAGTTCTATAAAGCTTAGAGTCATCCGCGAATAACGCCAGCGATGAACCGCTTTGAACGTAGTCAGGTAAGTCATTGGCGAAGATCAGAAACAGAAGCGGTCCAAGTATGGATCGCTGGGGGACTCCAGATGATACAGGTAGCCAATCAGAGAAGACGCCTTCTAATGCTACACGTTGGTTCCTGTTCGACAGGTAACTTCGATACCACTCAAAAAGACAGCCGGAAATTCCGTAACTTGAAAGCTTGGCTAGCAACAGATGGTGCGGGACTTTGTCGAACGCCTTTGAAAGGTCGAGATATATGGCGTCGATCTCCTTGCCACTGGCCAAGGAGTCTAGCATGTCATGGTAGACCACCAGAAGTTGGGACTCTGTAGATCGCCCTTGACGAAAGCCATGCTGTAGATGGTATAAAGACTGCGACAAGTGGGGAAGGCAGTGGTTGAATACACAGCGCTCCAACATCTTCGACAGCGTGCAGAGTAGCGAGATCGGCCTGTAGTTTGCGGGGAGTGAAGGGTCATCGCTTTTGTGGACAGGTGTGATGTTGGCTTTCTTCCAACTTGCTGGTACAGAGCCCAATGATAGGGACATGTTAAACAAGCGACACAAGCTTGGTGATATTGCTGCGGCTGTAGCCTTGAGGAGTCTCCCTGGGATGTTATCGGGTCCGCAGGCTTTGTTAGGATCAAGGTTTGTTAGAACCTTTTCTACCTAGATACGGACAGCTGTGTCAGAACAGCTGTGCCAGAACAGGGTTTCTGGATGACTGTGGGCTCGTCGGGCGCTGGAGTGAAAACCGAGTAGAAGTAGGAGTTCATCAAGTTAGCTCTGCTAACTCTGTCCGTCACAATTTTTTGACCATCCCGTAAGATATTCGGACTACATCGCAGTGTTGTTGAGGATTTAACTAGAGACCAAAATCGTTTAGGGTTGTCGAGAAGAATATCACCAAGTTTGTGAGCTGAGTCTTTCTTTTTCTGGAACATTAGTTTCTTTGTCATACGAGGAAGATTTTTGAATTTCAACATATCACTTGGGTAACCAGTTTTATGGGCTTTATTCCTTTGCTGTTTTTTCTTTTTGATTAAGTGTAACAGTCCAGAGTCAAGCCATGAGTGATCGTAAGTATTTCTTGCGCGGCACATAGGCACGTGGTCAGAAACGGCTGACAAAAACAGGTCACACCAATTCGACAAAGAGGCATCGACATCATTGAGAATAAAGGCTAGGTCCCAAGGGGTATTCATAAGGACCTCGTTTTGGCCGTTCCAGTTGGCTTCTTTGTAGTTGCAAACAAAGCGCTTTCTAATAGGTTTCTTCTGAACATTAAAGTCCAAGACAAAACTTATGAGCTTGTGGTCTGTGCTGATAATGTCGTCAAAGCCATATATATCACGTACTTTATCCGGTGTGTTTGTGAGGATCAGATCCAAAGTATTCGTGTTTCGTGTAGGGAAATCGACCAGTTGCCACAAGTAGTTATCACGCACTAACTTCGTGAAGCAAGTGCAGATGGAGTCATTGTTGGTTGCAGTGCCGGTTTTCCAATCAACATTTGGGAGATTGAAATCGCCGCATAACAGAAGCTGGTCGAAGTTTGCTTCAGCGGCGAGTCGGAGAGATTTTTTAAGCTCCTTTATATGGTCAAGGCTAGAATCAGGTGGCCGGTAAAAAAACTACAACGAGTAATTTACGTCTGGAATTGGGCCGAAGCTCGCAGAACAATGCCTCAGCGTTGCATTCCAAATCGGTACGTCTGATGCAGTTAATGTTGTTACGAACAGCTAGCATGACTCCGCCACCAGGTCGAGAGACTCTGTCCTGTCTGTAGATAGTAAAGTCCAAATTTGGACCCGAGCAGTTCTCTTTAAAAATCTGAATCATAAAAAGAATTACAGCAAAATCATGAGACTGTTTCTTCAAAGCTGTGTCACATCAAATGTATCAAGATCCTATTTATCATTCTCAAGTGCGTTCTGCAGGCATTCAGTACAGAACAATTTATTGAAAGCAAGGTACATGGTGTGATGGTATTATTGTTCAGGATGTAGCTAATGCTCTAAACTGTACAATTCACATTAGCGAATCTGTTGAATATTTTGCAGAAACACATTATGTTTCTACTGTGCATAGTATTAGAGATCAGTCCATATTTAGAACGACAGGGGAAAACAGTGGTACAAACCAGGATAAATATAACCAAACACCCGTACATTCTAAGACCTCACAGGCTGAAAGGCTTTGCTCTTGCAAACAGTGTTGTGCTGTATCTTTTTATTCTATTTGCTTCTCTACCATAAAGACAATTATTAGTAATTGGAATTCTGATATACTAGATAAAGTAATTGAGAATGGGAACAAGTTTTATCACAAATTAAACTTAGATACATGTAGTCATTGCAGTATTATTGACTGCTGACAACTATTGTCATTCACCAAATGCAAATGGAAACTGTTATCCTTGCTATATATTACAAAGAGCAACCTTGAAGCAGTTGCTAAATCACAAAATAAGGGAACATGGGAACTGCTGCCCTTGCTAATCAATTCAATTATAAATCCCACAATTTATTGGTAAATAAAAATAAAAATTAGAGAAATGGGAACTGCTGCCCTTGCGAATCAGTTCCATAAATCACAATTTATTGGTAAGTAAAAATAAAAATTAGGGAAATGGGAACTGCTGCCCTTGCTAATCAGTTCCATAAACCCCCCAATTTATTGGTTAATAAAAATTAGGGAAATGGTAACTGCTGCCCTTGCGAATCAGTTCCATAAATCACAATTTATTGGTAAGTAAAAATAAAAATTAGGGAAATGGGAACTGCTGCCCTTGCTAATCAGTTCCATAATTCCCACAATGTATTGGGATATAAAAATAAAAATTAGGGAAATGGGAACTGCTGCCCTTGCTAATCATTTCTATAAATCCCACAATTTATTGGCAAATAATTTTTTTTTTAGGGAAATGGAATTGCTGCCCTTGCTAATCAGTTCCATAAATCCCACAATGTATTGCTAAATAAAAATACAAACACAGAGCAGCAACTAGTGAAACGTGTTTACAGTCAGTAATTCCAGATTACCCTATACTTGTTGAGCAAGGAAATGAAATATGCCCCAGGGGAAAACAAACATCCTGTCTCATTAATGTCTGACCACGCCGGGGCCAACCACCCCCCAAAATGTGTCATCATCGGTTGATATCAAGATGGCAGCTAAGCAATTCACCAGGGCTCTTGGGTAGATCTCTCTCCCCAACTCTTCCAGTGCATGTAATTTGAGCCTTTTTTAAAGAGTCTGGGTACTAAGAATGGAAAAATGTCGGCTTTGTCGAAATTCTTGGGATGTTCAACTTTATTTTGGTAAGTAGCTTTCTATGATTTGTGTTCAAATACGAGCATGATAGCTGTGGAAAATGGCGAACGAGGTTCTGCTCAGGACTGGCCGAAGTGAGTATTTCTAGAAGTGATTTCTTTAATGTGGAAGTTTGAGGTTGAAATAAAAAATCATACGATTGTAGTTCAATTATTGTTCCCATTAAGTATATATATATATTCATGCCCTTGCGCGTTGCATTAAAAAATATATATCATGGTGTTTTTAACGATTAGTAACAACAAAAATCTAAATTCTTCTGTTTTTTAAATTATGATTGCAATTAATATACACGTATTTATGGCAGGCATAATGTTTAATGTTTAAAGTAGCATAATGTTTAAAGTAACCAATACTGGTTGTTTCAAGGGGTTGTTATATACCGTAATGATTCGATTTAGTGCCCTTAAGTGCTCTAGTTTCTTTCAATATGTTTTTTTTATAAAAGTCCCTACATGTATTCTAACTGGCATCGCTCTGTATTTGAACAACCGCTCATATTGTAACAAGTGCTCCTGAAAACTGTAAAGGATGGATGTGATGTAAAGTCACGTGGTAAGCTGTAGTGCTAAGTGTGCACGCCCTACGAGGGAAAGAGAAAAAATCTCTGACCCAAGTGGGACTCGAACCCAACGACATCCAGGTTACATGTCTGGCGCTCTACCAACTGAGCTATCAAGTCAGATGAGAGCAATTGTGGGTATTGGTGCGTTTTATGGGGTCACGGCGATTATATATGTATATGTAGTTATGATAGGAAATCATGTTTGCCGCGTAGCACTAGTAAGTGTAAAGGATGGATGTGATGTAAAGTCACGTGGTAAGCTGTAGTGCTAAGTGTGCACGCCCTACGAGGTAACCACACGTACACGATGCGAGCGGCCATTTTGGTGAATGCCATCATGGCTTCTGTTTTGTTTCGCGATCGGTTAGTTACTTGCCTTATTTTCTGCGATCAACACTGACTATTTATCAAGACAACAGCTTGTAAATTTGCCCCGTTAGATCTCCTGAAAACTGGTCTCACTTCTTGTTAGGAAAATAAAATAAAGTTCTAGCTCTCTCTAATAATTTCCCTGTCTCTAATTAAGCACCCCTCTTGAGGTTCAATAATTAAATTATGACCCTGTGTATTAATTCAAATTTCTACGGTAAGCCATATTATGTACTGTTTTACAAGCATGTAAAAAGTGAAACTGAGTATTATTTAATGAGGTGAAAATAGATGTTAAAATTGATCTCTTACCTTTTTGTAGTTTTACATGTATAACCTCATCCTTAACTCGAGCAGATATTGATATCAATGCTCTCTCGGTCAACTCCAATATAAAGTCTCATATTATCTCAATTGAAGAAGATATTGATATGTGTTATCTCATCTCCAAAAAAAAACTTTCATAAATGTCAATCAGTATACAGTTCTTCAACAAGTGTTCTAAAATCTACAATGCGAAAGTGTCTGATTTTAATAGTTACTTTTACTGTTGGGACACTCCATATTCATTCCAGTAGCCATAATTAAAATGTACAGAAAGTACTTCTGAGTTCTTGTAGTATTTCAAGCACCAAACCTAGCTCAAGACTCATGCACCAAACCTAGCTCTCCGTAAAAAAACTCTGTGAACCATATTTAGTGCGAAAAGCCATTAGAAAAGCTGGAAAACATTCTAGACTTTCCCAATAATTGTTTGATTTATCTAAAGCTATACGAAACACGGGCTTCCTGCCTTTCATAGAATACAGTTTAAAAAAAATAAAAGATTAATATTATTAAAGACTGACCAAGTCATAGCTCCTCCATTTTGAATAATTAACTTTTGCAAGGCATTATTGGTCAAAAAGGGGGCAGCGCGATTTGGGGCCTGGTACAAAACTTCAAGAAATCCGTTATTTCTGTGAAAAATTTGTTTCGTTTTTTTTTATTATGGGAGGTGGAGATCACTGTGCGATCTTTGGATGTTCAAACGACCGGAGATATCTTGAAAGTTACACTGTAATGGTCCAGGTTACTTTATGTATTACTCTACTAGAAGGAGTGGAAGTAGATATACGTTTATGTTGTTTCTCGTAGCCATATTTGAAACCACCGACGAATAGATAACTGTTCTGTTCTAACCAACCTTATATTATTAATACCTCTGGTGGACTGATTATTTTATGGATTATTTGTTAAGGTGTGTCATCAAGCCACATGTTCTCCAACTGAAGTGGCACAAACCCCAAGAAACACATTTTGTTCTATGGGAGAGAATTATAAACAGAAGAGGATTTAAAGTAACAAGCAATACCAGGGTTTGTAGCAATCATTTTGTTTTTGGAAAGCCACTCGGTGAACATCTTCATCCTGAACTCCAACACCGTTACATGATAAAATGTTGGAGCAAGGAGTATTGGTAGAAGAGGACAAACGTTAGCGGAGAGGAAACATGGACGTCCGCCATTAAAAGAAAACTGAGAAAAAAAGGAATGACAGCTGAATAACTAAAAAATAATGAATTTGTATTATTGTTTTTGTTAAATAAGTGGGATTTTTCCCCTGTGGATGCTAATAATAATTATTATTATTAATCCTCTAGTAAAAGAAACCCTGGACGTTTTTTTTTTTTAACTTTTCTTATTATCAAATTACTGCCTCGGTGGATGGAGAGCTGTATATTTTGTAGTTAATTTTTAGTTTAAGTTTTTTTTTTCTAACTAGTTATTTTTTTGTTACCAAAACAATTCCCCCTCCCCTCTCCCTCTATTTTCCTACCTCCCCTTACTACTCCCTTCCCTAACCCTTTCTCCTTTCAGTCCTACAACCTACCCATGTCAGTGATCCATTTTTTTCCAAAGACCTTTCGGATCTGAGCTGGACTTGAACCTACAACCAGTCCTATTGTCTTGAAATCTTATTCTGATCCTTATACAATGTAATTATATCCTTGTAGATTCTGTATGATATCCTGTTCAAGGCATCGTCTGCAGGTGATACTGGTTCAATGTGTTCAAATATGAATATCACGAACAATATCAACGCCAAAACAACAAATGTGTTGGACAATTTCAACTACTGTAAAGATTAGGTTGAAATTGAGACAGATACCTTCATATGTGAAGTAGCTATGGATCACTTTTAAGATGATTTCTTTAGAAGATGAAGAGGTTGTACCAGAATGTGTACCGCATTCAACAAAGAAAGAAAAGAGATTGTGGCTGCATCAGCAAGTAAAGGTGATGGTGGAGAAACACGTAACGGAGAAGCAGTCACAAGAGTACAGAGAAATTGCAAATGCTATTAATGCTAATGAAGCCAATCTTGATCAACGCAAGGTGTTTTTGTGTAGTGAATGCAACAAAATTTACTTTTACAAAAAAGCAAGAGAGACACATGAAAGGCGAAAGCATGGTAAATCAGTTCCCTCGAGTGAAAGTGTGCCACAAGAAAATCCTTCGTGAACTTCCTCAAAAGGAGATCATGTTTACAATTATGCATGTGTGCGACTTACTCAGATTCATTTATCTATTCATTTATCTATTCATTGCACAAAATTATAAAGCACAGAATAATAAGAAAGGAAAAATTACAAGGAGCATAAGCTTAAAAACCCAGAGGGTTACAAAGTGTGCTAATGCACCTACAACTAATCAATTTTCAAGCTACTTCTTATTGACAGCTGTGAGTTTAGTTTCACTTTCTTAAAAAGCTGGTCATAATGCACTAAGTTGATATACATATTTTGTTAGAAAGTAAGAGGGGGTCAAAGTTTTTGCATGTTGCACAAATATATTATTACATGTATACATGCAACCATAGTTAATAGAGTGGAATGGTTACGAAACCCGGCAAACTTCAAAGTGGCTATCAGAGGCACTACAATTAATGTTGGAAGGGGGTAATACAAAATATTGTGCACGGTCATAGTTCATTAGCATCCTCTGAGCAACTGAACATTTCTATTGGCTGATTGATTAACATATTGGAATTTCTATTGTGTTTTGTGCACGGTAATGGTTGAAAAGAGCGAACAAAGACATATCACAAAGAAGGTTTCATAACCATTCCACTCTATTAACTATGATGCAACATAAAAGTTAGAACTAAGGGAAATTTTAAAAAAACTTTATAATATCTGCACTAACTTTTAATGTGAGTTCTCACTTTTTCCCCTTTCATTTCCAAGTTGTACCTTAGAGTTTACAGTAATTTGTTTGGATAGATAGAAGCATGGCGCCACCCCATATAGGTGCTAATTAAGTTCTTATGAAAACATAGTTTTAAGGTTACTGGATACCTTCACGGATACAATTTGGCCAAAAAAATAAAAATAAAATATAGAAAGTTCTACATTTTAGAATAATGTTGTAGAAAAAATAACTCCAATATGTTTTTTTACTTCGCGAGTTATTGCGAGTTTACTGTTTTACGAAAATGTAAATAAGACATCCTAGCCGACAATGTAATTAGCACCTCTGGATGTCCGCGGGAGAACTACATCCGGAAATCTGTATTACCTAACATGCCTTGTGAAATCAGCTATGCTCGAGAAAGTTATACTCGATCGATCGTCCTCACACTAAGTTAACTAATTTTTTAAAATATCGTCAAGCCTTAACTTCACATGACGAAGAAACGAAAGTGTCCTTTTGTTAAGTCGTCCAAGAAGCGAGGACGAAAGAAGTTTGAAACGGCCATAATGCCCAAAACAGTTCGAGTAGAACTTGCGGCAAGCGACAAAGGCTCGTGGTTCACGAACGACACAAAGCCAGCTGAACAAAAGCCTGCATTGTCTTTAAACCAAGAAGCAAGCGCAAGCGCAAGTAAAAAGAAATTACGGCACTTTGATGTTCCCGGCCTATCAAAAGAAGAAAAACATTCATTGGGGGACTCGGAGTCAGAGGGGGAAGAAAACGAAGTCGAAGATGGAGAGCATTTCGCTATTTTCGATCCGATGAACTTACAACGAGTTCTAGACCAGACAGCCCTCTGCCAAGAATGTGGATCTGGAAAGCTTAAATTAACTCAAGAAAATGGAACCGGACTTGGTGGCGAGTGGTCTCTCCGATGTGAGAATGCTGTTTGTCCAGGGCCTGCAAATCCGTCACGTTTCCAATCAACCGAAAAGAATAGCCGCTTTTATGATGTGAACCGTGCTTCCGTTCTTGCTTTTAGGCTAATCGGGAGGGACACTCGGCTGCCGAACGATTCCTGTCCGTGCTCAATCTGAGTAAGCCGGTGAACAAAATTCCTTGGTCCACACACACCAAAGCACTCGAGGAAGCGACCAAGTCTGTCCGTCCTTGATAAGGAACTTGAGAGAGCCGCACTAGAGGTAAAGAAACTCAAACTGGCATCGGCTGCGATAAAAGATGTGAATTCCGACTGCAGCGACGAACAATTGAAAGAGAAATAGTCGATGCTGGCGTCTCGACTGATGGCTCTTTCAGCGGCAGAAGGTGGTCGGCTCGTGACTGTGTCGTTGCAGTTATTTCCATCGACACTGGTAAAGTTTTGGATGTTGTGTACCTCTCGAACTCTTGTCCTGTTTGTGTTCAAAAAGAGAATCAACGTAAAACAGGGGCAATTTCAAGACTCGACTACCTCTCCTGGTACCTGGATCATGAGCCTAATTGTTATTTAAATCATGATGGAAGTTCTCAGGTATGTTTACCATAAAAATACAATACAATATATAATTTTTATTATAATATTTTGCCACTTTCTTTACGAGTTTTTTTTAATATTACTGGCGTTGATAAGCTTTTAATAAAACAATTAGTTCTCAATAAACAAAATTAAAATGGCCAGGTATTATGAAATTATATTCTGCAGACTGATTCACAGAAGCCATGCAAGCAGAAATTTGAAAACAATCCATTTGGTCTATTTTAAAAATGCCTCTTAAATTCATAAGGCCTGAATTGACTAGCCACACTGCAATATTGTATGTACATGTCACATAAATATGCTGTCATTATTCTGAATCGTTTTTTTAACAACTCATAGTCAATGGAAGCAGAGGGTGCAGTCCGTCTTTATGGGAGATCACTAGACAAGCACAAGCTACGATACATACCCTTTTTGTTGGTGATGGAGACAGTACGTCGTATACTGGGGTAGTGAAACTGAAGCCATATGGTCCAGCTGTTTACATCCCAAACGAGGATTGTATAGAACATGTCACTAAAAGAATGGGAACTGGGTTTCGCAGATTACAGACTCAATACAAAGGTATGTGGTTATATTACAGCAGGTATGTCATGCCAGTAATGCTCTTATCATGTTGAAGCAAACAAGTCTGGCTAGCAGGGGTTTCAGACCATCCTTCAGTACCCACCACAAAAATATATTATCCTGCTACAAAACTAATGAAACCTCTGGGCTAGTAGTAAAAATATTTTAACAGACCCAAGCAAATATCCCCCTATGATATTAAAAACCTGCTGTAAATCCAGGGACAGTTCAAAAAACTTAAAGCACATGTTTCATGACACAAGTTTAACTTTGTATCTCTATAATATTAAGCTTAGAATCATATGCTTTCGGTTGAGTACATCGACCCTGATCATATTAGTAATTTCACTCAGGCCTGGTTATAGTCCTAGTAACCTCGTCTGTTTTACTGCAAGGTTACGTGACGCAAAGCTTATGATTCTAGCTTAATTTTAACCAGGGATACAAAGTTAAACTCAGTTCCTGGTTAGAAGAACTTACACAATATAAACAGTACATGTTTATTTTACAACTCTAATGCTTTTTATTGAAGTTTATAAATTAATTAAGATACTTTGCACACGTTGATTGGCTAAGCCGCCTGGCCCCGGTTGTTCAAAAGTGGATATATTTTATATAAAAAAAACAATTGTTAGAATGCTATGTTGAGCTATAATGCACCTGGGGATTTGTAAGAACACTAGAGGAGTGCAGAGAAGAACTCTGCTTTGCGTCGTTCTTACAAATTCCCTATGTGCATTATAATTCAGCATAGCATGCCGAGCCTGAGTACTTCTAAGCAACATGCAGTCAGACTTGTGTATTTGTTGTTATGGTGATCAGACTACAAAAACAAAGTAAGGTTCCTGATGAAAGGAGTGACTCAAATACCTTTTTTTTTTTTATCTATTTAGTTTCTTGACTCCACGTTATAATTTGATATTTAGGGAAAAAGCTAGATGATGGCCTGGGATTGGGTGGCAAACCATTGTAAGAGTGGATTCTATTCAGAGTTTCTATGGAAAGACAATCAGAGACAACAAGGGACGTGCAGTCGAAGGGTACACATGCAATCCTAAGATTTGAGAGATCTGAGACATCCAGAACTTGAGTTGCAGTAGTCTTTAATAGACTTATCACAATTTCTAAGATGATGGCCATTGAACATCATCAGAGCATCTGCACGCTTTTCATCCCGCCCAGCTCGACCAATCTGTTCTGCCAATTCCTCCATCTCCCTTGGGGGATCATAATGTATGACAAATCGAAAACTGGGAAAATGTACACCCATTCCAGGTGCATTTGTGGCAAAGATAAGCCTGCATATGCCCTCCTCTTCATGGAATGAACTGGGCCGGAAATTGGGCCGAGTGATGGGAGCGTGAAGTCGTCTTGTGCTTGGGCTCCGGTTTTATTTTCGAGATTTCGCATTTATATTTCTTATGGAAGCTTTTGTTGCTGGTATTGCTAAACGAAAGAATAGGCAAAGCAGCAGTAGCACTAATTCCGGTGAAAGTCCATATTTAAAACGCCACAGAGAGGAGGAGGAAGACGAAGTTTTGGAGGCCTTAAAGGGGCCGTCTCACCCACAGTGCTTAGCGTGCTTTTGTTATTGTTTATACCCGGGACTATGACCCATTGTTCACGGCGGGAACCTCACGAACTAAGCGTGTTCTTTATGTTGGTGACATGATAATTTTGATTTGAACATGGATGACCTTGATGAAACTAATAGCACCTTACAAGTTGAATGTGAAGTCAACAAAGTGTTATACAACAGTACTTGGCTGTACTCTAATATTTACCGTCACCCGTCACTGCTATAAACATAATAATAATAATAATAATAATAATAATTAGTTTATTCACGCCTCTTGCAATGTATATTGAATTACAGGCTGATTACACTTAATAATGGGATACTGATTATATAAATAAATAAATACGTACTATATGATATAAGTTAAATTTAGATACCTTGGAATTTCACAGTTACGAAATTGCTAAAACGGTCAGTTTTAGTGGCCATTGGGTAACTGCCTTTGCCCGATCTCAGCGAGTACTGCGCCAATGCGTTTATTACTCTGTTATGTATTAGGGGGTAGATGGGATTACCCGGCAGATGGGATTACCCGGAGAGAACACTCTCTCCGGGTAATACTAACAATTATGAAAGCGAGAGGTTTGTCTCCTCGTTTTTTTTTTTTTACTTGCAGACAGAGAGAGAGAGAGACAGAGAGAGATCTGCTAGCAGGCAATCTCGTTGCTGGCAGTAGCAGAGAACCAACAACAACAACAACAACAACTTTATTTCGTACCTAATGTATTACATAATTTAAAACAATTTTTTTAATTATTTAAAACTAAACCTAGAGTACTGGCTATTTAGAAATAGCTAAAGCTAATCGAGCTAAATAGCACTAACAAAAGTATTAAAAATAGCTTAAGGACATTTTTAAATACATTCATTATATTAATATTAATAATGCGGGACAAAAAAATTTTTTATTAATAATTAAATAAATAAGGATAACTTAACTAAAATGAAATAAAATAAATAAACAAAATAAATATAGATAAATATAGTAGTAATAGTTAGAAAAGGAAAGTCAACAGTTGAAAGTCAATCATGTCAATATGTACTTAAGAAAGAAGATATAATCCGTTTTTTAAAGCCTGACTTTTTCAATGGTTTAGTATTTTCATGTATTGTATTCCAGCTTTTAGGTCCAAAATAGCGAATATTGAACTTTCCAAAGTTGGTTCTAATGGAGGGCAAATAAAATGTGCATTTTGAGGCTAGTCTTGTATTATAAGTCTGCACTTTATTTACAAGTGTGCACTTTATTTTACTCTTGAACCAGTTCAAGAGAGAATAGTAAACGAATTACAACTCGTTTCAATGGGAAATTATTATTACGGCGGCTCTGTTGTTAAATTTCGTGCGAGTATAAACTTTGATCGATTCGGTGAATCCGAAAATCTCGGTGAAATCACTGTGTGAAAGCCCTTCGAAACCAGAGAAAGACCTGTTTCCACAAGTTAAACACCGAAGCCCTCAAAATTATTTTAGGAAATTGCTCAATTCTTTTCGGGTCAACCAAGCGGAGTTTCGTTGCGTGCCTATAATATTTTGTTCACTATAATATTTACCGCTCACCCGTCGCTTCCGAACCGGCTGTCATCAGTACTATAAACAGAGAACACTAATAATTATGAAAAGAGAGGTTTCTCCCCTCGGTTTTATTTTTCCCTGCAGAGAGAGAGAGATCATCTGCTAGCAGGCAATCTCGTTGCTGGTGCCAGATAACCAGTCCAAGAGAGAATAGTGAACGAATAACAGCTCGCTTGAATAGGAAATTATTATCATGCAGTCACGGCGGCTTTGTTTGTCAAATGTCGTGCGAGTATCAACTTCAAATGATCAACCCGGTCAATCCGAAAATCTCGGCAAAATCACTGTCTAAAAGCCCGAATTTCGCCCTTCGAAACCAGAGAGAGGCCTGTTTCCACAAGTTAAACGCCAAAGCCCTAAAAATGATTTTAGGAAACTGTTCTTCAAGTGGAGTTTTGTTGCAAATTGTGGTCATATAAGCCAGCTACGGTGTCCAAAAACCCAAATCGGCTCAAAGATAGTAGATACTCGAACTAAGCGCTAATATATCTTTAGATATAAAGATTAATGGTCAGAATAGCTTCTCCATGTTGTAGGTGGAAATCGTGGACACAAACGGACAATTGTTTCCTTTCGTTGAGGACGAACGAGACTGGCACTATCAGAGAACAACCGGCCATCTGAAATAAAACTAAAATTTGCATGACTAAATAATTTAAAACACTTAAATAAGAGGCTCAATAGGAAGAGCAATAAAAAAGGTTCAACTAGTACGATTTTTTTGACGATAGCTGGAAGGATGGCAGAGATGTAGAGAAGATTAAAACCACTACCATAAAACTATGGATTTCGATGGGCTATGTGAGCGCGCTAAGCACTGTGGGTGAGATCTAGACGGCCCCTTTAAACCGAAGACATGGTGCCAAAATTGGACCTAATCATCGAAAAGCTCACTAGCCTCGACTCAAGAATTGCAAAAATCGAAACTCACATGGCTAGCATTGATAACAACATAAATGATCTCCAGCATAAAGTGGATTCACTGGAAGGTACGCTTAGAGACATGAATAAGAAAGTTACAGAAATGGAATCTGGGCTGCAAGGACTCGATTCTGAAGTGGAAAGTTTGCGTTTAGGTTTCGTACAAGTTGATAAGAAAGCGAGTGAGGACTTGGAAACCCTCCGACGAGAATTGTTATATCATGAGGTGTACACAAGGCGAGACAATCTACGCTTTCATGGAATTAAGGAGTCAAACACCGGTAAGGTGTTTTAAAAGATTTCCTTAAGGATGCTGAGTCCATTGAATTGCAGCGGGTTCATCGTACTGGAAACTATCGTCCTGATCAAGAAAAGCTACGCCAGATTATCGCGCGGTTCTTACGACACCCGGATCGTGAGGACGTTTTTTCGAATGTGGGAAAATTGGCACGCACAGGTACGGCGATTTCTCCTGCTCTACCTAAACCTATAGTTGACCGTAGGAAGAAACTGGTACCCAAGTTGAAGGAGGCAAAGAACGCAGGCAAAACAGCTTTTCTTTAGCCGGGCAGAACCCGACAAACTTTACATCGATTATAAACTGGTTGAGATTTAGTATATTTTTGTTTCTATGATTGAAAAACTAAACGACTCTTGTTATTGTAGATTTTCTCGTTGTTTCGTTTAATAGCGCTTCCTGGAATTTGCATTTTTATCTTAGCACGATGCCCATTAGTTAATTGTCCATGGAGCAACAAGCATTCCTTACGTCTTTGTAGTTGTCAGGCAAAAATCTCCAGTAGCAACAAACAGACTTACCGATGGCTACCGGCATGTTACATCTTGCTTTTTTTCCTTGCTTTTGTATGTGTGTGCTTTACTTTTGTATCTGTGTTTATTCTATGTGACTAATTGTCTGATTATTTTAAATAATTCCATTATACTACACAAGTTAGTTTTTGTTTTGCAAGTCCTTTATGATGTTATTGAAATTCAGTTTTTAATCTTGCGGAGCGGCGTCATTGCACCGTTTAGTTAGTTAAATTATGTCATGAGTAAACAGAACCAGGAGCCCATTACCAGGAGCGTCCATCTTCCCCACTGTGTCTGTACCCCAGTACAGAGGTAGATGAGGCTATTTTTAGCATTGCGTTTCGCGCGAAAAAGAACAAAGGTAGGCTATTCTTAGCCAATCAGATAGCTAATGTCACTTCTCATTATCATTCTTCTCACTTTCAACGCGGGAATTCGAATTGCTGGTTTTCACTCAATCCCCAGAGATTCAAATGTTGGTGCCCCAACAAAAGAAGCTAACGAGGAATCTATTGTTTAAGGGCACCAACATGGCGGCAACCTCTTTTCGCGGGAATTTCGAATCTAAAAATAGCCTCATCTACTCCTGTGCTGGGGACCCAACCCATAACAGAGGAACGCTCCTGGTAATGGGCTCCTGACAGAACCTACAATTAATTTTTTTTTTATCTTTGAATGTTCGAGGCATCCGAAATAAAGATAAAAGAATAAGTATTTTTAATTGGTTAAATGACCAAGGCCCGGATATCTATTATTTACAAGAAACGTTTAGTAAAGAAGACTCCCTGTCAGGTACGTACGTGAGCGTGCCCATAGAGCAGATTTCGTATGTGTGACAAACTAGTACGGCATGTCCGTAGCCTTGCATGCTGTAACCATGCTGTGCCAGATTTTTGTAATTTAATTGGATCAGCAGGCCAAAAACAATGGGAAACCATTTCAACGTCACGAAATGCCGTACGGTAAACGTGCTGTAGTTTCTCCCACTCATACAAAATCTGCTCTAGTTGGGGGTACGTATAGGGGTGGGTCTGTCCCCATATCGGAAAATCGAAAGCTTCAAAAATAATAAACTGTTCTTACATCTTTTATGTTACAGTGCAAGAGAATGAAGAGACCCAAATGTAAATGAATAACAGATGCCATGATCAGTAATGCAAAAAAGTGTCTTAGTAATCTCACAAAATGTGAAGAAATCTACAGTTCTGAAGATCCATCCAGTTGGTGATTTTGATGATGCACTGCTCAACTACTATGATCATTACCAGGATAATCATATATCAACCTGGTGCAGATTTCATGCGAAGGTATAAATCAGTGGCATTCATATATTTTTTAAGGGGGTGATGAACAATATACAGAAATTGGTAAAGAAATAGAAACATATTTGTTCATGGTTAAATACACCCTTATCCTATTTGACAAGGAAACAGCTGATGGAAAGCCCTACACAACTAAGCATGCATTCAGCTGCCCTGATCAGTTAATGGCATCCAAGGAACCCTTTGAGAGAATGGCTGTAAAGGCAGACGAGTATGTCACACCAGATGGGAGAATAGCGAGCTTCAGGACCGGAAACGAGTACGACTTTCGTCAGTCAATCTTACTGCGCATGCTCCAGATCGTGACTTTGTCACGCAAACTCGTTGTCACTTGAAAATCTCGTCGCCGTCTTCTCGCTTGCTACGAGATTTGTTGGAGTCTACGAGTTGAAAAGGTAAGATGAATTCTCTTGATATAATATAGGTCTTATGAGATATAAAACTTTAAAGAAACCATTTTCCTTTAGTTTTTTGTTTTCCTCTTCACTCTAAAAAAGTCCAAACAAGTAAAAAGCGTTGAAAGAAAAAAGCGGTACATGTACCGGTATATTTAGCTTGTTGTGGGCTTACTTTTTGTAATTTTCGAATTTGTTCGCTTTATAGGCAAAAACTCAGTCACAGCATTTCACATTATCCATCGTCGTCTCTCTCCTAGGTTTTTCTTATACTTTTTTCCATCGCACACCGCTATTGCGTACTCTCACTATTACGGACACCAAAATGCGGTCCCGAGGGAATCCGCTATAATGAGAGTTCACTGTACTGCAGTTAATGTTATTTTAAAGTAATTAACAGAAATCACTTGTTTTACCATTCATATAGGGCAGTGTAAAACATTTAGCATGTCAAATGAGCAAAAGAGAGAGTTATTTGTTTGGAAAAAGAATCATGAGAAACTACTTCTGAGGGAAGTGTTATGTGTAGAGCCATACCAGTTTCGACCTGGAACAAAAGAAAGAGGAGCATCTTGGACCAAGATTGCAGAAAGTCTTACGTGTGCAGGTCTAAAGGTCAGCCAGAGATCTGTAAGAAAAAAATTGACAAGATGATAAGAGAGTTCAACAAAAAAGAAAGGGATGAGCAGCAAGCGAGTGGAGTTGCGGTAGAGTATGGAGAGCAGATATCAAAGAGTGAATAGCAGACTTTGATGGAATGAGAAAGTGAAGACCAAAAGCAAAAAAAAAGAAAAAGCCTCAGCAGAAGAAATGTGGAAGAGAGCAACAGAGAAACTGTCTGAGACCAAGAAGCGAAGAACAGTTCAGATCTACAAGGTGAATCAGAAGACATAGAAAGGAAAAGAAGGAGAAGGAGAAGCCATGCCAGTGTCATCGATGTGATGAAGGAGTCCTTGGAATTTAAAAGGAAAGAGCAAGAAGCAGGCCATACGAGGGAGAGAAATTGAACTGCGAGCTGCTGAACAACAGCAACAACAGCTGTTTCAACAAAGCATGCTACAACAGCAGCAACAGTTCCAACAACAGCAGCAGGCCCTAATCAGGTCAATGATAAATGGTCTTGGTGAGCTCTTGAAGAACATCAAAAAGTAATTAATATTAAACAATTTCATATAAGTTTATATATTGATTTATGAGGTTAAATTATTTATAAAATATAATACAGTTTACTTTCATTGACATTACTGTATATAGAGAGTTTAATGTGTCTTGAGCATATAGTTCATAAATTATACTAGTTAAGTTGTATATACATGTACTGTTTCAAAAACAAGCAGCAGTGTTTCATCAAATTCAGAAACATGATGGCATAGTGAATAAAGTGACACAACTGCAAATTTCTCTCTATCCAAAGCTTATATGGTTTCCGTAATATCATCACAGAACACCCCATCCAAAAATATGTGTATCAGTATATACATGACTGTATACTCTATAGCTAGTTCGAGCCCCATCTGTTTCTAGCTTGCTTTAGTGAATGTTGTACATAACCAAAACTATTTACTTAAGGTCATGACGTGTCATTCACCAGATCACTAGTCTTTTATCTATTAATATTTTATAAACAAAGATAGAGCTAGTGTAAATACTTTCCAAAATGATTGAAATTGTCAGATAGTAAACCTTTTTTCACCGAGGGATATAGGAAACACTATATCCTTTTACTGCCTAGAGCGTGCAAGCTACTGTACTGTATCCGTACAGGGATACTTGCAAATTCCCGTTAATTTCTTTTTTAAATCGCGAAAATTAGTAAGAATAAGGTTAAGTGTTTTCGTTCAATCAAGTTGACACTTAGCCATTTTCCGGCCGGTCTCTGTTTAGTAGCTAGACAAATTACAAAAACAACTTCGCGTTTTTGCCAATTTTTCTTAAATTTTGATGTTATCATACCTTATCTACTGGAGGTAAAGGATTACCACAGGAGTACCACACTAGCAACTTTAGCCCGATTTATTGGTCGACGTTTTATTCTCACCCTCTCCAAAACGTGAACCTGTTTTCTAAGCTTCAGTTTCATTCCTTCCATAACTTACTGCTGTTTTGTTTTTCATTTCTATCTAGGCCCGTTGTCGACTAAAAGGAAAATGTCGCTACACCTTACTTCTGGTAAGGGCGCAAAGTACCTCAAAGGGTAAATACCTCAAAGGGTAAATACCTCAAAGGGTAAATGAAAGTGCATCATTTGTGGTAGACACATCAAAGCTGTTTTCCAGAAACGAAATTACGAGCGACGGAATTGGAAACTTCGAAATCTAGGCCATCACGGGAGAGTGTTGACTGTGAAAGCCGGAAAGGTAAGCGATGAGAGGCCATTAGCACGAAAACAAGAGAGGCAGAACTTTAAAACGAACGAACTGATTGTTAAAGTTGTATACTTTGGTCACATAAGACACCCCGACTTCAAGAGCCGGGTATATGAGGTTTCGGATCATAAAGACAAGCTACGCAGTATTGTACTATTACAGTACTCGTACGAGCAAGAAGGTGAAAACCCAAGAGAGTACGTTAAAAAAGATCAGAGAAAAGGTTGCAACATGTAAAACGCCGAGTGCAATCTTTGATGAGGTGTTTGAGGAAGCTGGTGAAATGGACTTTAATGATGCCACAAGCCTTCCTCGCAGTATTGATCAGGTGAAGTACGAGAGAAGAAAAGTAAAGAAAAAAAATGAAAAAGAGGACGATAAAGATTGAATGGGGGCACTACTTCAGCTGGCGAAAGAAGAGAGCTTCATAAATAATCTACAGTGGACGCCCTATCCCAGAGACGTAGTCGCCACAAAGAATGTCGTACAGGATGTCGTGGATAATTGCATGAATCCAGAGAAATTCACCCCATTAACAATTGACACCACATTCAATGTTGGACCCTTTTATGTTACACCAACATCATACACACACTTAAAACTGATAGATAAAAGATCCGGGAAGGATCCGGTATTGTTTCATCATCGCCAAGATACAAGGCAATTTACGTATTTTGCGCAAACCTTGCAAGAGATAAATCGGGACATTACTGACGTTCTCGTCATTGGCTCAGACCGATTTAATGGCTATGCCGACGGGTTTAGCGCAGTATGTCCTGTTGCAAGAGTCGTGGTTTGCAAGAAGCATACCGAGGATGATGTCGAAAGGACAATGACAGATCTTGGGATCGGTGAAAAAGAGCGAGATGAATTCCAAGTACATATTTTCGGAAACGAGAAGACTAAAGAGCTGGGACTTATTGACAGTATAAGCTCTAGTGTCTTTGATACCAAACTTTTCTCGTTAGAGGATATCTGGTTGGAACACGAACGAAGAAGTCGCCAGACGAACGACCCACAGTTTCTACACTATTTTAAGACCTACGTCGCTCTTGACATGAAGAACCAAATGATCCTGCGAAATGCCGAACTGAATGACGAATTATTTTATGACAATGCCAGCGAAAGCATTAATCATAGATACAAGGTACGCATTCGTAGTCACAAAGGCGAAGTAAATGTCCAAGGAACAAGAGACATCCACAGGGCCATACTTGGGATGGGTCCGTACCGCCTAGCACCCAAATATTCCCATTTTCAGGTCACTCCACTGGAATGGGCAAATTTGACGGCAGCTCAGAAGGCAAGGCGCCTTAACCAAATAGATTCACCGGCCAAATCAACAATGAGTACTACAACTCGCAATAAAGAGTGTAAATACCGAACTACCATTTGAATCAATTCTCCGGTTGTGTCGCCAAGGAGAGCACATAACAAGTGGTGGAGAACCGCTCGGTGATGTGTTGGGAGTAGTTGGTCAGAGTTTTCTGAGGAAAGTATATATATACGTGATATATTACTCGTCATTCATGTAAAGTTTTCACTGTAAATGTCCGGTTTATAAGAGGAAGAAATATTTGGAACAAATATCGTGAGTAACTCAAATCAAGAAGCGGTTTACTAATTTCAAGATGCCGGAAACAAGGACCTCGAGGTCGGCTTCGTCCTCAGTCGACGATTTGCAGAAATATTTCGATTCTTCTGCATTTTATAATGTCTTAAAGAAGGCCGTCAGCGATGCTCTTCAAGACGACCTCTTTAAAGAAGTTATACAAAAAACTGTAGATGAAGCAGTTGCTAAAGCCGTTGAGCCCCTCCATCAGAGAATTCAAATACACGAGGGTCAGTTAGAAGAAGTGAGTAATCTACAAAGAGAGTTGTCTATCGTGAACGCCAAATCTAACGACAATGAGCAGTATTCAAGGAAATACAATTTAAGATTTATTGGTATCGAAGAGGGCGAAGACGAAAATTGTGAGGAGAAGATAATTGATTTCTGTGAATCTAAATTATCTTTGGATATCAGTAACGACGAGATTGATCGAGCGCACCGCGTTGGCAAGCCACAGAGTGAGAAGCCAAGGGCTATTATTGTCAAGTTTAAGGGCTACAGAAGCAAAATGTCGGTGTGCAAACGAAGGAAGGAGCTCAAGGGAACAAATTACTACATCAATGAAGATTTGACGAGATATAACATGAAGATTTTTCATCACGCGAGAGTTGAAGCGGTTAACGTCAAGTCAGCGTGGGCTTCAGATGGAAAGATTTTTGTTCGAAATCAGGACGACCGTGTTATTCGTATAAGACATATGGATGACTTTCAGAAATATCAGTTAATTTAGCTTTATTGTGGGCATTTAGTCCTTTACTTTGTCTCAGAACTCGTTTTGATATTGCATCTCTTATTACTTATATATTTGATCTCATATCATTTACATTTAGTATTCGTATTTATTGTTAATCACTTTGATATGTTATTTATGTGTTCTTCTGTGCAGCAAGAGGTAAGCTCTTTATTGTTATGTATTTGGTACTTGCTAGATGGCGGTTAGCTTAGAAATATACAGGGCAGCAATCGGGGCCTTTAATTGTCATATACCACAGATTTCTAGGTGTTTTTTTTCTCTCCCTTTAACCTTAATTATAGCCGGTTGTTTACACTCTGTTATATTTTTGGTATTTTTCTTTTTAGTTTGTGGAGATATTGAATCTAATCCTGGTCCATTTCGTAGTTTTACTCTCAATATAGGTCACATAAATGCCCGTAGTTTAAATATTGATGACAAATTCGACGAGATCACTTCTATAGTTCTTGATCAGAAGTTTGATATTTTTGCCGTTTCGGAAACCTGGCTTAATAACTCAATCCCTAGTGACTCTCTCTTCATTCAAGGTTTTGATCCTATTGTTCGTTTAGACAGGATGGACGGTAGGCGTGCTGGGGGTGTGGCGGTTTACACCTCTACATCATTTGGCGCAAAGCGAAGAAAGGACTTAGAAATGAGTGAATTTGAATTATTATGGGTAGAAATGAAAATAAATTCACTTACTCTTATTTGTGGCGTCTGTTACCGTCCTCCTTGTAATGATTCGCATACTAATATTAAGTTTTTAGAAAATCTTCAAACATGTTTAGACAAAATTTATTTAAAGCCGGAAACATTAGTAATACTTTTAGGTGATTTTAACGCTCATTATGACTTTTTGAATCCTGCACAAAGTAGTGATTTCGGTACTCTTTTGTATAGATGGATGGAATGCAACAACTTACACCAAGTAGTTAATGAACCGACTCGCATCACACAACATGGAGCAACTCTTTTAGATCTTATAATAACAAATTGTCCCGGTTACTTTGTTTGTTCAGGAACCCTTAGTCCTCCAGCTAACTGTGATCACTCACTAATTTATGCAAAAATGAATATTAATCTGTCAAAACAAAAGTGCTACAAGCGGTTCATTTGGGATTTCGAGAAAGCGGACTCAGTTAAAATATGCCAGGCCCTTAATAGCGTTGATTGGGAGAAAGATGTCTTTCACTTTGATGATATTAACACTCTATATAATCAATGGTACCTTTGTTTTCGACATGTTATTGAATCACAAATTCCTCATAGGCTCGTAACAATACGGCCGCGTGATAAGCCGTGGATGAACAATTCTATACGGAAAGCAATTAGAAAAAGAAATAGATTGCTAAAAGACTACTGTAAATGTAAGATCCAATCTACATGGGATAAATATCGGAGACAAAGAAACTTTATAACAACCCTCATTCGTACGGTGAAGGCAAAATATTACGATAGCCTTAATTGTAGGTTACAGGATCCCTCGGTCAGTTCGAAAAAATGGTGGGGCATTGTTAAAGCTATTTATGGTAAAAAAATGCAAGTATCTGTGCCTGTACTATTAGATGGGCCAAATCTTATCTCTGATGCTGTCGAGAAGGCTGAGCTGTTAAATGAATATTTTTGTAGCCAAAGTGAAATTGACGATAAATTTGCATCCCTACCCACAATGCAATATTTCCAAAACACTGTGATCTTATCAAATATTCAAACAACAGAACGGGAAGTTAGTGATTTGTTGAAAAGTGTAGATATTTCGAAGGCATGTGGCCCAGACGGTATAGGAAATAGAATAATCAAGCTCAGTGCTGAAGGTATATCGCATTCTTTTTCCCGCATAATAAATTTTTCTTTAACACTCGGTGCTTTTCCGGATCAATGGAAACTTGCAAATGTCACCCCTTTATTTAAAAAAGACGATCGTCAATCTAAAACCAATTATCGTCCAATCTCACTCTTGGTATCTCTTTCCAAGATTATTGAAAAAATTGTTTTTATAAGGCTTAACAATTTTTTAATTGACATAAGTTTTCTAAATCCCCTACAATCAGGTTTCCGACCTGGGGACTCAACAGTTAATCAATTGATATACATCGTGCATAAAATTTACGAAGCATTCGAAAGAGGAAGAGAAGTTCGGATGGTGTTTCTTGATGTTAGTAAAGCTTTTGATAAGGTTTGGCATAAGGGTATTCTTTATAAATTAGAGTCGCTGGGTGTCAGAGACCCGTTGCTTCGCTGGATCAAAAGTTACTTAACTGGTAGGAAACAACGTGTTGTGATAGATGGACAACTTTCTCAGTGGAGGAATATCGAAGCTGGGGTACCTCAAGGTTCTGTACTTGGACCATTACTCTTTCTGATCTACATTAATGATATTACAAGCAACCTTAAATCTGACTGTTTACTTTACGCAGATGATACTTCACTTTTTGATATTGTGGATACCCCAAATCTTTCAGCTATAAAACTTAATAATGATTTGGAATATATTAAAAATTGGGCTAACACTTGGCTGGTTACTATAAATCCTAGTAAAACTAAATGTATCACGTTTTCAGTAAAAAGAAATAAGTTACAACATCCTGACCTTTATTTTGATAATAGTTCGATTGATGAAGTTAGTCAGCATACTCATTTAGGTGTTACTCTTTCATGTAATCTTTCTTGGAGGGCTCATATTTTGAACATTTATCAGAAAGCAAGCAAGAGACTAAATTTACTTAAAGGAATAAAACATAAAGTAAATAGGGATACTTTAAGTAAGTTATACAAATCTCTTATTCGACCAGTTATGGAATATGCGGATGTACTGTGGGATAACTGTTCAGAAACTGAAAGTGATCTTCTCGAATTTGTACAATATGAATCGGGTAAAGTGGTAACAGGGGCAATGAAAGGCACCAGTAGATGTCAATTAATGCAGGAACTTGCTTGGGAAGATATGAAAACTAGACGTGCCACTCACAAGCTTATTTTGTACTATAAAATAGTTAACAACTTAACACCTCCCTATTTAAGAGATTTGCTTTCCTCTAAAGTTGGCCAAAGAACGCACTTCCCTTTAAGATCTGCACACAATTTTACTTTATTTCCTACTCGTACGGAAAGATTTAAGAAATCATTTTTCCCATCTACAACGAAATTATGGAATACCATTGATATCGTGACACGAAATCTAGATTCAATTGGTTCATTTAAAAGTGCTTTAAAAAGTCATTTTGATATTCAGCAGTACAATAACATTTATGATTATTCTCTTGATAGAAACTCCTCTATACTACATACTCGTCTTCGTCTGAATACTTGCTCACTTAACTACCATCTTTTTAGAATTAACTGTAAACCAACTCCAACATGTGATTGTGGTTTTAAAATCGAAAGTATAAATCATTTCATGTTTCATTGTCCTCGTTTTGTTGCCCAAAGAGTAAAGCTGCTTTCCTCTGCTGCACATATTTTTGCTGACAGATGGTCTCGTTTATCCGAAATTCAAAAGAATGACATATTTTTGCATGGTTCACCTTATTTAACACCGAATCAAAATTCTGAATTTTTTTACCATGTTCAATACTTTATTAAAGACTCTAAACGTTTCCAGTGATTTAAATTATATAAAATACCAACTGTAGTGCCTTCTGTCAGCCTATATATTTTCTTATTGATCTAGTGTACATCAAATTGTTTTTACTTTTCTTTGTAATATGAGTTATATTTGTATGTCCCATTGTCACACCTGTAAATAAAATCAGCGTAAGCCCCCTAGATGAGCTCCATGCTCTTGGGGCAAACGCCGAGAATATATATGTTTAAATAAAAAAAAAAAAAAAAAAAAAAAAAAAAAAAAAAAAAAAAAAAAAAGAACCGAGTACTCTCGCCGGAAGACAGCAAGACAGGTCTATACATACTTATTTGAGAATACAACATCATAATTAGAACCTATAAGTATATTACTATTTCGAGAAGTGAAGTCAGTATTTGTTCGGTTCAAGGCGAGAACAGGCACAAAGTGACAAAAGGCTTAGTATTTTATGTTCTTTGGCATTTTTGTTTTCCAGCCATATTCGATGTGACTTCTACGTGTATTCACGTTGTGCTTTTTGTCACACCCTAGTGCTTGCTCTCTTCTCAGCTAGAGCAAGAAAACGCTTGTGCGCTCAACCTATTTCCACCCTGCCGGTCCTCACTCGCCCTCAGTCGGTCAAACACACACACGAGCCCCTTACAAACATGACGGAATTCGCAGAGTTAGCTAATTCCGTTCATGATACCATACAAGAGACGCAGGCGCACTTTCTTGAAAACGCGAATGCCTCGCTAAAACAACACGTGCAGTCACATACTCTCAACGAAAAGCAACAACAACAAATGGCCATGCTTTGCGATACACTCCAACACACATCGCACGTTTTTGCTGGTCGACCTGACGAGAATGTGTTCTCCTTTTTGTCACATTTTACGCGCTACGCTAGCTTTTGTAACTGGTCTAGCGATCATTCTGCTAAAGCCCTGCCATTATATCTGCAAGGCGACGCCCAAACGTGGTATGCTGGTCTCGGCCACGGTATTAAAACGAATATTGACACTTTAAAAGATGAGCTATTAAAACAGTTCAGCAGTTCATCTCAACAATGCTTTCCAGTCGCTCACAGAACCAGCAGCGCTCCAGAAAGCCCAGGCGCACACCGCAGCGTCGCTCGCAGCTTTTTCGCCCTCACGTACCACACCGCAACAGCCGCAGCATCCTATCCGTCGCGAAGTTGAGCGCCAAATCTTCCACAGTAGTGGGCAAGCGCCTGACAAGTGTTTTGCGCGAAACCAGCGCACGCACGATGGACGCCCTATTTGTAACGTTTGTAACGCATTTGGACAAATTTATCGAACCTGTCGACTCGCATGGAACAACAACAACTACACCAACTGCCACACAATGGTCCAATTCAAGGCTCGCATACACAACCTTTTACACCAATAGCCCCGTCGCGCCAGCATCAAATTCCACAAGGCTCATATGCACCCCTCCCTAACCCAGCGGATTCAGTTGGTTAAAATGTAGCGTTCCAGCAGCAGGGAAACTAGCTTTGGCTTCTATTCGCCGGGTAGATATAGAAGTCGATTCACTTAATTTTACTTCGCGTGATTGTTCTAGGGAAAATGTAATCCACCCTCATGTTCGTGACTCAGTTGATATCAATAATACCATTGGTTGGTAATCTGATTGATATTTTTAGCGACGCCACACCTGTAATGCCAAATTCACCTAAGTACCGTGCGAAGTATTTAATGATCTCAGAAGCAAAGATTTTCATACTACCATCCAGATGCCTTTATAAGAAAGATGTTTTGGAAGCCAAAAATACCGACAAACCTAACGACGAAGTGCCTGCTATGAGTTGTGCGTATAGTGTAATGACTCCCAAGTATGTGCAAATGTTGATATTGATAATTATAAAATAACCCAGAGGAAACTTGCGCGCTGATTGGCTGAAAGCCGTCTTTGTATGAATCTATAAACATGGTAATTCGTCTCGCTGTGGCGATGGCACGCGATTATGAATGAAATCAAAATGGCAAAACGACAAGGAAGAATGTCTTCACCAAACGTTGACTTTCAATGTGATTTTAATCAACAAAACAGACAGATATAGTTTTAAAACAAAAATACAACCGACCGACATGAAGTTGTGCTAACCAGGCATCTCGGCCGAGATATTTTTAGTCGCGGATTCAAGAAAAAAAAACACTTCTCTTAACTTATTTTGTACGGTAAAACTAAAACACATAAACGGCTAACGCGTCTAGTTTTTAAACAATCCTCCTTATAGACGAATAGAGTGAGGAATTGAGCTAGAGACTAGAGTAGAAGAGAGGGAAAAGCAACACTCTTTCCATTTTTTTCCATGTCTTTTCTATCTAAAACTAAATGTACGCTTAATAGGTTCAAGTCAGACATTTTGTCGGCGACGAAGTGACGAAATAAAAGGCCTGTATATAAGGCCAATTGTTATCATTTACCCTGCTTGGTCTTGGTAATTCAGATAAGGTTTTTAGCTTTCTCCTTGCCATTTTACGAACTACTGAATGAAAAGAAATTCAGAATTTTGCAAACTCACGTGCGACATTTGTGAAGTTTGGCAACCAAATTTTCACAGAACAAAGTGAGTTTTTCCCTCTTACCTTGCACTTTTAGCCTCATCTCATTGGGAGAAGATCCCAACAGCTAGATGTTTCCATTGAGTTTGGCGAAAATAAAAGTTCATTCAACTAAAACATTCTTCAAAGTTCAGACGGGAACGGCAATCATGTTTCGTACTGTAAATTCAGCGACAAAAACATCCAGTTCAAGTCCTCTACTCCTTGAATGCCTTATGCCATATCGCTTAAATTTCCGGCAAAAAATGTCTTGAATTCCGAGTTATTCTTTTCGGGGAATGTTGAAGCAGATATTTTCAAACCATAGCCACACAAAGCTTGCCTTCACAAGCTCATCTCTCAGTTCTGCCTTGGAGGATTTCCCGCGCTCTGCAAACTCATCGTCGGTCGATTTCTGATGACTGTTACTGTTAGGAGAATTGATTTTCTGATCGTGCGTACGTAATATTTAATTCTCGTGTTTTCCTGTTCGCTATTTTATAAAAGCAAGCGGCTCGTGATCATGTTTGCCGCGTAGCACTAGTAAGTGTAAATAATGTGATGTAAAGTCACGTGGTAAGCTGTAGTGCTATGTGTGCACGCCCTACGAGGGAAAGAGAAAAAATCTCTGACCCAAGTGTGACTCGAACCCAACGACCTCCAGGTTGCATGTCTGGCGCTCTACCAACTGAGCTATCAAGTCAGATGAGAGCAATCGTGGGTATTGGTGCGTTTTATGGGGTCACATCTTACTCATTCTTGATGAACCGTTGTCCATTTCAAGTGAACTCCGATCTCCTCTAGACCCATCCGCATCGACTTTGACGTTCCGTGATCTGACACATGACTCGCGTGACCCCTATTATCCCGACCCGATAACTAATGCTACACATAAACAGCACGATATGGAACAACAATCTGTGCCCTTTATTCCAGCCACCGCCCCTTTCAGTAAAAGTACTAACAATCGTTTTATCTAGGGTAAAATCGAAGACTAAGCAATTTCATTCCTTTAGCAATTTCATTACTGACCAAGTTATAACCCTACAGTATTTGATAAACGAATACCGCGATATTTTTGCCCTATCCTCACACGAATTAGGTCGCACTTCGCTTATTCAACATCACATTAACACGGCACAGGCAAGTCCGATTCAGCTTCGACTGTATCCCGTCTCACCAGTACAACGCGTTGTTATTCAACAACGAAGACATGTTAAACCGTCACATAATTCAGCCATCTGTATTGCAGATCAGTCCATATCTAGAATGACAGGTGAAAACAGTGGCGGAAAATAGGATATATATATATATAACCAAAAAACCATACATTCTGAGACCACTCAGGCCAATGAAGGGCTTTGCTCTTGCAAACAGTGTTGTGCCATATCCTGATTATTCTATTTACTTTTCTATCATAAAGTGCATAACGTATTGAAATTCTGATAGACTAGATGAAATTAGACAAAATGGGAACAAGTTTAATAACACACTTAACTTGGTTGGGCATGCCCATATGTAACGGCTCTGCTCCGTTGCCAGGAGTGATCCGTGAAACTTTGCCTTCGTGGTCGTCAGACGAAGTGATTACCGCTTGATATGAACAAGGTCTTGTTTAATGATAAGTTAACGGCACATGAAGAACATATCTGGCTCGTACTTACTGTGAATAGAAACTTAAAACCCGTCAAAAATCTATGCGGTTTCCTGGGGAAGGCTAACAACTGTTGTAACTTGTCCAACTGGCTCGCTCTAGCTGCTCACATCATCCCCGAACCTTGGTTACGAGGTGACACCATAGCGTGGCGACAGAAGGTAAAAAACTAAGGCAGCCGGTGCCTTTACACCATATTACTGATACCTTACAATATCCAACGGTAATTTTGAAACTGTATTTAATTCAAAAAGTATAGGAATAATTCCCTGAACTTCATTTTCCAGTAAGTTAATACTGCACAATTTAATTACTGATAACCAGAGGCAAAATACAGGTTTCTTACTGTGGATTTCCAGTTACTGGGTCAGTTGTATTTTTCAACACCAATTACAAAGGAAATCTAAGTATGCTGGTTTGGACTTAATAGTAGTGAACAGAGAGCATGTACATTTGTTGTTGTCAAGGATATTAACAACCTCATTGGTATTCTTCATGAAGTCCTTGTGAAAAATGTTCAGCTTGGTCAAAACTGTTTTTCAAATACAGTGTATCAAGTGCACATGCAATCTGTCAAAGACAGAAAGACAAGTAATAGTGAGAAAACATAAATATGTATCACATAAGGAATTAATAGCTAAACGCTGGATGGAAAGGCATGCTACAATAGAGCCAGCAAAGAAAAGACAGCTCTTGGATAACAGAGCTAAAATGTATCAGTCGATGAATTCTGATAAAAAGAAAGAACTGATTTCTAAACATAGTGAAGAGTACAAACAAATGTACAGGTCACTGGATCCTGGAAAGAAAGAACGAACTGCTTTCTAAAAACACTGAAAATATAGGTCCATGAATCCTGATAAAAAGAAATAACTGCTTTCTAAAAACATTGAAAATATAGGTCAATAGATCTAGATGAAAAGCAGGTATTGCTTACAAAACAAAGAGAGAGAATTGATAATAGAAGAAAGTCATCACATGATTTAGAATATTACATTACATTGTTCAATAAATCTATAAGGGAAGGTCCATACTATCTTTGCTCAGTGTGTAATAGAATACTCAACAGAAAATCTGTAGTAGAGTTAAAAAGGGACAAATATGGCACTGAACACCTTTTTACTACGGTGGCCCACAAGTGCAAAACAGAACCCTTTCGTCTGAAATCAAAACACTTTTTCAGAGGCAAAAACTGAAACACGTTTATCCAAAACAAAATATTTTCTTTGAAAACAAAATGTTTTTCGAAAACGAAAGCTATTTCGTTAAGGTTACCGGATACTTCAGGGTGCGTTTCCAGTCTAAATTATGTAGCGCCTCGAGGAAACATCGTAGATAAATCATTCATGAATCATTGCGTTCGAGCGAAGCGAGAACGCATACTAATCCGGCCTGGGCTACCTGTGGCAAATGTTCAAAGCAGAGATGTTTCTGACTTCATTTGGCCTCCCCGCAGTGTTTTTCAGGGGCTTTACACGCGCGAACGGCCTTCTGTGTTCGTCCTTTTAACTTCGTGTTCTGTTCTGGTGGTGGTTTTCATTATTTTGTGCAGTCTTGTCGCTCGGAATTTCAAGATGTTTAAAGGTGAGTAGTAGTAAACTTCAACAATATGGTAGAAAGATTTACACGTGTTATTCATGAAAGTCTGAACCGATGGCATAGTGCTTTTAAGGCGTTTGCAAATTTCTTATTGAGTGGTCGAACGAGTCGATCAATTGAAGACAATATTGGCTACCGAACTTCTTGTGCAACAGAACGACTCAGCCGATGTGCTGACAAACAAAATGAACTCAGCCGATATGCTGACAAACAAAATGAACTCGGCCGATGTGCTGACAAACAAAATGAACTCGGCCGATGTGCTGACAACAAAATGAACTCAGCACATGAAACATTTTGTATCTTTTTTCCTGGCAGTAACAAACAAGGATAGGACTCCTGTAACAATGGAAGGTGCTTAATTTGTAATTTGATGTCGATATACTTACTATAATTAGTCATATGTTCTGAACTTGCTATTAAGGATGCTTATAACAAATGATGCCATTAGATTACTAAATACTATATTTGGGAAAATTACAATGATTATTATGATTTATTATTTTTTAAATATTTAATAATATTTCAATGTTGTTTCTTTTCCGTTAAAACAGATACAGTTGATATTAAAGAAGAAGATATCAAAGGTGGAGTAAACTGTTACATACACAATGTGTAACCGATAAAGAAAAATGACCGTGACAACAAATAGTTTGACTGTGCCATTCAAACACAAAAGGGCATAATGAGGGGTGTGTGTTTCGACCCCTCCCCAGTATCGTGGAACGCTTTACACAAGCTGCACAGTCCAAATCTCCTGTAAAGATAAAGCATATTCGTTTGGGTGAGAAACGACCAGGAAAGCCGCTGGATATAATTATTCAGAAAAGAGCTGTGGTCGATGAGATAGATGAAATAGAGGATTTTAAATTTTGAGAGCGTTCTCATGCACCAAATCTGCGATGCAATGGGAATCGCTAAAACACGAACAACTGCCTATCATCCACAATGCGACGGTCAAACGGAACGGCAAAATAGAACACTTCAAAAAATGCTCTCCTCTTTCGTCTCCAGCCGCAGGGATGATTGGGGCTTATGGATTGATAGCACAGTCCATGCGATATATCTTTAACGACATTAGAAAGGCCGCTAAAGAAAATCTAGATAAATCCATAGGCAAAAGAGAGGAACAGAACGAGACAAACCCCGTTTTTTCCAGAACAGTCGGTCATGCTCAAGAGGCCGAAATGGTGGAAGTTCGGTAGCAACTGGGAGGGGCCCTATGAGATAGTGGATCGCAGGAGGGTCGACTATAAGATTAGGTCAAGGGGTGGTAAAGAAAGTATTGTGCATCACAACCGTCTCAAACTTAGCTACATTCCTTTCCGACAGGGGAAGGTAGTCTGTCCTGCCAGGGAGGTTGACGGTTTCCAGTTTGTACATTGCGCTCCGAATCGAGATCCCGCTGAGGCCGGCAACGCCCCTAGGGAAAGGCCAGCGAGGCTAAGGTAAAATACACGTCCACCAGTCCACTACGGTTATGACGACCGCTAGAGTTCTCAGTTCTATCTGGAAGCCTTTGAGTGAAGTTATTGTATATCCTCGGTACGCTACATACATTAGACCCAGAAAATGAAGAAAATGGAGAAACACCTAATGCCGGAAAGGCCAATGAAAAGGGCCCAAAAAATGGAACAAGAAAAGAAATGGAGAATTTCCCGAAATTAAAACGGCAAGGTAAACTTCGACGAAAGAATCCACCCACAAAGAGCGAGACCAGACAGCGAGATGTTTCAGCAAGACCAGGTGTTAGTAAACGAAAAAGAGTTGAAACAAATTCCGATGGTGAAGAAGAGGGCGGAAGCGATCTGCGATGCAGATACAGTATCGTTCCAAAAAAAGTGAAAGCTGTGACCAAAGGAAGGCGAAGTACGTCAAACAAAACTAAAAATAAAGGACGGCTGTTTCGACGAAATCTACGTAGTAGTAGTAACAATTAAGTCCCGCCTTCACCCATTCCCAAAGGAACTTTGGCTAACAAATCTGATGAAAATGAAGCTACCTTAATCCGAGGTGATGACGACCTAGCTCCTGGTATCACCATGAAACATGAATGTTCCCAAATTTCTTCAACAAATTCAACAAACATCCAAGTTCAACGGGCCACAGTAAGTTATCCACTAATGCAGATGATATGCAAATATTCTATGCCGATAGTGAGCCCTCTAAAATTGAAGAGGCCATTAACACTGACCTCGCCTGTGTCAACAAATGGTATGAGGAAGACGGGATGAAACGAAACCATTCCAAGTACCAAGCCGCAATTATATTGCGAAGACAACGCCATTTCCAACACTGAGGACTTTGAATTGCTTGGCATCACAGTTGGTGATAAGCTAAAATTCAACACACAAGTTGCTAACGTATGTCCCAGCAGGTCGCTGTACTAAAGCGTATGAGAAATTTGCTTCCATTCGAAACAAGGAAAAACATTTAACAAGAATTTATTGCTCCGCACTTCAATTACTGTGTCGACACCTTTGCAGTAAGAGCGCCACAGAGAAACTTGAAAAAGTAGTCACCATCATCGCCGCCGCAGTAGTTGTTATCCTAATGATCATGATTATATTCGTGAATTTCTGGAAGAATGCAGATATACCACTACCAGCAGAAGATAACTGCAATGTCGAAGAACCAGACATGAACAATAATAATCACACAGACATATTCACTGAAGTGCTGGTTTGCCTATCTCGCTACGCCACATTCGTTTGCACTATAAACACTCATTGTCATAAAATGAGTTGCAATCGTTCACGCGAACCAAGTCGAATTCTTTTGAAACAAATAAGACGAATTTTAGGAAAAAGCAGAAAAGTGAGGCGAATGGTTCGTAAAAATGTTCCACAGGCATCGAAACTTCTCTGCGCGTCAGCATGCAAGTACGGTTCGGAAGAAGAGAGAAAACAAATGGAAAACGTTTGTAAATGCAGGTCAAAAAGTCTGTAACAAGCCAAAGCGAACCAGTGGAAAATGTAAATTTAAGGCTACAGTATCTACAATCAATTCACATACCCGAGCAGTTCTCTTTAAAAATCAATCTGAATCATAAAAAGAATTACAGGAAAATCATGCTGTCTAATGACATTGATCTCAATCCAGGTCCTTTTGATTCAATAACAGTCAGACTATCTCCACCACCAACAACATCTAATGGTTTTGTTTCTTCAAAGCTGTGTCACATCAAATGTATCAAGATGTTATTTATTATTCTCAAGTGCGTTCTACAGGCATTCAGTACAGAACAATTTATTGAAAGCAAGGTATATGGTGTGATGGTATTGTTGTTCAGGCTGTAGCTAATGCTCTAAACTGTACAATTCACATTAGAGAATCTGATGAATATTTTGCAGAAACAACTATTATACAGCCAGTTCCTCTTACAATGGCTAGACTAATCCATATTAGTCATGTAGATGAAGTACATTATGTTTCTACTGTGCATAGTATTGGAGATCAGTACATATCTAGAACGACAGGGGAAAACAGTGGTACAAACCAGGATAAATATAACCAAACACCCGTACATTCTAAGACCTCACAGGCTGAAAGGCTTTGCTCTTGCAAACAGTGTTGTGATGTATCTTTTTATTCTATTTGCTTCTCTACCATAAAGACAATTATTAGTAATTGGAATTCTGATTTACTAGATGCAGTAATAGAGAATGGGAACAAGTTTTATCACAAATTAAACTGAGATACATGTAGTCATTGCAGTATTACGGACTGCTGAAAACTATTGTCATTCACCAAATGCAAATGACAACTGTTATCCTTGCTATATATTACAAAGAGCAACCCTGAAGCAGTTGCTAAATCACAAAATAAGGGAACATGGGAACTGCTGCCCTTGCTAATCAGTTTTATTATAAATCCCACAATTTATTGGTAAATTAAAAATAAAAATTTGGGAAATGGGAACTGCTGCCCTTGCGAATCAGTTCCATAAATCACACAATTTATTGGTAAATAAAAATAAAAATTAGGGAAATGGGAACTGCTGCCCTTGCTAATCAGGTCCATAAATCCCACAATGTATTGGTTAATAAAAATAAAAATATGGGAAATGGGAACTGCTGCCCTTGCTAATCAGTTCCATAAATCCCACAATTTATTGGTAAATAAAATAAATAAATAAATAAAAAGTCCTAGAAACAGGACTATCATCTAGCGAAATGAAGAGGACCTGGTCAGTTTCCTGCGAGTGCTAAATAATCCAGCAACAATTGTATTGGACAAAATGCTGCCTGGTGGACATTTATAATCATAGGAAAGGATACTGATTGTAGCTGTGTTTGAAGTTTAAAAATGTAATTTTCAAGGCTACAATAATTTCCATGTGTATTATTAACTAGCTTAGCCAGTTGATGAATTGGTAAGGGTGTAACAGAACCTTTTTTGGTGGTTGAAGTTATCTCGCCAACTCTTAAGCATAAAAAGCAATAGAGCACATAGCTTGAAATTGACAAATTTCGTATTAGAAAATAGCAAAATTTTGAGACCGAGTCAATCAACCTATGTAGAATTGGAAGAGTAATTGGCAATCGACTATCCAAAGGAATAGATAATAATAGCCTAATGCCGAAACATGTATTAACTGTTATAATATAAATTATGGGATCATCCTGCACGCTCAAGAAAAAAATCAAGCACGCTGAGAATCCAATCAAAACAAAACGTATCGGTGATTGTTTTTCGCAGTTTATATAGCTAACGGAGATAATTCCATAGAGTAGGAAGAAAACGACTTTGAGTTGCTGAGGTGTGTTGAAGAGGAGGAAAATAAAAGTCGCTTCCCAAAACTAAAAGAAAATGATCGGCGAGAGAATTTAGGCATCGGCTTCGTACACTAAAGCGATGCTAAAGCGTTTGAAGTTGAGAAAAGCAATGTCCACATTCTAATACAGTGTTACTCATTGAGAGTTTGATATAAAAAATGTTTGAGTTTAAGAAAAATGTGGTTTTTCTAACAGACTGGTGTATTATTAAAACGAGAGGAAAGTGACAACACAACAACAAGACATGACTCACCAATAACTCGACGATAACTGTAATAAGCCTGCTTTATGCTGAAACCTGAATAGTGAATTGCGAAGATTACAATGGGATTTCTCTGGGGTTCTCTGCCGTTTCATGTAGAAATTCGTTTGAAAGGTTCCTGAATGTTCCTGAACCTGAATGAATATGAACGGGCGATAAAACTTTCAGAGAACCCAGAACTGGTAGAATTTCAAGAGTAGATTGGCCATGCCAACGAAGAGAGCCTCAAAAGCTACGCAACACGGCCATCAGAGCAGCAGTTACAATACTGTTCCTTGGGATAAAGAAAATATCCTTCTTCAGACCACAGAATCAGTAATCAGTGTCAACTATGCAGTTGTTGTAGAAAATAGTCGGCAATCCTCAATCCTCAACTCACGTGTCCAACTCTACTGCCGCTAATTCGCTAACGCTTTCTCTGTGAATGCTTTACCATCAGGCATTTTCAACGCCTTGCACTATCACAATGTGTAGATAAACCTCTCCTCTCCTGACCAGAAATTGTAAAAAGAAAGCACTTTGTTTCCTGCAACAGTTTTCACCAGATGACAATATTACAACCCATTTCATTTGCCGGCTCTTGCAATTTCTGTCTTTCACTTTTATCGATTGACACGTTCTATTCTTAGCAGATTACTTCATCCAATAAGAAACGAGCTTTCAGGTCGTCAATGTCAAGCTGTCACAATTGAACCAATCAGCGACGAAAAAAGTTGTAAACAGGTCGAGTACATTAAAATGGGGTTTTCGCTGTCGTCAGTTTGCTTTTAGATTTTTACGCGGGCTCTAAAGACACAGCCGTTCGATGGTCCAAATGGATAAAAGACATTGAGAGACAATTTCGTTTCTTCGGGCTGACAGATCCAGACGTCAAGAAAGACGGTTTGATAATTTACGGAGGAATGCAGATTGCCGAACTGGTGGAGTCGCTACTGAACTTACCACTACAAGTGGACGAGGATGTCTACGCACTGTTTATTAGAAAACTGGATAAGCACTTTCTGCCATGTAAAAACAAGGACTACGCCAGATTCCAATTCGAGAATATCAATCAAGAGGCTAGTGAGAGCATGGGGAAATACTATGCTAGAATCAGAGAGATAGCACGGAAATGTGAGTACACCAACAAGGACGAAACGATAAGAGATCACCTCATCAAAACAATAACCAACAGCCGACTGCGGGTAAAACCTATACAGAATAACTGGACGCTGACGCAAATCTTAGACGAAGCGACAGTGGACTGCCCAGGCTAGCGAAATTGACAAGAAAGTACATCCAACAACAGAATCACAGAAGGTCAGATTCGTGTTGAAGAACCGGCGGATCAACGCAAGAGAGACGCCAGTGCCCAGCATTCGGAGTCGAATGCCATAACTACGGCAAACTTAACCACTACGCGCGATGGTGCAAAAATACAAGCAACAATATCAGTGGGGATAGAAGTAAAATAGACAAGCAAGACTACAGGCGACCAGAAAAGAAACAAGAGCCCAATGCACCACGCCACAAGCAATTTGGCGGAAATCAAAACAAACACGGGCGCAGAAGAATTCGACACATCTAAATAGAATACACTACAGAGAGTGAAACCAGTGAACCAGAGATCGATGAAGATATACAGCAAATCGCACAACACATGAAGATTCACCGCACCGCATAAACGAATATCAAGAAAAATAAGTGCACAATTTCGATAAACGGAACGAGTGTTGAAGTTGAACCGGATACGGATGCGGATGCAAATGTCATGGATGAATTCCTGTACAACGAGTTACAAATGGCAACACCGGAATTAGAACTGTGTGACACGAAGATAAAGTTAAAAACACTGTAAGACGAGTTACCGATTGGCGATCTTGACAGACTGTCGACGATTACGGATATATGATTTGAACCACGCAAGGGAAGAATCGTTTCGGCCATAAAGTTGTAGTTTCGTCAGTATAACATCATGGTTTATAAGATCAAAGGCCTTGCGGAAGTCAATGGCTATTAAACCATTAAGCAAACCTTTATCAATGTTCATAAATAATTCATCGACGATCTTCACCAAGGCTGTCTCACACGAGTGAACCTTACGAAAACCAGATTGGTTTTTGTAAAGCAAATTGTGGTCACTTAGAAATTCATAGGAGTTGTGAACATGCTTTTCCAATAATCGGTAGGACCGAGATGGGACGATAATTGTTACAGTCTTTCTTGTCACCACTTTTGTGAATTGGAGTAACACATGCATATTTCCATGGTTCAGGGAAAACTCCCGTTTGTATCGAGAGGTTGAAAAGCTTGGTAACACGAGGAGTAATGACAGGTGCACTGATTTTCAGCAGACGGGCACTCAAACGATCCATACCTGTTGACTTGGATGACGACAAGGTTTTTAGTTCCTTATAAACTGTGTTTTCGTCAATAAGGGGGATCGCAAACTTGCAGCAGGGTTAAGTGTTTCAATATGCTGTTGGTGAGATTGATGGAAATCGTTAGTAAGCTAAGATGAAAATTTGGACGGGTCAGGGCTCATGGGTAGCAATATTTGAGAAATAAGTTAAAAGTTTCAGCAATAGTAGATGGATCGGTTATCTCTACACCATCGATATTTAGGCAGTTGATTCTTTCCAAAGTTTTGCTACCGTTTTACCCTTGGGATCTCGGCTCTACTAGTTAGAACGGATGGAGATGGAGGTTTAATAGAGAAGGTAAATAAAACTCATAGAATTTTACAATCACAATGTAACCATAATAGACTGGCGTTTTTAAGTAATGACAATTTAAATGAAACACATCTGAATCCAATGGGTCTACACCTTAATTATAAGGGTAACAAAGTACTCCAGTCGAATCTAGTTAATTTTGTTAATGATAAGTTTAAGTATTGATGGATCACGGCTAGTAAAGGATTACCGAATGTGGAATTGAGCGTTGTTCCAAATACAAAAGGTTTTAGGATGGCTATGTTAAACGTAGTCAGCCTCCCAAAGTATCTAGACGAAATACGTCTCTTACTAAAGCATAATCAATTGGATATCTTAGCACTGAACTAAACACGTTTGGATTCTACTTTTTCGGACGGGGATTTAGGAATTGACGGCTACGACATTGTCCGTTGCGATCGCTCGCGTATGGGTAGAGGTGTCTGTATCTATGTTAGACGATCCATCTCTTCTTCTGTGAGAGCTGAATTAATTCCTGAACGGCTCGAAGCTGTCTGTATTGAGATTAAGAAATCAGACAGCCGACCTTTTGTAGCTGCAACAATATACAGGCCTCCAAGTGTGCCTGCTGGCGTTCTTTCTAAAATTGAACGTTTCATTGAGCTGGTAGTCAACGAAAGCAAGGAGCTGTATATTCTAGGTGATTTAAATTGTAATTTATTTACCTGATCTCATGGATCAACCTGCAAGGTCACTGTCGTCTGTTCTGGAATTGTTTGAACTCACTCAGTTAATTGACAAGCCGACTAGGATTGCAAAAAGTACGCGTTCTCTGCTAGATGTTTGTATTACCAACACCCCAGAAAAAATCAGTTGTTCTGGTGTAGTTCATGTTGATAGTAGCGACCATAGTTTAATTTAAGCAATCCGGAAAATAAATTCAACTTTGAAGGGAAATGATTCTCAAAAATACATCCAGCACAGAAATTTCAAACATTTTAATGATGAAGAGTTTTTAGCTGACCTTAGTTACCAGTTATGGCAACAGGGTTATGCAAATAAAAATGCCGATGGAATGCACTTTTTCTAGAAGTACTTGATAGACATGCCCCAGTGAGAACGAAACGAGTTGGGAAGAATACTTTCCGCTCGAATGGAAAATTGCCAGGGTTACAGCAATTCACAAAAAAGGCCCGAGGAACGTGTTGGATAATTATCGACCTATTTCCATCCTTTCCGTACTAAGCAAGGTATTTGAAAAGATTCTCTTTGAACAACTTTACGAATACCTAACTGTGCACAATTTACTATCTGATCAACAAATTGGTTTTAAGCAGTTTCATTCTACTGCCACTGCATTTTTAGATAGTACAAATGAATGGTATATAAACATGGACCGCGGGCTCTTCAACTTGGCTATCTTCATTGACCTGAAAAAGGCGTTCGATATGGTAAATCATGAAATTCTAATATGCAAAGTCGAGATGTATGGAATTAAGGGAGGCGCTAGAAACCTAATGTGCTCCTTTCTCTAAAACCGTGTCCAGAAGTGCCAGTTAAATAACGCATCATTAGTGTAGTGACTAGCGTGACAGTATTGCTTGACATGCATACTTGTTAAGTATTATAGGAGAGATTAAATATGGAGACCATGTGCTCTTGACTGTGTGTCACTCTGTGTCGTGTTTACTCTCCATTACATTGGCGACGAGGATACTCTGGAATACTTTGTGATTCTCCGTGATCGTTTATAACTTGTCTACAATTCTTCATACAGTCTTTGTGACATATGGCTACAGCACTTCCAAATTTTGAATCGTTCGACATACATGCCGATGAAGCGATTTCGCAAAGATGGTGAAAGTGGTTGAAACGCCTCGAAAATCTCTTCATTGCCACCGATATTAAGGATAAAAAGCGACAAAGAGCCCTTCTGTTATATTATGCTGGAGAAGAGGTGTCTGAAATCTTTGACACTCTGCCCGAAACTGGTGATGATTTTGCAACGGCGAAGTCAAAACTCAACGAGTACTTCGACCCTAAGAAGAATGTGGAGCTTGAAATATACACGTTTCGTCGGGCCATTCAGAATGAAGACGAAACCATGAATGCCTACCACTGGCTGCAAATTGTGAATTTTCTGATGTCGACAATCGTGTTCGTCCCAGCGACTTCGACGTAAAGCCCTCAAAGACTCAACGATGACTTTTGCAAGCCTTACTCACTGAAGCTCGCGCGCTGGAATTATCAGAAACACAAGCAAAGGATATGGAATCCAGTGGAAGCGCTAATGTTGTGATTACTAAGCCACTCCAAAAGAAAGAAAAGACAGGATCTTGCTTCAACTGTGTTGGAAGCTGGCCCCACGAGCCGAAAACTGCATGTCCTGCTCGAAGTCGTAGGTGTAATTCCTGCAATAAGTATGGCCACTACGCGAAATATTGCCGAAATGCAGAAAAGAGTCAAGATTCCAGTCAAGTTAAGACACCTCAAAGAGGGAACAGAAGACAAAGCCACTCTTCAAAATCAGTCAGCCAAGTGGATGCTGGTTCTAGTTCAGAGGATGAATACACCTTCGTGTTGGAATCTAGCCCAAAGGTCAGTCCTCCTTTTGTGACACTGAAACTCAATGGAAATGATTGCAAGTTCTTAGTGGACTCTGGAGCCAGTGTGAATATAGTTACCTCAGATGTGCACAAAATGCTTGATGTGAAACTGAAACCATGTGATACTAAAGTGTATGCTTTAAATTCATCTGATCCATTATCAGTGCTTGGAAAATTTTCAGCTACAGTAGAGTCTAAGTGTAATTCAGCTAACTCAGAGTTTCTTGTTGTGAATGCTAAAACCTCTCTTCTTGGATACCCGACTGCCACTTAGCTTGGAGTACTACAGATTGCAAATGCTGTGTCCGTTGAAGAAAATGTCTTTCATAAATATCCTAATCTGTTCTTTGGTCTTGGAAAGATGAAGGATGTGGAGATCAAGTTGCACATTGATGATAGTGTAAAGCCTGTTAATCAACCTCACCGAAGAATTCCATTTCATCAAAGAAAATCTCTTGAGGCATGTGTAGAGTCCCTGCTTGAACAGGACATCATTGAGCCTGCTGTTGGTCCTACCCCCTGGGTATCTCCAGTTGTTCTCGTGCCGAAGCCCAAACAACCTGGTGGTGTTCGACTGTGTGTTGATATGCATGAAGCAAACAAGGCCATAGCCCGGGAGCGACACCTATGATACATGATTTGAATGGTGCCACCGTGTTTAGCAAGCTTGATTTAAATCAAGGTTACCATCAGCTTGTGCTAGACCCTGACACAAGGCATATCACAACTTTTTCAACTCACCTGGGTCTCTTCAGATACAAACGCCTTAGCTTTGGCATAAATGCTGCTGCAGAGAAGTTTCAGGATGTGATTGTCACTGCCATTCGTGACATTCCCAATGTTAAGAACATTAGTGACGATATTATTATCTATGGAGTGAATACTGAAGAGCATGATCAAGCCTTACATGCAGTGCTGAATCGTTTCATAGATTTAAATTTGACCCTGAAGAAAGCAAAGTGCAAGTCATACATGCCTCGCATCGAGTTCTTTGGAATGATCTTTAGTGACCAAGGAATGTCTCCTGACCCTGCCAAGGTGGAAGTAATCAAGAATGCCGAAGCACCGACCTCAGTGAGTGATGTACGTAGCCTACTTGGCATGGCTAACTATGTGTCTCGTTTCATACCCAACTATGCAGATATTGTTGCACCACTACGTGACCTCACACACAAAGGAGTAAAATTCAAGTGGGAATCTAGATGCACATCAAGCAGCCTTAGAAAAGCTCAAAAGCAGTCTCACCTCTGATGAAGTCATGGCATATTTTGATCCTGGTAAGGACTCAGTTTTACTTGTTGATGCCAGTCCTATTGGCCTGGGTGCTGTTCTGACACAAGATGGTAAAGTCATCTCCTATGCTAGGAAAGTTCTTTCAAGTGTGGAAAGGCGGTACTCTCAAATTGAGCGTGAGGCCCTAGCGATTACCTGGGGTTGCCATCACTTCAGGATGTACTTACTGGGAAGCCACTTTACTGTGATAACTGATCACAAGCCACTGTTACCCATCTTCAACCGCCCTACATCTCAAGCCTCAGCCCGGATTGACAACTGGCGTCTCAAGCTACAGTCATTTGATTTTGAAGTTCTGTATGCAAGAGGTGACCAGAATCCAGCTGACTACATCTCAAGACATCTTCAAGGATACACAACTTGTAATCTTATTGCTGAGTCTGCAGAACAGTATGTTAACTTTGTTATGTCTCAAGCCACACCCAAAGCTCTAAGTAGAGAAGAGATCATCGAGTCGACAGCAAAGGATGTTATACTGCAAACGGTGATGCGCCTCATCTCATCTGGTCAGTGGGACAACCTAAAGCCAGGGGATGGTGACATCAGTGCTCTCAAAATCTTTGCCAACATCTGTAGTGAGCTGACAACAGTAGATGGCAAGATAATACTTCGTGGAAATCGGATGGTCATTCCCCATGACTTACAGCGACGAGTAGTACAATTGGCTCACGAAGGCCATCAAGGTCTGGTCAAGACACGCAGTCTGCTGCGCTCAAAGGTTTGGTTTCCTAAAATGACACCCTTACAGATTCTATAGTGAAACAGTGCAGTCCCTGTCAGGTGGCTACACCCAAGCCCTCTCTCTCGTGAACCTCTGAAGATGACACCATTACCCAATGGTCCCTGGGAACAGGTTAGCATAGACTTTTGTGAAGTATCAGGACACTATATCCTGGTAATTGTGGATGATTACTCAAGATTCCCCGAGCTAGAGATTGTACACTGTCAAGGCGGTCATTCCTAAGTTGGATCGCATCTTTGCTGCTTATGGAGTACCTAAAGTAGTTAAATCTGACAATGGCCCTCTATTTAATGGCCATGAATTTGCACAGTTTGCTGAACATATTGGCTTCAAGCATCGCAAAGTTTCTCCTCTATGGCCTGAAGCTAATGGTGAAGTTGAGCGTTTTATGAAAACGATTGGCAAAATGCTACGCACCTCGACACACTGGAAACAAGACATGTACCAGTTTCTCCGTAACTATCGTGCAACTCCTCATTGTACTACTGGAGTTGCCCCAGCCACAGCCCTTTTTGGCAGACCTATCAGAGTAAAACTACCTGACCCTGTCACCATGCCCTGTGCTGAGAGACATGATCCTGTAACTATGAGTGAGAAGGATGAATTACAGAAAGTCAAAATCAAGAGCCAAGCGGAGTCCACCAGAAGAGCCATCAAAGAGTGTGATCTTCAAGTTGGAGACACTGTCTTAGTGAAACAGCCAAAGCGTGAGAAGTTATCCACTCCATACCACCCTGAGCCACTTACAGTGACAGAAAGGAAACACAGTATGATAACTGCAGAAAATGCTGGTAGGAAAGTGACCCGAAATTCATCCCATTTCAAGAAGCTACTGACTGATGAATCACTCAAACCCCTCAGCTGTCAACAGGAAGAGCTTGTGGATGAAGACCCCACACTAGAAATCACGGAACCTACAGTGGAACCTGGTAAAAGTGACAACGCACTGCTGGACTGTACCCCTCGTAGGTCAACAAGGGTGTCAAGCCCCACCAAAAGACTTATTGAAAACATAAGAACAAACAGTGGCAGAAATATCCAAATCAGTGAAAAAAAATTCAATGGGGCCAATTAGACCACACATTTTAAAGAGAGTTTACGGTCAAAATCACGTCCGCCATTACTCGAACCCGTTCCCGTGGGCGAGGAATGCCTAGTCATTTTTTAGCGTATGTGACGTCATACACTTAACGCATCGTTCTCAAGTTGCTTCGAACCCATACATTTCTTCTTTTGTTGTCGACAAACTCACACTGCGAATTTTGCTGTGGTTTAGTAAATAACGACCTAAAATCTGCATCAGATTCTTCAGAACATAGTAATGTGTCTTACTGTTTAAATTTATTGCCGGATGTTGATGATTTAGGGGGAAATAGAGCCGCTGGCGACCGAGTTGAAACTGAGCTGGACGAATGAATAGTCGCTAAAATCGCTTGGGAAGTGGCCTGCCAGTAAGTAGTGCTAGCTAGCAGAGGTTTCTTATCTTTTGGGGGTAATTTTTCCCCAGGGTATTTTCCCTGGTTCGGCTTTCAGGTTGTGCTGTTACTGGATCCGGGCTACAGTGAGAATTCAGCGGAGAAATCACTAAGGTAATGATCAGCAGTTTATAAGTCCTAAGTTTGTTCGTGTTTATAGTGAAACCCGGATAATTGCTAGTTCGTAAATGAGAGATCGATAATTTATATCTGTGTCCCGGCAATAGATTTTCCGGCGAATCTACATTCTAAAATACAATGTAATTGCTATAAAATTAAATCGCTCTCCTGACTGATCTGCAGCTTTTACAGTGGCTATCACAGAACCAAACTTCGCGCCCCCCGTTTCTGTTTGACACACAAACAACTGAAACAAGGTACTTCATGAAATAATATTGGTGGTTTCTTCTGTGGTTTATTGTCTTGAAAATAAAATTAGCAGTAAATTAAAAGGCATACTACATCGATAGGTTTATCTGTTTATAGGAAACAGCAATATGAGTTATTTATGATAAACTACATGTATGTTCTCAGCAAACGTAGCCGCTTATTTTTCGGTCAATCTATACTAGTACGGTCTTACCGGCTATTCCATGTGATACAAACAATTATGGAGAAGCTTCTGTCCTCAAAACGTACACAAACCATCCTTGCATGAGGCTTGAAGAGAATTACAAACCGTATTCTTGGTACTCAACTAAAGGCTTGAATTATTCGTGTAGCGAAATGCCAGCTTTGTTGTTCGTTAAATTGCTACAGTCCTGTACCATGCACAAACTATTCAAAACGTTTTGTTTGCTTTTCAAAGCGGGTAAATGGTACACTTTCTTACTACATATGTTAGTTCGCGTGAATGTTTGTATGGGAAGTTTTGACTGTGACATTTCCCAGTCACTGGTTGAAAGAATCAGTCTCGCCGGCCGGCTAATTTCAGAGCGTTTTCTTGACTTTCTATTTTCGTTCTAAACATAGTTTGAAAAAAGCTCCAACTCGACGCGAATTTGTGCAAATTACTTCAAATTTTCACAGATTGTTCGCAATTTATATCAGCTAAAAAACCCGTGTCGGCGATTTTTTTAATTTTTAAAAGAGAGGCGCTGAGAGCGATTCCCGCATCTATACTTGGATTCGCGTTAGCAGTTTCACGAAGACCAAAATATCTTCAGAACGGCTTCGAATTTCCACAATCGCCGACACTGTTTCGTAAACAAGGTCTGTGGGAGTCCAGAAAAGCAAACAGATCTTAAATTCATTAAATTGCCGTGGAGTTGGAGCTCTTGGAAACCAACTCGCTTGTTCGGAAAATAAGTTTATTTAAAATCGCACTTTTATCAAAATTACAAACCTTAGGTATATTGTTGTAGCCAATTTTATAAGCTTTAAAATGAGGTATAATTTATCTAAATACGACGAATATCCGAGACGCTACTTAATTTTATCCGGAACAGTACCCTGAAGGTATATGATAACCTTAAGTGTATGACGTCACGTACGCTAAAAAAGTGACCAGGCGTTCCTCGCCCACAGGCACGGGTTCGCGTAATGGCGGACGTAAAATTCAAGATTCGGAGTCCAAAAAATAAGACTTCCCGTCGTCGTATCGAAAAACGGTTTGAACTGGTAATAATATAGCCACTATACTTTACGAATATGAGAAAAAATTGATATGTCAAAATTTGATCGTAGGGGCACTTTAAACGCTACAACTGCTCGGCCCTTTGCCGATGATACAAGCATAACAGATGTTGGCAAGTCACTCGAGGAAGATAAAGGCGGCAGGAAATCGTGATCTAAACAATCTGAACAAATGGCTGTCATCAAATAAACTAAGCCTCAATGTCGCCAAAACCGAGTATATGCTAATCGGATCTAGGTATAATCTGAGTAATTTTCCAAGGCAACCCGAGGTGAACATCGGCGGTCAACCAGTTAAAAGGGTTACTAATTATAAGGCACTTGGTGTTCAGATTGACCAGTTCCTTACATGGGAAGATCACATCGACCATATAGCCAAAAAGATCTCGTCAGGAATTGGTGCGCTACGGAGGCTTAGGGAATTTGTTGATCACCAAACGCTCGTGTCAGCCTATAACGCACTAGTTAGACCGCACTTTGATTACTACTGCGTCGTCTGGGATCCAATAGGCAGTGTTCTATCAGAACGGCTGCAAAAGCTACAAAATAGGACTGCTAGAGTTATAATGAAGCGCCCTAATGAATTCGGGCAGTCCCAAATAGCCCTTGACGCCCTTGAGTGGCCTAATCTAAATGAACAGAGGACGCAAATGAAATCAAACCTCATGTACAAGACATTCCATGGTCTAGCTCCAACACGACTTTCAAATCTCTTTCAGAAACTCAATATAACCAGCTACTGTAATTATAACCTCCGAGGATCTTCTACCAAATTAGTTATGCCTCAACCAAGAACTGAGTTTTTGAAGAAAGGTTGTAGCTATGACGGAGCAAAAACATGGAATGCCTTGCCTGTGACTCTTTTAGCACATTTTCTGATAAATTACGTAGTTATCTTCATTAGCCGATCATCGAGTCTTTGCCAATAGACTGTCAGTCAATTAGTTCATATTATATACGATTTTAAAGTATTTTATCCATTGTATTAATAGTAGTAGTAGGTTTTTGGCAGACGGGGAGAGTATGACTGACTACATCATCAGGGCCGAAACTGCATCGACCGCTCTGAAATCTGCCGAGGAAGCCTGCCCAGTAGTTACAAAACGCTTGCTACTGTGGTGATTCAGAAGGAAAAACAGATGACTTCCGCGGAATTCGCAACTACGAAGAGAACGAAAAGAGCTGCAACAGAGGATCAGACAGCGATAATGTGATGGCGGCGAAACAAAGGTTTCAAGGAAAGTGTTTCAGATGTGGGAGAAAAGGACATAAGACTCTGGACTGCTTTGCAAGAGTTGACAGTAAATGGTGCCAAAAATGTTGAAACAACACCCACAATACCAAGGACTGTCGAGGAAAAAGAGATACCGCCAAGTCGGCAGCGGAACCCGCGGAAGAGCGGGAGGACTTTGATAGTTCACAATGGTAGAGGTAAGATAATGCCCAGCTTACTTTTAGATATAGGGGCAACGAGCCACATAATTAACGACAAAACAAAGTTCGTAGATTTTGACGAGAAATTTAAACCTAACACTTATTTCATTGAACTAGCTGACGGTAGTAAGGCAAATGTGGTTTTGGTTAAGGCAAATGCTAAAGTTAAGCTATATGACGTAAATGGTAACTTGCAGGATATGGTTCTTAACAATGCCCTTTACATCCTGTCTTACAGCCAGAATATTTTCTCGGTCCCTGCCGCAATAGATAAGGGCGCCAGTATTGATCTTGACAAGCACGTAAAGCGCTTCAGAGCACCCAATGGTGCGTTCGATATAGAACAAAAAGGGCGTTTGTATTATCTAAATAGTGTTTCCTCATCGAAAAATAATGCTAGTACCTTAATGGAGTGGCACAAGATTATGGGCCACTGTAATTTTAACGATTTGCGCAAGCTTCAAAGTGTAGTTGACGGTATGAAGATGACTAACGATCAGGGGTGCGAATGCGCTACTTGCACGCAAGGCATAATGTGCCAATTTCGGAACCGCAAGCCAGATGAAAAAGCAAAAAGCCCATTAGGGTTTGTACATTGTGATTTGGCCGGTCCGATTGACCCAGTACCGAGAGATGGTTTTAAATATGCGTTGTCATTTGTGGATGATTATACAGGTATTAACATGGTGTATTTTCTAAAGAAGAAAAGTGATACCGTAGAGGCAGCGCAGAAGTTCTTAGCAGACACCGCCCCGTTAGGAAAGGTTAAGTGCATTAGGAGCGACAACGGAACGGAATTCATGAGCCAGCAGTTTAAATCTTTACTGCGTAAGAATACAATCAAACATGAAACTAGTGCGCCGTATTCCCCACACCAAAACGGAACTGTAGAGAGAGCGTGGCGAAGTTTATTCAGTATGGCGTGCTGCTTTTTGCTAGAGGCAAAGCTACCGAAATAATTTTGGACATACGCGGTAATGACGTCGGCATACGTGAGAACAGACTGACATATCAAGTGAGGCCTTGGGCCTCTATAGAAAGCCTGAAAACGAGACTGAAACAAAAGCCAAAACCAAAATGGTACGGTCTCCCCCAACTGTGAAGCCAGCACAGACGATCCAGTAGGTAATGAAAATAATTACCAAAATGAGAGGGTTGAAATAAACCATGAGAACGATGAACAGGTTAGAGATAACCACGGTCAGACTAAAAGGTATCCCCAAAGGGAAAGGAAACCCCTAAATACTCAGATGAATTCATTTCTGACTTTAATGAGGCCGACGATTCAACCTATACCAGTATTGATTACTGCTATAGAGTTTGTGGAATACCACAGACGTACACCGAGTGGAAACAGGTGGGATGATTAAGATGAACCAAAAGAGATACATACACAAAATGCGTAAGCCTAGAACAAATCCATGCGAACAGAACTTAGGGGGCAATAGTAATGAATTGGCTGACCCCAATAAATACCGTGAGATGTTTAATCTATGCAATTACATGCACCAGATATCAGTTGGATTGTCAGTAAACTTTCACAGAAATTGTCTTGCCCCCAAATGGAAGACATGGTAGCTGTTCTAAGATATCTAAAAGGCACGCTATATTTTCCATGGCGACAAGAATCTACTTGTCTCATTGGCTTAGATAAAACATATTTAATGAAATTTCATGAACCTTCAGTACAAGCTTTGGTTGAAAAGAACAGAGCAATAATTGAACCTAATGCAGGAGAAGTAAATAATGCACTAGATGCTGAGAGACAACCCAGTTAGAAACCTACACACATGATTCTATCATAATAATTTAAATATTTATACAGGAGGCAAACCTCACCCAAAGGTGATTTTCAGGAAGGTCCTGTATTAGAGTAAAAAAAATACCTATGAATCTATAAAAGGTTAAAATCTAGAAATATAAAGTATTCATTAAAAATAGCTATAAAGAAATTAATAATAACAACAATAACGTACTACTATATATAACTAGATAAGTCGTTTAAATTGATCTAGATTTATAATGTTTCTCGTGCTCTCAGACAGCAAATTCCAGTCCTGAATGGCATGAAAACAAAGGCGGCATTGGCCAAACGAACTACGAGATTTAGGCTTATAAATGTCGTTCTTACTTCTAGTATAGTCGTGCAGGTCTCTCTTAAAAGTAAAAGTAAAATCCCAGTCTATAAAACCATTTAAACATTTAAAAACAAATAAAATACGGTGTTTTCTGAGTCTCTCTGATAAGTCAAGTTCCTCCAAGGCCTCTGAAGCAGAAGAGTGCTTGGACTTATCTAAAATTAGCTTTGCTGCTCTGTTTTGCAGAAGTTGAAAGGATTTCATTAGAGTAGTATTGGTTTTGTCCCCCCAAACAATGTCGCCATGATCTTAGATTGGTAAGATCATTGCGTTGCTAAAAAGTTCTCTAACAGAAGCGACAATTAAGTACTTAATTCTGGTTAGTATCCCTAATCTCTGTTTAACCTTGCTGTTGACGTAATCGACATGGTCGTTCCACGTAAGGGTTCCATTTATGACGACGCCCAAGTACTTAAATGAATCTACTCTATCCAGATCTTTGTGGTAGATTTGTACACTAATCGTGTCAAGGGATTTCAACCTCTGTGAACTTCCAATAAGCATAAACTCCAGATTTTGCTGTATTGAAGGTTTGCTTGTGATTGTAAAGCCACTGTGCTACGTTCTTTAGGTCTTCATTAAGCATAGACTCTAAGTCCTTAACTGAATTTGAAGAACAGTACATGGCTGTATCGTCGGCAAATGATGTTACCGAAGTAAGACAATTGGGCAAATCGTTAATGTATATTGAGAACAATAAGGGACCAAGGATGGAACTAAGGGACCAAGGATGGAACTAAGGGACCCCAACAGACACTTTCCAAATACTTGATGAAACTTGTCCAATAACTGTTTGCTGACGACGATTGGTTAGATAAGTCAGGAACCACGCCAAGCTCGTTCAATGATCAAGAAATTCAAGATTTACAGTCTGAAATGGATAATGAAGTAAAACCGGATAATCCATTTAATTTAGTCACCTGATCATTTAGCTCCAGGTTCAGAAACACAACAAAGAATACCAGCACTTCTAACTCAGACCCAACCATCAGTGATGACGTATTACGTGAGTGTGTTAGATCTTTGAATGCCGAACAGCGTTCTGCACATGATATTGTTCTCTCGTGGTGTAGAAAAAAGATAGGGATGAAGAGACGCCATGTTGGTTAGTCAGTAAAGGACTGAATGAAAGCAAATTAAACCTGTTGTTATCCTGGTTTCCTAGTATCGTAGAGACACACAACATTGGCGACGAGAAGTGGAAGACTCTGGTGAATCAACAAGTGGAATACAAGTGGAATTATGGCAGATTTTTCGAGCACAATACCGAAGTTCGATTGTCACTCCAAGCCCGGAAGGAAGTCTCTACAGGTACAGACGGCTACTGTTCGGAGTGAACTCCGCAAACGAGCAGTATCAACACAAGATTGCTACTGTATGTGCTGGCAGGCATAGAAGGCACTGACAATATATCTGACCACATCGTGGTGCATGGTCCAGATGTTAACTCACACAACCGAAGGCTACACCAGACCCTAGCACGCCTGCAAGAGTGTGGTCTCACACTAAAGCCAGATAAGTGTCAGTTCAACAATGGGGATGATGTTGTCTGAGAAGGTCCCACCAAAGACAGAGTAGTACTAGAAGCCAACCCGTACCAAAACCGCAGACCTGTTACAGACATGTTACAGGTCTGTATTATGTATTTGCAGTCGTACTGCAGGTCAAGAGGGGGAAAACGACATGTCTGCAAGCCTGCCGTTCGCCTGTTTAAGACGGGCCTCAAACAATCGGGTTTCAATGTCTGCACTTCGCCTGTAACAGACATGTAAAAGGTATTTCTAATTAATCTAATTTGTTTAACAAGTTGCACTCCTTTATATGCTCTTGACCTTATATGTTCGCCTGATTAAGACCTGTAAAATACCTGCATGTATCAACTCCTGGATGTAAAATGACGCATGCAATATAGCATATATAATTAGTTCAATAGTTCAATAGCTCGTTTTTATACCGTATTTGATGTAAACACCATCGCGATCCACGAACTTATCATGTTTGGACTTGCTAAACTACAAATCCCGATCCGCATGCAAAAATCTTACCTTTATTTGATTATTAAAACATAATAGTGGTAGCTAAGCTCACTGTTTCGTCCCGGTGTGTTTTTTCTTTGCCATGATCATCATTCGGCATATATTTAGATCCACTGTGTTTTGTTTGAAAACAGGGACACCTCGTGAAGGATGTGGCTTTTCACCACGCACAGCGATCATTGGTAGTGGAGAGGCTATTATAAGTCGCATCACACTACCCTGCCTACTAAGTTACTATGTGCCACCCCTGACTCCCGTAGTTCAGGTAGAACTGACATCATAGCAACTGTTCAACTGGAATTAAGCCCCTTTTTGGGGCGTTCTATTGTTCTATTGTCTTGGACTCATGAATAAAATGAAGTGGAAATTGAAGTGGAATCTCATCAAATGAAGTGGATTACATTATCTATTGTTTCAAGCTCATGAATAAAATGAAGTGGAAATTGAAGTGGAATCTCGATTAAATGAAGTGGATTACATTATCTATTGTCTTTTCTCAATGGTTCTATTTTTGGGATCCTATTGTTCGGAGCGGACATAAAGCCAGAAGCGGCCGGCTCCAAATCCATTCAAGAAATTGAGCAGCAACAAGATGGATCAATTTACTAGTTTGGAAGAGTTTGAACATTTTATCAACAACAACGATATTCCATCTGATCAAATTCCTGACGTGGTGGACCGATTGATGACACTAACGTTTCCTGGGTCTTTTCTGACAGTTCGGTTTCCAGATTGGGGGTTGAAACGATCGGATACCTAACCTATTGATTTTTCACTTATTGCAGGCGTCCTTCGATATACCTTCTGAAATTCTAGAGCCTTGGAACGACTGGGAAAAGGAGCTGGAAACGGTGGTAAGTGCTATTATCACGTAAAGTTGTGCAAAGTTAAGCTTGAAATTCATTTGAATTCTTTTCTGTCCATTCAGAATGATTTGGGCGAAGTTCAGGATGTTCCACCCGAGATATTCGAGCCTTGGATTGACTTTGACTCGGTAAGTAATTCGATGGGCTGTTCTATTCTTACGCGATACCATTCTAACTAAAGTTTGTTTTCTTTGTGGTCCAGTCCTGTTCCGTTACACAATACCATTCTAATTAAAGTTTGTGTATCTTTTTTCCTCTTAGGAGTTCACCCCAGAAGTACAACAGATGGGAGCGGGGCAAAAGAGAGCTGTCGAGGACAATGTTCCTCCTACCAACAAGAAATCAAAACACGAGTGTGAGACGTGTGGGAAATTCTTTAGACGAGGACATGATCTGACGTGACATAGGCAGACCCAAAACGGCGAAAAGCAGCACGAGTGTTCTCATTGCGAGAAGAAATTTAGTCGTAAGGAGCATTTGCGATACCACGGGAAACACGTCCACGAAAACCGAGCTGCCCAGCATAACTACAAATGCAACACTTGTGGGGAACAGTTCCACAACATGGTACCCTACCAAACCCATCTGAAGACAGTTCACCCAAAACCATCGACCAGCAACGTGAAACGTCCCAACGAAGATAAGTCCGGTGAGGAACTTAATTTTGGTTCAAATAATCTTTGAAAAATCATCAGATAGATTTTATGTGGGGGATTAACCATATGCAAATTCTTAAACTATCCTGCGTTATGAGAGAAGTACATTGTGAATGTCCGGATATGTTTTCCAATCTATTTTGAAAAATTGAGTTATAAAGGATGTTGGATTATTCTAGGCGATTGGGATCATATCAAGTTTCATACCCAATCGAACATTTCCTATTCTTGGGTTGCACATGATGCCACGGCGCTATTGTTCTTAGGGATTAAGTCATTAACAGTCCAACAATAGCCAGGTGGTTTTCATTATCAATTGTTTCTGTGGATGAGGTCATGCTACTATTTCAATTTCAAAGTTGAGAAGTGAACAAGATGGAGGTGATCTGCAAGCTAAGACCTCGAGGCAATCATGGAGGAAGATAAGTTGTACGCTGTAGCCTATAAACCTGATGGGGATAGATTTGGAGAACTAACTGAGTATGGAAAGAGAGCATGAAACAAGTCTGGCATAAGCATTCCCGGACGTCTGTGTGATTTTTTATCAAGGGAAAATAGTTTCACTGAAAACTACCAAACATTTGCTGAATTGTACAAAGCACACAAGATTAAAGGGAAGTTAAGGGAGTACTGTTGGCCTGGAAAGAAGGAAGACACTTTGCTAACCTGTGTTTCTTCACTAGACTTTTATTACTTACCCAAGCACATTATTGGAGGAAGATTGTACCACAAGAACACAACGGGAGACGGATTCGAAAAAATAAAAGTTTTTGACGAGTTCCCTAACGTGTGCAGAATCATTAAGAGTATCTTAATAGACTTGACCACATCCAACGCTGAGAAGATAAATTATATGCGGCTATTGATCCCAAAGGACCAACCCGTTTCCGTAAAACTATTCCAACATTTAGACCTTTTTCCTAAGTATGGACACCATTTCCAGGAACTGCAGCAGGAGTTTGAGACAATGCAGAATGGTAGAGAGGGAAAGAAAACTTCCTAAACTGTATGGTGTAGCTTCCTGTGATCACTGGGTTCAACGCTTAACTCCATGGGGAGAGCGCATGATGCGACGTCGCGGTGTAGATGTTTCTACGTGGGATACAAATATAGAAAATATCCTTAAAGGGAAGTGGAGCGATCGATCCCACAAAGCTGATGCTGAGCCAGAGTTAGCTACATTCATGCGCGGATGGAAGACTGATGAATATCAAGTTCTGGCAGACCATATATCTGATATGAAAAATTGTAAGTCTAGAACAAATCCATGCGAATAGAACTTAGGGGCAATAGTAATGAATTGGCTGACCCCAAGAAATACCATGAAGGAAGTTTAGTCTATGCAATGACATGCACCAGACCAGATATCAGTAAACTTTCACAGAAATTGTCTTGCCCCAAAATGGAAGACATGGTAGCTGCTAAGCATGTTCTAAGATTTTCTAAAAGGCACTATAGGTTATCAACTATGCTTTAAGAAATGTGTTGATGATTTGAACCTAATTGCTTATAGTGGACTCAGATTGGGCAGCCTCGTTGGAAGACAGACGAAGTACCACGGAGTACTGTTTTAGTTTATCCAAGGTCGGCCCCCTTATTTCATGGAAATGCAGGAGGCAACCAACTGTTGCTCTTTCTACTTGTGAGTATATAGGCTTGGCAGCCACAACTAAGGAAAGCCTTTACTTAACTCAGTTATTAAATAACATGGGAAAGGGATCATATGAATGTACAAAGATGTATGGGGATAACCAAGAGGCGATAGCTCTAGTAAAAACCCGGTCAATAGGCACAGACCTAAGCACATCGACATCATCAGACATCATTTCTTACGTGATTTATTTATGGCTGGCAAAATAGATATTGTATATTGCCCGACTGACGATATGGTAGCTGACATTTTCACCAAACCAGCAACAAAGGATAAATAGGTTCAAGAGATTCCTGTTTGGATGTTACAGCCATTTGCGTTTGAGCACGAACCGCGAACATTGTTTTACTTCGTTTGAGTTTGAAAAAGTTGCGTTTCCAACAGCAGAACGTCACGTTTCCAACGCGAATCCGTAACGTTTCCAGGAGAAACTAAAATGATGACCTTTCAAAAAAGCCGGCGGCCCTGTGTTCAAAACAAACACGGAAACATGTCGCAGTTTTCGGTAAAAGTGCCTTATGGTGAGAAGAATGAGAAGTTTAGATCTTTTTTTTTTGGAGAGATCATGGTTTTTTTTCTTTTCATAGCTTAATAAACAACATAAAAGAATTTCCTGAACAACATTAGCGCCCACACTGCAAGAATAAAGATCAAAGACATGGACGGGGATTTCTTGAATATTGAAGAAAAAGACGCGGATTTGCTCAAAGAAATACTATTAACAGCAGAGTATCTCCCGGACCGGGATTATAGAAAGCTGCATATCAAAGTAACAGAGCACGAAGTTGAATCCCCTTTGTCGGTAGCTAACCATGCAGCCAGCAATTTGAAACCGCCGTCGGCAAGGGCAAGCTTGACAAATATACTTGTTTCGCAGCCAGAACAAATGAGTCGTACACCACTGCAACACTTTCTGGAAGAGACGGAGAGAAAAATTTAACCCAAGGAGAGAGAGGCTAAGTCATTTTAAGGAAGAATATCGTTTATTGATTCAAAACTAGCTGCTGTCCGGCAGGATCCAGGGGGCGGCTCGTTTTGCGGAAATTGTCATTTACGGGCTGGGCATACCGCAAAGCGCCGTTTCTTGGACAAACGCACAAGTGCGTTTAGCTGTGGAGACGAGAAAAAGCATCCCGGTCAACTTCCACGAAAAGAATTGAATGAAAATGTCCTCAACCGAATTAGAAATGCGGAGAAGGGCTGCAGCGAAAATAAACAATTCTATGTCGAAACAAATCGTGGGGAAACTAACAGCTTCGGCGCCAGAAGAATACGAAACCGAATATGGACACAAAGATTGGATGAAGTTGAGAACAGATGTTTTTTTTACTAGAAAAATATTGTAATACCTGTAATATCTAGTTCCGGTTTGGACCACTTCCGGTCACGTGACGTATTAGTCAGACGTGGAGAGTTTGGGTTGAAAGCAAGATGGCGGACACAAGATCAGTTTGTATGCGACGAGGATAAAACATTCGAAAACCAAAGCAAAAGTCTTCCGGAACTCCTAGGAAAAGAAAAGAAGCCAAAGAAACCACAGAGATAGAAATAAGTTGGATCTTGACTACGAGCACGTGTCATTGATAAACAGGTAAGGAGAAATGTCTGGGGGCGAACAAGAGGCAGCAGCACCGGCCGTACAGACAGGGCCGACAATAACGGTGATAACAGAGACGAGGAACCTGAAAACACTGTCGAGGACAATGTTCCTCCTACCGACAAAAAATCAAAACACGAGTGTGGGACGTGTGGGAAATTCTTTTCACGAGGACATGATCTGACGCGACATAGGCAGACCCAAAACGGCGAAAAGCAGCACAAGTGTTCTCATTGCGAGAAGAAATTTAGTCGTAAGGAGCATTTGCGATGCCACGAGAAACACGTCCACGAAAACCGAGCTGCCCAGCATAACTACAAATGCAACACTTGTGGGGAACAGTTCCACAACATGGTACCCTACCAAACCCATCTGAAGACAGTTCACCCAAAACCATCGACCAGCAACGTGAAACGTCCCAACGAAGATAAGTCCGGTGAGGAACTTAATTTTGGTTCAAATAATCTTTGAAAAATCATCAGATAGATTTTATGTGGGGCATTAACCAATAACATACATGCTAGGGCATGTTTGGACAAGGCTTTTGTGTGGGGGATCAGTCGTATTCAAATTCAAGTCAACCATGTAGAACTTTCTTTTGTGTAAGGGGATTAGTTGTATGACAATTCATGTTCCGAGTGTAAGACAATAGCATGTATGTTTGGACAAGTCTTTCGTGTAAGGGGATTAGGCATATGTAAATTTAACTCATAAGAGTTTCTTTGTTTCAGGACCTATACCCAAGAAAGTGAAGCCCAGTCCTGCTGAGAAACCACAACCAAACCCCACCACAAGCACCAGCTGACAAGAGGATCCAAAGGACATCACCGACCTCAATCTACGGTCTTTAAACTGAACTTGTCCTTTGGCTACCTCCTGAGGAACAACGATACCGGTGAGCTTCAATACCATTACACCTCCAGAAACAACAACCAGGCCTTTGAAGAACCTTTCCTCATCGCTAATGCTGCAGACCTTAAATGAGTCCGGGAAGCTCTTCAAAACCTCGATATTTTGGAATGGGTTAGACAGCAACGGCCCTCGAAATTGGTAGTGGATCAAGTCACCAACATCACTTTCTTTGTGACGAAGATCCGAGGTCACCCCATCGATCGTGGTAAAAACCTACCCCACTACCTTGTGGAGAACCAATGCATCATCCCACTGGATCGTAGTATAAGACTTGGTAAGCCCTATAATGACAACCTGTGCTTCTTCCGTGCTCTGGCACTCCATAACGGCTGCCATCTGGAAAACCTGGAGCGGGATGCTCAACATTATTACGAAAGGTAAGCGTATATTAAAAGTTTGTTTACACTAACATTTGTTTATTATTTAACATATCAGTGTATAAATTTATAGTCCAAAATCGCTTTACGGGAACCTTGCCTTCAAACAATATTCGAAGCAGAAACAAAGGCTTTCTTTGAATAGCGTTTTGAACTAATTAGTAGTTTTTATTGTAGTCCTGTGAAATAGAGCATTACAACTAACTTGGTGTTTATGCAAATACCGGTCAAAAATAACGCTTCGCTGGTTTGTATTAATTATTGTTTTTGTTTTCTTCTAGATATCGAGGAACGCAACCTTCCAAAAAGAAGTGCAATGGCGTCACCCTGGAGGAATTGTCCGCCCTGGAACAACTCTTTTAAGTCAACATCTTTGTGTACTCATTGGAGTCCACCCAACCCGAAGGAAGTAACGAGGAGGAAGAGAATGAAGATGACACCAAGCCAGAGATTGCAGCTAAACTCTTACACCGGTCTCACCGCAGTTATTCCAGTACCCTCTACCTGAGCCTGTACCAGAAACACTTCTCCTACATCAAAGACATGAAGAAATATTCTAAATCCTTCTGCTGCTCTCAGATTAAATCGTCACGAGCGTACCTGTGAAGCAAAAGTCCGCTCCATGTTTCCGGGCGGGGCTTACAAGACTCCTCCTACCATCATCAACTCATCAACTCATCAACCGATCATCAGCTGCTACAAGATGACCTCATCAATCTATCCAAATGGGCTTCAGATTGGCAAATGGAATTTAACATATCCAAATGCCATCTCCTTTCAGTAACAAACAAGCACAAGCCGTACATGTCCACCTACTCGGCCAACTCGCAGGACCTATCTCAAGTCCCCCACTATGATTATCTGGGTGTACGTTGCTGTAAAACCCTAAGATGGGGGCCCCATTGCTGCAAAATTGCTAGTAAGGCGAACAAAACCCTTGGGCTGATAAGACGATCCCTCAAACCCTGTAATATCGCAGTTAAAGAAAGAGCTTACCAGTCTCTTGTCAGGCCTATCCTGGAATATGCTGCTCCTGTATGGAATCCCCACACAGACACCGACGTAAATCGCCTTGAACAAGTTCAAAAAAACGCTGCCAGATTTGTTTCGAACAATTATAATCCTACTGTAAGCACATCTAATTTAGTCAGGTCATTAGGTTGGGACACTCTAGAACAAAGACGCCTCCTTAATCAATCAGTGCTGTTTTTTAAAATTAGAAATGGGCTGGTAAACATCCCTTTCCCTGAGTGTGTTACTACTTCCTCCAGATCTAGTAGACGCCATCAGTATAAGTACACACAACTTCCAGTTAATGTATTAGCATATAGCTATTCTTTTTTCCCTAGGGCTATAAGAGTATGGAACCTGCTTCCGTATGAAGCAGTTTCTGCTAACAGACTAGCCAGTTTCAAGTCAGCCGCCCTGCCTGCCATTCGATCTATGCAGGTGCCTAGCCACCTGCGCAGGCTATAGATCGCTCGTATATATGTTTAGTTATTCTTCTTATCTATTTAATATTTACTTAATATTTTGGTATGTGTCACGACTTAAATCGCGTAGTTTATTATTACTATTATTAGTAGTATTATTACTACCATTAGTAGTAGTAGTAGTAGTAGTATTATTATCATTACTATTATGTTACTTAGTTTATTATTATTATTCTAATTTATATATTATTTAAACTCCCAGTATTAGTGAAAACTATCCCAGGGAGTATAACCATCTAAGTATCTAAGTATCTTCAATTTACTGGAAGACTGAGGTTTCTGCATTCAAGAACAGTTGAAGTACTTCCCCTACAGAGCCACTTACGGCTTCGAATGTATGTTCGACCACCACCCCGAACCTAAAGATACGAACAAACTGACCTGGGAAGCCAAACATGTGCCGCTCAGTGTCAGTGTGTGCTCCAACGTTCCTAGCTACGACCAGCCTAAATGTTTTGTTTCGGATGGTGATTCCAAACATCTTGTAAAAAACATGGTAGACTATCTCGTCCAAATCAGTCAAGAAAGTTATCGCCTCGTCAAGCAAGAGTTCGCGGACCTCTTTGAAGAAATTGAACAACGAGCTGAACTGTCAACACCCATCATAGAGAACAGCATGGAGGATAGTGACAATGATGAAGGAGAAGATCTGATGAATAAGGGATGATGAAGAAGAATAAATCGGAAAACAATCTATATTAGACAAGCGAAATGCAATTTGGATTTTTACAACAACATCCAATTTTCTCGCGTTCTGATTGGCTCTCCGCTATATGCAAAATAAGTACATACAATGAAAATGACGTCACTCGCAAGCCGTGGTAGCTTTGCAAAGTGCTTTCACGGCGAGGTTTGTGAATTCAAATGGGTGTTAACTTCGCTTCCAAAAACAAGAAAGTGAGGATTTCACAAGCATTTTATTACTAGGAGAAGTCAATCGGTGAGTCAAACTTCTTTGTGGTGTACCATTTGGCAAAATGAAAGTTCTCTTGAGTGGAGTATCTTAATAGAGTATCTTAATAGACTTGACCACATCCAACGCTGAGAATATAAATTATATGTGGCTATTGATCCCGAAGGACCAACCCGTTTCCGTAAAACTATTCCAACATTTAGACCTTTTTCCTAAGTATGGATACCATTTCCAGGAACTGCAGCAGCTGACATTTTCACCAAACCAGCAACAAAGGATAAATAAGTTAAAAGAGATTCCTGTTTGGATGTTACAGCCATTTGCGTTTGAGCGCGAACCGCGAACATTTTTTCACTTCGTTTGAGTTAGAAAACGTACACGCGTGGTTACTGTATGTCTGGGTTTGATACAAGGGCCGGTGGCCCCGTGTTCAAAACAAACACGGCAACATGTCGCAATTCTTGGTAAAAGTGTTTTTTTTTTAGAGATCATGTTTTTTTCTTTTCATAGCTTAATAAACAACATAAAAGAAAAGTGCTCATCGAATTTCCTGAACATTAGCGCCCATACTGCAAGAATAAAGAACAAAGACATGCACGGGGATTGCTTAAATATTGAAGAAATAGACGGGGATTTGCTCAAAGAAATACTAACAACAGCAGAGTATCTCCCGGACCGGGATTATAGAAAGCTGCATATCAAAATAACAGAGCATGAAGTTGAATCCCCTTTGTCGGTAGCTAACCATAATAATAATAATAATAATAAACTTTATTATACACAGAATTCAAACAGTTTACACTGATTTCCATTGAAGCTGTGTTTAAAAACTAAAAATAAGTTTACAATAATTGATAATATATAATAATTACGCTAATATAAGTATTCACATAGATGGTAATTACACTGATTAAAATATACTTGATAGTAATTACCCTAATTTAAAATATACTTGATGTACTATACATGTAGTAGCAGCATTAACTAATTACAGATAGGGTTATTCCAGTAGTTATTTACAAAACTCTTGATAGTTGGAGCATTCTTTATATAGCTGTCTAGACTATTAAAGAGTTTAGCTGCAGAGAAAGTAAATGATCTATAGCCAGAATTAGATGAAATTTTGACTAAATGGATGTTATTACGGTTTCTAGTATTATAATTATGTACATCAGAATTACGGTGAAATAGATTTTGGAGATACGGTGGACATAAATTATTTAAACATTTAAAAACGGTGAGACATTTATGGAAGTCCCAACGCTGGTTTAATGGAACCCAGCCTAGCTCTCTAAATAGATTCACTGTACGTTCCTCGCGTGTCTTCTTCATCAATATTATGCGTGCTGCTCTCTTTTGCAGCCTAAGGAGTCTATTAAGACTTGTCTGATCAGCATTAGACCAGATGATGTCACAATATTCTAATAATGGTTGGACTAGTGTACAATGAAGATGTTTACAGGTGTCTACACTAACATATTTCCTGATTCTCCTAAGGAGCCCTAATCTGCATGATACTCTAGCTGATAATGCATCGATGTGTTCGTGCCAGTTAAGCTTAGAATCAAAACATAAACCTAAATATTTAACGGACTCTGAATGTTGGAGTATGACTCCCGACGAAGATAAACATGGCTTTTTGGATCGTGCTAGCCGCTGGCTAGTCCCAAGAAGCATTACGTTAGTTTTCTTACAATTTACGATGAGATCATTAGCACTAAACCAGGTATTAAGATTGTCAAGTTCAGCTTGTAAGACGGATTCAATTAGCTGTATATCCTTGTGAGCAAAGAATATAGCTGTATCATCTGCATATAAAACTACTTTACTGCGTTGAATACTCAGAGGAAGGTCATTAATAAAAATGATAAATAATAGAGGTCCAAGGACCGAACCATGCAGTCAGCAATTTGACAAGAAAACCGCCGTCGGCAAGGCAAGCTTGACAAATGTACTTGTTTCGCAGCCAGAACAAATGAGTCATACACCTGGAAGAGACGGAGAGAAAAATTAAATCCAAGGAGAGAGAGACTAAGTCATTAAAAGGACGAATATCGTTTATTGATTCAAAACTAGCTGCTGTCCGGCAGGATCAAGGGGGCGGCTCGTTTTACGGAAATTGTCATTTACGGGCTGGGCATACCGCGAAGCGCTGTTTCTTGGACAAACACACAAGTGCGTTTAGCTGTGGAGTCGAGAAAAAACATCGCGGCGAACTTCCACGAAAAGAATTGAATGAAAAAATTTCCTCAACCGAACAACAAGCGAAAAAGCTACGTGCCGCCGGAATTAGAAAAGCGGAGAATGGCTGCAGCGAAAATAAACAATTCTATGTCGAAACAAATCGTGGAGAAACTAACAGCTTCGGCGCCAGAAGAATACGAAACCGAAGATGGACACAAAGATTGGATGAAGTTGAGAACAGATGTTTTTTTACTAGAAAAATATTGTAATACCATGCATGGTGGAAAAATTCCAGCAGTTCAGAACATTTTGCATTTGCATCAGAGAGCAAAATCAGCCGTCCTTGATTCGAACAGAGTTGTCACGCGCCAAAAAGAGAAAAACGCACAATCCCGGTAAAGACGTGTTGTAAAGCTATGGAATTCAGTTTCCCTCCACTAGTACAAGCACATGCACTGCTACTACGGATATATCCTGTCTGGTGTCGTATTTTCATTCTGACGAACTGCACAGACTAACACCAAGAGATACGGCGGAAGAGCAACAACAACTGGAACTTGTTATGAAGGAAAGTCTGACAGCGACAGGAGCACAAAGCACAGCACTGAATCAACCGTCTCCTCTGAATCAGCCGTCTCCTCTGGTTCGTTCCTCCCGAGAGACGTCTGAATCCAATAGCCGATAATGCCGTCCAGTGACCTCACTACCAGAAAACCTGGTAGTGATCTTTGATTGGTTCATATTCTATAATTTCGCATACTTATCATAATTATCAGGCCGAGAAGACGGCAGGATTCACTATGGACTCGCGATTGTTGATCGTTGAGTTTCAGTCTTTGGCAAAGACCTTGAATTCGTAAGGAAAACATCTGGAAATGGATTGAAAGTGTTCTGCACAATAACCGACCGTCCTGTAAACATGTACATTTACTGCGTGGTGAATTAGATATTTGCATAAATATTAAGAAGAGTCAATAGGAGACGGCTGAAATTCAGGCTAATATTTTGGGAATTTGGGGCTTTATGGCTGTTTATACCGTTAACGTTTGACTTTTTCGCTTTAATTTAATAGTTTATTCACTTCAGTTACGTTACTAGTTAGCCAGGCATAGTTTTCACACAAATAAGAACTAATTATCAACATGTTTTGTAGTTAATTATAAGCTTTCTAGTAGACTTCTAGTGGTTTTAAAGTCTCAGGACTGCACAATGTTCCATTTTGTGGTGTTTATTTACGACTGTAGTTCAGTTGACATACAGTCTAGTCTCTAATTAAATAGAAAATAGAGACGTATAAAATATATAAACATTGCCTGTTCTTGTACACGTCCTGTTCTTGTACACTCTAGTACAAGTGTTCGCTTGTTACAAATTAAAACATGAGGTGCGTCTGAAATATCCTTTCATGTTCTATTTAGAGCAATTCGATCCCCATTCCCGACAAGGTCTCATCTAGAATTTCCCCGCCACCGTATTGATGTGTTGCGCGCAGGTGTCTAGGACCAATGTGTTTCCCACCTGCAAAACAGGCTCTCCAGTAAAAGTGTTGGTGGCTTTTAAAGCTTGAGAAAATAAATCCAAGAACCTAACAGTATCCGAAGCTCCCTCAATAACATCAGCATACTCAATTCCTTCAAGTGAGCAGAGTGCATTCAAAGAATAATTTGGGGATTGGCATTTTCTTGTTATTTCAACGCAACGTTTTCCAAGAGGTGCGTGGCCATACTTTCGTGTGCCAACATCGGGTAGTTTCACCCGTCAAAGAATTTCACCTGCCTAGGGTCTTGGGAGTTCAGATAATTTATAAACTATGTGTAGATCATAATACTCTGAGTAAATCTCTCTTTTGCTACTTGAGTTACTTTTTTCAAAGTATATTTTTTTTGCCAGAGGGCAATCGAGTTTTTATGGCTCGACTTATAGCCGATATAGAAATGTCTGCGCCGACATTCCCGAACTCTTCGAGAATATCATATACGTCGCGTAAAGTTATGCTCACTTTTGCAGCTTTTAATAGCTCAAGATCATGTCTAAGTTTCACGTTATTGTCGCCTAGTATAGGAGTGGGCATTTCAATATAGGCTTCGCAGAATCGTTTCCAAACTTTGGTAACAGAAAACAAAACATGCAAATATTAATAATGAATCAGCACTTCCTCATAAGATTAAATTGCTAAATACCAATGAAATTATGAAGTATAGAAAAGTTAGGGCTGTAATACGATTCCACACACCAAGCAAAAATAAGCAGCCCGAGACGTTTTTTCATCATTTACTCATGCTTTATTTTCCATGGCGAGATGAGTCTACTGATCTCATTGGCTTAGATAAAACATATTTAATGAAATTTCATGAACCTTCAGTACAAGCTATGGTTGAAAAGAACAGAGCAATATTTGAACAGAAAAAGTAAATAATGCACTACAAATGCTGAGAGACAACCCAGTTAGAAACCCACACATGATTCTATCAATGATCAAGAAAGTCAATATTTGCAGTCTGAAATGTAGAATGATGTAACACCAGATTTAGAATTGCTCAGCAGACTGAAAAATAGCCTCCTCCGCAGGCATTTCTTCGCGCTTGACACAGGAAACCCAGTCAGTTCCTTTTTCTTCCAGTCGGTTCCTTTTTCTTGTTCTTAATGTTCTTAATTAGAGATGCCTGCGGAGGAGGCTAACTGAAGAAGACATTGAAATTATTCAGACGAGATCAGTAACTCACACATGATTCATTGCAAGTATGGGCTAAAAATAAACCAGTTACAGAACACAACAATAAATATCTACAACAAATTAGAGCTATTGATCAATTGTTACTAAACAATTGACAGGGTATTGTCAAGAGGTCGTTCTGACACTGGTGGTCTTGATTTTGATATTTTTATCAAAGAAACAGCACGGTGATGCTTACTACAAATATTGATATTTCTGACAGGCTTAATTGTTAATGGCCAAATGGGTAGTTACTAGAATTTCTATTAATCAAATTACCCAGAAGCCCACTATTCTCTACATTAAATTTGATGACGAAAAAGCTGAGAATATCTTAATTGAGAAATGCAGTGATACTTTTGCTAAAGAGAACAAAGTTGTGCCTGTTTCACCAGTACTTGCTAAAATAAAATTGAGGCCAGGTAAACCTTCATCTCCAGAAATACAGAGACTCCAGTTTCCACTGAGCTTGGCATGGGCTTGCACTGTTCACAAAGTTCAAGGATTAGCATTGAACAATATTGTTCTTAGTTTTGATTCATTTAAACAAAGGTCATTCAACTCTGGGCAGATATATGTTGCTTTGAGTCGTGCTACTTGTCTCTTAAGGCATTCACATGCTTGGAAAAAATGAAAACAAACATGTATGGACAGATTCAAGAGTGCATGCAGAATACCAGAGACTACAAAATATGTCATCAATGGTCAGTCTCAAATCCAATTTGAAAAAAACCTGGTTTCAGTTGCTCTTTTAAATATAAGATCATTAAGAAAGCACAGTAATGATATCAAGTATGACCTTAACATCTGTAATTATGATATCTTACTTCTAACAGAAACACAGCTTCGATTATCTGATTTAGACAATGACATAAAAACAATCTTTATCCTCTTTCATTATATAGGCAAGATAAATACTCAAGCTTATAGCTGTCTGAAGCAATGTTTTGATATCTGAAAACGAATACTTTCCTTCGATAAATGCACTTAAACAATTTTTTTAACTAACCAGCAACAAATAACGTTTCTTATACTTTAGAGAACACAACTGTAATATACAACAACTTTATGATGCAATTAATTATATCCGTAATCACACTTCTGTTGTAATGATACTTGGGGATTTCAACATAAACTACTTTGATGATAATGAATCCAACTGTTTAAAAACAGTGATGGAACATGTTGGTTATCAACAAATTGTAGAAAGATCAACATTTGTATCTGTTCAGAAGGTAGTTTATTAGATCAGGTATACATCAAACCACAATTCTAAACAATTCAGTGATAAGTGTTTACTATTCTGATCAGGAGGCTGTTAAAGTAAATTTGGAAGTATGAAATATTATTAACATACATGTATTGCCATACATAATTATATAAATGTTATCACATGTGAATGGCCTGTTCAAGATTCCAATACATTGTAGTACACTGGACAGTCAACATTAATTTTGCTCTTAATGGAAATTACTACTGTTATTATAGTTGCAAATCAGTTTATCAAAAAACGTTTTAAATATTTTTAGACATAGACATAAATACATACATGTACAGCATGTATCATTTAATAATAGTGTAATACATTATAATATTATGGCCTCAGGGCCCATGCACACATGGAGCTTCCATGAGCTCATAACAAAGGTAAGTTTTCAACAGGGAATGTAGGGGGGAGGGAATTAAGGGAAGTTCGTTTTGTCTCTGTATGGTAACTAGCTTTAATTGCTTCATGTCAGACAGCATAAGATATTTACATGCCCACATTTTTGTTTTTTGTAGGCATAATTATTCTCACATGTTGTACTTCTCTGTGAGGTTGACCTAGTAAACTCCTGTAGTGTTCTCCAATAAAGCTGATTCAGTCCAGAAAAATAACCAGCCTGCAGATTACATATCTCAACAAGCCAAACAATATTACCATGTTAGCCATATTGCTTCAGGATCCACATATGGAGCTTCCAGGAGCTCATAGCAAATGTAGGTAGGTTTTAAATACAGAATGAAGGGAGAGGAAGGGTTATGTTTTTTGTGTGTGTTAACAAGCAACAGGTAATATATTTACACACCCATATTTTTTATATTTTCAGGCATAATAATCATTCCCACTGTGGCACTTCCCTGTGAGGTTGGCCTAGTGGACTCCTGTAGTATTCTCCAAAAAGCGGATTCAGTCCAGAAAAATGACCAGCCTGCAGATTACGTGTGTCCACATACAAGGAACATCTTATTACCAGTTAACCATATAACTTTGTAGCAATGCACTGGAAGCAAATGTTGCTCTAAATTGTTAACATCACAGGACAACTGTACGTTACATATACATCTATATCAATGCTATGTCTCCAGTGTTTACCAAGATGCTGGAAATGAAAGCACCTATTTGGAGATGGTACATCTATGCAGTTGAAAGTGGAAGTAGTTGGTAATTTTTTACAGCTAAATAACTGTTAGGAGAATTGTACCCGTTATACTTCCCTACATCAGGCTGTAGGCCTAATGAACTTCAAAGCTGATGCAGAGCATGAGGGTTTAAAGATGCCAGATATAGAATCAATGATCAATGCACAGAGGATAATCTGCATTAAGAAGTACTTGACAAATAGTCTGAGTTCATAGTACTTCTTTTTAGATCATTACCTTGTGAAAGTGGGTAGAACCTTTTTGTTTCACTGCAAGTTTCAAGTTTTGAAACTGCCCGTCACTCTACCAAAATTTTATGAGCAATGTCTAAACGTATGGTCATCATTAAATTCTAATTCTCCACTGACATTCGAAGAAATTGTAAATGAAATTATTTGGAACAACAAACTAATATGCATTGACAAAAGATCAGTGTTTATAAAAAGACTTGTCGACCTTGGTTTTTACAAAATTGATGATTTTTTTTACGAAAAGGGCGCATTAAAGTTGAAGCTCAGTGTATATCAAACTTTACTGTCGCCTATAGAAATTTTCCTATCATCAGCAATTTTGAATGCTATACCTCAAGAATGGAGAAAAATTCTAAAAGAGAATTATAAATTGTTACAAACTTCCATTACCCCCTTCGAACCTCTAACTTTTACTGTAAACATCCGAGGCAATGATAAATCTATAGATAAGATATCATCGAAAGTTTTATATGAAGTATTTCTTATAGAAAAGAGAGATGAACCAACAGCAAAAAAAGAGATACATTAACCATTTTAACGATTGTATTGAATGGGAAGCTGTCTATTCTTTGCCTTTTAAGGTTGCATTAGATACTAAAACTAGGGTTTTTCAATTCAAAATCTTACATGTACATAGAATTTTATATACTAATAATAAGTTATTTAAATTTAAACTAGTGGTTCCCCTTTCTGTTCCTTCTGTAAAACAGAAGAAGAATCCCTCCAACATTTATTCTTTTACTGCCCTGTTGTTCAGGTATTTTGAAATTATCTGACAACTTGGCTTTTCGATCATAAGATTTGGATAAAACAGTTAAGTGAAAAATATATTATGTTAGGCATAGTTGAGCCAAGTAATAAAACATTAAACCTAGTAAATCATATAGTTTTGCTGGCGAAACTATTCATTTATTATTCAAAAATTCAAAATTCTTTTTACAAAAATTGAAAACAACATATTTAACGGAGAAAAAGAGAGAAGAAAAAGAGTGAAAAAGAGAGAAAAATAAAATGGAATCTTATTTTTAAAATGGAACAAATTAATTCCTGTCCTTGCGTCTAATGAATTGTAATAATCGCTATATGTACCTATTTTTGAAAGAGGACTCTTGATTTTAGTTTTGGGAAATATTACTATAAAGGGAAATATGTTCTACCTTTTTTTCCTCTATTTGATTATAATTTTTGTTTTTTGTAAATGTTTTAATGTTGTATTATAATGTATGAAAACTTTGTAATATGTTAACTAAATCAATAAAAAGTATTAAAATATATATATTAAAAAAATCTGAATTAATATTGTAATATTTTTGAGCAAGTTTTAATAAGTTCAGAGACAGTGTTATGTGAAGTTGATTTATTAATATAATTACTGGGATCAGTTTTAATAGGCCTTTTACAGGAAATAGTCATGTGCTGGTATATTATACTTTGTTTATAAAAAAAATGAATTGAGCTTGTGATCTCCATGGGAAAGGCATTGCCAAGGATGCTGGATGGCAAGCTATCTTTAAAAATACTGTTTCAGAAAGATCGATTGGAGGTGGAAAGTAGCATTTAACAAACAGGTTTCACTAATAACACTACCGATTTCATACAAGTGCCTTTAAATATATGAATTAAGATTTTGTTTGCATCTAGTACAACCATGTGATTGCATTCATACAAAAGGTCATCCATTATTTATAAATTGAATGGCTGTGTGCAACAGGGGCATAAGTGATTCTTGATCACATTCTAAATTCTACCTCAGAAAACAAAGAATTTGAAGGAGAATTTAGAATGTGATCAAGCATCAGTACTGAATCAATTATCCAGCTCCCCTAGCACAAACCATGTGCAGTATGACACAAAAATATGCTTGAACTATATGTATTCACCTATTCCTAGGTGGCACAAGTTAAGGCCACTCGGGGCCTCTTGTTGATAATATTTATGCCAATATTGTTGGCTATAAATCAGAAAGTGGCAATATTTTGGCTAAGATATACAATCATTTCCCACAATTTTTTATAATCAAAGATATTCACATTGATTTTAAATCAACAAATTATTATGAATATGATTATCATAATTTCAATGAAACTAATTTTGTTAATGATGTTCACAACATTAACTTGTTAGATTGCCTTAATAATCCTAACATTAATCCTGATGAAAAGTTCAATACATTTTATTATAAAGTATCAGATTGTGTTAATAATTTTTTACCTTTATGTAAAGTCACTAAAAAAAAACGTCTCAAACTTAAAACAAAACCATGGATTTCTCAGAGAATCCTCGGGTTAATTAAAATAAGAGACTATTGTTACTTTCCATTAACTCTAAACAAGACACTAGTAAATATGCTAGATACATGTACAGTGTATAACCTGCTCTATAAAAAAATGGGAAACCGCATTGCATTGTACCAGTAAGTGAAATTAGATCTAGCAAACAAATATGCATTGTATTATGAAAAGTACTTTTCCACTTAGAAAACTAATGGACCCTTTACACTCAAAGGGCAACAAAAGAAGCAAACGAAGAATCTATTGTTAACTGTACACCAACATGGTGGCTACGACGTAAAGTGCAAAGGGTCCATACGAAAAAACTATGGTCAGGAATTAGATCTATTGTCATTATTAAAATATCAGTTGTCAAACCTACGTGTACATTAAAAGTATCGCGTAATAATGAATCAGTCAATAATCTCGAACGAATTGCTTTTTTTTTTTTATTAATGTTGAAAAAAAATACTGAAAAAGTATTCCTAAAATTTATGTAAAAATAAATTTCAGTCTTTCGTAAAAGGTGATAATGTGGGTTCTTTAAAAACCTTATGAGACCAACAAAAAACGTCAGTGAAAGGTTCTAAAACCATGCTAATATCCTGAATTAAAATCTTTCGCACGCTGAGCAAAAAGTGACACATGAGCATATGAATTACCACGTGATATAATGTGGCAAACACCAATCACACAAATGGAAAACTTAGCTAAAAGCAAACAAACTAAATCTTCAATAGCTGAACCAACAACTTCAGGCCCAACATGCAAAAGATTGATCGTGCCAATCTCCAAAGTGATGTCTGGCGCAATACGCTTGACCACGCAGCGGGTTAAAGTACAGGTCACAGGTCAGGTTGTTAATTCTAAGACAAATCCTAACCCCAACCATTGGACAAGTTCACAGGTAAACAATGGGTAACCACTCACCAGAGTTAGGGTTCACAGGTAAACAAGTAGGAACCTGACCTGTGACCTGTACTTTACACCCGCCATTGACCATGTGGAGATCAAGCAACCGAATCTTTGCAACGGAACACTGATGCCGTGCATATAAACCGTGGCAGGGCCCTGAAGCTTAATTTTCTTATTGGCACAAGCGTCAAATTTTGCTTCTAAGTCGTGCTGTAACCTCTTAATGAAAGAATGACCTAAAATAAGCACTTTGGGAACCACGCTTGCCATGGAAAACTGAAGTGTGAAAACGTGCTTGCTAACTCTAATTCTAAATAACTCTGCTTTCCGTGAGGAATTAAGTCTACACACGCGCTGCTGTAAACTCACACAAGGCTAAAAGCGATGTTCCTTGAAAAACCAATGAAATAAATGTGCAATAAAAGTAGTGACTCTTACATACTGTTCCGATAAGTTTTGTTATTATATTTGATTGATCTTGATTGACATTTAATAGGATCAGATATCGCACGCATAGTCAGTGTTTACGCAATCCGTAACAGGAAGAGCGAGGACTGCGAGAGCTAACCCGTAATCAGAGAAACTGTAAGCTAACCTGGAAACGAAAGGGATCAGAGAAAACTGTAAGCTAACCTGGAAACTAAAGGAGAATTAATACCCGCCACAGAAGTAAGTGATTCACATTGATTTAGCCTATTATATATTGTATAGAATACTAGCACAAGATAACCAGAGACTCATGATTTGTTTCAGATTGAATAATTATCAAGTAACACGGAAATCAATATACGAGATTCAAGATAATAAAGTACTACGATATAATTATACGACTTGTGGTGGAATTCAATGGGTTTAAACGGAACATTACATTCAATTTCTTTGGGTAAACTGGCGACGGAAAAGGAAGTCAGCAATACTGGACGGTAACTGGATTGAATATGTAAGCCGCTTTAAAACAAGCCAAGATTGAACGGAGGACAGCAAAGGCAGCCCTGACGAGATGCGGTAAAGACATCAATAACCTGATTGAAGGTAAAAGACCTTCTGCAGAGGTAAGAGAAAAGCTAATCAAGTATCAAGAAAGTTTCGAAGTTCTAGTAGAGAAACATGTCTGAAAATCAGTTTTACTGAGCCGTTTACCGTGTTGAAATAAAGTTAATTATTATTATTATGTAAAGCAAATAGATGATGATCACGAATTTGAGACCGAAGAGGGCTGGCTTGCCCAGTGCCAAGAGGGTTTCATGGTTTATGTCGAGACCAATATCAGCAAAGGGAAAACAATTATGAATGAGAAAGGGGCTTCCACTAGTGGTTTAGAGGGAGACAAATCCTCAGTTCCAAAGCCAAATCAATCCAGTGGAATGATCGGAATGTCGGCTGTAAACACAGAACCGGAAAACAACAATGGAATGATCGGAATGTCATCAGCCAACAATGCGCTGACAGCTGATTTTGACGCTAACCAGATACCTACTGGTACAGGAAATTATACAAGCCTGTCGACGAGTGATACAGTACTTATCACAGACAAGTCGGCTGCTGAAAGTACAACGGCTCAGGAAATGGAAAACACGTGCAGCTTTAAGCTAGAGAAACCCAAGTTACCCAGTTTTAGTGGAGATATAAGAGAATACGCTATTTTTAGATCGGATTTCAAGCACACTATTGATTAAAGATTCAGAAAACGAGACGCGATAACGATGCTCTGCATGTGTTTGAAGGGAAACCCGCTAGAGTTAATCAAGGGGATTGGGACCGACTATGATGCCGTGTGGGATTATTTAGACGCTATTTACGGGGACCCGCGCTTTGTTTCAGACACGGTCATGCAAGATATTATGACGTTTAAGAACTTAGAAGAAGGGGAAGATGCTCGATTTTGTGACCTTGAACACTTAGTCAATCGAAGTTACAACACGTTGAAAGAAGTTGGCCAACCAAGTGACATGGATAACAGCCACATGCTGTCCATAATAGAACGGAAAATGTGTATATGGAATGCCGTTGAGTAGAAACGGTCTACCAAGTAAGCGCCGCAGAAAGACCAATCGATCCCGAATCGTTTTCAAATTGGAGGATATTGATTCGAGTTACAGCACGTATCCAGAGACTAGCAAAGAAGATACGCTTGAGAAAACACGGCCAAGAAGGAGTAGAGGGTCCAATTAGCATCCGAAGAGCTAAAGAAAGCAGAAATGTTCTGGATCAAGAATGTGCAAAGGAGTCTACATAGCCGCATGACAAAGGGCGAATTCAAGTCGTTAAGCCCGTTCGTAGATGACAAGGGTGTAATCAGAGTTGGAGGAAGAGCCTTGGTGTCATATGAGAGGAAACACCCGGCCCTTCTCCCGGACAAGCACTGGGTATCGCTGTTAATAACAAGAAACGTACATCAATTCGGACACCCAGGAGTAGCGACTACAACCGCCAAAGTAAGGCTACAGTACTGGATCCTGAAAGGCAACAAGCTAAGTAAAGCAGTCAAGTTCCAGTGTGTCTTCTGTATGAGGTTTGCGCACAAGGCTGAGTGTCAAGTAATGGCAGAACTATCTGGACTACGCCTAGCCCCCCACACTCCGCCATTCCACTATACAGCGTGTGACTACTTCGGGCCGATGAATGTCAAAATCGGACGAAACAAAACGACGAAGCACTACGGAGTAATTTTCACCTGTTTAAATACAAGGGCAGTCCACCTTGAATTAGCAGTTGACCTTTCTACGATGGAGTTTATGCAAGTTCTGAGGAGATTTCTCTCCATACGCGGTCAACCGTCGATCATCATGAGTGACAACGGAACCCAGATGGTTGGAGCCGCAAGGGAACTAAGAGAGATGATTGAAGGGTGGAATATCGATGAGCTCCGAGCGTTTTGCGCAGAGAAAGAAATGAGGTGGATATTCACGATACCCGCGGAAAATGGACCATCTGTCGAGTGGTTGAAGTGTTCCCAGGACCAGACGGACGGGTCAGGAATGTGAAGGTGAAGACAGCAGAAGCCAAATACAACTGACCGGTGACCAAGATCGCCGTAATCTACCCAGCTGAGGGATATAACTGAACAATGCAGGAGAAGCAGATCTGACATCAATTAGAGGAAAAGGACTACGCCCTTTTTGGGGCGGAGAATGTTCCGATAAGTTTTGTTATTATATTTGATTGATCTTGATTGACATTTTATAGGATCAGATATCGCACGCATAGTCAGTGTTTACGCAATCCGTAATAGGAAGAGCGAGGACTGCGAGAGCTAACCCGTAATCAGAGAAACTGTAAGCTAACCTGGAAACGAAAGGATCAGAGAAAACTGTAAGCTACCCTGGAAACTAAAGGAGAATTAATACCCACCACAGAAGTAAGTGATTCGCATTGATTTAGCCTATTATATATTGTACAGAATACTAGCACAAGATAACCAGGAAATCAATATACGAGATTCAAGATAATAAAGTATGACGATATAATTATACGATTTGTGGTGGAATTCAATGGGTTTAAACGCAACACATACGATTGTAGTTGCAAATACGAAAACACTTCTTGATCACACACCAGGCGAATGCCCATGTAACAGTAGAGGGGGTCCATTGTAATTGCCTCTCCCTTGACCTCACCACACATACCGGATGTTGTATATGTAAGTACTATTTACAACATGAGTGGCGATGTTGTATCGGATATATAATGGTGAGCTGCTTTGGCAAGCCACTGTATATCCGATACAACATTGCCACGAATATTTATGATATGCACCACATAAAATGTTAAGCTTTGATTTCTCCCACGTTGCTATCGATGTGGTATGAATTAGTTTCTTACAAAAACAAGTCCCACATCGAAGAAATGAGGAGGTATCGGAAAAAACAAACTCCTTCTTATCTTCACCTGCCACAGGGAGCCCATAATCTGATTTCTTCGAAAATTAGAGATGCCTGTGGAGGCGGCTAGAGCATAGTGTGCAGAAAAGCAGGTCCCACATGAAAGAGATGGTGTGTACATAATAAGAGAGCAGATGTACTAAATGTCATTTCACCCGGCCTGGGATAGGTAAGTCAGTGATCGTTTCCTCATACTAACGCAGGATTCTAGTTCGCTTATAGTTAGTACTCTGTATCATTTGATACAGAATACTAATAGGGCTTATTAGTATTCTGTATCATTTGATACAGAATACTAATAGGCTAACTAGAATTTTGTATAGGGTTTACAGTGTATCCAACGTGACCCAAATGCTGGGTCTAGATTGGCTGGTACCCTTACAAATTATTAATGAATATTATAAAGACTATTTACATGACTCTAATGAATGTCAGCTAGAGGAATAACATAAAAATCCTATAAGCAAACAAATATTTCATTTATGCATGTGATTAGAACACAAACAGTTTGATTCTTGATCAAATACATGTCTAACTAATAAACTACATGTAGATGAGGAATAAGTCAAGCAACAACATACAGCTGCAATAGAAAATCAGTACCAGCAATAATTTGCTCGCTGAGAATATTATAATTATAAAAAAAATGAATTCCTAACGAGACCTGAAACAACCATGGGGGCTGATCAAAGCCAGATCCAGGCTAATCCGCAGATCAAATTGGAATTTAGCGTGTTGGTTTTTGCGGAGGGAGGTAAAACAGGCAAACGCTGAGAAAAACACTCAGAGCAAGGGCAAGATACATGTAACCAACAAACTCAACTCACATATGACATTAGTGTTAATATTTATTTTATAACTCTCATATATTAGTGTGTACTGATCTACATTGTAGACTTTACCCTAGAGTCACCTTGACAATATTATTATTGCCCACTCTTTAATGTTCCTGGTTTTACTAGGCTGCAAACTTGGGGCCTTAAGAGTATTCATCATATGTGCATATAATAGTAACTATCAGGAGTAACAACAACGATGCAAGCAGATTCTTTACATGTATTAACATCGCTGGGCCCAGAACTGAATTTCGTGGTCCACGAAAATACTTGCTTTGCACAAAGCATCATGGAGTGTAGTAAAGGGTCTTTAATTAGTATCACTGAAAACATAAATAATTCAATCAAAAATAATAACATTCAGTCATCCAAGTGAGCACAGTAAACTTCAGTTGAACATATTAAATTTAGAAGACTTAATTTATTTTTACTTATTTTCATTTGTATATCATTGTTACAAAGCTGATTGTCTAGCACAATTACTTTACATCTGTGTCTGTAATACATCAACATAGAACAATACAATCAACTTCAGGTAATCTACATGTACATGTATACAAGTCCTCCAAAAGAACTGAACATTATGGTACACCTTAAGATAAACTTGTACATTTAATTACCACCTAGAAAGAATTATAATTGGATTATCTTATCATTAATAGTGCATTTACCTGAAAATCAATATAAAGCTGTTAATTTCCTCAAAAGTACCACCAAAAGATCCTTTAAAGTAATGTAATTCGTGCCATTAACAGCTGCAGGAACAACTTTAGAATACCCGGCCACTAAAACTTGGGAGTACATGTACTGTAGATATGGCTATGCAGTTACTGACTATGTGGCTACATGATAACACAGAAATATGTTTCTTAAATGTTTCTCTGAATTAATCCAAACCCTTACCCTACATTTAAACCATCAACAACTAATTTAGGGTTCCTTAGGCCAGGGCTAATCACTAAACAACACAAAACGCCATTTCACAGCATTTTGGACAAAAAATGAAAAAGGTTACAGGACATTAAAAACTATTTTTTGTAGTAGCTGGATAATCAAACCTTTGTTTCATTCCAGTGTCATGAGGTGCATATACAAATAAATTAGTATTACAGTTACATGTTACATTTGTAAGTCCAAATACTTTGGCACTTTTATTCCTTCCAATTCAATTTGTGAGCCTACAGATGAGATGCATTTGTATCTGTTTTATTTTAGTTTTCCTGAGATACAGCAAAATAAAAAAGTGTTACGGAAGGGAAAAATTGTTACAGAGGGGGAATTTTGTTATTGAGAAGGAAATTATTTTCACTTGATTGTAAATTAATTTATAAAAATATATATTTAAGGTTTTGCACATTAATGTTTCAGTCAGCATGTTTTGCAAGCACTATGCATGATTTCAGGATTTGTATGCTATAAATGTTAAGTCCAGATATGCCTATGGAAATTATGCTTTTTTACTTTTGCGTACCCTGTGTTTATGTATAGTTCTACTTACTGCTACGTAATCCACTGTCATTAATGTGCGAACCAGAGATCCATTGGTCCCTGACACAAAGTGGCTTTTTGAAATCATGCTTGGCACATTAGCATAACAATTGTAATGTTTATCAACACAAAGTATCACTATACATTGACAAGGTCCACAAGTCATGTGTCTTCTATGGGCCTGTATCCCTCTCTTGAATAGGTCCTTACACTGTAGCTGAACAAACTGACATAGAAAAGGTTTACACTCGTTCTCAATAACACGTGCAGGTTCGAAATTGAATTTCCAACGGAAAACGTCAATTTGGTGGATGTCACTCAACTATATTTCTATGGCAACACTGGTCTGCATGCTAAATAAAACGTCGCCATATATACAACTCCCAGATGTGGAGGAAACATAAATAGTGAGGTGGTACGGTCAACAAAATCGTAAGTAATTTGAGGCGACATAGGTAGAGATATGGCGGATACTAAGCCGAAAAACGATTATTTGCTTGAATACCTCACCGAAATGTCAGTCGAGAGTGGAGAGCATTGCCGATAATCCATGTCCTGAGAGTTTCAAAAAACAAATTTGCCCTGTCGAATGTTGTATCCATGCCTGGAGCTCGTCGAGGTAGAGCTCGAGGGTATTGCTCGATAAAACCTCTTATAAGGAGCATATCTGCAACTGGATGAATAAAAATAACTATAATTATTTTTCCAAGACCTTTGAAGCTATATAAACAATCAGATTTCTTATACACAAACCGCTCGCTCACACAAAGTTTATGCGATTTCCCTATTTTTATCTTATACACAAACCGCTCGCTCATGATCACACATAAAGTTTATGCGATTTCCCTAGTTTGATCTTATACACAAACCGCTCGCTCACACACTGAAAGTTTATGCGATTTCCCTATTTTGATCTTGTACACAAACCGCTCGCTCACACAAAGTTTATGTGATTTCCCTATTTTGATCCCATACACAAACCGCTCGCTCACACATAAGTTTATGCGATTTCCCTATTTTGATCTTATACACAAACCGCTCGCTCACACATAAAGTTTATGCGATTTCCCTATTTTGATCTTATACACAAACCGCTCGCTCACACATAAAGTTTATGCGATTTCCCTATTTTGATCTTATACACAAACCGCTCGCTCACACATAAAGTTTATGTGATTTCCCCATTTTGCAAACCCTTGGCTCTAAGCATGATTACTCTCCATCTAAGCGATTTTGGGAAAGACTTTGCCATGTTTATAAAATGCTAGTTTCCCGAATTTTCTCACACAACGGTTCACTTCAAACTCCATGGAAACCGTTTGATTGACATCCACCAGAAACGACTTCGAAGTCAGGAGTGTCGTTTCGAACCTGCACGTGTTATTGAGAACGAGTGTAACAATGGATTAAAATGTCTCAGAAGTTAGTTTAGTTTTTGAGCTACTCTGTAGGCTAGAGTTTCACAAGAAGAGTGAACATTTTTATCTGTAAACATGCTGAATCTTCTGTTAAGTAGCTACAATGTTGCTACAATGTTAGCCAGTGAGAGTAAATGAAGTGTTGTGCATTTTGGAAATATTATGTACCTTGTGATCTTAAAGAACCTATAGTTTTTTCTTAACATACAGTCAAGACGCAAACTTCTTCACGCTATTGCCCCGATATTGCTGAGCAGCAATTGCTGTTGCTGTAATGGATGTTAAAGAAAACTACTGTAACAGTTGTGCTTTCAATGATATTGATACAGTACTTAATTATTAATGCTGCAGTGAGATAAATCAGATCTCACGTGTGTACATTTAGATTTGAGACAGCTAATTTGTCAATTGATATTATTCAAAAGCCTCATTTTCAAGAGTTTGTTATGATTGCTATTTTTGGTATTTGGGTCATGGACAAAACTTTCCCTTCTGTAACTTCCCCTCCATAACACCACAAATGCTATTACATACATGTAATTATCTCACACAATAACAAAGACAGATAAACTCGTGTCTCTCACGATTTTAGAAAGTCAGGTAAATGTGAAACATCAATAAACTAAAGAAGGTGTTTGAGATATTGTGGTAACTTCACAGAGTTCTCAAGCTTAACTTAAAGATTTAAAAAATAATTATGTTCCCCTCCATAAGGCTGAATATTTTTTCTTATGATCAATGTAGAGATGTTTGAATTTTTGTTTCCTCTCCCTGCGGCTTTAGTATAGATATCCATAGATACCAATGCTACTGTCAACAAAAAAATAGTAAATGATTCCAAAATTAAATAGCTACAAGTAGTTACAAAGTTTTGTCTTCCCCTCCATAATATTCCAAATAATGTGAAATGGCACAGAAATGTAATGCTGCTTAAATGTTTCTGTGAATCAATCCAAACCCTTACCCTACATAAAAAAACACCTAACCATCAACAATGGATGCTCACTAATTTAGGGTTCTTTAGGGCTAATCACTAAACAACACAGAAATATAATACTTCTTAATTGTTCCTGTGAACTGATGTAGACCCTAACCATTACATTGTAAGTTCTCTTTTTAGAATCTTGAAAAAATAACCTACAGGTAGTTGAAAAAATACCTGAAGAAAACATTACCTGAAACATACATGTAAACATCAAATTGACCTAGGTTGAATCGATTAGAAAAAAAAAAATTTGGCAAGCACTGGGGGAATCGAGCCGGTTCTGACTTGGACCCCTCGTCAGGTAGGCAAGGTGACCAAGTTATTATATATTGAACCAGTTTGATGCAACTCCAAATGATCAATGCATCATACAGCATGGTTCTTGCTAGCAATAACTTCGTGAAATGTCTGAAGTGACCCATTTCTAAATATCGAATAAAATTCTGATTATAAAATACCTGTTTTTTCAAACCATAAATGCTGTCATAGCCAACAAACAGAAAAGTTGCCTTGGGAAGAATTCGCTGATGCGTCGCATTCTTTACAAATTCCCTAACAGCAGGACAAAATAACTCCGAATATCAAAAGGCATTGAAATGAGTCTTTGATGCAACTCCATCCATGTACTCTCATGTTGCTTTCCAAGCCTTTGAAGTTTAGAGGAGGACATTGGTTAAAGGTGCTGCACAAATGATAAAGACTCATATGGTGGAGAACCTTGCTGTAAAGCTGCTGGATTCTTGAATAATAACCTAAACCATTACAACATACCTTCAGCTAGTCTCTTTGTGTCCAAGCTGGTGTACCTAGACCATTGTGTAATTTGGCCATCCTCACACTTGGATTGAGAGAGAAACACATACCTGGAATGCTTTATTTTCTACCGTATACTTTTGCCATTCTCAACTATAAACAAGCATTAATGCTTTTACTTGTTAACTGATGCCTGCATGTGTTTGCATAGCCAGTCAAACATGCATGACAGAACTGTAACATTGCTTTTACAAGCCAAGTAGTCACCTCTACACCATACAATTGTACAAATGTATACATGTACATGTATGTAGCCAGTAAAAAGCCATGGCTCCCCAAGTTTTACTGGCTGAGTATTCTAAAGTTGCACCCAGCTGCAATATTTATATTGCCTTTGGCTGCATGACTTTACACTAGTCCCTGTCTGTAAAATAGAAAATGTGAGGAAAATAAAAGTTGAGATCCTAGTAATCCTGGCTCCATCAACATTAATCTCTATTTTCAGTTTCTCATTAGCAGTATCAAAGCTTGGATTAGTGTTTAAGAAATCAGTTAGATGAACAGTTAGCAATTTGGAAAAAGATCTTTACCAGGCAGTTGCTCAATGTGAAAACGATTATTGTAATTATAATTATCAAACTCATTAATAATTCATGAAGGAAAAACAAAGGAAATCACTGTGCGATAAGTGATCTGTCATGATTTGCATAAAGTTTGGCTTCTGTAGTCTTGGCCGAAACAGGTAGTATTGCAAAAATAACTGAAAAACACAACTCTATACATTATAACAATATTGATAAGCCATATACAGAATTTGTGTCCATGCTTTACCAGGATAAAGGATGGCTAGTACTCGTTCTGTATCTATTACTTATCATGGCATTGTTTGATTACATGTACAATATAGACATGATTTGGGCACCTGACTTGCAAACACTAAATGGCTTGAACCCACAACATTACATTCAATGTTATTGGTTGAACCCTGACTAAATGATAATCTAGTAAGCAATCTAAAAAAATTACGGTAGCTCTCATTACAGTCAGAACATGTTGTTTACCTGTGAACCCAGACTAAATGTACAAATGTAGTTCTAGGTGAGTAAGAACTTGTTGTTTACCTGGGAACTTGTTTACTGATGGTTAGTGATAGTCATTCCATTGCAAGTTTCTGTGGCTAATTGGTAAACTTTTGGTCTTGCACACCGAAAGGTCTGGGGTTCAAACTCCATGGAGGGAAATCAAAAGGTAGGATATAAAAGTAAGATATGTATATTAAAATTTAATCAGACAAATTGAACTTTGAGGGGATTATGTTGAAAGGTGTTAGGATCCTAGGAAGGGATAAGGAGATTAATTGTCAAATAAATTAAATATATTTTTATGACTACTGTACTTTCATACTTTGCTTAGATTATCATTTGGTATGGGTTCAACCCACTACATTAATGTAACTGGGTTTGAGCCAATTTTTAACATTTGTGAGTCGGCTGATTTGGGAAGATCACTAGACACAACTGATAGCTCATGATAAATATAAGCTTACCTCAACTTAGATTACCAGTAGTATCTTTAAATACAATGTATATAATTTTCAATGAAATACCAGTATATATTTCTTTCTAAAAAGTGATATCTTCACATGTGAAGGCATAAATCATATCTCCACATGTGACTTGCTTTAAAAGATTAATAGCCTTTTTAGTAAGAGATTGGAACTGGTATTTCATTGTCGGGATAATTATAATTATTAAACAGAACATTACATGGCCGCTTGGAGATATGGATTTTAGCTTCTCGTGTTGATGAAATATCTTACTTGTTTGCTGTGCTCACTCGTAAGATATTGGCATCAACACTCGAAGATAAAATCTGAATCTCTGCATGGTCATGTAATATCCTCTCTCTTACTTACATGTATAATTACCTACATGTACTTCACTCAAATTATATATATATTTGCAGTACTTATCACTGCCTGTTATCTTTGCTTAATTAATAGTTTACTTGTCTGTTTGTTTGTTATTGTCATTTTCTCCTTTCTTGACCCAAATCAAATATTCTAAAAAAAAAATCCTAGGGTGCCCGACTCGATTAGTTTTTCTTAAACTATTTCAGGCATCCTAACACTCTTTTTATTTTAAACCCTAATTACTGCTATGTCATTTTTTGTAAAGTGAGTGTAAATAAAGAATGTGTTGTTGTTATCTCCTACACAATATTTATCTAAAAGAAATAGTGTACCTCTTCTACTTGAATTGTTCACTGTCTGGCAGGCTATCATATTTATTGCTGCTGTCACTTTTGTCTTGGGTACTTGAAGTACTGGGGTGCATGGGTTCAGTGTTCATCTGGTGGCCCTGGCCAGTGGCTGTTTCAACAACAGTCAGCTTGTATTTCAATGATCTAAGAGTTCACTTCTTGGTCCCCGGCTCATGCAAAGGCTTCCCATGGTAACCACTTCCAAGTGCATTTTCCAGCTGCTTAACGTAATTGACAAGTTCAGTGTTATTGGTCCGAAGTTCATCAATCACATTTTCCTTCTCGTTAGAATCTTTCACAACTGCCTGAATCACTTTGAACAGCTCGGAACCTTTTCTCTCCAAATCCTCGCACTTGTTTTTCCATAGTTCAACTTCATCCTTCAGCTTATCAATACGTGTTGTTTGGCATGTAAATACGTGAAACCGCTTGTTCTTTTCATTCAATTTTACCCTCGCACTTCCTCGTGCTGACCTGTACATTTGTATAACCATGGTAGCAATTCTTCGTAAGCTTTCATTTATTTCTCGCCTTACGTTATCTTCAGACGAAAAACAAAAGTGGCACTCGGGAATAGAACGTTCTAAGAGCAAAACGTATGGATACTTCGAGCCCTCCGACTCTGTGCTTTTCTCTTGCTCGCTTCCGGTGCAGTTTTGAACGTTCGGTTGTCTAAAAAATACCTTTGATTTCTGATTTACGACGTAATACCAGTTCTTTAGAAAATAATACGGAATATCCAAGGCAAAGAGGATCTCTCTTTTGGTTGATTTTGCAGCGTACGCCAAACTGGGCTCACTGACCTTGATTTTACGAAGCTCTTGAGGGTGGAAAACGTCCGACGCTGGGTTTGCGCTGGCACCGCTACAGCTAGTTGAACTGTTAATATAAACAAGATGACAGGGAACAGAAAGGAAATGGCATGTCTATCATTTCATTGTCGATAACCAATGTTTAAAATTACATGAAAAGTAGTTTCTTACCTTTCTTCCTCCTCGAACTCCATTTTGTAATTTCGCATGCGCATGCGCCTGTGATCAGCCTCGCTTTCGAGTGCCACAGGCTAACCATCCTCTCATTTTGTGTATTTGTAACAATTAGTTGCCAATATTTAACAATTATTCACCGAGGTGAGCCGCTTCGGCGAGGTAAATATCCACCACTATTCACCAACACTGAGGTGAATAATTGTTTTAGTATATACCACACTCCAGGTGAATAGCCAGCACCCAATAGTTATTTTATTTTCTGTCAAATGGTCAAAAACTCGCACGAGGTGATCACTGCTTCGCTCGGAGGCGAATATGAAATCATATTCACTGTTTGAGAAGCCAATCAGAGCGCGTGAAAAGTGATATTCGCTGGTGTGGTATATACTAATTAACAATTATTCACCGAAGTGGAGGTGAATACTGGTGGATATTTACCGAGCCGCTTCGGCGAGAGAAAAGTCATTCACTGGTGTGGTATATAGTAATGGTGAAGGCGAGGGGAATATTCACCAATATCGACTGAGCCTGAGGCGAATAATTGTTTTAGTATGTACAACACGGGAACCCAGTTAAAGTGCATATGAGCCCTAGCCAGTTATATTTGATATCGATTGTACATGAAGTGAATAGTCCAACGGTAGAATATTTCTTGATTTGGGTGTTGCGTCTACGAGATATGAAGGTTTATATTTCCAATATGCTAATGAGATGATGTCATCACCGACATCACTTATTATACAAAAGCATGCTGGTAGAGACAAATTACCTATTTTTAAATTCCAAGTTATATTTGAAGCTTATCAAAGTGATTTTACCCAAAAAAAATTCTAAATTAGAAAATAGATTAATTCACAAGGACAAAGAAATTCAGCAAATGTCGGTGATGACATCACATCATTAGCATATTGGAAATATAAACCTTTATATCTCGTAGACGCAACACCCAAATCAAGAAATATTCTACCGTTGGACTATTCACTTCATGTACAAACGATATCAAAGATAACTGGCTAGGGCTCATATGCACTTTAACGCAAAATGAGAATTAGTGTTTTTTAGTTTTATTTCTTAAATAGAAGGCATGTGACAGAATTACATAACCCACACAATCCATAGTTGCACGTATTTGTATCGTAAAGTAATTATATATATAGCCGTTCTATTGTTACAGCATTTTTTGCACTTCTGTTACATAATGTTTATTCAGTCTTAGCCTTAGAAATATTAGTATTCAAAATCCAGCCCCGTATAAATACGCCCAAAGAAACAAACAAAAAAACGCAGCAGAATATACGTTTGAAGAAAGCTTCAGGAAAGAGGAAGAGTTAAAAAAACCTTTACTGAATCCAATCACCGCTGAACTCACCAGTGGGCCCTAGAGCATAACCCGACATAACAAACCGTTATCGAGCTCAAGGACAAGGACAAGGACAAGGAGGAAAAGTTGTGAACAGAAAGGGAAGTACGAGAAGTAGCTGACCAGCTGGAAACGAGTCACTCAAAGAGAAGACAGAATTAAACGAGTCCAGAAACCAAAGACAGATTGAACGAGGAGGAAAGAGAAACGTAGAACGGAGAGAGAACGAGGGGCGAAGAACACTGTTTTGGTTTGTAAGAACACTATTATTTTACTTATTCTCTGCCTAATGTATTTGTAGTTTAGCCGTGTGTTTGTTAAATTAGTCCATCGTATAGTCTGACGAAACTAGTATATTATTATAGACTCTTATTAGTAATTAATTTTTAAAAAAATCATTGAAAAAGAGGAAGGCTTGTGGCTAGTTATTGTGTTGGCTTTGACATCCCAAGTTCGGTTACATAATTTGGTGGCAGCGGTGGGATTGTTTAAAGCCAAACCACAAGTCAGATTTTTTTCAATAATTTTGCGTTCCGCTCATTTTTAGTGATGACAAGTAAGTACGAAGAGTTTACTCTAGTAGAACTACGGGAGGAATGTCGGAAGCGTGAACTTCCTTTCACCGATAAAGATGGTTCTAGAAATTTATGCATTAGGCTAAGGCGTAATGATACTGATCGCGCGGCGGAAACTGGGGCCGAGGAGGATGAAAATAGAGTAGGTTCGGATATTTATAATGTAAGGGAGCAAATGCAATTGCTGGAGCTTCGGAGACAGATACTTATGGAGGAAAAGGAAGCGCGCGAAGAGGAAATGGAGGCGCGCAGAGAGGAAAGGGAAGTGCATAGAGAGGAAAGGCAGGCACGCATAGAGGAAAAGAAGATAGAGTGGCAACTGGAAAGAGAACGTAGAGAGTGGGAACAAGCTAAAGTTGAAGAGGAACGGACAGTTAGAGAAGAAATCAGGCTAAAGGAGTCAAAGGAACTAGAAATACGGCAAATGCAAATGCAAATGCAGATGCAGCAACGCGCAAAAGAGATGGAAGGTACTGAAGAAAGACACAATAAACCATTCAACTTCAAGATGCGTGAAATGCGAGACAAAGAAGATGTAGATGACTATTTTAGAGTGTTTGAAATGACGGCACGTGCTCAGTTAGTTCCAGAAAGGGAGTGGCTAGGTCACCTTGTGCCTAAACTTGGTGAAAAGGCAAAGTCTGTATATTTAGAAATTTCAGGAGCAGACGCTCTAGATTATGCTAAGGCTAAAGAGGTCATTATGCAATCTTACCAACTTACTGTCGACCATTACAGATATAGGTTCAGAACTTCTGAAAAACTTTCAGACGAGGACTTTGTGCAATGGGCAAGGCGATCGCGTAGATATCTTGATAGGTGGATGATGGTTGCCGGGGCGACTGGGAACAAAGAAAAGATTTTAGAACAGATTACCATAGAACATCTACTAGACGCGGTAAGTCCTGAGTTACAGACATGGCTCAAAGAGAAGAAACCTACAACTGCAGTAGAGTTAGCCACCCTGGCAAATGAGCATATACAGGCGCGCAAGGGACCACTAATTGACGGTAAGTATGTGAATACATTTAAGCGTGGGAATTCAAGTTTTACAAGGAAATCAAATACGTCTCAACCTAGTAAATCTGAGTCCTCACCAAACGAGCCAAAAGAGAAGAAAGAAGGTAGTAGAGGATCGTATATACAATGCTACAAGTGCAGAGAATATAGATATTTCGACAGATTGCCCCCTAAACCCAAAAACAGATGGAAGGAATGTTGGTAAGAAACCCGGTAGAGGTTACTTGTGTATGACACCTTTAAACCCATCAGATGAGGATTTTTCAGGGTGTAATGTCCAAGGGTATATATACGGAAAACCTGCTCAGATGCTTGTGGATACTGGCTGTTCTCGTACACTCGTACATCGCAAATACATTGACAGGAAGGACGAGACCGGTGAGGCAATGACCGTGCTTACCGCTAACGGAGAGAGAATTGTCATACCGCTGGCCATGGTAGAAATTAAGACTGAGAGAGGCGTCTGCAAGGAACTTGTTGGTGTAGTAGAGAACCTACCAGCAGACTGCTTACTAGGACGTTCCTCATATGGTAAGACGATCACACGTCAGCATTTAATTGATCAGTGGGAGACAGAAGAGGAGAATGACGATCACGCTTTCGTGACGACACGCAGACAAGCAGCCTTACAGAAAGCGCAAGAAAGAACCGATAAGTTAATGGATCGGGAAAGCTGTGTTGCGACAAAGACCCTGTCCACTAAGCCTGCAAAAGAGACAGAGCCATGGAATGGGGTTGACTTAAGAAATCTTTTTGGAGAAAAGGACCAAAGGAGAAAAGGTGAGACGGACGAAGCTAAGCCCAGGGCAAAAGGACGCGAGCCCGAAGAACAGATGGAGACTGGGGTTAAGGTAAATATCCTAGACAGAAACTTAAAACAAGTAGTCGAGGATCAGAGATCAGATGTAACCTTAAATAAGGCCCGACAACTTGCTTTGAGGGAGGAACCAGAATGTAAGGATGGATACTGGTTTCGTGGGGAGTTGATGATGCACCGGAAAATCTCCAAACTCGAACATGATGGAGTTAAGTATACAGACCGCATAGTAGTTCCGGAATCCTACAGAAATGAAATCCTGCGAGTAGGTCACACGATTCCAATAGCTGGACATATGGGTCGCGAGAAAACATACGCCAGGATAAGTACAAGTTTTTACTGGCCAAATCTGAGTCTTGATGTGAAAACATTTTGCGCAACATGTCCGGAATGTCAGATGATCGCCAGAAAAATGGTAAGTTTTAGGGCACCACTAAAGCCTGTACCGATCGTTACGGAACCGTTCCGTAAAGTTGCGATCGACATAATTGGTGAACTTCCGAGGACAAAAACAGGTTTCAGGTATATACTTACAGTAATTGATTATGCCACAAGGTATCCGGATGCATTTCCGTTGAAGACAACCCACTCTACAGCGATTGCTGATGCCTTGATTACATATTTTTCTCGGGTAGGTATACCAGAGGAGATTGTATCTGACCAGGGAGCCAACCTGATTAGTAAGTTAATGACTCAACTATTTGAGCAGTTAGGCGTTTCCAGAATAAAGACTTCAGTCTACCACCCACAAGCCAACGGTCTCGTGGAACGTTTTAATGGAACACTAAAACACATGCTACGTAAGTTCGCAGGGAATGATACCGAGTACTGGGATAAGTACCTCCCTTATCTGTTGTTCGCTTACAGAGAAGTTCCCTGTCAATCCACTGGCTATTCTCCCTTTGAATTGCTGTATGGGCGGACTATTAGAGGGCCTTTAGCCATCATCAAGGAAACTTGGATGGAGGAAAAGTCGAATGAAACCAACCTTGTTAGTCATGTTTTGGAGATGCGCCGACGTATGGCTACCATGCAAGAAGCTGTTTCGGAAAACTTGCAGACTAGCCAAAGTAAACAGAAACGGTTGTATGACCTCAAGAGCTCAAATAGAAAATTCGAAGTTGGTGATAAAGTGCTTGTACTACTCCCAACACCAGGTAGCAAGCTTCAAAGCAAATGGAATGGCCCATTTACGGTAACCCAGGTGAAGGACAATGGTAGGCGTTATGAACTCGATACAGGTAAGACTGTAAAGCAATGGCGTACGTTTAACATAAACCTCCTTACTAAATGGGAACGCAGACAAGAGGACAAAGCCTTTGTTATGGAGGAGTCGTGTGAAATGCCCTTACCACATGAGAACAACCTACCACAACTCGATAGCAAAGAAACATGGCGGGATGTTATTGTGTCCAGTGATTTGAACGGGCAGCAAAGAACGGAAGTCTTCAATCTGTTAGAGCAGTATTCTGATGTATTTTCAGGTAACCCCAACCGCACAACGGCGGCCATTCATCGGATTGATACAGGAGATGCCGAACCAATTCGTTCTGTCCCGTACAAAGTTCCCCAACGCCTTGAAATAGCTGTTAAAGATGAACTAAACAAAATGCTTGATATGGGAATTGTTCGTCCGTCAGAAAGTCCATGGTCGTCACCAGTCGTGATTGTTCCGAAGCCAGATGGGAGTATTCGTTTCTGTGTCGATTATCGCAAGCTCAATCGTGTCACAAAGATGGATGCTTATCCGATTCCAAGGATGGATCGAATGATTGAGAGGGTAGGTGCAGCCAAGTATATTACAACACTAGATATGACAAAGGGGTACTGGCAAATCCCGTTAAAAGAATCCACCATTGAGAAGTCTGCTTTTATTACGTCTAACGGATTATACGAATTTTTGATTATGCCATTTGGTATGAAGACTGCGCCAGCTACGTTCCAGAGAATGATGAAGGAGAAAATTCTGAAGGGATTAGAGGATTTTACAGATGCCTATATTGATGATGTTGAGATCGACACATCAACCACATTTTCGCAGCACTATAGCGAGGTACAATGTGTGCTACAGCGCCTTCGTGACTTCCATTTAAATGCCAGACCATCTAAGTGTAAAATAGCAATGTCAACAGTGGACTTCGTGGGACATCGCGTGGGGAATGGAACTATTCAGCCGAGAGACGCACTAGTCAAAGCTGTGGAGAACTTCCCGAGACCCGAAAATAAGAAGCAGGTGAGGTCGTTTCTGGGATTAGTCGGGTACTACAGAAAGTTTATCCCAGGTTTCTCTGAGAGAGCCTCTTCCCTGACTGATCTCACGAGGGGTAAGAACCCCACGAAAGTCAAGTGGACAGAACAGTGTGAACGTGCATTTGCAGATCTTAAGAAAGCGCTGAAAGTTGCTCCTGTGCTAAGACCCCCACAATGGGACCAGACGTTCATTGTACAAGTTGATGCTTCAGACAGAGGGTTAGGAGCGATACTAAGCCAAGTAGATCAGAACGGGGATGAACACCCAGTGGTTTTCGCTAGTCGCAAGCTACAGCCGAGAGAGGAGAAACTTTCTACAACTGAAAAAGAGTGTCTCGGGCTTGTGTGGGCAGTTGAGCTTTTTCGATATTATTTGTTTGGCAGACCATTCACACTGCAAACGGACCACAACCCACTTGTCTGGTTATATAAAGTAAGAGATAAAAATAGGAAGTTGCTTAGATGGAGTCTAACGCTGCAGGAGTATGACATAGTTATTCAACACAAGAGTGGTAAGCAACACGTGAATGTAGACGCACTAAGTAGAGTTTAGGAATCACACCTGTCGACGCTAGTCCTAGTAATGTGCGATTTGATCCTTTTAGTTCAGTAATTGGCTTTACGCGTATTAGTATTACCGCGTATTCCTGTGCTCCTCGCCTCCAATTCTGTCTGGTATTTTAGATATGATTCATTTAAATATATTAATAATCAGTATCTTTGGGAGGGAGGTGTGACAGAATTACATAACCCACACAATCCATAGTTGCACGTATTTGTATCGTAAAGTAATTATATATATAGCCGTTCTATTGTTACAGCATTTTTTGCACTTCTGTTACATAATGTTTATTCAGTCTTAGCCTTAGAAATATTAGTATTCAAAATCCAGCCCCGTATAAATACGCCCAAAGAAACAAACAAAAAAACGCAGCAGAATATACGTTTGAAGAAAGCTTCAGGAAAGAGGAAGAGTTAAAAAAACCTTTACTGAATCCAATCACCGCTGAACTCACCAGTGGGCCCTAGAGCATAACCCGACATAACAAACCGTTATCGAGCTCAAGGACAAGGACAAGGACAAGGAGGAAAAGTTGTGAACAGAAAGGGAAGTACGAGAAGTAGCTGACCAGCTGGAAACGAGTCACTCAAAGAGAAGACAGAATTAAACGAGTCCAGAAACCAAAGACAGATTGAACGAGGAGGAAAGAGAAACGTAGAACGGAGAGAGAACGAGGGGCGAAGAACACTGTTTTGGTTTGTAAGAACACTATTATTTTACTTATTCTCTGCCTAATGTATTTGTAGTTTAGCCGTGTGTTTGTTAAATTAGTCCATCGTATAGTCTGACGAAACTAGTATATTATTATAGACTCTTATTAGTAATTAATTTTAAAAAAAATCATTGAAAAAGAGGAAGGCTTGTGGCTAGTTATTGTGTTGGCTTTGACATCCCAAGTTCGGTTACAAGGCATGACAAATGTAACTTTTGTAAACAGCTTTTTCTACGGCGAAACAAGTTATGACAGGTTGCTTTTGTACATTTTACGCTAACCCCGTCTTCTCTTCTGGAGAGCCTGATACTCAGGTAAATTTTATGCAAACATTTTACTTTGAAACACTCGAACGCCATATTTTGTAGCTTTTTTAGTGCTTTTGGGCACTGCATTTTGTTGAATTTCTAAAATTTCCGCATCGCAAACAATCGCGAAACGTGAATTTACGCCTGCCATTTTGCTTCAAAATTATTCCGAGTTTTGTAGGTGGGTATTGTTCATTAGTCCGAGATAGCGAACCAATCAAATTGCATGATCTATGTAGGTTCCTGTGTTGTATATACTAATCCATATCATTTCTTAGCAAATTGTGCATATGCACATATATATTATATATGTTGATTTAGCGCGCGCTCATAATACAGCTCGGGCTTCCTGTGGCTCAGGTTTGTTACATATAGCTCGGGCTTCCTGTGGCTCATCTCGCTAACTACATAAACAAGGCAGGCAATTAAACCATAGCCGCCAAGCGAGTAGCCCGCGAAATGGTAGCCTGCGAAAGCAGCCGCCTATTTTGAGCTCTGGTCGCTCGACGGGCTCCCTTCCCCCCAAAGAGACTTCTCTTTGAGGGAGGGAGCCCGAGCGACCACAGCTCAAAAGAGGCGGCTGCTTTCGCAGGCTACCAAGCGAGGCGCGCGAGAATTTTCCCTCTGACATTCAAAATGTTGAAGAACAGTAAATGATATAAGTTTTTGGTGATAATTCACGGCGATATCGAGTGGTACACACTCACAAAAGCTTCCTAGAAACCGTCAAACTGGTCCAGATTTTCGGCGATTTTTTCCCCTCCCGATTTGAACTCCGATTTAAACCACCTCATTGGCTTAACATCAAAATCTATCAAAACTTGAAGAATCATTTCTCAATATTTTTAAACAGATTTGAATTGCATCTAGTGTAAACTTTCATACCTTTAAATATGACAACAATTCGATGTTGGGAACATTTTGAAATGGAATTTTTTCTTGGTTATGGACTCTTCTGATTGGACGAAATGTTTTCACACAAAAGGAAAGTACATTTTCAGTTAATTTGCCGTCTATTAATTATCAACCAGAAGGGATCCGAAGAACGTACGGAGCCTTCTGATGGCGAATAATTATAAGACACATTGAGAAAAAATCTTCTCGACGTTTATCGGATCGGACTGCTAGAAATTTCACGCCACCTTACCCCTGCAGATCAACAGCTCGGGCTGCCTGTGTTATGTACGTTACATCTCACACAAAAAAAAACACACAGACACTAAGCGTATTATATTTTATTCAGTATACAACACATTTCAATCTGTACCCTGAAGGTATACGGTAACCTTAAATTAAATCACCGACAATGTCACCCAAATCCGGGTTAAGTTATTGCGCTGATTCCTCCTTCTTTTTCTTCTTCTTTTCTTTCGTCTTCTTCTTTTCCTTCTTCGTCTTCTTGTTTTTCTTTGTCCTGGCAGCCATCCTCATTGAACATTCTGCAACCTTGCACGATGTCTTCGTCTTCCGGGGTGATTATACAGGGTCCATCATCTTCGAAGGAGATGCGGTTACTGAGATTAATTATGGCCTCGGCCAAAATGTTCTTCACAAGCCTACCGTTCTGCTGGCTTCGGATTATTGGGCTGGTTTGCAATTCAAGTATACCTTGAAGATCACTACCGTCGTAACGAAATCCACTCTCCTTGATTTTGTTTGATAGGATTTCCGCAAGTTCGGCAGTGGTGTAATCTGGAAAAGTGAACTTGTACCTAATTCTGGACTGCAGTCCAGGATTAGACTTTAAAAAGGCATCCATGTCTTTTGGATACCCGGCAAAGATCATGACAGGATTGCCTTTCTCCATGACCGACATCAGCTGGTTGATTGCAATCCTGCCATAGTCTACACCGTCACACCGTTACGCGGCTTCGTCTACAAACAACACACCCCCACTTGCCTCCTATATTTTCCCTCTTGTTTTTTCCTCCGTTGCACCAACGTACTGACCAACAAGATCCCCTCGTTGTACTTCTGTCACCTTGTTCCTCTTGATTTGTTTTATGCTGCACAGAAGATCTAGTATAGATAAGGAGATTATCATCAAGTAGTATAGTCGGCGTCAATTAAATACCACTTTTTCTTGTACAACAAAACTCAAAAGGTTGTGAATGTTATGGACGCCTTGTTTTCTTGCACAAGGGGCGTCATAAAGTGAATTCAGAAATCCACTTCATAACGCCCCTTGTGCAAGAAAAAAGGCGTCCATAACATTCACAACCTTTTGAGTTTTGTTGTACAAGAAAAAGTTGTATTTAATTGACGCCGACTATACTACTATGGGGTAACTAAGGGTCATTCAAAGTGTCCCTAGACATTCTTGTACGTAAAATCCAACTTGATAATCCTATTAGATATATGATTACATATAGTTATATCGATCTCTTCCACTATGGATTATATATCGTGCCTCCCTCTAGAAATTCTGACTAAGATCGTAGAGCATGCAGATCCTTGGTCATTCGCAAGCCTCTCAAGGACATCGAAACGCCTAAACGATGCCGCATCTCTTGCGCGCTACAAAAACGTAGACCAAGTGTTCCGTAAACTAGCACTATGCTTTGGTTTGAGGTCTACTCATAGTGACGACGATCGAGACGAATTGGCTCGAACTTTCGGTATTTCCGCAAGCCCCATCGACGATAGCTTTTCTCTTCTCTACGCCAGCGAATATGGTGATCTTAATGCTGTTAAGTGGCTCATCAAGCACTAAAATCCGTCCCCGATGTGTTTGGGTTTCAACTACCTTGTTTCAACTACCTTTTTCTGGAGACCTGCAACCAACAGTAGAGCACTTCTTTTTTTTTTTGTGCCAGCCTCCTGCATCCACTTCCTATTTCGGGCTATAGCACACGGTTCGAAACACGGTAGAGCAGCACGAAGTTTCTCGATATCCATGGGGGGAGATATACCTATAGAAAGGCGAGTATCCAAATGGAGCAAAACAAAAAAACAAAAAAAAGTAGAAGACAAGTAGCAAAGCAAATCAAAAGTAGAAGACAAGTAGCATCGCAAATAAAAGTAGAAGACAAGTAGCAAAGCAAATAAAAGTAGAAGACAAGTAGCAAAGCAAATAAAAGTTGAAGACAAGTAGCAAAGCAAATCAAAAGTAGAAGACAAGTAGCAAAGCAAATCAAAAGTAGAAGACAAGAGATAGAAAGCAAAACACAATTGCAAAGAAGAGATGGAAAGCAAAACACAATTGCAAAGAAGAGAGGGAAAGCAAAACACAATTGCAAAGAAGAGATAGAAAGCAAAACACAATTGCAAAGAAGAGATGGAAAGCAAAACACAATTGCAAAGAAGAGATAGAAAGCAAAACACAATTGCAAAGAAGAGATAGAAAGCAAAACACAATTGCAAAGAAGAGATAGAAAGCAAAACACAATTGCAAAGAAGGGATGGAAAGCGAAACACAATTGCAAAGAAGGGATGGAAAGCAAAACACAGTTGCAAAGAAGAGATAGAAAGCAAAACACAATTGCAAAGAAGAGATAGAAAGCAAAACACAATTGCAAAGAAGAGAGGGAAAGCAAAACACAGTTGCAAAGAAGAGATAGAAAGCAAAACACAATTGCAAAGAAGAGATAGAAAGCAAAACACAATTGCAAAGAAGAGATAGAAAGCAAAACACAATTGCAAAGAAGGGATGGAAAGCGAAACACAGTTGCAAAGAAGAGATAGAAAGCAAAACACAATTGCAAAGAAGGGATGGAAAGCAAAACACAATTGCAAAGAAGAGATAGAAAGCAAAACACAATTGCAAAGAAGAGATAGAAAGCAAAACACAATTGCAAAGAAGAGATAGAAAGCAAAACACAATTGCAAAGAAGGGATGGAAAGCGAAACACAGTTGCAAAGAAGAGATAGAAAGCAAAACACAATTGCAAAGAAGGGATGGAAAGCAAAACACAATTGCAAAGAAGAGATGGAAAGCAAAACACAATTGCAAAGAAGAGATAGAAAGCAAAACACAATTGCAAAGAAGAGATGGAAAGCAAAACACAATTGCAAAGAAGGGATGGAAAGCAAAACACAGTTGCAAAGAAGAGATGGAAAGCAAAACACAGTTGCAAAGAAGAGATGGAAAGCAAAACACAATTGCAAAGAAGGGATGGAAAGCAAAACACAATTGCAAAGAAGAGATAGAAAGCAAAACACAATTGCAAAGAAGAGATAGAAAGCAAAACACAATTGCAAAGAAGGGATGGAAAGCAAAACACAATTGCAAAGAAGAGATAGAAAGCAAAACACAATTGCAAAGAAGGGATGGAAAGCGAAACACAATTGCAAAGAAGGGATGGAAAGCAAAACACAGTTGCAAAGAAGAGATAGAAAGCAAAACACAATTGCAAAGAAGAGATAGAAAGCAAAACACAATTGCAAAGAAGAGAGGGAAAGCAAAACACAGTTGCAAAGAAGAGATAGAAAGCAAAACACAATTGCAAAGAAGAGATAGAAAGCAAAACACAATTGCAAAGAAGAGATCGAAAGCAAAACACAATTGCAAAGAAGGGATGGAAAGCGAAACACAGTTGCAAAGAAGAGATAGAAAGCAAAACACAATTGCAAAGAAGAGATAGAAAGCAAAACACAATTGCAAAGAAGAGATAGAAAGCGAAACACAATTGCAAAGAAGAGAGGGAAAGCAAAACACAATTGCAAAGAAGGGATGGAAAGCAAAACACAATTGCAAAGAAGAGATAGAAAGCAAAACACAGTTGCAAAGAAGAGATAGAAAGCAAAACACAATTGCAAAGAAGAGATAGAAAGCAAAACACAATTGCAAAGAAGAGATAGAAAGCAAAACACAATTGCAAAGAAGGGATGGAAAGCGAAACACAGTTGCAAAGAAGAGATAGAAAGCAAAACACAATTGCAAAGAAGGGATGGAAAGCAAAACACAATTGCAAAGAAGAGATAGAAAGCAAAACACAATTGCAAAGAAGAGATAGAAAGCAAAACACAATTGCAAAGAAGAGATAGAAAGCAAAACACAATTGCAAAGAAGGGATGGAAAGCGAAACACAGTTGCAAAGAAGAGATAGAAAGCAAAACACAATTGCAAAGAAGGGATGGAAAGCAAAACACAATTGCAAAGAAGAGATAGAAAGCAAAACACAATTGCAAAGAAGAGATAGAAAGCAAAACACAATTGCAAAGAAGGGATGGAAAGCGAAACACAGTTGCAAAGAAGAGATAGAAAGCAAAACACAATTGCAAAGAAGAGATAGAAAGCAAAACACAATTGCAAAGAAGAGATAGAAAGCGAAACACAATTGCAAAGAAGAGAGGGAAAGCAAAACACAATTGCAAAGAAGGGATGGAAAGCAAAACACAATTGCAAAGAAGAGATAGAAAGCAAAACACAGTTGCAAAGAAGAGATAGAAAGCAAAACACAATTGCAAAGAAGAGATAGAAAGCAAAACACAATTGCAAAGAAGAGATAGAAAGCAAAACACAATTGCAAAGAAGGGATGGAAAGCGAAACACAGTTGCAAAGAAGAGATAGAAAGCAAAACACAATTGCAAAGAAGGGATGGAAAGCAAAACACAATTGCAAAGAAGAGATAGAAAGCAAAACACAATTGCAAAGAAGAGATAGAAAGCAAAACACAATTGCAAAGAAGAGATAGAAAGCAAAACACAATTGCAAAGAAGGGATGGAAAGCGAAACACAGTTGCAAAGAAGAGATAGAAAGCAAAACACAATTGCAAAGAAGGGATGGAAAGCAAAACACAATTGCAAAGAAGAGATGGAAAGCAAAACACAATTGCAAAGAAGAGATAGAAAGCAAAACACAATTGCAAAGAAGAGATGGAAAGCAAAACACAATTGCAAAGAAGGGATGGAAAGCAAAACACAGTTGCAAAGAAGAGATGGAAAGCAAAACACAGTTGCAAAGAAGAGATGGAAAGCAAAACACAGTTGCAAAGAAGAGATGGAAAGCAAAACACAATTGCAAAGAAGAGATAGAAAGCAAAACACAATTGCAAAGAAGGGATGGAAAGCGAAACACAATTGCAAAGAAGGGATGGAAAGCAAAACACAGTTGCAAAGAAGAGATAGAAAGCAAAACACAATTGCAAAGAAGAGAGGGAAAGCAAAACACAGTTGCAAAGAAGAGATGGAAAGCAAAACACAATTGCAAAGAAGAGATAGAAAGCAAAACACAATTGCAAAGAAGAGATGGAAAGCAAAACACAATTGCAAAGAAGGGATGGAAAGCAAAACACAGTTGCAAAGAAGAGATGGAAAGCAAAACACAGTTGCAAAGAAGAGATGGAAAGCAAAACACAATTGCAAAGAAGGGATGGAAAGCAAAACACAATTGCAAAGAAGAGATAGAAAGCAAAACACAATTGCAAAGAAGAGATAGAAAGCAAAACACAATTGCAAAGAAGGGATGGAAAGCAAAACACAATTGCAAAGAAGAGATAGAAAGCAAAACACAATTGCAAAGAAGGGATGGAAAGCGAAACACAATTGCAAAGAAGGGATGGAAAGCGAAACACAATTGCAAAGAAGGGATGGAAAGCAAAACACAGTTGCAAAGAAGAGATAGAAAGCAAAACACAATTGCAAAGAAGAGATAGAAAGCAAAACACAATTGCAAAGAAGAGATAGAAAGCAAAACACAATTGCAAAGAAGAGATAGAAAGCAAAACACAATTGCAAAGAAGAGATAGAAAGCAAAACACAATTGCAAAGAAGAGATAGAAAGCAAAACACAATTGCAAAGAAGAGATAGAAAGCGAAACACAATTGCAAAGAAGAGAGGGAAAGCAAAACACAATTGCAAAGAAGGGATGGAAAGCAAAACACAATTGCAAAGAAGAGATAGAAAGCAAAACACAATTGCAAAGAAGAGATAGAAAGCAAAACACAATTGCAAAGAAGAGATAGAAAGCAAAACACAATTGCAAAGAAGAGATAGAAAGCGAAACACAATTGCAAAGAAGAGAGGGAAAGCAAAACACAATTGCAAAGAAGGGATGGAAAGCAAAACACAATTGCAAAGAAGAGATAGAAAGCAAAACACAATTGCAAAGAAGAGATAGAAAGCAAAACACAATTGCAAAGAAGGGATGGAAAGCAAAACACAATTGCAAAGAAGAGATAGAAAGCAAAACACAATTGCAAAGAAGAGATAGAAAGCAAAACACAATTGCAAAGAAGAGATGGAAAGCAAAACACAATTGCAAAGAAGAGATAGAAAGCAAAACACAATTGCAAAGAAGGGATGGAAAGCAAAACACAGTTGCAAAGAAGAGATAGAAAGCAAAACACAATTGCAAAGAAGGGATGGAAAGCAAAACACAGTTGCAAAGAAGAGATGGAAAGCAAAACACAATTGCAAAGAAGAGATAGAAAGCAAAACACAATTGCAAAGAAGGGATGGAAAGCAAAACACAATTGCAAAGAAGAGATAGAAAGCAAAACACAATTGCAAAGAAGGGATGGAAAGCAAAACACAGTTGCAAAGAAGAGATGGAAAGCAAAACACAATTGCAAAGAAGAGATAGAAAGCAAAACACAATTGCAAAGAAGAGATAGAAAGCAAAACACAATTGCAAAGAAGGGGTGGAAAGCGAAACACAGTTGCAAAGAAGAGATGGAAAGCAAAACGCAATTGCAAAGACTCCACAGCAAACGAAAGCAAAGCAACGGACAAAGCAACAAACGAAAGCAAAGCAATGAACAGGAGCAAAGCAACAGACAAAGCAACGAACAGGAGCAAAGCAACGGACGAAGCAACGAAAGAATGCAAGACCAACGAACGATTGCTACGACTATAGATACTACATGTTGAAGCTACGGCTACATATAGAGATACCACGATACGATGACAAACAAAAGAGTTCTTTCGCCAGACCAGATCCAAAGTATCGCTTCGGGAGAGGTTGGTATTCGAGAGGCAATTCGACTCTACGGCATAGGGCAAGGTAGAGCCTACAGAATCCAGAAAGGTTTGGAAACGCCTCCCATTGCTCCGACTATACAACCCGAGACCGAAATCCAAAAGCCAATGCAGGATATAGCAATCCTAGATCGTATACTGGAGCTAGAAGAAAAAGTACAAATCCTAGAGGAAAACCAACGATCCCCTATCCTAGAGTTGGACGTAGCCCAAACCCCAACCGAGCCAACACAAGATGTAGACCAACGACTACTGGAGTATATACAAGAACTGGAGACAGATCTAAACGCTGCAAACCTACGAGCCGATATGGCAGAATCGAAACCCAAAGGAGTAGTATGGCCAATTGCGATTCTATGCCTCCTTTCCATATCCTATGCATTCGTAGCGTATCGAAGGGCAGAAAAGAGCACCCACGTAGGTTCCACCAAATTGGAAGAAGAAAAGAGTGGCCACATTGGTCCCACCGAATTGGAAGAAGAAAAGAGCAACCCCACATAGATCACCACTCGACATGGAGTAGGAAATTACCGATGTAGACCACCACGAGCAAAGCGAAAATGGAAAACAAGTAGCATAAAAAAAGAAGAAGACAAAAAAAAAAAAAAAAGGAAGAATAAAGAAAGTCGTCGCGTGACCCTCTTCATTCTTCCTTTTCTTTTTTTAGTAACTTACTAGTAGCTTAGGGTAACTTACTAGTAGCTTAGGGTAACTTACTAGTAGCTTAGGGTAACTTACTAGTAGCTTAGGGCAACTTACTAGTAGCTTAGTAGTAAGCTACTAGTAAGTTGCCCTAAGCTACTAGTAAGTTACCCTAAGCTACTAGTAAGTTACCCTAAGCTACTAGTAAGTTACCCTAAGCTACTAGTAAGTTACTAAAAAAAGAAAAGGAAGAATGAAGAGGGTCACGCGACGACTTTCTTTATTCTTCCTTTTTTTTTTTTTTTTGTCTTCTTCTTTTTTTATGCTACTTGTTTTCCATTTTCGCTTTGCTCGTGGTGGTCTACATCGGTAATTTCCTACTCCATGTCGAGTGGTGATCTATGTGGGGTTGCTCTTTTCTTCTTCCAATTCGGTGGGACCAATGTGGCCACTCTTTTCTTCTTCCAATTTGGTGGAACCTACGTGGGTGCTCTTTTCTGCCCTTCGATACGCTACGAATGCATAGGATATGGAAAGGAGGCATAGAATCGCAATTGGCCATACTACTCCTTTGGGTTTCGATTCTGCCATATCGGCTCGTAGGTTTGCAGCGTTTAGATCTGTCTCCAGTTCTTGTATATACTCCAGTAGTCGTTGGTCTACATCTTGTGTTGGCTCGGTTGGGGTTTGGGCTACGTCCAACTCTAGGATAGGGGATCGTTGGTTTTCCTCTAGGATTTGTACTTTTTCTTCTAGCTCCAGTATACGATCTAGGATTGCTATATCCTGCATTGGCTTTTGGATTTCGGTCTCGGGTTGTATAGTCGGAGCAATGGGAGGCGTTTCCAAACCTTTCTGGATTCTGTAGGCTCTACCTTGCCCTATGCCGTAGAGTCGAATTGCCTCTCGAATACCAACCTCTCCCGAAGCGATACTTTGGATCTGGTCTGGCGAAAGAACTCTTTTGTTTGTCATCGTATCGTGGTATCTCTATATGTAGCCGTAGCTTCAACATGTAGTATCTATAGTCGTAGCAATCGTTCGTTGGTCTTGCATTCTTTCGTTGCTTCGTCCGTTGCTTTGCTCCTGTTCGTTGCTTTGTCTGTTGCTTTGCTCCTGTTCATTGCTTTGCTTTCGTTTGTTGCTTTGTCCGTTGCTTTGCTTTCGTTTGCTGTGGAGTCTTTGCAATTGCGTTTTGCTTTCCATCTCTTCTTTGCAACTGTGTTTCGCTTTCCACCCCTTCTTTGCAATTGTGTTTTGCTTTCTATCTCTTCTTTGCAATTGTGTTTTGCTTTCTATCTCTTCTTTGCAATTGTGTTTTGCTTTCCATCTCTTCTTTGCAACTGTGTTTTGCTTTCCATCCCTTCTTTGCAATTGTGTTTTGCTTTCTATCTCTTCTTTGCAATTGTGTTTTGCTTTCCATCCCTTCTTTGCAATTGTGTTTTGCTTTCTATCTCTTCTTTGCAATTGTGTTTTGCTTTCCATCTCTTCTTTGCAACTGTGTTTTGCTTTCCATCCCTTCTTTGCAATTGTGTTTTGCTTTCTATCTCTTCTTTGCAACTGTGTTTTGCTTTCCATCCCTTCTTTGCAATTGTGTTTTGCTTTCTATCTCTTCTTTGCAATTGTGTTTTGCTTTCCATCTCTTCTTTGCAATTGTGTTTTGCTTTCTATCTCTTCTTTGCAATTGTGTTTTGCTTTCCATCTCTTCTTTGCAACTGTGTTTTGCTTTCCATCCCTTCTTTGCAATTGTGTTTTGCTTTCCATCTCTTCTTTGCAATTGTGTTTTGCTTTCTATCTCTTCTTTGCAATTGTGTTTTGCTTTCCATCTCTTCTTTGCAATTGTGTTTTGCTTTCCATCCCTTCTTTGCAATTGTGTTTTGCTTTCTATCTCTTCTTTGCAACTGTGTTTCGCTTTCCATCCCTTCTTTGCAATTGTGTTTTGCTTTCTATCTCTTCTTTGCAATTGTGTTTTGCTTTCTATCTCTTCTTTGCAATTGTGTTTTGCTTTCCATCTCTTCTTTGCAATTGTGTTTTGCTTTCCATCCCTTCTTTGCAATTGTGTTTTGCTTTCTATCTCTTCTTTGCAACTGTGTTTCGCTTTCCATCCCTTCTTTGCAATTGTGTTTTGCTTTCTATCTCTTCTTTGCAATTGTGTTTTGCTTTCTATCTCTTCTTTGCAATTGTGTTTTGCTTTCTATCTCTTCTTTGCAATTGTGTTTTGCTTTCCATCCCTTCTTTGCAATTGTGTTTTGCTTTCTATCTCTTCTTTGCAACTGTGTTTCGCTTTCCATCCCTTCTTTGCAATTGTGTTTTGCTTTCTATCTCTTCTTTGCAATTGTGTTTTGCTTTCTATCTCTTCTTTGCAATTGTGTTTTGCTTTCTATCTCTTCTTTGCAACTGTGTTTTGCTTTCCCTCTCTTCTTTGCAATTGTGTTTTGCTTTCTATCTCTTCTTTGCAATTGTGTTTTGCTTTCTATCTCTTCTTTGCAACTGTGTTTTGCTTTCCATCCCTTCTTTGCAATTGTGTTTCGCTTTCCATCCCTTCTTTGCAATTGTGTTTTGCTTTCTATCTCTTCTTTGCAATTGTGTTTTGCTTTCTATCTCTTCTTTGCAATTGTGTTTTGCTTTCTATCTCTTCTTTGCAATTGTGTTTTGCTTTCCATCTCTTCTTTGCAATTGTGTTTTGCTTTCTATCTCTTCTTTGCAATTGTGTTTTGCTTTCCCTCTCTTCTTTGCAATTGTGTTTTGCTTTCCATCTCTTCTTTGCAATTGTGTTTTGCTTTCTATCTCTTGTCTTCTACTTTTGATTTGCTTTGCTACTTGTCTTCTACTTTTGATTTGCTTTGCTACTTGTCTTCTACTTTTATTTGCTTTGCTACTTGTCTTCTACTTTTATTTGCTTTGCTACTTGTCTTCTACTTTTATTTGCGATGCTACTTGTCTTCTACTTTTGATTTGCTTTGCTACTTGTCTTCTACTTTTTTTTGTTTTTTTGTTTTGCTCCATTTGGATACTCGCCTTTCTATAGGTATATCTCCCCCCATGGATATCGAGAAACTTCGTGCTGCTCTACCGTGTTTCGAACCGTGTGCTATAGCCCGAAATAGGAAGTGGATGCAGGAGGCTGGCACAAAAAAAAAAAGAAGTGCTCTACTGTTGGTTGCAGGTCTCCAGAAAAAGGTAGTTGAAACAAGGTAGTTGAAACCCAAACACATCGGGGACGGATTTTAGTGCTTGATGAGCCACTTAACAGCATTAAGATCACCATATTCGCTGGCGTAGAGAAGAGAAAAGCTATCGTCGATGGGGCTTGCGGAAATACCGAAAGTTCGAGCCAATTCGTCTCGATCGTCGTCACTATGAGTAGACCTCAAACCAAAGCATAGTGCTAGTTTACGGAACACTTGGTCTACGTTTTTGTAGCGCGCAAGAGATGCGGCATCGTTTAGGCGTTTCGATGTCCTTGAGAGGCTTGCGAATGACCAAGGATCTGCATGCTCTACGATCTTAGTCAGAATTTCTAGAGGGAGGCACGATATATAATCCATAGTGGAAGAGATCGATATAACTATATGTAATCATATATCTAATAGGATTATCAAGTTGGATTTTACGTACAAGAATGTCTAGGGACACTTTGAATGACCCTTAGTTACCCCATAGTAGTATAGTCGGCGTCAATTAAATACAACTTTTTCTTGTACAACAAAACTCAAAAGGTTGTGAATGTTATGGACGCCTTTTTTCTTGCACAAGGGGCGTTATGAAGTGGATTTCTGAATTCACTTTATGACGCCCCTTGTGCAAGAAAACAAGGCGTCCATAACATTCACAACCTTTTGAGTTTTGTTGTACAAGAAAAAGTGGTATTTAATTGACGCCGACTATACTACTCATCAGAAAACTCATTTCATCGTGCTTGTATAGGGAGGCCAGGAAATACAGTAACGGAAGCACTTATAACCTTATTTGTAGTACCAGAACTAGTCACAATACAATACAATACACCCCCACTTGCATATCAGACCATGTTATTCTTTCAGAAGAATATTTAAAAAGTCGGTTATGTGCTACCTGGAATAACAATCCGTTCCTACGTTTGTCCATTCCGATCAGAATTAACTTTTCAAAAACTAGAAAGTTGAGAAAGTTGCAAAAAAATGAAAATTGGTGACCTGGATAAAGCATTTAGTACAAGTATTACATTCAAAATCACAAATTTAAATTATTCTTATGCAAAATACAAACAAATATTTTGTTCGACACAAATAACACTAGTTTCACGGAAAGCAAATCTTGACACAATGAGCTCTAACCTGATTGGCTCGTGTATGACAATCGGACAAGCAGGCGTTTGTGGGATGAGAACGCGTGACGCCCCTAAAAACCTGTTTCGTATCCGAAATGATCCCCAGTTACGTCCATCTGCGAACCAGCGACGGAAAGCTTGTTCTAGACCCCTAGCAGCGTACATTGATTTGAGTACGCGTTCTGATCGGCTTTTATAAATGCTTTTTCTTACACGTCTTCTGTCACCAGTGTGACTTGCAACTAATTTACATTTCAAAATGGCCAGTCAGAAGACGGGTAAGAAAAACCATTGTACGCATACAAAATACCCAAGAGGTATCATAGCTTTTTAAAATCCTGTGGCAAAAACTACCCTTTTAAAACCCTTATTTCAACCGGTTCAAAGAAAATCTGGTGTATTGTGTTTAGATGTTTCGATAACATCGGCCGGCTGCCAGACTCTTTTTTTTGGAGGTGGTATTGTAGCGACTCCGTATATCTATTTGCTTTAGATAGGAGGGCAAAGGAATTCAACCAAATAGACCAGGTCTGGTTTAGTTCCAAATGACATTATCCCAGAAGAGATGATAATCATGCGAACTAGTTCTCCACGCATTTTATCTTATTATGGTAGCAAAATAAAATGATAACCGTTTTCCTCATTTCTATCGGATTACCTGCGACTTTTCTTGCAAAGGTCGTCTTCCCAGTTCCAGGGTTATCCTGGAAGATGAAATGAATTGCTTTGTTCATATCATCTACTCTCAAGCCAAGTGCCCTCCTTTTCTCATTTAATATCGAAGTTTTTGCAAAACGGAGAAACTGTCGCTTAAGAGGCTCCAATCCAACAAATTCCTTAGTTGCTTCTTCGAGTTCAGTGAAGATCATTTGATAGTTAACTGCAGAAAAATATGAGGATGTTATTAGTGTTGCGCCTTGTAATTGAGAACGCTAAGTAATAAAACTTAAATCCTGTATTCGCGACTGTAATGCATAATTATTATAATAGTTTATATTTAACAGTCACGTAAAATATTATGTTGTCCTTCTCTATAACGGCTGTAATCGTTTTGGCTCGCGGTGGAAATAATATTTTTGGAAAGGATTATTGACAATAGAGCGGATTTCGTAGGAGTGGGCAAGTAACGCTCCTGGTTATTGCCGTTAGCTTAAAGTACATATGAAGCGAAAATTAAGTTGATCTAATTTTAAAATGCTTTCGAGATGAGTAATAATAACATTTTCCGTTTGTCAACATCTCATCTCGTTTCAGAGATATTCAGGTTTTTGTAATATGCAAATGAGATGACCTGTGACGTCATATTGTTTGCACAGCTTGGAGACAAATCACAAATGAAGAATATCTCTGCAGATATTGAATAAAAATTACTTTGCACATGTATGACACTATGGAAAGTTCACATCATTGTGCAAATTATGGTGTTGCCATGGAAACTCTCATGGCCCCACGCACCTTTCACCTAGAACATAAAATTCCAATTTATTTCCTTGTTACCAAAAAAGTTGCTTAAACTACTCACATACAATGCCTACATTGTTTCAAATCTTATTTTGGACCCACACCAAAAAAATTGTGTTTGACAAAGGAGAAATTAGGGAAGTTTGTGTTATTTGTAGTGGAAGCCTGGGGCCAGAGTGTTTCCATGGCAACATCATAATTTACACAATAATGTGTATTTTCCATAGTGCCACGTATGTGCAAAGTTTCAATAATTATTACTCATTTCGAAAGCATTCTAAAATTAGCTCAACTTAATTTTCGCTTCATATGCACTTTAAGGCATGCCGTGACATTGAAATGGTTTACCTATTGTTTTTGTCTTTCTGATCCAATCAAATTACAGAGCTACGGTACGTCACGGTTAAGGTAAGGCTACCGAGTGTCCCGGCACTCATGCGAAATCCACTCCATGTTTTTCTAATACGTAATTATAAACAACAAGAAAGGCGCACACTGAAAACGCATCACAACTTAGCCTCCTCCGCAGGCATCTCTATTTTTTTGGGGAAGAAATCAGATTATGGGCTCCCTGTGGCAGGTGAAGAAAAGAGAGGGAGATTGGAGCCGAGAGAGAAGGGAGAGAAAAAGGAGTCACAGGTAACCCAATTCACGATTTTTTTAATCTGATTTCTTCGAAAATTAGAGATGCCTGCGGAGGAGGCTAATCACAACTGCGTAGTAGCATTACTTGATTATATACGATTACATGTCGAGCAGGTTACTGCAATTTACCTGCTGTTTCATCCTTGATAACAATGCAATCAACTGCGTCTGAGCCAAGCCTGTTAATAAAATAGGTATACATGGATTATGGCTCACTGTTGGTGCTGCAGAACGCAGTAAATGTAACTACCAGAATACTTATATGCAGTCAGTGCATAATTGTCCGTTAATCTTATTATTCACCGATCCCTCTTACCAGATTCATTTTCTTCACACTGGGAAAACATACATATAATACGATTTCATATACAGGTGCACGTGTTATAATGATTAGTTTGCGAAAGTGCTCCACAAGGCATCACTGCCTGTCAATTTTTTCCCTTGGAATTCTGATTTTGTAACTGAACTCGAGTTAAACACATAGTTGTTTCAAACACCCAAAGCAGGTTGTAGCGTATTTCCCAAACGTAACTGCACAACACAATGCGATGCGATGCGATACGATACAATGCGATACAATGCAATCGCAACACTCGTGATCGTCGGTAAACTAAAGAAAGTATAAAACTGAATTGCACGAAGATTCTGATGCGCCTAATTTTGGTAGGAACATCTAATTATATATCTTGAGTTAAACATATTCATTTATGGATAAACAGATGCATGATTGAGTTGAAAAGATAAAAAATTAGATCAAATAAAATATTACAAAAGTGAAAGTTGTATGTTGTATTCCATTTTTCTTCTGGCTTGGAAACGGGAGGGAGAGGGATTTCTTCTTACACTGGAAAATCTAGACCTCATATGGTTGGAAATATGTGAGAAATATGTTGGAAATAAGTTGGAAGTTGGAATTTCCAACATATTTCCAACCCATGGAAGATGTCCTGCCAGATTTTCCATTGAGGGAAAGGGTGAACTACGGAACCCATGGCCAGGAACCTCCCGCTGGCTACGCTCCTGCCTCTCCAGTTATAAACTTCACATCCAATGACTGATTCTATAATTAATTACATTTCTCTTTACCTTCCAAGGATTTCATTTTGCTTGGCCTTGTCTGGCAAGGGCGGTTTTCCAACAGCGAAATCCCAACCACTTATATATATACACAAACTGCGTTACGTTGTTAAGAAATACAGTTTTGTAACACCAATAATTGACTGTGTAATCATAGTGGCTTCCTAGCACGAGACTCAGCTACAGTTACTCAGTAAAAAAATATATGTAAGGTTGTGGTTTAATTACATGAGTCAGTGATTACTGATGTAGATCCCGTTGTACAGGGTTTAAATAAACCCAACTTTGTAAAGAGAGTCAGTTGTATATCCCTAACGAAGTCTGAATACTAAGACGCGTAGGATCAATAAAACAATTCAATCTGCCATAGTCTTGTGCTGCTCACTGCATCTCCATAATAAAGTATCAAGTTCGTACATCAACTATCATTAATCTATAAAAAAGGTCGTTAATTTCGGAACTTTTCGGTAAACTCTTTAGGCGATTGTCTATTTCATATATTGTCCTATTCGTACTGTCATCTCTTGGTGAGCAGTAAATTAAACCTGAGATTTCAATCGTATAGTATTTGGCCAATTTCGTTGCACTATTCTTATGATAGTTTCACGATTTGTAACGATGTCGTCAATTTATTTCCGATCAACATCACTTGTTCCGCTGTGGATTATTAGGAATTAGTAGATATTATAATCGTCAATGCCCCTTAAATGATCGATAAGGTCGTATTCCTACAGCAATGTTACTGTTTATTGACATAGAGGCGTTGTGGTGTAAATCCCACTATAGCTTACTATATGGGAGTACCCCTCTCCCCCCGATATTGAGGATCGGGTTTGATAGGAGCATCTAGTTCCAGACTCTAGAAATCAATCATACGGCAGATTTCTCTTAACGAACCACGTGACTATTAAAGTCGTGCAGGAGCTCATTGGCCTCCTGCATCGGGCTATGGATTTACCTATCCAATAATTTTGTATTAAAATCAATAAGGATACTCGACGAATCCGCGCGTTCACATCCACCCAGGTTCTTTAGAAGATCGTCAGTCATCTCCAATTCGTAGCCATTCAAATCATCGTGCACTACCCTAAGGGCCATAGCATAACGCTTAAAGTGCATAAGCCCTAGCCAGTTATCTTTGATATCGATTGTACATGAAGTGGATAGTCCAAAGGTAGAACTGATATTTCTTGATTTGGGTGTTGCTTCGACAAGATATAAAGGTTTATATTTCCAATATGCTAATGAGATGATGTCATCACCGACATCACTTATTATACAAAAGCATGCTTGTGGAGACAAATTACCTATTTTTAAATTCTAAGTTATATTTGAAGCTTATCAAAGTGAGTTTACAAAAAATATATTCTAAATTAGAAAATAGCTTAATTTACAAGCCCAAAGAAATTCAGCAAATGTCGGTGATGACATCACATCATTAGCATATTGGAAATATAAACCTTTATATCTCATAGACGCAACACTCAAATCAAGAAATATTCTACCGTTGGACTATCCACTTCATGTACAATCGATATCAAAGATAACTGGCTAGGGCTTATATGCACTTTAACATTTTGAATATACACAAAATGATGATGAACGTTTTTCATGTGATATGTATGTTACTGCATTTGATCAACGTGTGTGTTCAACTTACCAAAGAGAAGAATCGTTTACTCGGACAACTGTATAGTTATGGTGCCTTACTTCCGAATGGATTAGCATTGCACACAAGAAAAGGCTTTCGCCTGCTAATTGGATGGAATGAATGCATTCGTCTTCGGGATGGGTGAAGTCAGACTGCGGTATTTGACTCGGGATCACAATAACTCTATTATCCTAAAATATAACGATTAAATGCGTCAGATTTGAAATCATTTACAGCCGATGAGCAATAGTAAACTGCATGTTATTAATAGCTTTGAGGCTGCCTCGTAAGCACCTGGAACAAGCGAAGTGCGTGAGGAATCGCTAAGACACCAGGGGACAAGGCAGGCTTCCAGGAACCAAGATCGAGGTTATATTTAACAATTATTCACCGAACCAAGATCGAGGTTATATTTAACAATTATTCACCGAAGTGGAGGTGAATAGTGGTGGATATTTACCGAGCCGCTTCGGCGATGGACAATATCCACCACTATTCACCAATGGACAAAAACTCGCGCGAGATGATCGCTGCTTTACTCGTAGGTGAATATATTGAAATCATATTCACTGTTTGAGTAGCCAATCAGAGCGCGCGAAAAGTGATATTCACTGGTGTAGTATATATGTACTAAAAAGGATTATTCATTTTTTTCATGCGGCGACCATCTTGGCTAGAAAAAAAAATATCCCACGTGTAGCCCTTCAGGAAAACAACTGTTTTATTCTCCTGGGATTAATTTAAAACGTGGCCGACGTGTGAATATGGTCTATCCAAGCTCAGGTTAGTCTTCATTATCTCGCTGAAAATACGACATAGAATAAAATACACCATACCTTTTCCTTGCATTGTGACCACGTCTACCTTTGCAGGTGTATCCCAAAACACATACTTCCGACAGTGAAGGCAATCCGTATCCGTTTCTATCGACGGTGGAAAAGATTAATTCATTAACTCAGTAATTCCAAAACTCGCCTGCGCGACCCCTACCGGGGATTTGTGGGGCATATGACACGATAAGCATTTTTGACGAATCATAACGTTGCACATACGATCGAGCTTTGTAACAAGTGCAAATCTCTTTAAAATCTTGATGAACTGAAATTCTTTATTTTGACTCTCTTTTACCACTCCCCAGCTGATATTTGCTGGCAAATGGTCCACCTCCAGGATTAAAATGTTTTCAAATCTCCACGTATCTCCGGCCGGGGAGGGGTTAGGCAGGTTTGGAATTGACTGAAACAAAAAAGTATGAAACATGTTATTTAGTAGGTGGACAATATATAAATATTTTGTTTACCATCAGTCCCCTGCTGATTAGAGGAGTACTTTTCCTTCCACTCATGATTCCAGTCGTCGTACGGTATAGTAACGGCATCGTTTTTTCGACAGCAAGTCTCGTAGCGATAATGGCTGAATAGTTTGAGGTGAAGATGGCAGTCCAACGGCAAGGACTGGCTCGTCTTTTATATAACATATCGGTTAAGTGCCATCAACCTCTTTTTTCGTGTGTGCTCCTGGTCATTATATGCTTTTTCTACGCTGACATTTAGCTACTATAACAATGATATCAAACCATGTACTGAAAAGGATACCACTTTCCAACGTTTCAATTAACTCAATATTAACTTCTTCCGAGCAGGACGAGTTAAGTTTTATTTTTCCTTTTTTAATGCCACAGAAGATCTCTCGCTGGCAGTCCTAAAAAATAATTTTAAATACTTTGTTAAATTTCAGCTTTCCGGCTTTTAAAAGGAAATATGCACCTATCTTACTAAGTGCGGCAAAGATAAGAAACTAAAAGACACCTACAAGCTATGCTAAAGTGGTATCGAATCAGCAGTTACACTTGATAGTCTGTCAAATTCCTACACTAAGGTACATATGCATGCATAATATTAAATGTTTCAAAACCAATGAAATGTACGGTCTTAGGATATTCAATGAAATGTTTGAATACATATCATTATCATACCTAGTAGTATATAAGGTGGGGGTTCTGGCGCAGCACGCTCATTTTTCGTCGTAAGTCACATTTGATGACCCCCTCCCCCTAACGTATTTTTTTGGACTCTGTTGACCACAATATGTACGTTCGAGTGTACCCAATCCCAACTTATTATCTCCGGGGTACCATAGATGTTGTGCCCATTTGTTGTCCCGTTTAAACAGCAATTAGAGAAAGGCTAGTATAAGGTATACATAGAATGATGGCTGAGATAATAACTTGCAGTTGGTTGATGCGAGGGAAGGACACGAAATGCGTGAGGAAGTGTTCTAAGACAACAGAGTACTGTGCTCAGCACAACTTCCAGATACAAAGAGGGGGCGCCTTATTCAGCCCATGTTCGAAGTGTAGCCGTGGTTGTCGTACGAGTTACGGACTTTGTACGAAGTGTGGTGCATCACAGCGCCGTATCATTCGCGAGGCGAAATACCGAGAGACTAGATGTCGCACTAAGGATTGCTTTTCAAAGGTGTTGGCGGAATTGGAGAACCATAAGGTATTTCTAGATAATTAGGAATTGTGATATAAAAAGAAAAAAAAAAAGAAAGAGAACCCTGCATCGTGTCTCTTTCTTCTTTTTTTCTTATGTTAGATAATAGATAGACCATATAGTATACACCACTAGTATGGACGACCCCCTTGGCTTGCTTGGTTGTAGCCTATATACGATTGATATTAATCCTCCTATTCCACGACTACATATCAATCTCCCTGAAATGTGCTCCGGATTTCTATGTCCAATGAAAGTGATAGGAACTGAATTCATATGTTCCACCTGTGTCCTTGTTTCCGAGGCTGAATTAAGCGAAGAAATGATCAACGTTGCTACTCGGTTGCGTGTAGTAGGTCCGGATACCTTTCGACATCAACGCGATCTCGATCGTATGAGCCCAACGGATAACCAAGAATTTCAACGACGCACAGTTATGAGAGAACTACAGGCATACAACGCTGCTTATAAACAAACCCACAACCTCTCGTTTCCTTCAAATATATTAGTAATCGTAGCCGACGCATTCATCCAATCGAAGAAAGTTTGTGTCAAGCGTAGCCATGCTAAGAAAACTATTTTAGCCGCTCTACTTTACCATGCATGTATACAATGTGGGTTCGTTCGCTCTAAAAGTAAGGTTGCTCATTTCATGCAACTCAACAACCAGCGTATCTATAGCGGCAACGTCTTTATACGCTCGCTACATGCCGACGACAAAATCTATATTGACTTAAACGCTGATCGCATAGCTCCTCATATCGCAACGACCTTTGCCAAACTCGACCTACCTGAAGCACATCTCCAACAAATAGTTTACGAGGTCGTTAACACAGCAATCGAAGGTTGTATAGGTCTCCACTCCATACTTCACACCAAAGTTGTTGGAGCAAGGTACGAGGTGCTACGTCGTTCAGGATCGTGTATATCTCTTATTGACGTTGTTAAACTATGTGGTACACATAAGAGTTCAATCGTACGTTTTATAGATGAGTTGCTTGCTTACCATTCACACTTTGAACCTATCTATCTATCCACTTCGAGCCCATCTATATAAAACATTGTCTAACTAGTGATAGAGCCTAATTTAAAAAGAAATAAAAATACATAAGAATAAAAAAGCAAAACTGGTATCACCAGAACCTCTCTAGGAACCACTTCCACCTTTTTCCTTAGTAGTATATACAATCGCGGTTCTGGGCCACCTCCTGATTCCCCCATTAAGAACCACCGCCAACATACATTTAATGTAACCATTAAAAAACCCCAATTAGAAAAAGAGTACCACCATATTATAACCCATAAAATGCGGAATTATTTTAATAGCATCACGAAGTCTATGAACAGAAAGTTTCATTTTAATAGCATCACGAAGTCTACGAACAGAAAGTTTCTCACGCGTCGGAATCGTTCTTTAATTATTTTAATAGTATCACGAAGTCTATGAACAGAAAGTTTCTCACGCGTTGGAATCGTTCTTTAATTATTTTAATAGCATCACGAAGTCTACGAACAGAAAGTTTCTCACGCGTCGGAATCGTTCTTTAATTATTTTAATAGCATCACGAAATCTATGAACAGAAAGTTTCATTTTAATAGCATCACGAAGTCTACGAACAGAAAGTTTCTCACGCGTCGGAATCGTTCTTTAATTATTTTAATAGCATCACGAAGTCTACGAACAGAAAGTTTCTCACGCGTCGGAATCGTTCTTTACTGAATTATTTTAATAGCATCACGAAGTCTACGAACAGAAAGTTTCTCACGCGTCGGAATCGTTCTTTGATTATTTTAATACCATCACGAAGTCTATGAACAGAAAGTTTCTCACGCGTCGGAATCGTTCTTTAATTATGTTAATAGCATCACGAAGTCTATGAACAGAAAGTTTTTCACGCGTCGGAATTATTTTTTAATTATGTTAATAGCATCACGAAGTCTATGAACAGAAAGTTTCTCACGCGTCGGAATTATTTTTTAATGGATGGGATTCGAGCAAAGACAGGTGCATTCTATTTCGAGATGGGGATTCTAGTTATGATGTTTACGGCGACGATGTCTCCAAGCTACCTGCCGCCACTCAAAAACTAATCGACGCCGCGTTGCATGGAATGAAAGGGGGTTTCCCACATACCCTAGCGTTGTGGCCAGGCGTGAAATATCCTGTTCAAGCAGTTCCTTTTACCGAAGCAGCACAATATATCGATCTCACCAATCTATGGATATACGCCACACCTACAAAAAAGTTCAAAGCAGGTGTCCCGAACATATTCAAGGAGACCGTCGTAAAGCATACGACGGCAAAAGAGTCTCATGCGTGGTTATCAGGTCCGGATTTCAAATATTGGCCTCAACAATTAAACTTCGCAACGTGGTGTGCGACTTCTGGATGTAGAGTGTCGTTGTTCGACCCTACTTTCGAAACATATCCACCCGTTGTTCAGGGGTTCCTACGATTTCACGTATATTTTACAATACGAAGAATTCTGCGTGAACTTGGTGGTTACCAAAAGCTCAGAGATGCTCTGAGATGGTAAACGTTTTTTCTGAATTTAAGGTTCAGATGCAAATATGTAATTGATTATATTCATATTAGTATTATTGAAAGTATTATTTTATATCAGTCTAAAATTTAACTTAAAAGAATTAAAAACCCTTATGATTTGAATTAACATGAACATGCAATGTAAGTGTGAGCAGAGATTCTTAGTATTGATATCATTATTATATATTAGAACTGTTGTTTTTAATATTAATAATTTTATAATTAAAATTATATCATTATTAGTCAATTAGTTATTTTGTCATGTCTTGCATTTAAAAAATATGTTCACCAACACATATGTATCTGATTGTTAATGTTAGTATTATGAATGAAACCTCATTACTCGGGCTGCCTGTGGCAGCACCGAGACTTAAAATGCATGTCGTTATTTTTTTTGGTTGGCTGTCGCAAAATTTCTGCGCATGCGTTAAAGGTCAAATTCACACCAATCAGATTGCACGGTGCTGGTCACGCAACAATCGCCAGGTTAATTTGTTTACATAATTTAATACAGTAAAGCAAGATGGCGGAGGACCCGCGAGGAACTTTCTCTCTAATTTGGAGTCTCATCTCTCAAATGTAAGCCAGTTTAATGTTTTATTTAACTTCACTCGTGCGAAAGTCTTCCAACAGGCGCATGCCTCCTCTTTATCGTTCGATCACAGCGTCTCCGACCCACATTGTTAGCGGCAAAGGTCAGAACTGATCAAAATTTTTACAGGCCTGAACATTAATAATAACAAGAAGCTGCACGCAGCTTGAACTCCGGTGTATCTTTTGTAACGCGGATAATCTCATACACCTGCGTGTTTGGCACATTAAAACGCACAATCAGATATGAAAGTACGCACACAGTCGATCTCATATAAAACTCCACACGAGTCAGAACACGAGCGCCTTCAAGAAAACCAGACTATCCTAGGATAACACAGGTAGCCCAAAAATACTAGGATCCAAATACTATGATCATCTGAACTAAAACTCCACATGAGTCAGGACACAAGTGAACAAGAGTGCACAGCGGTTCATAATTTAATTAACAAAAAATATTGTAATAACAAATAACAGGAGTGTAATATACAAGAGTGTTCCAGTGTCCTTGTGTTGGCCCCTAACACAGTAGATGGTGTGTCTATTTATAGTCGTGAAGTTCTGGTATGCAATTACGTTGTCTTTTGTTCTCTTACGCTTCAGTATTTTTTAGTAGTTTGAACCTGTTAATTACAATTGTTCAGTGCATCCTGATTGCTTAAAGGAGAACTAAACCCTAAAATCAACCCAACGTCTTTACAAAGATGTATTCTAAAGAAATAAGTTCTGATATTTAATTTTTCTGTGTTGCGCGTCTATGAGGAGAAAATTAGTCTCCAAGTTCGATTTTCCGCTGAAAAATCTATATTGTGTGGCGGCTCAATTCAGTACAAATTTCCCCATAACGTACGTCACACATACCAAGGAAGAACGAACACACCTCTAGCACAAAGAAAGCACAATGGTTCGCAATTAGAAGCCATTAGGCCTGCTATTCAATGTAGGGGACGGCATGGCAAAACTAATTTATTCCCCGTATACTACGTCACAAATTACAAGACTTGAGCCGTCTGTACATACCGGAGGCTGTGAGGAAGGTTTTCGGATTTTCCCTTGCTAGACGCGCAACACAGAAAAATTAAATAGCAGAACCTATTTATTTCGAATACACGTTTGTATAGACATTGGGTTGATTTTAGGGTTGAGTTCCCCTTTAAAAGTGACGGCCTTTGTTCCTTCTCGCCGGAAACGCTATGCTAAAAATAACTCTTCCGTCTACAGTGTTGTGACAATATAATGTGGGAAGAGGAACACTCCTCTGTGATAATAATAATTGTTTTATCGTCTTAGTTGTTTCGGGTTACCTGTGTATCAGTGCCAGCCCAAAACAAATTGCATCAAAATACTAGAGGATCTGATCGAACACGAGCGAACACGAGTACACTAGCAAGCGTTTCATCATTTAATTAACCAACATTTACAATTAAAAACAGATTGTTATCGTCTTAGTTTTTTTCGGGTTACCTGTGTAAATGCCGCGTAGCCGATTACGTTATACCTGTGACCCCGTGTGCACCCATGAATCGTTGCAGGTGAGCAATGTTTCGATTAGTCTGATATTGTGGTCATTAAAAATATTTGTTTGCAGAAGTACCCACGTACAGTCACATCGCTATTCGGTAGTACGCACATACTGCTAATATCTGCTGGTAGGATTTTTACAACCAAAAAATTCTGAGATTATCTATTTTTGTTTTACAATTCAATTCAGTTTTTATTTTATACTGTTTAACAAAGAATTACAAATTAAGTGTCAAATTAAGCAATAGTTATAGTAGAATAGTTTTACAAGAAAAATTATTTAACAAGTAACGGCAGTCAAAGGAGCACAAGCTTTCGAGTTGACTGCCGTAAATTGTTGCATAGCAAGTAGATTTGGTTACATACATGTATAGAACTTAAGAACAATAGAGCCTGATTTCTACGAAATCTAATAGAACACAAAAAGTATGTAGACTTATGATTACAGAGTTACAAAGTGAATATACAAGAAAAAGACTAATTAAAATTATTGGAATAAAATATAATAAATATGTACATATAAATATATTGACACATAGTACACATACAGTGAATATACCAGTCATATAAAAATATTAATTAGATAAATGATGAAGGCTTAAAGTTAAGTTAAGACTTAAGTAACAATAAGTGCAAAATATATGCCCTCTGTTATACTTGTGCTAACAAAACAATTATGCCAGTGTACCTTATTTTAAGCATAACTTCGAACTAAAGTGTTGATTGCTGAAGAGATCGAGTGCCACTGGCATGGCAATTAAAAACAGCAAATTGCCAGTTGAGAAAACCTTACGAGTTTGCTAAACCGTTATGAGTTTGTTTATCAACGGCCGCATAAATAAAAGGTAATATATATTAATAATAATAATCGATATATGTAGCGCTATTCCCTAAAGTAACATAGCGCTATACAATACAACAAGTATTAAAAACTAACTTACTAAAAATGTTATGCAATAATACAGATACTGTAACGTATCGCTTTAAAAGTAATTCCCTATTTTATACCAAAAAAACTGAATAATAATAATAATAATGGCTTAAAACTTGGAAAAGTATTCTATCGTTCCGTTTGTTTGGTACAAGAGAATAATTATTGTTCTTGTATGTCCTGACAATACATGATGTCTCTATTATGAAATTGGATGCAAAATATTGTCACTATCAGTCTTAACTATATTTAATAGTTGTACTACTTCTTAAAGTGCCACTACGACGAAATTTGCCCATTTCTTTTGCCACTTTTTTGTATTCCATAAGAACAAACAGTGGCAGAAATATCCAAATCAGTGAAAAAAGTTTGCAAAGGGGCCAATTAGACCACACATTTTAGAGAGAGTTTACCGTCAAAATCACGTCCGCCATTACGCGTATCCGTTCCCGTGGGCGAGGAATGCCTAGTCATTTTTGTGCGTATGTGACGTCATACACTTAACGCATCGTTCTCAAGTTGCTTCGAACCCATACATTTCTTCTTATATTGGCTACAAACTCACACTGCGAATTTTGCTGTGGTTTAGTAAATAACGACCTAAAATCTGCATCAGATTCTTCAGAACATAGTAATGTGTCTTTCTGTTTAAATTTATTGCCGGATGTAGATGATTTAGGGGGAAATAGAGCCGCTGGCGACCGAGTTGAAAGCTGGACGAATGAATAGTCGCTAAAATCGCTTGGAAAGTGGCCTGCTAGTAAGTAGTGCTAGCTAGCAGAGGTTTCTTATCTTTTTCGGGTAATTTTTCCCCATGGTATTTTCCCTGATTCGGCTTTCAGGTTTGTGCTGTTACTGGATCCGGGCTACAGGGAGAATTCAGCGGAGAAATCACTAAGGTAATGATCAGTTTATAAGTCCTAAGTTTGTTCATTGTTTATAGTGAAACCCGGATTGCTAGTTCGTAAATGAGAGATTGAGAATTATATGTGTCCCGGCAATAGATTTTTCGGCGAATCTACGTTCTAAAATACAATGTAATTGCTATAAAATTAAATCGCTCTCTTGTCTAACATGAAATCGTGAATGATAAGAATTTACTAGAGACTAAAAAAAAATATTGAAACTGACTGATCGTGGCTATCACAGAACCAAACGTTGCATGCGCCCGTTTCTGTTTGACACACAAACAACTGAAACAAGGTACTTCGTGAAATATTATTGGTGGTTACTTCTGTGGTTTATTGTCTTGAAAATAAAATTAGCAGTAAATTAAAAGGCATACTACATCGATAGGTTTATCTGTTTATAGGAAACAGCAATATGAGTTATTTATGACAAACTATGTTCTCAGCAAACGTAGCCGCTTATTTTTCGGTCAATCTATACTAGTAGTAGTCTGAGTAGTACATTCTGTCAGTTGGTTCGGCTGTTTTGGCCTTATTCTGAACTGTTATACTGGACTCTGGTACGGTCTTACCGGCTATTCCATGTGATACAAACAATTATGGAGAAGCTTCTGTCCTCAAAACGTACACAAACCATCCTTGCATGAGGCTTGAAGATAATTACAAACCGTATTCTTGGTACTCAACTAGAAGGCTTGAATGTAGCGAAATGCCAGCTTTGTGGTTCGCTAAATTGCTACATTCCTGTACAATGCACAAACTTGAAGGATTATTTCTATTCAAAACTTTTGTTTGCTTTTCAAAGCGGGAAAATGGTACACTTTCTTGCTACACATGTTAGTTCGCGTGAAGGTTTGTATGGGAAAAGTAGCCACACGTGTTGTTGTGGGAAGATTTCCCAGTCACTGGTGTTTGATTGCTGTGAAAGAGGCGGGCGCCAGAACGTCTAAAACTTTTCAGAGCGTTTTCTTGACTTTCTATTTTCGTTCTAAACACAGTTTGAAAAAAGCTCCAACTCGACGCGAATTTGTGCGAATTACTTCAAATTTTCACAGATTGTTCGCAATTATATCAGCTAAAAAATGTGTCGGCGATTTTTTTATTTTTTAAAAGAGAGGCGCTGAGAGCGATTCCCGCATCTATACTTGGATTGCGCGTTAGCAGTTTCACGAAGACCGAAATATCTTCAGAACGGCTTCGAATTTCCACAATCGCCGTCACCGTTTCGTAAACAAGGTCTGTGGGAGTCCAGAAAAGCAAACAGATCTTAAATTCATTAAATTGCCGTGGAGTTGGAGCTCTTGGAAACCAACTCGCTTGTTCGGAAAAGAGGTTTATTTAAAAATCGCACTTTTATCAAAATTACAAACCTTAGGTATATCGTTGTAGCCAATTTTATAAGCTTTAAAATGAGGTATAATTTATCTAAATACGACGAATATTCGAGACGCTACTTAATTTTATCCGGAACAGTACCCTGAAGGTATACGATAACCTTAAGTGTATGACGTCACGTACGCTAAAAAGGTGACCAGGCGTTCCTCGCCCACAGGAACGGGTTCGCGTAATGGCGGACGTAAAATTCAAGATTCGGAGTCCAAAAAAAATAAGACTTCCCGTCGTCGTATCGAAAAACGGTTTGAACTGGTAATAATATAGCCACTATACTTTACGAATATGAGAACAAATTGATATGTCAAAATTTGATCGTAGGGGCACTTTAAGTACTTATTACTTCGTAGTTTATCCTATGTACCACTGTTGGTATTTGATGGATTAAATATTATTATTATTAGATATATACCAAAAGATTTATTAAAAAGAGACCTGTTTTAATACTAGAATTACAAGAACTAAGAGAATCAATAGACCTCATTTCCAGTGGTAACGAGTTCCATAAAATAGGAGCAGATACCAAAATAGTCCTGAGTCCACATGATTTCAAATTATACTTCTGGACCTTGAATAAATGCTGACTTGCCGAGCGTAGCTTCGGTACTTGTCGAACTAGTAGCTTGTTGAAGTAATTAAATGCTCTTGATTGTTTATTTGTTTCATGAAAGAAGTACACATGTGCTTTGGGTAACGAATTTCATAATTTCTACCAGATTAAAAACACAATCGAGGCTATGAATTTTCCCCGGTGCTTCGAATATGATTTGACGTCCGCAGGAAGCCAGTAATATTCGTTTAGGACCTTTAGATTCAAATTGGGTTTACAAAAGCACAAGCAAACAAATACTCTTGGTAGCTTGAAATGTACTAGGCATCACAGACAGAGATTTTAAATAAAGCAATTAACAGACAAACTGAGAGGTTTTTTTCACTGATAAATGCAAAGAATCGGCAATCCCTTTATGTAGGACGACAAGAATTTTTACCAAAAATACAATAGAATACAATAGAATACAACACAATACAATTCAATACAACAATAGAAAATACAATAGAAAACAATTTGGTAGCAATTCGTGTCGTCCTACATGAAGGGATGGCCAAAGAATCAGTTCGAATTTATAATAGACCGGTTACAGCGTCATTGGTTACCGTTGTCAAGGCCGAACTGGAGGACAACTACAATCAAAACAACAGTCAAACACAGTGAATACACCGAGCTATTGCAGCGAAAAAAGCACCATTTATTTCTTAGAAATGTCATTCAAAAGTTTTTTACCGGGCTATTTTAAACGTTTACAACCTAAAGAGTATCGAGAAAGATATCTAACGAACCTGAAGTACGTAGATGGACAGGATCCATATGAGATTCCGAGGACAGAGACGATCTGGAGACATGGGCTAGCGTTATAACCTACAGATGTCGGAATCATATCTGCTGTTTAACCGAGGAAAGCCCGTATACACAGGACCAGCTCATGAAGTGTAAAAGCCTTCAGTGATACCAGAACATTGCAAATGGCTAGGTCAGGTAAGTCTTGAGCAAATAATTTGGCGACAAACGTCTGATGTAGGACGATATCGAGGTTCTGAAAACAGCAAAACTATTAATAGACCATTTTCTCAGGCACGCAATATTGGCCCACCAAATCGCTTTTTCAATAGCCGCCAATTTTTGAACAATAGCCGATAATTTGAATAACAAAGGCTGACACATCTGAACGAGTCTAACAAAATCTATCAAAACTCACGGCCCGCCAAGAAATACTTCATGTTGGCAGCTTGGATTTAGTATTGGTTGAAATAATAGAGAGGGTTATAGGAAACTACTACGTGATTGCCCACGTGAAGTATTTAGCGGCACGTCAAGCCTGTTGCGTGCGCATACTTGAGAAAATGGTCTATTCGAAAGCACAGTGGGGAAATACGTGTCAGGAAGGCCCACAAGAATATATATCTTGTCTGGAACATTTACGAAGCCAGAAACGACTTCCTAAAATACCGTTCTGGATATTCGAGTTTACAAATTTAATACAGTACTAGGTTTCCAGCTAGTGTTTGTTTCGGTTGTTCGTTCCCGATTACATTCGCTCCATTCAATACGCTCTGACTACAAGCACTCTTGTATTTTCAAGTAATTTTCAATTATTATGTTCTCAAGTTCCGGAATAATTTATACTTATATGTTATAAGGTAAGACGAAATACTCTATCGATGTAGATCGTGCCAGTTAACTACAATTGGGTAAAAATCAACAACACAATGTAAGTAATATACTTCTTCAAATAGGTCCCCTTTAGTTTATTTCTTCAACCATAAAATGAGCACAGCATTTCAGTTGGTATACACTGAAAACATCTGCTTAACTAAGGTTTGTAAGAATCTTACCGGATCATGTAAATATTCCGCTTGGCTCAATGAGGGTTTCTGCCGTCAAAGTTGATTTTTTTCAGTTTTCCCCATATTAGCAGACATGTATAATGTCTCGAACTCTCAATTCAGTAGAAAGACTGGTTATTCTGTCGTAAAACATGCTTAGCTGTGTGGTTGGACTTTAAAAAGTCCTGACCCAAATTGTCAACATCGGTTTAGGAATAGATTTCGGACAATGACTCAAGAAATCGATATCTGCTCGTCTCGCCTAGCCTGAGAGCTTTGACCTTTCTTATCTGAGCGCGCCTGACGAAATCTAACCTTTGATATAATCGGATACCCGTTTATATCCAAACGTGTTTGTATACACTCAACCTGAGATTGTATTTCGCTTATGTTTTTTAAATGTGCATCAGATCTGTCCAGACAGCGCAGATCGAATGTATTACGTTGTTCATGTTTTTTTGGGTCAATAACAGTTATTACAATTATCATAAGGTTAGAAAGTAGTTAAGAAGTACCGATAGCGCCTCGAAGTCTCACGCGTCCCTTTTCCACATTCCCATAGTGGTTATTATTCGGTGACGATTTTAGGTAATGTAAACAGCGTTAAATAAATGTATAACGTTTAATGCGCATGCCTCCTGCTTTATCGCTCGATCACAGCGTCTACGACCCACATTGTTAGCGGCAAAGGTCTGATCTGATCAACTTCTGTCGCCGATAGAACAAACAAAAACAAAAAAACAAAAACAAAGACACAGACTGCATTTTAAGACTCCGGCTGCTGCCCTAGCAGCGCCGGAGTAATAATTCAATTGACAACAATGAATTTGGTTGTGGTATTTCTCTTGATCGTATGAACGCTTTTGGCACAGTAAATCATTATATATTACTTCAAAAATAATAACATTCAGTCATCCAAGAGAGCACAGTAAACTCTTATTTCTTCAGTTGAACAAATTAAATTTAGAAGACTTAATTTATTTTTACTTACTTTCATTTGTATATCATTGTTACAAAGCTGATTGTCTAGCACAATTACTTCACATCTGTGTCTGTAATACATCAACATAGAACATTACAATCAACTTCAGGTAATATATACATGTCCTCCAAAAGATCATTTAAAGTAACGTGATTTGGGGCCATTAACAGCTGCAGGAACAACTTTAGAATACCCGGCCACTAAAACTTGGGAGTACATGTAGATATGACTATGCGGCTACATGACTACGTGGCTACATGATAACACAGAAATATGCTTCTTAAATGTTTCTCTGAATTAATCCAAACCCTTACCCTACATTTAAATCATCAACAACTAATAGGAGATATTGTAGTTGAGTCTACGAATAGCAGTTTCAGCGGTATTGACCCGAACGCCTCACTTCAATGTAATGAAGCGCCATTGAAACCATCATTCTTACACGACACCAACACCCTCCTAAACAAGCACGACTAATTTAGATACACAGTTTGAATTGGAAGTGAGGCGTTCGGGTCAATACCGCTGAAACTGCTATTCGTAGACTCAACTACAATATCTTCCTTAGGCCAGGGCTAATCACTAAACAACACAAACGGCAATTTCACAGTATTTTGACAAAAAAAATGAAAAAATGAAAAACGTTACAGGACATTAAAAAATATTTTTTGTAGTACTGTAGCTGGATAATCAAACCTCTTTTCATTCCAGTGTCATAGGAGGTACATGTACAAATAAATTAGTATTACAGTTACATGTTAAGTCCAAATATTTTGCCACTTTTATTCCTTCCAATTTAATTTGTGAGTCTACAGATGAGATGCATTTGTGTCTGTTTTATTTTAGTTTTCCTGAGATACAGCAAAATAAAAAAGTGTTACGGAAGGGAAACATTGTTACAGAGGGGAATTTTGTTATTGAGAAGGAAATTATTTTGATTGTAAATTAATTGATAAAAAAATATATTTAAGGTTTTGCACATTAATGTTTCAGTCAGCATGTTTTGGAAACACTAAGCATAATTTCGGGATTTGTATGCTATAAATGTGAAGTCTAGACATGCCTTTGGCAATTATGCTTTTTTACTTTTGAGTACCCTGTGTCTATGTATAGCAATACTTACTGCCACGTCATCCATTGTCATTAATGTGCCAACCAGAGATCAATTGATTCCTTCAGGACAAAAAGTGGCCTTTTGAAATCATGCTTGGCAGATTAGCATAACAATTGTAATGTTTATCAACACAAAATATCACTATACATTGACATGGTCCACAGATCATGTGTCTTCTATGGGCCTGTAACCCTCTCTGCAATAGGTCCTTACACTGTAACTGAACAAACTGACATAGAAAAGGTTTAACAATGGCTTAAAGTTTGTTTAGTTTTTGAGCTACTCTGTAGGCTAGAGAGTTTCACAAGAAGAGTGAACATTTTTATCTGTAAACATGCTGAAGATTCTGTTAAGTAGCTACAATGTTGCTACAATGTTAGCCAGTGAGAGTAAATGAAGTGTGTACAAGCATTTTGAAAATATTATGTACCTTGTGATCTTAAAGAGCCTACATGTATATTTATTTCTTAACATAATGGCTGTTAAAGAAAACTACTGTTGTGCTTTCAATAATATTGATACAGTACTTAATTATTAATGCTGCAGTAAGATAAATCAGATCTCATGTGTGTACATTTAGATTTGAGACAGCTAATTTGTCAATTAATATTATTGAAAAGTCTCATTTTCAAGAGTTTGTTATTGTTATTTTTGGTATTTAGGTCATGGAAAAACTTTCCCTTCCATAACTTACCCTCCGTAACACCACAAGTGCTCTTACATAATTATCTCACACAATAACAAAGACAGATAAACTCTTGTCTCTCATGATTTTAGAAAGTCAGGTAAATGTGAAACATTAATAAACTAAAGAAGGTGCTTGAGATATTGTGGTAACTTCACAGAATTCTCAAGCTAAACTTAAAGATAAAAAAGGCAATTTTCTGTTCCCCTCCATAACGCTGAATATTTTTTCTTATGATCAATACATCGATGTTGGAATTTTTGTTTCCTCTCCCTGCAGCTTTAGTACAGATGGATACCAATGATACTGTCAACAAAAAATAGTAAATGATACCATAATTAAATAGCTACAAGTAGTTAAAAAGTTTTGTCTTCCCCTCTGTAACATTTCAAATACTGTGAAATGGCCCAGAAATGTAATGCTGATTAAATGTTTCTGTGAATTAATCCAAACCCTTACATGTACCCTACATTAAAACAAACCCTAACTGTCACCAATGGATGCTCACTAATTTAGGGTTCTAAACAACACAGAAATATAATACTTCTTAATTGTTCCTGTGAACTGATCTAAACCCTAAACCTTACATTGTAAGTTCTCTTTTTAGAATCTTGAAAAAATTACCTACATGTAGCTGAAAAAAACCCTGAAGAAAACATTACCTGAAATACACATGTAAACATCAAATTGACCTGTAGGTTGAATTGATTTGAAAAAAAAAAAGCATTTTGGCAACCACTGGGGGACTCAAGCTGGTTCTGATTCGGACCCCTCGTCAGCTAGGCAAGGTGACCAAGTTATTATATATTGAACCAGTTTGATAAAACTCCAAATGATCAATGCATCATACATCATGGTTCTTGCTAGCAATAACTTTGGGAAATGTCTGAAGTGACCCATTTTTAAATATTGAATAAAATTCTGATTTTAAAATACCTGGTTTTTTTTCAACCACAAATGCTGTCATAGCCAACACGCAGAAAAGTCACCTTCAGAAGAACTCGCTGATGCGCTGCATTCTTTACAAATTCCCTAACCGCAGGACAAAATAACTCTGAATATCAAAAGGCATTGAAATGAGTCTTTGACGCAACTCCATCCATGTACTCTCATGTTGCCTTCCAAGCCTTTGAAGTTTAGAGGATGACATTGCACAAATGCTAAAGACTTACATGGCTGAGAACCTTGTAAAACTGCCGGATTCTTGAATAATAATCTAAACCATTACAACATACATTCAGCTAGTCTCTTTGTGTCCAAGCTGGTGTACCTAAACCATTGTGTAATTTGGCATACTCACACTTGGATTGAGCGAGAAACGCATACCTGGAATGCTTTATTTTCCACAATATACTTTTGTCATGCTGACTATCAACAAACATTAATGCGTTTACTTCTTAACTGATGCATGTGTTTGCATAGCCAGTCAAACATGCATGACAAAACTGTAACATTGTTTTTACAATCGAAGTAGGCATGTAGCCACCTCTACACCATACAATTGTACAAATGTATGTGTGTAGCCAGTAGCCACGACTCCCAAGTTTTACTAGCCGGGTATTCTAAAGTTGTACCCAGCTGCAATATTTATATTGCCTTTGGCTGACATTAAACTAGTCCCTGTCTGTAAAATAGAAAATGTGAGAAAAATAAAATTTGAGCTCCTAGTAATCCTGGCTCCATCGCAATTAATCTCTATAATTTTTCACTTTCTCATTAGCAGTATCAAAGCTTGGATTAGTGTTTAAGAAATCAGTTAGATGAACAGTTAGCAATTCGGTAAAAGATCTTTACCAGGCAGTTGCTCAATGTGACAAAGATTATTGTAATTATAATTATCAAACTCATTAATAATTCATGAAGGAAAAACAAAGGAAATCAATGTGCAATATTAAGTGATCTGTAAATCTGATACAGATTTTGTCATGATTTGCATAAACTTTGGGTTCTATTTTCTTGGCCGAAATAGGTATAGTATTGCAAAAATAACTGACAAACATGACTCTACATGTATACATCTAGACATTATAATTGATGAGCCATATACAGAATTTATGTCCATTCTTTACCAGGATAAAGGATGGCTAGTACTCATTCTGCATCTATTACTTATCACTGTATTGTTTGATTAGATACATGTATGATTTGGGCACCTGACTTGCAAACAATAAATGGCTTGAGCCCACAACATTAAATTCAATGTTATGGGTTGAACCCCAACTAAATGATAATCTAGTAAGCAATCTAAAAAAATTAGCTCTCATTACAGTCAGAACATGTTGTTTACCTGTGAACCGAGACTACATGTAAAAAAAATAATGTAGTTCTACATGTAGGTGGGGGAGAACTCATTGTTTACCTGGGAACTTGTTTACTGATGGTTAGGGTTAGGTTCATGGTATGGGTTAGGGTTACTATTTTTAAAAGTGATAGTCATTCCATCACAAGTTTCTGTGGCTAATTGGTAAACTTCTGTTCTTGCACACCGAAGGTCTGGGGTTCAAACTCCATGGAGAGAAATCAAAAGGTAGAATATAAAAGTAAGATATGTATATTAAAATTTAATTAGACAAATTGAACTTTGAGAGGGATAATGTTGAAAGGTGTTAGGATCCTAGGAAGGGATAAGGAGATTGTCAAATAAATTAAATATATTTTTATGGCTACATGTACTTTCATACTTTGCTTAGATTATCATTCAGTATGGGTTCAACCCACAACATTAATGTAACTGGGTTCAAGCCATTTAATGTTTGCGAGTTGGCTGATTTGGGAAGATCACTAGACACAACTGATAGCTCATGATAAATATAAGCTTACCTCGACTTAGATTACCAGTAGTATCTTTCAATATATAAATTTCAATGAAATACGAGTATATATTTATTTCTAAAAAGTGATATCTTCACACGATGTATTTCATCGTATGATAATTATATATTGAACAGATTTCATGGCTGCGCTCACTCGTAAGATATTGGCATCAATACTCAAAGATAAAATCTGTATCTCCGCATGGCCATGTAATATCCTCTATAACTTCACCCAAGTGAAGTGCTTATCACTTCCTGTTATCTATGCTAATTAGCATTTTACTTCAATGTCTGTTTGTTTGTTATTGTCATTTTCTTCTTTTTTGACCCAAATCAAATATTCTAATATTTTTTCTTTTTCCCTAGGGTGCCTGACTCGATTAGTTTTTTCTTAAACTATTTCAGGTATCCTAACACTCTTTATTTTAAACCCTAATTACTGTTATAACATTTTTTGTAAAGTGAGTGTAAATAAAGAATGTTTTGTTGTTATCTCCTACACAATATTTATCTAAAAGAAATAGTACCTCTTCTACTTGGATTGTTCACTGTCTGGCAGGCTATCATATTTCTTGCTGCTGTCACTTTTGTCTTGGGTACTTGAAGTACTGGGGTGGGTTCAGTGTTCATCTGGTGACCCTGGCCAGTGGCTGTTTCAACAACAGTCAGCTTGTATTTCAATTATCTAAGAGTTCACTTCTAATGGTCCCCGGCTCATGCAAAGGCTTCCCATGGTAATCACTTTCATGTGCATTTTCCAGCTGCTTAACGTAATTGACAAGTTCACTGTTATTGGTCCGAAGTTCATCAATCACCTTTTCCTTCTCGTTAGAATCTTTCACAACTGCCTGAATCACTTTGAACAGCTCGGAACCTTTTCTCTCCAAATCCTCGCACTTGTTTTTCCATAGTTCAACTTCATCCTTCAGCTTATCAATACGTGTTGTTTGGCATGTAAACACGTGAAATCGCTTGTTCTTTTCATGCAATTTTATCTTCCCCGCACCTCCTCGTGTTGACCTGTACATTTGTGTAACTATGGTAGCATTTCTTCGTAAGCTTTCATTTATTTCTCGCCTTACGTTATCTTCAGACGAAAAACAAAAATGGCACTCGGGAATAGAACGTTCTAAGAGCAAAACGTATGGATACTTTGAGCCCTCTGACTCTGTGCTTTTAACGTTCTTGACGACGTTGTACCAGTTCTTTAGAAAAGAATACGGAATATCCAAGGCAAAGAGGATCTCTCTTTTGGTTGATTTTGCAGCGTACGTCAAACTGGGCTCACTGACCTTGATTTTACGAAGCTCTTGAGGGTGGCAACCGTCCGACATTTCGCAGTCTCTTGCAGACCATGAACACGCTGGGTTTGCGCTGGCACCGCTACAGCTAGTTGAACTGTTAATATAAACAAGATGATAGGGAACAGAAAGGAAATGGCATGTCTATCATTTCATTGTCGATAACCAATGTTTCAAATTACATGAAAAGTAGTTTCTTCTTACCTTTCTTCCTCCTCGAACTCCATTTTGTAATTTCGCATGCGCATGCGCCTTTTACCAGCCTCGCTTTTGAGTGCCACAGGCTAACCACCTCTCATTTTGTGTATTTTTCGATGTTTAACAATTATTCACCTGAAGTGTGAATAATGGCCGCCTCCTAATTTGCATATGTGATTTCCCGTTTCGGTAGTTTATCCACATGTATAGAAAATATAAACATTGCCATGTGAAAGAGCATGTTGACATTAGTGAACTTGTGAAAGTTGAGTGCTGTAGCTTATAAAGCAATGAAGTTACAGCCAGTTGAAATTAGAGAGATTTGTATGAGAAAAACAACGGAGGCCTTTATAGCTTTTCTGCATTACAAATGCTTATAGCTCAACAGCAATTTTCCACATTGCTCTAAAACTCAACACAATTACTAGTTTTAATGTGATCTTTCATGTGGTAGCATTAGTTTCCCTCTACAGATTGATCTACCAAATTATGCAAATTAGGAGGTGGCCAAAGGCGGCCATTATGAAAGTCGTGTATAGTAGTGAATATTCACCAATATCGACTGAGCCTGAGGCGAATAATTGTTTTAGTATATACAACACGGGAACCTCATCACAAAATGAGAATTAGTGTTTTTTAGTTTTATTTCTTAAATAGAAGGCATGACAAATGTAACTTTTGTAAACAGCTTTTTCTACGGCAAAACAAGTTATGACAGGTTGCTTTTGTACATGTTATGCTAACCCCGTCTTCTCTTCTGGAGAGCCTGATACTCAGGTAAATTTTATGCAAACTTTTCACCTTGAAACACTCGAAGGCCATATTTTGTAGCTTTTTTAGTGCTTTTGGGCACTGCATTTTGTTGAATTTCTAAAATTTCCGCATCGCAAACAATCGCGAAACGTGAATTTACGCCTGCCATTTTGTTTCAAAATTATTCCGAGTTTTGTAGGTGGCTATTGCCAAGAGCCCATTACCAAGAGCGTCCATATCTCTTATATAGATGCTACGGCGTTTTCACAAGTTGGGCTATTTTTAGATATTTTTGCCGCCAATTAGTGGGTTACACCCGTGGCGGAACAAAATATGCCTCGTTGGCATCTTTTGTGATACCAACAACGTACACTTTTGTGATTTTATTCCCTTAGGAATGATTGCAACTCAACAATAGCGGGAAATCGTTCTAAAAATAACCTAACTTGTGAAAATGCCGTACCATAGAGGTAGTATGGGAAATTCTCGCTCTTGGTTATATACCACACCAGTGAATATCACTTTTCGCGCGCTCTGATTGGCTACTCAAACAGTGAATATGATTTCATATTCACCTCCGAGCGAAGCAGCGATCACCTCGATCGCGCGATTTTTTGTCCATTTAATATAAAATAAAATAAGTATTTGGTGCTGGCTATTCACCTGCAGTGTGGTATATACTAAAACAAGCGTCTCGGTAAATATCCACCACTATTCACCTCCACTTCGGTGAATAATTGTTAATTAGTCCGAGATAGCGAGCCAATCAACTTGCATGATCTATGTAGGCTACTATGTTGTATATACTAATCCATATTATTTCTTAGCAAATTGTGAATATGCATATATATAATATTATATGTGTTGATTTAGCGCGCGCTCATAATATAGCTCGGGCTTCCTGTGGCTCAGGTTTGTTACATATAACTCGGGCTTCCTGTGGCTTATCTCGCTAACTACATAAACAAGTGACAGGCAACTAAATCCATAGCCGCCAAGCGAGTAGCCTGCGAAATGGTAGCCTGCGAAAGCCCGAGCGACCAGAGCTCAAAAGCGAGGCGCGCGAGAATTTTCCCTCTCTGACATTCAAAATGGTGAAGAACAGTAAATGAGCTAAGTTTTTGGTGTTAATTCACGGCGATATCGAGTGGTACACACTCGCAAAAGCTTCCTAGAAACCTAGATTATTTTTTCTCCCGATTTGAACTCCGAAAGACTGAAGCCGATTTGTGGAAGGCAAAGAAAACATTGTACCGCGTTTATAAGTGTATTGAAGCGGCTCAGAAGTCTCTCTTTTAATGGATTGCTTCCAGATATATGAGTATTTGAACACTTTTTGTAACGGTTTTCTAGCTAACCCTCACTCAGTATCCTTCTGAATCTCGCCCGAGAATGTTTTGTCTAGGACGAATTTCTGGGCCGCTTTCTACACTTAACGGCGCGGTGCAATGTTTAGCAGGATTTGTTTCTTAATTTGCCTTCAACGACAAGAAAATGTTGGACATTGGATGGACTATATATAAACTCTTTGTGTTTGGACTTCGGTTCGCGAATTCGCTTCAACTTCTCAATGTTTGTGCCAATTTGTGGTGCATGGAAAATCGACTGCTTCAAAGCGGAAGAAAGTGGAATTCTTCTTCACACTCTCGACTAGAAATTTCAAAGAACCTGGCACTCTTGGAACGAGCAAGCTCACTATAAACACGGTAATTTGCTAGATAATATTTTTTATGATGTGATAAACTGTATTTTTGCTGAATTTACTGATGTCTTGAATGATGGTAATACTAGTAGTAGTTTAGTGGAGTGTCATGTCTGTAATCAAAATACGAGAGTTTTGCGGTCGTGCTAAAGTATATAATTTTGTAAACAAACTCCCGCGATTCTTCGAGATATTTTTCTTCCGGTTCGTATGTCGAAAGACACAATATTATACAATTTCAAATCCAATATTAAAAATATTACCGCTCAAATTTAAATTTAAAACTACGCTAGAAACATACCCTGGTTCCAGAGGCTTTCTTCTAGAACGGAGCCGCGAAGTGCATGGTGAGAAGGAAAGAGAGAAGAAAGCCTCTGGTAGTTTGCGACCGTTGACTGATCGTTCCGCGCCAATAGATTTGAACTAGGGACAAGATATGTCCCTTCCTCCTGATTGGAGGAATATTTAATTACCTTATAGCATTCTCTGATTGGCTATTGTCTAGTGACAGGGAGTGTTGTGATTGGTTCGTCGTTAATTGATCTGGTGATGTTGATTGGCACCTATCGTTAGCATGATAGTGAGAAACGGTCGCGGGCTACCAGAGACTTTCTTCTCTCTTCCCTTCTCACCGCTTCGCAGCTCTCTGATCGCCTCCGTTCTCGAAGAAAGTTAAAAAGACATATATGTATCAAGACACCCTTAAAACGCTCATTTCTGACGATCATTTGAATTAAGATTACACAACGCTTGAATTGTAATTAGCTAGCGGAAACAGAAATCGTGGGAAACAGACGTAGTATGGGAGACAGACGTTCCGGATTTGCATTTCACCGGATCAAAAATCGACTGAGCAAGATGAAGTGATGTTGTATTGACCTGCCTGAAATAACGTAAGTTGGAATGTTTTGTATTGGCTCTGCAAAGTTATTGTTTTTTGTTGTCCAAGTGACCCGGTTACATAATTTCCCTATATCATTAGACGTCAAATCCAAACAATCTATTGTTTAAACGCTAAGGATCACGGTCGTGGGAGGGGGACAAAACAGTAACAACGTAACACAAAGGAAATCGCTAACAATGCATTTTGTAGAACGTAGAATAGCGGTAACAGCCACCAAATACGGTAAATATTGTGGGATAAACATTGATACAGCTGATATCTGGAAACCAAACAATTCGAAGTTAAATTTTCCTCAGCAGAGCAGATTTAGTTCAAAATTCTATTGTTCATGTCGATTCTGTCCCCCTCATAAACAAGCCGTGACGTCATATTGATATAGGGCAATTGCAGTACAGTACTCGCACAGTAAGTTCAGTCATAATTTTCGTACAGCAGTTATTAGTTTAAGTATGCGCAAAAATGATATATTTGGATGACAGTTGCGTCACACTTTGTCAATGCATAATTCACCTGATAAGTTGTTCAATGCTTCTCATAAAGTTTTATCCTTTTTTTTTTTCTTGTGAGAGCAGGCTTTCGATGTTTACATTTCTCACTGAGAATCCCTAGATTTTCGGGTACGCGTAGTTCGCGATCTACCCGGAACATTTTTGTGTACATGAAAAATTATAGCCTCCTCCGCAGGAATCTCTCAGTGTATTTTTTTTCTCTGGTTACGGGGTTCCTGTGCAATTTAGGACAGTGCCGTGTCCAAAATGCTTGTCGTCTAAATCGGTTAAGTTAGTACCTTTTTGCCTGTTAAAGGGGCTATGCCATGGTACTGCGCATGTATCGAGTAATCGCTCAGTTGGTAGCTTTAATTGGATACAAACAGTTAAACTTCCCTCCTTCAATTCTTGATTGAAAGGATTTTCAATATATTCCCTGGAGACTGTTTATATACACTGTTTGTTGGTCATTTTATGCATATTTGTTTTGATTTTAAGCATCCCACATGGCCGAGAGGTTCGGTAGGTCATATCAAAAACGGTGGAAATTGCTGTTTCGATTCCGGCCGGGAACTCGAAGCCTATTACCGTGACACAGCACCTTTAAAGCCATGCACTTTCGATATGCGTCACTTGTCTCGCACAAAGGTTTCAATATGAGGCTTGGAGTTAAATTTTGAATCACTACTCAACTCATGGCATTATATTGAGCTGAATGAGACATTAAAACAAATGGAACAATAACGGTGATGATTTTATTAGAACTGACTAGTGTTCTATTGTGAGTCTTGCGTTGTGATTGGCTAAGATACTGACCTCAAAAGAGGCGGCTGCTTTCGCAGGCTAGTGAAAGATATAGGAAGTAGCCAAAATTACGGTTTATAAAGACAAAAAAAGGCGGCCAATTTGTCAAAACGTTCTTGTCCATTTCAGTTTAAGATTGAACAATTAACTAATTGGACTAATTGGAAACAATTAGACCACTCGCAATCGGAAGTAAACTGATAAACTCTTAAATTTTATATTATAATAATTATGTTATAACGATATTGCATTTATTAGTCTAAATGTGTTTAAATGTTGCCTTAAAATACTATATATTCATGACTTTAGTGTGCCGCTTGAAGCGAATTCTCCGATATTTTAACGTCTAACAACTTTGTGGAAAATAACTCACCACAGCGTTTCTTGTTAGTTGCATGTTATGGAATCTTTCGACAGTTTCTTAAGAGAAAAAGTTATTTCAAATGTTCAGTGACAGTAAGTAATTTCAGCGTATAATTTTAATTTGTTACTTGAAGATATTCCATATTACAAAAATTGAACTGCAAAACATAGCTGAATACATTAGTTAAAGGACTTGAAGGGATTTCGACTGTTTGATGATAATATTTTGAAACAAAAGGATCTCGCAAACTTCAAATTGATAGGCACCTTTTTTGCATGACAATAAAAGAGTAGATATGTATGTAATGGCAAGAGAAAAGCTAGTTAGGAAGTCCCGATGGCATCTTATTAAGCGTGAAGTCGAAATCTATTCTTCCTGTACTTAGTACTTATACCTTTAGACAAGATGCTCATTATATAGGAAGTCGCCGTGAGGATAAGTCTCATTCACAAAGGTGAAGTTAATTCAGGAAAGTTGTCTTACTACTGGAACACATTCTGAAACAGCTCTAGCCCCTGCGACTACAAAATTGAACATGACTTTCAAACTTTACCTTGGTAAAATTGTTACCATCTCGTTGCTGTTGCAACGAGGAAGTAACGGATTCCAGGCATTCACCATCAACAACTTCATTTATCGGGGAACTCCATTGGCAGCTTTGAAAACTGATTGGTTCGGTTGCGTGGAGAACTGCCATAACAACGCAAAATGCGAGTCGTACAACTTCTATATTAAAGAGGGTCGATGCGAGATCAACTCGTTTGGAATCAGTCGCTGCGAAAAACATTCAGGACTTGTGTATTTTCCAGGATCTGTGTTCCAGCAGATTCGTAAACACAAGGTAAGTAATATAATGCTTATGCTATTTCACCTCACGCTTAAATTTATGTTTGTAAGGGAAAAATTACTTTTCAAGCGTAATCTAAAAGTGTAGTATATTTCTCAGCTGTGTTAATATTACTTCCTGGGAGTTTAATTCGTGTTTCCTGCTAAATTACTACCCTTATGTTTAAAATAAAAAATGAGTATTCATCTGAACAGGAAAATTATACTGATCATTTTGGAATTAAAATAATGGAAGGGTGTCTTTTGCTTGACTTTGAAATGTTTGAGGACTGTCGGTCACTTGAATAGCACAGTTGGAGTGAAATATTTTCTAATTATAAATTCTAATTACAGAACGTAACTTTTTGTACGCTAAGTACCGACTCTTAGGTTTAGCCGTTCTGTATATCTTTCGTGCACACAAAATTGTCTAGGTTTGACCCGGCTTTAATTTCAATATATATATATATATATAGAGAGAGAGAGAGAGAGAGATCTGGACTAAAAATAATACATATTTGGTTTGGACTGGGAAGTTGCTTCATTAGGTTACGGGCAGTAACGAGTATTTATTCAAGAAAAGAGAGATAATAAAAATATTGGAAAAAGTAAACATTGGCGGACATATGGTTTCAATAGGAAAGTTTTAGATTTACAAAACTGACAGTACCAGCTCAGGAAAGCTCAACTGCACTACGTTATCTTCAACTGATCACAAGATTAGAATCATGCGACTTTTCCAAGTGCAGCACATTTTTGAGCAACGTACCTGTCTTATATTGTTTTAACACTATACATGCCAAGTTTCTTGTGGTAATTAACGGAAACAGCGCAGGTAATGAATTCAAAACGATATAGTAGCGAGTGGCACTTATCAGTTTTTAACATAATTACATATAAAGACGCGTGCAACATTTTATCCATTCCCACTTCGAAAAAATCTAGTGCATGTCAGTGTATAACTGACGTTAGTATATACCACGCATATACCATATGCATATACGCATATACCATAGTATATACCACACAAGTGAATAGTGCTTTTCGCGCGCTCTGATTGGCTACTCCGGAGCTTCGCGGCTAGGTAAATATCCACCACTATTCACCTTCACTTCGGTTGTTCAGTTTCTATGTTCTATAAAAACTGATGCAAGGTCTTGCCGGAAAGCAGTGGATGCAAGAGAAAAATTATAAATAATATTTTGTTATGAATTAAAATAGTCCGGCGGTGTATATTAATTGTGTATAATTGTTTCTCATTATATTTTTAAATTTAACGGGGAAAAAAGTAGTTGCAGCTGTCACCTTTCATGTTATTTAAAACCGAACCAGGTTTTTCACATCACTTTTTATATACATATCAATGGCAAATTCTCTTGCCACAATAGGTAATAAAACAATTATTGAACTTCAACATAGCATTTTTTTATAGAACTTTTAATACAAGTCCAGCTCTCCGTTTTTGGTCCACATTTTCAACATGCTATAGTAAGAGATAAATTTATTGATCCCATGGCATGGAGGATAGAGCGAATCAGAAGGATGAAAATCTATTGCAAATTCAACGGTATCCCGCGGGTTATATGCAATGGTGTTTTCCCGCCAAAATGTTTTGCGTCTATCAAGGCTTTGACTTACCGAAAATTCGTTAATATGCCGCGCGTGCGCCATGATTTTTTAATGATCAGCTTTGTCCAACTTTAATTTATGTTTGCTTTACTTAGTGAGGTATGGTTGGATATGGTTGGATATGGTTGCTCGTGTAAGTTTTATGGGAATGGATGCCAGTAGTTAGTTTCTTTTACCCGCCTAAAGGCTCGATCTCACCTGGGATATTCACGGTATACAGCGAGAAAGCATTGCATATTAAACTCATGTCTATTCGTGGAGATCTTTTAATGTGGATGTAAAATATATCGAATTCGTTATCATGCGAAGCTACCAACTGCCTCTAACTGAAATCCACAATGCAAAACGTCTGAAATTATGAAGCGTCTTTTCTCTCTTAAAGTGCATATAAGTCCTGGCTAATTATATTTCTTACGAAGAGACTAGAGGCCATAGACAAAGGATTCCGGAATAAAAAGTTGATTTGATTTATTTATCATGGTGTATTGGCCGTTCAAAGTTGCCCAAAAACGTGTCTTGGGTTTCCTGTGGACGAAAATCAAGCGCGCTAGAGCGCTTTACAAAATTGGCACTGGGTCTAGTTTGACGTCATCAACAGAACACGCTCGATGCGCTCCTTGCCGAATAAAGCTCTCCGAAACGTTTAGCGCGATATAATCATCTTTCTCGGTTATCTATTCAATTATTTTGCAAATAAGCTAACGTTTTAAAGCCGCGAAGAGTCGAGTTATGTTGATGACATCACGTTATATTCTCGTCCCAGTCCCCGAAGGTGCGCGGAAATTATTCTACATTTGGAAGTTTAGTCACTAAAAAATTATGAAAACATTTTTATTTAGAAATTTCGGAATTTTTTCTCTACCTTTTAAGGTCTAAGCTTTCAAAAAAAGCATAATTGGCCAGGGCTTATATGCACTTTAATTAAGAAATAGAACTATGAAAAGTTTAGGACGAAAATCTCAATTTCACTCTTTTGACATCTAGCCAGTGTTTACATAGACCTTTGCATAATTCTGGGTTCCTACATCCGGTTGCATCTCAAGCCTCAGTTCCATGCCACCGGAAGTAGGAACTCATTACGCAAAAGGGTCTATTGCTTAGGAATTTTCATAAAAAGGTAAAACTTCCTACTTCCGGTTGCATGGAAGCGAGGCTAGAGATGTATCTTGATGTAATCGGAAGTAGGAACCCATAATTAGTCAAGGTATGTAGAATTGGTAACAGCCAATCATACTTTGCGTGACTGACAGAATATGTTTTATTATAGGTAATGAGAAATCAATGTTGAATGTTACTGACTTGCATCGGTCTCTAAGTGGATGTCGATTTATTAAAGCAAAGTATTAGTGAACATTTAAGAAATTAAACAGATCTTCCGTGTTTGCACAGGCCCATGCAAACCGAGGTAAGTTTTGGGAGAATTCGAGAGCAGAAAAAACACGAGACCGCAGGTCTTTTCCAACCTTCAGTTGGCTTTTTTGTATTTACTTGCTCCTGTGATTGGCTAGGCTCGGTTTCAGCCGTTGGGGTGTCGTTTCTCCAAAGCCTCCCCCCACTAACGGCTGGGCGCGCGCCGCGCGGTCAACACACCGTGTCCGTGACGTCATCTGATTAACTTCTTTGTTTATTTGCGTGTAGCGTAGGTTCGATTCCGCGTAAACTTTCAAAACACATTGGAATTCTTTAAACTAAAACTCCAAGTGTGAAATTAATTCGACGTAGGTAAAGTTTTATTTAATACCTGTTATTATTAGCTCTCATGTTCACAGTCCAAGTTTTCAAGGAAAGGCCGGCTGTTGTTGAGACACTCTCGCTGACAGAAATTTATACAGGGATAAAAATTAAGTTCAGATGTTATCTCGGAACTCTGAGCTAGAGTCGAGTATTCCCGCTTAGTACTTGTGTAGAGTATGTCTTGGAGACATAAATTGTACAAACTTAGTACATAGGACTTGAAGAATTGTAAAACTCATTTGATGCAGCGATTTTCAAGTGAATCGGGTGATTGCAGAGTTAAACGCGTAAACATGGCCTGCGTCAGACGTGATTTCCTCTCTTCTATAAACTCTTTTAATATGGAGTCGTCAGTCTTTTCTTCGCCGATAAAGGCAGCACTAATTTTCTTTGAAGTAAGAATAGCCGGGCTACCTTGGTCTTGCATCGGTAAGGTTAAATGAGAAATGACTCAACATTACGAGCTGCGACCTTTGAACTGACGGTTTCCCAAGTGACTTCCAGAGCCAGTGCGTTTACTGACAAAGTGTCTTCACCCGAAAACTAACTCTATTACTGCTTCTTTGTGTGAATCCTTGAATTCTTCGAAACCAAACTTTTCCAGAGCAAATTTAAACGCATTTTCGAACAGCAATCGAAAGTCTTTGGTCCGGCTTTCAAAAGTTTACAATGTAAATTATGCAAATCAATTTAGCGACAGGATTTGAGTGGCAAGTTTGTGATTGGCTAAAACCGGACAATGTCTCAGCTCGCGCGCCCAGCCGTGAGTGGGGAGAGGATCGCGGGCTCACCGAAACCCCCACGGCTGGAAACCGAGCCTAGTGATTGGCTGGCTGTGAGTAATTTGCGTTTGGTTTTACGACACTCATGTGAAAACCGCTCTAATGACTTAGACTGATCATCTACAACACGTTTGGACACCTGAAGAAAACTGGAATCCTGTCGGCACATGGCCTGATTTCGGGTGGCTCGTTTATAATTTGCTGATCCCTCAGTTCTTCAACTTTATTTATAATTCCTTCACATAATTTAAAATATATATATAATTACAATCTTTAAAATAGTGGTGGATATTTACCGAGCCGCTTCGGCGATGTATACCACCACTATTCACCGACACTGTGGTGAATAATTGTTTTAGTATATACCACACTGCAGGTGAATAGCCAGTACCAAATAGTTATTATATTTTCTATCAAATGGACAAAAACTCGCGCGAGATGATAGCTGCCTCGCTCGGAGGTGAATATGAAAAAATATTCACTGTTTGAGTAGCCAATCAGAGCGCACGAAAAGTGATATTCACTGGTGTGGTATATACTATATATAAACACATTTATTATCTTCAATCTCGTTGAATAGTGACTTTTAGAATATTTAACTCGTTGCTTCGCAGCTCGGTAAATATTTGGTGCCACTATTCACCTCGATTTCAGAGAATAATTGTTAAATATCCACTGAGATTGAAGTGAATACTTGTTTGAGGGTCTCAATGGGGTGGTGGCTTTAACGGTTAACGGTTAAAATTTGGGCTTTTTTACGACTAACGGTTAGTTTTTTCCCGTTACGGTTAACAGTCTTAAAATACAGTCATACTGCTTCTAAGAGTCCGCCATTTTGAAAATGCGCTAGAAAAACCACTTTGCATGATGGGAAACTGACCGAGTAGTAGCCTGGGGACGAAGCTGCACCGGTGTGTTACCGACAGGACGCGCACACGATCACAAAGCGGCTTATTGAGACTATTGACAACTGCCATGTGTAGCCGCATCAGCCACGGGAGACAGAAACGCACAACAGACACACAACAGTCATAGGTCTCATAGGCCATGTTAGAAGACTTCAGTTTACGGTTAATTGTTTTTACGACTAAGGGTTAAAATTATGTAATTTTTACCCCTAACGACTAGATTTTTTTGCCGATTTACGGCTAACGGTTAACCCCATTGAGACCTTCTTGTTTTAGTATAATTTCTAAGTTCACTATCAGGGAGACTGTTATTTCTAGGCAGGCATGCGGTGTGTAGAAAGACATGACCAATCACATGATCAATCACATTTTCATAAAAAAAACAATGTTTATTTTGTATTCTGACAAAAACCGAACTTCGCAACTTTAGTGTGCTTAGGAATGGTATTGTTTTTCATTGAAATGATTTCTTCCTCCAACGTCTGTGCAAATCTGCTGGCAGCGAGTTTTAAACTTAAGCTGGAATCGACAGACCTCATATTCACCGCGAAGCGATATTCTCAACCAAACAGAATGCTAGAATCTCCATGAAATTTGAACTAATAACTGAGTAATATTAGGTATATGAGAATTAGGTATGTCGTTCATATACGTTTTATGGTCGTGAAATTATAACAAAATTCCAGGGACTTTAATCACGATTTAAAAATCAGGGATTGTACCCGGGGGGGGGGGGGGGGGGGGGGGTACTTACATGAAAAATGGGTATGACAGACAGACAGACAGACAGACTTTATTCATTAGCTCTTTGTACTACATTGGTACATCAGATGACTGCTAACAAATTTAAAAAGTTGGTTAATGACGGATAGATTGTTCTGTAATCTTAAAAAATATAATATATATATAGTTACCATTAAATTAGCTTACATTATTTGTGCTGAAATTATGGTGGATCGCATGTCCATACAATCATAAACATATTTTGCTGCTACTGTTGTGACTTGTCTCGGGGGATCAATGATTACCGAGAATAGTTCTTTTCATGTCATTTTTCTGCTATCTAATTTCGTTAGAGTTTTTAAGGAGGATAAGAAATCATGCCTGATTGTCTGGTAAGTTTTGCATCTCAGCAGGAAGTGAATTTCGTCTTCCATTTCTTGTTTGCATGTTGGGCAAATTCTTTCTTCTGGTTTTAGATAAGGTTTAAGGTGTCTTCCTTTTTCAATTTGAAGGCAATGATTGCTTATTCTTAATTTGGTAAACGTAATTCTATGTTTGATGTTTCTGACAAGATCCAAATAGTTTTCGAATTCATACTTCGTTTTGAATGTTCGATAAACTCGTAGTTTGTTACTTTGGTTTGGATTCTGTCGTTGGTCATTAAATATATCACTTAATCAAATTTATGTATGTATATGAGGCCAAGAGACTCAAACCCTGACCCTGTTTGACCCAATCCGAGCTCCAAAACCCTGATTGCCCCCTTTTTGGAAAAAAAAAAATCCTGATTGCCCCTTCTTTAAATTGTTTTCAAAACACGGTCGGATATATACCCCGGCCGGTATACCGCGTACCGGGATTGCATGCAAAATACGGAACATTTCAAGTCGGGGCGTGTCATTGGGTAAACAAATCAGCAGATGAAGTACATAGATAAGTACTGAAGTACGAATTAGCAGCGTTACGATGTATGGGAACCTCAGTGCTTGCATGTGGGCAGGGGATCAAATTGCAGCAACAGAATGTCTTTTTTTGACATAGTAGCTAAAACAAACTGAACCCTAACTGCCTAAAAAAACCTGAACCCCGAACCTGCCTGAACCCAAATTATACCCAAATCCTGACCCTGATCTGCCCAAATCAGGTCTAAACCCTGACCCTACCTGCCCAAACCGAGCTCAAAACCCTGACCCACACCCGCGGCACATACATAATACGTCACAAACAGGAGTACCCCCCCCCCCAGGGGGGATTGTACCGATTTTTTTTTTCACTCGTTCTCAGCTTGTATATAGCTTTTGAAAATAAATGGAACTAAAGTGGGGTTAGGAGCACTTTAACGAATGCAGTTAATGTGCAGTTAACGTTTTGCATTTGTCTTCTGTTATGGTAACTTTCTTAGGAGGAAAACCAGCAACGCTCAATTGGTAAGTAGTTCTGTCAGTACTGAGTCGTTATTTGTGTCTACATGCATGTGCTGATAGTGGATTGGTGGTGTCGGTATTTTGCTTAGGCATGTTAGCATAGTAGCTAGTGTTGTGTAGATATATGGAAAGTGTACTTTAAATGGTTTTATAATATAACTCAGATAGTACGAGCGCTCTGATTGGCTTATATACTCAAAAATCTATGGTCGATTGTGCCGGTAAACATGCACATAAATCGGCACGCTTGCTTGCGTTGTGTCGTAGTTATATCATATTCGGTTTGGTATTTTTCAAGCATTTCTTATGTTCTCCCAACATCCCGCGTGCTTTATTTTGCCCGTAAACACATTGAAATGTGTGGTCTATTGCTTAAATAACGAAGTGAGTTACTCATGAATTATCATGTTTAGTATCCTATTCGCATCATTCCCTTTATGCTCATGCAATAAGAATGGGCATTGTCGCCCGAGTTCAGGTAGAAGGAGAGCAGAATTAGCAGCGGGGAGGTGGGGAAGGGACGGAAAAACTAAACTCGGTCGAAAGGAAGGGGAGCGAAAGGGAATGATCGAACGCAATAGTGGAGGAAGGTCATCCCGGTACTAGAGGCGATAGTGATCCTGACGCGAACTGTGCGACGAACCTTGGTGGAGTTCTTATTTATACTCGCTCTGGAAGGGACTGGTGCGAATAGTGAAAATAATTGTTTAGTTAATCGATAAAAAAAGCAACTGATACAGAAATTGCTGACTGATATGTTTATTGCCATGCACAATAGGCCATTTTGACGATGTTGCGCGCGCATTGAGAACAATATACACGCAAACAAGAAAACAAAAGATTGTCATGCAACATTGAGTTTTGGCGGGCCACATTCTGGTTTTTGGCGGGCCACATGCTTTTGTTTTCAATGCGTACGCAACATCGTCAAAATGGCCTATTAGTTACCACAGAAGCCCATTACCCGGAACGTCCATCTCCCACTCTATTGACTGCGTCTATGATGCAGCGTTTCTCCAACCGAACTATGTTTCTAAAGAATGCGTTTCCCGCGAGTACGATTTTCGCTAGCCAATAACGTTTAACAAGCGTTTTCGTAATGTTAATAGTCCAGTTTCGTATTCGAAAATTACCGCTGAATGCAATGAATACAGACGCATGTATTCAGACTTAGCCTCATTCTGAAGTTAAACATTCTTAAATACCAGCGAGAAGGTGCAAAATGCGAAACTACAACAATACGCAGAGTTGTGAATAGCCCACCTTCTCGCTGGTATTTATGAATGTTTAACTTCAGAATGAGGCTAAGCCTGAGTACATGCGTCTGTAGTCATTGCATTCAGCGGTAATTTTCGAATACGAAACTGGAGTATTCAAATGATAAATCATGTCGCAGCCATGTTGGTCGACTAAAGAAAAGAAGCTAACGAGACATATTTTGTTAACAACATGCCACGTTGAAAGCGAACAAGAGAAATGAAATCTAAAAATAACTGGGAAAGCGCTGCATCATGAATACATGACAGATTAACCCGCGATCAGGCTGCTCTTTTCCAACCCCTGTCACGAAAAATGTCACGAAGTTTGCGCGAGCCATCCAAGTCAAATCAAACTATAATTCCATTGCGTGCACCAGAAGTCGCACGTCACTTTTAAATGTACGAAGCAATCAAAATACCGCAATTGTTTTTCGACCAATCAGAAAAAAATACCAGAATTTGGTCTGTTTACACGCGCTTCGGCAAGTATTTGTATCAGGCCGTCCTTTTAATTGTCGCCCCTCTCCGCGCGCGCTGTGAATTCATAGGAAAGGAGGGAATGATTGCAGGTTAATGACAGATCGACGCTCCGTGTAATGGATTCTTGGTTACCATAGGCGACATTACATCGTTCGTAAATAGTTACTTTTATCTCAAGTTTCTTTCCTTTCATTTTAGCTCCAGCCACATGGGATTGTGCTGATTGGCTCTCACAAGACAACGAGAGTAGAATTTACAGCATTGTACCAGCACCTGGCATCTCGTTCCCAGTCTTCTGCGACCAGACCACAGAGGGTGGCGGCTGGATCGTGTTGCAAAGGAGGTCGGACGGCTCGGTCAATTTCAACCGAAGCTGGGAACAATACAAAGAGGGGTTTGGGAACGAAGATGGCGAGTTCTGGCTCGGTTTGGATAAGATTCACACACTGACAACTCACAGAAAATATAAATTAAGGGTTGATATGCAGGATTTCAATTTGACTACTGCGCATGCGCAGTACGAACTCTTTCGCGTGGGATCTGAGTCCGATGGTTATAGACTGAACATTGGAAAGTATATCGCCGTGGGTAAGTATATTATTCAGTATATTGCAGCCTTTAAAAATGCAACAGAATCTAGTATTCCTACTGAACGTTGCAATCACACATTACATGACAAATATTATGGGCATGGCACTTTTAAATGTTTGGTATGCGTGCCAAAATTGTTCAGCACGGTATCCTATATTTTTGTCGTATAAATATATATGTTCCAGGTACGCGAGCCAGAAAATCTAGGGGTAGTGAGACTCTGTGAAACTGTTTTGTTGGCCCGCCCGTTTGGAGTGCCGTACCCAGAATGTTCACGTATATACCGGGCCTATAAGCCCAAATATTTTATCGTTAAAATCGAGTAAATAGTTGAACTGTAAAATATTTCTTGATTTGGGTGTTGCGTCTATGAGTTATAGAGGTTTCTATTCCAATATGCTAATTATGTGACGACATGCGAGGACAACTAAAGGTCATTTCTTTGATTTATACAAAATATTTGGTAAAATCACTGATATGAGGTCCAATATGACATGGATGTTTAGATTTTTTTAAATAATAAATGAGGTCTCCTCTGACATTAGATAATTACCATTTTGGAACTATAACTCATAGACGCCACATTCGGCCATCCCTTCATGTAGGACGACACGAATTGCTACCAAATTGTATTCTATTGTATACTATTGTATTGTGTTGCGTTCTATTGTTGTATTGAATTGTATTGTGTTTTATTCTATTGTGGTTTTGGTAAAAATTCGTGTTGTCCTACATAAAGGGATTGCCCAACATTCAAATCAAGAAATAATTTACGGTTCAACTATTTACTTGAGGGAGAATCGATTTTAATGATAAAATATTGTGGCTTATAGCCACTTTAAATGCAAAAAAACACAATTGCGTTGTTTATTTTTTTTAATATTTACTGTATTTTTTTTCATATTTCTCCACTTAATATGAAAATAATATTTCACAATGAGTTTAAGCCCTATGTTGTTTGTTCAGGATAGCCTTCATTAAATAATGTTATTGAGTCTATCAAATAATTTTCTCCACAGTAGAGTATTTCCATTTTTAATCCACCAAGCCACAAAATACCGGGTTTTACGCACGAAATAAAAGTGTTTTGTTTTCTTGTGAAATGTTCCCTTCCTAAGCTGGATACTAAAATTAACGATCGCTATAACAGCTATCATTGTCCGATTCTTGTCCTGGGGGGTGGGAACTTCATGTTGAAAAGGTCGGAGATGCTCGTCGAAAGAACTGGAAAATACACTAAAAAGTACTTCACCTAGAAAGTGCAGTACCCTAAACAAATGTCTAATTAGAAATAATGAGCCCAGTGATAAAAGAGAGAATTGCAGTGATGCCAAATGTTCCAACTAGCATCCAAGCTTTGTTCAGTTTAGTTACGAGTGTATATTGCTTTAAGATCCTGCATGTTTACCTCTAAAAGTGACCAGATTTTTGAACTTTGGTTTTTGCCTAAACGACCCCCTAAAAATCCGGGGGGGGGGGGGACTCCCTTATGTGAGGGGTACATGGATGCTCGTCGTACCTTTTAGGGGTCAAAATCAGGAGTTTGGTACCACTTAGCGTATCCACCATCAAACACAGACATTTCTATGTAAAGCGGTACCTTTTAGGGGTCGGGTGTCAATTGAACAAAAAAGCTGTTATCAATTTACATTTTTATTATCTTTTAGGCGTCAAAATAAGCTTGAGCCACGCCCATTTTAGTACATCTTAGGGGCCAAATCGAAAATGTCCGACGAGCATCCCTACCCCTTTTATATGGAGTCCCCCCCCCCCCCCCCCGCCCCCGGGCTAAAAATACCGAATTTAACCCTTAAAAAGTACGGGTGACGAGCACCCCCGACCACCAAACTGATGAGGATTACACCACTCCCCCCCCGCTCATTTCCTTTTGCTCTTTTTAAATATGGTTACAATATTACTGTTTCCAAAGAAGGCAATTAATCTTACTTATGGCCGTAAACAAAAAAATCGGTAGCAGCTAGTCCATACTGGAAAAAACCCGGACCGCTGAGCTGCTAATCAGATCACTCGATTTCGATGGTTAGTGGCCCAATGGATATCGCTATCAAATATATTCACGGTATTATCTAGTGCAAAGGCTTACTCAGATAGATCGTTAAGCTCTTAGACAGGGACATACAGCTATTTGAACATACAGCTACTTTTTGGGCTTGCGATTGACTTCGTTCGATTCTAGCATTCTTGTACCAATTTCGTCTGTAAATGATTCTGTTATGACTATATAGGTACGTTATTAATATAGCAAGCAAAGTTTTCGTTCAATAATACTCGCCGGATGATACTCGCCGGATGTATCCTCCTTTTTTATCAGCAATGTATTGACTGTCCCTCTGCCGGAAAGATGATTTTTGTCAGCAGGCCAGGCTACAAAGCCGAGTTTCAACGGTCATATCCGAAATGATGCTAACACGCAGTTAGAATTATAAATTAGGTGAAATAATGGCTTGATATATATACAAAAGTGTTCACACAGTGCAAATACCGAGCTTGGGCTGCCTGCGATTAATAACACTAATAAATGCGAATTTCTCTCCCTTAAATTTCTAGGAGGTGCTGGTGATTCCCTTTCTTATCAGAATAACATGACGTTCTCGACATTTGATCACGACACCGACCAGCTATCAAATGAAAACTGTGCTGAGATGTTCACTGGTGCCTGGTGGTACAGTAAGTGCCATGAGGTTTGTCAGCTTTGTATTTTTATAAAATATTAATTTATGACATGGACTACAGTATTTTACTACGATGCAAACCATTTCCAGTTAGCTCAGTAGTTAAACGCCGGTTTGATGAGCAGGAAGTTGAGGGTTCAAAATCCTGGCTAAACAAACACCCAGGGCCGTCTTAAAATAACTGAGTACAAGTGCTGTCTTAATTAATAATTGTGAAACAATCTCGTTCTCGAACTGCAAATGCCAGTCAGGGTAAGGACGTAAAATTGTACATCCCACGCCCCACTTTATCAGTCTTACCACACTGTCACGAGTTAATTACACTGACACTAAATAAGTTTAATTACTTTACTGCATGCGCGCATTCAAAGCTGTCGCACTAATTAACGCAAATTGAGCCATTGGAAGTAAACTTTATTAAAATATAGAGAATACATTTTCTTTCCAAGGTTTCATGCTTCGGTGATGTTATACAAACTCTTATTGCTAAATGTAGTTATGATATTGAATCATGTTTGCCGCGTAGCACTAGTAAGTGTAAAGAATGTAATATATAAAGTGGTAAGCTGTAGTGCTAAGTATGCACGCCCAACGAGGGAAAGAGAACAAATCTCTGACCCAAGTGGGACTCGAACCCAACGACCTCCAGGTTACATGTCTCGCGCTCTACCAACTGAGCTATCAAGTCAGATGAGAGCAATCGTGGGTATTCTTATTGGTAATCTTATTGCTAAAGCCTGATGAATTGGCATCCGAACACGACAACAACGAAAACATCTAAAATAACTTAAGCTTTGATAATCTCTTTCAGTCAAACCTTAACGGTCCATACAAATTGGGGTACCATTCGTCATTTGCAGATGGTGTTAACTGGAAATCGTGGAGAGGTTATCATTATTCGCTGAAAACAGCTGAGATGAAGATACGCCCTGTGGACTTCATGTATCCACCTTAACCTTGATTTTCACTTTCGCAGTGTAATATCCCATTCATACCAACGAAACATGTTTAATGAAACTGGAATCGTCTTTCCCCTATCATGAATGTGTTTAGTTGGCATAAGGTTAAAACTACCCAGGAACTGGTTGTTTTGTTGAAAAAGGCCTGTTTGAAACTAGTTTAGCGCATACATGAAGCATGCGGTGTGAAGAGGTATTAGACATGTTTAAGCTTTGGTGTGAATGGGGTATAAGCCTTGGTCTTCAATGCTTTCCGGATAAGCACATTGAACTTGAGGACAAATACTGTCCACGAGGTACTTGGTTCTACAATCCTGGAAAGAAAGGTTGAGTACGTCCGATTTGATCATTACGAATCCCCCTCCTCCCATCCCACCCCCGACTCAATGTTGATGCTTTAGTTGGGACTAGTCAACTGCACGAACCATGCGCCTTAAATGAGGAGGAAGAGGGTGGGGTTGGGATCAGAATAGAGGATGCGCTATGTCCAGAATTGTAACTATGTAAGCATTATTAGAAACTAAGTTGGGCTTACAAACAAAATATCCTAACTTCAAATATCCTGTATATATTAATCAGTTATAAGCAGATTTATCCTGTGTGAATTGTATTAACATGCTTGTGTTTTTCCTCTCTGGTTTATGCTGTTTTACTCAAGCCATTAAGTATTTTTTATTTTATGCGCCCTAATATTCATATATCATCAGCCTGTGGGACGATTTCTTGTAACAATCGTATCAGAGTGAGGCCACTTGTCTCAAAGATCGCAAAATTGGAGTCGATAAGAAATGTCGGAGTTTTTATCATATCGCGGCACTGTTGTGTGCTTTTGTGTCAAACGAAATTAACGGCACTTTACATACAACGACATCGTCTGTCGGTTTTGATGCCTTTATAAATAAGGTCAATAGCATAAGAATTAGATTAGATCCATATTGTCCAGAGAAAAATGGAAACCAAACTTTTTGAAAGACTGGCGTTACCAAAACGAATGACATCAGGCCATTTTCTGTCACGCTCTGATCACGTGCGGCAGCACACTGACAAAAGACATTTACAGATATTGAAGAACTATATAAAAAGTCTGTAACTATGAAATGTTTGAGAAAACGTATTTGGGAGCCATTTTTAACATATTTACAAAACATTGTTAGCAGTGTAAAATACTATTTTACAGGCATTTTGTAAAATTGTACTGACATTTTGTAAAATTCTTTAAATTTACTGCTATTTAAAATGTTTGAAAAATGTCGGTAAATTTGTGCATTTATAGACTTTCTACAAACACTGTAAACTCAGTGTATGTAACATGTTCACATTTTACAGAATTTATAGATACATTTGACATTAGAGTTGAGTTAGTCTGCATGTAAATGTTCGGGTCACAGCACGAACCATAAACAGGAGCCATGTCCATATCTCCTTTACAGGGGTCACGGCGTTTTCACAAGTAGGGCTATTTTTAGATTTTTTTTCCGGCCAATAGTCCAGTTTCGTATTCGAAAATTACCGCTGAATGCAATGACTACAGACGCATGTACGCTAGGCATTTATAGATTGTGCTCAAAAATTTCGAAAAAGTTGCTCAAAAAAAGGGTTAAAAGTTGCTCAAAAAGTTGCCCAAAAAGGAGAAAAGTTGCTTCAATAATTCAAGAAGTTGCTTTACAATATAAACCGCTTTATTGAAGTAAAAGCTTTAAACAACACTTTGTAAAGTTTTTTTACACTATGTGCAACGTTTAACTTGCCAATGAGTACATTTAACCGAGATGCTTGTGTATCGTTCAGTTATTACTGCCTTTTGGCATTATTGTACCTCAAGTCCTCAACATGACAGAAACAAAATGGTCGATCCCGAAAATTTCGAACCGCTGACCATAAAGAGCGTGTACAGTTTGCGAACAGCCGCTGACCACATGGAGGTAATCGAGGGCACATAATAAACTGCTTTCTTTTTGTAAGGATTGTTCAGGGTGTTTTCTGCCGTATTTACACAGATCTTGTATTTTAAAACTCTAAAATTTTATTTGTGGCTCAATTTTTTTAACAAATTGCTCAAAAGTTGCTCAAAACTCCAAAAAATGTTTACAGTTGCGTAAACTTCAAAAAGTTGCTCGAGACTCCAAAAGTTGCCCAAAAGTTGCCGAGCACAATCTATAAATGCCTAATGTACGCAGGGTTAGCCTCATTCTGAAGTTAAACATTCTTAAATACCAACGAGAAGGTGCAAAACGCGAAACTACAACTATACACAGTGTTGTGAATAGCCCACCTTCTCGTTGGTATTTAAGAATGTTTAACTTCAGAATGAGGCTAACCCTGCGTACATGCGTCTGTAGTCATTGCATTCAGCGCTAATTTTCGAATACGAAACTGGAATATGGGGTTGCATCAATGGCGGAACAAAAGATGGCTCATTAGCTACTGTTTTTATACCAACCAATATGGCTACTACGCTTTTGTGATTTTATTCCCTTAGGAATTATTGGAACCCAAGAATAGTGGGAAACCGTTCTAAAATAACCTAACTAGTAAAAACGCTGTGATATAGGTCGAGTATTCGCAAGGCACTCCTGGTTATGGGCTCGTGGTCGCCGTTAATAGCCCACTGTCTTCACTTGTCACACATAGGCTTCAATATGAGGCTCTGGGGTAAATTAAATTGATTATATTCTCCGAGAAAATAGTGATTTTACTTAACCCGTGAAATAGATATTAGACTAATAGGTACTATTAGACACTAATTCTATAGTTTTCTATTGTTTCTACTTGACTATAAGATACTGACAAGAGCCCATAACCAAGAGCGTCCATATTCTTATATAGATGCTACGGCGTTTTCACAAGTTGGGCTATTTTTAGATTATTTTTGCCGCCAATTATTGGGTTACACCCGTGACGGAACAAAAGATGCCTCATTAGCTTCTTTTGTTATACCAACAATACGTCTGCTACGCTTTTGTGATTTTATTCCCTTAGGAATGATTAAAACCCAATAATATCGGGAAACCGTTCTAAAAATAACCTAACTTGTGAAAATGCCGTAGCATAGAGGTGTTTGAACAGTTCAAGTTTAACACTACATCTGCCTCTTCTACTAGATTTAAGAGTGATGACTTCATTTACTTGTGATTCCACTCGTTAACTGAGGCCTAGTATGAATGTATTGTATTTTTAGAAAAAAACATTTTAGCAGCTCTCTTAGCATCATTATTTATTAGTAAGTTCAATTTAGTAATTTGAAGTTTATTTACTTATTACAGTTATTACATTTGTAAGTATTCTTAGTAATTTTTAGTATTGTAAATAGATGTACAGTTATATATTCTTAGTAGTAGACACACGACCCCATAAGCCTTGTGCTTTAATCATAATCGTGTTTAAATAAAGGCAATCTATCTATCTATCTATCTAGTATGGGAGATTCTCGCTCTTGGTTATGGGCTCTTGATACTGACTATTAGTTTTTGTTCCACGGGTTAAAGTGTATATGAATTAAAAAAAAAAAATTCCCCAATTTGCCAAACTATCTTTAACTAAGATAAAATATTTTTTTTCCTTGTCGAAAGTTTACTCTATCCCACTTTTAGCCCGTAACGTTCTGACTAAATGATGCGACAATTTTGGTTCAAATTTCCCGCGGTCAAAGCAAGTAAATTAAGCCTGTGATGTCAGTTGATTTGCTTTTCACACTGTAAACAAAAGTGTCTGCAAATCAACTGACGTCACAATTGCGTCCCAGGTCCCATAAAATCTGTCGTATGAAATTGGGTTCAAGCACGTCACGCGGAAAACTGTTTTGCCGCGATTTCTTTTTCTTTCCAAAAACTCTTATGGGATTATATAACTGTAAATAAGTTTCCCTTAAAATATATTAAAGAATAATTTTCAATTCATATGCACTTTAAAGGGGAACTCATTCAACCCTAAAATCAACCCAATGTATATACAAACATGTATTCGAAATAAATAGGTTCTGCTATTTTATTTTTCTGTGTTGCGCGTCTAGCAAGAGAAAATCCGAAAACCTTCCTCACATCGTCCGCTATGTACAGACGGCTCTTGTAAGTCAGATACGGGGAATAAATTAGTTTTGTCATGCTGTCCCCGACATTGAATAGCGGGACTAACGGCTTCTAATTGCGGACCATTGTGTTTTCTTTGTGCTAGAGGTGTGATCGTTTTTCCTTGGTATCTGTGACGTACTTATGGGGGAAATGTGCACTGAATTGAGCCGCCACACAATATAGATTTTCCAACGGAAAATCGAACTTGGAGACTAATTTTCTCCTCATAGACGGGCAACACAAAAAAGTAAAATAGTATAACTTATTTCTTTCGAAAACATCTTTGTAAAGACGTTGGGTTGATTTTAGGGTTGAGTTCCCCTTTAAGTAAAACCACTCTAACAAATTTAATTTGTCTCTGAGTCTCATGTAGAAAGCTATACAAAAAGAAACAATGTACCCTGTGATGTCATAGGTTTAATTGAGTAATGTTGCCCACTCAGAAACTTTAGAGCGATTTTCAATAAGCCTAGGAGGGCTTCAAACGTCACACAGCGGTCAAACGTCTGCGCGTGCGTATTACGGTCAGTCTGGTGGGCGGCCGCGCGAATTTCCCGCGCAAAATTTACCTTAAAACATATTACAGTGAACTTCTACCCCCAAAAGTTAAGAAAAACACGTGAAAGTTAAGCTTTTTATTTTCACAGTCGACGGGAAATTGAACAAACTTCAAACTGTGAGTTTTTTTTGTAATTTACCAAAAAAGTTCTCAAGGTTTGAAAACGGATGTGTGAACAGTGACGCCGCCGGCTCGCTTTGAATTTGTTTTGGAATATGATGTTGTTGCAAGATTTTTAACGCATGCTCAGACGTTTGACCGCTGTGTCTTCAAACGTATGGCTACGTAGCACTGCTGTCAATGTTGAATAATAAATCTTTAACTCCCGGAAAGAATTGTCTGTCTTGTTGTTTAACGTAACGTGCTATCGGTTCTGACGAGGCTAGTAAGCAAATATATCTCAAAGTAATTCAGGTTTTATTAAATCTAATTTCTCTCTAAATAATCGTCATTAAAAGCATCTGATTTGTCGTTATTATTCATCACAAAATTGTCTTCCGCTCTCAGCGGGCACTATCGCCTGATAGTTTGCATCCGCGAGCCGTGGGTATATAAATGCTGTTGTGTTTTTGGATTTGAAGAAAGCTTTCGACACGGTGGATCATGAGATCCTGTTGTCAAAAATGAGTGTCTATGGAATACAAGGCGTGGCTCACAATTGGTTTAAGTCATATTTAGACAATCGAAAGCAAAAATGTTTGGTTAATAGCTCTATTTCTAAAAGTTGCTCGCTTACTTGCGGTGTTCCACAGTACAATCCTAGGACCGCTGTTGTTTATTTTATATATTAATGATTTGCCAAATTGTTTATCATCCTGTCAGCCCAGAATGTACGCCGATGATACACATATAACTTATACTGACAGTGACAGTCTTGTCTAAACCAAAATTTTGATAATATCCGCAAATGGCTTATTGTTAATAAACTTACCCTGAATATGACTAAAACCGAATTTATGTTAATTGTTCAAGGCAAAAACTAAATACCTGGGCTGCGCCACCTGAATTGTTAATCCATGATACTCCAGTTAAACAATTATCTACAACCAAATCGCTTGGAGTAACAATTGACGAAAACCTCATGTGGCACAGCCAAATCAATAATTTATCGAAAAACATCGCCTCTAGTATTGGAGCCATTAAAAGAATACGAACCTTTGTCCCTTCAGCAACACTACATCTTGTCTATAGTGCTCTTGTACAACCTCATTTCGATTATTGTAATCTTGTCTGGGGGAACTGTGGCAAAACACTATCAGATAAATTACAAAAGCTCCAAAACCGTGCTGCACGTGTGTTGATCTTTTCCACGTATGATGCCGACGCCGAGCAATTATTTCAACAATTAAGCTGGAAAAACCTCGGTACACAGCGTCAAATTGCAAAAGCTGTGATGGTTCACAAATCATGGTCTCACTCCCGATTATCTATGTTCCAAATTTGTATATCGCGATGACGTACCTTATTCTTTAAGAGACTCTGCTAATAAACTTGCTCTTCTTTTGCCTAGAACCAATTATCTCAAAAACAGCTTTAGCTATAGTGGTGCCGTTCTCTGGAGCAGACTACCCCCTAATCTAAGGCAAGCAGAATCTCTGAATAACTTTCGACGATTGCTCAATTTACATTTTAATTATAGTTTAGGTTTAGTTTATAGTTTATTTATGTAGGTTATATATTGTAGTTTGGACCCCCTTTTTAATAGTATTTTATTATCCTATTGTAAAAACCTGATGAATTTGTACCGTGTATAGATAAAGATGATGATGATGACGACGACAGCTATCACGTCACGTGATCGCTTTTAGCCAATGAGTGGCGCCCAATTTTTTTGGTGAACTATAACGGCTGATAGTTGACGAGGAACGTAGCTCCGGCCGAGATCACTCATAGAAACTGAGAGCGAGGAGTCTAACTGTTTTAGTAGAAACCAACTAGTAGTTCAATCTTAAACTGGAACAAGAATATTTTTGATATTTTGACGACTTGGCAGCGATTGCTTTGCTTTTGAAAACCGGTGTTTTCGCTACTCACTATTTACCACAGAATAGATAGTGAATAGCTTAGCCAATCAGATTGCAGGATTCGTGATAGAACACTAGTTGGTTTCTACTAAATAGAAAGTTGAGTGCGCGCTTGAGGTAGTTGGGAGAATTTACGTTTTGATGATTAATTAAAACGAGCGTTTTTCCGTGATTTCCTCCTTTATTCTATAAAGGAAATAGAAAACAATCCCGTGTTCCCATAGAGTTGTAGAAAGCGCTTGTGGAAGACTGGAAGAACTCAAACTAGCAATGGAAACATTCGCCATTCGGGGTTGTATTCCCATTACCATTTCTCGTTCTCCCAAACTCCCACTCGTGTTTCTACAACTCTATGGGAACACGGATAATACTTTATATTTCTTAAACAGGCACGGTGGAACATTAGATACATAAATAATTTTTAACTTTTGACATAAATATGGATTTACATTAAAGTATCATGCCGAAACAAATAAAAAATAAAATATTGTACTGTTGTGTTCGTTTCTCATAAAAATGCAGATTTTGTAAAATTGCTGACATTTAATCCCTATTTAATACCAATTTGGTTACTTGTCGTGGGTCGTGTGACGTCATAAGATGAATCAACTCCCTCCCAAGAGAAAACTACTACAATAAAATCCCGTAGCTTTCCATTGTGACATCACAAGATGAATCAATCCCGCAATTCGGGTAACTTTTATTCTAGTCGAATTGCTGCTCCAGTCTCTCGAAGAAAACTAATTTAGACAACTGAAGTATTTTAGAAATAGAATTTGGAGCAAAAAGAGTTAATGTTGTTTTATGGCACTACTTACACTTTAAAAAGCTAAGAGTTAAGAGGCCAAGCCGATTTTCAGTCTCGCGAAATCAGGAAATGGCATTTTAGTAAGAGAGTTAAGTCTCAAAAATTGTCCGGCGAGGCATGCCCACGTTGGTCAGCCCCCACCCCATAAAACTGATGTTCTTCCTTCGTGCCTGATATACAGATCCTTTAAAGTGCCAATGAAGTGAAAATATCGATCCCGTTTTTATTTTATCATATTAAATTTTAGTCTTCCATTGGCCATTTTGTGCAATTAAAAATAAATTTGGAGAGCGCGAACATAATATTTTTCGTGTCGAAGTCAGGCATAATTGCCAAAATCGTGCGACAATTTTTATGCCGTTAAAGAGATGCTAATTACATGCGTGACGTCAGTTGGTGTGCGCAACGGCCGACGGCAAGGTTTCTTTGAGAAAAAAACCATGACAGACTGCATTGCCTCTCTAGTAAGACATAGTTAGAATGAAAATTAGACAAAAAACGCACTGTCTTTCATATTTGTCGTATTATATACGGAGACGAATAAACATGTAGATGTGCACTCAACTGACGTCATGCATGTGATTAGCATACTTTAACGGCATAAAAATTGTCGCATGATTTTGGCAATTATCCCTGACTTGGACACGGAATTTTTTTTTCGCGCTTTCCAAATATATTTTTAATTGCACAAAATAGGCAATGGAAGACTAAAATTTAATATGAAATTTTTTTCACTTCATAGGCACTTTAAAGCCTGTTTTATTCAAGATTTACAGAGATATTCCGCTTCATTTTGTGATTTGTCTCCAGGCTGTGCAAACAAATATGACGTCACAGGTAATCACATTTGCATATTACAAAAACCTGAATATCTCTGAAACGAGATAAGATGTTGACAAACAGAAAATGTCATTATTCCTCATTTCGAAAGCATTTTAACTTTTCTCAACTTAATTTTCGCTTCATATGCACTTTAAAGGTTATATATATCATGCATCGTTAATGTTGGATTGTGCATATCACATTGTGCACTTTATAATAGTTACCAGAAGGCTGATTCACTTTCTACTGAAGGGGCTGAATCACGACAAGAGGCCTTTATATCAGAGGGCAATGCACTCCTGACTTGGGCACGGCACAGAACTACCTTTTCACAGACTTTCGGGCACGTGTACTCGGAACATTTCTATTTACACGACAAGAATGACATCACTTATTATACAAAAGCATGCTGGTAGAGGCAAATTACCTATTTTTAAATTCTAAGTTACATTTGAAGCTTATCAAAGTGATTTTACAAAAAAAAAATCTAAATTAGAAAATAACTTAATTCACAAGCACAAATAAATTTAGCAAATAATGTTGGTGATGACATCACATCATTAGCATATTGGAAATATAAATCTTTATATCTCGTAGACGCAAAACCCAAATCAAGAAATATTCTACCTTTGGTTCATGTACAATCGATATCAAAGGTAACTGGCTTGGGCTTATATGCACTTTAATAAAAATATTTTCAGTGATTTTCACATGAACTGATGAAATTTGCGTACGTATGTGCGAAATGATTAAATTCAAAGCAAATATGATACAATGGCTAACAAACTGTATTTCTATATTGTCTTACAGGAAAATATTACGTATAATTTCAATCAAGTATTGAGGGAGGAGACGTAATTGACTCTTTGTATAGCCAATTAACAACCACCAATCTATCAAACATGCGTGACACCATAATACCTCCCCTTTAAAGTTTGATTGTTAATGTTTGGACAGCTCTTGAAATGTGCATAGACTATATCGCAACTCCGCCGTCGCAGTGCACTCTGGGATGGATATCTCGGTTTTCCATTGTTGTTGTTGGGCGGCCATCTTGGATTTACCAATGGCAACTGAGATATCCATCCCAGAGTGCACTGCGACGGCGGGGTTGCGATATAGTCTAATGCATGGCTTTTGGCAGGAATGCAACCACGTGGCTGTACTGGCAAAAAAAATCACATATTTAAACGCACTTGTGCGAGATCGGTAGTGTTATTAGGAAAACCTGTTTGTAAATGCTACTTTCCACCTCCAATCGATTTTCGATCTTTCTAAAACAGTGTTTTTTAAAGAGAGCTTGCCATCCAGCACCCAAGGCAACGCCTTTCCCATGGGGATCACGAGCTCAATTCATTCGTTAATGAAGTTATATATCAGCACGCGACTGTTTCCTGCAAAAGGTCTATGGGCCACTTTAGAAACGAGTAGGGGACTTGGGCGAGTTCGGTTTCGTAACGGCGCCTGGGATCTTTACTGGGGACAGTTTAATGCAGAATACCGAGAAACATGGCAAATATAGCGAATAGCTGTCCCCGATAACGATCCCAAGCACCTTTGCGAAACCGAACTCACCCCATTCCCCTACTCGTTTCTAAAGGGGGCAACTCTACGCAATTCACAAGATACCTTTTAAACTTTAGAAAGCTCTCATGTGAATTATAGTGAAATACAAGTTAGAGTTAAACGTTACTAAAAATGCAGCTGCAAGTCTAACAGCCAATGTCTTTATTTTATAAATGAAATTCAAGGCAATACAAACTTTATATGGAATAAAATTGTTTATATGAAAAGATGAGCCTCTAAAATGCTTAAGTATGTCAAAAAGTGCCTATTTTTTACATCAGTTGTTGGATGTATTTTTCGTTTTTTTGTGAATGGGATCACGAACCGCTTTTGAAAACACTCGAGGTCTGTAAGCGCGCGAGCCAATTAAAATAATCAAGGCTGTTAAAGTAACAGACACTCAGCTTTTTTTCGCGCGAAAACAGATTTTAACGCGTGTGCGAAGCCGATACTACGACTACCAGAATTCTTTGCGCGAATCATTTTGTTCCTCTAATTTGGACCATTGTCTTGGAATTTTCAAAGGAAAATAATTTTAAAGATTCTGGTAGTTGTAGTAAAATGACGCCATAATGGAAATGTCCTATAAGAGAGCTACTGTTCTCCTCAAGCTACCTCAAACGGGTCATATGATGGCATTCCATTTTACGCCTCAGGTTTATTAAAGGAAAAATTAATGTATATATAACAGGCTCGGTCAAATGGGTGCCAAATGATAAAAGAGGAATTGGGAACATTGAAAGTGAAAAGTAAATTTATATCTTAATTTAAAAGGTTTTTTAAAACAATAAACTGAGATTTAAACTTCTCACCTGATGATAAATGTTTGCCTGTCATATCTATTCACATCCGTATTGCTTTAATCACATTTTAGTTACTATGAATCTTTCACATTTTTACTTATGGTATAAGAGAAGGGTCTGTATTTTGACCCAAACGCCCAATGTGAAAGAGGAAGGGTGTGCAAATGAAGATGGACCTTCCCAATAACAATCTTCCCTTAAGGGCACCCCCACCTTCCCAGGCGAAAGTTACCAGAGGAGTCCATCTCGTGGATACGTCTTTAGAACTGCTTATTTGGCGTCATAGCCGCCATTTTGGTTGACGTTAACAAACGATTACTCGTTAGCTTGTATTATTTGATCAACCAAACAATATCTGAATATCTTGAAGAAACCAGCAACCGAAAACCCACCGAATGAACCGTTTAGTTTAGCAATAGGAGATATTGTAGTTGAGTCTACGAATAGCAGTTTCAGCGGTATTGACCCAAACGCCTCACTTCAATGTAATGAAGCGCTATTCAAACTGTGTATCTAAATTAGTCGTGCTTGTTTAAGAGGGTGTTGGTGTCGTGTAAGAATGATGGTTTCAATGGCGCTTCATTACATTGAAGTGAGGCGTTCGGGTCAATACCGCTGAAACTGCTATTCGTAGACTCAACTACAATATCTCCTATTAGCCAATCATGGGGAGTAAATTTAGAGCTAAATATAGTCATGCTTCCAAACCGGATGATACCAAACAAGGTAAGACAGATGGACTCCCCTGTAATAAGTTTCCCTGCCTTCATCCTATTAAACTGTTAAATACAAACAAGGCTAGTTCTATATATGTGGGCTTTTCTATCATGTTGGACGTTTTATAGAGAAATATTCAATGGCTATGTTTGCTCTATCTTATTCTGAATGTATACCCTTTTTTAAGTTTAGAATGCAAATACGAAAATATTGACTAACAATTTGACAAATAAGCTCTTGACTACCATTTTCCTAAAACTTATACAGTGAGCTATTCTGAACTAAAATGCTAACCTGCTAGTTCAGAATTTATTTATGACTATCATTCAATAGACCATTTTCTCAGGTATGCGCACGCAATATTGGCCCGCCAAATCGCTTTTTGAACAATAGCCGCCAATTTTTGAATAGCCGATAATTTGAATAACAAAAGCTGTCGCATCAGAACGAGTCTAACAAAAGCTAACAAAACTCACGGCTCGCCAAGAAATACTTCATGTAGGCAGCTTGGATTTAGTATTGGTTGAAATAATAGGGAAGGTTATAGGAAACCACTACGTGATTCCCACGTGAAGTATTTACCGGCCCGTCAAGCCTGTTGCGTGCGCATACTTGAGAAAATGGTCTATTATATTCGTTTACCTTGTATCAACTACTAAAATAGCAGCTCACTTCACCCAATCGCCTATACTAGTTTCCACTGGAACAATCCAACCAGTTAGACTTTGAAGAACTACAATGTAACTATGGAAAATGTGAGCGTTTACAGACTTTGTAATAAAATAAAATGTTTATAGAATGCCTATATTAAAAATATCTAAACAGTGTAACATATAGATACTTCTTGTAAAAATCTCTAAATTTACTAATGTGTAAAATATTTGCGAAATTCAGAGACATTAATTTTTACAAAATCTGTAAATTGTCTGCAAAATGCTCAAATTTTAGAAACGTTTACAGATCGACTTGTACTTAGGTCTTCATAGTGTGTAATTGGTTGTATTTTCCAGTGTTCTGCGTCGGTGGTTACCACGGGGAATAGACAATTCAACTTGTAATTTGTTGTCCCAATTCAGATCATGCCACAGCTCTCCAGAGGATTCAGCGCTTTGTTATCCAATTAGAGGAATTTCTACATTTCCTCTTCGGATATAAAAAAACAATAAAACAGTATTCAAGGTAAAGTAAGGTGACCTGAATTGGGACACAAATGTAGAAGCTGAATCGGTCTATTATTCGGTTTGGATTATTGAGACCGTATCACTACATGCTAATAATGTGATTATAATAATCGTGCCAGAAACCAACAAAATACTTGGTGACTAGATTAAGGTAGGGGGTGAATTGTAAAATATCTTCAAATCAATAGTTTGATCTTATTTCGATAAGACTTGAAAGCTCCGTGAGTACGTTCCCTATCGGTGATACTCTGCATGATCATGATCCCCCCCCCCATAAACGTTAGGAGCCAGTTCAAAACACGACTATGCTCCTCGTCTGGGCTAAACAAATCTAATTGCGGTTCAGTTTAAGAAATGAGTAGAAAACAGGCCTAGAATGGAGAAAAGCACTTTTACCAGAAACCAAATGCAAGGATAAAATTAACATTACTCAGACCTTGAGCTATGTCCAGTGCATTGCACATCACAAAGTCATATTCCCAGCGCTTGCCACAGAGAAAGAAGTATTGGTACCAAGACTGGAACCACTGTCACAGCAACAGTTTTAGCGGAGGTGTTGCACATGTGGCGGTTACAGCATTTGACAGTACAGGGACCATATCGGCGACACCACTCTCTCGCCCCATCACATTTCCAAGATGGATAGCACGTTCGTGCAAGGGTCTTGCTACCATGATAGCGCACTTCAATACAACTGTTGTATCCAAGATGTCTGTAATCTCTACAATCCATTCTGTCTGTACTCCGCTTACAAGTGTCCTCGTCTGAAGGTGGCCAGCAACGATAGCATTTTATGGACGACACTGAGAGCAAGGAATGAAGGCATATCTTTATTTACTAGTGGTCGATATATATATACAATTCAGTATAAATAACAAACAAGGTCCGGCCTAGTAAGACCGAGTATATTGTGGACGAGGCTGAAGCCAAAGAATTGATGACTGGAATAACACTGGTATTGAAGCCAAAGAACTCAGTGATAAATCTGACAGAGAAACTTTATTTTACAAAAATATTAGAAATACAGATAACACACTAGGTGCTAGTTAAACCGAAAATGTTATGTACCCAAGTGAAGCTAATACTGAATCATAACTTTATTCACTAACGGTTTGGCAAACATATAAATAGCACACATTAAGGCGCTAAACAGACCGAGTATTTTACGGACACAATTGAAGCTAAAAAATAATGCGACAATCGTATTTTCAAACGGTGTAGAAATACAAATATAAATAGCAAACATAATGTGTTTCATGGGTATTTCATGGAGGAAGCTGAAGCCAAAGAAAGACAAAAGCCCATCGGTAAACGTCACCATGAATGGTTGAGTGCTTAACATTCCATACTTTTCATTATCTATCGGTTTTGCATAAATCATGAGCCAGTTCTAAAACTTTGAGCTTGTTAAAAGCACCGTTGAAGCTCAAGTTACCAAGAAGAGGCAGGGAAACGATGTTGATAAACCACATTTTGCAGCTATTTTAAGATTTCAATGTCTAAAAAGCGATCTAACTTACCTGTTTGTACGCACAAACAAGAAACGACCAAGACCCACGGGAGCGTGTTCATACTTTACTTTGCGCCAGATCCAACTTTTACTTCCGTTTTTCTACAATCAGTCGCCAAAGCAGTAGTTTGGTTGCTTTGTAAGCGACTGTGGCGCTCGTTTCTGGTTACTTCTCTTCGAAATGAGCAAGAAACTATAAACTTTCATGAAGTGACGCCTGTGTCGCGAATCGCTTCAAAGCACAATTTGCACTCAGTCACGAAATCCAGCCAAGCCTCAACAATGTATTTTGAATTAGAAAAAGTTTCCACCAATCAAATGTGATATTAAAAACCCTAAGGCAGTTAGAACCCTAACATGTCAATCAAAACAGCGTCGAGCGGTTTCCATCCGCACTGTGTTGTAATATTTAATATTGAACATGAAGTGACTTTTTTTGTAGATTTTTAGATAAAATGATTGAATTTTATGATAATATAATTATATAACTGATGAACATTTTAGCATCGTATGATAATAAACCAGTCACCAATTTGGACACGTAACTATGTCAAAAAACATATAAAGATGCAAATATTGTCAGTGTCATTTCGCTTGAAATTCTTTATTAATTATTCAACAACAGGATTAGTTTGATCAACATTCAGGGGTTAGTTCGATGCCGTTCTGAGTTTCTTTCACGGAAAATTAGTAGAGCTAGTTGGCAACAGCGAATGTCATTATTACATTCTCATCTGAACAATTTCTCAATTTAGTGAGCCTTGCTTTAGCATGATAGTGTTTCTTAAAAGATCTAGCTATGCTTTCATTGCAAATATAATCAAACCTGAAGCAGTAAGCTTAGTGTAATTTCAGCACATTGTTGATATTCGACAGGAAAGTATGAACTGAGTATTAAATACTGTTTTCTCTTAAATTCCTCTTAGAGTTCCGCATTATTACATTACCTAGCCTCATCAGCTTCATTAAACCTGAATTTCGTAGGAATTAAACTTAGTTGGGTTGTAGTTTATGCGGGTGTTTCTTGACACATTCATAAACTCAACCGGCGTGACCAACTGCTAAAACAGTAAAATGCTAATTTGAATCAGTTGATGGGACTGTTTTTTGAATTAATTAGTCACTAAGATGAGTTTTAGCCTCAGGCGATATTGACTAACTAGCAAATAACATTATTCACGCAAACAGAATGCTGAGAATGTATGAATCATACCGTGTTGTGTACCGTGATAACACCGAATGGCTAAGTGTCCAAGTTTTTATTAACATTTACATATCTATTACGTGTTGGTATAAATACAGTTTGTTGTTGTTTATTTAATTCGAAATAAGAAACACCACGGTCAATGTTTATACTGATTAAATCACTAGAAAAATTGTTCAAAACTACAGTATAAAGTAGAGAAAAATTAATTTAAAAAATTTAAGCGGGAGGCTTTAATAGAACGAGATATTCCAGACTGATGGGTATACACATAACCTATGTATTAATATAAATATATTTAATGGCAATATAGGGTGAAATGTTCGTGTACACACAAAACACGAATAAAAATGTATTTCGTTGCATCTTCAGAAATCGAACAGCGGCTCTCCTTTCTGAATCGAAATGATTGTTTACCGGATCGAATATATTATTACTATCACCGCGGTTAGGCTTTATCACATTCTGCCGGCAGAATTTCGAGCATAATAGGGCCTCAGGAGCAGAACATGTAATTGGGGCATAATCCGGGCAGAATAGGCCATTTTGCATATTTTGGGTGCTGGGAATGAGGAAAAGTGGAGACGAGAGGGAGCTGGGTACGGGCAAAACAAAGATGCCGGTGTAACAAACAGAAATGACGCTTTAACTTATCTTAACTTTATTGCTTTCTCCGAAAAAGTCCGACCTATAGCTCGTAATTATATATAACCGTTAAATTAGTACTAAAAATCCATGAAAAAATGGAATAATCGGCTTGTACACGCTAAGACTGCAACTGCCCCAAATTTTTCAGAAGCATAAATTTGAGCATAATAGTACTTTTGGAGCATAATTTCGAGCAGAATAGTCTTTTCTTCGGGCAATTCTTTCGAGCAGAATATCCTTTTTTTCGAGCAGAATGTGCTAAAGCCTAACCGCGGTACCAATAGTTACATCTTATATGATACTCATGTCAAAATCATCATCGACATCACTCATCAGCGCCTGTCTTTAGAGGTGGGGATACAATGAGGTAACGACTTAATTATTAATCGCCGAGATCTTATTTCACATATTATTCTTTTCAGTGTCCGTACTGAACTCTTAAAAACATTGTCGATAAAAATACTTAAGCCGAGGTCCAAACCCTTACCCTTTTATATACCATTTTTGACAGGAAAGGTAACCCTTCCATATATATATATAAATTCCATAAAAAAAATGGTACCGCTTTCACAATAATCGAGCGACTTTTACTAAACTTTTCACTCGAGTAAACCCTTAAAATACTTGGATGAATCAGCCGTTAGGTGCGTCTGTTCGAGATATTTTGAAAGGCCCTTTTAAATACCTAAATGACAGTTTTCCCTACCCTTTTCTATACTTCAACTCGTGAAATCCCTACCCTTTTATATACCTCCAGGCTCCTTTTCAGGCGGAGCCTCCCCGTATAGTCCATTATAGGGAGTACCCCCCCCCCCCCCGGGGTTGAGGGTTTTTATCCGACAATGCCTTTGTTTTGCAATATCTAGGCAATCCTTTATGTAGGACGACACGAATTTTTACCAAAAATACAATAGAATACAACACAATACAATTCAAAACAACAATAGAACGCAACACAATACAATACAATAGAATACAATTTGGTAGCAATTCGTGTCGTCCTACATGAAGGGATGGCCAATATCTATATCTAATTACATGGTCGAAACGGTCTAATCACAAAGGCCTTTACATGAGTTACATCTCATTTTAACGTATATTAACCCCGGGGGGGGGGGGGGGGGGGGGGGGGGGTACTCCCATATATGGACTATACGGGGATGATCCGCTGGACAGGGTATGGTTTTTCGAGTTTCTGATCTTAGACAGGGTATCCATTTTCACATCGACAGATCTTGAACAGGGTATGGTATTTATCTAGTGCCGTTATTTAGTCTAGTGCTTGCTGAAGACTTATTTAGTTATGACACTCATTATACAAGATCACAACAAACACTGACATCCAAGTATAGATAATTTGTTATTTGTCTTATAGAGGGAAAATTTTAACACTTTGTCTTGAACAGGGTATGAAAATTTGAGTTTTTTTGTCTTAAACAGGGTAAGGGTTTCAGAGCCCCAGCGGCACACCCCTACCCAACTTTAGGTAGAGTACCCCCCCCCCCCCCCCCCCCCGATATTAACTCTATCAGTCATGCATGCATGTATGGAACCCGCGGATTGAGAATTGCAAGGCAGATAATATACATTTGTATCCGACTAGGAACCGTAAAAAGGTTACAAAATGCTGTTCTTTCAAGCAATACAAATGTATTTACAAATAGTCCATAGGCATAGCACATGATACAAGAAAAGTGAAATTTCACTTTAAGCTTGCGTTACACTTATATCAAGAAACCGTAGAAACGTAACGAAACTGTGATGCAGTTTTTCTATGTTATGATAAGATATCATTTACGGAAGTTAAAACCTACACCATAGACCCATTCGAAAAATGGCGTCCAATTTAAAAAGCTATTGTCCTGGTAACGTGAACACGAGGCTAGTCAGTACACACAAAAACTTTTGACCGTGTAAGCGAGGCTAGTCAGTACTAAACAATAGTTAATTAAATTGGACGTCATTTTTCGAATGGGTCTATAGCACATATATAGCACAAGGCACTAACATCATAACTGGTTAATGAGCCAGAACTATATTAAATTACTTGCCTTACATATCTTATGGTTACATAATTGATTCGGAAGTTAAAGCTACATCCGTAACACTATACTTGCTACAAGTCCACCACAAATTTGTTTTCAGGCGAGCGAAGCGAGTTTTTTTTATCCTGGGTACAGGCGAGCGACAAAGTCGCGGGTGATCGACTCGTTTCCTTCGCCGGGACTGATTCAATTCAGTTCAGTTTCGCGCCAAAAAACCCGCCGAGATGACGTATCATGTTTCTTGGAGGCGTGGCCAACAGGGTGGATTGACAGAGAGTGGCGTGCTTTGGTAGCCTTTGCGCGAATCTACAAAAGCTTGACAATTTATGATGGACAGGTGTGCACTAAAGCTGGTTTGATTGTCTACTCTCATAACTTATTTACCGACCCAAAAATGCGTCGGTAATATTGGTGCGAAACAGGGATGAAAAGTCCCTCGTCCAGCGCCAACCCAAATCGCCAAAAAGGGATTAGCATTGAGTAAACTTCCCACTTGCATTACACACGTAAAATGTATTTACAAATAAACTAAAGCCATTGCACAAGACACTGACATCACAAGCGATGTCAATGAGAAAAGCATCTTTCCGCTTGCGTTACACATGTTTTCATGACAGCACCTGGAAACACATGGTCCATATCTCTTGCACCATTCGCGAGCACCTTTGCACATGAATCCCCTATAACATGTTCTAGCCATTGAATGATTTCCTGGGTAATATACTTGAATGCAAGAGTCGTAGCCGAGTGCTTTAAAGTTATGACAATCTATGACGTCATCACTTTTCTTGCAAGTGTCTTCGTCCATTGGAGGAAAGCAGCGGCGACATTTGATCGAAAAACCTGAGGGCAGCAAAACAACATCATCAACATGTTTATGCAATTCATTGTAATTTACTTGCAGTTTGTAGTCACTGTTTTTCTAGCGACAAATTATCGCGTTTCATTTTAGGTTACCAAATAATGAGCCTAGGCTTGTAGGTATCAATATCTATTATAGTCGATGACATAATCCCGAAAACTTTCTTTATCAAACCAATAATTTGAATTCCTGGTAGGTAAATTTTATCATGCAACCTGTATGTTACTAACGTGGAAATCATTTATAATGTGAGAATAAAAGTAATATAGATCATTATCATGAAATTCTTTAGATCAGAGTAATACAGAAAACATGCATTTCTAAAAGATTTGAAACACTTAACACGAACTGTTATATTGCTAAAATGTTCGTTTTCGATGTTACTTCAATTTTTGTCTGTGATGTCAAGAAAACCAGATCATTCCTAGTCTGGTCAGTGGCAATGTCTATTTATGGCCGAGTTATATTTCTGAAGATCAATGAAGTATTAAATAAATAATCAATTTCCATTCTACTTGAAATGGGAAAATATTGCACAACAGGTAAAAGGGTTTATAAAGGGCAGTATTTTTTTTTAATAAGAAACAGAAACGTATCTTCACCCATTGTGTAGAAACATGTGTTCGCTAGCAGGTGGAATTAAATTAGCCTAGCCGCTAGATTTGAGGTACTCAAAACCCAAAATTCGTACGGAAACCATGAAAGTACTTTTAAATTCTACAAGGATTATCAACATTAATAATTCTACACTGCTTATAGTAAGGATTATAAAACCAGTAGGCGGACCAAATGTGCCGCTAAGATATAAGTGTTGTTGGATTCCAGATTGGATTTCAGTGTTTCTTCTTTTGTCAGATACATAGCGTGCTAAATACACAGCACTTCACTAAAAGACGAGTACTGTTTTATGTATAACTTCGTACTATAGTTAATACCTTTAGCTGTAAACATTGTTTCTTTATTCACCATGACAGTAACCGAAAAGTCGTGAATAGAGAACTTTGCTACATAAACCTTCACAAAGCATATTGTACAACTAACTTACCGGGCTGAGAGACCATCAACAGTGTCAAAATCATCGCAGCGTATTTAGCCTCCATATTGAAAGCTGGTAGAAGCATAAAGTACCCGTTTCCTTCAGTTCGTATCTGGTTTCTTCGATTGTTTTAGGGTTAAGATCCTTACTGTTCTAGTTTTGAATCTTTTTGATAGAGCTTTTCATTCTTTTCTTTTTGTTCTAGCCTTCGATGCGTATCATGGCGCTCACCCTCAACACGTTTTCAAAACATTATTGACAATAGACCGAACACGCGTCGCGCGCAGTTTATTGTCTCCTAGAAGTATCTTCTAGCCAATCAAACTGTGTATAAATCCCTCCGGAATAACTGAGATTAAGTGTATAATGATTCAACCTGATCTTTTGTAAACATCTTCAGATTTTCGTTGTTGTACACCCACGTTCGAAAAATCATGAAGGATAATGCTCCAACTTTAAAAAATAACAAATATGAATTGAAACAATGTTAGACAGGCCACACTGGTTGACACAGTACCAGCGCTTGCGAACCGAGTTTTTTCAGTTTAATTTCGCACTATTTACAATAATTACATATACAAAGATAGCCAATTGTAAACTGAAATACATGAAATTATAAGATTAAATAAATTAATACAAATGTGCGCAGTGGTCGAAGGAGCGAAAGCTTTCGAGTCAACCACTGCCAAAGAGAGCTTCTGTGAGTTGAATATTTATTTGTGTTGAAAAGCTTTTAATTCCGTTTGAATAGAAAATTAACCGTTATGGACCAGTCTATCATTTGACGGTTGATGTTTTAATTCGTTTAAAAAAAATTAAGATTGACGCAGCATAGTCTCGTATTAGTATCAATAAGGTTACACATATTCAGTCTGAAAGCTTACTACCATTACTGAAAGAACCCAATGTCATGCAAGAACACCTGAGCTGACGGTCACGCAATCTCCCATAGCGGTCAAGCCAACGCATTGATAACTTCATAGCCATATGACATTATGTTAACTTTCTCGTCTAAATTCAAGGTAAAAACGAGAGCTAGAAAAAATAACGATAACCATAACTCGGTCTCAAAATCAGAGATACGCTTTTTGAATAAATATGTTAATATTTCTTTCTTCTTGAACGCAACGAGAGTTTTCGCTAAAATGCTTTAATATGCCATTATATTACTTCTAAAGCACTTTTAACGCTAACTAAATTAATTTCAAACTGCGCTGGTAAAATGTTATCTGTTCGGTGAACCGAGGGAACTTAGACAGTCTCGAATATTTTAGGGCATGGCAGAGGCCTTGACGAAAACATAAGATTATATTCTGACATGACAGTAAATTTTAGGCAACCTTTTTCTCAGAATCTTTGCTTTCATTGATTATATCGAAACTTCAAGGGAAAAAAACTGCATCAGAAAATCTCAGAAATCGAAAAGCGTAGATTTTACCGATTTTTACGAAAAGTTAGGCGAGCATATTTTTTTTTTATTCCGCCGATGTCCCGAAAATTGTAGCCCAAAATATCTGTACTCGCAAATGTAACGGAAAATGTCGAAAATTTTAGTCTACGTTTTCCAATTAAAGAAAAGTATAGACAACACTTTTCATCCGAACAGATATTTAGCCGAAAGTGGCCGATGGGTGCCCTTGAGATTCCAGTGTCGATCACACAACGTGACGGGATTGTTTCGGCTAGATGCCCAGGCACTGTCTTGTTACATGAGCTGCAACTAACGACGCAATCATGACTCCAAGAACAGGAGGAAGGCAATTATTTCCTGCGCTTTCTTCCTCCTCCTCTTCTTCGTCTTGACCATCATTGCACAGGTTTGTCTTACAGCATTCTGCGGTACAGGGGCCATAGCGACGACACCACTCCATCGCTCCATCACATTTATATCCAGGATAACACGTCCTGGCAACGGTATGGTTACCAGGGTACGAAACCTGCATCAAATGGTGTTGATGTTAATTCAGTAAGAATATTGAGAACTGGGGAGCACTCTTGCGCATGACGTGTTAGAGATATGTAGACTGTAGCAGGTCCGAGCTTGAGCCCAATAGTCCAGTTTCGTATTCGAAAATTACCGCTGAATGCAATGACTACAGACGCATGTACGCAGGGTTAGCCTCATTCTGAAGTTAAACATTCTTAAATACCAACGAGAAGGTGCAAACCGGAAATGTTTAACTTCAGAATGAGGCTAACCCTGCGTACATGCGTCAGTAGTTGTTGCATTCAGGGGTAATTAGTTTGAAATACGAAACGGACTATTTCGCATTCGAAATCAGGACATTTAAAAGCAAACAAGATGTGGATATTTGGGTATTGTTATGTATTATATTGCGCACTTGAGAAAAGCCGACAGCATCTGCTGAACCTAATTCATCTGCTACAACGACTAAAACTTAGAACTAAAAACAGGAGCCTATTACCATTATCCGTGAATCTGCGTTGTTCAGTTTGAGCTATTTTTAGCAATGTGTTTCCCGGGAATTGCCTTCTAACTCCGCTACGGTCCGTACACGCTTTCCGCCATTATCGAGATTGGGAATGATTTGTGCCCGGGGGGTGTTCTTTAAGGTAAAAAGGGTAGGGGTGACCGTTGGAAAACCTCGAAAAATACCCTAAAAATACCAAACCGTGAAAAAGTTCTCACCCTAAAATTGAATGTACTTCATGGTCTAAAAATCGCCGATTTCAAACCCTAAAATTACGACGTTCACCCCTACCAGCCGAATATAGGAAGAACCCCCCCCCCCCCCCCCCCCCAATGTGCACGAGAACTCTTGTGAGATTTGGTCTAAATATAGCTCAATCCGGTCTTATGCTGAAATGATGCCCAAATGATTCACATGCATGACGCACTCCTGTCGTACTTAACGCACAAGTGTGACATGCATCACGTTAAAAACTGGCTATTATTAAGTATTATACTATATACACACAAATTGTATATGGGCTATCGGGCTATGTAATTGGCCGCGATCAATCAATCAACCCGGCAATCAACCAATCAACGAACGAACAATTGCGTAGCGCTGATATTATATATGTTGGTGCTAAGTGCCTTATAAAAATGACCAAAGGCGTTTTAAGACTACTGTCTCTTCATCAGTGTCACATCCCGTCCTTGTGATGGGGTTCCTTATGATCACTGAAAAAAAGTGTCGAGCGATCTAGCGATCATAAATTATAGGGTATTAACCTCTCTCCAGAGATCATAGTGATCACTGGGATAGAGCTATGGTCTATATAGAGTGGTTTTCAGTTGAGTGTATTAAAACAAAACGCAAATTACCCACAGCCAGTCAATCATAGGAGCGAGTAATCACAAGTAACTCATAAATGGCTTCCCTGTGAGCCAATGAAAAACCAAAGCAAAACCAAAAGCAATTTGCGTTTGGTTTTACTTTGAATTCTGATTGGTTGGTTTACTTTCTCAGCCAATAGGAGAGGGCTTAGTAAACGCAAAACCAAAACACTTCCGACACTCAATTGAAATCCGCTCTATCTCGACGATTGTAGTGATCATATGCAAATCACTCTTTTGCGATCGAAGCAATTGCAGCGATTCTGCAACGATCAAATCGCTACCAGTCAATCGCTACCAGCCAGCGGTCGAACTCACTATAATCGCTAAGCACATTTTTTCAGTGATCGCATCGATTATATGGAAACCGGTCTTTAATCGTATTATGTTCGGCATATGAAAGAAGCGGCGCCTGAAATGGACCTTATTCTCTGATAATTGACTGAACAAGGCTAATGGATGTGAAAAATCCTTTACCTCTTTACACGAGTCATATCCTATACTCTCCCATTGGCGGCACTCGATGACCTTCTCGCTTTCATTACAGTCGTCCTCGTCCATTGGTGGCCAGCAGAGTCGACATTTGATTGGCAAAGCTGCGAAATGACCAAATATAGAACAAGCGTAAGAGTCACGAGAAAGGCCTCTAATAGGGATGTTGGGAGGCCTTGTACTCGCTGTGAATATTCTACTGTCCGCGTGAACTAAAAAAGCGCATAATAATAAAAATAAAGATATCAAAGAGGGAGCCTTATCACCCGAAAGTGTTTTCCGTAACGGCCCCTAACGAAATAGTTTAATATATATATATATATATATATTTATTATGTGACAGGACTGAGCTACTTCCGGTCAAATGGCGCGCGCTGATTGGCCGTTTAGCGGGCGGAATTCTCCCGTAATGCCCACGGGCAATACGGATTTTCCCGCTGCAGTGTTTGTGTACACGAACCGGTCGAGTTAAAACTTAAAAAGTTAAAACAAAATATGCCATATAATAAACACCTTATTAACCTCGCTTGCTCGGTCTGTACAGAGAAATATCAGACCTTGGTTTTTCTGTACAGACCTCGCAAAGCCTCTGTCTGTACAGAAAAACCGCGGTCTGATATTTCTCTGTACAGACCTCACGCTCGGTTAATAAGTAGTTAATATAGAAAATTATATAGAAAATTAGGAAGAAGTCAGCCAGTGTTTCATCCCCAAGTTAATATCTTCCATGAAATTGAACTTGAGTCAAGTTACGATTCATGAAAATATATTAACTCGGGGACAAAGCAGGCTGAGGCGTGACTCCTCGCGCTCTTATCGTTTGCCTGGATAGCGTCTGGGTATTAGGAAGGGCGAGGCGCTGTCTTGTTTCCATTTCATCATGCGCTCTTTAGTTCGCGCGGACAGTAGAACATTAGTAGGGCCATAGCTTGCGCTCCCTTTAATTAGTCCTTACCCGTGACTCTTCGCGCTCTCACCATTTCTCCTGCATGGGTATAAGGCAGCCGGGTGATTTGAGAGAAATTCAATCCCAGAAATTTGCAATTCTCACGAAAATTCTAAATACACAATATATACTATGGCGAGAAAGCTATATGAAACAATTTTTACTAATCATTAATAAATTAATTATGCGTGTTATTATTTTTACTGTGCATGTAATGAACTACTAGGATTTTTAAATCCGGAAGTTATATAAATTGAGAGCACTGGTTAGTTGTCATGTCATGAAAAATTAATGTAATATAATTATGGTATATCGGACAGCTGCAGGAGTCCATTACCCGAAGCGTCCATCTCCCATACTATATCTTTTAGTTGGCGTATTACATCTTGGGCTATTCATAGAACCAGGTTTCATTGTTTTATAGACAATGTACCTTCAGTTGCTAGCCGTTCGAACACTGAGCGCATGAACGAACGGTACAGGTTATTATCTCCGCCGGTATTGTTTTTCTTTAGAACAAAGAAAAACATTTATTGGTGGACAAAAGCGTTTAGGAAACACATTTCAGTCGTGGGAAAAATGTAAAAATAGCCCAAGTGTGTATATAATAATAAAAAATATTTAATATGCATAAGTAAAGTACTTATCTATGTTACAATTGGTATGGTGATATATTAAGAAATGTAGCAATAATAGAAGTAATTGTAATTTGGTGCGCTTACATGAGAGTAGGAAACTATATGGCCAAGCTATATATAACTGTTCTTGAAGCGTTCTGTGTTTACTCTGGGCCTGGCGCTGGTTTTATTCCGTAAAGCATAAGTAGTAGGTTTAAATTTAGGGATTATAGACCTTAGCGGGTGCGAGGACTGTGCTTTTTTTTGTTGTAAATACGCATGTCGCTATTTTCCAAGATGCTATAAATTGAGAACAGCTCCGAGGTGTACTTCCGTTTATAGCACCTCTTGAGAAAGCGCTGAACTGTACTGAGGTCGGACTCTCTTGCACCATAGACCGTGAACATACTCCAACGCACATATATAGTACATATGGATGCTCTGGGTAATGGCTCCTGATAGCTGTTAATTCAGCAAAATAGATGTTCAAGGGGACTTTCGTTTTAAAGCTATCTACTTTTTTATTTGTTGGTGACTGGTGGATATCCTTATGGATCGTCACACGATGTCAAAGAGATTTCTCAAACTCATCATAATTAACTGATCAGTTCAACAACCAATCAGATCATCCCATTTTGGTCAGGTGCATGTACCTTGATACACGATGAAACTTCACATGAAGATCAGAGGATGCATCTTGATCTCCATTCAAATATCAGATGAATATTGATGTCCAATGAAACGCCAGATCAAGGCTGCTCCGATTAGTTCAAAAACTGATCAAGACACTTGCATTTTAATTGTATGCAATAAAATACCAGGCAAACAATACTTTCTAATAATTTGTAAATGCAGTTATTATTTTCGCTTGAGAAGTCATAACAAAATCTCGAGCTTCGTGTTTCACCAGGGGATCCAAACACGTCGAAACAATGACGCACCGTCGTCTGAAGCGGCCTTGTGCTTTCATCGGTCTTTGGATCCCCCCCAGGTAGAATACTAGCTATCGTTTTTGATCTATTACTTAAAAAAAATGATGATCAAAATATGGGTGTCGGTAAATAAAATAAAGAGTTTACTAGAGTCAGCTAAGTATGGAAAACTGAAAACACGATTGCACGCTTCCTAGCACAGCTACATTCCTCAAATTTCGATCAGTAAATCTTTTACCTGGTACCTTAAGTTTCTATCTGAAGAATATTTCAGAAATTCAATTTTACGGATTTTATTTGGAATCGTATTCCCATACAAATACTGTATTTCGCGCCATGTTTGCACCCCTGTCAAAATGTCGGAATTTACCGCGCGCGAACTGGTTTATTCAGCGGAAGTGACAACACAACGCCATGGAGGCATATTTGTACTAAAAACTTCGTCCCGTACACAAAAAGAAAATTATAATTATCCTTGCGAGGTTCGCGCGAAATAACCTGCATAAAAAGTAGCTACGCAGGTTGTCGTGTGGCGCGCATGACATCACTCAGTCGCTGAATAAAGGAACGGCTTCCAGTAATGGCGGACATGATGTTACCGGTAAACTGTCCAAAAAGTTTGCGTTTTAACTTACTCATTTGGGAATATTTATTTACTAATTTGGATATTTTAAGCACTGATTGACCGATTGACACTAAAAGAAGTGGCAAAACGAAATGGTATATTTTGGTCGTTGTGGCACTTTTATGAATTCAGTGACGTCACAGGATAAAAAGTAAAATTGCACCGAAAATGTTATATCGAAACGTCTAACGGAAATGAGACTACCAGAAATAACAAATGTATTCCCCGTTTTCACAGTTCTCGCTTGCGTTTATGAAACGGTTCACTGGTAATATTAGATACGTCATTGTAAATACATCTTTCTGACATCTTTCTTCAAGATGTTTCGATATCAATCTATCTTCTCATGCGTTTTCTAGTGGCACTACGACAAAATTTAGCAAGAGCATATATGTTGGTACTTATTAAAGTGCTAATAGAAGTTTTGTATAGTTCGTTATCAAACTCATGCATATGTACATTAAACATAATACGCATGATTTAAGATCTTCCGGCTTGGCGCGCTTAATTTGTTGTGTAACACAAGGAGTAAAACGTACTGAATGTTCTCAAAGTGCAATGATGATGAAAGAAGAACTAAAATAGAAAAAAATTCTAAAAGTAATTAGCGAATGGTATAATGAATGTCATCGGATCACTATAGTGAGACCGGTTGCAAGTAATTTTTAATATATTTAACGGCAGACGGTTTCGTACTTCATTTAGAATAATAAATTAATGCTTCTTTGTAAATGCTAAATACATGTAGATTGAAGTGGATTGACAACATATAAGTATAAAGCCGCATATTTAGGACATCAACTCATAAGCCCGACATATTTTGGTACGGTTTCACCACGTGGTTATAAACGAGCAGTTGAATGGGTATAGAATGGTCTCGTCAAAATTCAAGCAAGTCTCGAAATCTCGGCGGATAAAAAAAGAGTCTCGGATTTTGAAATAAGGGTCTTGGCGTCTCGGCGAGTCTCGAATTTGACCATTCTATACCGGCCCTAGTTAAGATGAATGCAGTTTTTCCCTCACCTGGTGGTAGAAGTGATGCGACACATAAACTCATGAATAAAATGTATTTCATACTCCAGCTTGGATGAAGTCGACTTCCTTGCCTGAAAAAGTGTTTTCCAAGTCATACAGATATAACCTGGGGTCTATTCTTCTTAAATGAGTGACCACGAGGTTTGCGGGAAGCTAAAAGAGCTTCAAACAGTATGACAACCATTCGGTTGTTTGATTTACAAAGCACGCTAATACCTACCGGTTCAAGTTTGTAAAAACAGACATATAGCTGACCAATTGAATTTTGCTTCAATGATTTCTTTTGATAGCGGGGTGTAAGGAAATGAAAAGAGCAAATAGTTTTATGTTAATATGAAATCCCTTTGTAACTTATAGAGCTCCGTTCATCAAAAGAACTGGTTATCTGGTCTTAAAATTTGCCGACATAGCTAGCACGGAGCAGTTTCAAGTATCTCGTTTTAAAATACGTGCACGCGTTTCCGATATAAACTTAGAATTGGAATAAGAGCCTGTTCAGCGCTAGCGTAAAGATACCAATCAGACAAGAGCCGAGAGACTATTTTGCATATTACAATTCTGCTGGGCCTAGCAGTAAGGCTTGACATTAAGGACTTTGTGAAAATCAATAAAAGGCGAATAAAAGAAACAATATAATCAACAGGTTTGTCGAGAAAACACTTTTTCACCTTCAGTCGTCATAGCTAACCGTCGCCATCCGTATTTCTTGAAGTCTCTAATGGTATATGCTAACCGCCGTTACAAATCCACCGTTTAACTTCCCCGTCAATGCAGACCTACACTTGTTTTAACGGACTAGTCAGCCATTGTTTAAAACATAAAATCATTATTCAAATTTATTGATAACTGAGGGATTGATTTTATCTTGAAGATTGCAATTTCAAGATAGAAGTTCGAATTGCTTCAATTAACCTAGGAATAATCTACGAGAAAATAAATTCAGCTAAACTCTACTGCTTCATATAAGCTTTATTAACACGAGACTAACAGCAAGATACGAACACCTGAAACCGTCACAATTTATACACTACTGTGAGACCCATTTCAAACGTCGTCCTTCTCTAGAGCCGAACCTAATTGCATCAAAAGAAGCCGGCTAATTATATTTTGTTTCAATTGGCTTTGATCACGCGATACCATGGATGCAAGAGGTTATTTTTACCGCGACAGTTGAGCGCCGATGTCGCGAGCGGCGACAAAATAACCGGCCAAATACCTAGGTTATTTTTTCGCTGCTCGCGACGTCGTCGCTCGAATGGGCGGAAAAAATAACCTTTAAGGCTGGTTCACACTTGCGACATAAGCATAAGCCATAAGAACATACGCAAGGGCATATTGTACTTTAAGGTTCGATGAATGCTTTGTTATACTCAAACATAAAGGGGTTAACTAACCATGAAGTACAAGCTGCGCTTGCGTATGTTCTTATCAGTTATGCTTATGTCGCAAGTGTGAACCAGCCTTTAGCGCGCACCCGACTTAGTTCTTAATTCTTGAATATTCTTTGAAAAAAATTAGAGAGCTAGAAATGATTTTAGTATATTTTTCTTCTCAGTTGCAATAGTCGTACAGTATAATAAAACGTCATGTCACAGCTTCCATAGCTATATAATGTAATATATTTAAATAAATACACTGCTATGTCATATAATACAGTCACCATAGCAACCACATGAGGAGACAATATCCACAGGTGAGTGGCAATACAAGCATCATTACTATTACTGTAGCTCTTCCAGAGGGTCCACCATTACAGTTGTTAGCTGTGCAACAGTAGTTATTGCAATGTCCTGACTTCTTACATGCTTGTGTGACTGCATCACAATCCGCTTTAAGGATACAACTCTTTTTCACGGCATCCCCCATTACTGTTTTCATGCAAGTGCCAAATCGGCACTCCGTAGGGTCCTCCCCACAGTTTCCATGCGTCTTGGCGCACACGTAGCAGTTATTGGAGAAAGCTGGAAGAAAAGCATGTTTTAAGAGAGATTTTATGGACTCCAGAATACTCTAGCTCGTGGCCAAATTCACTATTACACCACATGACTGTTTTTATCAAGCGAAAAATCAAGCCGGAGTCTTGGGGTGCTTAAGCATGTACGTGAAAAATCCGAGTATTCGATCCGGTTGTGAAAATTGGGGGATAAAATGAATTCCGGGACATTTTCATTCTGGAGGGGAGGGAATGATGACGTCTGGGACATTTCATTTATGACTTCTCTCAATCTCTCTTCTGGGACTTGGGAATCAACTGCCTCCCTCCTTACGTCACTGAACAAATGGCTCATTGGTAAACTGGAAAATACATTCACTTTCCGGGAAACCTTTCGGAAATTGTGGAATACCTCCAGAGGTACACCTCTTTTCCCGGTTGCCGGAATGACCGACAGGATTTTCTTTACCATTTACACTACTTGCACGCTTCTTCCGCTTCCATTCTCTTTTGAGTACAACCGCGGGGTTTCCGCGAGATTATCTGCTGGAATTGTAAATGCAAGCACCGACTCTTCCAGTTGGTTTGCTAGTTTGAAAATTTCCGTACTATTATACAACATTATTCCCAATTGGTTTCTTTGCTACAAATGGTGAACACCCTTGAACGTAATAATCCATGAAATCAGTATATTATCTCCAGCGCGATTCAGTGGTAAAATCACGTCACGTGACACAGTAACTGCGTTCTGTATTACGGCAGTCATCAATGAATAACTTACACGTGCTCGCCAAGGTTAGCGGTAAAATAACATATTATATTTACAGGATTATTAGGACAATAACCTATTTTGTGGCTTTGAAATAATACACATGAACTGATACTTGTCCTTGCAATTAGAAAAGACTGCAATTGGACATCGTGTGCTTCTTGAACCCATTGCCAGAAAAGTCGAATCAACGTGCGCAAGACCGAAAACAGTGCATGAATAAAAAGACGTTAGTACATTACACGGAAAGTTGTGTAATACGGCTGGATACGTTTACGAGTCAGTGTTTTATGTGTTCGAGCCTGCAAGGCGAGAAAAAAAAATTGACGAGTAAAAATTCCCAGTCATATTACACAACTTTTCATGTAACAAATTGTTTATTGTACGACAGTTAACATACACGAAAAAGGTTATTTTCGCTTACCTTACAGCTCTATTTAAAGAAATTATCTTGAGAGCAAAAACAATCAGCCTTTTTTGTAACGAAATGTCGGCGGGCACGCGCTGAAATATCTATTTTCTCTCGCTAAAAGCTGATTGGCTATTACTCAAACAGCCCCATTTTGATTAGCTCACGTGCATACAAAACCTTTTAAGTGTTGAATAAACCTATGCAAACCTGTTCGGGACCCGTGTAAAACAAATACAATAACCTATTTGTTGCGTCGAAATATGCCCTGATATTTCGTCCGCGGACATTATTTGATCTGAGAAGAAACAGTTCCCGAGAGCGAAACTCGAGGGAAACTGTGAGCTTCGAGGATCAGATAATGTCCAACGACAAATATCAGGGCATATTTCGATGCCACAATAACTTCTTTTTAACCGAGATCGAGGTCTTTACGGGAAGGTATCAGACGGAGGTCTCCGTACATCAAAGACCGAGGTTTGATATTTCCGGTAAAGACCGAGCCGACGAGGTCAATGAGATGTTTATTGACCGGTAACAAAACCGAGTTTATCAGAATTACTCTAATTCTAAAATGAAGTTGATCACATGACAGAGCCTGTTGAAATTAGCATGTACTGTGGTGGCACTTTTTTTAGTTGGAAAATAAAATTATATATATAAAGCCGGAAGTTAATATTTTACATCCCGGTTGGTGCACGCGCGCGTCTTGATTGTAGTTTTCGCGCCCTTTTGAGTTTCGTTTCACGACTCAAACCATACAATGAACACAGTCGTGGAAGGTTCTAATCTATGAAGGCTCAAATCAACGATATTTTGAAGAATTTATCTGTATTATTATAACTAAATTTTATTTCTGAAGGCAACACTGTTTATTTTTATGATTTGAGAAAGAATAGGTTTTTTTAAGAAAACATACGGGCGAAAGGACGAAAACAAATTCTCGATCAACACTCGTCATCTGTCTTGCGAACCTTAAAGTGCATATAAGCCCTAGCCATTTATCTTTGATATCGATTGTACATGAAGTGGATAGTCCAACGGTAGAATATTTCTTGATTTGGATGTTGCGTCTACGAGATATAAAGGTTTATATTTCCAATATGCTAATGAGGTGATGTCATCACCGACATCACTTATTATACAAAAGCATGCTGGTGGAGACAAATGATCTATTTTTAAATTCTAAGTCATATTTGAAGCTTATCAAAGTAATTTTACCAAAAAAAATATTCTAAATTAGAAAATAGCTTAATTCACAAGCACAAAGAAATTCAGCAAATGTCGGTGATGACATCACTTCTACCTAGGTTTAAGGAATCGTCTATTCGTCTTAGGTCAAAAAGTCAGTGTTTCATGCCGAAAGTAAACACCGAGCGTTTCAAAAATAGCTTGATTAATAGGCTAATTTTTAAATATAAATTAGTATGTCCTTAATTGTGAGCTACGTGCGTTAAATGTTTCAGATTGTTATTCTTAAATATTGTAACATCTCATATATACTTTATTAGGTGAATAAAGACATTATTATTATTATTATTATTATTATTATTATTATTAGCATATTGGAAATATAAACCTTTATATCTCATAGACGCAACACCCAAATCAAGAAATATTCCACAGTTGGGCTATCCACTTCATGTACAATCGATATCAAAGATAACTGGCTAGGGCTTATATGCACTTTAAACAATGAATTTGTACCTGGCTATCACTGGAAATCTGTAAGTGGCATCCTGAATTTGCAGCCCGCAAATCTCGCTTGGCTGTTTTCCTCAGAAGTACAGGGAAAGGGATTGCCGTGGACAACGAGGGACGAGTTATAGCTTTGTTAGTTAGTGTACAAGCTATTTTCGCTTTGCATCAAAAAATGGACATGACTTTTCGAAGCCCTTATTCCAAATCTGAGTGGATATTGACTAGCCTTGGGGAATTTTCATCAGAGAGGAATCTTTGGATATAGCCGGTATTTCAGGCTCGTAAAGTCGTATACTTCGCCGTTAACTTTGGGAATGTCCAATGAAGAACTTGGATAACAGGTGGTCGAAGTCAGCTGGAGGTAAGGTTGCAAATATTACGTTTACCTTCTTTATCGCCTCCATGCAGGAACCGACAGAAGGTTTTTATATCACTAGCTATTTTCTTCACGTAACGTTTCTGTTTATTTACGAACCTCTCGATTCCTTGCTGGCTGTTCGGATTCTCCACCGGCCTTTGCCGTTGTCATGTTGTTTGTGTTCACTATAACGGGTACTTTCTATTTCAGTAGGGTAATAAATTTCACTTTCGGAATATTCTTCCTTGCTCATTTTGCACTTTCTCTCCGTTTTCTCCAAAATTATAACATTGGCTGATAAAGAAATGCCGCGAAATTTCCTGCATAATCGATTGGCGTGACCTATACATGAAATACCGCTCTTTATTATACGACTTGGCGTTTTCGAGTGCAAATACGGGCTAAAACGAGAGCAAATATGAGACGGTATTACACGGGTCACAAACCGGTTTGCACAGGTTTATTCAACACTTAAAAGGTTTTGTAAGCGCGCGAGCCAATCGAAATGGGGCTGTTTGAGTAACAGCCAATCAGCTTTTAGCGCGCGGAAAAAACTTTTCAGTGCGCGCCCGCCCCCGACATTGGGCTGAGAGATTTCTTCTCTCGAGATTTCTTCTCTCGAGATTTCTTCTCTCGAGATTTCTTCTCTCGAGATTTCTTCTCTCGAGATTTCTTCTCTCGAGATTTCTTCTCTCAAGATGTTCTTCAAACAGAGCAGTAAGGTAAGCGAAAACAAACATGTTTTGTTCGTGTTAGCTGTCGTATAATAAACAATTTATTACACGAAGAGTTGTGTAATACGGCTGGGAATTTTTACTCGTCAATTTTATTTTTCTCGCCTTTCAGGCTCGAAAAAATTAAACTGACTCGTAAAAATACCCAGCCGTATTACACAACTTTCCGTGTAATAAGCTCTTTGTATTTCATAGAAAAACCATGAGGTACAGCCCCGTATTTCATACGGTAAAGGTGAGCTCTGATTGGCTGAAATATAGTATTTATGAAATAATTAACAATTATTCTCCGAAATCGAGGTGAAGAGGGCTTTTACTCAATTCCCAGAGATTCAAATGACAAAGGGCATGGCGGCCATGTTGGTGTACCTAACAAAAGAAGCTAACGAATAATCTAGTGTTAAAGGTACACCAGCATGGCGGCTATGACGTCACGTTAAAACCCCCTATAGTGCAGAACATTTTCTAAAAGCCACTATTCATCGTGAATGAAGAGAATAATTGTTTTTGTGTATACCAACGAGGTAACCTGAAATTAAATGGCCATAAAAATACTATTAAAAGATTGTTGAAAATATTCCCGCTTTATTGCGAAACGTGACAAAGTTCACGCACGCGCCTGTTACGACAAACTCGACTCAGGCCATTCTGTTCAAGGAAAAGGCGAATCAAAGCACACCGCGAGCTTGAAGTGCATGCTTACAGCTTTAAAAGCGCCGCCGCTAAACTTGTCAAAGTCGTTTTACCAGCATTCGACAATAAAGATCAATCAATGAAATGTTTAACTGGTTACTGTATGACACCCGAAGTTTATTTAACTTAAGATGAGAACTGAGGGAGCAAAACTGTAAACAAGACACCCGAAAGCAAGGCAGGCCACGTGCTGACAGAATTGTGTCGAAAATTCCAGTTTTCTTCAATGAAAAGTTGTTGTGGATGGTCATTCTGAGGCATTAAGTGGTATCTGGGGTTAATAGCACTTGCGATAAAAGACAGCCGAGCAATTTACGAAGTTCTGCGGTGACAGTGATGCCGAAGGCAGGCGAAGAGCTCCACTGGCTGAGTGGGTACTCGAAGACGAAAACGAAGGTGGGCCGGCGATCGTTTTCTTTCTGATAAGTACAACTTTCAAATACATTTATTCCGTTTTTCCGTTTTTATGACTCAAATATTGATTTAGAAGGTTTATTTCTGTTCTCAGAATATGTTAACACCGACAGAGAAGCCGAAATACGTTTAATATTTGCAAAAAACAAATTGACAATTCTCTTCTGAATTATTTAAGCTTAATGTAAAACAGTGTTCAAAATGTTTTCAAGTTACTTCCATTACTTTCGAATACCTTTGAGACCAAGTTTCCTGTATCTTCTGAAATAGCATTGTCCTGGATTTTTTTAAATTTTCCAGTTTGAAGCTCTAGCAAGCCATGAGTTTACGCTGACACATGAAGTGGCCGACATTATCCCATATTTCGGAGGTGAATATGGCTCATTTGTATATACTACACTAGTAAATAGCGCTTTTCGCGATTGGCTACTCAAGCATGGGATATCATTTGCTATTCACCGCCGAGCGAAGCAGCGATCACCTCGCGCGAGGTTTTGTCCATTTGACAGAAAATAAAACAGCTATTTAACGCCAACGAGCATGTGGTGTCAGCAGGTATTATTTTAAACTTGTTTAATGAAATAGCTTTTAAACATATTTAAGCCTTGGTGTTAATGGAGCACTAGATTTGTAAGCTTCGATTTGTCCAAAGGGAGGGACCATTTGAAAATTGGTGGGGGGTGGGGGTACCAGTTTTTTGGTCTATTTTTTTTCAGAACTCCTATTGCTGCAATATTTTTTTCTGTGCCAATTCGGCTTGATCGGTGTTTTTTGGGGGATTTGCGGTATCCCCGCAATCAATTTTCAAATGTTCCGTCCCTAACACAAGCGTATACAATTTCATGATCATCTACGTTGTGACAATCATCTGTGATTTATTTATATTTCTAACCAATTGCGGCAATTGAATATATTTCATCGAACCTTGTTTAAATTAGTTTTAGTGACATCAATAATTTATTATCAGTAGTATTTTCTACCCCAAATAGAAGTATTCTCTCTTCAAGATATTTCAACGTACGTTATTTAGAGAATTCAGGATCATTGAAAGTAGCCTTTTTTCGTAATGTATGGAGGTTTTAATTCGTTTGGCTGGGCCAATTAGCTCCATGCGAAGTTGACCGCCGTTAAAAGCTGATGGATTGCCTCGCATTTTATGTAGATATTTCAGTTTTTCACTACATACCTGATATAGGAGCCACAAAAACCAATAGAAAAACAATAAACGTCATCGCCAGCTTGGCCGTTACTGCTTATATTATTCCTCTCCTGCTTCTAGAATGTGTCTTGAACCTCGTGTCCAATTTCACAGGGCACCAAACGAACGACACTATCAGGAGTTTAAATTTAGTCCAATACCCTGATTCATAATCTGTATAAGTTGATAAAGCTAATTGTGGTCTGAAGTTGACGAAGCCTGCAATATGTATCATCAAAATTAATCACGAAACCGGCTTCGGGTGCAAATTAGTTTTATTTGAATCAACCGAAGTGAGGCATTGAATCGGTAATACATATAGATAGACAATCCGATTTTCCCCACACCTGTTTCAAAATAGTTGGCATTGGGATTTTTACCTTGCCGTCCGTGATTCAAAATGACTGACCTCTATACACCTATTTCAAAAGAAGTCGCAGGAGGTAAATAATCTAAAAAGAAATATAAAACTGAACGAAATTCGCTTAATCGCCGCTGGTTCTGAGAATAATTTGTTCGAGTCTAGTACAGCTACTTTTTAGATTATCTGTAAAATGTTGTGTACGTGTACTTATTTTTCAATGTCTGAATAAAATCCTGTTAATGTGTATTTATTGCAAAGGAGCAACAATTATTTTTTAGACCACACTTTAGTGGAAGAGTGCATGCAATATAAAATCTCAAAGAATGCCTTATATAGAGGTGGTGAGAAGATATGAAGTTTATCGTCTCGAGTAGAAAACATTTCACTCGTTCGCGCATTCTTTTTATTATATGGACAAATAAACTGCTCTAAGAACTCTTATCTATTCGTGACCGATGTATTGCGTGACTAGATTATGTTACCTATGTTATGCGTTGCCATGGGATTAGCACGCGCAAGGGGTCATGGGAGATCGGGAGCCCACGAGGGAGAAAACGGTTGTTGTGATCGCTCGGCGGATAAGATTAAACCGTGTGGAAAGCCTTTCTCTGGGTCCACAACTGTTGCCGTGACCAGGATGAGTATAAAGAAGGAGAAAGAGGACAGCTGGATGAAGTTTGATGATCAAAGGGAGCTTTTTGGGCCGGCATTGGAGAGCATTCCGCTCGCCGAAGACAATGCAAAGCTCCGTGAGGAAATAAACAGTCTACGGCGGAGATGTGAGGCTCTCCAGTTCAACAGAGAGAGCAGCCGGGTGCAAACATCGCACCAAATCAAGCAAGTGCAAATATTCTCGGGGAGAGACAGTAAGGTGAGCGTGAACGACTGGGTGAGAGAAGTTGACTACCTGGTTAGAGTGTGTCGGTTGGAAACCAACAACAGAGGGGCCCTCGAACTCATCGAGCGGTATGTGGCCGGGCAAGCTGCGAAAGTTTTTAGGAGTGAAGCCGGCAAGGATAAGACCTATAAGGAAGTTTTAAGACGACTACAAGTCATGTTTGGGGGCATCGAGTATCAGGGTAGGGATCCCCTTCAAGTTTTTTTATTGTCGCTCCCAGCGAGACGGACAAACCCCGGCCGAATATGCTATAGAGCTGGCAGAGCTACTGGGAATCGCGGAAAGGGAGGGCAACTTGGGATTTAAGTACCCTAACCGAGAGAAAATGCTGACGGATGTGCTAATAGCGGGTCTAAGGGATGAGAAAGTTGTCATGGAACTCTCATACGAGCAGATACAGGATGAGCTATTAAAGCTGGAATATGACACTAAGAGAAAGGGGGTGGCCAAGCAGGGGATAGATAGAGTTATGAGTCAGCCCCAGACCCCAGGAGTTGAAAAGGGGGGTCGCACAAGCTTTGAAGACCCCATAATAAAAGCGCTGAGGGAGTTTAAAACAGATCTGAAAGCAGACCAAGTGCGAGGCCCAAGTGAAGGAAATAGAGGTTATAAAAGGGAAATTGGATCACTTTGATATTCCCATCCCCCAGCAACCCACGCCTCCCAGGGGTACTTGGACACCCAAGAGAGAGAAAAGGGTATGGTTACAGATGCGGAAAGAGGGGGAATATGTCATACAATTGCTATGAGGACGTGCCAGATGGGGGGGGAGGGGTACCCCCCAGGGGGCAAGTGGAAACCAGGAAAATCAAAATACACAACGCAATGTACCGAGGAGCGAGGAAGAGAGAGAGAAGCCCCGGTCAAATTTAAACTCCCATCGCCTCTAGGGGAGGGGCAACCTACAGGCCACACCACAGGAACTCCAACCGAAATACATCAGTGTGAGATAGGCCCATTGAACGAGGCATGCATCCTAGTAAATGGGGTATTATGTCAAAGTCTTATTGACTCGGGATCTGCCGTGACAACAATAACAGAAGAGTTTGCAATGCAGCACCCTGTACTGAGTGAACAGTCACGTAGTCATAGCAATGTCATTTTCGAAGACTCGTCAGGAAATGAAATGACTTATAATGGGAAAGTGTTTCTAGATGTTGTAATACTCGGCCGACGGTGTAAGGGTATCCAAGCTTTTGTAGTACCGGCAACAGAGTACCGGAAGGGCGTTCCGTTATTAGTGGGAACAGCCGTAATCAAAGCTGTGCAGATAAGTTTCGAGAGTGAGAATGGAGGTAAATATATGGAAAGTGTGAAGGGGAAATCGCGAGCATGGCATACTGCAATGAGGCAATATAACCAGAACGTGTATGGTGACTTTTCGGGTTTTGTGGGGAGCGCCAGGTATACTGGGCACCAGTCTATAGTTATTCCCCCGAACGGTGGAGAAGTAAACGTCCCGGTCTGTGTCCCCAAAGCACCCGGAAATCGGCCATACATGGGACTGTTGGAGAGGACGCCCGCGTACAACGGTCCCGATAATCTTTTGGTTGCAAATACAGTTGTCATAATAGCAAACCAACTGGTTCGAGTGCGAGTCGCGAACCCTACAGATAAAGCCCTTCATATCAAGCGAAATACGCGGTTAGCAGATTTATATGTTACTGATGGCATTATCGAGAATAGCGAGAATAAAGGAACTGTGTGCCAAGAGGTACATGAAGCAGCTACTCAGGGTACTAATCATTTGTCTGAGTTGAATTTTAATAGGGGCTTACGTAATAATTAGGAGCAAGTAAACCAAGTAGAGAAATTATTGCAAGAACGTGCTGATGTATTTTCACGCAGTTCAGACGATTATGGTTACACCAAGACGATAGAGCACCAGATCCCGCTGGTTGACGAGACCCCATTCAAGATCCCCCATAGACGGGTGCGACCCTCGGAGCATAAGGAGTTAGTGGAAACGCTGAAAGGTATGGAAGCCAAAGGTATCATTGCACCGAGTACGAGCCATATGCATCACCCATTGTAATAGCACAAAAAAAAGATGGCACAATGCGTGTATGTATTGACTATAGAGTGCTAAACTCTAAGACAGTCAAAGACTCATTCCCTATGCCACGTGTTGATGAAGCGCTCGACGCACTCGGGGGCGCGAAATGTTTTTCAACCCTCGACTTAACCAGTGGCTACTACCAGATAGGCGTCGACCCCAAGGACCAGCACAAAACTTAATTTGTCACACCAGTAGGTCTACATAACAGCCGTCGTATGGCCATGGGCCTAGTAAATGCACCGGCGACGTTCCAAAGGCTAATGCTAACGGTTCTAGGATATCTTAACATAGAGAAGGTGCTCATATATCTTGATGATATAATCGTATTTTCTAGAACATTCGAGGAACATTTAGAGAGACTGAAGCTGGTGTTCGACCGTCTTCATAATAACGGTCTTAAACTTAAGCCCAATAAGTGTTATTTGTTTCAAGAAGAAGTACGTTACCTTGGCCATGTCGTGTCCAAAGACGGAATCGCTACAGATCCCGAGAAAGCGCGCAAAGTTAAGGAATGGAAAACACCGGAGAGTAAAGCGGAGTTACGGCAATTCCTAGGATTCACGGGATACTACAGGAGATTTGTTCGAGAGTACTCGAAGGTAGCAGCTCCCTTGCATAAGCTCGCTTCTGAAGAGGGGTCAAAGAAGAAGCGCGGTAATCGGCGACAGCCATTTAGTGAACCCTTCAAGTGGTCGGAGGAATGTGACGCAGCATTCAAGTTGTTGAAAGAGAGACTAGTTAGTGCGCCACTGCTTGGTTATCCAGATTTCTCGCTGCCGTTCGTTGTACAGACCGATGCGAGTACCAGAGGTTTGGGCGCAGTTCTGGCGCAGGTACAGGATGGTAAAGAAAGAGTGATTGCGTACGCGAGTTGCGGATTGTTAGCGGCAGGGGCACGGTATCCAGCCCACAAATTAGAGTTCCTTGCACTGAAATGATCCGTGACTGAAAAGTTTAGAGATTACCTCTACGGTAATGAATTTCAGGTACTAACTGATAACAACCCACTATGTTGTGTTATGTCAACAGCAAAGTTAGATGCATGTCGGCAGCGATGGGTGGCGGAATTATCCTCTTACAACTTCAGTATCGTTTACCGCTCAGGTAAAAGCAATGCAAACGCAGATGCATTATCGAGGATGCCCCAGGAAGACGTGAGAGAGGCGCTTGATGCGGTGCTACATTCAAGCAACAAAACGAAGGCCACCATACAAAGCCACATCCTACAGGGACACGAAACTTTACCAACAATGACCACAGCAGAACTAAGAGTGCATCAGAAAGAAGATAAGATTACGGGTGCTGTCCTAGAGTATGTTGTGTCAGGTAACAAGCCAAGCCGTCGAGGAACATGTCAGCAGACATTAAACTGTTGTTAAAACAGTGGAATCAGTTAAAGATAATCGAGGTCTTAAGAAGTATTCATGACGTGAATCTTTCGGGCATTGAAAGGACCTTAGAACTTGTGCGTGAACGATTCTATTGGCCGCGGATGTATGACACAGCCCAGGAGTTTTGTGAAGCATGCCAAAGATGCGGATTGCGAAAGCCTATTTCGACAGAGCGCGCACCATTGCAAAGTATTCACACGTCAGAGCCCTTGGAATTGGTATGTATGGATTTCCTTACGCTAGAAACGTCTAAGGGAGGAATAGAGAACGTGCTTGTTGTTACCGATCATTTCACGCGACTAGCTCAAGCCTACCCTACGAAGGATCAGAAGGCAAAGACAATTGCTAAGGTCTTTTGGAAGAGATTTATGTGCGTATATGGGATACCAAAGAGAATACATAGTGATCAAGGGAGAAATTTCGAAAGCGACCTTATGAAGGAACTTTGTGCGATTACAGGTATGGAAAAGAGTCGCACAACGCCCTATCATCCCCAGGGAAATGGCCTCACGGAACCATTTGATTCCACTTTGATGAACATGTTAGGAACCATGGACCCAAGTAAGAAGTTAGACTGGAAAGATCACCTTGAAACCATGACGCACGCGTATAACGCCACAACCCATGCCTCTACCGGATATTCTCCGTATTATTTGATGTTCGGACGACATCTTCGGCTACCCATTGAGCTAGCCTTTGGTGTGCAGAGAGAATAACCGGAGAAGGAGAGAGAATAGTGTGAACACATCTGTGAGCTGAGAGAACGACTACGATCAAGCTACGAATTGGCAAAGCAAGCGTCACTACAGGCAAAAGAACAGCAAGGAAAGCAGTACAATCGCAAAGCGAAAGGGTCAGAGTTCAATCCCGGAGACAGAGTACTCACAGTGAAGACTGGCATCAAAGGAAGGCACAAACTAGCAGATAGATGGAAGGGACCATATATAGTAGAGAAGAAAATGCATGACAGCCCAGTGTACGTAATTCGAAAGGAGGATAACCGTGACGAACTTCACACAGTGCACAGAAATATGTTACGCCAATGCATGTTTCTTTCAAGCGACCAAGATACCACTGCTGACGTTTCATCTGTAGAGACAGATCCCGGTACGCCACAGGTAATGAAAGAAACCGAAGCAAAGATCACCAGCGACTTAACTGAAGAGACGAGTAAGAGGGTCGACGATAGTAACGCGACAGTGCGGAGCGACGAGGGTTACGAAAGCCTCGTATCAGACTCAAGACTGCAGGGTGACTGTGCGCAAGTCGACAACGCCCTGTAGACATCTTTACAAGAAGAAACACTAGAAGTGTCAGATGATAGTAGTACAGAAGTAGGACACAAATTTGAGAGTAGGAATGAGGGTTCAGAAAATCCACAACAAGCAGAAACCAAGCAAACACCGGAACAGAGCGTCAGACGCCCCACTAGGAAGAAAGCGCGTCCGCAACATCTTAGGGACTATTTGTGCAGTCAATATGCTCATGGAACATCAGCCTATGAGAAGAAACTGGCTCACGGAAGAATCCTGTTCGCAAACCTCTGTAAACTGCATGGATTGACTGTGCATCCCGAAAAGACAGTGATCCGAAAATGATCATAACATTGCATGTTTTAGCGAGACACATTGATAATATATATAGAAATATTTGTTTAAGTTAGATGTCGTGGCATACATCTCCTCATCGGGGGGAGAGTGTGACCGATGTATTGCGTGACTAGATTATGTTACCTATGTTATACGTTGCCATGGGATTAGCACGCGCAAGGGGTCATGGGAGATCGGGACCCACGAGGGAGAAAACGGTTGTTGTGATCGCTTATCGTGATAGATTATCTGTAAAATGTTGTGTACGTGTACTTATTTTTCAATGTCTGAATAAAATCCTGTTAATGTATATTTATTGCAAAGGAGCTACAATTATTTTTTAGACCACACTTTAGTGGTAGAGTGCATGCAATATAAAATCTCAAAGAATGCCTTATATAGAGGTGGTGAGAATATATGAAGTTTATCGTCTCGAGTAGAAAACATTCACTCGTTCGCGCATTCTTTCTATTATATGGACAAATAAACTGCTCTAAGAACTCTTATCTATTTGTGACCGATGTATTGCGTGACTAGATTATGTTACCTATGTTATGCGTTGCCATGGGATTAGCACGCGCAAGGGGTCATGGGAGATCGGGAGCCCACGAGGGAGAAAACGGTTGTTGTGATCGCTCGGCGGATAAGATTAAACCGTGTAGAAAGCCTTTCTTTGTGTTTTGTATACTCCCTCCCCTGGGTTCACATGTTCATTTTATTTACTGTCAGTACAAACGTCTTCGTGATCTTTCTAAGCTATTCTGGGGAGTTTAATCGGGTTTTCTTGTCTCTTCGTTGCAGTCGAGAAAATCTGTAGAGAGCTTTAGATCGTAGTTGGCTTTTTGTGCTCGGAATTTTCATTGTCATGCAGTTCATTTAAGCTGTTGACATCTTCCTCTGTGATTTTCACAAACCTGCCGCCATCTTTGTAGTTCAAAAGGCGGCAAACGTGACATCATCGATATTTTCACTAGTGAGGATATGGAAAATACGCTACTCAGTTCCCGGATGTAGTTTCGTATGACTTCTGCGAATGGTTTATTTCTCATTCAAAAACTCATGAATAATTAATGAGCATTTTGGCCAATCAGATGAAGGAAATCAGTCACGTGCATACTCCTTTATACCTGCATGATAAAATCTCATTTTAAAAAGCCCGCGGAGAGATTTGAATTCTGTCCCAGGGGGAAACTGGGTTAATGATTGAGACAATGGAATTTCTATTGATGTTTCAGCTTTCTCATTGAATTGCTAATTAGGATGAACGTTTTATATAAAGAATACTAATGAACATGAAATTTTATATAAAGTTTCATCCTAATTAAGAATTCTCTGATAAAGACCCAAAGATAGCAAAAAGTACACGGAACATAAGATACCTAGAAAATACATTTTGCACTAAATTTACTAATATCAGCAGACTACAGAGAAACAAAGATAATATTTTTTAAATGAAGTTATCCAACTACCATTACTTGTTTACCGAGCCACTATTTAGTCCCAATTATTAAACAGTACGTAAAACACTATCGTCGATATAATAAAAACTATTTGTTAATAATTGGTCTTGTGCTTCTTGCATTTGTCAGAACTTTCACTAATTGTGTAACACAAAATAATTGTTTTCACTTTATTGTAGTACAGGTTAGATTTTTAATTTTAATTGTTTTTAATTTTATTGATATGTTAATGATACAAAGAGGTTATTACACGGAAAGTTGTGTAATATGGTTGGGTATTTTAACGAGTCAGTTGTATTTTTTCGAGCCTGAAAAGCAAGAAAAATAAAATTGACGAGTAAAAATTCCCAGCCGTATTACACAATTGTTTATGTAGGCTTTTGTACGCAATGACTTTGATATGTTGCCGTTGGTGTTTCGACGATTTTAGATATTAAACAGTTATAAACATTTTTAGAAGTAACCTTTTCAAGCAAAATGGCGTCATCCCCTCCATTTAATTGTAGACTGTGAATTTCAAAGTTTTGCATAACCGTGAAACTAGTGTTGGGTGTTTTTTAGTTCAGACCTCCATTTTTAGGTAAAGCGTCATATACGCTACGTAGCCAAAACATTTCTAATGGATTGAGGTTTTCAATAGTAGTTTTCAGTTTTAGACCATCATTATTAAAACTATTATTAATCCAGATAACTTGGTCGGGAATTTCTTCTATGGTTTTTTGGGTAAAATTGTTTAGGCTAGACCAAGCTGATAGGTATTCTATATAATATTTTGGTAAATCCAATGGCAGTTTAGAATAATCGAAGTTGCAGTGAAAAAGAAAAGTGCCGCCTACATTCTGTAAATAGTAATTTAACATAATTTTACAAAAAAAGAGTTTGAAGACTCCTCAAAGAACGTTTTGATGCACATGATTTTTTGAGCTTGGATAATTGAGGCGATATCAGGCATCTTGAGGCCTCCGTTCTCGATATTATTTATTAGTGCTAATCTTTTCACCTTATCTCTCCTGTACCAGAGAAAGCCGTATAACTTTATTTCTTTGATAAAATTCCTGTCGGCATGCATACAAGATAGGGAGTATAATAATAATATTTTCGGAATTGCGAACGTTTTATTGATCTGTATTTTCCCAGTAATGTAAGACCTCTCCATTTCCACCTGCTGAAAGTTTTTGACAAAAAAAATCAGTAATAGCTGTAAAATTGAATTTCTTGGATTGAGTTTCGTTATAGGTGAAGTAGATACCGACAACTTTAACTGCAGTTTTAATCTCTTTCACATTTAGTTCTTCGGCCGAGGGCTTCGTACAGCCTAGACAGAGTACTTCTGTTTTGTCTTCATCTTTAATTTTTAGTCCAGAGAAAGATCTTAAGATCTGCAGAGTGGATAATAAGTTCAAACATAGGGCAACTCGTGGATGGTTAGTGAGCTATTTTGGTATATAATAAAAATCACGTGACCAATGACGTCATCACCACTAAGTGAATCGTGGGAAAATAATACCATACCTGTCCAAGTTTGAACTGTCTGGCATTAGAAATGAAGGAGATATGGGCATGTACTTAAATCATGTAATCGATGACGTCATCGTTACGTCATCGCCACTAACTGATCCATAGAAACCCACTGCCATGTCAGTCTAGGTTTAAGCCAGCTGGCATTAGAAATGAGGGAGATTATGGGCATGTACTGAAAATCACGTGACCTAAGACGTCATCGTTACGTCATCACCACTAAGTGATTCACCACTAAGTGATTTGTGGGAACCCACTACCATGTCTGTCCAAGTTTGAACTGTCCGGCATTAGATATGAGGGAGATATGGGCATGTACTTAAAATCACATGACCGATGACGTCATCGTTACGTCATCACCACTAAGTGATTGATAGGGATTCACTACCATGTTTGTCCAGGTTTGAAGTGTCTGGCATTAGAAATGAGGGAGATATGGGCATGTACTTCAAATCACGTGACCTATGACGTCATCGTTACGTCATCACCACTAAGTGATTCACCACTAAGTGATTTGTGGGAATCCACTACCATGTCTGTCCAAGTTTGAACTGTCCGGCATTGGATATGAGGGAGATATGGGCATGTACTTAAAATCACGTGAACGATGACGTCATCATTACGTCATCACCACTAAGTGATCGATATTCAAAGCTTCAACACGGGAAAAGACATCTTCCCTATCAGAATATCGAAGAAACCTGGCAATGATCTGCCGCGGTCTATCACTCGATCTTTTGAAGGCCACGATTCGATGGACTCACTGTAGCTCTATGTCGACTACATCTTCAAACCCCAACTTGTGCTTGAGGAATCCATGTAACACTTCGCGTGTATCTTTCCGTCCGTCCGGGGATTCTGGTATCCCATGAAAACGGAGGTTTTCGCGTCTAGAATAGGTCTCCAGGTATAGATGTTGCTGCTTGATAGTCTCCAAATTATCGCCGTTTTTATTGCCTTTTATTTCCGATGCTTTAAGCGTCTTAAGCTTTCGAAGGTGTTCGACCTCTGCATTCAGCATCCCCAAGCCTCCTCCTTCGATCTCATTAACTTTTCGGTCTGTATTCTTGTGGGCGCTTTCGAGAGAAGTGAACTTTGATTGCAGATCAGCTACGTTGCTTTCCACAGCGGATAACTTCTTTCCCATAGTGTCCAATTTGCCATTTAGCATCTGAAGCTCCTGGATGACCGTATACAGCTCGAAGAGACATCACCTGCCATCTCTAATGCTTCGAGGATTTCGTCTCCCTCTTCCTCTGTTTCGTGTATATCACTCTCTTTGCTTTGAATTTTTGCCTTGTGATGCTCTTCTGTTTCAGAATCGCTACTACTCTTTCTAGACTTGCGTTTCAATTGGAAGAACTCCATTGACTGTAAAAGAGCAAGATTTTGGCATATTCCTGGATTTTTCCAAAGCGTTTGACCCTGTTGATCACGGTAATTTATTGAGAAAGTTAGAAAAATATGGTATTCGAGGATCTGCTTTAGCCTGGTTTAAGAGTTATCTCTCCAATAGAACTCAATACGTACAGATTGGAAACGTCAAACTAAAACTTTAAATAAATGTGAAATGCGGAAAACCTCGTTTCAACCCTAGGACCAGTGTTATTTCTAATTTGTATTTATGACTTAGTAAATTCTTCTAAACCTCTTTTATTCATCTAAGAACTCCTCTGATCTTGAAAATGTGATAAATGAAGAACTAAAACATGTATATGAGTACTGTGTTGCAAACAAACTTTCTATCAATTAAAAAAAAAGTACATGATTGTTACTCCCTCTCAGAAGGGGAAATAAGATTGATATCCTAACATTATTTGGAAATCCCACATTAAATACCTTGGTATTTATATTGATGAGCACCTCCGATGGCATAACCAAATTTCACATGTAAAAAATAAAGTTGCTAAAAATCTAGGAATTATTTATAAACTCAGGCACTGTCCAGTTTACATATGCTCACCAATCTTTACTATAACCTTATCTACCCCTACTTCAGTTATGGAATAATGAGCTCGGGAAGTAAATACAACACTACTTTAAAAAAATAACAACAAAACGAAATAAATGTATTAGGTATATATTCTTCGCACAAAAACTTCAGCTTGTCTTTTATGTAAACATTGAGGCGCCAACGCGAAAGCTTTTGCTCCTTTGGCTGCTGCACAAATCCACCTCCTTATTAGTTCCTTATTATAATCTGTTTTGTTGTTTACTTTACTCGTTTTATAGTCTAGTCTTTATTGTACTGTTATCCGTAAATAGTGTGAATAAATAATTATTAATGGTTAATGGTGATTAAACGTAACACAAAGTTCTTAGAATTATAGTAATTTTATCTACAACAATTATGTAAGGTATGTTAAGTTCTACCACAGTTGTCATTTCTAAGTTATAGCAGGAGTCCATTACCAGGAGCGTCCATCTGTTATGCATTCGTGAGCCAGCGTGTTCTGAGATCAGGCTATTTTTTCGAAACAGGTTAACAGTAATTTTATGCAACAATGTACTAGGCAAACAATCCTTCCTTTTCTGGATCGATTTTTTTTGTATAACTGAAGTTGTAATAATAATGACGTTTGCACGATTTTTTTCCTTCAGTTTGTTGTGCACGATTTTTTTGCTTTTCAAATTCTATGTTCGATTTTGTTGGCTTCATGCAGCTGGCGTGTTTGTGAATTATTCGCCTCGATTTGATATGATTAACAAAATACATTGAACATGACAACTGATCTCATGTTAAGCATATACATTGTGGTGATGGTTTCCAAAACGCCCGCTCTCGTTGTCCTGTAAAAAGCGACTTCAGCTGGTGTGTTTGTGAATTATTCGCCTCGATTTGATATGATTAACAAACTACATTGCCCATGACAACTGATCTCATTTTAAGCATATAAATTGTGGTGATGGTTTCCAAAACGCCCGGTCTCGTTGTCCTGTAAAAAGGGACTTCAGCTGGTGTGTTTGTGAATTATTCGCCTCGATTTGATATGATTAACAAACTACATTGCCCATGACAACTGATCTCATTTTAAGCATATAAATTGTGGTGATGGTTTCCAAAACGCCCGGTCTCGTTGTCCTGTAAAAAGGGACTTCAGCTGGTGTGTTTGTGAAATATTCGCCTCGATTTGATATGATTAACAAACTACATTGCACATGACAACTGATCTCATTTTAAGCATATACATTGTGGTGATGGTTTCCAAAACGCCCGGTCTCGTTGTCCTGTAAAAAGGGGCATGATGATGTTGAATTCTACAAGAACATGTTTCATTGGTTCTTCTTAATCTTTGCTAAGAATTCATCAATTTCCTAGAGAATTCTTCAAAGGACTTAAAGGCCCAGTACGGACCTTGAGCCTTTGCGCGCCGCGTACCTCAAATCCGCCATTTGTCGCAGTTGAAAATTCGAAGATTTACGAGACAAGAAAATAGAAGCCCGATTTGAAGCGAAACAAAACAAAATAGATTCGCTCAAAGCATCAAGGTCCGTACTGGGCCTTTAAACTTTGAAAACAAAGACCTACCCGATTGGACGATCTGCTGAACCTCGTGTATTGACATCATCATTAGAATGATTGACACTTGCAAAGGAGTCACTGTGTTAATATCTGAGCATTAATACTCCAAACCCAATATGGGAGTGTCTCTTTTTGCAAAGCTTCGAAGAAGTCCACTTACTCCGGAGGAAATAGAAAGACAACCAATTTATACGAAGAAATTCGATATGAAGTTCAATGTTGCTCTGTTACTCTTTTTTCTCGCAGTTTCTATTCCAAATGGTATGTATACTTTTCTGTAATCCTCAATGTTTTTTAATTTGGGTTGAAGTTTTCATGGTGTGATATATTTATGAACGGAAACTTGTGTCATTTTCTTGTTGAATTCCAAACTATGTACAGCACGTTATAAATTCATCCAAAATGAAGTTTCAAAAGCAAGGTTCTCAAAATCTCACTATTATGCTTATGCTGATATCGCATCGTAAAACAGTTTTTTAAAAAGCAGATTCTCCAGGCTTTCATCTTTCAAATGAGACACAATTCCAGCTTCTCGGTTTTCTAGAAGTTAGTATATTGACAAAAAAGGGTGTCGGCTACTTCTGTTCAACTCACAAGTGCTAAAGGTGCCGGCGACGAGCTTTACTTTCAAGGCAGAAGGGTTTGGTTTAAATAATAATAATAATAAAGGTTTATTCACAGCCTATCCATTCTAATGAATGGCTCTTCATCTGTGACGATAAAAATAAATACGATATAACAAAATAAGTAGATATAGATAATAATAATAAAACGTTATACTATTAACACGTTCCAAATGGGTTGAGCTATTCTAAACACAAAATGTCTGCAAGATATGACTACGTACGGGGCTCTATTGCCTAAAATAATATTTTCAGGAAGAATCCTTGTTGAAGGTTATTATTTTGCCACGTATTGTCTTATGGAAGCACAAAAACATATATTACAGTCGTGAAATTAATTGATGGGTTGATAATTCGCAAATGGAAATTATTTGTATATTTTGCACAGAGGAATTCGTTGGTTAAATGATAGACATATGTTATTCGATTAACCTACAACACAAAAAACAGCAAGTAACTTTTAAAGCATTAGAACCCTTTATTTTCCCCATCACGGTTTTAAAGTTAAGCATTTCAATGTTTTGAAGAAACTATGCTAGTACTTTGTTCGGCAAATTTACTTTGTCCAAAACAACTATTTTCTGTGCAACTTCAAAGTATATTTTTAAAGCATATGCTAACTTTATTCCTTCCTAGTGTTCAGCAAAATTCAATAACTCTTGGCCAGTTTTTTTTTTTACAATTGCCTTTATTTATACTAAAAACAGATAATTTTACAGTGCAATGGTGCAAAACTAAACAACAACAAAAGAAAAAAAAAGGAAAAAGGAAGTGCTTACCGACGAATACAAAAACACATTACAATTTACACAGTGCAAATTATCCTTCCATTACATTTTCAGCTCGTTTTAGCCAGTCATATATGGGTTGCCATTTCGTTTGGAAATTTTCATCTTTTTGTTTGTTGATGGCAGATTCTCTTCCAATGATTGCTTTTTTGCTTAAGAGTTGAACAGTTACTTCTTGTTTATGGTCAGCAAATGCTGAACTCACTGCTAGGCTATGTTTTGAGTGTGTTCAGCAAATGCTGAATTCACGGCTAAGCCATTTCTTGATTTGCTGAACTCGCTACATTTGTAAGTCCAGCAAATGCTGAACTCACGGCTAAGCTATTTCTTGATTGTGTTCAGCAATAATATAAATGCTGAACTCACGGCTAAACTATTTCTTGATTATGTTCAGCAAATGCTGAACTCTCGGCTAAGTCATTTCTTGATCAGTTATGTTCAGCAAATGCTGAACTCGCTACATTTGTAAGTTCAGCAAATGCTGAATTCACGGCTAAGCTATTTCTTGATTATGTTCAGCAAATGCTGAACTCACGGCTAAACTATTTCTTGATTATGTTCAGCAAATGCTGAACTCTCGGCTACGGCGGTCATTTCTTGATCAGTTATGTTCAGCAAATGCTGAACTCGCTACATTTGTAAGTTCAGCAAATGCTGAACTCAGGGCTAAGCTATTTCTTGATTGTGTTCAGCAAATGCTGAACTTACGGCTAAGCATTTATTCATTGTGTTTTGCAAATGCATGCTGAACTAGCAGTTATTGATCAGTCCCTAAGAACTCATAAAATACCCGGCACCGTTTGAAGATATCGTACACATGTACCTAAAATTAAATGAACTGCGACCGCAGTCCACATTCCCAAAGTCGATGAATTCTAATCAGTGTAAGCCATGAAACGACCTTCACTGGCGGACCCGGTGTCCCAGGAAATTTGCACGGCCCTGTAAATTTGCACTCCCGGTGCAAACCGAACTCCTACCTGAAGCTTGGCTGATTGAAAGCGAAAATTGATTATTATTATCCAAAAACGTTTCCACAAAATAACGAGTAAGCTAATCAACGGCTAAACAATCACTTAAATCGTTTTTTTGTGTGCAAAATTTGTAGGAATTTGTCAGCCGACTCGCAAACATTAAATTGGCTGAACCCAGTTACATTAAATTTAATGTTATGGGTTGAACCCACATCGAATGATAATCTAAGCAATCTCACGTATGAAGATTATAGTCATAAAAATAGATTTAATTTCGTTCACGATCTCCTTATCCCTTCCCAGGATCCTAACCCCTTTCAGCATTATCTAATTAATATATCTTACTTTTATATCTTACCTTTCGATTCCCCGACGCGAGAGACCAGAACTTTACCAATGAGCCACAGAAACTTGCGGTGGAACGACTCTCACTTAAAAATATTAATCAGTAAACAAGTTCTCAGGTAAATGACGAGTTCTCGCCCACCTAAAGCTAGGGTTCACAGGTAAACAACGTGTTGTGACTGTAATGCGAGCACATATTTGTGAGATTGCTTAGATTATAATTTGGCCAGGGTTCAACTTACAACATTAAATTTAATATGATGGGTTTAACCCATTTAATGTTTGCGAGTCAGGTGAATTTGTATCCCCGATACAGGAAATTTTCGCCGGGGAGTGAAAATTTCCTAGGGGTGCAAATTTCCTGTGACACCGGTGGCACTGTGATTCTATGACCTACGTGGAGTGAACGGCTATTCTATAGTTTAGCCCTTAGGTAGGGCTTAACTATTTCTTGATTATGTTCAGCACTTTCTGATAGAACCTTAACTAAGTTAAACAAATGCTGAACTTACAAACTAAGCTATTTATGTTCGGCAATTGCAAGACCCAATCTACACATACAGCTTGATTTTGTTTTTCCATCTTCTCTGCTCTATAGCAACAATTTTCTGAAAAGAGAAAATAGGTATTTAAGACTGAAACGCGTTCCAAATACAAATTTAGACAATAATTGCCGTTTCCCCCCCAAATTTCAATAACAAACGTGGAACAAATTCCTTATTTTTATCCAATTCTTGACAGCAAACAAAACTGTGGGTAAAATATAATAATAAATACCAGTTTTATTATGAAACTACAAAAAAAGTATTGTTCCATAAAAAATATTTTTTTGGGAATGGAAAGGAAAAGCAATGAACAGCTGTTATTTGCCTCTACCGTGTAAATTTTAATGAAATTGTGTGGTAAAATATTCAACATATTATATTTTGCAATGAAGGAATAATGATCATACATTTACGAGACTTTGACTCCAATTAAAGTCTTTTATTCTCTTGTTGAAGCAGACATTCTAAACTGCTACATGCAAACGTAAAACTGCAAGCAGTCACAAGGCCAAATGTAGAAACTGCAGTAGAAATTTCTACTGCAAACACAAGACCAAATGTAAAACTGCAGCAGAAATTTCTGCCGCAACCACAAGACCAAATTAATGTAAAACTGCTGTAACCACAAGACCAAATGTAAAACTGCAGCAGAAATTTATGCAGCAACGTTCCACAAGACCAAATGTAAAACTGCAGCAGAAATTTCTGCCGCAACCACAACTGAGCCGAAATGTAAAACTGCAGCAGAAATTTCTGCTGCAACCAGAAGACCAAATGTAAAACTGCAGCAGAAATTTCTGCTGCAACCACAAGACCAAATGTAAAACTGCAGCAGAACTTTCTGCTGCAACCATAAGGCCAAATATAAAACTGCAGCAGAACTGCATTTCGGCTCAGTTGTGGTTGCAGCAGAAACCAGTATCATATACTCAATATTTATATAGAAAATATGAACTTTAGAATATCGGAACCCATTTTGGAACGTGTTTTAAATTATACAAATATAAGTATAACTTATAAATTAAGCAATCTCACGATTATGTTCAAGTCGCATCGTCAAACAGTTCAAAAGCAGATTCTCCAGGGCACACAAAGACTTGAGAAACGTCAAAAATCCGTTTTTACTGTTCATTTACGATGCGTAGCGGTTTTTATGCTGTTCTGTTAGTTTGGAAGTTCACTTTTCAAACAGCCGCTGCTTTGAATTCAAAACCGTGAGCGCTTTAAGTGAAACCCATTATGTCCTTCACAACTCCTTTCGTTCTTTGCTAGTTCCACTTCTACAGCACACAAAAACTTGAGAAACGTCTCATTTTAACCTGAGGATTTCAAAAGTCTGTTTTACGATGCGTTAACGCTTTTGTTGTTCAGTTAGTTTGGAAGTTCACTTTTCAAACCGGTGCTTTTTTTAAAATTCAAAACATTGAGCGCTTTAAGTCTTCACACTTACTACTTCTGAGTCCAGATGACAAGTCACTACTCATTTCTTTCTATTTCTCAGTGATTGTTTAGAAGAGCACTTTTCAAACCGCCGTTGGTTTGAATTCAAAACAGTGAGCGCTTTACGTCCTTCACACGTAGTTCTGAGTTCAGATGACAAATGAACTCCCTTCGATCTTTGCTAGTTTCACTAGGTACGCAGCTTTTAGACCAAATTCCAATTCAAAATTATCCGGATCCGCTTTTATTCACAAGCCTAATGTAATGCCAAACTTCTGGATCCGGTTGTGCGAAGCAAGAGGTTTTAAAAATAAAATAAAAATATAAAAATAAAAATATGTAACGCCATAGAAAACAAGATAAAATGTGTTAAATCAATTTACTATTTTAAAAAATTCATAAAACATACATTACTAACAAATGCAGACTTGTGTGACAGCAGTGATAATATTTTTTTTGTAATTAGTTATTTTTATTACTTCTATCAAATATACCTTTTCGGCAACAAGACAGATTGACATATGTTAAAATTGTATCTGTAATTGCAATTTTATATCACTCGACGACTTTTTAAAGGGATCTATTTTTTCAAGCAGTATTGCTTTCCTTAGACTTCTCATCACTTTAATATTGTATTGTATTATTATGATAGAAGTTTGTGATGGAAATAATAAAATGAAATGAAATGAAAATGAGGTTAAATTGAGGGTACACTGAACAGATTACAGTTACAGATATAGCCTTATCCTACTTTCTTCCAGGTTTCTTGGAACAAGCGGTCCCACCTAGTACTCCCGCGCCCGGTCTCGAAAAAGGAGAGCGATAGTTAAAGTAGTTCACTACAAGCGGTTCGAGGTTTCCTCGTTTCCTCTAAAATCTGTTGAAAACGTTTTTTAAATATTAATACTATATTACCTTTACTGTTAACTCTCTTGAATATTTTTGTACAAGTTTTATGTACCAATCATCCTAAGAGTGACAGGTTAGGCTTAGCGTTGAAGTGACAACGAATAATATCATGTGACTGATAAGACCAATCAACAAACGATTTTCAAAGTGCATTTCGTAAGATTACCTCATTTGAATATGTCCATAAAACAATGGCCATTCTGCGCGATGTCACGTCTAGGAATTCATTATTTTTGTATACCTCATAACTCTGGTTAGCAGAGGCTTTTCCACCGTTTCTCGGTTGCTTATACTCTTTCTACCTCTCCTTCTTGGTTTCCAGCGTTTCTACTTTTTCTCGGTCTCCAGCGTTTCTACCGTAGCTAGGTGTTCGTTTATTACAAGAATTAGCAAGAATTAAGCATATGCATTGTACATAAATTAGTGTTTTTGTATAAGATAGTTAATAATTTCACACCGAACTATTTGTATCAGCTACTTCCTCAAAAAAGGTAGTGAGCGTACAAGAATATCTCTGACACAAGGTGATAATTATATTTTACCAACCTGCCTAATTGAAAAATATAAGGGAATGTTCCTTCTTTCCCTCAGCCTTAAAGCTCTGGAATGATTTAGAATTAAAAACGCGTAAAACTTCCACCTTAAACTCTTTGAAATATGTTATTAAATCTGTCCACAGTATTATAGGTTATATAATTTTTCTGGTTCTATATTTTCTTCAATTATGCACACCCGACTTAGAATGGATAATTCCCATTTTAATTGCAATCTACAAGTAAAAGAAACTGTATCTCTTCTCCATCCTGTTGTTGTAGATTTCTAAATGAAACAACAATACAGTTTTTCTTCTATTGTCCCAATTATGCGGGATTATGCTGCCCAGCGAGCCAAACTTCTTAACTCTGTTGCACTTCTTCTTAATAATTGGCAAATTTGTATGGACAGATTTAAATTAAGAACTTTACTGGTTGGAGACGCAAGCTTGTCGTTTTTTTACAAAATGAACATGTTTTCAAGTCTATACAAATGAAGTAAATAGAGGATATTACACGGTGGTGAGAAGATATGAAATTTATCCTCGAGAGTTGAAAATATTTCAGTGGTGAGCGCAGTGAACGAGTGAAATGTTTTCGACTCGACTGGAAGATAAACTTCATATCTTCAAACCACCGTGTAAGTTTCTTTTAATTATATTGGCAATTAAACTGTTCTAAGAACTGTTATCTATTCATTTGACTCACTGTCAGTACAAACTTCTTCGTGATCGTTCTAAGCTTTTCTGGGAAGTTTCATCGGGTTTTCTTGTCTCTTCATTGCAGTCGAAAAAATCTTTAGAGAGTTTTAGACCGTATTTGGCTTTTTGTGCTCGGAATATTCATTGTCATGCAGCTAATTTAAGCTGTTTACACCCCTCTGTGATTTTCACAAACTTGCCGCCATCTTTGTAGTTCAAAAGACGGCAAACGTGACGTCATCAATATTTTCACTAGTGAGGATATGGAAAATACGCTACTCAGTATCCGGATGTAGTTTCGTATGAGTGGTTTATTTCTCAGTAAAACACTATCGTGCATATAATAATAAGTAATAAGTTGTATTAGTACTACTGTTCGCGGCTAAAAAGCTGAATTGACAGTGCTGATCATGAAGAAAATCACATCAAAAAATGGAATATTCCTTAATACAAAGACATTGTTATTATAGAAATAAACGCTTTACTTAATCTGTCCCTGCAACAGTATTCTGTATGATTTTGTATTTAATGTATGCAATACTATGTTTCCAGTCTTTTCTCTTTTTCGTCTTCTTCTATTTAAATTGCTTGTTAGTGTATAATTATGTAAGTTCCCTAGATGGGCTTTTGCTATTTTAGCAAAGACAGAGAATCTATATGTTAAAAAAAGACTATGCTGAATGGGTCAATTATGAAGACATTTTAGCACCTGAACTATGTTTATTGGTTAATCAAGGAGATAACAGAGTTAATAAAAGTTACGTCACCTATTTTACATATTTTCGCCTAAAGGCATAATATTTAGTCTACCTGCCAAAACGTCACTAATTCTGATTTTTACTTATCTTTGATGTCCACCACCACATATCGCCTTGAAATCTACGATCTCAGATAGTCACATGACATATCACGTGACTCCGGTAACTAGTCGATAACCATACCAATATACGTACCTCCGCAATTCACGCAAGTGTGAAAATGTTTTTGAAGAACGTAATAAAAACTGGCACATTTTGTATTATTTTTATATTTTAGCCTCGTTTCCATGAAATCCAGGCCGCATAAATCCAGACTGTTTGGTCTTTATATAGCGGCTGCGACTCGATGCGGAGATTCGATACTGGTTTAGCCGTTTTGAACTTGACGCAGAGCCAATTACTGCGAAACCCGCCATTTTTAGAATCAACTAGACTTTCGATTTCACATATTTGCTCTCAAGCTTTAATATCCACTTCTGCTGATGATGTGAAGAAATACTAATGACGACGGTTCAGCGCCCAGCTTCAACATTCATCCGGGTTGTAAATGAGTACGGCCCGGACATGAAAGGCAGAGTAAATAAAACAATGCATATACTAATTCACTTTAAATTTCACTTTACTACGTCCCTGATATTAGCCACATTCACTCAAAAGGTAAACAAAATAAAACCACATACCTAATTCCACGAGGTACATTTAGCAGCAACCATAACTCACGCTCATTTGAACTCCTGAACATCTCTGGCTCCTGTAACTCTATTAACAAAGAATTTTGTTCTTATACTATTTGTTTGGTGTCTCTTAGAGCTTTATCACTCAAGTGTTATGCATGCTCAAAGGGCTGGGGTAACTGTGGTGAAACATCCATGACCTGCCCCAAGGGAAATGACAACTGTGGAAAAGAAGTGACGGGAGATGTCACAGTGAAGGGATGCCTTACCAAGGCCCAATGCGATAATAGGAAAAAAGATTGCGTGACAACTGGATGCACTCTCCTCTGCTGTGCGACTGACGAGTGCAACGGAAGTGCCTCTATAAAGCCAAGAGCAGTAATTACCGTCGTCGGTGTATTGATCGGCATTGCCCGTTACGTCATAATGTAATCATGACAGCCATAAGAGTCGTGCATCAGTCAACGTTCAAAGTGTTAACTTTCTTTTATTTTACACTGATACAGGTAAAGAAGAACTAGACAATTAAAACAATATATGACTATTATATGGAATAAATGAATAAAATGAAGGATATTAAAATAATAACTTTACAAAACTGTGTGTAGTAGCCAAAGTAGCACATGCGCTTTCTAGTTGACCACTGGAAACTGGAATAAATATACGAGGACAGGTTCACCCTTAATTATTACTGAATAACAAAGAATCTTACCGGTATAGAGAAATAAAAACAAAAATATATATATGTATATGAAATGAACATTTATTAACAGTCACAATTGAGTGATTGAGTCGTGCTCTTGTATTACAAGAACGCAAAATAGTAATCTTATATTCAGAATGGCTTCAAATACATCGAGGAGTTACTGGTGAAAAGCAATTAAAGTGTCGCGACCAGTGTGCATTGCGCGCCGAAATCCCAGTGGCCTCCAGTAGTAGGGTCCCAAGATTCAGAAGGAACGAGACTCATTAGGCTTTATTTATTGTTGTTTAATATATGTCGGTGACTTTTGAAACTTAAAATGGCACGATGCTTCGTAGGGCAGATATTTGAAAGTATCCGGATAATAATAATAACAGATGCGTGCAATGCACACTGGTTAAGAGAGACCTGTAACATGCAAAATGTTGCATTTTCTTCTTCTTTTTCTTCTTTAAGAATCTAAATGATTCGGTCCTTATATGCCTATCATATTATGAATATTAAACAAATACAAAAGACAAGGAGCTAATTGACTATCACGTAAGTGATGAACAAATAGCTACGTGACGTAATGAAGACGCTTTCCATCTACGCGCTGCTACGTTGCAAAGCATATGTTCTCCTTCGATAATATTTCCTATCCCATCCACACATCCTAGTACACTAAACATTAGCATTCAATACCTATCAGTTATTTCCTGAGACACATAAGGGAATTGAAACATGCAACAACGGTTCCATGCCCCGAATCATTCAGCGAATAAAAAGTACCATATTTGTCTAATATTCGTCCCAGTTCTTCAAGGTCCGCCATATTATTCCACATATGGTATTTCTTTTAAATAATCCGGAGCATAGTACTTTAGCGAAGTGTGGCCGTTACACGTTTAAACTTCCTTGTGTGTTTGTGAGTATACAAATTAGATTTATACCTGAAACCGCGAACACTCAGATGTGCAGTAACTTACACAATCATATGTCTAGGACCACATTTGGTATTGATGCTGTCCACCCTCGAGTATATGTACGTAGTACGTATAGCTGCACTGGAGCTATGTAAATTCCTAGCATATGTGATTAATTTGTCTATTACATCAGGAATTTGTACTAACTCTCTTAAGATTGCTAAAGTAAATTACCATTTTTAAGGAAGGTGACGAGAGAAAGAATATACCAATTACAGTCGAACCCCTATTAAGCGGCCACCTATTAAGCGATCACCCCCTGTTAAGCGGCCAGTTATTAAAGTCCCGAATTTATTGTCAGTATTGTACTGTAAATAAAACCCCTATGAACCCCTATTAAGCGACCGCGGCCATCTTTTGGCGGTTCCGATAAGGGTTTTCCTATTGTTTTGACCCCTAGTAAGCGGCGAAGTTTGGTCTTGTTTTGAAAAATGTGAAGACAGATAAAGAGTCCGAAATACTGAAGGTGACGAATGATTAAACAATCAAACACGTTTATTATCATCTTGGCATGATTTTGTTGTTACGTAATGTACTGTATTTTAATTTTCTGGCAATAACCCTATAAACAATATACCACGCATTATGCTAATTTCTGACGAAACCCCTACTAAGCGGCCATTTGCCAGTTCCCCGAGGGTGGCCGCTTAATAGGGGTTAGACTGTATATCGATTCTCCCGTTATATTGGTCTATGATTTTGCTGCAACTACTTTTATCGATCTTGCAAAGGATTTCGATACCTATACTTGTAATGGAGCTGGCAAAGTTAGGCTTAATTCGTTGATATCATCCAAAAACGTTAACGACGTTTTGCATACTATTCTTTAAAGTCCCACGGAGTACCTCACTTCAATTTTAGAACCCTTGCTTTTTCTTATCTATACAGGGACACCCAACCAGGAAAATGTGTAAAATGATGAATCCTCTTATATTTTGGTTATTTTACTTATTTTCACTCACTATAAATCACGTTTTGTGTTTGCTGGCAGAGTGACATCTGTTCTTCAGTGCCAGCTAGCTACATGTAACTCTCTTGAACAATCTTCCAGCTGTTAAAGGTGTGTGCAAAAACTTCCAGGAGACAGATAATGTTTCCCAGCTGAGCTGGTAAACTCTTAGTTTTTTTCCCAGCTAAAAGTGATATGAAGAATTTCCCAGCTTAACGCAAGTTGAAGAATTTTCCAATCATTTAAACAATTCAGTAACGAAGAATTTCACAGCTGAAAAATCTGATTTTGCAGAAATTGCCAGCTAATGTGCCTTGCAGAACAAATATTTTGCAGAACAGTTCGTTGCGTGCCCATGTTTATTGAAATGACTTACAGCGATGCTAGTCTTAGTTCTCAATAATGATTGGTATCGAATTTGTAAAGTTAATACGAGAGCCCATCTGGGCTTTCACTCGGGCCACATGAGATTGAAGATGAAATACACTTTCATTTGAAATCTCCTTAGTAATAACCAAAGGGAAGAATTATTAGCTGAATTTAGCAGTCTTTAGGAGTGGGGAAGAATTATTAGCTGAATTTAGCAGTCTTTAGGAGTGGCCGGTAGCGCGGTGACATTCATTCTCTGCTCCCCTATATATAATTTAATATTTTTGTTTTTCTCGTAGTTGACCTTTTACTGTAAACACTTCTTATTCATGTAACACACGCTTACAATTTAGTCTGCTGTTCTGCAGATTCCGAGTACTAATAGATGAGTGTCTCAAATGTATGTTTATATTTGTCCCATATTATAAGTTGTATCCTGTCCACCTGTGATGGAGCTATCACTATATTTCTCTACTGTTGTTTCTACCCTGTGGCTCTTTATCGCAGCTCGCTGATCGCGTCCATACTGGTATTTGTTGGATTATTAAAGATTATTAACTGAAATGCCTATTGGTTACTATTTATTAGCTTTTACCCTCATTCCCAAAACTGCAGTCTGCAGTCATTATATTACAGAACTATAAAGGGAACTGTTGGAAGCCTTTAATTTCTCGAACCAAAACCGCGGCCGTGAGAGGATTTTTGTTTAAGTTTACCTTCAGAGTTGAATATTGCTTGGCTCATCATAATAATTAGAATTTCTGTCTGGCTTCGTGTTGGCGAGTGACAGTGTTGCTCACACAGTCTTGCTCTCAGGAGTTCAGATGTCTTCAGATTTCGATAGAGGAGAGAAACCCATAACTGCTCAACCACAGTATATATATATTTGCTAGTAAATCGCTATATTTCGCTACGAGATCGGTAAACCAGCCAAAAACACGGTCAAAATTATTTTAGTGTTGGCCTACAGATCACGGTGTTTGTGCTGGTGTGTATTATAACCGAGAGTAAAACGAAATGTGGCATAAAACCTACGAAACGTACCTCCAAACAAGAATAGCGTCCGATGGCGAAATCTATTAGCGCCACGAGTTAATGCATAATTTAACGCATGCGCAGAAATTTTGCTGCATGAAACAAAAAAAATAACGGCCTGCAGATTTAGACTCGTGCCTGCCACAGGCAGCCCGAGTAATAATTAACAAATAAACCTTGTCACAAGAAAGACCATATCGTAACGAATAAGAATACCAAGTTTGAACACGATTTGGTTAATAGAAACTGAATACAGTGGAACCTCGATTTAACCAATGGACTGGAGAAATGGGTTCGTTATATCGAGGGTTCGTTAAATCGAAAACCTCGTTATAACGAATTTGCAGAAAAACAACCAAAATGTTCGTTATATCGAGGTATAGTTAATAATTGTTTTGTAACGAAGTAACAAAATTAATAGAACTAATAAGAGACAAAGAGGTAAAGCGGATCTGTAGATGTCTCGATAGTGCCGGCCAGTGTCTGTACTGTATATACACGTACATCTAATGAGCTGAGAGGTTGTTCTCTTGTTACAGGGTTAAAGGATTTTCATCGCTGTTGGTCTGTTCCGCATTCATCTTTTGTCGCGTGTTGACATTTATTCGTTATATCGGGGTAGATTTTACGTTTGGGCTGCCGGATTGTGTTCGTTATAACGAGGTTCGTTATATCGAGGTTCTGTTACATACAGTGTACTTGTAATTTTGCCGGGCTGAAGAATATCGTTCGTTATACCGAGGACTTCGTTATATAGAGGTTCGTTAAATCGAGGTTCCACTGTAGCAAGCTTCAAAAATCACAAAAAGGGAGAAGTTTAATTTGTACGAATTGAATAGACGTTTATCCATCCAAACCATCAGGAGTATATTACAGAGGAGTGGTCCTCTTCCCACATTATATTGTCACACAACACTGTAGACGGTAGAGTTATTTTTAGCAAAGAGTTTCCCCGCGAGAAGAAACAAAGGCCGTCACTTTTAACCAACCAGGATGCACTGAAAAATTGTAATTCTATTCTCTTTCGCTACGCTCAGCCAAATAGAAAGTATTTCTTTTTTCTACATATGAATAATGATAACAACGTTTGGAGGGAGAGGCACAGCTGACAGCATCGTTTTTTACATTGAAGTTACAGCAGTAATTGGTGTTATAATTAACAACAGTAGCCCAGTACAATAATAGTACAATTCTGAGCTAGATTTTAGATGGTGAATTGCCGGATACGAAAAACCTGGATAAAAACTCCTCAGTTGAAGAAAAATTCGGAAACATATTCTCCAAACCAGTGCAAATTCACCTCTACCTCTGGTGTCTAATGGTTTAAAGCTTCCTATTAATATATTTTTAAAAACAATATTGCCGCACAGCTGACAGCCGCACAGCTGACAGCATCGTGTATTACAAGTTATTGCAATTGTATACGTACTCAGAGACAGTTATGTTACAGTTACTGTTACGTATACTATTAACTCAAACTATAAGAGAGCTACAATATGTCAAGAAAAAACTAAGACCGCTGCTGAAATACGACGTCAAGTGGTATGAACGTGTGAAGGAGTGGTATTTATAGAACTCCTAATTGATCGCAAAGGGATAATGCAAGCATGTATTCAACATGCAACAAAGACAAAACGATTTCTATTTTCTTTCGCTACGCTCAGCCAAATAGAAAGTATTTATATTTTCTACATATGAATAATGAAAATAACGTTTAGAGGGAGTCGCACAGCTGACCTCAAGCAACAAAGTGTGGGAAGAAATTATGAATCTAAATGTCAATATGCAAAGAGACCAAGCACTGTTGTTTAAGGTCTTCCCTACAATAGTGATCGTTTACACTCTCAGTTTTCCAAACGCCATGCTTTTTAATTAGTCGGTCAGGAAGCTCGTTGTTAACCGCTAGGGAAAGAAAAGAAAATATATAGAAAATAAGTATGTAAAAGTACCTGCACATAAGAAAGAGGCCTTGTATGCCTATATAAACTATATGAAAGCTACCAATCTTCCGGGCCACACGTGAAATTGAGTTACTATAGAGTACAGGGCCACGCAAGTGCCTCACGACATAATGCATGATAATCACACGGCCACACTACACCGATACGTTCATATCTTTTTATTTAGGAGTGACAGGCAGTCAGATTTACTGAACTGTCCTATATAGAAACAAAGAAAGGGACAGGTGAACTGAAAAAGGCCTAACTACCAAGCATTTGTGAAGCTTGAAGTCGAGAATCTAGACCATCTTAAACATAACTGTTCTTGCTGCATGTGATTCCACCTTCCATTTTTTTGGAAAAGCCTAATCTTTTACTCCTGCGTTAGCGACTGCTGAAGCGCTTCCTAATCTAAAGGAATGAGTACTAAACTGAGAAATATCAGGAACAATTTCCTTAAAAGTAGTCTTAAAATATTTTCTGATGCTAGAGTAACAAATTAGACTATTAGTGGAAGCTAACCTATGCCCAGCACGGGTTTTAAAAAACGCTCTAAATATATAATAATAGAAATCACTCAAGATGTAATAAATCGATATCAGCTAAATATTGTTTCAAAATATCAACCGGACACATATCATTAACGATGCCTTCAGAAAGGAGTACTGCATGACCCTTGGGAAATTGGTCAGTATTTCTTCTTTCCATATTAATAGACATGTATCCACTGTAACAATAAACATCGCGATACTCGAGATGAAGAACCTCCTCGATTCCGAAAAAAAACTGAATATGCTAGAATGCAGCTACAAATATTTCTCAACTGTAGCAAGTTTTTTAAATTAAAGCTCTCAACCAACTTCTGAATCGTTGTAGCTGAAATACACTCTTTCTTTTGGCTGCATCCCTAATTGCATATATATATATACAATCGGACTATAAGGAGATGGTAAACCCACTAAAACATGAACCCATTGAATATAATAAATAGCTTGATCATTGCATTATGCGAATGATTAGTGTCCAATAAATGTTGAAGGAATACAAGGCCAGATGCTGTATCTTGACTGGGAAGCCTTGTATTTAATCTCTTGACGAGGCGAAGTTCTTTCCCATCTAACAAAGGCCCGTATGTAGTCATCTGTTGTCCCTGTGGCTATTTGTGACATCACTGTTATCTTGAGTCTGGATGTTAGCTCTTGAAGAAATTGATCTTTTACATCGTCTAACTAACTAACCAAAAACGCTGTTGAAAACATCTAGAAAAACAATAAAACAACAAAACACAAGAAAGGAAGTATGAGTTAGTACTGTTATGTACAGATTTATCGTGTCAGTCCCACGAGCATATTCCTGATATGTGACGAATACCGGTGAAAAATAAACCCGTCAAAAGGTATTGTTCAGCTGTACCAATCAGATGTACCAATGAACACTTAAACCTCAAGCTAAGGTTACTAACAAAATGTAACATATCTGGAAGTAATACCTCCCAAGGTATTAACTCAAATTATACTCCACGGAGTACTACTTAATAAGAAAATATATACACCATACTGGATACTAATAAGAACTCATACCCCATATAAGGTCTCAACAAGAAAACTTCCCCTCAAAGGGTGTTAATAGAAAATCGTACCACACAGAGTACATATAACATGTCGTGCCCCATAAAGTATACTAATCAGAAATCTTACGCCACCAGGTAATGACAAACACTAATACCCCACAAGGTACTAATAAGAAATCTTACCCCACAAGGTAATAACAAACATCTGAACCCCACAAGGTAATAACAAACATCTGAATCCCACAAGGTACTACCAAAAACTCGTATCGCACAGGATACAAACAAATTCGTACCGCAAGAGGTACTGACAGAAACTCTTGCCGCATGGGATATCAATGAACATTTTGACGTACCACGTACTAAATAAAATCGTACAACCCCGAGTACTAACACACATATATAAATAACCTATCGCACAACGGTGTCCAACAGATGGAACGTAATTTTTGTTACTGATTAAAACACCGGATAACAACTAATGAATAATACTAAAAAATCAGGCTGAAATAATCATCTGAAAATCACTAGTACAATAAAACGGAGCCGAAGACAACCCGAACGGAAGGACCGTGAAACAAAAATATCTGTTGCTTCTTGATGACAGGGCCACTGAAAACTAAATACTGCTGATGCCCGTCATGAATGTCGATATGATAATATCCGGACTTCATGGCAAATTTAACCATATATCTCTGTGGGCAGGTGTACTGCAGAAAAACGCGCCAGTCCTCAAGGCGAAATTTGGCTTTATGTATCCATTTATTAACGTGTCTGAGGTAGAGGATGAGTCTAGGTTTTCCCTCCGAATTAACGGAAACAGAAAGCGGGTTAACAACGGTGGGCGGACTATTCTTTTCGACAATAAGCCCCAACTGCAGTAGTTCCCCAACTGCCCGGGACACACAATCAACGTGCGAATAGGCTGACTGAATATTTCGAAGCACAATACCAGAAGGTAGATATTCAAAATATATAACATAACCATAACTAATAGTGTCGAGAATCCACTGTGGAGCGTTAATTTCCCTCCAAAAGTTAAGGAAAGCCTTGATACGCCCTTTAACGATAGGAGTGGCATTGCCCTGTTCATATTCGTACAAATTAACCTTATATATCATAGTTGTGTAAAAGTAAGACTTATCTGTTAGTAACTCCTCAAATTCGTGTGATACACAGAGGTCGCCTGAATCCGGGTAGGATGATGTAGAAGCTGTAGAACTAGAAACGCTGGCCGGACCCTGGCTGATAAGAGGCGATTATTGCCATGAAGGACGTATTTCCAACGGGAGCGGAGAGGCTTCGCGAGAGGCGCACGGGGCAATCTTTCCACCAATGACCAAGGGCACCGCAGAACCGGCAGGCACTTCTTGCTCTGTCGCCATCTTGATAGTTGGAGCGGAATTGTCCTCCTGGTTGTGCCGACTGCCAACGGCGCTGTCTGAAACCGGCGTACGGCTGAAAAGAGCGTCGATATCTGCTTGCAGAGCCTTCACCATTTTGTTTTGAACTTCGAAGGCGGGCTCTGATCCTTAGCACTTCCTTTTCTGCAGCACGAATCTTTTTATCGTGGTTGGCGTCTAGAGCAGCGGAATTCTCTTCGTAGTGCTTAACAGTAGCCCAGCCGCCTTCGGAAGAGTCCACGATACGAATACTCCTGTTCTTCTCAGTCAATAACTTAATAGCTTCTTGAACAGAACCGAGAGCCTTCACAGAGTCGCCAGCTTCGAGTAACGCTTGAGTCTTCTCAAGGGAAGCAACAACTTCTAGATTGAATTTAAAATTACGCTCGTTTCCACGGTGTGTGAATTTGAGCTCGGAGCCGTCTTTAAGACATTTTGTAACGGCCAACGCTTCTTCAGCAGCTTGCTTGGTACAAATATAGTTAACTTCTATGTCTGAATTATGAGTTTCAAGTTTCTCGATAACGAAATCTTTAAAATCAACCAAATCCTGTTTAGTAATCGCTTCATCACCCATAGACTCCAGAGTTCTAACGATGCTGAAATGCGACGTCAAGTGGTATGAACGTGTGAAGGAGTGGTATTTATAGAACTCCTAATTGATCACAAAGGGATAATGCAAGCATGTATTCAACATGCAACAAAGAGTAAAATATTTAACACGGTTCAAACTGCTAAAAAATACTAAAGCGCAAGAGGTAATTGCATACTAGAAACTTCGCGACTATAAATAGACACATCATCTACCTGTGTGATATACTCCTGAACCATACATGTACAAACGTTTCTTATTTTGGCGACATCTGAAAGCTCTGAAACATCCAATGACACGTCCCCAGACTTGGTAAACTTACTAATTTCGATGTGCTCTTTCTTGTGATGACGTTTATTTCTTAAGTATAGATGAAAGCATCTAGCATTGAACAAGAAGTCTCATCGAAAACAATATAATTCTGACAGTAGCGCAATCAACATTTGACCCTCACGTAAAACATACCCCCGTAGAACAAGAGGGGGTGGGGATCCTCCATTGTGGTTTCGTTATGATATGTTATTATAAAAGGAATATCCAAATAAACAGTGAGCATGTACAGTGAGCTTCTCGTGAAATTTACGAAATGGCGTGGCTTTGTTTCGGTTCTCGTTGGTTAAAAGGGAACCTTGGGGTTTATTGCGTTATCAAAATAACAATATTAATTTGATAGGTTTTTAACTTTGCTAAAATTCACTTTTTAAACAAATAAATCCAATTTATAAACCATAAATTCCCATGACAATTCTGTTTGACTTTATTATTTCGTCAATCGTTACAGTACATTGTTACCCCATTTAGGCATGTGTTATTTAAATTGCATTTATTTTAGTCACCATCTATAACAAAGCCCATCCTTCGTGTTACACAGTCACGTACTCAGTACGGAAAAAAGACGGCGACTTTTACCCACAATCCGTTGCGCGCCAAAAACTTTACATCCGTTATAAAATCTCGGTATAAAGGCTTTTAATCTTTAAAACAAGCCAGTACAGATGCTGTTATCAAGACATTGTTATTTAAAAGAACAGAGGATTTCTACATGTTGTTTTGACTGTTAGGTTTGCAAAGGATTGTGGTCAAATGTATAGCCGCCATCTTTTCCCCGCATGGTGGATTGTGAATATAGTTTAACTTATAAAACAAACAAAAGCTCTTTAAGATGACGTGATGCTGCTATCAAAATCATTCCGACCAGTGCCAGCAATGACCACTTTCATAATGGCCGCCTTCTAATTTGCATAATTTGGAAGATTAATCTGTAGAGGGAAGCTAATACTTCTCCATGAAAGAGCACATTAAAACTAGTATTTGGGTTGAGTTTTAGAGCAATGTGGAGAATTGCTGTTGAGATATAGGCAGAAACACGAAAGCGAGGCTAGAAAGGCCTCCGTTGTTTTTCTCATGCAAATCTCTTTAAATCTTTACTGCTTTTTAAGCTATATCACTCAAATTTCTCATGATCACTAATATCGACATGCTCTTTCACGTGGTAATGATCATGTTTTCTGTACACGTGGATCAACTATCGAAACGGCAATACGCATTTGTGAAAGTGGTGTATGCGTAATTACTGAAAATTAATAATGGTAACATAACTAAGTGGAGTGGAATAGGAGTGATTACAAAATTGTGCAAATTGAAATCAAGAATATGATTTCAGACCAAAATTGCACGACGAGACGTTTTATTAACACTTAATTACTATATTAAATTCAGTTGTTATTTTACAACCAGCTAGAAACTAAAAAGGTCAAGCGGGCAGAGCTTTGATGAAGAGGGAAATTCATATCTAGGAGCACGACGAGTAGTTTTATTAACATTTAATTACTATATATTTTTTAAACTATAGTAAATTCAGTTGTTATTTTACAACCAGCTAGAAACTAAAAAGGTCAAGCAGGCAGAGCTTTGATGAAGAGGGAAATTCATATCTAGGATCGCGCGCTAACGATCACGCAATCTTTACTGTTATTTGTTTTGCAGTGAATTGTATTGGTTTTCTTGTGAGGCTTCTGCGTTTTGAATGGTTCATCAAAAAGATGCATGCACGTACAGACAAAAAAATGATATTCGTTATTTAGTCACTGCTGCTTTCAACCAATCAAATTGAAAACACCAGTCAGTTTCAAAATGAATCAAATAAATAGACGTCATTGACGAAGCGCGAGTTGGATATTGGTCGAGTTCTTTTTTTTTGTGTGCGCATGTACACAATAAAACGAACGAGACCAATATGCCCCCTTCCAGACCGAACAAGCTTGGTCAATGCATGTTTTATTATATTGCTTTTTTTCTGCAAAAATGGCGAAATTAACTGACTAACTAAAAACACATGTAACTAGTTTTCTAAAGAAAGGTTGTTCAGAACAACCTACGGAGAAAAAAAGCTAAATTGGACAGAATTTTCACAAGATTGAGTCAGTCGGAGCTCAACTGCCTCATTAGCAAACTCGATGAAATACGCACAAAATACAGTTTAAATATTTACTTCAGATACTATAGAAAAACAATTATAATAAAATACATGTACTAGAAACATTCAGAAAATGTACAAAGTGCTAATAATCAAGTACACAAAGTCAGAGTGGGAAGGTCAATTGTTGTTTATTCAAGTACGTTTTTTTCAAACGCCGGTGACAAAAACTACAGACACTGCAACTTTATAAGATATCATATATCACATTGAATCAGTAGAAATAAAAAAATATTAGCCGTTTTGGTTCGATTCAGTCTATGAAAAAAAATTTTCATTCAGAGTGGGATGCTGGCAAGAAAATGTGACTAAAAAGAAATACACAAGCGAGAAGCTACATAACTCTGAAGCTCTAATCTCGCACCGCTGCTAGCTAGCATCCCGTAGGCTCGAAAGTACTCTTTTGGGATTCAAAAATTGCGTTGAAAGATACCCAAACAGCCATCTGCACATCAAAGTAATATAGATTATAAGCTCTAATCCGACATTCTCTGGCTTTCAAATAGTCGAGTATGATGCCTGACGATGGGAAATAAAGATCTGAAACAATACAAAGGCACAAACCTGCTAATCGCAGTTGTCAGTTCGAGCCGAGCAATTCCAAGCCATGAACTACAAGTACTGGCTCCAAATATCCAGCAAGAGATTCCTCAGTCCCAGAATCAGTCATGGCCGAAACAGGAACACTTTTTCCAGGCAGGACAAATTATATTTTCTGTAATGCTTAATGCTTTTCGGCTGTCCAGTTCGTCTTTGAATTCGCAGCAGTTTTGTTTAAAGTGGTTTTCGTGTCGATTTTCGTAATCCAGGACGATTTTCGTTGTATGTCTAGCCCGATATGGATCAATACTTTGAGGTTTTCCTATTATTTTGCATTTTTGTCTTTTTAAAAAGCTAGTTTGGGAGCATAAAATCACACTAGTACTTTCTCTCGCCTCTTGTTCCATGCCGATTCGATTCGCAGAGCAAACACGGCCAACTTCACAAGCGAATATGATTGACATTTTACAATGTATGGAGAATTTCGCGTTTGACATTTACGAAAAGGTTTTTAAAAATCGTTTCGCGCTCGATCTTGCGCCTATTTTATAAAAGAAATTGAAAACGTTAACCGTGTTTACATAGCCTGATGCAAACACGAGGGGAAGTTTGGGAGAATTCTCAAGTCTTCGGTCTCGGGTTTACACAACAACTTGAGAATTCTCCCAAACTTCCCCTCGTGTTTGCATCAGGCTATGTAAACACGGTAAACGTTTTCTATTTCTTAAATTTACGATGGTAGAAATAAGGCAATTACGATTTAGATTGTTTTATTTCACTCTTCCGATGAATTGTTTTATTTCAGTCTAGATGAATTCAAAAATCGGCCCCACGAACGCCGAGCAGGAAATTGCTCTGGAGAAAAGGTCGAACTCTTATTATAAAGCTATGCGTGGAATGGGGTGCAGCTAGCCTGATTTTCAGACGGCACGAGGTCGTCCGTTCTCACTTCCTCCACCTCCCCGTCTGATGGACTTTGGCAGAAACCGTGTTCCTGACGTCATTTAATTTTGACCAATCAGAGCGAAGGTTTCATTTTTCGAGAACTGGTGTATGCGTGGAATGTCTAGTGGAGCCTGAACGTGAAGCCAAATGGCGGACAATACAAACGGACTTGATATGGATGTGGAGAAAACGTGCTAAACTTTCGGCATTTCTGAATTATTTCCGGAACAGAGAAAGGCAATATTACCCTTCGTTTCCAGGAAGGACTTTGGCCATCACAGCTGCATCTATAGCCAGTATAGGCGACGACCAGGTCGAGAATCGAGAGAGGAGAAATTATGTAGCCTTCAACAGCTCGCCAAAATCACGCACGAAAAGTCGTACGTTTTACAGCTTCAAACTTATGTCAATTTCTTAGAACTAACCCCAACCCTATCCAGGTTGAACTGCTCTGGTTCTTTGGGCAGCAGGAACTTTTTAAACAGGATTTTTCGTACAGTATTTCAAGCGCAAGGTCACAAGTACAACAAATCCGGTACAAGTTGTCAAAATCAAAACTGTTCAAAATTCTGGAAACATTTAGGCAAATGAAATCAAACTTTTACCATGACATATTCACTATATGTGTTCACTACTGTAGAAATGTCATGCCATTTCACGAAAGATTTAGTCTTCTTAAGGCGAAAAAGCTAAGATAGTTCAGCTGTTTGGACAGCAAAATTATCAAAAAATAAAGTGTGTTAAAAATTCTGCAAACATAATTATTTACCCAAATATCGTGAAACTATTACCATGAGAAACGCAGTATGTGTGTTCACTGCTGTCAAAATTTCATTACATTTCATGAAAGATTTGGTATTCTAAATGACAAAAATCTAGGAGACAGATTTATGGCATACAAAGCGGTCGAGGAAGATTAATAATTTTTCAAAACCCGTAAGTAGATTCACAATCATCGCGATATCGATAGCGCTTCCTATCAGATGTTTCCGGTACACGTCTGAGGACAACATGCTTCTACACGTTCTGTTTCCATAAGTTTGAAGCTGTAGAACATATTCTGCAGTGCATGAAAGTGCGTGATTCTGGCGATCTGTATAGAAGTTGTAGAAGGCCCAGTAGAAGGCCACATAATTTCTGCTCTCGATTCTCGACCTGGCCGTCCCTATAGATGCAGCTGTGATGACCAAGGTCCTTCCAGGAAACGAAGGATAATAATGCCTTTCTCTGTTCGGGAAATAATACAGAAATGTCGAAAGTTTAGCACGCTTTCTCCAAAGCCATATCAAGTCCGTTTGTATCGTCCGCCATTTTTACTTCACCTTCAGGCTCCACTAGACATTCCACGCATAACTCAGTTCTCTAAAAATGAAACCTTCGCTCTGATTGGTCGAAATGAAAACAATGGCTGGAACACGGCTTCTGCCAAAGTCCATCAGACGGGGAGGTGGAGGAAGTGAGAGCGGACGACCTTGTACCGTCTGAAAATCAGGCTAAAGTCCCGCATGGTACACGAGCAATAAACGAGAATATTAGTGCTGTAAAACCCTTCATTTCCGAATGCCATAACCTTTTCCGAAGATGTATGTTAGCAAAATTCGTACCATGTTCGGAATTGGAATAAGTTCGGGATATAAGATTCTCATGGCTAACTCGCATATTTCTGGCAGGTGGCTCAAACCTGCACATACATGTAGTGGGTCCCTATCAATCACTTAGTGGTGATGACGTAAAGTTGTCGTCATAGGTCACATGATTTTAAGTACATGCCCATATCTCCCTCATTTCTAATGCCAGCCAGCTCAAACATCGACATACATGGTATTGGGTCTCCATAAATTACCTAGTGGTGATGTCCTAACGATGACCTCATCGGTCACGTGATTTGTAGTATATGCCAAAAATAGCTGACCATCGCGAGTTACCATTCTCTCCTTCTACTCCTCAAATTAAATGTATATCTATCAGGGAACCCCAAACTATCTTGTAGAGCACATTATTTTCTCAGGTATAAAAATGGCAACAAAAATAAGTAATGTCCATTAGTGGACACCACAAATTATTGATAATAGGCCTTTTGCAACAGATGGTCACGTGACTTGTTGGCCCATAGCAACGCCCTACTGGGTTGCAAGCTAACCAGCTCTCCCTTGACAACCAACAGAGCATGACTAACCCGTGGTATCATAGCTGGACTTCGAAGCGTTTTTCTTTCCTTCTTACTAAATTGATCTCGAAATAAGTCTGATCAGAACAACAGAAAATATTTTTCTTTACTTTTGATCCGGTGTTTTGTCAAACGCTCAAACGAATTCACCTCGAATTAATGTCGGGCATTTCGTAAACATGGCTGCCGCTAAACACAACAAACTGGTGAACTCTTTCGATTGCTTGTTTTATTGCTAGTGAATAGTCCATTTTTTGTCCTGTCTTTTATTTAGTTTTCTGTGTGTCTATCATGACTAGTATCAGTATATAACATTCTGTCCAAGATATAAATCTTATCAAACCTGATATTTTTCTTTGCTTCAAAACTGGATATGTAACTTACATATTATCTTAATTATTATCTTTAAAATTTGTAGACTGCGACAACGAAATCATGTGAAAGCAACCCCTTTGAAACTTTGTTTTAGGAAGGAAAGTGAAGAATTCAGGAACAAACCTAAAACACCAAAATACACCTTGCTATCCGTAGGTTTTCCATCCTGCTCGCTCTTGGAAAGTTGATCATGTATTTTGTGGAACAGCCCCGATAATTTTCCTACTAAACCTACCAGCATCAAACACAGCCAACTCTATACCAAACAAACATCGACATCTCCCAAATGAAGCTAATATAAACGCGACATACAACTAGGTGACAGTAAATAGACGAAATTTATATATCAAGAAGGCCTGGAGCACCTCCACAAGCGACATTGAAACAGGACTTTGCCTTGAAGTAAACGAAAATAAACATGCAACGAAGTGTTATGAATCAGTCAACTAATCAGTTAGCATAAGTTACCAAAGCTTTGCTATGTTAACTATCGTGAAAACGAAAAGCACCTGCGTGTCGAGCGCTCAGTAGCTCTTCGTCGAAGCATAATTAGAAATGATTTTGTTCTGATGGAAGGGCAGAACCATCAAGACGTCACCTTTACCTTCCTTGCAATGAAAGTTAACATTAAACAACGTAGTTGCAATTGGCAAATCGCAGACCGCTACAGGCTACTTAATTTCTACAAAACATAGGCATAATTCACTTATAGTATAATACAAGCTTGCACAGATTAATGGTTCGCAATACATTTCAAGAGAGTGTTATATTACTCAGGCAAGAGAAGGCTTCGAAGAATATTTGATTAATATCGACCTTTAACGTAGCGGTTAGCGGCTTTGTTATTACTCGGGCTGCCTGTGGCAGCACCGAGTCTTAAAATGCAAGCCGTTTATTTTTTTATTTTTTTTTAGTTGGGTGTCGCAAAATTTCTGCGCATGCGTTAAAGGTCAAGTTCACCACCAATCAGATCGCACTGTGCTGGTCACGTAACACTCGCCAGGTTAATTTATTTACACAATTTAATACAGTAAATCAAAATGGTCGCCCCGCGAGGGCGAAAGCCTTCCAACAGGCTCAGGATATTTCAACTGGCGCTCTTGTTGACCATAAAAATACATGAACAACCAGGAGCCGTAATACATTCGATCAGCGCTGTCTGGACAGATCCAATGTACATTTAGAAACGTAAGCGAAATACAATATCCAAACACGTTTGGATATCAACGGGTATCGAATTATAATCAAAGGTTAGATTTCGTCAGGCGCGCTCAGATAAGAAAGTTCAAAGCTCTCAGACTAGGCGAGACAAGGAGATATCAATTTCAATGAGTCATTGTCAGAAATCTATTCCATCGTGGGCAATTATGCAATACAACCTAAATTTGGGTCAGGTCTTGTACAGCTAAGGCATGTTTTACGACAGAATAACCAGAGTCTTTCTACTGGATGGAGAGCTCTAGACGTTATACATGTCTGCTAATATGGGGAAAACTGAAACAAAAAATGAACTTTGACGGCAGAAACCCTCATTGAGCCAAGCGGAATATTTACATGATCCGCTAAGATTTGTACAAATCTTAGTTAAGCAGATGTTTTCAGCGTATGCCAACTGAAATGCTGTGCTCGTTTTCTGGTTACGGCTCAGTGGGGCAACTACACGAACAAGAAGCATGAACTGCCAGCAAAGAGAGAGGAAAAAGTACTTGAAATGCACAGCGCTAGCTGAAGTAGAGAATATATATAATATCTGAGACGTTAAATTACGTTACTGTGAAGAGGATCAAAATTCAAGTTTTGTAGCTTGAGACTGTCTTCTGCCGTGACTCGTGAGAGAAATTGGAAAAGATCTAGCTGTTTCATTCAGACACTGGCAAATTTATTGAAAGCTACGGGCTTACTTTATGAGATTATTATTCATTGTGGAATGAAAGGAAACAGGTTAGTTGAAAGCTAAGTTCGAGGTAGGCTTCGACTTTCATTCCGATTCAGTGCATATATGCACGAAGGTGGGATGCTGTCAACAACACTACCAAAAGATCCAAAACGAAAGATTCAGTTACGTAAGTACTGTAAGTAAACTCTTTTTGATTTGAATACATTTCCTCTCAGTTTGTCTGTTAATGTACATTTTTCTTCTAATTCTCGCTTTATTTAACATCTGTGATTTAGAGTTGCGTACCTCAGAATAAATTATTTGAAAGGTCAACTGAACTCTTGTGTCGATAAACGCAAATGGTTTCGTAAAACAGTCTGTGAATTTGAGAATCGGACTTAGAAGAGCTTTCTCATTACGAATTACAATGTTTTTCTTGCTATGAAATTTATGTTTCATTTCACATTTATTCATACATTTTTAGTCGGACATTTCCCCGAGTTTTTAATCTATTTTCAATCAAATTCAAAGTCTGAATATGTCATTGTATTGCATTTATACACTTGCCAGTATTCTGTTGTTCAAATCCTGCGTTATCTTAGTCATGTCATAAAAGCAATTAATAGACCAGACGTTTTTATGACGTTCTCACTGGCGAATTAAAGCACGACTTGTTACTAAGAGGATTTCAAATTAAAGTGTATTTCATCTTCAATCTCATGTGGTCCGAGTGAAAGCCCATATGGGCTCTTGTTTAATCTAAGTATAGGCTGTGTCTCCCAATTTACACAAAAGGATCCTTTATTTTGCCGTTCAACTTCACATTAAGGTTATAACGAAAACGTACGGCTTGAAATCTCGGATAAAAATACTTTTGAATGACAATAGTGGGTTATAGTATGTTAAATATGTTCTAATTTAATATTGTAAAGTTCAAAGTTTTATTAATATTATTTAAAAGGCAGAATCATAGTCAGATGCATATATTTGGAGAATTAAACATATTGCCACTACCTTTTGACAGGTATAACTCTTTGGTTATAAGGAATTAGTATATGCGAACTCGGTAACCTTGGTACTGATTTGTTTGCTTTCATGTGATATTGAGCACTTACTTCCCAAACATGGGAAAATGTGAGCCATTTTGTTGGGGTTTAGATAAAAACTCGTGTTTTGACACTGCTGAAAACTTTGAAATTCAGGACAATGCCAATTCACAAGATACGAGAAATTTGATCACAAAGTCTTTCAAAATTAAAGGAACTATGGAAATTCATTTTGAACACGGCCTTTGCATTAAATTTCAGCAGAGAATAGTCGTTTGGTGTTTACTTCGTTTACTTTATCTCTCCTGGTCTTATGCTGTATTCATGATTTTTCGTTCATCGTGCATCTATTTATCAACAAAATACGCACGCCTGTCTCTAACCCTTAAATAGTGAATAGTATAATATATTTATGCCACGAGTCACCTCGATCTCAGAGAATAATTATTGTTAAACGTCTGGAACGAGCTACATGTACCAAGCCGGACTATATGTGCAATCGCTTAGAAGAACACCGAGAGAAGAACGCAAATATCCATTCCAATTTACATGTTATGTTTATACTTAGAACATTTTCAAGCTATGCTTTTTAGTCATGATATCGAAAGATTTTATAACGTACGTACCAGTTGGAACAGCAACTGCAAGAAGAACAAGTAATACAGGAAGCTTCATCTCGAATTTCTTCGTCCTTTCTTTTTCGCTTCTTCCGTCTTATTATCTCTTAATATATTTATTGGTCCTTCTCTTCCTTTGGAAGTTAAACTTCTTCTTAATTTTGCTCTCTGAAAGTTGTATGTGGCACTCCCAGATTATGTTTGGGGTATTTGTTCTCAAACGGTAACACTTACAAGTGTCAATATTTCTAACGATGACGGCACTATACGAGTTTCAGCCAATGGTATGTCTTTGATTAGTTAAAGTTTTTCTTAATTTTGCTCTCTGAAAGTTGTATGTGGCACTCCCAGATTATGTTTGCGGTATTTGTTCTCAAACGGTAACACTCACTTACAAGTGTCAATATTTCTAACGACGACGGCACTATACGAGTTTCCAATGGTATGTCTTTGATTACTCGGTTTAAATGCTTTGAAGTGTTCACTAAACAATTCTTTTTTTAGTAAGGACTGGTGTATGGTGAACAGAATTGCGAATCATACTCAGCGTGACGAACTTCATGAGCATCTGAATCCGCGGCACCCTGCCGCGGCACCCTGCTTCAACAGTTTAATTTAGTCGGGCGTCAATTCTAAAGCTTTAAATTATTACCTTGTGGTTTGTTTATGCGTTACAGTTGACAAGCCCTTAACGAATCTGCCAAAGAGAAACTAACAAAAGAAGCAGGAATCAATCAAACTGAACCAGTTGACAAGACCTTCGTCTGTAATTAAAACGTACACTTCTGTACATTCTCTTTTGTTCGAAAAGAAATCGCGATGTAACCTTCAGCGTGAGAGTAAAAAAACTAATGTGCGTGATCTTCATTCAGTGCAATCACAGAATAAACTAATAAAGCAACGTTTGCTAAAGTTATTTAAATAATTCAAAGCATTAATACGAAGAATATATTTTCTTCCAACGCCGGCAATATAATTCGGTATCGGCGTTTCAAAATCGCAATTAGTTTTGTATCACGATTCAACAATTAAGTCGTGAATTGTTAAAAGAAAGAAGAGAATGAAGCACCAAACTTATGCTGATCGTAATTTCAATTCTCAAAAGGCGCCGAGTATATCTATGGCAACGGTTTCACGGCTTGAGTGGAAAAAACTTTCGCGACGTGTTTTGAAATCTCTTCAAAAATTGTGAAAATTGTACTTTTAGCGGGTAAGAGTGTTAGATTTCTGACGGAAACTACAATGCCAACCTTATAGGATTGAATAATTCTTATCTTGTAATTTACAGTGTTTTGAAGGTGAAATTGTAGAAATCTTGCTGTTGAACAAACGACTTTTGAACTTGACCTGGAACCCATGTAACTGCAAGGGCTCGCGCAAGAGCCAATCAGAGGCTGGTATTCTGAGACGCCAATACCATGATTGTTATATTGGCGTCTCAAAAGTAAACAAAATGATCAGTGAATCGTGATACATATATAATTAGGGGGGTTAATATATAATTAGGGGGGCGAATATATAATTAGGCCTCATTAAATGAAGTGGAATCTCATTAAATGAAGTGGTTTCTCATTATCTGTTGTCTTTCCGCATGAATAAAATGCGGCGCTCTCATGAATAAAATGGGAGTGAATAAATTATCTTTTGTCTGGGGCTCATGAATAAGTGTGGCGCTCTCGTGAATAAAATGGGGGTGAATAAATTATCTATTGTTCACAAGCATACGCGTAATTATTGTAAGATTAGCTTCGAATGTTAAAATACGTCGGTGTTTACAGAACAGTGTAATAAAATCTTGTTGCAACAAATCAACTTGTTTAGTATGTCATTGAAAATAGAAAATTATTCTCTAAAACTGAACTATAACTACCATACGAATAAAAACAAACCACCAGATAAATTAAACAAAGTTTATTCAATCTCAAAAACACCAATTTACAGTTCGGTTTCCATATAGTCGCGGAATTGATAACTTTCTTATTTCTCAGACTCGCAATATCTAAACCCCTTTGTAGCGTAAATAGTATTCTATTTACAGCGGTCTTACCTGTACTCCTTTGAGGTATGGAAGTCTGGCGGCTACTTTCAGACAGGAAAACGAAACAGTAAACAGGGAGAGACGGGTGGGATAGTCTGAAAGTAGCCAAGGGAAGCGGAATACAGGCAAGTGGCTAGTCCGAGGCACGCACGAGGCTAGTTCGAGGCATATCCCGATGATAATGTTGCTTATAGCTCCCCTTATGTCTTTTATCGAAATGGTAATATATTCATGGTGGCATGGCCACTTACGTCGCCTGGGTAAGACCGCCGAAAATAGTATAGGGTTTCATTGTTTATTAATGACATCATATTTAATTTGTAACGATCACCTCATACGATTGGGGTAGTTTTCCCGCCATTTCAGGGTTACCGCCTTTTACGGTTTGATTTTGTAACGGTCAGCTCATACGATTGGGGCGGCTTCCCGCCATTTCAGGGTTACCGCGTTTTACGGTTTGATTTTGTAACGGTCACCTTATACGATTGGGGCGGCTTCCCGCCATTTCAGGATTACCGCCGTTTAGGATTTGATTTCTGCTGAGTCATGTATGATATCATATTTAATTTGTAACGATCCCCCCATACGATTGGTGGGAATCGCGAGGCTTATTATTTCGGATCAGATTGTGACGAATTTTCTGTCACGTGTCCGGTTGTTTAAAAGAAGAAAAAGTGCGCGATTTGAAGTCACTTTGCCGTGGTCCTGGAAAGTCCACAGATTTAAAACCTTTCAAGAGTAGGTCCTAGACTTCGTGGCAGCGGTGAAAAACAAAACAAAATGGCTGATAGTGACGATTAGTTGGTACGTGTGTGCGAAGGTTACGAATTGGCGTTCGCTGGTAAGGATGATGGGGAATGGTACGATTCTGAAGAAGAAGGAGCGAACAAACAGGATGACGAAGATATAGCGCTTTTTTCGCCTTTAGCCCCCTCACCTAGCTATGAGTCCACATGCTCGCCTCTGTCAAGACAGCAAGATCCATGGATGAATAATTTGCATGTTGTGGATGGCGTGACCGAGGAGGAGGATTTGAATACAAGGCTTTTAAGGGAAAATCCTATGTCTAGTGCCGCGGTAACGATGGCCGTTTATGAAAAGGCTTTAGAAGAAGGAGGACTGGAACAAGAAGTAGAAATAGGAGTAGAAGAAGAGGGCAGGAATTCTGACTCGGATTTTGAAGAAGAATTTTTAAATTCTAAATTGATTCCGGAGAATACAAGGTCAAGCGGGGTCACCAGATAGAAAAAGAAAAGGCAGATGAAGCGGCTCGGCGTTTTCAAATAGGGGAATGCCGATCCGCCGTGGACGTTCTGATGGAGAGTATCTACACTCCTTCGCCTTGTCCACACCAGACGGGCGTGGGAGAAAAATAAATAAATAAATAAAACACCCCCCAGCGAGGAAACCGAGAACAAGAAGAAGAAGATGACGAGGGCGATATTTTTGAAGTCTTTAAAGTGGATGGCAAGCGGAGTAAATTATTTCGTACCAGTAAGAGGTTTTACAAAGCCAACATTCATATGAAACCCACGATGGATGCGGCTCAAGCTCTAAAAAAAACGCATAAAGCATTAGAAAAAAATTTCGATCATGTGAAAGAAGATGCTAGTGTGGAAGAAGAGGATCGCATTCAATAGTCTGTCAATGGGATCGGTTTAAATAATAATATCACCCTACCCTACCTGTACGCTTATGAAGTGAACGCCGAACGTATGATGGATCAAATAGCCACGGTTATGCAATCCACCAATGAATTTTTATTGGATGGTCAACTGGATGTGACTCTGAGTCATGTGAAGAACCCTAAATGTGGTGGGGAAAATGGACGATTGGCTCGGAAGCAGTTCAATGCAGCCAAACAAAGTGATATCTCCACATGGCTCGGTAAGCTGCATAAAAAACAATCTATGACTTTAAGTAGAATATATCGCTGTTGTACAAGGGAGAAGTGTGATGCAGACAGGGAACCCTTTTAAGGAGTCGGACGATCGTGAAATGATACCTCAAATCGTGGGTTTTGAAAGCGCTGTGTCGAGACGCTATGCGGATACAGGTTCCGAAGTGGTGGAGGGTTGGTGCAGAAAAGCGAGTCAATTAAACATTTATATGATACGTGAATGGGGTGTGAGACTGGTGATTTTAAGTAATGAGAACCACGATGATCCTTCTTTCATAGGTTTAGGAGTCACCGGGGTCGAGCCTGTGATGTATTTATATCATTGTCAAGGTGTATTTCACTTATTACGTATACCACAACATCTGAAACATTATGAAGATCCTTATGAATTTTGTGTATTGTGTTTTTTTTTTCGAAGCACGCACGTAAAATGGTGGGGCACCGATGTAAGGTAGACCGCGGCATCGTAAAGACTTTAGTGAGTGGTAAGAATCACAGGAGTATCCGATGTTACGCTATTCAAGAACAGGATTTTATAGAAGTGAAGAAATCGATTATACGTGTAGGGGAAGATGATGATGAACTGTGTTGTGGACGAGTCCTGCTGGTGGCTAAAGAATGGCGACGTCGTAGTAACATGGGTGGACCTGCGGGTGAGAAAAGAAAAGCCTTAGCCCTGTATCACGAAGCCGGTGTAAAACCAGGGCCTTGCGGGATTCCTGAATTGATGAAGTTTCAACAAGTCTTGGCAAAGGATAGGATTCGAATTAAAGTGTTTGATCGCGAAGTGAATGCTATTACATTTGTAGGGGTCATGAATGAAGAAGAAGAACACTTAGAAGAAGAAGTGAACGATGTTTATCTTTATTTGCGGTCAGGACATTACGATGTGATACGGTCCATGACTGGATTTTTAGCCAAGTCGTATTTCTGTAGACGGTGTAATAAGGGATATTCAGACCCTGCCAATCAGAATACCTGCTTGAATATGTGTCGTTATTGCAAAACACTGGATTGTATGGAGTCGGCAACAAAGGATTGGAGGGTGTGTGACGTATGTCATCGATCCTTTCCTAAGGCTTCCTGCTATAACCAACATTTGGTGGCCGTGCGTCGAAAACACGATACGCATAGTGTCTGCCGCAGGTACCAACGTTGTCAGCTGTGTCATAAAACGCTGGAGATGAAGTTGAAAAAGAAATACCGTAAGAATGGACGAAAGTGGAGACAATTACAAGACCACTGTTGTGGGGAGTATGAGTGTCGTTGCTGCGGATGTTTGGTCAAGGCAGACCATTTGTGCTACATACAACGGTATGTGGAAAAGGCTCCACCCCCAGGATGCCGAGATGCTCGAAGCCGTAAGAAAATATGACCGACTTGAATGAAATAGCTATTCTTGAAAATTTACCGACGCAAGGGCCTAAATACCGATTTCGTTACCTGTTTTTTGACTTTGAGACCATGCCTTTCGAAGAGCATCATGTTGTCAATTTGTTTGTCTCTATTAAAGTGTGTGAACTCTGTCAAGACGATCCTGTGGATTTCCCTTGTTCCCAGTGCGGCGTGCGTCAACGTGTGGGACACAGCATTCGAGAATTTTGAGAGTATGCATTGGTTCCTAACCATTCCGGTTACATCATGATGGCGCATAATTTCAAGGGTTATGACTCCTACTCGATTGTACAGTACCTGATCGACAACGGATGTCGTCCAACAGTAATCTATCAAGGAGCCAAGACAATCTATCTTCATTTAAAAGACTTGAACATTTATTTCAAAGACAGCGTTTGTTTTCTTCCTATCCCTTTAAGTGCCTTTGGAAAAACCTTTGATTTACCACAATCGAAGACGCTTTTTCCCATTTTCTCCACCGTACCGGTGTGGACCCGGACAGCGGTCAACCGTACCAAGAGTACGTAGGACCCTTGCCAGATTTGAAACATTATGGTATTGCCACCCTGGATAAGAAGAAAGCTGCTGAATTGACCGAGTGGCATACTCAAAAACGACGCGAAGGCTATGTATTTGACTTTCAGAAGGACATGCGCGAGTATTGCATCCAATATACGGTGGTTTTGATGCTCGGGTGTTTGTCCTTTCGAAATACATTTGTGAAAGAATTTGAAGTCGAAACTTTCACCGATTGCTGCACCATTGCATCCACCGGTTTACGTACGTACTTGAAACACTTTCTTCCAGAACGTGTTATCGGTATCATTCCATCTTTAGGCTACCGCTCTAAAACAATTACATCTCATGGAGCAAGAGTCCGAAAAGTATTATCGCAAAGCATCATCTTGGAATGGGGAGGCTGTTTTGATAGGAGCTAAGGTTGACGGTTACCATGCGGAGTCAAACGAGGTAGTTCAAGTCCATGGGTGCCTATTTCATGGGTGCGAAAAACATTATTCGCCCGACTCCTACAACCCTTTAACACGCTGCCGTATGCAAGATTTAAGAACGCGCACCGAGAAACGAACTCAGGCTTTGAGAAAGGCGGAGTTCACGGTCACCGAGATTTGGGAGCATGATGTGACCCCAAAGTTGGTACAGTTGGAAAAAAAACATTACACATTTCCCACTTGGATCACACGATTTGAGCCCTTGAAAGAAAGAGAGCCTTTATTTGGGGGTCGTGTGGAGGCATTCTGTTTGTTGTACTCCGTCAAGCCTGGAGAGAAGATTCACTACTATGATTTTATGTCACTCTATCCTTATGTGATGATGGTGAAGCATGATCATAACTACCCTCACCCTGTAGGGCACCCTCAAGTGATCACGGAGCACTTTGAAAACGACATCACAACGGCGTACTACGGTCTCAAAGTGAAAGTGTTACCCCCTATAAACCTAAAGTTGCCGGTGCTGCTGGCTAAGATCCGTGGTAAGTTGATGATTGTGTTGTGTGCGACCTGTGCGGAACAAGGACATAAGCAACGCACCCGGTATCACCACTCCTGCGAGGAGCGTGCATTGAGAGGGGTGTGGACGACTCCAGAGCTAAAGAAAGCTGTCGAGAAGGATTATCGGATTTTGGAAATGTATGAAATCTACCACTTTTCTGAAACACGACGGGACTTGTTCTCCGAATACATCCGACGTAACTTGAAAAAGAAACAAGAAGCCTCAGGATGGCCACCGGGCTTTGACACAGAAGAGCAGAAACGTCAATTTATTCAAGAGTATTTGGATCAAGAGGGAATTCAACTGGATGTGGACGTCATATTAAAGAATCCCGGATTGCGATTCATTTTCAAGCTGTTGTTGAATAGGTTGTGGGGCAAACAAGGCCAGAATCCGGACATGATGACAACAGAATACGTATCCGATCCCGCACGCTTCTTCGCCCTGATTTTTGATGAGAGCATGGTGGTGTCTAACGTGGTCCTGCTGAACGATCGGCTCGCCCAAGTACAGTACTATGCGCAAGAAGCCTTTCAACGCTGCATCACAGCCTCCTTTGTGACCTCCTTGGCACGTCTCACGCTGTACAACGTGATGGAGTTTCTGGGGGATCGACTTTTGTACGTCGATACCGACTCTGCCATTTTTGTTACGAGACCTGGGGAAGACAACCCTCCTCTCGGTAACGGGCTTGGAGATTTGTCTTCTGAATTACCAGTGGAGGATCACATTGTCCAATTTGTGTCCACAGGTCCAAAGTCGACGTCGTACGCTTACAAAACATGGCAAGGGAAAGTTGATGTCAAATGTAAAGGAATTCGCTTGAATGTCTCTTCTTCCCAACTCGTTAATTTTGAAACGATGTTGGAGTTGGTGACGGGTTCTGCGAGAAAAAGATTGTCACCAACCCTACCAAGATTCGTCGTGACACGCATCGGCGCACGCTTCACATGGTCGTCGAAGAAAAAGTATTTAAACTGGTGTACGATAAACGGGTGCTATTGGACGATCATTTGACGTTGCCTTACGGTCATCAAGATATAAGTCGCCACGGTTGTACACAACATGAATAGTAGTATCCGGTACCCTGCTTTAAGCGACATTTGTCAGAGGCTGCGGTGTACGATTGCCTGTTGTGGCGGTCGTGTGGCGGTGAACACCGATGCCTATGGAGCTAAGAAAGAGGAAGACGTCGACGGTACGCTCGACGATACCACGCCCACAGAATTAGCAACAGCCAAAGAAACCGACAAAGAATAATAATAATAAAACCTCCAAGAAAGAAAACGAGGAAGAGGAGAAGGCATTCCGTAGTGTGGCCAACGTGTTAGAAGATTTGTACTACGACCCACGCAATTCTGGAGCGTATTCTGGAGTCGAGGCTCTCACCCGGTCAGCACGGAGTTATGGGATTTTTCAATCGCAGGTGCGTCATTGGCTACGGACGCAACCCACCTACACCATGCACAAACCGGTGAGACGTCGTTTCCCCTATTTTTGCCATAGGACGTAAACCCACCAAAATGCAGACCGACCAAGGAAAATAATTTTTGAATAGTATTGTACAAGATTATTTCGACGAAGAGGGCGTTCATTTCTTTACCAGCAATTCATCCTACAAGGCCGCGGTCGTAGAACGTTTCAATAGAACCTTGAAAATGATGATGTGGCGGTACTTTTACAAACACCACACAGCCACGTGGTGGCGTGTCTTACCCTCATTGATTGACGCGTACAATCACAAATGGCATCGAACGATAGGCATGCGTCCCGTGGATGTAGATACCACCAACGATCAACAGGTGTGGCATCGAATGTACGACAAAGCTCTAAAACGTCCCTCATTGCTACAATACAAATTCAAACCTGGCAATGCGGTACGTCTCAGCAAAGTTGTGCATGTTTTCCAGAAGGGTTACAAGCCTAACTGGACTGAAGAAATCTTCACCATCCTGGCCCGTTTGCCTGGACATCCTCCAGCGTACCGTTTACAAGATACGGCCGGGCAGTTACTCCATTGTCGAATGGAAACCGACCGTGGCCGACATAGCTTTGCACAACCCTTATAGCGCAAACAGTCTGTCTACCACAAACAGCACGGGGTGGAACACTTATGAGTGGATCCTTAAAGACTACCAACGTTACAGTTGGGCCATGGTACACAAGCAGAATGTGTTCGACAATCGTCTCGCCTTACCCCAAGAAACATACCGCGACCCTGACGAATTGATCGCCTACATCCAGAAACAAATCGATATAGTCATCCCCTACAATGTAACCAAGTCCAACAACCAGTTGAAATATCAAACCGATGCCATGGACGTTGCGGGGCAATGGACTGTGGCCTACGTGCCTCCTGGAGTCTATATGTTGTGGGAGATAGGCGCCTGGTTGAATGGTTCGGGTATAATTTTAACTTTCGTATGAACCAAGTGTTACCAGCGGTCGGACAAAAAATGTGCGCTTTCACCATCAAGAAAGGACATACCATCGACATTAATTCCTTCAGCATCTTAAAACTGTTGGGGTTCAACGAAGATCTTTACGGGGCCGATCGTAATGACAACAACGTGGTGGCTCAAAGGGAAATCGAAGGCTATGTGCGTGTCTCGCGCAACATGCAACACCAGTTCTTAATACAGCAGGCGGGTAATTACATGATGTACGTCTCCGAGGAAATGCGTCGAGCCCTGGGCATGGAAACAGCCGTTTGGAGTTGGAGAAAGACGGATGACGGGTGGATGACCGACGGATCAAAACTCAACCTAGCACGTTGGTTTAAAGTGGTTTTACGTCCAGTTGGTAAATACCCCAGGTTTGTGGGATGGATACTCCCTAACAAGAACTATGAGCTCGAACAATTTGACAGTCCACCCGCGCCATATGCGATGGTGACACAAGTAGGGCGGTTAAGGTATGGAAAAACCACCATGCAGTCGGTGGCTGGGACCGCCAAGTTCAATAAGTTCTTCTACGAGTGGTACACACTCGCTTACGACGATCTGTACATCTATTGCCCTCAAGTCCAGAGTTCCCCTATCGGCAACGTTCTTGGGCCTGTCCTGGATGTCGTGCCGGCCGTGCTGTCGTACGATAAGCAAACGGCCATGGAGTTTGTTTAACCTCGTTACCATTCACTAGCCCTCAGCAGCTTCAACGCCTTCGAAATCTATATAATCGATGGAAAAGGGCGCTACGCTCAGTTCGAAGACGACGGCGATGTCAACATCAAGCTGCACTTGAGAAAGCGTTCACGTCGGCGATGATAATGATGAGACCTTTACCACGATTTCCTATCTATCGAGGGGGTGTGCCTGGCCGAAAAATGGGGGCGGGGTTTGGAGCTGTGGTGGTGCGTGGCCTAAGCCATAAGGCTAAGCAGATGTTGCCTGCGGTGGCAGGGACGTTGATGCAGAAATCCGCTGCGGTGGGAAAGTCCATGCTTCAAGGGAAAGAGATGAGCGAGGCCGTGAGGGACGGTAGCCTGGATGCGGTGCGCGATTTGAAGAGGAAAGCCATTGCCAGCCTTAGTGACGATCCTCTCAGCAAGAAAGCAAAGAAAAAGAATAAGAATTAGAAATTTACCAAGTTTAGAAAGAACAAGAAGAAGAAGAACAAAAATAATAATAATAATAAAGTGGTTACGAAAGACCACCCACCCGTGCTCCACAAAAAGAGACGGTCTAAAAATGAAACCCGAAAAATAAGCCTCCTCCTTCTCTACCTCTCGACATCTTTGACGACAGCGACGATGAGTAATGTATAAATAGCACCCACGCACAACCGTTAATCTCACGTTTGATTACACTTTCTGTACAACCCTTGGAAACGGCCCATCACCAACCAACATGCCTCAAAGAGGAGGACGTATGACCGTCGACGATGTGGAGGTTATCCAAACACCCCCTGTCCGAGTAGACGATACCACCAAGACATAATTTATCCACCTTCCTCAAGTGACGGAAATCTTTGAGGAGTATCCTGTAGAAACCTCCTACAGAAATTCGGTGTACAAAATAATCAACCCCATTAACGATTCTTGGACTCCACTGTCCTTCCACACCGATGGCTCGAACTGTTTCCGAGACCTGTCCCAAACGGAATTCCACATGTGGTTTAAAGTGGTGGCGAGCGATGGAACCCCCATGGTGAATAAAAAAGTAGCACTCGTGAACAATTTCGCCCATGCTCAAATCGCTTCCATCGACACAGGGAATTACGCTTACAAAGCGTATGCCAGAAACCTGTTAAACTTTGGTAAAGCTGAGAAAAAAAGCGGCCTCGCTCTAGAAGGATGGTACGACGACTCCCCAGGACGTATGGATGCCGTCGACCACACGCTGATCGCCACCGACCCCGGTTACAATGGGGGTTTGGTAAGACGGCAAAAACGTTGCGATGGTCAAATCATTTACGTCGTGTTTCAACCGGCCTTGGAGATATTTCCCTCCCCGCGTCTTCTCCCCCTGGAGTTCCCATCGACATCGACATCCGATTCAATTCCGACGACTTCAGTCTGATGGTGGGGGAAACAACAGGTGTCGGAGGCAATCCTAAGATCGTGCGCACCAAAGCCCAATTCTGGATTCGTGAAGTAGAACTCACTGAAAAACTCGACACCGATATTGAAGCCAAACAATACCAAGGCATGAAAGCAGTCAGGTTTCCACTACGAACCATCAAACCCGTGGTACGGGTCGGCATTCAAGGACTGAATGAATTGAGCTTTTACAACCTCTTCCTAGGAGGCTCTCCAGACAAAATCACAGGTTTCATCATTGCTTAAGACGCTTACAGCGGTACCAAGAACAAAAACTACTGCAACTTCAAGCATCATGACATTGCCAGTATTCAATTCACTCGAGACAACCGTGAAGAACCTTTGCCGCGAATTGATTTCATTTCCGGCGATAAGGCAGAAGCCCTGGCCATGATGTACCGTGCGACATCCAACCTGTGGTATGGAGAGAGCAACGGCATAAAAAGGGGATACATCAAGAAAGGATTCTTCATCTTCCAAGTGGATATGACTCGTGACGGGGGTGGCGTGAAGGACTATACCTATGCCAACAATAACGGTATCATCGACTTTTTCATCAAGTTCAAGAATCCTCTCGGCGAGACTGTCAAAGCGGTGTTCCTTCCAAAGTTTGAAAACGTTGTGGAGGTGGGGGGTAAAACAATTGTCTATGTACGCAATAACATGAAAGACTCCAAACCAAGACGCCCACGGTTTGAAGGGTTGAGTGACCACCAGCTGGATAGTATTGCCAAGGCCTAATCACAACCTCTAAAGAACGCGTGGCAGGGATTGTACTCAAGGAACACCATGCCATACCGAGATGAGTTAACGCAATACTCTGCTGCGTTCATCGTTAATAATTAACGCAATGACCAACCCGGTGAACATTGGTTGGCTCCGGTGATCTGGGGTCCGGACCAATCGTCCGACTTCTTTGACAGTTTTTGGGAACCGCCTAAGCACAATGGAATAGAATTTCCAGAATGCCTCGAAGACCTGGGAAATGGAAACACCACGTACGAACAAGGACGTCTGCAAGCCAATACGTCGGCCGTGTGTGGTCATCATTGTTTGTATTTTCTGTACCATCGGCTCGTGCGAGGGTTGTCGAGTCAGAAAGTGGTCGACCCTTACCCTAACTCCACATTTAAAAACAATGACTTTAAAGCCTGTTCGTTTGACTGTCGTCGTATGATTCAAGATAAAATGAAAACAAACAGACTGCGTAACCAGCCTCTAGGGCAAGTGTGTCAAAGTCGCGTGTGTGCCAAAAATCGATGTCGTTTGTAATGTAGTAGTAGTTAAAAAATATATAAGAAAAACCTATGACGTCGTGAATGATCACAGTGTCCTGCAGAAACTCGTTCTCGTCCATGTACTGTACTTGGATCCATCCATCCATCCTGTGGTAACATCAGAATTCCGTCTTGGTTCAGCCACTTAAAAAAGAGGAAGAAGAAGTGTGCTAGATCAGTCACGTATTCTGTCTTAGTCATCTGGGTAAAAGAAAACTAAATGAAATAAATAAGGTGAACCACTGCACTTACGGTGTCAGTCATCACTGCCTCCACTCATGGCCTATCCCAGGTTTGATCCACGTCTGCGCGTCCCGTCCAACATCACTATTGTTGGGCCTACCATGTGTGGTAAAACAACCCTGACCTTAGACCTCATACGCCAACGTCACAATGCTTTTCAAAAACCCATTCACCATGTTGTCTACTGCTATGGTGCATGGCAACCGACTTTCGATGCCTTGAAACAGGAGGGCGTTCAAATGGTCGAAGGCCTGCCCGATAACATTTATGATTATGTCCAAGCCGGAAAACCGACCCTGCTCGTGTTAGATGACCTCATGCAAGAAAGCAGTGGGAGTGGGGACATTGAAAAATTGTTCACACGGGGAACACATCATCATAATATCACCACTCTCTACCTGACTCAAAATATGTTCCCAAAAGGTAAACATGCGCGCACCATGTCGGTAAACTCGCATTATGTGATCATGTTAAACAATCCCCGAGACCGCCTTCAATTCACCAGTTTAGTCAAGCAAGCTTTTCCAGGTCAACAAACCCAATTGCAGGAAGCCTTTGAAGATGCCACAGGCCAACGAAACACAGAGTATAAGTACATGATGTTTGACTTCACACAACAAACGCCTGAAGCCTACAGGCTCCGTGCACACGTACTCCCTAGCGATAAACAGAAACAAGTGATTTGGATGTCCAAAAACATCCGACGACCATGAGTTTTGGATATTATCCTACCCAAGATGTCTGGGACCCCATGGCTATACTGCCCGACACATGGGACCCCACTGTGGACTTCATCCAGGAAAGTAGAGAACAGTTGGCTGGGGCTTCGGAAGCGCTCGCGGTCGGGAATGTGAAAGCTGCTTCAGAACTCGTCGACAGCGCCCGTGCCAATCTAGAAACGTTATCGAATGTTTCACAATCACCCTCTCTCACCGCTGCCGCAACGGATCGGCAATGAGGGAGAAGAAGATGAGATATCACCACGACCTGCCGACATTTCCCCAACCACCGCACGTGTGTACGATGCTCTGGATGGTTATCGTGCACACGGAACGTTACCCTCCACATCATCATCACAATCACCACCATCACATATACCGACTGCACCACCGATCTCCCAGCAGCTGCAGGCTCCAACACCACAGACTCCTGTCCGACGTGTCGTCAGGCCAAATGTTCCCACCACCACCCACACCACTACGGAAAACCCACCACCACCACCATTCGCCACTCGTCTCAATATCGCCATGAACTCCTACCTGAACACCGATATCCCACCCTCACAGTCTTCACCTGTAGATACTACTCCCACAGCCGCCACCGCCGCTGCGGCCGAAGAAGGGTTGAACAACCAAACATTAAATGATGTGATGGACCAAATGGACATGCTGTTTAACATGATCCGTGAAACCAACCATCGTCTGTCTGACCCCGAACAGCAACGATTGCAAGACCGTCTCGACCGCATCAAACAACGTATTGTGGACTGGTTGACCCATCACCGTAACCGCGGAAGTCACTACACCAGTCGCCAAGGTCACAATACCCACACCATGGCCAGTGGCTCAGAACGGACAGATCTCGGAGAAGGGGACTATTGCACCACAACCACCACGAGAACCAGCACCACTGTGAGAAAAGGAGGACCACAAACGGTAGAACGCGATTCGCAAAGCGTGACCATGACTGGAAATCGTCGTCGTCGCCTCCACCGCCGTCCGTCCAGGGTCTCTTTCAGGACTTCGTCTAGGGAACCTTCCCATGCCTCGACACCTTCCTCCTCTTCCAGTCAAACAGGGCATGGTCGGTGGTGGGTGGAAAACGTGATCCAAGACATGTTAAAGAAGAAGAAGAAGAAAACTATAAAAAGCAGTTCTTGAAAGCACCACCACATCATTGTTTCACCATGGCACGTGGCAGACGTCGTACACGGGTAATCAAGAAAAGTAAACGTTGTACTATGGGAGGTAGACGACGACGCCGTCGCCGTCGACGCGGTAGAGGTTTGGCCAGTAAACTGGCCGGCATCAAAGACTACCTAAAAAGCAAAGCCATCAATTATGCGGGGACAGTGCAGGGCATACCCTCAAAACCATGCTGGCCGGAACTAAGCATGGGAAAGACGCGATCCAATTTGCAAAGGAATTGGTAAAAAAGCTATAAAAATGCAACTCTTACTGGTGACTAACCCATATTCCTCACACGATGGCGAAGCCAAAAGGAGTCCGTTTCTCAAGAAGAAAGAGTCGGGTGAAACGTCATATTGGAGCACGACGTCGACGACGACGAAGAGGAAGAAAGGGAAAAGGATTGCTACTTGGACCACATTCTCCATTTAGAAACGTTCCCATCCTAGGCGCGATTTTATAGTCCTATAAAAGGTGTGAGTTCTCCAATTAGGGAATCTCATTTTTTTTCACCATCCTCATCCTCCACAACATCATGATGGCTAGACGCGGACGTAAGAAAACATCGTCAAAGACATCTCCAAAACTACAGGGAGCTCGTAATCTATTCACCAAACATGGCCCTCCACGCTACGATGGGTACAAAGCAGTCTTTCCACCTCGCACCGGGGGTAGTAACAACCAACACAGCCCACCGACCTTCATCGCTGTGGCTGGAAGACCTGTCTACTTGACCAAACTTAAAGGCCGACGTTAGAAAAAAGTCATCATGTCTTGTAGATTCTACCGAAATCGTAAATTTCTGACCGCATTAGGTCATGGGAACAAGCATCAGTGCCATAAATTGGCTTTAATGGCCTCCCCGGAACAAGTCAATGCTTGTAGCGAGGTGGCTCACAACGTCCTTCAGAGGAGAACACCGACATTACATCCAGGACTTCTACGATCCATTCGAGACAAGCCCGACATCGTGAAAGGTATACGTGTCTTGGGGGATCCCCGACAGCCAAACGTCAACGTGCTTTGCGACAACGTGGCGGTGGTGTGGGTCCTATCCTTGGGATGATTGCCTCCTCCGTTTTGCCTTTAATTCTTAAACCGCTTTTGAAAACCCTCAAAAACAAAATTACCAAAAAATAGGACTGTGGAGGCCCATAAATACAGGTGATACCATTCATTCCAAATCAGTTGAAGTATGAAGTACAACGAGCGGGCTTACGTCGTCCCCGAAAAAGACATGGGTAATCTACAAGCGGTCACGGAGGCTGAAGAGGCACCTCAAACAGGCGGGGGGACACAGATCGTATGGCCAAACTTACTGCCATTCAACAACAAGCTAAGAACGTATGACACCTTATACCGAGAATTTGGTTGACGTCAATGACAATATCTTACGTATCATGAAGAGCAAGCTTACCTCGGAAACCAAAAAAGACCTTTATGAAAATATGTTGAAACGGTACAGACGTCTCTTAACCGATTCACGCGATTGGCAGAAGAAACAACGTGACCCTACAGACGGTCTACTACCACCACTACCATCCCCATTGGCCCCATCGTCGACGTCACCACAGCCTGCCAGACCCGTTCCAGCCACCCGACATAAAACAAAAACCGTCTCGACACCCCTTGATTCCCAGGAGACCCCTAAAACCTCAAGATCCAAAGCCAACGTGAATGTCAGACTTAATCCACTACAAAATAGATTACCGACGCCTGCTCCTGGAACAACCTACAGACAGAAGCTTCGTATTCAGTTACCTCCCTACCTAGAGTTACCCCCACCCAGCGAAGATCCGTCTACGATTCGTCACCAAGCCAAGACATAAATGACTGAGAAATAATTGAACGCCTTCTCCATTCGATTAAAGAAGCATGAAAAAAAGATTAGAAAGAAGAAGAAAAAGAACACTAGTATGGAAGGACAAGGACATGTCCCAGTCCCATCCTGGTTGAGTGTAACATTTAAAATAAAATAAAAAAACATTCATTCTTAATTCATTTGTCACATCCATGTTTTATTTCTGACACTTAGTTTTTTTACATTGAGATGGTTGGTTCCCCAACCCGTTCTCTCTCTCTCTCTCTAACTTGTAGTAGGACCTCCTCCTCCTTCAGTAAGACAGGACCCTGCTTGAATGTCCGCCAACAGCTTTTGCAGATCTTTCTCTACGTCGTCCTCTAGTTTCATAGACTCCTGCAGTGGCTGTGGTTGTGGTGGTGGTAGCTGAAATTCTAGTTTATCTGAGGCTAAAGGGTACGGCAAAGGATTACCACCATGGTATGGTTGTTTAGAAAGAAAGTGGGTAGCGCTCTATCAGCTCTCGAGGGGGAATATGAAGATTGAGTGCCGGTCGTACTTTGCCTTGTATTTTCCCCTTTGATTTTACAGGTGCCTTGGGAGGCTCTTGGACTGGACTGGGTGTTTTGGGTTTGGGCGTGTCACGACCACCACTATTTGGGCTAGGTCCTGACTCATTGTTTCTGCCAAGCTACGGTACACACTGCTGTGTTCTTTCTTACTTCTCTTCTTCTTCTTCTTCTTCTTTTATTTCTTTTTCTCCTCTTCCACCTCCTCCTCCTTCTTCTTCTTCTTCTCGAGACCACATTGATCTTCTTCTTCTTCTTTGAGTAAAGTCTTCAATCCTTTATCTTTATCGGTGAACTTTTTTTATTTTTTTATTTTATTTTTTATGATAAGTATTGTAACAATTAGTTTCACTTACATACATTACATATATTACAATAACAAAAAATACAAATTCTCTTTTCTAACCTATGATATATATATATTTTTTGAACTCCAGTTTAATGAGGAGCATAACTTACAAACCGCTCAGTTAAATCATCCCACTTGGATAAATGAAGGGATAATTTACCTTGACTTATGGCGATTTTTCTTTCAATTTGTTCGTAGTACTTTAGTGAGACGAGAAACCGTTGTAAGTTTCGAAGCTTGTTTGAATCCCTTGACTTATATAACAGTAGTTTGTATAGTAATAAAATGAAATTTACTAGATTTGCTCGGTGGAATGTATCTTCGACTCCTAACAAAATATGTTCTGGGTCCAATGGGGGTAGATTTAACTGGGCATTGCATAACAACCAGTTACGGATTTCGAAATAAAAGTTATTGGATTCTATACAGTGAATAAAAAGATGGTCTATAGTTTCATAGGCCATTTGGCAGTAGGAGCACCTTGGAGATTCAATCAACTTAAACCTGAACAGATCTCTGTTTACAAATAAGATATTGTTCAAAATTTTATATTGAAATGTTCGAAGGTATGTATCAATAGACGTATTTCGTATTCTATTGTAAATTACTTTCCAGTCGATTGAGGTACCTATTCTACGTTCAATGTTCGGTTGTGAGGTTGGAGGTATTGTGGACTGGTTGACCCATCACCGTAACCGCGGAAGTCACTACACCAGTCGCCAAGGTCACAATACCCACACCATGGCCAGTGGCTCAGAACGGACAGATCTCGGAGAAGGGGACTATTGCACCACAACCACCACGAGAACCAGCACCACTGTGAGAAAAGGAGGACCACAAACGGTAGAACGCGATTCGCAAAGCGTGACCATGACTGGAAATCGTCGTCGTCGTCTCCACCGCCGTCCGTCCAGGGTCTCTTTCAGGACTTCGTCTAGGGAACCTTCCCATGCCTCGACACCTTCCTCCTCTTCCAGTCAAACAGGGCATGGTCGGTGGTGGGTGGAAAACGTGATCCAAGACATGTTAAAGAAGAAGAAGAAGAAAACTATAAAAAGCAGTTCTTGAAAGCACCACCACATCATTGTTTCACCATGGCACGTGGCAGACGTCGTACACGGGTAATCAAGAAAAGTAAACGTTGTACTATGGGAGGTAGACGACGACGCCGTCGCCGTCGACGCGGTAGAGGTTTGGCCAGTAAACTGGCCGGCATCAAAGACTACCTAAAAAGCAAAGCCATCAATTATGCGGGGACAGTGCAGGGCATACCCTCAAAACCATGCTGGCCGGAACTAAGCATGGGAAAGACGCGATCCAATTTGCAAAGGAATTGGTAAAAAAGCTATAAAAATGCAACTCTTACTGGTGACTAACCCATATTCCTCACACGATGGCGAAGCCAAAAGGAGTCCGTTTCTCAAGAAGAAAGAGTCGGGTGAAACGTCATATTGGAGCACGACGTCGACGACGACGAAGAGGAAGAAAGGGAAAAGGATTGCTACTTGGACCACATTCTCCATTTAGAAACGTTCCCATCCTAGGCGCGATTTTATAGTCCTATAAAAGGTGTGAGTTCTCCAATTAGGGAATCTCATTTTTTTTCACCATCCTCATCCTCCACAACATCATGATGGCTAGACGCGGACGTAAGAAAACATCGTCAAAGACATCTCCAAAACTACAGGGAGCTCGTAATCTATTCACCAAACATGGCCCTCCACGCTACGATGGGTACAAAGCAGTCTTTCCACCTCGCACCGGGGGTAGTAACAACCAACACAGCCCACCGACCTTCATCGCTGTGGCTGGAAGACCTGTCTACTTGACCAAACTTAAAGGCCGACGTTAGAAAAAAGTCATCATGTCTTGTAGATTCTACCGAAATCGTAAATTTCTGACCGCATTAGGTCATGGGAACAAGCATCAGTGCCATAAATTGGCTTTAATGGCCTCCCCGGAACAAGTCAATGCTTGTAGCGAGGTGGCTCACAACGTCCTTCAGAGGAGAACACCGACATTACATCCAGGACTTCTACGATCCATTCGAGACAAGCCCGACATCGTGAAAGGTATACGTGTCTTGGGGGATCCCCGACAGCCAAACGTCAACGTGCTTTGCGACAACGTGGCGGTGGTGTGGGTCCTATCCTTGGGATGATTGCCTCCTCCGTTTTGCCTTTAATTCTTAAACCGCTTTTGAAAACCCTCAAAAACAAAATTACCAAAAAATAGGACTGTGGAGGCCCATAAATACAGGTGATACCATTCATTCCAAATCAGTTGAAGTATGAAGTACAACGAGCGGGCTTACGTCGTCCCCGAAAAAGACATGGGTAATCTACAAGCGGTCACGGAGGCTGAAGAGGCACCTCAAACAGGCGGGGGGACACAGATCGTATGGCCAAACTTACTGCCATTCAACAACAAGCTAAGAACGTATGACACCTTATACCGAGAATTTGGTTGACGTCAATGACAATATCTTACGTATCATGAAGAGCAAGCTTACCTCGGAAACCAAAAAAGACCTTTATGAAAATATGTTGAAACGGTACAGACGTCTCTTAACCGATTCACGCGATTGGCAGAAGAAACAACGTGACCCTACAGACGGTCTACTACCACCACTACCATCCCCATTGGCCCCATCGTCGACGTCACCACAGCCTGCCAGACCCGTTCCAGCCACCCGACATAAAACAAAAACCGTCTCGACACCCCTTGATTCCCAGGAGACCCCTAAAACCTCAAGATCCAAAGCCAACGTGAATGTCAGACTTAATCCACTACAAAATAGATTACCGACGCCTGCTCCTGGAACAACCTACAGACAGAAGCTTCGTATTCAGTTACCTCCCTACCTAGAGTTACCCCCACCCAGCGAAGATCCGTCTACGATTCGTCACCAAGCCAAGACATAAATGACTGAGAAATAATTGAACGCCTTCTCCATTCGATTAAAGAAGCATGAAAAAAAGATTAGAAAGAAGAAGAAAAAGAACACTAGTATGGAAGGACAAGGACATGTCCCAGTCCCATCCTGGTTGAGTGTAACATTTAAAATAAAATAAAAAAACATTCATTCTTAATTCATTTGTCACATCCATGTTTTATTTCTGACACTTAGTTTTTTTACATTGAGATGGTTGGTTCCCCAACCCGTTCTCTCTCTCTCTCTCTCTAACTTGTAGTAGGACCTCCTCCTCCTTCAGTAAGACAGGACCCTGCTTGAATGTCCGCCAACAGCTTTTGCAGATCTTTCTCTACGTCGTCCTCTAGTTTCATAGACTCCTGCAGTGGCTGTGGTTGTGGTGGTGGTAGCTGAAATTCTAGTTTATCTGAGGCTAAAGGGTACGGCAAAGGATTACCACCATGGTATGGTTGTTTAGAAAGGAAGTGGGTAGCGCTCTATCAGCTCTCGAGGGGGAATATGAAGATTGAGTGCCGGTCGTACTTTGCCTTGTATTTTCCCCTTTGATTTTACAGGTGCCTTGGGAGGCTCTTGGACTGGACTGGGTGTTTTGGGTTTGGGCGTGTCACGACCACCACTATTTGGGCTAGGTCCTGACTCATTGTTTCTGCCAAGCTACGGTACACACTGCTGTGTTCTTTCTTACTTCTCTTCTTCTTCTTCTTCTTCTTTTATTTCTTTTTCTCCTCTTCCACCTCCTCCTCCTTCTTCTTCTTCTTCTCGAGACCACATTGATCTTCTTCTTCTTCTTTGAGTAAAGTCTTCAATCCTTTATCTTTATCGGTGAACGTTTTTTTTTTTTTATTTATTTTTTTATGATAAGTATTGTAACAATTAGTTTCACTTACATACATTACATATATTACAATTACAAAAAATACAAATTCTCTTTTCTAACCTATGATATATATATATATTTTTTGAACTCCAGTTTAATGAGGAGCATAACTTACAAACCGCTCAGTTAAATCATCCCACTTGGATAAATGAAGGGATAATTTACCTTGACTTATGGCGATTTTTCTTTCAATTTGTTCGTAGTACTTTAGTGAGACGAGAAACCGTTGTAAGTTTCGAAGCTTGTTTGAATCCCTTGACTTATATAACAGTAGTTTGTATAGTAATAAAATGAAATTTACTAGATTTGCTCGGTGGAATGTATCTTCGACTCCTAACAAAATATGTTCTGGGTCCAATGGGGGTAGATTTAACTGGGCATTGCATAACAACCAGTTACGGATTTCGAAATAAAAGTTATTGGATTCTATACAGTGAATAAAAAGATGGTCTATAGTTTCATAGGCCATTTGGCAGTAGGAGCACCTTGGAGATTCAATCAACTTAAACCTGAACAGATCTCTGTTTACAAATAAGATATTGTTCAAAATTTTATATTGAAATGTTCGAAGGTATGTATCAATAGACGTATTTCGTATTCTATTGTAAATTACTTTCCAGTCGATTGAGGTACCTATTCTACGTTCAATGTTCGGTTGTGAGGTTGGAGGTTTAAACGTTCTATTTATGAAAAACCAATAAATTTGTTTTGATGTTAATTTTGATAATAGTATGATTTTATCTCCAAGATGTAGTTTTAGGGCGCTCCTGTGCATTTGGGCATTACATGTATCGTTGGTATCGTCGGTAGTCCGACCTCTATGCAAAACAACTTTCCATTCAGTAGGAACTGAATGGATAAGACTCTTCCAATGTAAAAAATCACCTTCTTTGATCCCCTTTTCTCTGATTTGACCCCAGTTACACAAGTACTCGTTATGGCTAATGTCTCTTACTTTCAAAAAATATTTTGCGGTAAAGGACCTAAACTGTTTAGTGTCTATACCTTTTATATATTTGTTATTCCATAGGGGTTGGTTTAGTATGACCTCAATATTCGTGCCAGTATCACAGTGGCTAATATCTGCCCAATTTTCCAAAATGTGTTTATAAAATTTAGGAAGTGGGTCTGGAATAACAGATTTATCAAAATTGCTACCAATACATTTTATACCCCCAATCTCCATTAAGTAAATATTTGGTATTATTTTCCAGTCTTTTTCCTCTGGATCTAACAATTTTTTTGCCCAAATGCTCAAATGCGCCTTAATTTTGATATCAAAGGCCGGCGCCCTGAGGCCACCATCACCATAATCACCAATAAGGGTTTCGTGTTTAATTTTGGGTTTCTTTCCATTCCAAATGAACTTATTGATTTCATTTTGTACACATTTAATATACGTGTCCGGAACATAAACTTTAGAGCAGACATACTCTAGCTTGGAAATCGCCAGCGATTTAATTATCTGGATTTTGCCGTAAAGGGTGAGATTACGTAATCCCCATATAGACAAAACAGTTCTGAAGTTTTCCAGAGGTCTGTCAAGATTGTTATTTTGTCTATATTTCTCGTTATAAGAAAAATAGACCCCAAGAATCCTCATTCCCTTAGTGTTAAAGTCGATCCATTTAAGTTTATGCCGGTTTTTCGAATTTTCACTGCCGTAAAGCCATCCAATTTCCGATTTGCTATAATTAATTTTTAGAGAAGAAAAGGCATAAAAGGTTTCGAGCGTATTGATAACCTTATCCAAACTATTTAAATCTCTCAGTGCAAAAGTCGCGTCATCAGCGAAAATTTCGACTTTCTTTTCATAGCCCCCGAGATCAATACCTTTAATTTCCTCGTTAGAACGTATTAAAGTGGCCATTATCTCAATCACTAAAATAAATAAGTACGGGCTAATTGGATCACCTTGTTTAGAGCCACGTCCTACTTTAAAATACTGGGTTGCTACGCCATTGTTGAGAACACAACTGTAATTATCATTGAGGATCACACGTATCCATTTAATGAAATTTGGCCCAAACCCAAATGTACATAGGGTAGCAAAAACGAAATTATGTTCAATACTATCGAAGGCTTTTTCAAAGTCCGCAGCAAACAATAGTGATTTTATTTTCTTGTCCCGAACATAGTACATGAGATCTTCTATAAACCTGATTGGCTCTTCGATATTCCGGCCCTTAACAAAAGCAGCTTGATCGTTGTTTATAATGTAGGGAAGAATGTCAGTCATTCTATTGCTCAACGCTTTATTGCATATTTTGGCGTCAACGTTAATCAAACTTATCGGCCTCCAGTTTTTTAAGAATCTCACGTCTTTTTCTGGTTTTTCAATTAATGTTATTATTGCCTGTTTTTGTGATGTGGTTAAAGCTCCTTTGTCAAAACAGTCGTTTAGACACTTGACCATATCTTGACCCAGCAAATCCCCAAATGCAGTATAAAATTCTTTCGATAGTCCGTCGTTGCCGGGAGTTTTTGATGCCCCAAGTTGTTTTAGACTTTCATAGCATTCGTTTATTGTTAGTAAACCTTCGCACTTGGTCTGTTGTTCTTCACTTAGTTTCAGGGTATTGATATTAGATAAAAAGGTTAAGCATTGTTCTTCAGTTTTGAATTTTTTTTGGGAGTAGATATGACCGAAAAACCGCTGAATGTAGTCACGCACTTGTTTGGGTTCAGTAATAGCGGTCTCCGGATCCTCTTCAACTATTATTTTCTTAACTTGTGTTTTGGCCTTATTTCTTTTCTCAAGTGATAAAAAATACTTATTGTTTTTTTCTCCATATTGATACCAAGTCGACCTGGAACGAATAATTATGCCCTCAGTGATATAATCACTGAAAACGTCTAACTCTTTTTTCAGCGTGTCGTGTTTGGATGCCAACTGTTCGTCCTCCTCTCAATCAACGGTCATCTCTATAAGTTCAAGTTCTCTCTCAATGCGACTATATCGTGATCTAAACTGTTTTGCCTTATCTTTTGAAAACCGGATAGTGGACTTTCGAATTTCATATTTGAGTAACTCCCAGCGGAGTTGGGGGTTATGTATCTTAGAGCTGTCAAGGTCAGCTTTAAAAGATTTGATTTTATCCCGCATGTTTTCTAAGTAGTTGTTATCATTAATCAGTGAGTTGTTAAACCTCCAAAAGGCAGGTCCATGTTGAGCGTTTGCATGTGATGATTTAAAGGAAAGTGAAATAGCCGAGTGATCAGTAGAGGGGGCGGTAATGCTATCAGTCTTCTCAATTACGGGCTGCAGAAAATCGGAAACAAAGAAATAATCAAGCCGTCGATGAATAGTGTTAGTTTATCGGTGAACTTCTTCTGACGTTCCGCTTCCAGTTCTGGATGCCATTTCTGATGGCCGTCCCTAGTAGTCATCAGGTCATAGATCCTCTCGATCCTCTCAGGACGTTTGTCCTCGAGGATTTTGCGTTTCACGACTTGGCTCCAGGATGTCCAGTAACCCTCATCGTTGTCGTCGTTGTCACGCTGAGGCTCTGGTGGGGGCAGAGATTCAGGGATCACTTGCTTTTCTTTCTTATATACACAACCTCGAACAACCTTGACCTTCTCGCTTTTTTTCTTATCTTTGTTGTTGATATTCTTCGTCTTATCGTAAAGCTTTTCTAGTCTTGCTTTCTTTTTTTCATCCGACGCAGCGGGACTCTTCCAAGGACGATCTTGTACACTGTCTGAAAAGACACCGTACGACAGATGCACGTCCATCAGTCGACCCATGCCTACTTTCATCATCTCGCGTAGACGTCTGTCGATGTCTTCCACATAGAGACGCATCTTTAAACGATCCATCATGCTACCCACCAGTGTAAATGAGGGTTCACTGAATTCACGCTCGATCCAATTGGGCAGCTTGCGCTTCACCCACGTCAGCTTACACAGATCTTCTGCGGTCACATCTGGTTTGCCTACCGCTTCCAAGTACTCGAGAATTTCATCCAAGTCCTTCACCATACGCCGTAGCACTAGAATCTTGGGTTTGGCCTTTCCCACCAGAAGATGTATGTCATGGTCAAACTCTAACACAGTCCTGTCCTCTACAACTTTACGTTTCAATGTCAAAATAGGGTGCAATTGTATTCCCACTCCTACAGATGATGATGTTGAGGCCATGCTTCTCTCCAATATTTTTTCCTTACAGTTCCTTAAAGCTCCGTGGTTTGGGAATGAATGGTTGGTGTGCTCAAATCCTCCTAAATAAGCCACTTGTTCTGCCGTGTCGTACATCCGTTGCACATTGGGGTCTGTGATGTATTTCCCGTGCACCAATTGATGCACCAAAAACATACCCAGTCCCAACATCATCCCGAACAGTTTTTTAGGAGACCACGACATCCAAAACGTCGATACCAAATCCTTGAGCTTTTACGTCACGTTCAAACTCCAACAAGCCCTTCTCTAGCGATAGCAAAGCAGTCTCTGCCTCTCATGCAGGATACATCCACTTTAATAACTTCTTGTTCACCAGATCGCCTTGCGTACTCCCAGAATATTTTTCTACACGATCCCGCAAAATCTGCATCGTTACCTCGGACAACTCTTTTCTTAAAAAAAACAAAACCGGTCGATTAGTTTCATCCGCTCTTCCTTAGGTTGTGGAATGGTTACGGTCTTCTGAGGGTAATTTTGTGAACCATTAAGATGGTGGGGAAACAAGTGCGACATCGTCAATGGTCCTCAGCACGCTACTGACTAAACACATGTTAGATACAAGTCCTATTTATATGGGGAGGTACTCTCACCAGAAAACAACATCCTTCTCATCACCATCAAGGCTTTCTTAATCTCTATCTGGCCTTCTTAATCTAATTTGCTACCTTCTGCTCTTTATCCTTTTCCAAAGCCGTCTCTTGTTTGTTTAAATCCTACACCCTAACTTTGATATCACATTGGCTCTTTCGTTCTTGTAAAGACTGTTGTGTTTCTTGGTTGACTTGACTTTTCCGGTGGAAGATTCTCTTCCAACATCCATCATCACGAAGCCATGTGCGGTAACACAAGATAATCTCGGTCTGTGGAATGCCATAATTGCGGATGAAGGTCTTCATGAAATCGCGGCACTCGATATAACAGCTTCTCTGTTGTTGGGGTCCGTTTCCACAGACTGCTTCGATATGAGATAGAAGATGTGCAAAGGTGGGTTGAATATGATGCACCAATTCCCGGAAAGGATGGGTCAACTGGTTCAACAACCAGACGGACTCTGCATGGGGTACACCTCCTAGAAACGTCTGTAGCGAGATGATGGGCGGGTCCATGATCATGGGTCTGGATTGGATGTCCAATACAAATGTATCTAACCTCACGGGTCTGGATGGAATCTCCAATCTCGCTTCCAAGTAGTGGATCCACTTCTCATTTCTCGCCATCTTGCGGTGCTCGGCCATTCGTTCCACACCTAGCTGTCGATCTACCTCCTTTTCCTTCACATACTTGGCATGGACAATGTTAAAGTCCCAGTCCTTAGTTACTATACGATTGATAGGGGCTCCATACCGCGGCCTGTACAGGCTGTTCTGCTCCATTTCTTGAATGATGAATTCGTGCCGACCCCCATTGTAGCGGTAGAGACTAGATAGACGTATGAGTCTATGGGTCATGGTGAACTCATTTATCTGTGTTGTACATACCGCCGAACTTCCACACCGCTCTTCTTTCTCAGTCAAGTAATCAAGGTAGGCTTCGTAGGCATTGTCATGAGTGGATGTAAACTCACGATACTTTACATCACAGTCATTCGTCTCCCAAGTGTCGTCAGGGTCTGAGATTCTCCACACATAATGTCTTGGCAGAGCCCCATCCAAAGGACCAAAATTAGTCAACCTGGCCTCTATTTTCTTCTTACCATCCTTTCCAATATCATGCACCGCAACAATCTCACTGGTCACACTCTCCATCGCGAACCAGAACCACAGCACAATGTTTTTTCCCCACTGTTTTTTGAGAACCTATATACAACATTTCTACCATGACGTACTTCCGTCTTAGATGGATGCATGACGAATCTCCGCCTCGCCATCGCTATTGTCCCGCTCTGGTTGATGTGTCATTTCCTGCATGTCACACCAATGGTTCATAGGTGTCAGATACTTATCTAGCCTATTACCGCCATGATGGGCTACGTATTCGACTTCGTTCAACATGTCTATGGTATCCCACAAATCATCCCTCTGACGAAACAACTTCCACAATGGCGTTCCAGGATCGAGACCGCTCTCTGGTGTGCTCGCTGTCACGATCATCTCTTTCATACGGTGCTTCAGAGAGGCCACCAAGTTAGAATACCATTCATGTAGACCCATCAGGACTGCGTAGCAGGCCTGGCGGTCTTCTAGGTTCAAATAGGTCGAGGCAGATTCGTCATACATCCATTTTGGAAGATCACAGGGCTCAAGCGCAATCATGTCTCCTCCTTCTTCTTCGTCTTCCACAGAGTCTATGTGTGAATCAGATTCGTAATTATTTTCAACGCGTTAAACACCTCGGTATTTCCTATCATCCTGATGGCTATGAGGAATTTGATTCGTACGAGAGAGAACAATTTTTTTAACTCTAGTTGATCTACATGACGCACTTCCGTTATCGAACGCTTCCTACAATAGTAACCTCAGTTTTTTTATTATACTTTACACAAAACGGAAATGCGTCATAGGCCTACATCCCTTAGTCCGAGTCTTCGTTGTCGTTGTCGTCGTCTTTAAGCACATCCCATTCTATCACCAATGCTGCCAAAACCACTGAGTCGTTCACTTCACTCATAATACTAAAATCCAAATGAAAGTCTGTCATGACCACTAGCAATCGAAGCCACTCCTCTGGAAGTAATGTGTCCTTCATTGCTTTTACAATGTATCGGAAGGTACTACTAGCTAGGGTCTTTTCATCACCCCCGGATTCAATATACTTCCTTAAAGGTATATAACCCGGTTGCGTCCTATTCTCTTCAAACCATTTATCCATGGTAAAGTTGTGTGTGAGCGTTCTACAAAACTAAATATTATATCCTGTCCTCAGTTATTATATTTCACAGAAACCGGAAATGCGTCATAGGTCCAAGCTTCGACAGCACATGCCACGAGGGTTCAATGACTTCTCCTGATCCTTCTTCTTCTTGGGATAATCCCACTCCGGTACTTTTGACAACCGGATCAACTCTTCTATCCGCTCTTTAGGCTCGATCCAGCCCGGACCATAGTCGTAACCTAGCTCTTCATTGGCGTAAACCTCGTCGTTCTTGATCAAAGCAAATTCTAGATCATCCTCGTCGCCCTCCTTTTCTTTACCATCAGGATTGTAACACAAGGAGATTGTCCGTGCCCCTCCACCCAGTTTATAGATTCTGAAACAATTTCCCTCCACGGGTCCAACTTCGCCAAAGGGAAAGAGAATGTTATGACTGCATAAACTGTGATGCAGTTCTTTAGCTTTATGAATAGAATGAGGCATATACTCCTCATCCATGCGGTAAAGTTAGTGGCCATGTTATCGTTGGAGGGAAGCTGATCGTCCAAGACCGTTTCACGATAAGACTAATTTAATGTTATGTTACAGATCTATATATGCGGCGCAACCCCGGCGTGTCTGATGTGTGTCACAGTACCTACATGTTTTTCAAAGAGGCGTTATTTTTTCGCTTTGTTATACCACCCCAAAGCCGCGCCGCGCGCCTCTGACGCGTTTCCGCCGCTTTTTGATCCTCCCCCACCGTCCCTTGCGCTTCCAATACCTTTTCCCCGTTTTGCCTATGGCGTATTTCCGGAATGACGTCATTTCTTGAGCCCACGCTGCAAAAACCGCTGATGACGTCAAAGGTAAAAAAATTTTCGGAAGTCAAATTACCTAGGCTGACATCATCGGGGTCAACACCTTGACCTATTTGACGTCATTTCTTTTGTTCTTTGCTTCATTTACATAAAAGTACCCCTGCACCCAACTACCCTTACCTTACTACTTTGACAAATTCTGCTTACTGATAAAAACTTTCTTTTTTGAAGTTTCGCTTCTTGTAAATATGGTTCACGTTCTTGAGTTGATAACCTATGGACTTGTGCCAAGTGGTTGGATAATTTAACAAGATACTTTGATCCACAATTAGGTACAGGGCAGTTTTTCAAAGTCCGATTTTCCATGTTCACTCGTTGAACGTTAGTATCAAATAGCACAAATCTACTTGATCGTCCCTTTTATCCCCTTTCATCCCTTTCGTCGCCTTTCGTCCCGCTTTTTTCTTTGTGAAATAAAAAAAGAGGGATAAGAAAAGAAAAAAGCGGGACGAGAGGCGACCAAAGGGATGGAAGGGCCTACTGACAAGAGACGTGTCGACATTCGGATATAGTTATCTCCGTTCATCCTTTTCATCCCTTTTGTCGCCCCTCGTCCCGCTTTTGTCTTTTTTTATCCCTCTTTTTTAATTTCAAAACGAAAAAAAGAGGGACGAAAGGCGACAAAAGGGATGAAAGGAGATAAAAGGGACGATCAAGTAGATGTGTGCTATTTGATACTAACGTTCAACGAGTGAACATGGAAAATCGGACTTTGAAAAACTGCCCTGTACCTAATTGTGGATCAAAGTATCTTGTTAAATTATCCAACCACTTGGCACAAGTCCATAGGTTATCAACTCAAGAACGTGAACCATATTTACAAGAAGCGAAACTTCAAAAAAGAAAGTTTTTATCAGTACTGAGCAGCATTTGTCAACAAGAAAAAAATCAATGAAACATAAATCAGTGTAATCTTGTAACACGGTACATTATATATCAACCCAAGAACTGAGAAATAAGAAAGTTATCAACTCCGCGACTATAAGGAATACGAACTGTAAATTGGTGTTTTTGAGATTGAATAAACTTTGTTTAATTTATCTGGTGGTTTGTTTTTATTCGTATGGTAATTATAGTTCAGTTTTAGAGAAGAATTTTCTATTTTCAATTACATACTAAACAAGTTGATTTGTTGCAACAAGATTTTATTACACTCTTCTGTAAACACCGACGTATTTTAACATTCGAAGCTAATCTTACAATAATTACGCGTATGCTTGTGAACAATAGATAATTTATTCACCCCCATTTTATTCATGAGAGCGCCACACTTTATTCATGAGCCCCAGACAAAAGAAAATTTATTCACCCCCATTTTATTCATGAGAGCGCCGCATTTTATTCATGCGGAAAGACAACAGATAATGAGAAACCACTTCATTTAATGAGATTCCACTTCATTTAATGAGGCCTAATTATATATTCACCCTCTATTTACATATTCACCCCCCTAATTATATATTCACCCCCCTAATTACGTATTCACCCCCCTAATTATGTATTCATCTCCCTAATTATGTATTCATCCCCAAAAAAGTGGGCTAATTCGCCTCTCTTCCTACTACTTATTTACAACAAAAACCTGATTAGAAAACGCCGAATAATAAAAAGTGTAATTGTGAAAAAGAAGTTACTGAATTCCTGAGGAAACATCATGTAAAATACCTCAGGTAGAAGTATCATTTTTACACAGAGTCACAGCCTTTCAGCCAAGTTTCTCTGCTGTCTCCAGGTTTCCAGTCAACTTGAATTTAATATTTACAACCAAAACCTGATTAGAAAAAGAATAATAAAAAGTGTAATTTGTTTAAAAAAAGTTACTGAATTCCCGAGGAAAAATCAAGTAAAATACTTACAGGTAGAAGTATTTTACACAGAGTCACAGCCTTTCAGCCAAGTTTCTCTGCTGTCTTCAGGTTTCCAGTGAACTTGAATTTAATATTTACAACAAAAACCTGATTAGAAAAAGAATAATAAAACGTGTAATTGTGAAAAAAGCGTTACTGAATTCCTGAGGAAACATCAAGTAAAATACTGTAGGTTTCTCTGCTGTCTCCAGGTTTCCAGTGAACTTGAAAACTTTTATGAGAAATCCTAACATGGGAAAAGAAAACAGTTGTTAAACGTACGCGAGAGGAAAATCGCTGAAACATCTATCAATGCACTAGCCCTAGTCCTAGTGGGTAGCAGCTCCTAAACCAATTGGTTACTATCCCAACAGACTTGCTCACCTCCTGTAAAACATACGTAAAATATATATATAGTTTAGTTTTCCCTGAACGTTTAAGTGATATTTATAACATTGTGGCTGTGTCATATCGAAAGGCAAGAAACTAAAATGGAGCTCGGAAAAGCAGTGTAGTTAAAAAGAAATATTCCGGCTTTAATCTTTATTTTAGTTTACTTTGTCCCCCCCAAAATGGGTCGGTTGGGCAATGATAAACGAAACATTTTATTGGGATGGCCTTATCTATATTAAAGTAATATTTAATATAAACTTTAATGACTGGCATACTTAAATTTTAATAATTAGCCTGTACCTATACTACGTTTTTTCTTTTCTTATAATAAATATATTATTGTAATTCATCCAATTAAGTAAACGAAAATTAGATTAACAAATCTATTTTATGGTTAGCTTACCCCAGTTCGGCCAATGTAAAAATAGTTCAGGACCGTTTGCCATGACCTAAATGGGAACTTCATGCTGAGCGTGACTAAAAGCTGGACCCAGTCTCAGGCACTCTCATCGAGTTAACATACGAAGCCAGCAGCGTAATCGCTTTCTTTATACCGCTGTGACACACAGCAATTCCTCGAAGCTGAAGAAATAGTGTCTCTTACGAACGCATCGTCCATATCCCCCGATTTCCTCAGCATGGAGGAAGCTACTCGAACAGGGTTTGGCCAAATTCCTGTCCATTTTAAGCGACCCGAGTCCTTAGTTCTTCCATCAAATTTCTTGACACAATGTCGGCACGTTTAGCCTTAATGCGTGGCACTATATACCCTTGCTTAATTCCTCTAGATCTAGTACCTTGAATTTACAAGAAAGATGATTCGTACTCTTAGCCGACGGAGTCGACGGAGGGGTTTCAAAAATGGCGGGAACTTCGCGTTGGTTCTGCCCGTGATCTTCATTTCGAAATCCGTTATAATTTCCCGGAGCGCTTGAAACTCACTAGAACATTAACACTTTTCCTTCTCAACGTTCATGCGGCGTAATGCTCGGCAAAGAATACTGAACAAAGCCTCCCTGTACAGAACCATTCAGCGGCAGCTTTGCCGCCATGTTGGCCTTCTACACTGTCGAGCGGAGACTCGAAAACTTCCCCTTGAAATAGTTTAAACGCATCGCTAGCGATATACACCAGACTTCCTTCTGCCATCTCGCTCGAAAAAGCGTACAACTTTTTTGAAGGATCAAGGCCATATACGAAAACGCGAAAGAGGCAAATGGTCGCGTCACCGACGCCAACTCGCCTTCCGCCTTGATTCCATAGCTGAAGAGAATTGAATATTCGAATTTCGAAACGAAATATAATCTTATGTACCGTTGTCTCATATTAACTATTAAGACTGTCTTAAAGCATCTCTGCTTTATAAAACAAACTTTGTACGTGATGACAAGGTGCAAAGTAGACAACACTGCGTGTTGATGGAAACTTACATTGGATTATTACGTTACCATAACAACTAATCATTTGGCCCCAGTCGCCTGCTGTGAGATTCAGATGCTCATGAAGTTCGTCATTTCTTCAAAAATTCAGCAGTATGTAAGGTGAATTAATAAGATTAATAAGATATTTAAAAGTGGTATTAAAGAACTTACAAGAAGTACAGATAACAAACAACATAATTTCATACATGTAGTGAACCATTACTAGAGTGACGCCCTCAAACTTAATGATCTAGAACTTAGTACGTGGTTGGTTGTTTTCATGCACGCTATGCATAAATTACACTTGTCAACTGATGTATGATGTACAGCTATTTAAAAATGGTTGTCCCGAACAAACGGAAAACGACAAGCGACATTTCCAGACCGAAATGGATTGTGGTTGTAATTGTCCAGCTGAGCGAAATGGATAAACTGCAGTGTACTTCGAAAATCGATTCGCAGTAGCCATTACTATTCATCTTAAAGACCCTGTGTCCGAGCCCATGGTGCTTTGCGCCAATGTTATGATTAGTTTGTTTATCAACGGCCGCATAAATTAAAGGCTAGCTTTTAGTCGAACTAAAATGCTCTCGATTGTTTATAAGTTTCATAAACTTTGGATAACGAATTTCATAATTTCTACCGGATTGAAAACCCAATCGAGCCCACGAGTTTTCCCCGGATGCTTCGAATATGATTTGAACAGTACTCGGCAGAAATCCAGTTGTACTGCTTTCAGATTCTAATTCGGTTTACGAGTGCGACTTTTCACAACTCTACAAGCAAACACATACTCTTTCTACCTTGTTTTCATGTCTCCAGTATTGTTTAGCTGTATTTCAAGATCTCTACTTTCCTTGTGAATGATATATTTTGAGTGCAAAATGAAATGTCGTACTCGAACTCGAGTCAAACTCACAGCGAAGTAACAGCTTAACTCGGCAGATTGGAGTTTGACACGCGGTCGTAGTTTTGAAATTATAATTACGAATGATCTTGATGCCAGAAGTGGTTGCTTGGTATTTCCAACGAAGCCCGCCGGTTCCTTAGAGCATCAAATCCCCAGAAAACTCACGTAGTAGTCCTTTTTAACCTCAAGTGTTCTGTTGTAGACCTAGAGAAAGTAAAATGTGGACTGCTGAAGGATTATTTGTCAAGTCGCTTCGCCTCGCTGTTTGTTCTTTCTTCGGCATTCCTCTACTCGCCCCACTCTAGACCGCGATTCGAAGAAATATTCGACTAAAGTTTCATTTTAAAAGGTATATCTATTAAGATAAAAGAAAATCAGTTAAACACATATATCTATACATAATTACACGATGGCCCAAACTAGAGATGGATTTGGAAAGATTCTAGAGTCACATAATAACAATACCGATCTTTCTGATTTTCGTAGCCTACGAAAATGATTTGCGCGCGCAAAGCACTATGGGCTCGGACACAGGGTCTTTAAAGTATTTGACCCAAAAGTAAACAAATTCGCCAGACTTTTAGCTACAAGCATAATTGGTCTGGGAATGTCGCTTGTTATTTCAGTGTCGTTTGTCGCTTGTCTGAGAAAACCTCTTTTGTAATAGCAGTATATAAATCAACTATTTCGTAATATTGTTGAATTATGTTTATAAGTATTCGTTTTAGAGCCAAAACAGACCTTTAAAATGCATTTTGTTGTTGACTTTTCTATGTTATTACGATGCACACTTGATTGGCGCCAGATCAGCTTCCAAAACATAGAAAAGAATGAAAGCAAGTTTAAATCTTAATAGTAAAGCATCACAGCCTTTTCAGTGTTATTCTTCTCTTAGGACTTATCCCAACACGACAACATCAAAAAGTAACTATATTTTGTCAAATAGGAAGATACGTCTGTGAAGTGAAATAGAGAAAATAAATAAAAAGCGTTAAAAATCCAATTGGAACTTTAACTGTCTATGAGCTTTATTATTATTATTATTATTATTATTATTTCTATTGCCCCCTTTCGTATAAAATGATCAAAAGCGCATTACATTACAATTACTACAAAAGGAATAATAGTAAAAATTAAATTACAACAAGTTAATTAAATACATTAAAATATCTCAATTAAAATTATGAAAAGACTATGAATTAAAAGCTAATTTAAAAAGATACGTTTTAATGAAGATTTAAAAAGACTCAAACGCCGAATCAAACGTCGAACTTTTCATGCGCCGAACCTAATTAGATCAAAAGACGCCGCGCCTAATTATCTATTGTTTCAATTGCGTTCGGCGCATGAAAAGTTCGACGTTTGAATCGGGCCTAAGCGACTGAATATTGCGCAGATATTGTGGAAGAGCATTCCAAAGAATCGGAGCCGCCACACCAAAAGATCTATCACCGAATGAACGCAAAAACGTCAACCAATTAAGGTAACATGATTCAACCCAAGAACAACATTAGCTTCTCAAAAATATGAGCTACTACAAGAGATAATTAATTGTTCTCTTGGGTTGCACACCAACTTATTATTAGTCTTTGGTTTTGTGCCTTTTCATCCATGTTTGACGGTTGGGTTAATTTGCATACGAAATAATGCTGTGAATTCCATCGAACTGAATCCGTGTGTCTGTCTGCAAATGTATGCATCGAATGCCAAACTTTTATAGAGGAAATACAGAAAGATCAGTGCGGCCATGCAGGACGATGTACTAGCTAATAGAAGTCACTAACTCGTCATGCACAGTTATAGAGCCAGCTAGAACGTTTCGCCTGTTCTTCAGACTCTAACTTCAAAAGCTTCAAAACGTAAACGACACAAGACACGTCACGCATATTCAATCAAACAAACTCGACGTAATTTTAGAATATTAGAATTTTAGAAATTCTCGAGTGTTTTGCTAAAACCCCACACGAAACGTTAACTGCATGTAGTGAACTAGCTGCAAAACGAAGGTTTAGGACGTGTAAACTTAAAATAGTGAAACGGCTAAAATGACATACTGTATGCATGAACGTTTCGCTGTTGAAGACTGTTAAGAACAGGACTAACTATTTCCTTGAGCCAACGATGTTACATAGCAGATTTCGTATGAGTGGATAAGTTACAGCAATAAATAATACAGCACGGTTACTGTACGATATGCTGTAACATTGAAATGGTTTCCCCATTTTACTTTGACTTCTGATCCAATCAAAATACAGAGTTCCAGCACGGCAAGGTTACAGCAAGGCTACCAGGGCTAGCGCCCACGGCCGTTTGCTCCGCAACAGTAGCCGCCCTTCGCTTTTTAGGTGCAATACTGAGCGCTATACGCGTACTTTTTTCCCGTGCGGCAATGTGCGACAACATCCATGTGAATTTTGTATCTCTTAGATTTTCGTGTGTTTCTCAAACTATTAGCTTGGTATATACACACCGTTTAGACGTTTACATTATTAATTATAAGTAGAACACGTGGTTTTATTAACTTTACCTTTGTAAGCAGTTTTTCTATTTTACTGCATGTAGCCCAGTTCTCATATTAAACAATTATTCACTGAAGTGAAAAGAGTCCAAATGCACACTAGAATTCAAGTTGAAGCAGCAGATTTACTTTTGAGACCTCGAACCGTGTTACAAAGAGAGAGGAAATGCAGCGAAAATGAAGGGAAATGGGCAAAAAATCTGCCACGGCGAGTGAAAATTTATCGAAAGGAACCGCTTTTCAAAGGACAAATTTGCAGGAAACTACAATCTACAATTTGTAGTTTTGTGGATTATAGCCATCACAGAATCAAAGACAATGGTAAATCAAGAGACACATGATGTCTGTATGAGATAAAACTTGAAAAAACACCGAGAGCGGCGAGGGAATAGCCTGCGTGCAGACGTTCTCTCTCCTGCAAAAATCAGGAAAGAGACGCCTGCAAAAATCAGGAAAGAGACGTCTGCGGAACGCCGTTGATAATTGTTTTCTGGTCATAAATTATCATAATTAAAATCCGTAATTATTTTTCCTAGGCGATTTTAGCGAACACAACTGCGTACATTCTCTGTCTACTTCTTTGAGAAAGAGTTGCTGGACATTTTCTCTCAAAACTGTATTCTTCCATACAGCCGATGCAATCTGGCTATAAGTTCCATGAAACAACATCTTACCCAAACTTTCAAGGCCTTCGTGTTATAACATTTGTTTTGCTCGGCCATTCAACCAGCTTGACTTGGACGACTGTCTTCTGTGTTTTGTTTGGCTCAATATTTTCACCTACAACAACTGAATCATCCAGAATTGGTAACACGAACGGACAAAATGGGAGAAAGTGGAATATCATGGAGGTACGTACATTTATTTGATTTTCTCGCTGCAGGAGTTTATATTCTTGTGGTCGGCAACCTTCTACGAGGGAAGTACGTCGGCTCGATCGCATTTCCATGTAGAGCAGCTCGTTTCGGGGCAGAACTGGAGTCAGTCTGACTCAAACAATTCCCTAGCACATGTACTGTCCCTCTTCTTTACGACCAGACCTGCGTTTGTGGCTTTCGAATGATAACTCTCGTAAAGATCTGCCTTCGTAGATTACATTTCACATCTCGTCTTTTCTTCAACTTCAAGACGCAGTGTTTACAAATATATGGAGATTTTAAGTGAACTTCGAAGCTAAGAGTAGAAAGCTCTACTTTTATACTAGATTCTTGTCATCATGTTTCACAATATCAGCAAAACTAGGAGCCCATTACAAAAATATAAGACACAACTAGACTAGACGTTTGTTGTAAATGAATACCACTACGGGATGAAGGGTTTCGAAAAGTAAACACCGGGTCATCTCGGGAAGTTATTAGCCAATTCATGTATGACTTTATGACAATCCTCTGTCAACAGCCAATCAGCGCGCGGTCCTCAAATACTGGAGAAGAAACACGTTACCAGAACACGTTTATCAACGGCGTTTCGCAGACGTCCCTTTCCCGATTTTTGCAGGGAGAGAGAACGTCTGCACGCAGGCTACGAGGGAAGAGCATTAAACAGCACCCGGCTCCCTGAATGAAACTAGAACTTGTTGTTTTTCTATCAAGAACCACGAGGAAAATAACTCAAGTAAGTACACTCTTTTTTAAGTCGAACAGTTCCCAGATTTGTAGGACAAGGTCTCGTCGTGTTATTTATTGTTCTAAGTAGACGTTATTTCCTTGTGAAAGTTTGTTATTCATGAAGACACGAAGACCGAATAAACTCAACCCGAAACTCGCAAGTAAACTTTGTTTGTGAAGACTTATGGATTTACAAAAGCTTCAAGTTTAGCCATACTTATTTAGTTGCTTCTTTGGTGGGTTTTGGAAAAGCTTTTTCTTTCATATTATTTATTTCTTCGTGAGAATCATCGATAAATATGCGAGCGACCATTTTTGTAAATGCCTTGTATGTTACATTCACCTCCAGGCGCTCTGGAGGTGAATATAGCGACGTATGACGTAATTCTCGACCAATCAGAGCACGGGGATCTCTATATTCACTGATGAAATTATACTAAACCCTGTTATTTTTTTTTTTTTCTATTTTTGTATTATATTGTAAAAATAGTTAAGGTGAGCCTTGATACGCCCTTTAACGATAGGAGTGGCATTTGCCCTGTTCATATTCGTAAAAATTAACCTTATATATCATAGTTGTGTAAAAGTAAGACTTATCTGTTAGTAACTCCTCAAATTCGTGTGATACACAGAGGTCACCTGAATCCGGGTAGGATAACGTAGAAGCTGTAGAACTAAAAACGCTGGCCCGACCCTGGCTGATAAGAGGCGTTTATTGCCTTGAAGGACGTATTTCCAACGGGAGCGGAGAGGCTTCGCGAGAGGCGCACGGGGCAATCTTTCCACCAATGACCAAGGGCACCGCAGAACCGGCAGGCACTTCTTGCTCTGTCGCAATCTTGATAGTTGGAGCGGAATTGTCCTCCTGGTTGTCCCGACTGCCAACGGCGCTGTCTGAAACCGGCGTACGGCTGAAAAGAGCCTCGATATCTGCTTACAGAGCCTTCACCATTTTGTTTTGAACTTCGAAGGCGGGCTCTGATCCTTAGCGCTTCCTTTTCTGCAGCACGAATCTTTTTATCATCGTCGGCGTCTAGAGCAGCGGAATTCTCTTCGTAGTGCTTAACAGTAGCCAAGCCGCCTTCTGAAGAGTCCACGATACGAATACTCCTGTTCTTCTCAGTCAATAACTTAATAGCTTCTTGAACAGAACCGAGAGCCTTCACAGAGTCGCCAGGTTCGAGTAACGCTTGAGTCTTCTCAAGGGAAGCAACACATTCTAGATTGATTTCAAAATTACGCTCGTTTCCACGGTGTGTGAATTTGAGCTCGGAGCCGTCTTTAAGACATTTTGAAACGGCCAACGCTTCTTCGGCAGCTGGCTTGGTACAAATATAGTTAACTTATATGTCTGAATTATTTGTTTCAAGTTTCTCGATAACGAAATCTTTAAAATCAACCAAATCCTGTTTAGTAATCGCTTCATCACCCATAGGCTTCAGAGAACGATGCTGAAATGCGACGTGAGGTGGTATGAACGTGTGAAGGAGTGGTATTTATCACATATACTGAGATTTACGAATGGAATCATTCATGCGAAAACCCACTTCACAATTTTCCTTAGCCAATCAGAATCGCGAAACGAATTTTTCACATATGCGAAAAGCGTTTCGTCCAATCAGAAAACACCTGCCAAAACATATCGGGATTTTCAAACTGGACTTGAGATCGGAGGCGCCACTTTCGTTCATTCAATACGAAGTTGGAGTTTTGACATTAAAACAAATTATGTAATATTGATCTGTAAACAGCCAACTAACGATGTTAAAACTTCCAAGTCAATTGAGGAGTATATTATCGAACAAGAAAACAAAATCGCAAGAGCAAAAAATTAGAGAAACAGACGTAAAGTGACTTAAAGCGACAAAGAAGAAGCGAAATTCTACCGAAAGAACTCAACAGATATTGAGATAATCTATGTGAAATCATTCTTAGTGTCAAAAGAACATACGGCGAAGATTACGAGCTTTCAATCCTTCGTGGAGTGATTTCAACTTCCATAGACCATCGACATTTGAAAAATCGTAAATATTCTGTGAGCAGAGAACACCTACAAGCCGTGGAGATGTCTGAAAACTCGTAGCAAACAATCTGGACAAAAGCAGGTATACTAATCTATTGACGATGTGAACTTGTAAACTTTATTTGTTGAATCAAAGACAGTTTCATATTGATGTTGAAAACTATTTCAAGGCTGATGTCAGTTTAGAAAGTAAGATTTTCTTTCCATTTTGATTGTATCGAGCATAAATTTTAGTCTACGTTGAGTCGGACACGAAATGCAAAACAAAAAATTGAAAGCTACAAATGTACGTGTTCAATGACAAGACCTAAATAAAACCTGTTTGATATTGGAGAAAAATCTCAGTATATTTATAATAAACAAATTACAAGATGGAAAGTGCTTTTGTATGGTATTCACACACTTGTTTGTTTTCACAAAACTCACTCGCTCGTACCTCGCCCGTACCTCGCTCGTTCGTTTTGTGAAAACAAACACGTGCGCAAATACCATACGCCAGCACTTCCCATTAAGTAATCTCTATTTATAGAACTCCTAATTGTTCCCAAAGGGATAATGCAAGCATGTATTCAACATGCAACAAAGAGAAAAACATTTAACACGGTTCAAACTGCTAAAAAATACTAAAACGCAAGAGGTAATCGCATACCAGAACTTCGCGACTATAAATAGACACATCATCTACTGTGTTAGGGGCCAACATAAGGGCACAGAAACACTCCTGTGTGATATACTCCTGAGCCATACATGTACAAACGTTTCTTATTTTGGCGACATCTGAAAGCTCTGAAACATCCAATGACACGTCCCCAGACTTGGTAAACTTACTAATTTCGATGTGCTCTTTCTTGTGATGACGTTTATTTCTTAAGTATAGATGAAAGCATCTAGCATTTAACAACAAGTCTCATCGAAAACAATATAATTCTTACAGTAGCGCAATCAACATTTGACCCTCACGTACAACATACCCCACCGTAGAACAAGAGGGGGTGGGGATCCTCTATTGTGGTTTCGTTATGATGTGTTATTATAAAAGGAATATCCAAATAAACAGTGAGCTTCTCGTGAAATTTACGAAATGGCGTGGCTTTGTTTCGGTTCTCGTTGGTTAAAGGGGATCCTTGGGGTTTATTGCGTTATCAAAATAACAATATTAATTTGATAGGTTTTTAACTTTGCTAAAATCAAGTTTAGGCAATAAAACCCTGAAAGAAATTGGTCAATTATGAATTATGTGAATTTACTTATCAATTTAGTACAAAATGATTCACTTTTTAAACAAATAAATCCAATTTATAAAGCATAAATTCCCATGAAAATTCGCTTTGACTTTATTATTTCCTCAATCGTTACAGTACATTGTTACCCCATTCAGGCATGTGTTATTTAAATTGCATTTCTTTTAGTCACCATCTATAACAAAGCCCATCCTTCGTGTTACACAGTCACGTACTCAGTACGGAAAAAAGACGGCGACTTTTACCCACAATCCGTTGCGCGCCAAAAACATTACATCCGTTATAAAATCTCGGTATAAAAGCTTTTAATCTTTAAAACTAGAAAACAGAAACACGAAAGCGAGGCTAGAAAGGCCTCCGTTGTTTTTCTCATGCACATCTCTTTAAATCTTTACTGCTTTTTAAGCTATATCACTCAAATTTCTCATGATCACTAATATCGACATGCTCTTTCACGTGGTAATGATCATGTTTTCTGTACACGTGGATCAACTATCGAAACGGCAATACGCATTTATGAAAGTGGTGTATGCGTAATTACTGAAAATTAATAATGGTAACATAACTAAGTGGAGTGCAATAGGAGTGATTACAAAATTGTGCAAATTGAAATCAAAAATATGATTTCAGGCCAAAATTGCACGACGAGAAGTTTTATTAACACTTAATTACTATATTAAATTCAGTTGTTATTTTACAACCAGCTAGAAACTAAAAAGGTCAAGCGGGCAGAGCTTTGATGAAAAGGGAAATTCATATCTAGGATCGCGCGCTAACGATCACGCAATCTTTACTGTTATTTTTTTGCAGTGAATTGTATTGGTTTTCTTGTGAGGCTTCTGCGTTTTGAATGGTCCAGCAAAAAGATGCATGCACATACAGACAAAAAAATGCTATTCGTTATTTAGTCACTGCTGCTTTCAACCAATCAAATTGAAAACACCAGTCAGTTTCAAAATGAATCAAATAAATAGACGTCATTGACCAAGCGTGAGTTGGATATTGGTCGAGTTCTTTTTTTTGTGCGCGCATGTACACAATAAAACGAACGAGACCAATATCCCCCTTTCCAGACCGAACAAGCTTGGTCAATGCATGTTTTATTATATGGCTTCTGCTGAACAAAGCTGTGCTTCAGTTCTTTTTTTCCCAACAATACATGTACCACTGCAATGGTAACATTGCAGTGGTACAGTAACATTGTGTTTGATTGTTAACATCGTGTTTGATTGGTCAGCTCAATGAAAGGTCATTTCTTATTGGCTGAGGGTAAGATTGAAACCCTTTCAATGTTAGGTAATTCATCTCGATTTATCCGAAAAAACAGCAAAGGCATTGTTTCACTTGTTATCATCATCGCTTAGGACAATCTGGCGCTAATTCTTGTGAGGCTCTGCAACATTTTGCGAAACATGGTTTTGGTCCCATGTTGACTTGAATGCTGAAACGGTTTTGAAAGTTAGCTGACGTTCCTTGCCGTGCTGAACGGAAAGCTCCCATCGTTTGGAATTCTACTGAAAGACTTCTAAAGAGATTTGGAATCCGGCACAACCAGGAGGACGTTCCAACTATTAAGATGGCGACAGAGCAAGAAGTGCCTGCCGGTTCTGCGGTGCCCTTGGTCATTGGTGGAAAGTTTTCCTCGTGCTCCTCTCGTGAAGCCTCTCCGCTCCCGTTGGAAATACGTCCTTCATGGCAACACACGCCTTTTATCAGCCAGGGTCCGCGTCTCCTTTCATGATATTTGTTGTGAAGCTTTGGTTCGTGAAGTGTCTGTAAGTGTCTCGCTAGAACAAAGTCGGTGACATGGATTGGCTCGAACTTCGCCGTTTCTCTTCAAATAATTTTTGAAGAACCGACAAAGTAGCAGGTTCAGCTAAATTTCAGGTATGTCACTTTTATTAGCTTGTTTCTGACAAGATTTTGGCTTTGGTGTGTTTTGGCAGGTGTTCAGAAAAGTCGCAAATACAACTCTTTCTTTTCTTTCTCTGTGTTTAGAAAACATTGCTTTTTGGTAACAGTTTTTGCAAATATTGATCTTCTGACATTACTTTTTGTATTATACCTTGAGTCAAAAACGATTTTTTTTGTTGCATTTTTCACTAAACGTTTCGTGTGGAAACAATCTCAATGAACTACTCTAGCTCGCAGCGGTCCAAAACCATGCTGTCCGGTCGTATGGCGATTTACCGGACCGTCGAAGAACCAATCAAATTACTCCATTTGTCACGAATCTGATATAATAAAGGCAAATAATAAAGACAAATACTAAACATGCTATTAGGTGTTACACTAAGGATCTTGAATTACAGCCATTCTTATGAAAGCTACTCTTGAGGGGTATGTAATAAGTAAGTCGAGTTTCTAGTAAACACATTTTTGTGTTCTAATAGCGATACCGAAGAGTTATCGACGTTAGTTGTCATTGTTACATCATAACGTAACCAACAATGCCGACCAAGATACTGACGATGGTCATCAATGCTGTAGGCTTGATAGACGCATTTCCATTGCACTCGTCAGTCGCACAGCAAGTAGCGATACACTTAGACCCCTCACAATCTTTTATCAAAAGGTCGCAGACAGCCTTGGTAGAGCAACCCTTTTGTGTCGAGTCTCCCGTCTGGTGTTTAGCGCATCTGTCTTTTCCTGTTGGACAGGTCATAGAGTATTGGCCGCAGTTACCCCAGGTCTTACTGCATGAATAACACTTAAGTGATAAAGCTGAAAGAAAAACTAAATATTAGCTTCAATATAAGAAATAATATTGAATTGTTTTCTCAACTTATGTTACTTTTCTCTTTTTACATTTTTAACTAGTGTATGCACGTAAGCCATGTACAGGAACGAGTTATTGGGGTTAAGTGGTTTTCATTTCCAAGTGTGCCGTATCCTTTTCCGAATTCCGTAACCTTTTTATGTTTTGAATATGTTCGAGATAGGATATTTCATTGCTCATGGTGTTGAGACAGTAGACACAAGCGTCGAACTTTTCAGAAGGGGTGCAAAGCAGATTTGTGTTGTTGGATGTGAATGTTGATTTCTCGATCAACGCGACTATAGTGTTCAGGTTTCAGAAGGAGCTAGTGCATGGAGGGAATGGACGTGTTCATGTACAGGAAACACAAGCGAAAACCGATCCTGAAATTGATGGCGTTTTGTGGTCGCTGTGACTGTGAGGAACAAACGTTTATCGGAGAAGAAGCGTCAAAGCTTTCGAAATGATTAGGACACGCTGTAGATATGCCGGTTTCTGAGGTAAATATTCCGAAATGACTTATAATTTACTGCTGTGAAGTTTTTCTGTTGTCTCTTTGTCTATCTTGTTACACTAAGTCAAACCACTCGACTTTATAGAAGTTATGATTTAGATCGGAATATACTCGTATGATGTTCGGAATAAGCAATAGTGAACTTTTGGTGGTAGCTCATATTTATTTATCCACGCTGGTGAAACATTGATGTCTTGGGGTTCACAAAATAGTGCATTTTTGGGATAATAAATTATTTCACAGACGACCTAGATGCACTGGGATAGTACAGTTCGTTGTAAATTCCGACATTTTGAAAAGGGTGCAAACATGGCGCGAAATACAGTGTTCGTATGGGAATCCGATGCCAAATAAAATCCGTAAAATCGAATTTCTGAAATATTCTTCAGATACAAACTTAAGATACTAGGTAAAATATTAACATATCGAAATTTGAGGGATGTAGCTGTGCTGGGAAGCGTGCAATCGTGTTTTCAGTTTTCCATACATTGTCTGTAAAAAACGAGTCGAATCCCGCTACGCTCGGGCGCAAATGACGCCTACGGGGGTCACAAATAAACAATATGCCCTCCAAAAGCCATGTTATTGCTATATTTACGATGGTAGAAATAAGGCAATTACGATTTAGATTGTTTTATTTCAGTTTTCAGATGAATTGTTTTATTTCAGTCCAGATGAATTCAAAAATCGGCCCCACGAACGCCGAGCAGGAACTTGCTCTGGAGAAAAGGTCGAACTCTTATTATAAAGCTATGCGTGGAATGGGGTGCAGCTACCTGTACGGAAGTCCCGCTAGCCTGATTTTCAGACGGCACGAGGTGGTCCGCTCTCACTTCCTCCACCTCACCGTCTGATGGACTTTGGCAGAAACCGTGTTCCTGACGTCGTTTTATTTCGACCAATCAGAGCGAAGGTTTCATTTTTCGAGAACTGATGTATGCGTGGAATGTCTAGTGCAGCCTGAACGTGAAGCTAAATGGCGGACAATACAAACGGACTTGATATGGATGTGGAGAAAGCGTGCTAAACTTTCGGCATTTCTGAATTATTTCCGGAACAGAGAAAGGCAATATTACCCTCGTTTCCAGGAAGGACTTTGGCCATCACAGCTGCATCTATAGGCGACGACCAGGTCGAGAATCGAGAGAGGATAAATTATGTAGCCTAGCTTCAACAGCTCGCCAAAATCACGCACGAAAAGTCGTACGTTTTACAGCTTCAAACTTATGTTAATTTCTTAGAACTAACCTATCCTGGTTGAACTGCTCTGGTTCTTTGGGCAGCAGGAACTTTTTAAACAGGAATTTTCGTACAGTATTTCAAGCGCAAGGTCACAAGTACAACAAATCCGGTACAAGTTGTCAAAATCAAAACTGTTCAAAATTCTGGAAACATTTAGGCAAATGAAATCCAACTTTAACCATGTCATATTCACTATATGTGTTCACTCCTGTAGAAATGTCGTGCCATTCCACGAAATATTTAGTCTTCTTAAGGCGAAAAAGCTAAGATATTTCAGCTTTTTGGACAGCAAAATTATCAAAAAATAAAGTGTGTTAAAAATTCTGCAAACATAAGTAGTTACCTAAATATCGTAAAACTATTACCATGAGAAACGCAGTATGTGTGTTCACTGCTGTCAAAATTTCATTACATTTCATGAAAGATTTGGTATTCTAAATGACAAAAATCTAGGAGACAGATTTATGGCATACAAAGCGGTCGAGGAAGATTAATAATTTTTCAAAACCCGTAGGTAGATTCACAATCATCGCGATATCGATAGCGCTTCCTATCAGATGTTTCCGGTACACGTCTGAGGACAACATGCTTCTACACGTTCTGTTTCCATAAGTTTGAAGCTGTAGAACATATTCTGCAGTGCATGAAAGTGCGTGATTCTGGCGATCTGTATAGAAGTTGTAGAAGGCCCAGTAGAAGGCCACATAATTTCTCCTCTCGATTCTCGACCTGGCCGTCCCTATAGATGCAGCTGTGATGACCAAGATCCTTCCGGGAAACGAAGGATAATAATGCCTTTCTCTGTTCGGGAAATAATACAGAAATGCCGAAAGTTTAGCACGCTTTCTCCAAAGCCATATCAAGTCCGTTTGGCTTCACCTTCAGGCTCCACTAGACATTCCACGCATAACTCAGTTCTCTAAAAATGAAACCTTCGCTCTGATTGGTCCAAATGAAAACAATGGCTGGAACACGGCTTCTGCCAAAGTCCATCAGACGGGGAGGTGGAGGAAGTGAGAGCGGACGACCTTGTACCGTCTGAAAATCAGGCTAAAGTCCCGCATGGTACACGAGCAATAAACGAGAAAATTAGTGCTGTAAAACCCTTCATTTCCGAATGCCATAACCTTTTCCGAAGATGTATGTTAGCAAAATTCGTACCATGTTCGGAATTGAAATAAGTTCGGGATATAAGATTCTCATGGCTAACTCGCATATTTCTGGCAGGTGGCTCAAACCTGCACATACATGTAGTGGGTCCTTATCAATCACTTAGTGGTGATGACGTAAAGTTGTCGTCATAGGTCACATGATTTTAAGTACATGCCCATATCTCCCTCATTTCTAATGCCAGCCAGCTCAAACATCGACATACATGGTATTGGGTCTCCATAAATTACCTAGTGGTGATGTCCTAACGATGACCTCATCGGTCACGTGATGCTTAGTATATGCCAAAATAGCTGACCATCCGCGAGTTACCATTCACTCCTCAAATTAAATGTATATCTATCAGGGAACCCCAAACTATCTTGTAGAGCACATTATTTTCTCAGGTATAAAAATGGCAACTAAAATAAGTAATGTCCATTAGTGGACACCACAAATTATTGATAATAGGCCTTTTGCAACAGATGGTCACGTGACTTGTTGGCCCATAGCAACGCCCTACTGGGTTGCAAGGACACCGCGGAAATACGTTTTGTGACGTCACTTCCGTTGATCAGCAGTCGGCGCCATTAGAACCGGTTTCTTAGAACACAGCATGCGTTCATCTGCGTAAAATTTTGATTTGAGAACTTCAATATGCAAAATGGAGCTCGAAATATTGCACCAGAAGTCAAGCATCTTATGAAGTAACAAGTCAGCCGAAATAAGTCAGGTATTCGTGGTCGTGGTATAAAGATTTGCTGTGGAAATGAGTTGATGTTGGCCGCTGTCACATCACATGTACATGCGAGGTGAGTTAAGAAAATGGATTTATAATTTACATGTGTATAGTCCGTGTAGTATACTTCTTTCATAATTTTCGAAGTAATACTAATTGTGTATGTACTATCAGTACCCACATTAAGTCAGCTTGACTCAGTTGCATATGATTACGTCTAGCAGCTTCACGACTGTTTCAGTTTTGCGCTGTAAATTTAAATTTAGTTCACGCACGTAAAACTGAAGGCGGCCTACTATCTTACGAACTTTAGTTTTCGTTGACGCCAGTGACCTTTTCCAAAATGTATAATTACTGTATAAATTTACTACGATCATGCATTTATAACATGTACATGTAATAACGAGATCGATCAGAAGTACGTATTCACTTTTCGTACTGAACGGTGATTTCTTGGTGGGTTATTTTCCCGGGGGGGTTTCTTCAAGTTGAAGGTAAAAAGGGTAGGGGTGACCGTCGGAAAACCTCGAAAAATACCCTAAAAAAATACCAAACCGTGAAAATTTTCCCACCCTGAAATGTACCTCATGGTCTAAAAATCACCCTGAAAAATGGATTTCGCTTGGACAACCCCTAAAAAATACTAAATCACAGATTTCAAACCCTAAAAAATACGACGAACACCCCTACCAGCCGAACATAGGAAGAACGCCCCCCAGGATATTTTCCTATGATTTGGGCCGTCATAGCCTGGTCATGTCAGCCGTTATCAATGCTATTTTGTTAAAGAACTAGTTGTAGTCATAGATTAGTGAAGTGCGTTCGTATTAACATTTATGTCAGAAGAAATGGGTTTCACTATTAAAACTCGTGAAATAGATATTGGACTAATAGACACTTACACCCTAAATCTATAATAATTTGTCCATTTTTCCCCGACTATGAGATACAATGTTCTATTCCCCTTACAGCTTGTCATGGTGTTTGTGCTCTACCTTTGCTGTGACTCATTTTACAACTACATTAGTGGCACACAGTGTTTCTATCAATATTTTCAAGTTCAGTATGCATGTACAAGTTCAGTTTTTACTCGATCACCTCGCCTTATAAACCCTTGTAAAATTGTAAGAACAAGTCTCTGTTTCCTGTCTAGTAATGTTAAAATTGAACTTTGCTAGAGAAGAACCAATCGTCCCAATTGTAGACACCCATTGAGTTACTCTTAATGGGACCTTCTTGTTGACTGAACAGCTGCCTTAATTAAATTTATCTTATTTTGGACATAATCAATTAACTTGGATGACTGAAAGTACTAAATCTGTCTCTGTTGTTGGCTTTTGTAGCTTAGAACTGTCACCACCATCCTCATTGTGTATCAGACCAGATAAGAGGCCAAAATTTCATGACAAGAATAGCTTCTGGATTTCATAAAGGAGGTTTGGAAGGCAGATAATGCATGCAACCAAGGCTGTTGCCCTGGCCATCACACATACATGGAGGATAAAATGTGTGCCCACATGTTAGTCGGTGTATTTCTTGTTGGCCAAGTCACAATCAAGCAGTGGGTTTGGTTCATAAGAAGGCCATCTGTACCCAAGGGGAAGATACTTAGTTACAAATTCCTTCTTAAAACTTGCCAAAGATCCTTGAAAACATTGGATGAGCTTCCTAAGGCATAATTGAAGGGCTGTGTGCAACAAGGGCATAAGTGACTCCTGATTGTATTCTAAATTCTCCTACAAATTTGTTGTTTTCTAAGGGAGAATACAGAACATGATCAGGAGTCACTTACGCCCTTGTTGCACACAGCCCTTCAATTTGCTCGAGTTGAAACTTAGGCATTTATTGTGGCGCGCAGTGTAAACTTAAAATTACTATTTTGTGTAGGTTTTGGGATACAAACTATTAAAAATAAGTTGTCCCCATGCACCAATAATACTGTATACTTATTTGTCTCTGATGGCATAACGTATTCATTGTTTCTGTTGTTGTTCAATATTTCCCAAGTGGGTGCCTCATTGGCCCAAACTGTCCTATAATTTTCCAATAAGCTGGATTTTCTACCTGAAATTATTTAGTTAGCCAAAATTGGATTGTTTTCATCCATGTGAAGGAGTGTAGTCTGACAATTAATATGTTCAACAAATGCACCCAGTTACTTAGGGACTGCTCAATAATTATAGTTAAGGGGGGTCTGGAGTTTATTTTCTAAATAAGCACAACAACAAAATCCCCCCCCCCCCAAAAAAAAATGAATTCTCAAAAACATCCTGCCCCCCCTCCCAAATACGTTCTGTACAAAACTGTAGCCCATCCATTTTGTACCATCGCAAAAAATGTACCCCCCACTTTCAACTGATTTTGAAAATTGTACCCCCTACTCTAAACTCCAGCCCCCTCCCCCCTAGCAATAATTAATGAACAGTCCCTTAGAAATAGTAAAATTATTTAATATCTAGTATAGAATTGTCAAAATTAATTGTAAAGCAAAAGCTTTATTACTTGAAGTACAATAAATTTAACTTTTATGCTTATGCCTATCAGATTAATTGGTTGCACTCTACCGTAGGTGTGTGTGTGTACTTTGACATACAGTATTTTTTTTAAATAAAACCAGTTCAGGGGCGTAGCGTGCATATACGCACGGGCTTACACTTTGAGAAGAAAATTACCTGTTTAGCATTGGGCTCTCAGTTAAAACTGGTCACTACTGCACTCATACGTACACTTTGAAAATGCCTAGCTATGCCCCTTCATTTCAGTACTATTGTATCACAAGTTATGAAACTCTTGTTATGGTAAATAAAAGGAGTTCATTGTTAATAAAATTACCTGTGGCACTCAGTTGCTGAACAGCGACTTCAGGGTTTATAGGGTTTCCTCTGATGTATTGCTTTCATCACAAACCTGTACAATATTATTGTATGTATTCGTACTTTGACGCACAGTTCAGGGACAGTTTTAATAAGCTTATATTAGTTGGCCAAATTGCCGTTTTTCGGATGTTTACCTTTTGTCTTTTTGCACCATCTTCATTTACTGGTGAAGCCTCTTGGGTGCTTCTTTCTGGAATTTGTTGCACCAGCGAGTTCCAGGGTTGTAGCTGGGGGGAATGTGCTCTGGCGAGTCCAATCTTGGTGTGTTTTTATTGGTTCCTTTTAGGGGTCAAATTTGGCTTGAGCCACGCCCATTTTAGTACCTCTGGCCGAAACGAAAATTTCCGACGAGCATCCCCACCCCTTATATATGGGAGTCCCTCCCCCGGGATGAAGACACCGGGAATGGGCCCAAGTCGACGGAGACTTGGGGCCATTTAAGCCTCTGGCCTTTCTTCTGTATGGTCCTCCTTGTAGTATTTGTTATTGAATTGAGACGAACATCGTTTTTCATTTTCCCGACGAAGTCTGTCAAAATGGCACTGACAGAGGAATAGTGTTGAAGCTAATCTTCCATATTTACAGGTATCTGTAGTGCTTAAACTTCCATGGCAAGTAGGAAAATAATGCCGTGTGGCGCAGTGGTTAAGTGCTTTGCCTCTCACCTCTGTGGCCCAGGTTCGATTCCCGGACGGGACGACATATGTGAGTTGAGTTTGTTGGTACCTAGCCCTTGGCCTTGCTCCGAGGGTTTTTCTCCGGGTTCTCTGGTTTTCCTCCCTCCGCAAAAACCAACACGCTAAATTCCAATTCGATCTGTGGATTAGCCGGGACCTGGCTTTGATCGACCCCCCATGGTTGTTTCAGGTCTCGTTAGAAATTCAGAGATGAGCGAGCACACAGCATGTTACGAAATGAAAAAAATCGTGACCGTAACTCGCACTCGCTTTCACGACGAATGTGCCTTTTGCTTCGTCGTGTTTATATCGTGTGCAAGCTGCATTTTTCTTGTGCACAATTTATTTTACGTAACAGTCATTGAACTAAGTCGTAATGAAGTATGGAGGCTAAGTATTGTGTTTCTTGGCTAAGTCTTGGGGTTTTCCGAGGCATGTACAAAATGCGAAAGTTATATTTTGAATTTGCCGGCGTTTCTAATTTATTGCGAATGACCGCTGACTAGCAAAATAAGCGATCGAATCAGCAAGAACGTATTTCCGCGGTGTCGGTTGCAAGCTAACCAGCTCTCCCTTGACAACCAACAGAGCATGACTGACCCGTGGTTTTTCTTTCCTTCTTACTAAATTGATCTCGAAATAAGTCTGATCAGAACAACAGAAAATATTTTTCTTTACTTTTGATCCGGTATTTTGTCAAACGCTCAAACGAATTCACCTCGAATTAATGTCGGGCATTTCGTAAACATGGCGGCCGCTAAACACAACTAACTGGTGAACTCTTTCGATTGCTTGTTTTATTGCTAGTGAATAGTCCATTTTTTGTCCTGTCTTGTATTTAGTTTTCTGTGTGTCTATCATGACTAGTATCAGTATATAACATCCTGGAGTATCATGGGCCCCCTTTTGTTTCTAATATACGTGAACGACCTCCCGACATGCTTACAACATTGCCAAGTTGTAATGTACGCCGACGACACGGTGATCTATAGCAGCGGGAAATCTACTACAGACATTGAACGCTGTCTAAACGCAGATCTCGCCAAGCTGGCTGATTGGTTCAATTACAATCGCCTGACTTTAAACACATCGAAATCTAAATTCATTCTATTTGGTAGTAATCGTAAATTGCAAGCCTGTCCAAGTATTAAGCTTACTATAGATAATTATAATCTCGAGAGTTCAGACTCTATTAAGTACCTTGGAGTTATTATAAGTAAACACATGAACTGGCACGAGCAAATCGAGGCTATAATTGCCAAAGCCAATCAAAGGCTTGGATTACTCAAACGTGTCAAGCACTTGCTTCCTTTAGAGGCACGAGCAACTTTATATAATAGTCTTGTTAGCCCACTTTTGGACTACGCTGACGTTATCTGGGGCGATAAGAACAATGCCACCCTCATGGAAGATCTCCAGATCATACAAAACAAGGCAGCTAAAATTATTCTTGACCTGCCTAGCCATGCCTCAGCCACTGATGCTCTCAATAGACTTGGTTGGCCCACTTTATCCCAGCGGCGCCTTGTACATAGACTTATACTTATATTTAAGTATATCCACGGACTTATAAATTACAATTTTAATATTTTAAGAAATAGTGATATTCACAACTACAATACGAGAAGAAAGGGAGATTATCGCCTCCCTTTAGTAAAACGTAATTATGGAAAACAACGGCTTTTTTACCAAGGTTTTTATGACTGGAACAATTTAGATAAGTCAATAAAGGAATCCGAATCCTTGGCTGTTTTTAAACAGCATATCAAGACACATATTTTTAATTAGATTTTATATATTTAATTTTGTATAATAGCATTTTTAACTTTTATCTTCGAACTTGTCATTGTATTTTTATTATTATAATTTTAACAGGGCCTCGCTGAAAAACACCTTGGTGATGCGAGCCCCCTGTATAAACATTGTTATTATTATTCTGTCCAAGATATAAATCTTATCAAACCTGATATTTTTCTTTGCTTCAAAACTGGATATGTAACTTACATATTATCTTAATTATTATCTTTAAAATTTGTAGACTGCGACAACGAAATAATGTGAAAGCAACCCCTTTGAAACTTTGTTTTAGGAAGAAAAGTGAAGAATTCAGGAACAAACCTAAAACACCAAAATACACTTTGCTATCCGTAGGTTTTCCATCCTGCTAGCTCTTGGAAAGTTGATCATGTATTTTGTGGAACAGCCCCGATAATTTTCCTACTAAACCTACCAGCATCAAACACAGCCAACTCTATACCAAACAAACATCGACATCTCCCAAATGAAGCTAATATGAACGCGACATACAACTAGGTGACAGTAAATAGACGAAATTGATATATCAAGAAGGCCTGGAGCACCTCCACAAGCGACATTGAAACAGGACTTTGCCTTGAAGTAAACGAAAGTAAACATGCAACAAAGTGTTATGAATCAGTCAACTAATCAGTTAACATAAGTTACCAAAGCTTTGCTATGTTAACTATCGTGAAAACGAAATGCACCTGCGTGTCGAGCGCTCAGTAGCTCTTCGTCGAAGCATAATTAGAAGTGATTTTGTTCTGATGGAAGGGCAGAACCATCAAGACGTCACCTTTACCTTCCTTGCCATGGCAGTTAACATTAAACAACGTAGTTGCAATTGGCAAATCGCAGACCGCTACAGGCTACTTAATTTCTACAAAACATAGGCATAATTCACTTATAGTATAATACAAGCTTGCACAGATTAATGTTTCGCAATACATTTCAAGAGAGTGTTATATTACTCAGGCAAGAGAAGGCTTCGAAGAATATTTGATTAATATCGACCTTTAACGTAGCGGTTAGCGGCTTTGTTATTACTCGGGCTGCCTGTGGCAGGATATTTCAACCGGCGCTCTTGTTGACCATAAAAATACATGAACAACCAGGAGCCGTAATACATTCGATCAGCGCTGTCTGGACAGATCCAATGTACATTTAGAAACGTAAGCGAAATACAATATCCAAACACGTTTGGATATCAACGGGTATCGAATTATAATCAAAGGTTAGATTTCGTCAGGCGCGCTCAGATAAGAAAGTTCAAAGCTCTCAGACTAGGCGAGACAAGGAGATATCAATTTCAATGAGTCATTGTCAGAAATCTATTCCATCGTGGGCAATTATGCAATACAACCTAAATTTGGGTCAGGTCTTGTACAGCTAAGGCATGTTTTACGACAGAATAACCAGAGTCTTTCTACTGGATTGAGAGCTCTAGACGTTATACATGTCTGCTAATATGGGGAAAACTGAAACAAAAAATGAACTTTGACGGCAGAAACCCTCATTGAGCCAAGCGGAATATTTACATGATCCGCTAAGATTTTTACAAATCTTAGTTAAGCAGATGTTTTCAGTGTATGCCAACTGAAATGCTGTGCTCGTTTTCTGGTTACGGCTCAGTGGGGCAACTACACGAACAAGAAGCATGAACTGCCAGCAAAGAGAGAGGAAAAAGTACTTGAAATGCACAGCGCTAGCTGAAGTAGAGAATATATATAATATCTGAGACGTTAAATTACGTTACTGTGAAGAGGGTCAAAATTCAAGTTTTGTAGCTTGAGACTGTCTTCTGCCGTGACTCGTGAGAGAAATTGGAAAAGATCTAGCTGTTTCATTCAGACACTGGCAAATTTATTGAAAGCTACGGGCTTACTTTATGAGATTATTATTCATTGTGGAATGAAAGGAAACAGGTTAGTTGAAAGTTAAGTTCGAGGTAGGCTTCGACTTTCATTCCGATTCAGTGCATATGTGCACGAAGGTGGGATGCTGTCAACAACACTACCAAAAGATCCAAAACGAAAGATTCAGTTACGTAAGTACTGTAAGTAAACTCTTTTTGATTTGAATACATTTCCTCTCAGTTTGTCTGTTAATGTACATTTTTCTTCTAATTCTCGCTTTATTTAACATCTGTGATTTAGAGTTGCGTACCTCAACTGAACTCTTGTGTCGATAAGCGCAAATGGTTTCGTAAAACAGTCTGTGAATTTGAGAATCGGACTTAGAAGAGCTTTCTCATTACGAATTACAATGTTTTTCTTGCTATGAAATTTATGTTTCATTTCACATTTATTCATACATTTTTAGTCGGACATTTCCCCGAGTTTTTAATCTATTTTCAATCAAACTCAAAGTCTGAATATGTCATTGTATTGCATTTATACACTTGCCAGTATTCTGTTGTTCAAATCCTGCGTTATCATAGTCATGTCATAAAAGCAATTAATAGACCAGACGTTTTTATGACGTTCTCACTGGCGAATTAAAGCACGACTTGTTACTAAGAGGATTTCAAATTAAAGTGTATTTCATCTTCAATCTCATGTGGTCCGAGTGAAAGCCCATATGGGCTCTTGTTTAATCTAAGTATAGGCTGTGTCTCCCAATTTACACAAAAGGATCCTTTATTTTGCCGTTCAACTTCACATTAAGGTTATAACGAAAACGTACGGCTTGAAATCTCGGATAAAAATACTTTTGAATGACAATAGTGGGTTATAGTATGTTAAATATGTTCTAATTTAATATTGTAAAGTTCAAAGTTTTATTAATATTATTTAAAAGGCAGAATCATAGTCAGATGCATATATTTGGAGAATTAAACATATTGCCACTACCTTTTGACAGGTATAACTCTTTGGTTATAAGGAATTAGTATATGCGAACTCGGTAACCTTGGTACTGATTTGTTTGCTTTCATGTGATATTGAGCACTTACTTCCCAAACATGGGAAAATGTGAGCCATTTTGTTGGGGTTTAGATAAAAACTCGTGTTTTGACACTGCTGAAAACTTTGAAATTCAGGACAATGCCAATTCACAAGATACGAGAAATTTGATCACAAAGTCTTTCAAAATTAAAGGAACTATGGAAATTCATTTTGAACACGGCCTTTGCATTAAATTTCAGCAGAGAATAGTCGTTTGGTGTTTACTTCGTTTACTTTATCTCTCCTGGTCTTATGCTGTATTCATGATTTTTCGTTCATCGTGCATCTATTTATCAACAAAATACGCACGCCTGTCTCTAACCCTTAAATAGTGAATAGTATAATATATTTATGCCACGAGTCACCTCGATCTCAGAGAATAATTATTGTTAAACGTCTGGAACGAGCTACATGTACCAAGCCGGACTATATGTGCAATCGCTTAGAAGAACACCGAGAGAAGAACGCAAATATCCATTCCAATTTACATGTTATGTTTATACTTAGAACATTTTCAAGCTATGCTTTTTAGTCATTATATCGAAAGATTTTATAACGTACGTACCAGTTGGAACAGCAACTGCAAGAAGAACAAGTAATACAGGAAGCTTCATCTCGAATTTCTTCGTCTTTTCTTTTTCGCTTCTTCCGTCTTATTATCTCTTAATATATTTCTTGGTCCTTCTCTTCCTTTGGAAGTTAAACTTCTTCTTAATTTTGCTCTCTGAAAGTTGTATGTGGCACTCCCAGATTATGTTTGGGGTATTTGTTCTCAAACGGTAACACTTACAAGTGTCAATATTTCTAACGATGACGGCACTATACGAGTTTCAGCCAATGGTATGTCTTTGATTACTCGGTTTAAATGCTTTGAAGTGTTCACTAATCAATTCTTTTTTTGAGTAAGGACTGGTGTCTGGTGAACAGACTTGCGAATCATACTCAGTCTCTTCAAAAATTCAGCAGTATGTAAGGTGAATTAATAAGATTCCATCAAATATTTAAAAGTGGTATTAAAGGACTTACAAGAAGTACAGATAACAAACAACATAAGTTCATACATGTAGTGAACCATTACTAGAGTGACGCCCTTAAACTTAATTATCTAGAGCTTAGTTCGTGCTGGTTGTTTTCATGCACGCTATGCATAAATTAAACTTGTCAACTGATGTATGATGTACAGCTATTTAAAAATGGTTGCCCCGAACAAACGGAAAACGACAAGCGACATTCCCAGACCGAAATGGATTGTGGTTGTAATTGTCCAGCTGAGCGAAATGGATAAACTGCAGTGTACTTCGAAAATCGATTCGCAGTAGCCATTACCATTCATCTTAAAGACCCTGTGTCCGAGCCCATGGTGCTTTGCGCCAATGTTATGATTAGTTTGTTTATCAACGGCCGCATAAATTAAAGGCTAGCTTTTAGTCGAACTAAAATGCTCTCGATTGTTTATCAGTTTCATAAACTTTAGATAACGAATTACATAATTTCTACCGGATTAAAAACCCAATCGAGCCCACGAGTTTTCCCCGGATGCTTCGAATATGATTTGAACAGTACTCGGCAGAAATCCAGTTGTACTGCTTTCAGATTCTAATTCGGTTTACGAGTGCGACTTTTCACAACTCTACAAGCAAACACATACTCATTCTACCTTATTTTCATGTCTCCTGTATTGTTTAGCTGTATTTCAAGATTCTACTTTCCTTGTGAATGATATATTTTGAGTGCAAAATAAAATGTCGTACTCGAACTCGAGTCAAACTCACAGCGAAGTAACAGCTTAACTCTGCAGATTGGAGTTTGACACGCGGTCGTAGTTTTGGCAGCAAGACTTTTTGGACGTACTGGATGATGAAAAAAAGGTTAAGGGCATTGCTTTCTCTGCTAATAAAAATTAAAAAAGATATACAGATAGATCGTAACGCCTCAGTGGAGCTGAGCCGTGCGAAATTATAATTACGAATGAACTTGATGCCAGAAGTGGTTGCTTTGTATTTGCAACGAAGCCCGCCGGTTCCTTAGAGCATCAAATCCCCAGAAAACTCACGTAGTAGTCCTTTTTAACCTCAAGTGTTCTGTTGTAGACCTAAAGAAAGTAAAATGTGGACTGCTGAAGGAATATTTGTCAAGTCGCTTCGCCTCGCTGTCTGTTCTTTCTTCGGCATTCCTCTATTCGCCCCACTCTAGACCGCGATTCGAAGACATATTCGACTAAAGTTTCATTTTAAAAGGTATATATATTAAGATAAAAGAAAATCAGTTAAGCACATATATCTATACATAATTACACGATGGCCCAAACTAGAGATGGATTTCGAAAGATTCGAGAGTCACATAATAACAATACCGCTCTTTCTGATTTTCGTAGCCTACGAAAATGATTTTCGCGCGCAAAGCACTATGGGCTCGGACACAGGGTCTTTAAAGTATTTGACCCAAAAATAAACAAATTCGCCAGACTTTTAGCTACAAGCACAATCGGTCTGGGAATGTCGCTTGTTATTTCAGTGTCGTTTGTCGCTTGTCTGAGAAAACCTCTTTTGTAATAGCAGTATATAAATCAACTATTTCGTAATATTGTTGAATTATGTTTATAAGTATTCGTTTTAGAGCCAAAACAGACCTTTAAAATGCAATTTGTTGATTTTTCTATGTTATTACGATGCACACATGATTGGCGCCAGATCAGCTTCCAAAACATAGAAAAGAATGAAAGCAAGTTTAAATCTTAATAGTAAAGCATCACAGCCTTTTCAGTGTTATTCTTCTCTTAGGACTTATCCCAACACGGCAACTTCAAAAAGTAACTATATTTTGTCAACTAGGAAGATAAGTCTGTGAAGTGAAATAGAGAAAATATATAAAAAGCGTTAAAAATCCAATTGGAACTTTAACTGTCTATGAGCTTTATTATTATTATTATTATTTCTATTGCCCCCTTTCGTATAAAATGATCAAAAGCGCATTACATTACAATTACTACAAAAGGAGTAATAGTAAAAATTAAATTACAACAAGTTAATTAAATACATTAAAATATCTCAATTAAAATTATGAAAAGACTATGAATTAAAAGCTAATTTAAAAAGATACGTTTTTAGTGAAGATTTAAAAAGACTCAAACGCCGAATCAAACGTCGAACTTTTCATGCGCCGAACCTAATTACCGCCTAATTATCTATTGTTTCAATTGCGTTCGGCGCATGAAAACTTCGACGTTTGAATCGGGCCTAAGCGACTGAATATTGCGCAGATATTGTGGTAGAGCATTCCAAGGAATCGGAGCCGCCACACTAAAAGATCTATCACCGAATGAACGCAAAAACTTCAACCAATTAAGGTAACATGATTCAACCCAAGAACAACATTAGCTTCTCAAAAATATGAGCTACTACAAGAGATAATTAGGGTTGCACACCAACTTATTATTAGTCTTTGGTTTTGTGCCTTTTCATCCATGTTTGACGGTTGGGTTAATTTGCATACGAAATAATGCTGTGAATTCCATCGAACTGAATCCGTGTGTCTGTCTGCAAATGTATGCATCGAATGCCAAACTTTTATAGAGGAAATACAGAAAGATCAGTGCGGCCATGCAGGACGATGTACTAGCTAATAGAAGTCACTAACTCGTCATGCACAGTTATAGAGCCAGCTAGAACGTTTCGCCTGTTCTCCAGACTCTAACTTCAAAAGCTTCAAAACGTAAACGTCACAAGACACGTCACGCATATTCAATCAAACAAACTCGACGTAATTTTAGAATATTAGAATTTTAGAAATTCTCGAGTGTTTTGCTAAAATCCCACACGAAACGTTAACTGCATGTAGCGAACTAGCTGCAAAACGAAGGTTTAGGACGTGTAAACTTAAAATAGTGAAACGGCTAAAATGACATACTGTATGCATGAACGTTTCGCTGTTGAAGACTGTTAAGAACAGGACTAACTATTTCCTTGAGCCAACGATGTTACAGAGCAGATTTCGTATGAGTGGATAAGTTACAACAATAAATAATACAGCACGGTTACTGTCCGATATGCTGTAACATTGAAATGGTTTCCCCTTTTACTTTGACTTCTGATCCAATCAAAGTACAGAGTTCCTGCACGGCAACAGACAGCTCCGCAACAGACACTACGGGGGCCACAAATAAACAAATGACACTACGGGGGCCACAAATAAACAATATGCCCTCCAAAAGCCATGTTATTGCTATATTTACGATGGTAGAAATAAGGCAATTACGATTTAGATTGTTTTATTTCCGTCTTCAGATGAATTGTTTTATTTCAGTCCAGATGAATTCAAAAATCGGCCCCACGAACGCCGAGCAGGAACTTGCTCTGGAGAAAAGGTCGAACTCTTATTATAAAGCTATGCGTGGAATGGGGTGCAGCTACCTGTACGGAAGTCCCGCTAGCCTGATTTTCAGACGGCACGAGGTCGTCCGCTCTCACGTCCTCCACCTCCCCGTCTGATGGACTTTGGCAGAAACCGTGTTCCTGACGTCGTTTTATTTCGACCAATCAGAGCGAAGGTTTCATTTTTCGAGAACTGATGTATGCGTGGAATGTCTAGTGGAGCCTGAACGTGAAGCCAAATGGCGGACAATACAAACGGACTTGATATGGATGTGGAGAAAGCGTGCTAAACTTTCGGCATTTCTGAATTATTTCCGGAACAGAGAAAGGCAATATTACCCTTCGTTTCCAGGAAGGACTGTGGCCATCACAGCTGCATCTATAGGCGACGACCAGGTCGAGAATCGAGAGAGGAGAAATTATGTAGCCTTCAACAGCTCGCCAAAATCACGCACGAAAAGTCGTACGTTTTACAGCTTCAAACTTATGTTAATTTCTTAGAACTAACCCCAACCCTATCCTGGTTGAACTGCTCTGGTTCTTTGGGCAGCAGGAACTTTTTAAACAGGATTTTTCGTACAGTATTTCAAGCGCAAGGTCACAAATACAACAAATCCGGTACAAGTTGTCAAAATCAAAACTGTTCAAAATTCTGGAAACATTTAGGCAAATGAAATCCAACTTTAACCATGTCATATTCACTATATGTGTTCACTCCTGTAGAAATGTCGTGCCATTCCACGAAATATTTAGTCTTCTTAAGGCGAAAAAGCTAAGATATTTCAGCTTTTTGGACAGCAAAATTATCAAAAAATAAAGTGTGTTAAAAATTCTGCAAACATAAGTAGTTACCTAAATATCGTAAAACTATTACCATGAGAAACGCAGTATGTGTGTTCACTGCTGTCAAAATTTCATTACATTTCATGAAAGATTTGGTATTCTAAATGACAAAAATCTAGGAGACAGATTTATGGCATACAAAGCGGTCGAGGAAGATTAATAATTTTTCAAAACCCGTAGGTAGATTCACAATCATCGCGATATCGATAGCGCTTCCTATCAGATGTTTCCGGTACACGTCTGAGGACAACATGCTTCTACACGTTCTGTTTCCATAAGTTTGAAGCTGTAGAACATATTCTGCAGTGCATGAAAGTGCGTGATTCTGGCGATCTGTATAGAAGTTGTAGAAGGCCCAGTAGAAGGCCACATAATTTCTCCTCTCGATTCTCGACCTGGCCGTCCCTATAGATGCAGCTGTGATGACCAAGATCCTTCCGGGAAACGAAGGATAATAATGCCTTTCTCTGTTCGGGAAATAATACAGAAATGCCGAAAGTTTAGCACGCTTTCTCCAAAGCCATATCAAGTCCGTTTGTATCGTCCGCCATTTGGCTTCACCTTCAGGCTCCACTAGACATTCCACGCATAACTCAGTTCTCTAAAAATGAAACCTTCGCTCTGATTGGTCCAAATGAAAACAATGGCTGGAACACGGCTTCTGCCAAAGTCCATCAGACGGGGAGGTGGAGGAAGTGAGAGCGGACGACCTTGTACCGTCTGAAAATCAGGCTAAAGTCCCGCATGGTACACGAGCAATAAACGAGAAAATTAGTGCTGTAAAACCCTTCATTTCCGAATGCCATAACCTTTTCCGAAGATGTATGTTAGCAAAATTCGTACCATGTTCGGAATTGGAATAAGTTCGGGATATAAGATTCTCATGGCTAACTCGCATATTTCTGGCAGGTGGCTCAAACCTGCACATACATGTAGTGCGTCCCTATCAATCACTTAGTGGTGATGACGTAAAGTTGTCGTCATAGGTCACATGATTTTAAGTACATGCCCATATCTCCCTCATTTCTAATGCCAGCCAGCTCAAACATCGACATACATGGTATTGGGTCTCCATAAATTACCTAGTGGTGATGTCCTAACGATGACCTCATCGGTCACGTGATGTTTAGTATATGCCAAAATAGCTGACCATCCGCGAGTTACCATTCACTCCTCAAATTAAATGTATATCTATCAGGGAACCCCAAACTATCTTGTAGAGCACATTATTTTCTCAGGTATAAAAATGGCAACTAAAATATGTAATGTCCATTAGTGGACACCACAAATTATTGATAATAGGCCTTTTGCAACAGATGGTCACGTGACTTGTTGGCCCATAGCAACGCCCTACTGGGTTGCAAGCTAACCAGCTCTCCCTTGACAACCAACAGAGGATGACTGACCCGTGGTATCATAGCTGGACTTCGAAGCGTTTTTCTTTCCTTCTTACTAAATTGATCTCTAAATAAGTCTGATCAGAACAACAGAAAATAATTTTCTTTACTTTTGATCCGGTATTTTGTCAAACGCTCAAACGAATTCACCTCGAATTAATGTCGGGCATTTCGTAAACATGGCGGCCGCTAAACACAACAAACTGGTGAACTCTTTCGATTGCTTGTTTTATTGCTAGTGAATAGTCCATTTTTTGTCCTGTCTTTTATTTAGTTTTCTGTGTGTCTATCATGACTAGTATCAGTATATAACATTCTGTCCAAGATATAAATCTTATCAAACCTGATATTTTTCTTTGCTTCAAAACTGGATATGTAACTTACATATTATCTTAATTATTATCTTTAAAATTTGTAGACTGCGACAACGAAATCATGTGAAAGCAACCCCTTTGAAACTTTGTTTTAGGAAGGAAAGTGAAGAATTCAGGAACAAACCTAAAACACCAAAATACACCTTGCTATCCGTAGGTTTTCCATCCTGCTAGCTCTTGGAAAGTTGATCATGTATTTTGTGGAACAGCCCCGATAATTTTCCTACTAAACCTACCAGCATCAAACACAGCCAACTCTATACCAAACAAACATCGACATCTCCCAAATGAAGCTAATATGAACGCGACATACAACTAGGTGACAGTAAATAGACGAAATTGATATATCAAGAAGGCCTGGAGCACCTCCACAAGCGACATTGAAACAGGACTTTGCCTTGAAGTAAACGAAAATAAACATGCAACAAAGTGTTATGAATCAGTCAACTAATCAGTTAACATAAGTTACTAAAGCTTTGCTATGTTAACTATCGTGAAAACGAAATGCACCTGCGTGTCGAGCGCTCAGTAGCTCTTCGTCGAAGCATAATTAGAAGTGATTTTGTTCTGATGGAAGGGCAGAACCATCAAGACGTCACCTTTACCTTCCTTGCCATGGCAGTTAACATTAAACAACGTAGTTGCAATTGGCAAATCGCAGACCGCTACAGGCTACTTAATTTCTACAAAACATAGGCATAATTCACTTATAGTATAATACAAGCTAGCACAGATTAATGGTTCGCAATACATTTCAAGAGAGTGTTATATTACTCAGGCAAGAGAAGGCTTTGAAGCATATTTGATTAATATCGACCTTTAACGTAGCGGTTAGCGGCTTTGTTATTACTCGGGCTGCCTGTGGCAGCACCGAGTCTTAAAATGCAAGCCGTTATTGTTAATTTTTTTTAGTTGGGTGTCGCAAAATTTCTGCGCATGCGTTAAAGGTCAAGTTCACCACCAATCAGATCGCACTGTGCTGGTCACGTAACACTCGCCAGGTTAATTTATTTACACAATTTAATACAGTAAATCAAAATGGTCGACCCGCGAGGGCGAAAGCCTTCCAACAGGCTCAGGATATTTGAACTGGCGCTCTTGTTGACCATAAAAATACATGAACAACCAGGAGCCGTAATACATTCGATCAGCGCTGTCTGGACAGATCCAATGTACATTTAGAAACGTAAGCGAAATACAATATCCAAACACGTTTGGATATCAACGGGTATCGAATTATAATCAAAGGTTAGATTTCGTCAGGCGCGCTCAGATAAGAAAGTTCAAAGCTCTCAGACTAGGCGAGACAAGGAGATATCAATTTCAATGAGTCATTGTCAGAAATCTATTCCATCGTGGGCAATTATGCAATACAACCTAAATTTGGGTCAGGTCTTGTACAGCTAAGGCATGTTTTACGACAGAATAACCAGTCTTTCTACTGGATTGAGAGCTCTAGACGTTATACATGTCTGCTAATATGGGGAAAACTGAAACAAAAAATGAACTTTGACGGCAGAAACCCTCATTGAGCCAAGCGGAATATTTACATGATCCGCTAAGATTTTTACAAATCTTAGTTAAGCAGATGTTTTCAGTGTATGCCAACTGAAATGCTGTGCTCGTTTTCTGGTTACGGCTCAGTGGGGCAACTACACGAACAAGAAGCATGAACTGCCAGCAAAGAGAGAGGAAAAAGTACTTGAAATGCACAGCGCTAGCTGAAGTAGAGAATATATATAATATCTGAGACGTTAAATTACGTTACTGTGAAGAGGATCAAAATTCAAGTTTTGTAGCTTGAGACTGTCTTCTGCCGTGACTCGTGAGAGAAATTGGAAAAGATCTAGCTGTTTCATTCAGACACTGGCAAATTTATTGAAAGCTACGGGCTTACTTTATGAGATTATTATTCATTGTGGAATGAAAGGAAACAGGTTAGTTGAAAGTTAAGTTCGAGGTAGGCTTCGACTTTCATTCCGATTCAGTGCATATGTGCACGAAGGTGGGATGCTGTCAACAACACTACCAAAAGATCCAAAACGAAAGATTCAGTTACGTAAGTACTGTAAGTAAACTCTTTTTGATTTGAATACATTTCCTCTCAGTTTGTCTGTTAATGTACATTTTTCTTCTAATTCTCGCTTTATTTAACATCTGTGATTTAGAGTTGCGTACCTCAACTGAACTCTTGTGTCGATAAGCGCAAATGGTTTTGTAAAACAGTCTGTGAATTTGAGAATCGGACTTAGAAGAGCTTTCTCATTACGAATTACAATGTTTTTCTTGCTATGAAATTTATGTTTCATTTCACATTTATTCATATAGTTTTAGTCGGACATTTCCCCGAGTTTTTAATCTATTTTCAATCAAATTCAAAGTCCGAATATGTCATTGTATTGCATTTATACACTTGCCAGTATTCTGTTGTTCAAATCCTGCGTTATCATAGTCATGTCATAAAAGCAATTAATAGATCAGAGGTTTTTATGACGTTCTCACTGGCGAATTAAAGCACGACTTGTTACTAAGAGGATTTCAAATGAAAGTGTATTTCATCTTCAATCTCATGTGGCCCGAGTGAAAGCCCATATGGGCTCTTGTTTAATCTAAGTATAGGCTGTGTCTCCCAATTTACACAAAAGGATCCTTTATTTTGCCGTTCAACTTCACATTAAGGTTATAACGAAAACGTACGGCTTGAAATCTCGGATAAAAATACTTTTGAATGACAATAGTGGGTTATAGTATGTTAAATATGTTCTAATTTAATATTGTAAAGTTCAAAGTTTTATTAATATTATTTAAAAGGCAGAATCATAGTCAGATGCATATATTTGTAGAATTAAACATATTGCCACTACCTTTTGACAGGTATAACTCTTTGGTTATAAGGAATTAGTATATGCGAACTCGGTAACCTTGGTACTGATTCGTTTGCTTTCATGTGATATTGAGCACTTACTTCCCAAACATGGGAAAATGTGAGCCATTTTGTTGGGGTTTAGATAAAAACTCGTGTTTTGACACTGCTGAAAACTTTGAAATTCAGGACAATGCCAATTCACAAGATACGAGAAATTTGATCACAAAGTCTTTCAAAATTAAAGGAACTATGGAAATTCATTTTGAACACGGCCTTTGCATTAAATTTCAGCAGAGAATAGTCGTTTGGTGTTTACTTCGTTTACTTTATCTCTCCTGGTCTTATGCTGTATTCATGATTTTTCGTTCATCGTACAGTCAGCGCGTGCATCTATTTATCAACAAAATACGCACGCCTGTCACTAACCCTTAAATAGTGAATAGTATAATATAATTATGCCACGAGTCACCTCGATCTCAGAGAATAATTATTGTTAAACGTCTGGAACGAGCTACATGTACCAAGCCGGACTATATGTGCAATCGCTTAGAAGAACACCGAGAGAAGAACGCAAATATCCATTCCAATTGACATGTTATGTTTATACTTAGAACATTTTCAAGCTTTGCTTTTTAGTCATTATATCGAAAGATTTAATAACGTACGTACCAGTTGGAACAGCAACTGCAAGAAGAACAAGTAAGACAGGAAGCTTCATCTCGAATTTCTTCGTCTTTTCTTTTTCGCTTCTTCCGTCTTTTTATCTCTTAATATATTTCTTGGTCCTTCTCTTCCTTTGGAAGTTAAACTTTTTCTTAATTTTGCTCTCTGAAAGTTGTATGTGACACTCCCAGATTATGTTTGGGGTATTTGTTCTCAAACGGTAACACTTACAAGTGTCAATATTTCTAACGATGACGGCACTATACGAGTTTCAGCCAATGGTATGTCTTTGATTACTCGGTTTAAATGCTTTGAAGTGTTGACTAAACAATTCTTTTTTTTTAGTAAGGACTGGTGTCTGGTGAACAGAATTGCGAATCATACTCAGCGTGACGAACTTCATGAGCATCTGAATCCGCGGCACCCTGCCGATGAACTACGATTCATTCGTAGTTCATCAGCAGGGGAGCTGAGGTAGCTTCAACAGTTTAATTTAGTCGGGCGTCAATTCTAAAGCTTTAAATTATCACCTTGTGGTTTGTTTATGCGTTACAGTCGACAAGCCCTTAACGAATCTGTCAAAGAGAAACTGACGAAAGAAGCAGGAATCAATCAAACTGAACCGGTTGACTAGACCTTCGTCTGTAATTAAAACTTACACTTCTGTACATTCTATTTTGTTCGAAAAGAAATCGCGATGTAACCTTCAGCGTGCGAGTAAAAAAAACTAATGTGCGTGATCTTCATTCAGTGCAATCACAGAATCAACTAATAAAGCAACGTTTGCTAAAGTTATTTCAATAATTCAACGCATTAATCTGATAACGTTTGTGATCGATGAAAATGTGAAAAAGTAATTACATTTATAGACTACTAATTATTTGTTCCTTGAAGAATTGAATGAACTGAAAATGCCGACGAGTAAACAGAATATCTAACAACTGCAAACACCCCTGTGACCGATGAAAATGTGAAAAAGTAATTACATTTATAGACTACTAATTATTTGTTCCTTGAAGAATTGAAGAACTGAAAATGCCGACGAGTAAACAGAATATCTAACAACTGCAAACACGCCTGTGACCGATAAGCATTGCTCATTGAACTTGACTGACGATAATTAAATAATAATATTTATAATATAATGAACTCTGGGAATAAGCACGAGTGTAGTTCATCAATAAAACAGTTCTCTACACAACTCTTAAAAACGCCTATACATTGAAATGATTAATACTGAACTCTACCGGAATAATCCGATTGAGCAGTGAATCTGATAATACTCAATTAATCTGAAGCAATAGTTCACCTTAGATATTTTACAATTAATCACAAGAAAATGGTAGTTTTCGCACCTTTTGCATCAGATAAAGAGCGCAATTAAGGGTTAATTCTGTCAGAGTTGTAAGACATCTGAAGCTCCCCGTCTGGAAGGAAAAAGTTTTGAATGACGAGCTTAGCTCGACTCAAAAAGTGGACTCCCTGCCGATTAGGTACATTTGGTGAACCTAATCGGCAGGGAGTCAGTTCAGAGAAAACAAAGGAGAATGTAACCTGAATACAGGCCATATGTGGTTTTAGTGGATCTGTGGTAATTGCATAACTGTCACCACTTGGTGGCGCTAATAAGTTGAGCCTTCCCCGCTGCGCAATATTCCTAGTGTTAAAACCTATTAGCTATTAAAACGTAACTGTACGAAGATGCAATACAATAAGGCAGCATTTCTCTCGGAAAATCTTAACGTAAGAAAGTCTTACCGATTTATTCGAGGCAAGATATGCAGAACGTCTTTGAAGGACTCTTTATTGACAAGAAAAAGACAGTGTCCATTCAACGAAAAAATAGCAAAGAAAAAATGCAATATTTCCTCGAAGGGCGCTTAATCTAAATGTCACTTTCCGAAGGGGGCGGTTAATCTTGGATGGGTGCTTATTCGAGTGAGAGCGCTTACGTTTATTGGACGCGCAATTGTGAAATACCGTACTGATGAGGATTGAAAAGTCAGTGGAAAAAAAAAATGTCAAAGTCAGGGAAAAGTCGGGGAATTTTAAATCTGGTCAGGGAAATTCGAAATTTCTTGTTAAAGTCGGAATTTTATTTTTAGGTTGACACGACGGCCCCTCATGCCTCAAAGTATCTGCGAGGGGAGGCTACAGGTTTTGATGACTTTTATTTTGGACGAAGAATGTGGAATTGTTTTCTGGTCAGCGAAAAGTCAGGGAATTTTTATTTCCTTATTGGTTGGCAACCATGCCGATAAAATAAAAGTAATCAACAAGAACAATTATAACGTTTTCCACAGTCTGGGCTTTAAACGTTTTTACGGCAAGAGACACGTTGATACATTATGCACCAACCAGTCTTTATCTATATTCGTTTTGGGGGACGGGCCGGAGTGGGCGCTTAATCAAGGGAGGGAGTTTATTCGAGGAAATACGGTAACATACATGGATCAGAAGAAAAACGGCGCTTTTAACTATTTCTATTTTTGTTATACTGTAGGTTATACTGTAGTACTTAATCTTGTAGTCTACATAGATCTCAAGAAAGCGGCATTCGATACTATTGATCATAGCATCTTATTGAAAAAGCTTGAGCTCTATGGAGTAAAGGGTACTTCTCTAAAATTACTACAGCCATATATGACTAATCGCAAACAAATCACTATGGTGAATAATAAACAGTCAAATGAAAGAGAAGTCACCTGTGGAGTACCTCAAGGTTCGATTCTTGGACCCCTCCTGTTCTTGATATACATTAACGACTTACCCAATTGTCTCGAACAGTCAACATCATGCTTATTTGCAGATGATACTAATTTAACTTTTAGTGGTAAATGCATCAACGAAATTGAGCATTCAGCTAATACAGATTTAGATAGTTTAAATAATTGGCTGGCAGCAAATAAATTAAGCCTCAATATGACTAAAACTGAATATATGTTGATTGCCTCTCGTCACAAACTTGACGCTTTAATCCAGTCTCCAAACATTCAAATCAAGAATAATAAAGTCAAACGAGTCGTTATTAGCAAAGTAGTGGGGGTCCAAATTGACGACAAATTAAAATGGGATGAACATATTAAATTTATCTCAAAAAAGATTACTTCTAGTATTGGTGCCCTAAAGAGAGTAAGACCTTTCGTTCCCTTCGAGACCTTGCAAATTATATATAATTCACTTGTACAATCTCATCTCGATTACTGTTGTGAGGTCTGGGACACGTTCGGGAAAACTTTGTCCGACGAACTTCAAGTTTTGCAAAATAGGGCAGCTAGGGTTATCTTAAGAGCTGATTATAATACAAGTTCTCAAAATGCACTAGAATTGCTAAATTGGGAAACTCTTATTGAGAGAAGAGTGAAACGTAAAGCAACCTTAATGTTAAAAATTATGAATAACCTCGCTCCAACCTCTCTTAAAGAAATGTTTACTACAATAAACCAAACAACTCATTATAATCTTCGAAATTCCAATATGAAGCTTTTCATACCACGCCCTAATACTGAATACTTAAAAAAAAGTTTCAGTTATGACGGAACTAAGATATGGAATAACCTACCAAATGAAATTCAACAAAGTTCTTCTTTAGCGAGTTTTAAAAATAAATTGAAAGGTATTACTCTCCTCAACTGACTAGAGTCACTAATGATGCCTTAAAGTATTTTTTTAGATTATTATTATTATATATATATATATATATATTAGATTATTCTTAGATTATTAATATTACTATACATTAGTATATAAATGTATATTGATTGTTAATATATGACCCCAGTAGATATATAGATATAGATATATTAGTTAGATGCTTAATATAGTACAGTTTAATATCTTTAATTACTTGTTATGAGAATTATTTGTATTTTTAATTAGTGTATTATACACGGCTTTCATGGAAATCAGTGTAAAATTGTTGAAATCTCCGTGTTTAAATAAAGTTGAATTGAATTTTATCTTTCGATGTATGAAGATCACAAACTAGCTTGATTACTCGAGTCCATACTGCGGCAAATCCCTGTGCATGCGTCTCAGTATTAGTGATGGGTGCACGCATGTGCAAATTTCCCGCGCAATTTTTTTACGAAACCAAGACACAGCAACCAAAGATACAGGCAAGTCAATGCCTCAGTACGATGCTGCTTTCTAAGTTCACTAAGACTATACAAGACTATATAAGACAATATGCGACTTAAAATAATAGAGGCCCTTCCTAATTTATAAACAGCTTAAGACACGGGCAAGTCAATGCCCCAGTGCGATGCTACTCTCTATATGTACACTAAGACTAAATAAAACAATATGCGACTTAAAATACTAGAGGCCCTTCCTAATTTATAGGCAGGTAAAAAGACACAGGCAAGTCAATGCCCCAGTGCGATGCTGCTTTCTATGTAAACTAAGACTCTATATTATATAATACTAGTGCATTATAGAAGCCCTTCGTCCCCTGCTGCTCGTGCATGGTTCCCGCCATTAACGATTGAGTAAACGAGTCTCGGAGATTCGATCATATTTTGTTTGTCACAGGCCTCTTCCTGGGGTGTTTATAGGTAGGTCACTGGCGTTTGGCGGCTGATGCTTGAATAGCTCATTCTCCCGCGGTAGAATAATAAGTATAAATAAGAATAATAAAAAGAATTATCTTGGTCTTCGACGTCTTGTCCTACCCTGGATGGCTCACTAAAGCTTGGTAATTTCACGGATCGTAATTATTGACCAATGCAACTATTGCTTCAGCAATCCTCCTAGCTCCAGTGAGGCCAAACAAGGTTCTGTTCAGCGCGACGTTTTTGCCCGAACCAGTCTTCGGGTACAGACTCCCCATTTTCCCGCCACCAATACGCCGCATTCACAGAGCGAATTTCGTCCTTGAGATGTTCAAAAGACGTATTCTTCAGAAATTCCAACACTCTTCCACACGTACATTACTTGATAGAGCAAACCAGTGCTTTTTAGCTGTTTGGGAGCGAAGATGGAGCGGGAGATTATACATCTCGTCTTAAATGAGCTCAATTTGCCGCTGAAATGTTTTTTTCTGACCTCTGGTAATGTATTAACAAACTCTTATTACAATTATATAAAAGTTCAATTACCAGTTAAATTTGTTGACAGATAGGTAAACCACAACGGCACATTCATGAACACGCTGTGCTCGTGTTGAAAGTTGTCGATGAAAGATTTTGCTCTGTAATCTAATTATCTGCTGACGTCATACGAGTCGAGCTAAGCTCCTCATAAAGTTTCAAGACACAGTCACAGATAGATGTTGCGAGGGCTTTGGAAGAGTAGACTTTTCTACCACTCTACCTGCGGAAGTCTTTCTCTGGTTCGCAGGAAATTATTGGACATTAGTTGTCAGTGGAAATAGTTGTCACTTGTATAAATGTGCAAGTAATAATACTAGACAATATTTGTCACTCGAAATAGTTGTCACTTGAAATGTAAAAATAATATTATTAGACAATAGTTGTCACTTGAAATGTATAAGTAATTAAAAAAAATGATTTGTAGTTATAATAATAAAAAAATGAAATTTTATGAAATGGCAAAACTATTTGTAAGAAAATACCGGAGTCTCCCATAGAATTCATAAATGCCATCGCTGGTGTCTTTGAAATAATAGAACATAGCCGTAGGGGCACTAAAGTAAGACCAAGGGTCAAACAGGGGTGGCTCAAAATGGCGAAGTTCAGCCGGAAAAGAAAACCCATAAAAAATGGTAAGGTAGGTTTCTAATTCATCATGCGGTGTGACACGAATAATGAAACGCGAAGAAGAATAAAAACCAGAGTGGGTTGGGGTATGCTTACAGACTTCCCAATGTGTCACAAAACGCGATAAGACTGTAACGATATCTGAGCTGCAATGTTACTTCCGGTCATGTGACGTCATATTTGATCTTGACCATGCGTTCGCTTTTCTTTGTACTTTGAGCGGGGAACGTACGTGCAGTAAACTACAGAGCCAGAACCAGAGTTGTCCCTCTTTAGTCTCCCTGAGACCACGATACATGGTATCAGAATCGTAACACACGCTTAAGGAACAGATTTACTCTTCATTGATAACTCTTGGGTGGAAATTAAGAGCCAAAGTGTGTTTGTTTTGTGAGTTTTGTTTCAGGAATCATGCCGAGCGATCCACCAGTGTCTTCCAGCTCGACAGGCTCATCTCAGCCAACACAAGCTCAAGCAATTCCTGCTCAGTGTATACAGTCCATCATTCCGTTGCCGTCGAAGTTAGAGTTAAAAGGAAACTTGGCAGTCAACTGGAAAAGGTTCAAGCGTTTATGGAACAACTACGAAATCGCCTCGAGGCTTCGAGACCAAAACAACGAGCTCTGAACAGCAACCTTGCTGACTTGTATCGGCCCCGGTGTGTTGGAAATCTACGATGGTCTGCCCTTCCAGAGCGAGGAGGAAAAGACAGGCATCAAAAGGGTGATGGAGCTGCTAGTCAGAGGTCTACTGCGTGGGAGAGACGAACGAAACCTACGAGAGGTATATGTTCAATAGGAAGGATCAAGAATCTGGTGAGTCGTTCGATTCTTATCTCACAACCCTACGGTCACTAGCCAAAACATGCAACTTTGGAGAGCTCAAGGATAGCATGATCCGTGATAGAATTGTTGTGGGAATTAGAGATAACAGCACTCGCAAAAAACTGCTCACTGAGAACAAACTTACACTGAATAAATGCATTGATATTTGTCGCGCGAATGAAACTACAGCAAAGCAATTAAAGGAAATGACCCAGAACGAAGATATCAGCGCGATGACCACAGGCAGCCCGCATCGAAAAAATGTCCAAAGCCAATCTCCCGCACCGATTAAATGTAAATTTTGCCACAAGACCCATCCCAGAAAAAAGGAGCTATGTCCAGCATGGCAGCAACAATGCAATGACTGTGGCAAAAATAACCATTTCGCTGGCTCGCCAGTGTGTCAAAGTGCTAGCAAACAGCAAAAGAAAAAGCCAGTGCATAGTATAGAGAGCGTTCAAGAGTCAGATGATAGTGATGATTATCTATTCAGTGTGGAATCTGTGGGCTCATTGAGTGCTAAGAATTGTCGCAAAAAGATCTTTGCAAACATGCGTGTGAGAGATGAGACAGTAAAATTCCAACTTGATTGCGGCGCAACAGTCAATATTCTCCCAGTGGATCTGTACCAGAAAGTGTTCAATGACCCAAAGCTCACCCAACTGCAGAAAACCGATACCACCCTCAGAGCTGAACACCCTAGGATCCGTGAAAGTTAAGACTCGGAATCCTAAGAACGATCAAGTCCTTTTGGCGGAATATGTCGTTGTTGCTGAGGGGCACATGGCAATACTAGGCGCGCAGGCTATCCAACAGTTTCATCTCATAACTGTTAACTCTGACAATATCATGTCTGTGACCGACACGACTTTAGCACAGTCTGATATAGTCAGCGAGTTCAAAGATGTGTTCACGGGAGAAGGGAAATTAGACGAACAGCTCCAGCTCGAAATTGACAAATCGGTAACCCCTGTCGCGCTTCCCGTGAGGAAAGTCCCGTTTGCAGTAAAAGAGCCCCTGAAAATTGAGATAGATCGGCTAGTAGATAAAGGAGTCTTGGAACCAGTCGAGATCCCCACTGACTGGATTTCGTCGATGGTTGTAGTGAAAAAAAGCAACGGTAAAATACGGCTGTGTATTGACCCCAAGCCCTTAAACAAAGCGCTGAAGAGAAACCACTACCCATTACCGGTGATCGACGATCTGCTAGCACAACTGACGAAGGCTAAAGTATTCAGCGTGGTTGATGCAAAGAACGGGTTTTGGCACGTCCAGCTCGAGGAGGAGAGCAGCTACCTCACCACATTCGGTACCCCGTGGGGCAGATACAGGTGGACCCGCATGCCGTTTGGAATCTCACCCGCCCCAGAGGAGTTCCAGAGAAGGCTCGAACACGCCTTAGAGGGTCTAGATGGAGTGATGCCAATCTTTGATGACATCCTCATTTTCGGTGTAGGCGAGACGCACGCCGAGGCCCTGACAAACCATGACGCAAAGCTAAGGGAGCTGTTGGAGCGTTGCCGCGCTAAGGGCATCAAGCTAAATAAAGAGAAGCTAAAGCTCCGCTGCCAAGAAGTGAAGTTCATGGGTCACGTGATATCTGAGGAAGGTCTGAAACCTGATCCAGCCAAACAGCAGGGCATCAAGGAGATGCCAACTTCTGAAAGCAAACAAGATGTAAAGAGATTACTGGGAATGGTAAACTACTTGCAGCGTTTCGCACCCAACCTGTCCGAGGCCACAGCCCCAATGAGAGATCTTCTGAAGGAGGAGAATCAGTTCCGCTGGGAGGAAGAAGTGCAAGGACGGAGTTTCGAAGCAGTCAAGACGATAATCTCGGAAGCCCCAGTCCTAAAATTCTTTGACCCCAAAGACAACGTCGAACTCCAGTGTGACGCGTCCGAGAGAGGCCTGGGAGCCTGCCTAATGCAAAACGGGCAACCAGTAGCCTACGCTTCACGATCAATGACAGAAACAGAGACCAACTACGCTCAAATAGAAAAAGAGATGCTGGCGATCGTGTTTGGGGTAGAGCGCTTCGAGCAATGCGTGTATGGTCGACCAGTCCATGTACAAACAGACCATAAACCACTTGAGAGTATTTACAAGAAGAGCCTGATTAGCACACCAAAGCGACTCCACCGTATGCTGCTGAGACTGCAGAAATTTGACCTGAAAGTCACATACAAGAAAGGATCAGAAATGGTCTTAGCAGACACTCTTAGTAGAGCGTTCCCAATGCGCAACAGTGCCAGCAGAGCAGAAACAGAAGACGTAGTCTATCTGGAAGAATTGAGAGGAGATACGGAGAGAGATACAGAGAGTATCAATATGATACAATACCTTCCCGTTACTGAAGAAACTCAAGCTGCGATCCAGAAGGCCACAGAAATCGATGCCGTTTTAAGAGAGCTTAAAACAACCATCAGGAAGGGTTGGCCAGCGTCAAATGAAGACATTGCAGTTAGCATCAAGGATTATTTCCCCTTTAGAGATGAGCTCTCACTGCAAAACGGGCTAGTTTTCAAAGGTGAGAGGCTAGTCATCCCAGCAGGTATAAGAGATGACATGCTAGTGAAGATACACGCAAGTCACATAGGCATCCAAGGGTGTTTGCGCAGAGCAAGAGAAGTTCTCTACTGGCCTGGTATGAATAAAGATGTTGAAGAATATGTTGCCAAGTGTGAAGTCTGCAATAGCCACCCAGCAGAGCAAGGCAAAGAGCCACTGATCTGTCACGAAATCCCGTCGAGACCTTGGGAGAAGGTAGGAATTGATATGTTTGAACTCGAGGGTAAAGAATTTGTTGTTACAGTTGACTACTACTCAAGCTTCTTCGAGATCGACAAATTGAACACGAAGACCGCAAAGGAAGTTATACGGAAGGTTAAGGCTCACTTGGCCAGGCACGGCATTCCAGACCAAGTGATCTCAGACAATGGGCAACCATTTGCATCAGCTGACTTCCAAGACTTCGCCAGTTTGTACGGTTTTGAGCACTTGACAAGCTCCCCAACCTACGCACAGTCCAATGGAAAGGTAGAAAACGCTGTCAAGACAGCAAAGAGGCTGATGAGGAAGGCCCTCGCGACAAAGAGTGATCCACAATTGGCTCTACTAGACTGGAGAAACACTCCTACCGAAACACTAAACACATCTCCAGTGCAGAGAATCTTCGGCAGAAGAACAAAGACATTGCTACCGACATCTAACCGACTCCTGAAGCCGAAAATACCAGAAGATGTAGAGCAGAAACTTAAACTACAGAAGGCAAAGCAAAGCATCAACTACAACAAAGGTGTCAAAGAGCTAGAAGAGCTTCGTCCAGGAGACATTGTACGTTTACAACCGCAGAGGTCTGTAGGAAAGGGTAAAGAGTGGCTACAGGCTAGAGTAGAGGGAAAGGTGGACATTAGGTCCTACCAAGTGCGAACAGAGGACGGCAGAGTGTACAGGCGAAACAGAAGGCACTTACGGCGTACACGCGAGGTGATGCACCCCCGTGAGCAATTAGAGCTACCACAGCCTCGTAGGGCACCATCCTCCTCAGCTAGCGCAAACCCGAGTGACAAACCACCACCGCAACCCACTTCCCCATCCCAAGTTGCGAGCAACGAGCAACAGCACATGCCACCTACGGGAGACACCACAGAGAAGCCGAGCAAACAAACGCCAGCTTCACCCAAAGAGAGCAAGCCGGATTCACCTGTGACGACTACACGGAGTGGAAGGGTTGTAAGACCTCCAGTACGCTTTCAGTGATAGAACTAACGGACATGACTCGATTGATTATTCATTTAAATAGGACAGTGACATTTAGTTCCATTTTAGTTGTTTTATGAGTTCCGTTAAAGAAGGGAAGATGTAACGATATCTGAGCTGCAATGTTACTTCCGGTCATGTGACGTCATCTTTGATCTTGACCATACGTTCGCTTTTCTTTGTACTTTGAGCGGGGAACGTACGTGCAGTAAACTACAGAGCCAGAACCAGAGTTGTCCCTCTTTAGTCTCCCTGAGACCACGATACAAAGACATTTATGATTCTAGGGAAACTCGAGAAAAACTGATTCTGATAGGCCCAATATTCACAGAAATAACATGAGCATAGATTTTTAGATAGGGTGGTAGAAAGAGAGGTGCTATAACATTTTACATTCCAGGCTACGCAATCACGGCACCATTGAGATGTCGCGATTCCTCTGTAGGATAGAAAATAATAATAAAAAAATAAATTTAAAAAAAGGCACGAATTAATAACTTACCGCATGCGCTGACGAATGCGATGACGAATTAAAAAATACGTAATACTTGCCTGGGTAGTTCTAGCTTTCACAATACTAGCAATAAATTTTCTCATGTAATTGCTATCGTGAAAATTAAAATGCCTCCAGAAATTAACATCCATATGATCCGGTCTAATTTTTTGGCATGGGTACAATGACAAGATAAAAAGATTGAAAGAATAGAGGATTATTGTCGTGTGGGGTTTTGATAATTACATTTTGATCTGGGCTAAAATATTCTTGCCATCATAGGAGGCAGAAATTACACCGACAGCTTGCATTATAACTATTTCTCATCAGGTCTATCCTAAAGAAATAAAATACAAAACAAGTTGTTTTTAATTATAGGGTTGTGTAATGAGAGACGACAAGTTCATTCCCCAATAGTTCACGAGTATTAAATCTTAGGCAATGTTTACATAGTGAGAGATGTCGCATAATAGCATACAATTTCTGTTGACCTTGAAGACGACGATTCGATCTTAAATCAGGAAAAGAATTGATTGATGGAATAAAGCTAGCATAGGCTAATAACGTTTCTCGGCTGGGAAAGCTAGGATAAATGTATTGATAAGAACACTTACCATTGAAACACGAACCAACATTGTAAACTATGGAAGGTATTTTAACCGAGATTATTGCTACAGAGTGCGATCTACAAAGTTGACAGGGACAGCTTAATTTGTGTTTATCCAAAGTTCTTGCAATGTAGTCACATAGTATGGCACATACCTTAACTGTCCGGCAAGCGGGCGTTCATTTATATGGGCAAAACACCCAAAGTTTGAATTTACGTCTTGCAGCAATAGGAGTGTTGGCAGAAACGCTCGGCGGTGTTTCGTAATATGGGATGTGATATAATCAGTCATAATACTTCTGCCAATTGCTTCTCGAAGTTCTATCGAGCGAAGAATGTTTCTGATCATTAGCGAGAGATTCATAATTCTGTGAAAGTCATTCCAGTAACTGCACGAGGACATGTAGCTTTTAACGATATCCTGTACGATGTTTTTTTTGCTGTTCCAAGAACTTATGGTCCGGTTCGAGTGGACAATGAATTCTCACCATTGCGTTCAACACATGGCAGAGTTCTTCATTGTAAGGTGTATTCTCTGTGATTTTGAGCGATTCACTCAAGGTGGTCTTGAGACGTTTCGGTTGAGATGGAGCTGCCATAGTCTAAGAAGAGAACAGAATATAATTAGTTTAGATTCCAATAAAGGCCAGTGGACGAACTTTAGCAATGATGTGAGTGTGGGGAGAGGGATAAATCCCATCATAATTATAATAGATATGGACACGAAGCTGTGGCGGCGTGACCGATAGTTCTGAATTCAACGCTATAATATTAACACTCTGTTGACGGCAGTCAATGGAAGGATTCAAATAGGGTTGGTGTGTTTTATCCCAACTGTCGACGCTATATCGCAGTGAAGGTTGAATTATCCACCCAGGACCCAGTCGTGAAGAACGCGAAGGGATCGGTAAACGAAATATTAATACGGGAGTGGGCAACTCTGGTTTTCCTAAAGCCCATGCAATCTCCTAACATACATCAGCATAAGTGGCTTTTGGTTCCATAAATAAGAGCCGATGGTGTTCACGGGTTTGAACAAGAACTTGCATGATGAAACTTACTTGAACTTGGTGTGAGGTTCCTTTCTTGATTTTTCTCTAAGCGGTGTAGCGACTCGATTTGTGGTGTGAGGTCAGGGTGCTGGCTTGTGGTATATGTAGTTTCAAGCTAAAATACAAAATTGGGAGGAGGGAGGACCCCCTCCCTATTGTTTTAAATCATGATCTAGGGGACCCCCCCCACCCCCACCCCCACCCCTAGATTATATTTTTAGGGTTTTATTGTTTATTAATGACATCATATTTAATTTGTAACAATCACCTCATACGATTGGGTTGTCCCGCCATTACAGGGTTACCGCCTTTTAGGATTTGATTTCTGCTGAGTCATGTATGATATCATATTTAATTTGTAACGATCCCCCCATACGATTGGTGGGAATCTTGAGGCTTATTATTTCGGATCAGATTGTGACGAATTTCCTGTCACGTGTCCGGTTGGTTTAAAAGAAGAAAAAGTGCGCGATTTGAAGTCACTTTGCCGTGGTCCTGGAAAGACCACAGATTTAAAGCATTCAAGATACGGTTGTTTGGATGCTGGGGTGTTTGTCCTTTCGAAATACATTTGTGAAAGAATTTGAAGTCGCTCCTTCCACCGACTGCTGCACCATTGCATCCACCTGTTTACGTACGTACTTGAAACACTTTCTTCCAGAACGTTCTATCGGTATCATTCCACCTTTAGGCTACCGCGATAACGATGTGCAATCGGTGATGGCTCTAAAACAATTACATCTCATGGAGCAAGAGTCCGGAAAGTATTATCGCAAAGCATCATCTTGGAATGGGGTTGACGGTTGACGGTTACCATGCCGAGTCAAACGAGGTAGTTCAAGTCCATGGTTGCCTATTTCATGGGTGCGAAAAGCATTATTCTTCCGACTCCTACAACCCTTTAACACGCTGGCGTATGCAAGATTTAAGAACGCGCACCGAGGAACGAACTCAGGCTTTGAGAAAGGCGGGGTTCACGGTCACCGAGATTTGGGAGCATGATGTGACCCCAAAGTTGGTACAGTTGAAAAAAAACATTACACATTTCCCACTTGGATGACACGATTTGAGCCCTTGAAAGAAAGAGAGCCTTTATTTGGGGGTCGTGTGTAGGCATTCTGTTTGTTGTACTCCGTCAAGCCAGGAGAGAAGATTCACTACTATGATTTTACGTCATTCTATCCTTATGTGATGATGGTGAAGCATGATCATAACTACCCTCACCCTGTAGGGCACCCTCAAGTGATCACGGAGCACTTGGAAAAAGACATCACAACGGCGTACTACGGTATCAACAGAGTGAAAGTGTTACCTCCTAGAAGCCTAAAGTTGCCGGTGCTGCCGGCTAAGATCCGTGGTAAGTTGATGATTGTGTTGTGTGCGACCTGTGCGGAACAAGGACAGAAGCAACGCACCCGGTGTCACCACTCCTGCGAGGAGCGTGCCTTGAGAGGGGTGTGGACGACTCCAGAGCTAAAGAAAGCTGTCGAGAAGGTTATCGGATTTTGGAAATCTATGAAATCTACCACTTTTCTGAAACACGACGGGACTTGTTCTCCGAATACATCCGACGTAACTTGAAAAAGAAACAAGAAGCCTCAGCATGGCCACCGGGCTGTGACACAGAAGAGCAGAAACGTCAATTTATTCAAGACTATTTGGATCAAGAGGGAATTCAACTGGATGCGGACGTCATATTAAAGAATCCCGGATTGCGATTCATTTTCAAGCTGTTGTTGAATAGTTTGTGGGGCAAACTAGGCCAGAATCCGGACATGATGACCACAGAATACGTATCCGATCCCCCACGCTTCTTCGCCCTGATTTTTGATGAGAGCATGGTGGTGTCTAACGTGGTCCTGCTGAACGATCGGCTCGCCCAAGTACAGTACTCTGCGCAAGAAGCCTTTCAACGCGAACATTTTAAAGTGAACTGCATCACTGCAGCCTCCTTTGTGACCTCCTTGGTACGTTCAACGCTGTACAACGTGATGCCTATGGAGCTAAGAAAGAGGAAGACGTCGACGGTACGCTCGACGATACCGTCATTGGCTACGGACGCAACCCACCTACACCATGCACAAACCGGTGAGACGTCGTTTCCCCACCGGAAAGACGATCATTCAAGGCATGGACGACCAGTGACAATCTGATCTTGTCGAAATGCAGCCTTTGGCTCACGACAACAAGGGATACAAATACATGATGTGTTGTATCGATGTCTTATCCAAATTTGCATGGGTCATCCCTATCAAAAATAAAACAGGCACCGAAGTGAAAAGAGCTTTTGAAACTATTTTTGCCACAGGACGTAAACCCACCAAAATGCAGACCGACCAAGGAAAATAATTTTTGAATAGTATTGTACAAGATTATTTCGACCAAGAGGGCGTTCATTTCTTTACCAGCAATTCACCCTACAAGGCCGCGGTCGTAGAACGTTTCAATAGAACCTTGAAAATGATGATGTGGCGGTACTTTTACAAACACCACACAGCCACGTGGTGGCGTATCTTACCCTCATTGGTTGACGCGTACAATGACAAATGGCATCGAACGATAGGCATGCGTCCCGTGGATGTAGATACCTCCAACGATCAACAAGTGTGGCATCGAATGTACGACAAAGCTCTAAAACGTCCCTCATTGCTACAATACAAATTCAAACCTGGCGATACGGTACGTCTCAGCAAAGTTGCGCATGTTTTCCAGAAGGGTTACAAGCCTAACTTGACTGAAGAAATCTTCACCATCCTGGCCTGTTTGCCTGGACGTCTTCCAGTGTACCGTTTATAAGATACGGCCGGGGAGTTACTCCAGGGTCGTTTCTACGAACAGGAAATGCAGCGGGTGGTCAGTAGAAAAGATCAAGCATTCAAAATAGATAAAGTGATAAAAAGGCAAGGTCCTAAAGGTCCCAATCAGTTGCTGTACGTGAAGTGGTACGGGTGGCCTGACAAATTCAACAGCTGGGTCAAAAAAAAAGATCTCTTCTGAAATCATGTCCGTTTCTTTGCATGATGATGATCACATGACCGTGTGGTTGCCTAGCGACTCCAACTTAGAGTTGCATCCTAACAATCATGCTGGAGAGTGCGTTGTGGATGTGACCGACCCTATCGTCTTGAAAGAACCTGAATTCTGGTACGCCCGACTGTCTTGTATGATGACGCCTGCCTTTCAATTTCCCCAGACGTACCCTCTCATCGAAGACGACATTCATTATTTCATCGGTTATGAAACACAAGTAGGAGAGCCTGCCCTCTTAGACATTCGGGTGTTGCATCTGATACCTTTATTACGATTCTCTACGATGAGAGAGCTTGCGGACTACATTCAGAATGGTCCCTTGAAAAAAAATAATGAACGTCCCTCCCCAGAACGTTACTTGAATTTGACGTTTGATGAAAATACACACCAAGTAACACTGCATTGCGACACGCATCGACAGTACATGGACGATGCAGTAGTATTTTCTAAAGACTTAACTAAAGTCTTAGGATTGGAACATGTTCTACATTTACGCCTCACCGAACTGGCTGGCAAAATTAGTACAGATTTGTGGACCACGTATTCGTTTATTCGTTATGAGATCGACTTTAATGTCACAGGGGGTAATCCTTTGAATTTACTGGCGTATGCCACCAACCATACTGCAAATAAGCACCGTCGACCTAAAAATAACTCCCTCTACATAGGTCATAGAGTGAACGGGCACATCACAGTGCCTCGATTAAAAGCCGACTCCGGACCGCACACAATTGCCGTGTATGCCGACATGGTTCAACCCTCGCTCATTCATGGAAAGTTAGAACCTCTGATCGTCTATGTACCCGCTAGTAAAGAAGAACAACCCGCTACACCCTACGGTATAGGGTATCGCGAAGGCATTGTTTATAAAGAGCCTCTCCATGGTGTGTACCACCCATTAACCACAGGATATCTAAAGAATATACATATAATTTAAGTGAAACCCTTTATGTCCTTTACAACTCCTTTCGTTCTTTGCTAGTTCCACTTCTACAGCACACAAAAACTTGAGAAACGTCTCATTTTAACCTGAGGATTTCAAAAATCTGTTTTTACGATGCTTTAAGTGAAACCCTTTATGTCCTTCACAACTCCTTTCGTTCTTTGCTAGTTTCACTTCTACAGCACACAAAAACTTGTGAAACGTCTCATTTTAACCTGAGGATTTCAAAAATCTGTTTTTACGATGCGTTAACGCTTTCTGTTGGGCAGTTAGTTTGGAAGTTCACTTTTCAAACCGGCGTTTCTTTGAAATAAAAACGTTGAGCACTTTACGTCCTTCACACTTACTACTTCTGAGTCCAGATGACAAGTCACTACTCCTTTCGTTCTTTGCTAGTTTCATTTCTATCTCGTCCAGAGCACACACAAACTTGTGAAACGTCTCATTTTAAATCTGAGGGTTTCAAAAATCCGTTCTTACATTCATTTACGACGCTTTAGCACTTTCTATTTCAGATAGTTTTGAAGATCACTTTTCAAACCGCCGTTGGTTTGAATTCAAAACAGTGAGCGCTTTCCGTCCTTCACACTTTGTTCTGAGTCCAGATGACAAGTCAACTCCCTTCAATCTTTGCTAGTTTCACTAGGTATATGCAGCTTTTAGACCAAATTCCAATTCGAAATTATCTGGATCCGCTTTTATTGACAAGCCTAATGTAATGCAAAACGTCTGGATCCGGTTGTGCGAAGCAAGAGGTTTTAAAATAAAAATAAATAAATAAATAAAAATATGGAACGCCATAGAAAACAAGATCAAATGTGTTAAATCAATTTACTATTTTAAAAAATACATGAAACATACATACAACATACACAAATTTAGACTTGTGTGACAGCAGTGATAACTATTTTTTCTGTAAATAGTTATTTGTATTACTTCTATCAAATATATTTTTAGACCACAAGATAGATTGACATATGTTAAAATTGTATCTGTAATTGCAATTTTATATCACTCGACGACTTTTTAAAGGGATCTATTTTTTCAAGCAGTATTGCTTTCCTTAGACTCCTCATCACTTTAATATTGTATTGTATTATTATGCAAGAAGTTTGTGATGGAAATAATAAAATGAAATGAAATGAAAATGAGGTTAAATTGAAGGTACACTGAACATATTACAGTTACAGATATAGCCTTATCCTACTTTCTTCCAGGTTTCTTGGAACAAGCGGTCCCTCCGTAAAATTAATCTAGTACTCCCGCGCCCGGTCTCGAAAAAGGAGAGCGATATTTAAAGTAGTTCACTGCAAGCGGTTTGAGGTTTCCTCGTTTCCTCTAAAATCTGTTGAAAACGTTTTTAAAATATTCAGATCAAACAGAAACTCGCGAGGTTTAAATTAATGCTATATTACCTTTACTGTTAACTCTCTTGAATATTTTTGTACAAGTTTAATCTATCAATCATCCTAAGATTGACAGGTTAGGATTAGCGTTGAAGTGACATCGAATAATATCATGTGACTGATAAGACCAATCAACAAACGATTTTCAAAGTGCATTTTGTAAGATGACCTCATTTGAATATGTCCATAAAACAATGGCCATTCTGCGCGATGTCACGTCTAGGAATTCATATTTCTTTTCTATACCTCATAACTCTGGTTAGCAGAGGCTTTTCCACCGTTTCTCGGTTGCTTATACTCTTTCTACCTCTCATTCTTGGTTTCCAGCGTTTCTACTTTTTCTCGGTATCCAGCGTTTCTACCGTTTCTACAGCGTTTCTACCGTTTCTACCGTTTCTACAGGGTTTCTACCGTTTCTATACAGCGTTTCTACAGCGTTTCTCTTAAACGCATAAAATATCAAGTTCATAGATCAACTCTTATTGTTCTTAAAAGCGCCTAGTTCGACCAGTCATGGAATATGCTTATTGTATTTGGGATGGGTGTAGCAAAACGTTAAGTGACCTCTTAGAAAATGTTCAATATGAAGCTGATAGATTGGTAACAGGAGCTATGAAAGAAACTAGTAGCTAGGTGTTCGTTTATTACAAGAATTAGCAAGAATTAGGCATATACATTGTACATAAATTAGTGTTTTTGTATAAGATAGTTAATAATTTCACACCGAACTATTTGTATCAGCTACTTCCTCAAAAAAGGTAGTGAGCGTACAAGAATATCTCTGACACAAGGTGATAATTATATTTTACCAACCTGCCTAATTGAAAAATATAAGGGAATGTTCCTTCTTTCCCTCAGCCTTAAAGCTCTGGAATGATTTAGAATTAAAAACGCGTAAAACTTCCACCTTAAACTCTTTGAAATATGTTATTAAATCTGTCCACAGTATTATAGGTTATATAATTTTTCTGGTTCTATATTTTCTTCAATTATGCACACCCGACTTAGAATGGATAATTCCCAATTGAATTGCAATCTACAAGTAAAAGAAACTGTATCTCTTCTCCATCCTGTTGTTGTAGATTTTTAAATGAAACAACAATACAGTTTTTCTTCTATTGTCCCAATTATGCGGGATTATGCTGCCCAGCGAGCCAAACTTCTTAACTCTGTTGCACTTCTTCTTAATAATTGGCAAATTTGTATGGACAGATTTAAATTAAGAACTTTACTGGTTGGAGACGCAAGCTTGTCGTTTTTTTACAAAATGAACATGTTTTCAAGTCTATACAAATGAAGTAAATAGAGGATATTACACGGTGGTGAGAAGATATGAAATTTATCCTCGAGAGTTGAAAATATTTCAGTAGTGAGCGCAGCGAACGAGTGAAATGTTTTCGACTCGACTGGAAGATAAAGTTCATATCTTCAAACCACCGTGTAAGTTTCTTTTAATTATATTGGCAATTAAACTGTTCTAAGAACTCTTATCTATTCATTTTACTCACTGTCAGTACAAACTTCTTCGTGATCGTTCTAAGCTTTTCTGGGAAGTTTCATCGGGTTTTCTTGTCTCTTCATTGCAGTCGAAAAAATCTTTAGAGAGTTTTAGATCGTATTTGGCTTTTTGTGCTCGGAATATTCATTGTCATGCAGCTAATTTAAGCTGTTTACACCCCTCTGTGATTTTCACAAACCTGCCGCCATCTTTGTAGTTCAAAAGACGGCAAATGTGACGTAATCAATATTTTCACTAGTGAGGATATGGAAAATATGCTACTCAGTATCCGGATGTAGTTTCGTATGAGTTCTATGAGTGGTTTATTTCTCAGTAAAACACTATCGTCCATATAATAAGTAATAAGTTTTATTAGTACTACTGTTTGCGGCTAAAAAGCTGAATTGACAGTGCTGATCATGAAGAAAATCACATCAAAAAATGGAATATTCTTTAATACAAAGACATTGTTATTATAGAAATAAACGCTTTACTTAATCTGTCCCTGCAACAGTATTCTGTATGATTTTGTATTTAATGTATGCAATACTATGTTTCCAGTCTTTTCTCTTTTTCGTCTTCTTCTATTTAAATTACTTGTAAGTGTATAATTATGTAAGTTCCCTAGATGAGCTTTTGCTATTTTAGCAAAGACAGAGAATCTATATGTTAAAAAAAAGACTATGCTCAATGGGTAAATTATGAAGACATTTTAGCACCTGAACTATGTTTATTGGTTAATCAAGGAGATAACAGAGTTAATAAAAGTTACGTCACCTATTTTACATATTTTCGCCTAAAGGCATAATATTTAGTCTACCTGCCAAAACGTCACTAATTCTGAATTTTACTTATCTTTGATGTCCACCACCACATATCGCCTTGAAATCTACGATCTCAGATAGTCACATGACATATCACGTGACTCCGGTAACTAGTCGATAACCATACCAATATACGTACCTTCGCAATTCACGCAAGTGTGAAAATGTTTTTGAAGAACGTAATAAAAACTGGGACATTTTGTATTATTTTTGTATTTTAGCCTCGTTTCCATGAAATGCAGGCCGCATAAATCCAGACTGGTTGGTCTTTATATTGCGGCTGCGACTCGATGCGGAGATTCGATACTGGTTTAGCCGTTTTGAACTTGACGCAGAGCCAATTACTGCGAAACCCGCCATTTTTAGCATCAACTAGACTTTCGATTTCACATATTTGCTCTCAAGCTTTAATATCCACTTCTGCTGATGATGTGAAGAAGTACTAATGACGACGGTTCAGCGCACAGCTTCAACATTCATCCGGGCTGTAAATGAGTACGGCCCGGACATGAAAGGCAGAGTAAATAAAACAATGCATATACTAATTCACTGCCCGAGTCAAAATTTAACTTTAAATTTCACTTTCCTACGTCCCTGATATTAGCCACATTCACTCAAAAGGTAAACAAAATAAAACCACATACCTAATTCCACGAGGTACATTTAGCAGCAACCATAACTCATGCTCATTTGAACTCCTGAACATCAATGGCTCCTGTAACTCTATTAACAAAGAAATAGTTTCTTATACTATTTGTTTGGTGTCTCTTACAGCTTTATCACTCAAGTGTTATGCATGCTCAAAGGGCTGGGGTAACTGCGGTGAAACATCCATGACCTGCCCCAAGGGAAATGATAACTGTGGAAAAGAAGTGACGGGAGATGTCACAGTGAAGGCATGCCTTACCAAGGCCCAATGCAATAATAGGAGAAAAGATTGCGTGACAACTGGATGCACTCTCCTCTGCTGTGCGACTGACGAGTGCAACGGAAGTGCCTCTATAAAGCCAAGAGCAGTAATTACCGTCGCCGGTGTATTGATCGGCATTGCCCGTTACGTCATAATGTAATCATGACAGCCACAACAGTCGTGCATCAGTCAACGTTCAAAGTGTTAACTTTCTTTAATTTTACACTGATACAAGTAAAGAAGAACTAGACAATTAAAACAATATATGACTATTATATGGAATAAATGAATAAAATGAAGGAGATTAAAATAATAACTTTACAGAATTGTGTGTAGTAGCCAAAGTAGCACATGCGCTTTAGAGTTGACGACTAGAAACTGGAATAAATATAAGAGGACAGGTTCACCCTTAATTATTACTGAATAACAAAGAATCTTACCGGTATAGAGAAAGAAAAAAAAAATTATATATATATGAAATGAACATTTATTAACAGTCACATTGAGTGATTGAGTCGTGCTCTTGTATTACAAGAACGCAAAATAGTAATCTTATATTCAGAATGGCTTCAAATACATCGAGGAGTTACTTGTGAAAACCAATTAAAGGGTCGCGACCAGTGTGCATTGCGCGCCGAAATCCCAGTGGCCACCAGTTTGTAGGGTCCCGAGATTCAGATGGAACGAGACTCATTAGGCTTTATTTATTGTTGTTTAATATATGTCGGTGACTTTTGAAACTTAAAATGGCACGATGCTTCGTAGGGCAGATATTTGAAAATATCCGGATAATAATAATAACAGATGCGTGCAATGCACACTGGTTAAGAGAGACCTGTAACAAAATGTTGCATTTTCTTCTTCTTTTTCTTCTTTAAGAATCTAAATGATTTGGTCCTTATATGCCTATCATATTATGAATATTAAACAAATACAAAAGAAAAGGAGCTAATTGACTATCACGTAAGTGATGAACAAATAGCTACGTGACGTAATGAAGACGCTTTCCATCTACGCGCTGCTACGTTGCAAAGCATATGTTCTCCTTCGATAATATTTCCTATCCCATCCACACATCCTAGTACACTAAACATTAGCCTTCAATACCTATCAGTTATTACCTGAGACACATAAGGGAGTTGAAACACGCAACAACGGTTCCATGCCCAGAATCATTCAGCGAATAAAAAGTACCGCATTTGTCGTCCCAGTTCTTCAATTATTAATTAATTATTAATTATTAATGAGCATTCCTCAGATCAGGGGGTACTTTTTAGAACTGTGAGCAAGCTTCTGCAAAAGTCATCTGAGAAGCGATATCCACCCTCTCCGGATAACACTACCCTTGCTAACTCATTTGCTGATTTCTTCATTAGCAAAATTGACAACATACATTCTCTACTTGTGGAAAGGAATATTAATTCTCAAAGGCCTGACGCCCATGAATCATCAAAGTGTGACGTGGAGTTCAGCAATTTTAAAGAGCTCAGCGAAGAGGACGTTAAAGAACTCGCGAGTAAGCCTCTAGCTAAGTCCTGTGGACTTGATCCCCTACCAGCTATGGTTTTGAAAGGCTGTTTCACAGTACTATTGCCAGCTTTAACCCAGATTGTTAATTTGTCTCTATCAACTGGTGTGATGCCCGATACCTTGAAGATTGCTGTGCTATCACCTACATTGAAAAAACCCGATGCTGACTTTAAGCAGTTTCCTAATTTTCGACCTATCTCTAATCTAAAGTTTGTTTCCAAGCTGGTTGAGAAAGCTGCTGCTATTCAATCGACGGAATACATAATGACTCATCACCTTGACAATATCCTTCAGTCAGCATACAAAGTGTTACACTCTACTGAAACTGCATTGCTCAGAGTACAAAATGATATCCTGTGTGCTGTTGACCAAAACAAGTCAGTCATACTGCTCTTACTGGATCTATCAGCCGCCTTCGACACTGTTGATCATACGATGCTGCTATCGAGACTCTTTCACCGTTTTGGCGTAAAGGGAAATGCCCTCAAATGGTTTAGATCATATCTATCCTCGCGCAAGCAGTTTGTCCAGTTTGTCCCAAATTTCAATAACAAACGTGGAACAAATTCCTTATTTTTATCCAATTCTTGACAGCAAACAAAACTGTGGGTAAAATATAATAATAAATACCAGTTTTATTATGAAACTACAAAAAAAAAAACGATGGTAAGTATTTTAAAATTGAATCCTTAATGTTCCATAAAAAATATTTTTTGGGAATGGAAAGGAAAAGCAATGAACAGCTGTTATTTGCCTCTACCGTGTAAATTTTAATGAAATTGTGTGGTAAAATATTCAACATATTATATTTTGCAATGAAGGAATAATGATCATACATTTACGAGACTTTGACTCCAATTAAAGTCTTTTATTCTCTTGTTGAAGCAGACATTCTAAACTGCTACATGCAAACGTAAAACTGCAAGCAGTCACAAGGCCAAATGTAGAAACTGCAGTAGAAATTTCTACTGCAAACACAAGACCAAATGTAAAACTGCAGCAGAAATTTCTGCCGCAACGGCCACAAGAACAAATTAATGTAAAACTGCTGTAACCACAAGACCAAATGTAAAACTGCAGCAGAAATTTATGCAGCAACGTTCCACAAGACCAAATGTAAAACTGCAGCAGAAATTTCTGCCGCAACCACAACTGAGCCGAAATGTAAAACTGCAGCAGAAATTTCTGCTGCAACCAGAAGACCAAATGTAAAACTACAGCAGAAATTTCTGCTGCAACCACAAGACCAAATGTCAAACTGCAGCAGAACTTTCTGCTGCAACCATAAGGCCAAAATAATATAAAACTGCAGCAGAACTGCATTTCGGCTCAGTTGTGGTTGCAGCAGAAACCAGTATCATATACTCAATATTTATATAGAAAATATGAACTTTAGAATATCGGAACCCATTTTGGAACGTGTTTTAAATTATACAAATATAAGTATAACTTATAAATTAAGCAATCTCACGATTATGTTCAAGTCGCATCGTCAAACAGTTCAAAAGCAGATTCTCCAGGGCACACAAAGACTTGAGAAACGTCAAAAATCCGTTTTTACTGTTCATTTACGATGCGTAGCGGTTTTTATGCTGTTCTGTTAGTTTGGAAGTTCACTTTTCAAACAGCCGCTGCTTTGAATTCAAAACCGTGAGCGCTTTAAGTGAAACCCATTATGTCCTTCACAACTCCTTTCGTTCTTTGCTAGTTCCACTTCTACAGCACACAAAAACTTGAGAAACGTCTCATTTTAACCTGAGGATTTCAAAAGTCTGTTTTACGATGCGTTAACGCTTTTGTTGTTCAGTTAGTTTGGAAGTTCACTTTTCAAACCGGTGCTTTTTTAAAAATTCAAAACATTGAGCGCTTTAAGTCTTCACACTTACTACTTCTGAGTCCAGATGACAAGTCACTACTCATTTCTTTCTATTTCTCAGTGATTGTTTTGAAGAGCACTTTTCAAACCGCCGTTGGTTTGAATTCAAAACAGTGAGCGCTTTACGTCCTTCACACGTAGTTCTGAGTTCAGATGACAAATGAACTCCCTTCGATCTTTGCTAGTTTCACTAGGTACGCAGCTTTTAGACCAAATTCCAATTCAAAATTATCCGGATCCGCTTTTATTCACAAGCCTAATGTAATGCCAAACTTCTGGATCCGGTTGTGCGAAGCAAGAGGTTTTAAAAATAAAATAAAAATATAAAAATAAAAATATGTAACGCCATAGAAAACAAGATAAAATGTGTTAAATCAATTTACTATTTTAAAAAATTCATAAAACATACATTACTAACAAATGCAGACTTGTGTGACAGCAGTGATAATATTTTTTTTGTAATTAGTTATTTTTATTACTTCTATCAAATATACCTTTTAGGCAACAAGATAGATAGACATATATTAAAATTGTATCTGTAATTGCAATTTTATATCACTCGACGACTTTTTAAAGGGATCTATTTTTTCAAGCAGTATTGCTTTCCTTAGACTCCTCATCACTTTAATATTGTATTGTATTATTATGAAAGAAGTTTGTGATGGAAATAATAAAATGAAATGAAATGAAAATGAGGTTAAATTGAGGGTACACTGAACAGATTACAGTTACAGATATAGCCTTATCCTACTTTCTTCCAGGTTTCTTGGAACAAGCGGTCCCTCCGTAAAATTAACCTAGTACTCCCGCGCCCGGTCTCGAAAAAGGAGAGCGATAGTTAAAGTAGTTCACTGCAAGCGGTTCGAGGTTTCCTCGTTTCCTCTAAAATCTGTTGAAAACGTTTTTTAAATATTAATACTATATTACCTTTACTATTAACTCTCTTGAATATTTTTGTACAAGTTTTATCTACCAATCATCCTAAGAGTGACAGGTTAGGCTTAGCGTTGAAGTGACAACGAATAATATCATGTGACTGATAAGACCAATCAACAAACGATTTTCAAAGTGCATTTCGTAAGATTACCTCATTTGAATATGTCCATAAAACAATGGCCATTCTGCGCGATGTCACGTCTAGGAATTCATTATTTTTGTATACCTCATAACTCTGGTTAGCAGAGGCTTTTCCACCGTTTCTCGGTTGCTTATACTCTTTCTACCTCTCCTTCTTGGTTTCCAGCGTTTCTACCGTAGCTAGGTGTTCGTTTATTACAAGAATTAGCAAGAATTAAGCATATACATTGTACATAAATTAGTGTTTTTGTATAAGATAGTTAATCATCTCACACCGAACTATTTGTATCAGCTACTTCCTCAAAAAGGTAGTGAGCGTACAAGAATATCTCTGACATAAGGTGATAATTATATTTTACCAACCTGCCTAATTGAAAAATATAAGTGTATGTGCCTTCTTTCCCTCAGCCTTAAAGCTCTGGAAAGATTTAGAATTAATAACGCGTACAACTTCCACCTTAAACTCTTTGATATATGTTATCAAATCTGTCCACAGTATAATAGGTTATATAATTTTTCTGGTTCTATATTTTCTCCAATTATGCACTCCCGACTTAGAATGGATAATTCCCAATTGAATTGCAATCTACAAGTAAGAGAAACTGTATCTCTTCTCCATCCTGTTGTTGTAGATTTTTAAATGAAACAACAATACAGTTTTTCTTCTATTGTCCCAATTATGCGGGATTATGCTGCCCAGCGAGCCAAACTTCTTAACTCTGTTGCACTTGTTCTTAATAATTGGCAAGTTTGTATGGACAAATTTAAATTAAGAACTTTACTGGTTGGAGACGCAAGCTTGTTTTTTTTTAAAAAAAATGAACATGTTTTCAAGTCAATACAAATGAAGTAAATAGAGGATATTACACGGTGATGAGAATATAAGAAATTTATCCTCGAGAGTTGAAAATATTTCAGTAGTGAGCGCAGCGAACGAGTGAAATGTTTTCCATTCGACTGGAAGATAAACTTCATATCTTCAAACAACCGTGTAAGTTTCTTTTAATTATATTGGCAATTAAACTGTTCTAAGAACTCTTATCTATTCATTTTACTCACTGTCAGTACAAACTTCTTCGTGATCGTTCTAAACTTTTCTGGGAAGTTTCATCGGGTTTTCTTGTCTCTTCATTGCAGTCGAAAAAATCTTTAGAGAGTTTGAGACCGTATTTGGCTTTTTGTGCTCGGAATATTCATTGTCATGCAGCTAATTTAAGCTGTTTACACCCCTCTGTGATTTTCACAAACCTGCCGCCATCTTTGTAGTTCAAAAGACGGCAAATGTGACGTCATCAATATTTTCACTAGTGAGGATATGGAAAATATGCTACTCAGTATCCGGATGTAGTTTCGTATGAGTTCTATGAGTGGTTTATTTCTCAGTAAAACACTATCGTCCATATAATAAGTAATAAGTTTTATTAGTACTACTGTTTGCGGCTAAAAAGCTGAATTGACAGTGCTGATCATGAAGAAAATCACATCAAAAAATGGAATATTCTTTAATACAAAGACATTGTTATTATAGAAATAAACGCTTTACTTAATCTGTCCCTGCAACAGTATTCTGTATGATTTTGTATTTAATGTATGCAATACTATGTTTCCAGTCTTTTCTCTTTTTCGTCTTCTTCTATTTAAATTACTTGTAAGTGTATAATTATGTAAGTTCCCTAGATGAGCTTTTGCTATTTTAGCAAAGACAGAGAATCTATATGTTAAAAAAAGACTATGCTCAATGGGTAAATTATGAAGACATTTTAGCACCTGAACTATGTTTATTGGTTAATCAAGGAGATAACAGAGTTAATAAAAGTTACGTCACCTATTTTACATATTTTCGCCTAAAGGCATAATATTTAGTCTACCTGCCAAAACGTCACTAATTCTGAATTTTACTTATCTTTGATGTCCACCACCACATATCGCCTTGAAATCTACGATCTCAGATAGTCACATGACATATCACGTGACTCCGGTAACTAGTCGATAACCATACCAATATACGTACCTTCGCAATTCACGCAAGTGTGAAAATGTTTTTGAAGAACGTAATAAAAACTGGGACATTTTGTATTATTTTTGTATTTTAGCCTCGTTTCCATGAAATGCAGGCCGCATAAATCCAGACTGGTTGGTCTTTATATTGCGGCTGCGACTCGATGCGGAGATTCGATACTGGTTTAGCCGTTTTGAACTTGACGCAGAGCCAATTACTGCGAAACCCGCCATTTTTAGCATCAACTAGACTTTCGATTTCACATATTTGCTCTCAAGCTTTAATATCCACTTCTGCTGATGATGTGAAGAAGTACTAATGACGACGGTTCAGCGCACAGCTTCAACATTCATCCGGGCTGTAAATGAGTACGGCCCGGACATGAAAGGCAGAGTAAATAAAACAATGCATATACTAATTCACTGCCCGAGTCAAAATTTAACTTTAAATTTCACTTTCCTACGTCCCTGATATTAGCCACATTCACTCAAAAGGTAAACAAAATAAAACCACATACCTAATTCCACGAGGTACATTTAGCAGCAACCATAACTCATGCTCATTTGAACTCCTGAACATCAATGGCTCCTGTAACTCTATTAACAAAGAAATAGTTTCTTATACTATTTGTTTGGTGTCTCTTACAGCTTTATCACTCAAGTGTTATGCATGCTCAAAGGGCTGGGGTAACTGCGGTGAAACATCCATGACCTGCCCCAAGGGAAATGATAACTGTGGAAAAGAAGTGACGGGAGATGTCACAGTGAAGGCATGCCTTACCAAGGCCCAATGCAATAATAGGAGAAAAGATTGCGTGACAACTGGATGCACTCTCCTCTGCTGTGCGACTGACGAGTGCAACGGAAGTGCCTCTATCAAGCCAAGAGCAGTAATTATCGTCATCGGTGTATTGATCGGCATTGCCCGTTACGTCATAATGTAATCATGATAGCCATAACAGTCGTGCATCAGTCAACGTTCAAAGTGTTAACTTTCTTTTATTTTACACTGATACAGGTAAAGAAGAACTAGACAATTAAAACAATATATGACTATTATATGAAATAAATGAATAAAATGAAGGAGATTAAAATAATAACTTTACAAAACTGTGTGTAGTAGCCAAAGTAGCACATGCGCTTTCGAGTTGACGACTAGAAACTGGAATAAATATACGAGGACAGGTTCACCCTTAATTATTACCGAATAACAAAGAATCTTACCGGTATAGTGAAAGAAAAATATATATATATATATATGAAATGAACATTTATTAACAGTCACAATTGAGTGATTAAGTCGTGCTCTTGTATTACAAGAACGCAAAATAGTAATCTTATATTCAGAATGGCTTCAAATACATCGAGGAGTTACTGGTGAAAACCAATTAAAGGGTCGCGACCAGTGTGCATTGCGCGCCGAAATGCCAGTGGCCTCCAGTTTGTAGGGTCCCGAGATTCAGAAGGAACGAGACTCATTAGGCTTTATTTATTGTTGTTTAATATATGTCGGTGACTTTTGAAACTTAAAATGGCACGATGCTTCGTAGGGCAGATATTTGAAAGTATCCGGATAATAATAATAACAGATGCGTGCAATGCACACTGGTTAAGAGAGACCTGTAACAAAATGTTGCATTTTCTTCTTCTTTTTCTTCTTTAAGAATCTAAATGATTCGGTCCTTATATGCCTATCATATTATGAATATTAAACAAATACAAAAGACAAGGAGTTATTGACTATCACGTAAGTGATGAACAAATAGCTACGTGACGTAACGAAGACGCTTTCCAACTACGCGCTGCTACGTTGCAAAGCATATGTTCTCCTTCGATGATATTTCCTATCCCATCCACACATCCTAGTACACTAAACATTAGCATTCAATACCTATCAGTTATTACCTGAGACACATAAGGGAGTTGAAACATGCAACAACGGTTCCATGCCCCGAATCATTCAGCGAATAAAAAGTACCATATTTGTCTAATACTCGTCCCAGTTCTTCAAGGTCCGCCATATTATTCCACATATGGTATTTCTTTTAAATAATCCGGAGCATAGCACTTTAGCGAAGTGTGGCCGTTTAAACTTCCTTGTGTGTTTCTGAGTATACAAATTAGATTTATACCTGAAACCGCGAACACTCAGATGTGCAGTAACTTACACAATCATATGTCTAGGACCACATTTGGTATGTGATGCTGTCCACCCTCGAGTAGTACGTATAGCTGCACTGGAGCTATGTAAATCCCTAGCATATGTGTTTAATTTGTCTATTACATCAGGATTTTTTCCTAACTGTCTTAAGATTGCTAAAGTAAATTACCATTTTTAAGGAAGGTGACGAGAGAAAGAATATACCAATTACAGTCGAACCCCTATTAAGCGGCCACCCCCTGTTAAGCGGCCAGTTATTAAAGTCCCGAATTTATTGTCAGTATTGTACTGTAAATAAAACCCCTATGAACCCCTATTAAGCGACCGAGGCCACCTTTTGGCGGTTCCGATAAGGGTTTTCCTATAGGCGAATCCTTGCTGACGTCATTGTTTACATTTTTGCTTCATTAGCATAAATTAAACTTCACGCTACAAACAAACAGACTACATCAGCTGAAAGAGAATTTTAAACGTAGTAATCACCGAAAATTTGAGATTGATATGTTAAATATTTACGGAGAAATTGAGTTTTCAAAACTATAAAATGGGCTGGGGGGCAAGAGTTGCTGACAGCCATACATTCTTTGTAAATTTTGAGAGTTTTAAACGCTCATACCTCAAAATATATTTATGATATCATTCTCAAATGTTCGGTGATTATAAAGTGTGACAATATATTTCGATTTATGGACTCTGTTTGTTTGTATGTACGTCGCTTGAAGTTTGATGTATGCTAATGAGGAAAAAACGTAAACAAGGATTCGCCTATTGTTTTGACCCCTAGTAAGCGGCGAAGTTTGGTCTTGTTTTGAAAAACGTGAAGACAGATAAGAGTCCGAAATACTGAAGGTGACGAATGATTAATAAACAATCAAACACGTTTATTATCATCTTGGCATGATTTTGTTGTTACGTAATGTACTGTATTTTAATTTTCTGGCAATAACCCTCTAAACAATATACCACGCATTATGCTAATTTCTGAAGAAACCCCTACTAAGCGGCCACTTGCCAGTTCCCCGAGGGTGGCCGCTTAATAGGGGTTAGACTGTATATCGATTCTCCCGTTATATTGGTCTGTGATTTTGCTGTAACTACTTTTATCGATCTTGCAAAGGATTTCGATACCTATACTTCTAATGGAGCTGGCAAAGTTAGGCGGCTTAAAAAATATGGCCTTTACTTCGTTTATATCATCCAAAAACGTTAACGAGGTTTTGCAGACTATTCTTTAAAGTCCAACGGAGTACCTCACTTCAATTTTAGAACCCTTGCTTTTTCTTATCTATACAGGGGCACCCAGCCAGGAAAATGGGTAAAATGATGAATCCTCTTATATTTTGGTTATTTTACTTATTTTCACTCACTATAAATCATGTTTTGTCTTTGCTGGCAGAGTGACATCTGTTCTTCAGTGCCAGCTAGCTACATGTAAGTCTCTTGAAAAATCTTCCAGCTGTTAAACGTGTGCAGAAATTTCCAGGAGACAGATAATGTTTCCCAGCTGAGCTGGTAAACTCTTGTTTTTTTAAAGCTAAAAGTGATATGAAGAATTTCCCAGATTAAAGCAAGTTGAAGAATTTTCCAATCATTTAAACAATTCAGTAACGAAGAATTTCACAGCTGAAAAATCTGATTTTGCAGAAATTGCCAGCTAATGTGCCTTGCAGAACAAATATTTTGCAGAACAGTTCGTTGCGTGCCCATGTTTATTGAAATGACTTACAGCGATGCTAGTCTTAGTTCTCAATAATGATTGGTACCGAGTTTGTAAAGTTAATACAAGAGCCCATCTGGGCTTTCGCTCGGGCCACATGAGATTGAAGATGAAATACATTTTCATTTGAAATCCCCTTAGTAATAACCAAAGGGAAGAATTATTAGCTGAATTTGGCAGTCTTTAGGAGTGGGGAAGAATTATTAGCTGAATTTAGCAGTCTTTAGGAGTGGCCGGTAACGCGGTGACATTCATTCTCTGCTCCCCTAGTATATATATGTAATTTAATATTTTTGTTTTTCTCGTAGTTGACCTTTTACTGTAAACACTTCTTATTCATGTAACACACGCTTACAATTTAATCTGCTGTTCTGCAGGTTCCGATTACTAATAGATGGGTGTCTCAAATGTATGTTTATATTTGTCCCATATTATAAGTTGTATCCTGTCCACCTGTGATGGAGCTATCACTATATTTCTCTAGTACTGTTCTTTCTACCCTGTGGCTCTTTATCGCAGCTAGCTGATCGCGTCCATATTAGTATTTGTTGGATTAAAGATTATTAACTGAAATGGCTATTGCTTAATATTTAAAAGCTTTTACCCTCATTCCCAAAACTGCAGTCTGCAATCATTATATTATAGAACTATAAAGGGAACTGTTGGAAGCCTTTAATTTCTCGAACCAAAACCTCGGCCGTGAGAGGATTCTTGTTTAAGTTTACCTTCAGAGTTGAATATTGCTTGGCTCATCATAATCATTAGAATTTCTGTCTGGCTTCGTGTTGGCGAGTGAGAGTGTTGCTCTCACAGTCTTGCTCTCAGGAGTTCAGATGTCTTCAGATTTCGATAGAGGAGAGAAACCCATAACTGCTCAACCACAGTATATTTATATATTTGCTAGTAAATCGCTATATTTCGCTACGAGATCGGTAAACCAGCCAAAAACACGGTCAAAATTATTTTATTGTTGGCCTACAGATCACGGTGTTTGCGCTGGTATGTATTATGACCGAGAGTAAAATGAAATGTGGCATAAAACCTACGAAACGTACCTCCAAACAAAAATAGCGTCCGATGGCGAAATCTATTAGCGCCACGAGTTAATGCATAATTTAACGCATGCGCAGAAATTTTGCTGCATGAAACAAAACAAAATAACGGCCTGCAGATTTAGACTCGTGCATGCCACAGGCAGCCCGAGTAATAATTAAGAAATAAACCTTGTCACAAGAAAGACCATATCGGAACTAGTAAGAATACCAAGTTTGAACACGATTTGGTTAATAGAAACTGAATAGCAAGCTTTCAAAAATCACAAAAAGGGAGACGTTTAATTTGTACGAATTGAATAGACGTTTATCCATCCAAACCATCAGCAGTATATTACAGAGGAGTGTTCCTCTTCCCACATTATAGTGTCACACAACACTGTAGACGGTAGAGTTATTTTTAGCATAGAGTTTCCCGCGAGAAGAAACAAAGGCCGTCACTTTTAACTAACCAGGATGCACTGAAAAAATGTAATTCTATTTTCTTTCGCTACGCTCAACCAAATAGGAAGTATTTCTATTTTCTAGATATGAATAATGATAACAACGTTTGGAGGGACACGCACAGCTGACAGCATTGTTTTTTTTTACATTCAAGTTACAGCAGTAATTGGCGTTAAAATTAACAACAGTAGTCCAGTACAATAAGGGACGGACCATTAGATTATTGATGGGGGGGGTTGAGAGAATTTTAGTTGCTCGATATTTTTTTTCTTATTCTAGCCATGCACGATATTTTTTTAAAGCGCCATGACCTTGCACGATATTTTTTTCTGAACTTACCTAAAGATTTTTTTAGTTATATTAATGCAATATATTTTGTACCAACAATCCTATATATTTTTAGCGTGACTGTTTTTTTTACATTGCACGCACTCCCGCTCGCTCAAGTAGCCTGGTTGGGCCTTGGAAATTAAAGAAAGGCACATAATTAATGGCAAATGCCAAAACAAAGCATGGATATTCTGTGGCTGACAAACGGGCTAAGAAAAAAGGGTGAAAAGGACAGTCAAAGCAAGAAATCACCACATAGAGATCAGCCCTCTATCAGCAGAAGTGATGAAACACAAACTGGTACCCAAAACCTATCATTATCATTTATATTTCATATAAATATTTCAACTTGATCTATTTTTTGATCAAAAATGTTACTGTTGCATTAAGATTACCAGCAGAAGTGAAACCAGAAGAGCCTTGTGTCCGGGCCTTGTGTATAAACCTGCGAACATTTATAACCCGGATCATGTGTGCTGTACGCAATGTCGGCCGACGTATCGGTCGACATGTCGACCAACGGTCAGCCGATAGGCGGCCGAGGGTCGGACGAGAGTCGACCGCTACTCGGTCGAGATTTGGCTATTCTGTATGTCGGCCGACATGGTTGATGATGCACCGAAAGTCGTCCGATTGATCACCGACACTCAACAGCTATCGATAGTTTGCCGACAGTCGGCCGAGGTAACGGTGACTGTGATATTTTCAGCTACCGTATATGTACTTCAAAGGTTGTAGAGGCCACAACTATTAATGCTTTCGTACAAGGCTAACCTTTGTAAACTTAAGATAGCACAAACTAGCAGCTCTTTATTTATTTTCCAGCCATGCGCCTCTGCATTATACTCCGATTGGAGTGCGCGGAGTATATATTAGAATTAGAACCGAGCCCTACAGTAAAAATTTGATGCTTATTAATAAATCGTAGCGACCCCAATATTTTCAAATGTTATTTTATGTCGAATACTGGGAGCCGGCGCGGGGTTTAAGTATCGACGAATTCATTGGGATAGCTCGGTGTCAGTATTAGTCGCGAACTTCAGTTTAAATTGACCCATTTATACGAATCGTTCGCTGCTTAGCTAAGCGGTGCGGCTAACTTCCTCTCGTATAAATGGCCCTATTGTTGCTACCCTATTCCAAATTTAAGGCGAAATCTCCCCTTCATATAAAAAAAAATCGGTACCCTGTTCCATACCAAAACGGTGCGATATAGAGATTTATATACGCAATCGATCTTGCGCGAGCGGATGTATAAAAGACACTAAAAAAACACAAATTAAGATATTAAACGTTGCATTTGAAGTAATTTCATCAGTCACTATGAGAGATTTAATTGTATAAAGGAACATTTTATACCGCAAAAGAAAGGAATCCTGAATATTACTATACTTAGACTGAATTATATTCAATACAGTAAACCTTCCAGGTAAAAAAAATCCAAAAGAGTCAGTTTATTTGAGTGGAAACAGTATGCAGAATAGTTTAATTATAACTTAACATCTCACCGATACCCCACCGACATATAACCGACACCATACCGATATACCACCGATCCACTATCGGCCGACACATACACAGCAGGAGGGGGGAAATCGACCGACGTGTCGGCCAACACACGACCGACTGTCGACCGACATGTCGGCCACCCCTTGACCGATCAGCTACCAGCAGTCGCCCGCGGGTCAGTCGACAGTCGGCCGATATGTCGGCCAACCATCGACCGATACGTCGGCCAACATTGCGTACAGTACACATGATCCTATAACCCTATATCCACTAGGCCAGTGAGAACTCATCGTTACCAGATAACTTCTTTCCGAAATATATACAGTCAGTTAATACAGGGTAAGTTTCGATTTATGAGTGCATGTGACTTTTTGCGATCGATCGTCCCATCAGTTTATCTGCTGTCTTGATTACGGCCATCTTGGATAATTTAAATATGTTGACTGATTCCTGGTAACCAGTCTGTGTGATCTTCAGATCTGTATTGGGTTTCCTGTGGAAATTGTTCATAACAACAAACCAGTCTTCTTCCCTGGTTTATTTCTTTGCCTTTATTAATTTAATTTGTAAATGCGTATGAGACCAGCTAGTGCTTGCTCGATTATTTTTTTTCTTGATTATTGTGTGCTCGATATTTTTTTTCCGATAGAAGAGCTTGCTCGATATTTTTTTGGGGATTTGCGCAACCCCCCCATCAATAATCTAATGGTCCGTCCCTAATAGTACAACTCTGAGCTAGATTTTAGATAGTGAATTGCCGGATAGGAAAAACCTGGATAAAAACCCCTCAGTTGAGGAAGAATTCGGAAACGTATTCTCCAAACCAGTGCAAATTCACCTCTACCTCTGGGGTCTAAAGGTTTAAAGCTTGCTATTAATATACTTTTAAGAACAATATTGCCGCACAGCTGACAGCCGCACAGCTGACAGCATCGTTTATTACAAGTTATTGCAATTGTATACGTACTCAGAGACAGTTATGTTACAGTTACTATTACGTATAATATTAACTCAAACTATAAGAGAGCTACAATATGTCAAGAAAAAACTAAGGCCGCTGCTGAAATGCGACGTCAAGTGGTATGAACGTGTGAAGGAGTGGTATTTATAGAACTCCTAATTGATCCCAAAGGGATAATGCAAGCATGTATTCAACATGCAACAAAGAGAAAAACATTTAACACGGTTCAAACTGCTAAAAAATACTAAAGCGCAAGAGGTAATCGCATACCAGAAACTTCGCGACTATACAAATAGACACATCATCTAACTGTGTGATATACTCCTGAACCATACATGTACAAACGTTTCTTATTTTGGCGACATCTGAAAGCTCTGAAACATCCAATGACACGTACCCAGACTTGGTAAACTTACTAATTTCGATGTGCTCTTTCTTGTGATGACGTTTGTTTCTTAAGTATAGACGAAAGCATCTAGCATTTAACAACAAGTCTCATCGAAAACAATATAATTCTTACAGTAGCGCAATCAACATTTGACCCTCACGTACAACATACCCCACCGTAGAACAAGAGGGGGTGGGGATCCTCTATTGTGGTTTCGTTATGATGTGTTATTATAAAAGGAATATACAAATAAACAGTGAGCTTCTCGTGAAATTTACGAAATGGCGTGGCTTTGTTTCGGTTCTCGTTGGTTAAAGGGGGTCCTTGGGGTTTATTGCGTTATCAAAATAACAATATTAATTTGATAGGTTTTTGACTTTGCTAAAATCAAGTTTAGGCAATAAAATCCTGAAAGAAATTGGTCATATATTAATTATGTGAATTTGCTTATTAATTTAGTACAAAATGATTCACTTTTTAAACAAATAAATCCAACTTATAAACCTTAAAGTGCTACTACGACGAAATTTGACTATTTCTTTTACCACTTTTTTGTATTCCATAAGGACAAACAGTGGCAGAAATATCCAAATCAGTGAAAAAAGTTTGCAAAGGGGGAACTTAGACCACACATTTAAAGAGAGTTTACCGTCGAAATCTCGTCCGCCATTACGCGAAACCGGTTCCTGTGGGCGAGGAACGCCTAGTCATTTTTGAGCGGACGTGACGTCAAAGTCTCAGCACAACAACACGTGGGGCTACTTTTCTCATACAAACCTTCACGCGAACTAACATATGTAGCAAGAAAGTGTACCATTTTTCCGCTAAGAAAACGGTTTGAATAGAAATATGCCTTCCAGTTTATGCATTGTACAGGACTGTAGCAATTTAACAAACCACAAAGCTGGCATTTCGCTACATTCAAGCATTCAGTTCTAGCTGAGTACCGTACGAGCAGCCGTGTGATAATCCGGCAGTGAATAAGGTTTGTAATTTTCTTCAAGCCTCAAGGACATGGATGGTTTGTGTATGTTTTGGTCGTTTTTAGGACAGATTAGCTTCTCCACAATTGTTTGTGTCACATGGAATAGCCGGTAAGATCGTACCAGAGTTCACTATAACAGTTCGGAAGAAGGCCAAACTAGCCGAACCAACTAACAGAATGTCATAAATTAACGGGAAAATAAGCTGAGAACGGCATAGTTTGCCGAGAACACAGTTTGTCATATTGCTGTTTCCTATAAACAGATAAACCTAGCGATGTTTAGTATGCCTTTCACTTTACTGCTAATTTTATTTTCAAGACAATAAACCGCAGAAGTTTTATATCCTCAGCTTATTTTTCGGTTAATTTACGACATTCTGTCAGTTGGTTCGGCTGTTTTGGCCTTCTTCCGAACTGTTTATATAGTGAACTCTGGTACGATCTTACCGGCTATTCCATGTGACACAAACAATTGTGGAGAAGCTAATCTGTCCTAAAAACGACCAAACCATACACAAACCATCCTTGAGGCTTGAAGAAAATTACAAACCTTATTCACTGATTATCACACGGCTGCTCGATCGTACGGTACTCAACTAGAAGGCTTGAATGTAGCGAAATGTCAGCTTTGTGGTTCGTTAAATTGCTACAGTCCTGTACAATGCACAAACTGGAAGGCATATTTCTATTCAAAACTTTTTCTTTGCGGAAAAATGGTACACTTTCTTGCTACATATGTTAGTTCGCGTGAAGGTTTGTATGAGAAAAGTAGCCCCACGTGTTGTTGTGTTGAGACTTTGACGTCACGTACGCTCAAAAATGACTAGGCGTTCCTCGCCAACAGGAACACGTTCGAGTAATGGCGGACGTAAAATTCAAGATTCGGAGTCCAAAAAAATAAGACTTCCCGTCGTCGCATTGAAAAACGGTTTGAACTGGTAATAATATAGCAACTCTACTTTATGAATATGAGAAAACATTCATATGCCAAAATTTGATCATAGTGGCACTTTAAATTCCCATGACAATTCTCTTTGACTTTATTATTTCCTCAATCGTTACAGTACATTGTTACCCCATTCAGGCATGTGTTATTTAAATTGCATTTCTTTTAGTCAGCATCTACAACAAAGCCCATCCTTCGTGTTACAGTCACGTACTCAGTACGGAAAAAGACGGCGACTTTTACACACAATCCGTTGCGCGCCAAAAACTTTACATCCGTTATAAAATCTCGGTATAAAGGCTTTTAATCTTTAAAACAAGCCAGTACAGATGCTGGTATCAAGACATTATTATTTAAAAGAACAGAGGATTTCTCCATGTTGTTTTGACTGTTAGGTTCGCAAAGGATTGTGGTCAAATGCACAGCCGCCATCTTTCCCCGCATGGTGGGTTGAGTTTTAGAGCAATGTGGAGAATTGCTGTTGAGTTATAGGCAGAAACACGAAAGCGAGGCTAGAAAGGCCTCCGTTGTTTTTCTCATGCAAATCTCTTTAAATCTTTACTGCTTTTTAAGCGATATCACTCAAATTTCTCATGATCACTAATATCGACATGCTCTTTCACGTGGTAATGATCATGTTTTCTGTACACGTGGATCAACTATCGAAACGGCAATACGCATTTATGAAAGTGGTGTATGCGTAATTACTGAAAATTAATAATGGTAACATAACTAAGTGGAGTGCAATAGGAGTGATTACAAAATTGTGCAAATTGAAATCAAGAATATGATTTCAGGCCAAAATTGCACGACCAGACGTTTTATTAAAGGGGCTATGTCATGATACTGCGCATGTATCGAGTAATCGTTCGGTTGGTGGCTTTAATTGGATACAAACAGTTAAACTTCCCTCCTTCGATGCTTGATTGAAAGGATTTTCAATATTTTTCCTGGAGACTGTTTATATACACTGTTTGTTAGTCATTTTTGCATATTTACTTTCATTTTAAGCATCCCACATGGCCGAGAGGTTCGTTAGTTCATATCAAAATCGGTGGAAATAGCTCTTTCCGGCCCGGAAAAACAAATGTAAAGTCTTACCGTGACACAGCCCCTTTAACACTTAATTACTATATTAAATTCAGTTGTTATTTTACAACCAGCTAGAAACTAAAAAGGTCAAGCGGGCAGAGCTTTGATGAAGAGGGAAATTCATATCTAGGATCGCGCGCGAACGATCACGAAATCTTTACTGTTATATTTTTGCAGTGAATTGTATTGGTTTTCTTGTGAGGCTTCTGCGTTTTGAATGGTTCATCAAAAAGATGCATGCACGTACAGACAAAAAAATGCTATTCGTTATTTAGTCACTGCTGCTTTCAACCAACCAAATTGAAAACACCAGTCAGTTTCAAAATGAATCAAATAAATAGACGTCATTGACCAAGCGTGAGTTGGATATTGGTCGAGTTCTTTTATTTGAGTGCGCATGTACACAATAAAACGAACGAGACCAATATCCCCCCTTCCGGAACGAACAAGCTTGGTCAATACATGTTTTATTATATGGCTTCTGGTGAACTAAGCTGTGCTTCAGTTCTTTTTTTCCAACAATACATGTACCACTGCAATGGTTTCTTCCGCAAGCTACAGTAACGTTGTGTTTGATTGGTCACCTCTATGAAAGGTCATTTCTTATTGGCTGAGGATAAGATTGAAACCCTTTCAATGTTAGGTAGATTTGGCGGTAAGAAAGTAAAATTCAGTTACGGGAATTCACCTCGATTTATCCGAAAGAAAACAGCAAAGGGATTGTTTCACTTGTTATCATCATCGCTTAGGACAATCTGGCGCTAATTCTTGTGAAGCTCTTCAACATTTTGCGAAACATGGTTTTGGTCCCGTGTTGACTTGAATGCTGAAACGGTTTTCAAAGTTAGCTGACGTTCCTTGCCGTGCTGAACGGAAAGCTCCCATCGTTTGGAGTTCTACTGAAAGACTTCTAAAGAGATTTGGAATCGTCTCCTTTCATGATATTTGTTGTGAAGCTTTGGTTCATGAAGTGTCTGTAAATGCCTGGCTAGAACAAAGTCGGTGACATGGATTGGCTCGAACTTCGCCGTTTCTCTTCAAATAATTTTTGAAGAACCGACAAAGTAGCTAAATTTCAGGTATGTCACTTTTATTAGCTTGTTTCTGGCAAAAGATTTTGGCTTTGGTGTGTTTTGGCAGGTGTTCAGAAAAGTCGCAAATACAACTGTCTTTCTTTTCTTTCTCTGTGTTTAGAAAACATTGCTTTTTGGTAACAGTTTTTGCAATTATTTATCTTCTGACATTACTTTTTGTATTATACCTTGAGTCAAAAACGTATTTTTTTGTTGCATTTTTCACTAAACGTTTCGTGTGGAAACAATCTCAATGAACTACTCTAGCTCGCAGCGGTCCAAAACCATGCTGTCCGGTCCTATGGCGATTTACCGGACCGTCGAAGAACCAATCAAATTACTCCATTTGTCACGAATCTGATATAATAAAGGCAAATAATAAAGACAAATACTAAACATGCTATTAGGTGTTACACTAAGGATCTTGAATTACAGCCATTCTTATGAAAGCTACTCTTGAGGGGTATGTAATAACTAAGTCGAGTTTCTAGTAAACACATTTTTGTGTACTAATAGCGATAACGAAGAGTTATCGACGTTAGTTGTCATGGTTACATCATAACGTAACCAACAATTCCGACCAAGATACTGACGATGGTCATCAATGCTGTGGGCTTGATAGACGCATTTCCATTGCACTCGTCAGTCGCACAGCAAGTACCGATACACTTAGACCCCTCACAACCTTTTATCAAAAGGTCGCAGAAAGCCTTGGTAGAGCAACCCTTTTCTGTCGAGTCTCCCGTCTGTTTTTTACCGCATCTGTCTTCTCCTGTTGGGCAGGTCATAGAGTATTGGCCGCAGTTACCCCAGCTCTTACTGCATGCATAACACTTAAGTGATAAAGCTGAAAGAAAAACTAAATATTAGCTTCAATATAAGAAACAATATTGAATTGTTTTCTTAACTTATGTTACTTTTCTCTTTTTACATTTTAAACTAGTGTATGCACGCAAGCCATGTACAGGAACGAGTTATTGGGGTTAAGTGGTTTTCATTTCCAAGTGTGCCGTATCCTTTTCCGAATTCCGTATCCTTTTTATGTTTTGAATATGTTCGAGATAGGATATTTCATTGCTCATGGTGTTGAGACAGTAGACACAAGCGTCGAACGGCTTTTCAGAAGGAGTGCAAAGCAGATTTGTGTTCTTGGATGTGAATGTTGATTTCTCGATCAACGCGACTATAGTGTTCAGGTTTCAGAAGGAGCTAGTGCATGGAGGGAATGGACGTGTTCATGTACAGGAAACACAAGCGAAAAGCGATCCTGAAATTGTTGGCGGTTTGTGGTCGCTGTGACTGTGAAGAACAAACGTTTATCGGAGAACAAGCGTCAAAGCTTTCGAAATGATTTGGACACGCTGTAGATATGCCGGTTTCTGAGGTAAGTATTCCGAAATGACTTATAATTTACTGCTGTGAAGTTTTTCTGTTGTCTCTTTGTCTATCTTGTTACACTAAGTCAAACCACTCGACATTATAGAAGTTATGTTTTAGATCGGAATATACTCGTACGATGTTCGGAATAAGCAATAGTGAATTTTTGGTGGTAGCTCATATATATTTATCCACGCTGGTGAAGCATTGATGTCTTGGGGTTCACAAAATAGTGAATTTTTGGGATAATAAATTATTTCACAGACGACCTAGATGTACTGGGATAGTACAGTTCGTTGTAAATTCCGACATTTTGAAAAGGGTGCAAACATGGCGCGAAATACAATGTTCGTATGGGAATCCGATGCCAAATAAAATCCGTAAAATCGAATTTCTGAAATATTCTTCAAATACAAACTTAAGATACTAGGTAAAAGATTAACATATCGAAATTTGAGGGATGTAGCTGTGCTGGAAAGCGTGCAATCGTGTTTTCAGTTTTCCATACATTGTCTGTAAAAACGAGTCGAATCCCGCTACGCTCGGTGGCAAATGACACTACGGGGGCCACAAATAAACAATATGCCCTCCAAAAGCCATGTTATTGCTATATTTACGATGGTAGAAATAAGGCAATTACGATTGAGATTGTTTTATTTCAGTCTTCAGATGAATTGTTTTATTTCAGTCCAGATGAATTCAAAAATCGGCCCCACGAACGCCGAGTAGGAAATTGTTCTGGAGAAAAGGTCGAAATCTTATTATAAAGCTATGCGTGGAATGGGGTGCAGCTACCTGTACGGAAGTCCCGCTAGCCTGATTTTCAGACGGCACGAGGCCGTCCGCTCTCACTTCCTCCACCTCCCCGTCTGATGGACTTTGGCAGAAACCGTGTTCCTGACGTCGTTTTATTTCGACAAATCAGAGCGAAGGTTTCATTTTTTGAGAACTGATGTATGCGTGGAATGTCTAGTGGAGCCTGAACGTGAAGCCAAATGGCGGACAATACAAACGGACTTGATATGGATGTGGAGAAAGCGTGCTAAACTTTCGGCATTTCTGAATTATTTCCGGAACAGAGAAAGACAATATTACCCTTCGTTTCCAGGAAGGACTTTGGCCATCACAGCTGCATCTATAGGCGACGACCAGGTCGAGAATCGAGAGAGGAGAAATTATGTAGCCTTCAACAGCTCGCCAAAATCACGCACGAAAAGTCGTACGTTTTACAGCTTCAAACTTATGTCAATTACTTAGAACTAACCCCAACCCTATCCTGGTTGAACTGCTCTGGTTCTTTGGGCAGCAGGAACTTTTTAAACAGGATTTTTCGTACAGTATTTCAAGCGCATGGTCACAAGTATAACAAATCCGGTACAAGTTGTCAAAATCAAAACTGTTGCAAATGAAATCCAACTTTAACCATGACATATTCACTATATGTGTTCACTCCTGTAGAAATGTCATGCCATTCCACGAAAGATTTAGTCTTCTTAAGGCGAAAAAGCTAAGATATTTCAGCTTTTTGGACAGCAAAATTATCACAAAATAAAGTGTGTTAAAAATTCTGCAAACATAAATATTTATCCAAATATCGTGAAACTATTACCATGAGAAACTTAGTATGTGTGTTCACTGCTGTCAAAATTTCATTACATTTCATGAAAGATTTGGTATTCTAAATGCCAAAAATCTAGGAGACAGATTTATGGCATACAAAGCGGTCGAGGAAGATTAATAAGTTTTCAAAACCCGTAGGTAGATTCACAATCATCGCGATATCGATAGCGCTTCCTATCAGATGTTTCCGGTACACGTCTGAGGACAACATGCTTCTACACGTTCTGTTTCCATAAGTTTGAAGCTGTAGAACATATTCTGCAGTGCATGAAAGTGCGTGATTCTGGCGATCTGTATAGAAGTTGTAGAAGGCCCAGTAGAAGGCCACATAATTTCTCCTCTCCATTCTCGACCTCGCCGTCCCTATAGATGCAGCTGTGATGACGAAGATCCTTCCGGGAAACGAAGGATAATAATGCTTTTCTCTATTCGGGAAATAATACAGAAATGTCGAAAGTTTAGCACGCTTTCTCCAAAGCCATATCAAGTCCGTTTGTATCGTCCGCCATTTGGCTTCACCTTCAGGCTCCACTAGACATTCCACGCATAACTCAGTTCTCTAAAAATGAAACCTTCGCTCTGATTGGTCCAAATGAAAACAATGGCTGGAACACGGCTTCTACCAAAGTCCATCAGACGGGGAGGTGGAGGAAGTGAGAGCGGACGACATCGTACCGTCTGAAAATCAGGCTAAAGTCCCGCATGGTACACGAGCAATAAACGAGAAAATTAGTGCTGTAAAACCCTTCATTTCCGAATGGCATAACCTTTTCCGAAGATGTATGTTAGCAAAATTCGTACCATGTTCGGAATTGGAATAAGTTCGGGATATAAGATTCTCATGGCTAACTCGCATATTTCTGGCAGGTGGCTCAAACCTGCACAAACATGTAGTGGGTCCCTATCAATCACTTAGTGGTGATGACGTAAAGTTGTCGTCATAGGTCACATGATTTTAAGTACATGCCCATATCTCCCTCATTTCTAATGCCAGCCAGCTCAAACATCGACATACATGGTATTGGGTCTCCATAAATTACCTAGTGGTGATGTCCTAACGGTATAAAAATGGCAACTAAAATAAGTAATGTCCATTAGTGGACAGCACAAATTATTGATAATAGGCCTTTTGCAACAGATGGTCACGTGACTTGTTGGACCATAGCGACGCCATACTGGGTTGCAAGCTAACCAGCTCTCCCTTGACAACCAACAGAGCTTGACTGACCCGTGGTATCATAGCTGGAGTTCGAAGCGTTTTTCTTTCCTTCTTACTAAATTGATCTCGAAATAAGTCTGATACAGAACAACAGAAAAGTGTTTTTTTTCTGATCCGGTATTTTGTCAAACGCTCAAACGAATTCACCTCGAATTAATGTCGGGCATTTCGTAAACATGGCGGCCGCTAAACACAACTAACTGGTGAACTCTTTCGATTGCTTGTTTTAATGCTAGTGAATAGTCAATTTTTTGTCCTGCCTTGTATATAGTTTTCTGTGTGTCTATCATGACTAGTATCAGTATATAACATTCTGTCCAAGATATAAATCTTATCAAACCTGATATTTTTCTTTGCTTCAAAACTGGATATGTAACTTACATATTATCTTAATTATTATCTTTAAAATTTGTAGACTGCGACAACGAAATCATGTGAAAGCAACCCCTTTGAAACTTTGTTTTAGGAAGGAAAGTGAAGAATTCAGGAACAAACCTAAAACACCAAAATACACCTTGCTATCCGTATGTTTTCCATCCTGCTAGCTCTTGGAAAGTTGATCATGTATTTTGTGGAACAGCCCCGATAATTTTCCTACTAAACCTACCAGCATCAAACACAGCCAACTCTATACCAAACAAACATCGACATCTCCCAAATGAAGCTAATATGAACGCGACATACAACTAGGTGACAGTAAATAGACGAAATTGATATATCAAGAAGGCCTGGAGCACCTCCACAAGCGACATTGAAACAGGACTTTGCCTTGAAGTAAACGAAAATAAACATGCAACAAAGTGTTATGAATCAGTCAACTAATCAGTTAACATAAGTTACCAAAGCTTTGCTATGTTAACTATCGTGAAAACGAAATGCACCTGCGTGTCGAGCGCTCAGTAGCTCTTCGTCGAAGCATAATTAGAAGTGATTTTGTTCTGATGGAAGGGCAGAACCATCAAGACGTCACCTTTACATTCCTTGCAATGGCAGTTAACATTAAACAACGTAGTTGCAATTGGCAAATCGCAGTCCGCTACAGGCTACTTAATTTCTACAAAACATAGGCATAATTCACTTATAGTATAATACAAGGTTGCACAGATTAATGGTTCGCAATACATTTCAAGAGTGTTATATTACTCAGGCAAGAGAAGGCTTCGAAGCATATTTTATAAATATCGACCTTTAACGTAGCGGTTAGCGGCTTTGTTATTACTCGGGCTGCCTGTGGCAGCACCGAGTCTTAAAATGCAAGCCGTTATTTATTTATTTTTTTAGTTTGGTGTCGCAAAATTTCTGCGCATGCGTTATAGGTCAAGTTCACCACCAATTAGATCGCACTGTGCTGGTCACGTAACACTCGCCAGGTTAATTTATTTACATAATTTAATACAGTAAATCAAAATGGTCGACCTGCGAGGGCGAAAGCCTTCCAACAGGCTCAGGATATTTCAACTGGCGCTCTTGTTGACAATAAAAATACATGAACAACCAGGAGCCGTAATACATTCGATCAGCGCTGTCTGGACAGATCCAATGTACATTTAGAAACGTAAGCGAAATACAATATCCAAACACGTTTGGATATCAACGGGTATCGAATTATAATCAAAGGTTAGATTTCGTCAGGCGCGCTCAGATAAGAAAGTTCAAAGCTCTCAGACTAGGCGAGACAAGGAGATATCAATTTCAATGAGTCATTGTCAGAAATCTATTCCATCGTGGGCAATTATGCAATACAACCTAAATTTGAGTCAGGTCTTGTACAGCTAAGGCATGTTTTACGACAGAATAACCAGAGTCTTTCTACTGGATTGAGAGCTCGAGACATTATACATGTCTGCTAATATGGGGAAAACTGAAACAAAAAATGAACTTTGACGGCAGAAACCCTCATTGAGCCAAGCGGAATATTTACATGATCCGCTAAGATTTTTACAATTCTTAGTTAAGCAGATGTTTTCAGTGTATGCCAACTGAAATGCTGTGCTCGTTTTCTGGTTACGGCTCAGTGGGGCAGCTACACGAACAAGAAGCATGAACTGCCAGCAAAGAGAGAGGAAAAAGTACTTGAAATGCACAGCGCTAGCTGAAGTAGGGAATATATATAATATCTGAGACGTTAAATTACGTTACTGTGAAGAGGATCAAAATTCAAGTTTTGTAGCTTGAGACTGTCTTCTGCCGTGACCCGTGAGAGAAATTGGAAAATATCTTGCTATTTCATTCAGACACTGGCAAATGTATTGAAAGCTACGGGCTTACTTTATGAGATTATTATTCATTGTGGAATGAAAGGAAACAGGTTAGCTGAAAGTTAAGTTCGAGGTAGGCTTCGACTTTCATTTCGATTCAGTGCATATGTGCACGAAGGTGGGATGCTGTCAACAACACTACTACCAAAAGATCCAAAACGAAAGATTCAGTTACGTAAGTACTGTAAGTAAACTCTTTTTGATTTGAATACATTTCCTCTCAGTTTGTGTGTTAATGTACTTTTTTCTTCTAATTATCGCTTTATTTAACATCTGTGATTTAGAGTTGCGTACCTCAGAATATATTATTTGAAAGGTCAACTGAACTCTTGTGTCGATAAGCGCAAATGTTTTTGTAAAACAGTCTGTGAATTTGAGAAGCGGACTTAGAAGAGCTTTCTCATTAGGAATTACAATGTTTTTCTTGCTATGAAATTTATGTTTCATTTCACATTTATTCATACAGTTTTAGTCGGACATTTTCCCGAGTTTTTAATCTATTTTCAATCAAATTCACAGTCTGAATATGGCATTGTATTGCATTTATACACTTGCCAGTATTCTGTTGTTCAAATCCTGCGTTATCATAGTCATGTCATAAAAGCAATTAATAGACCAGACGTTTTTATGACGTTCTCACTGGCGAATTAAAGCACGACTTGTTACTAAGAGGATTTCAAATGAAAGTGTATTTCATCTTCAATCTCATGTGGTCCGAGTGAAAGCCCAGATGGGCTCTTGTTTAATCTAAGTATCGGCTGTGTCTCCCAATTTACACAAAAGGATCCTTTATTTTGCCATTCAACTTCACATTAAGGTTATAACGAAAACGTACGGCTTGAAATCTCGGATAAAAATACTTTTGAATGAAAATAGTGGGTTATAGTATGTTAAATATGTTCTAATTTAATATTGTAAAGCTCAAAGTTTTATTAATATTATTTAAAAGGCAGAATCATAGTCAGATGCCTATATTTGGAGAATTAAACATATTGCCACTACCTTTTGATAGGTATAACTCTTTGGTTATAAGGAATTAGTATATGCAAACTCGGTAACCTTGGTACTGATTTGTTTGCTTTCATGTGATATTGAGCACTTACTTCCCAAACATGGGAAAATGTCAGCCATTTTGTTGGGGTTTAGATAAAAACTCGTGTTTTGACACTGCTGAAAACTTTGAAATTCAGGACAATGCCAATTCACAAGATACAAGAAATTTGATCACAAAGTCTTTCAAAATTAAAGGAACTATGGAAATTCATTTTGAACACGGCCTTTGCATTAAATTTCAGCAGAGAATAGTCGTTTGGTGTTTACTTCGTTTACTTTATCTCTCCTGGTCTTATGCAGTATTCATGATTTTTCGTTCATCGTACAGTCAGCGCGTGCATATATTTATCAACAAAATACGCACGCCTGTCTCTAACCCTTAAATAGTGAATAGTATAATATAATTCTGCCACGAGTTACCTCGATCTCAGAGAATAATTATTGTTAAACGTCTGGAACGAGCTACATGTACCAAGCCGGACTATGTACAATCGCTTAGAAGAGAAGAGAAGAACGCAAATATCCATTCCAATTTACATGTTATGTTTATACTTAGAACAATTTCAAGCTATGCTTTTTAGTCATTATATCGAAAGATTTTACAACGTACGTACCAGTTGGAACAGCAACTGCAAGAAGAACAAGTAATACAGGAAGCTTCATCTCGAATTTCTTCGTCTTTTCTTTTTCGCTTCTTCCGTCTTATTATCTCTTAATATATTTCTTGGTCCTTCTCTTCCTTTGGAAGTTAAACTTCTTCTTAATTTTGCTCTCTGAAAGTTGTATGTGGCACTCCCAGATTATGTTTGGGGTATTTGTTCTCAAACGGTAACACTTACAAGTGTCAATATTTATAACGATGACGGCACTATACGAGTTTCAGCCAATGGTATGTCTTTGATTACTCAGTTTAAATGCTTTGAAGGGTTCACTAATCAATTCTTTTTTTAGTAAGGACTGGTGTCTGGTGAACAGACTTGCGAATCATACTCAGTCTCTTCAAAAAGTCAGCAGTATGTAAGGTGAATTAATAAGATTCCATCAAATATTTAAAAGTGGTATTAAAGGACTTACAAGAAGTACAGATAACAAACAACATAAATTAAAGGCTAGCTTTTAGTCGAACTAAAATGCTCTCGATTGTTTATAAGTTTCATAAACTTTGGATAACGAATTTCATAATTTCTACCGGATTAAAAACCCAATCGAGCCCACGAGTTTTCCCCGCATGCTTCGAAGATGATTTGAACAGTACTCGGCAGAAATCCAGTTGTACTGCCTTCAGATTCTAATTCGGTTTACGAGTGCGACTTTTCACAACTCTACAAGCAAACACATACTCTTTCTACCTTGTTTTCATGTCTCTAGTTTTGTTTAGCTGTATTTCAAGATCTCTACTTTCCTTGTGAATGAAATATTTTAAGTGCAAAATGAAATGTCGTACTCGAACTTGAGTCAAACTCACAGCGAAGTAACAGCTTAACTCGGCAGATTGGGGTTTGACACGCGGTCGTAGTTTTGGCAGCAAGACTTTCTGGACGTACTGGATGATGGAAAAAAAGGTTAAGGGCATTGCTTTCTCTGCTAATAAAAATGTAAAACATATACAGATAGGTCGTAACGCCTCAGTGGAGCTGAGCCGTGCGAAATTATAATTACGAATGATCTTGATGCCAGAAGTGGTTGCTTGGTATTTCCAACGAAGCCCGCCGGTCCCTTAGAGCATCAAATCCCCGGGAAACTCACGTAGTAGTCCTTTTGAACCTCAAGTGTTCTGTTGTAGACCTAGAGAATGTAAAATGTGGACTGCTGAAGGATTATTTGTCAAGTCGCTTCACCTCGTTGTCTGTTCTTTCTTCGGCATTCCTCTATTCGCCCCAATCCAGACCGGGATTCGAAGAAATATTCGACTAAAGTTTCATTTAAAAAGGTTCCAACAGGCTCAGGATATTTCAACTGGCGCTCTTGTTGACCATAAAAATACATGAACAACCAGGAGCCGTAATACATTCGATCAGCGCTGTCTGGACAGATCCAATGTACATTTAGAAACGTAAGCGAAATACAATATCCAAACACGTTTGGATATCAACGGGTATCGAATTATAATCAAAGGTTAGATTTCGTCAGGCGCGCTCAGATAAGAAAGTTCAAAGCTCTCAGACTAGGCGAGACAAGGAGATATCAATTTCAATGAGTCATTGTCAGAAATCTATTCCATCGTGGGCAATTATGCAATACAACCTAAATTTGAGTGAGGTCTTGTACAGCTAAGGCATGTTTTACGACAGAATAACCAGAGTCTTTCTACTGGATTGAGAGCTCGAGACATTATACATGTCTGCTAATATGGGGAAAACTGAAACAAAAAATGAACTTTGACGGCAGAAACCCTCATTGAGCCAAGCGGAATATTTACATGATCCGCTAAGATTTTTACAATTCTTAGTTAAGCAGATGTTTTCAGTGTATGCCAACTGAAATGCTGTGCTCGTTTTCTGGTTACGGCTCAGTGGGGCAGCTACACGAACAAGAAGCATGAACTGCCAGCAAAGAGAGAGGAAAAAGTACTTGAAATGCACAGCGCTAGCTGAAGTAGGGAATATATATAATATCTGAGACGTTAAATTACGTTACTGTGAAGAGGATCAAAATTCAAGTTTTGTAGCTTGAGACTGTCTTCTGCCGTGACCCGTGAGAGAAATTGGAAAATATCTTGCTATTTCATTCAGACACTGGCAAATGTATTGAAAGCTACGGGCTTACTTTATGAGATTATTATTCATTGTGGAATGAAAGGAAACAGGTTAGCTGAAAGTTAAGTTCGAGGTAGGCTTCGACTTTCATTTCGATTCAGTGCATATGTGCACGAAGGTGGGATGCTGTCAACAACACTACTACCAAAAGATCCAAAACGAAAGATTCAGTTACGTAAGTACTGTAAGTAAACTCTTTTTGATTTGAATACATTTCCTCTCAGTTTGTCTGTTAATGTACTTTTTTCTTCTAATTATCGCTTTATTTAACATCTGTGATTTAGAGTTGCGTACCTCAGAATGTATTATTTGAAAGGTCAACTGAACTCTTGTGTCGATAAGCGCAAATGTTTTTGTAAAACAGTCTGTGAATTTGAGAAGCGGACTTAGAAGAGCTTTCTCATTAGGAATTACAATGTTTTTCTTGCTATGAAATTTATGTTTCATTTCACATTTATTCATACAGTTTTAGTCGGACATTTCCCCGAGTTTTTAATCTATTTTCAATCAAATTCACAGTCTGAATATGGCATTGTATTGCATTTATACACTTGCCAGTATTCTCTTGTTCAAATCCTGCGTTATCATAGTCATGTCATAAAAGCAATTAATAGACCAGACGTTTTTATGACGTTCTCACTGGCGAATTAAAGCACGACTTGTTACTAAGAGGATTTCAAATGAAAGTGTATTTCATCTTCAATCTCATGTGGTCCGAGTGAAAGCCCAGATGGGCTCTTGTTTAATCTAAGTATAGGCTGTGTCTCCCAATTTACACAAAAGGATCCTTTATTTTGCCATTCAACTTCACATTAAGGTTATAACGAAAACGTACGGCTTGAAATCTCGGATAAAAATACTTTTGAATGACAATAGTGGGTTATAGTATGTTAAATATGTTCTAATTTAATATTGTAAAGTTCAATGTTTTATTAATATTATTTAAAAGGCAGAATCATAGTTAGATGCCTATATTTGGAGAATTAAACATATTGCCACTACCTTTTGATAGGTATAACTCTTTGGTTATAAGGAATTAGTATATGCAAACTCGGTAACCTTGGTACTGATTTGTTTGCTTTCATGTGATATTGAGCACTTACTTCCCAAACATGGGAAAATGTCAGCCATTTTGTTGGGGTTTAGATAAAAACTCGTGTTTTGACACTGCTGAAAACTTTGAAATTCAGGACAATGCCAATTCACAAGATACAAGAAATTTGATCACAAAGTCTTTCAAAATTAAAGGAACTATGGAAATTCATTTTGAACACGGCCTTTGCATTAAATTTCAGCAGAGAATAGTCGTTTGGTGTTTACTTCGTTTACTTTATCTCTCCTGGTCTTATGCAGTATTCATGATTTTTCGTTCATCGTACAGTCAGCGCGTGCATATATTTATCAACAAAATACGCACGCCTGTCTCTAACCCTTAAATAGTGAATAGTATAATATAATTCTGCCACGAGTTACCTCGATCTCAGAGAATAATTATTGTTAAACGTCTGGAACGAGCTACATGTACCAAGCCGGACTATGTACAATCGCTTAGAAGAGAAGAGAAGAACGCAAATATCCATTCCAATTTACATGTTATGTTTATACTTAGAACATTTTCAAGCTATGCTTTTTAGTCATTATATCGAAAGATTTTACAACGTACGTACCAGTTGGAACAGCAACTGCAAGAAGAACAAGTAATACAGGAAGCTTCATCTCGAATTTCTTCGTCTTTTCTTTTTCGCTTCTTCCGTCTTATTATCTCTTAATATATTTCTTGGTCCTTCTCTTCCTTTGGAAGTTAAACTTCTTCTTAATTTTGCTCTCTGAAAGTTGTATGTGGCACTCCCAGATTATGTTTGGGGTATTTGTTCTCAAACGGTAACACTTACAAGTGTCAATATTTATAACGATGACGGCACTATACGAGTTTCAGCCAATGGTATGTCTTTGATTACTCAGTTTAAATGCTTTGAAGGGTTCACTAATCAATTCTTTTTTTAGTAAGGACTGGTGTCTGGTGAACAGACTTGCGAATCATACTCAGTCTCTTCAAAAAGTCAGCAGTATGTAAGGTGAATTAATAAGATTCCATCAAATATTTAAAAGTGGTATTAAAGGACTTACAAGAAGTACAGATAACAAACAACATAAATTAAAGGCTAGCTTTTAGTCGAACTAAAATGCTCTCGATTGTTTATAAGTTTCATAAACTTTGGATAACGAATTTCATAATTTCTACCGGATTAAAAACCCAATCGAGCCCACGAGTTTTCCCCGCATGCTTCGAAGATGATTTGAACAGTACTCGGCAGAAATCCAGTTGTACTGCCTTCAGATTGTAATTCGGTTTACGAGTGCGACTTTTCACAACTCTACAAGCAAACACATACTCTTTCTACCTTGTTTTCATGTCTCTAGTTTTGTTTAGCTGTATTTCAAGATCTCTACTTTCCTTGTGAATGAAATATTTTAAGTGCAAAATGAAATGTCGTACTCGAACTTGAGTCAAACTCACAGCGAAGTAACAGCTTAACTCGGCAGATTGGGGTTTGACACGCGGTCGTAGTTTTGGCAGCAAGACTTTCTGGACGTACTGGATGATGGAAAAAAAGGTTAAGGGCATTGCTTTCTCTGCTAATAAAAATGTAAAACATATACAGATAGGTCGTAACGCCTCAGTGGAGCTGAGCCGTGCGAAATTATAATTACGAATGATCTTGATGCCAGAAGTGGTTGCTTGGTATTTCCAACGAAGCCCGCCGGTCCCTTAGAGCATCAAATCCCCGGGAAACTCACGTAGTAGTCCTTTTGAACCTCAAGTGTTCTGTTGTAGACCTAGAGAATGTAAAATGTGGACTGCTGAAGGATTATTTGTCAAGTCGCTTCACCTCGTTGTCTGTTCTTTCTTCGGCATTCCTCTATTCGCCCCAATCCAGACCGGGATTCGAAGAAATATTCGACTAAAGTTTCATTTAAAAAGGTTCCAACAGGCTCAGGATATTTCAACTGGCGCTCTTGTTGACCATAAAAATACATGAACAACCAGGAGCCGTAATACATTCGATCAGCGCTGTCTGGACAGATCCAATGTACATTTAGAAACGTAAGCGAAATACAATATCCAAACACGTTTGGATATCAACGGGTATCGAATTATAATCAAAGGTTAGATTTCGTCAGGCGCGCTCAGATAAGAAAGTTCAAAGCTCTCAGACTAGGCGAGACAAGGAGATATCAATTTCAATGAGTCATTGTCAGAAATCTATTCCATCGTGGGCAATTATGCAATACAACCTAAATTTGAGTCAGGTCTTGTACAGCTAAGGCATGTTTTACGACAGAATAACCAGAGTCTTTCTACTGGATTGAGAGCTCGAGACATTATACATGTCTGCTAATATGGGGAAAACTGAAACAAAAAATGAACTTTGACGGCAGAAACCCTCATTGAGCCAAGCGGAATATTTACATGATCCGCTAAGATTTTTACAATTCTTAGTTAAGCAGATGTTTTCAGTGTATGCCAACTGAAATGCTGTGCTCGTTTTCTGGTTACGGCTCAGTGGGGCAGCTACACGAACAAGAAGCATGAACTGCCAGCAAAGAGAGAGGAAAAAGTACTTGAAATGCACAGCGCTAGCTGAAGTAGGGAATATATATAATATCTGAGACGTTAAATTACGTTACTGTGAAGAGGATCAAAATTCAAGTTTTGTAGCTTGAGACTGTCTTCTGCCGTGACCCGTGAGAGAAATTGGAAAATATCTTGCTATTTCATTCAGACACTGGCAAATGTATTGAAAGCTACGGGCTTACTTTATGAGATTATTATTCATTGTGGAATGAAAGGAAACAGGTTAGCTGAAAGTTAAGTTCGAGGTAGGCTTCGACTTTCATTTCGATTCAGTGCATATGTGCACGAAGGTGGGATGCTGTCAACAACACTACTACCAAAAGATCCAAAACGAAAGATTCAGTTACGTAAGTACTGTAAGTAAACTCTTTTTGATTTGAATACATTTCCTCTCAGTTTGTCTGTTAATGTACTTTTTTCTTCTAATTATCGCTTTATTTAACATCTGTGATTTAGAGTTGCGTACCTCAGAATGTATTATTTGAAAGGTCAACTGAACTCTTGTGTCGATAAGCGCAAATGTTTTTGTAAAACAGTCTGTGAATTTGAGAAGCGGACTTAGAAGAGCTTTCTCATTAGGAATTACAATGTTTTTCTTGCTATGAAATTTATGTTTCATTTCACATTTATTCATACAGTTTTAGTCGGACATTTCCCCGAGTTTTTAATCTATTTTCAATCAAATTCACAGTCTGAATATGGCATTGTATTGCATTTATACACTTGCCAGTATTCTCTTGTTCAAATCCTGCGTTATCATAGTCATGTCATAAAAGCAATTAATAGACCAGACGTTTTTATGACGTTCTCACTGGCGAATTAAAGCACGACTTGTTACTAAGAGGATTTCAAATGAAAGTGTATTTCATCTTCAATCTCATGTGGTCCGAGTGAAAGCCCAGATGGGCTCTTGTTTAATCTAAGTATAGGCTGTGTCTCCCAATTTACACAAAAGGATCCTTTATTTTGCCATTCAACTTCACATTAAGGTTATAACGAAAACGTACGGCTTGAAATCTCGGATAAAAATACTTTTGAATGACAATAGTGGGTTATAGTATGTTAAATATGTTCTAATTTAATATTGTAAAGTTCAATGTTTTATTAATATTATTTAAAAGGCAGAATCATAGTTAGATGCCTATATTTGGAGAATTAAACATATTGCCACTACCTTTTGATAGGTATAACTCTTTGGTTATAAGGAATTAGTATATGCAAACTCGGTAACCTTGGTACTGATTTGTTTGCTTTCATGTGATATTGAGCACTTACTTCCCAAACATGGGAAAATGTCAGCCATTTTGTTGGGGTTTAGATAAAAACTCGTGTTTTGACACTGCTGAAAACTTTGAAATTCAGGACAATGCCAATTCACAAGATACAAGAAATTTGATCACAAAGTCTTTCAAAATTAAAGGAACTATGGAAATTCATTTTGAACACGGCCTTTGCATTAAATTTCAGCAGAGAATAGTCGTTTGGTGTTTACTTCGTTTACTTTATCTCTCCTGGTCTTATGCAGTATTCATGATTTTTCGTTCATCGTACAGTCAGCGCGTGCATATATTTATCAACAAAATACGCACGCCTGTCTCTAACCCTTAAATAGTGAATAGTATAATATAATTCTGCCACGAGTTACCTCGATCTCAGAGAATAATTATTGTTAAACGTCTGGAACGAGCTACATGTACCAAGCCGGACTATGTACAATCGCTTAGAAGAGAAGAGAAGAACGCAAATATCCATTCCAATTTACATGTTATGTTTATACTTAGAACATTTTCAAGCTATGCTTTTTAGTCATTATATCGAAAGATTTTACAACGTACGTACCAGTTGGAACAGCAACTGCAAGAAGAACAAGTAATACAGGAAGCTTCATCTCGAATTTCTTCGTCTTTTCTTTTTCGCTTCTTCCGTCTTATTATCTCTTAATATATTTCTTGGTCCTTCTCTTCCTTTGGAAGTTAAACTTCTTCTTAATTTTGCTCTCTGAAAGTTGTATGTGGCACTCCCAGATTATGTTTGGGGTATTTGTTCTCAAACGGTAACACTTACAAGTGTCAATATTTATAACGATGACGGCACTATACGAGTTTCAGCCAATGGTATGTCTTTGATTACTCAGTTTAAATGCTTTGAAGGGTTCACTAATCAATTCTTTTTTTAGTAAGGACTGGTGTCTGGTGAACAGACTTGCGAATCATACTCAGTCTCTTCAAAAAGTCAGCAGTATGTAAGGTGAATTAATAAGATTCCATCAAATATTTAAAAGTGGTATTAAAGGACTTACAAGAAGTACAGATAACAAACAACATAAATTAAAGGCTAGCTTTTAGTCGAACTAAAATGCTCTCGATTGTTTATAAGTTTCATAAACTTTGGATAACGAATTTCATAATTTCTACCGGATTAAAAACCCAATCGAGCCCACGAGTTTTCCCCGCATGCTTCGAAGATGATTTGAACAGTACTCGGCAGAAATCCAGTTGTACTGCCTTCAGATTGTAATTCGGTTTACGAGTGCGACTTTTCACAACTCTACAAGCAAACACATACTCTTTCTACCTTGTTTTCATGTCTCTAGTTTTGTTTAGCTGTATTTCAAGATCTCTACTTTCCTTGTGAATGATATATTTTAAGTGCAAAATGAAAGGTCGTACTCGAACTTGAGTCAAACTCACAGAGACGTAACAGCTTAACTCGGCAGATTGGGGTTTGACACGCGGTCGTAGTTTTGGCAGCAAGACTTTCTGGACGTACTGGATGATGGAAAAAAAGGTTAAGGGCACTGCTTTCTCTGCTAATAAAAATGTAAAACATATACAGATAGGTCGTAACGCCTCAGTGGAGCTGAGCCGTGCGAAATTATAATTACGAATGATCTTGATGCCAGAAGTGGTTGCTTGGTATTTCCAACGAAGCCCGCCGGTCCCTTAGAGCATCAAATCCCCGGGAAACTCACGTAGTAGTCCTTTTGAACCTCAAGTGTTCTGTTGTAGACCTAGAGAAAGTAAAATGTGGACTGCTGAAGGATTATTTGTCAAGTCGCTTCACCTCGTTGTCTGTTCTTTCTTCGGCATTCCTCTATTCGCCCCACTCTAGACCGGGATTCGAAGAAATATTCGACTAAAGTTTCATTTAAAAAGGTTCCAACAGGCTCAGGATATTTCAACTGGCGCTCTTGTTGACCATAAAAATACATGAACAACCAGGAGCCGTAATACATTCGATCAGCGCTGTCTGGACAGATCCAATGTACATTTAGAAACGTAAGCGAAATACAATATCCAAACACGTTTGGATATCAACGGGTATCGAATTATAATCAAAGGTTAGATTTCGTCAGGCGCGCTCAGATAAGAAAGTTCAAAGCTCTCAGACTAGGCGAGACAAGGAGATATCAATTTCAATGAGTCATTGTCAGAAATCTATTCCATCGTGGGCAATTATGCAATACAACCTAAATTTGAGTGAGGTCTTGTACAGCTAAGGCATGTTTTACGACAGAATAACCAGAGTCTTTCTACTGGATTGAGAGCTCGAGACATTATACATGTCTGCTAATATGGGGAAAACTGAAACAAAAAATGAACTTTGACGGCAGAAACCCTCATTGAGCCAAGCGGAATATTTACATGATCCGCTAAGATATTTACAAATCTTAGTTAAGCAGATGTTTTCAGTGTATGCCAACTGAAATGCTGTGCTCGTTTTCTGGTTACGGCTCAGTGGGGCAACTACACGAACAAGAAGCATGAACTGCCAGCAAAGAGAGAGGAAAAAGTACTTGAAATGCAGAGCGCTAGCTGAAGTAGGGAATATATATAATATCTGAGACGTTAAATTACGTTACTGTGAAGAGGATCAAAATTCAAGTTTTGTAGCTTGCGACTGTCTTCTGCCGTGACCCGTGAGAGAAATTGGAAAATATCTTGCTATTTCATTCAGACACTGGCAAATGTATTGAAAGCTACGGGCTTACTTTATGAGATTATTATTCATTGTGGAATGAAAGGAAACAGGTTAGCTGAAAGTTAAGTTCGAGGTAGGCTTCGACTTTCATTTCGATTCAGTGCATATGTGCACGAAGGTGGGATGCTGTCAACAACACTACTACCAAAAGATCCAAAACGAAAGATTCAGTTACGTAAGTACTGTAAGTAAACTCTTTTTGATTTGAATACATTTCCTCTCAGTTTGTCTGTTAATGTACTTTTTTCTTCTAATTATCGCTTTATTTAACATCTGTGATTTAGAGTTGCGTACCTCAGAATATATTATTTGAAAGGTCAACTGAACTCTTGTGTCGATAAGCGCAAATGTTTTTGTAAAACAGTCTGTGAATTTGAGAAGCGGACTTAGAAGAGCTTTCTCATTAGGAATTACAATGTTTTTCTTGCTATGAAATTTATGTTTCATTTCACATTTATTCATACAGTTTTAGTCGGACATTTCCCCGAGTTTTTAATCTATTTTCAATCAAATTCACAGTCTGAATATGGCATTGTATTGCATTTATACACTTGCCAGTATTCTGTTGTTCAAATCCTGCGTTATCATAGTCATGTCATAAAAGCAATTAATAGACCAGACGTTTTTATGACGTTCTCACTGGCGAATTAAAGCACGACTTGTTACTAAGAGGATTTCAAATGAAAGTGTATTTCATCTTCAATCTCATGTGGTCCGAGTGAAAGCCCAGATGGGCTCTTGTTTAATCTAAGTATAGGCTGTGTCTCCCAATTTACACAAAAGGATCCTTTATTTTGCCATTCAACTTCACATTAAGGTTATAACGAAAACGTACGGCTTGAAATCTCGGATAAAAATACTTTTGAATGACAATAGTGGGTTATAGTATGTTAAATATGTTCTAATTTAATATTGTAAAGCTCAAAGTTTTATTAATATTATTTAAAAGGCAGAATCATAGTCAGATGCCTATATTTGGAGAATTAAACATATTGCCACTACCTTTTGATAGGTATAACTCTTTGGTTATAAGGAATTAGTATATGCAAACTCGGTAACCTTGGTACTGATTTGTTTGCTTTCATGTGATATTGAGCACTTACTTCCCAAACATGGGAAAATGTCAGCCATTTTGTTGGGGTTTAGATAAAAACTCGTGTTTTGACACTGCTGAAAACTTTGAAATTCAGGGCAATGCCAATTCACAAGATACAAGAAATTTGATCACAAAGTCTTTCAAAATTAAAGGAACTATGGAAATTCATTTTGAACACGGCCTTTGCATTAAATTTCAGCAGAGAATAGTCGTTTGGTGTTTACTTCGTTTACTTTATCTCTCCTGGTCTTATGCAGTATTCATGATTTTTCGTTCATCGTACAGTCAGCGCGTGCATCTATTTATCAACAAAATACGCACGCCTGTCTCTAACCCTTAAATAGTGAATAGTATAATATAATTCTGCCACGAGTTACCTCGATCTCAGAGAATAATTATTGTTAAACGTCTCGAACGAGCTACATGTACCAAGCCGGACTATGTACAATCGCTTAGAAGAACACCGATAGAAGAACGCAAATATCCATTCCAATTTACATGTTTTGTTTATACTTAGAACATTTTCAAGCTATGCTTTTTAGTCATTATATCGAAAGATTTCATAACGTACGTACCAGTTGGAACAGCAACTGCAAGAAGAACAAGTAATACAGGAAGCTTCATCTCGAATTTCTTCGTCTTTTCTTTTTCGCTTCTTCCGGCTTATTATCTCTTAATATATTACTTGGTCCTTCTCTTCCTTTGGAAGTTAAACTGTTTCTTAATTTTGCTCCCAGATTATGTTTGGGGTATTTGTTCTCAAACGGTAACACTTATAAGTGTCAATATTTCTAACGATGACGGCACTATACGAGTTTCAGCCAATGGTATGTCTTTGATTACTCGGATTAAATGCTTTGAAGTGTTGACTAAACAATTCTTTTTTTAGTAAGGACTGGTGTCTGGTGAACAGAATTGCGAATCATACTCAGCGTGACGAACTTCATGAGCATCTGAATCCGCGGCACCCTGCCGATGAACTACGATTCATTCGTAGTTCATCCGCAGGGGAGCTGAGGTAGCTTCAACAGTTTAATTTAGTCGGGCGTCAATTCTAAAGCTTTAAATTATCACCTTGTGGTTTGTTTATGCGTTACAGTTGACAAGCCCTTAACGAATCTGTCAAAGAGAAACTTACAAAAGAAGCAGGAATCAATCAAACTGAACCGGTTGACTAGACCTTCGTCTGTAATTAAAACTTACACTTCTGTACATTCTATTTTGTTCGAAAAGAAATCGCGATGTAAGCTTCAGCGTGCGAGTAAAAAAACTAATGTGCGTGATCTTCATTCAGTGCAATCACAGAATAAACTAATAAAGCAACGTTTGCTAAAGTCATTTCAATAATTCAACGCATTAATCTGATAACGTTTGTGATCGATGAAAATGTGAAAAAGTAATTACATTTATAGACTACTAATTATTTGTTCCTTGAAGAATTGAATGAATTGAAAATGCCGACGAGTAAACAGAATATCTAACAATTGCAAACACGCCTGTGACCGATGAAAATGTGAAACAGTAATTACATTTATAGACTAATAATTATTTGTTCCTTGAAGAATTGAATGAACTGAAAATGACGACCAGTAAACAGAATATCTAACAACTGCAAACACGCCTGTGACCGATAAGCATTGCTCATTGAACTTGACTGACGATAACTAAATAATAAAATTTATAATATAATGAACTCTGGGAATAAGCACGAGTGTAGTTCATCAATAAAACAGTTCTCTACACAACTCTTAAAAACGCCTATACATTGAAATGATTAATACTGACCTCTACCGGAATAAACCGATTGAGCAGTGAATCTGAGAATACTCAATTAATCTGAAGCAATAGTTCACCTTAGATATTTTACAATTAATCACAAGAAAATGGTAGTTTTCGCACCTTTTGCATCAGATAAAGAGCGCAATTAAGGGTTAATTCTGTCAGAGTTGTAAGACATCTGAAGCTCCCCGTCTGGAAGGAAAAAGTTTTTGAAAGTGTCTTTCAAGACACAGTCACAGATAGATGTTGCGAGGGCTTTGGAAGAGTAGACTTTTGTACCACTCTACCTGCGGAAGTCTTTCTCTGGTTCGCAGGAAATTCGCGATGTGTCGAATCTACGTTGGGCAGGGAAGCCATCGAGGCAGCCAAAAGTAAAGCCGGAAAAGGAAGGGCAACAATGAGCTCGGAAGCAAATTTTGGAGCTGGAGAAAGCAGGGCAACAAGGAAATGCAAACTAATTTGGTGGCCACTGTAAAACAGCTACTCAAATGACATTTTAACTTTCCGGATTTATATCGGAAAAGTCGCATTTTAGTAAACTGACTTCTGAATCTTTGTTACAAACTAGACAGATTGATGTTCAATTCATCGATTAAAAGATGTATATTACGTAATCTATTTACAGTTATCTCGACTATACCTAAGTCTTTCTCGTTTGTAGCTTTTCTTTGCCATTATATTACATGATTAAACTGTCTAATAAACATTATGATAGCTCTCGTAGATCAAGTCTTATACTTTCCTCAGCCTGATTAAATTTTATCAGGGCCCGGTTGTACAAAACCCGATTAAAGTGAACTTATAAATTAGGCGGCTAATGCGTTAACACTGGTATACAATCACCTATAAAAGTCGATTAAGGTCGATTTTAGTTACGGTAATTGTATGTGGGATCCAGAGCCCCATTTAAACCAGCTTGTTGAACCTGGGCTTCGTATACGTAAAATACCACAGGTAGAAGTGTCACAGCCTTTCAGCCAAGTTTCTCTGCTGTCTCCAGGTTTCCAGTGAACTTGAATTTAATATTTACAACAAAAACCTGATTAGAAAAAGAATAATAAAAAGTGTAATTGTGAAAAAACGTTACTGAATTCCCGAGGAAACATCAAGTAAAATACTTATAGGTAGAAGTATTTTACACAGAGTCACAGCCTTTCAGCCAAGTTTCTCTGCTATCTCCAGGTTTCCAGTGAACTTGAATTTAATATTTAAGTAGTAGAAAGAGAGGCGAATTAGCCTCCTTTTTGTGGGGTGAATACATAATTAGGGGGGTGAATACCTAATTAGGGGGGTGAATACATAATTACGGGGTTAATATATAATTAGGGGGGTGAATATATAATTAGGGAGGTGAATACATAATTAGGGGGGTGAATACATAATTAGGGTGGTGAATACATAATTAGGGGGTGAATCTATATTTAGGGGGGTTAATATATAATTAGGGGGTTAATATATAATTAGGGGGTGAATATATAATTAGGCCTCATTAAATGAAGTGGAATCTCATTAAATGAAGTGGAATCTCATTAAATGAAGTGGTTTCTCATTATCTGTTGTCTTTCCGCATGAATAAAATGGGGGTGAATAAATTATCTATTGTTCACAAGCATACGCGTAATTATTGTAAGATTAGCTTCGAATGTTAAAATACCTCGGTGTTTACAGAACAGTGTAATAAAATCTTGTTGCAACAAATCAACTTGTTTAGTATGTCATTGAAAATAGAAAATTCTTCTCTAAAACTGAACTATAATTACCATACGAATAAAAACAAAATAACCAGATAAATTAAACAAAGTTTATTCAATCTCAAAAACACCAATTTACAGTTCGTTTTCCATATAGTCGCGGAGTTGATAACTTTCTTATTTCTCAGACTCGCAATATCTAAATCCCTTTGTAGCGAAAATAGTAAGACCAAACTACTCGTCATAGGTCTATTTTCATTTACAGTTAATAACTCATCAGTCTCGTACCCAGAGCTCATCTCACAGAGAGAGCTCTGGTAACAGCGATTTTTTGGTCCTTGCTGATTGGCTAAAACAAAACGCATGCGTAGAAATAATTTTTCGAAAACGAGGAACTGAAGTCGATTTCCGGTCAAAATAAATCCACTCGTACAAAAAGGAAGCCATGAAAAATCGATAGTCCCAGGATGGCAGAAGATATGAGGAGCGTTTGGAACAGTCGAAACCCAAGTTCTCCTTCCACCAGTCTACTCAGTATAAGGAAAAAGATGGGAACTCCGGCACAAAGCCATAAAATAGCCGACGATGCAGTCGGGACCAAGGCAGAAATACTGCAAAGGTTTCACTATAAATGTTTTTTTTGGGGGGGAAAAGCAAAGCAAACTTAGGAAAATAAGCTGGAACTTCTTGGGCAAGCTGCATATTATTTAAGCTTACTGATTTATATAACTATGAGCAAGCTCGATTGCCTTCGAGCCAGAAAATCTAAAGAAAATCACAGCTTAATTTATATGGAGTCAATGACCTATAAATCATGCTAAAAACAACACCCAAACGTAGAAGTGTCTATATATGGCTGCATTGCACGTGTATTTCAGTAGGATTTCTATAAATAAATATGCAGCCACCAAAACATGTATTGACATATGAAATTCCCCTGAATGAACACTGCACTGGCAATTAACAGAAGTCATTTTTGGGAAAGTGGATAAGTTAAATTTATTTAGGAATAACCACTACAAACCTGACTCTCCCAAGATTGAAAAGAAAACATGTTTCTAAATACTATTATTATAACTGTAATACAAGTTTCTGAATAACTACCTGTCTGGCTAATAATGTACCAATCAAATTATTGAAACTGTCAACACTATAGCGATACTTCGTGTTGATAAACATTACAATTATTATGCTAATGTACCAACCATGGTTTCAAAAGGCCACTTTGTGTCAGGAACCAATGGATCTCTGGTTGGCATATTAATGACAATGGATGATGTGGCAGTAAGTATCACTATATTTATTAAGATTGTGAAGTACAGTGAATGTAATATATTGTTTAACTTATTTTTTTGCTGTTTTCTTTGAGAATTTGATTATTTAAATCTGAAAGGATTAATACAACTGGAACCTACAAACATTAAGAAATTATTGACCTGTCAATGTTATTAAGTAACTGCAGTTGTAATCACATGGTTTGGACATTGAACGAGGGAGTGAGGAGTTTCTATTCAATTAGTTGATAGCCCTGTAAAGAGCAGATCGTGTCAATGCCATGTGCTTTTTCTGATCTAGCATTATGCCGTCGTTATTTTTCTACCAACCATCTGTTCCCAATAATGATTTTGTACTTTAAAACTGATGGTGACAGCACAAAGTTGGTCATGTAGTTAACTGTTATAATAATGCGGACTACATGTATATGTAATATTCTAATAGATTTAAAATCTTATTTTGCAGACAACGAGATTGAATGTCCTGTAAATATATTTCTCAGACTCATAAATAATTAATGAGGGAAGCAGCAAATACCAGCAATGCATTTCATGTGCATGAGGTTTCATATCTGGTAAAGGCTGTATGGCACCATAGTTAATAGAGTGGAATGGTTATGAAACCCTGCAAACTTCAAAGGGGCTAACAAATGCGCTGAGATTTATGTTGGAAGGGGGCAAGACAAAAGCTTGTGCAGGGTCATAGTTCATTAGCGTTCCCTGAACGACTGAACTCACACGTTTCTATTGGCTGATTGATTAACACATTGGAATTTCTATTGTGTTTTGTGCAGGGTCACGGTTGAAAAAAGCTAACAAAGACATATAACAAAGAAGGTCGCTGGATTTCATAACCATTCCACTCTATTAACTATGATGGCACTGACTCGTCACATGCATCAATTGTTGAATCTTGATATCCAATCCAAAATGACAGTCTGATCAAGATCACTAGTACTAGTGATTCTTGATATCCAATGAAATGCCAGATCAAGGTTCAAACACTAATTAGGACACTTGAATTTTGACTTCCAGTAAGCTATAATATTACAATGTAAGTATGACTTTACATGAAGGGAAGTAAAGGACAAGATGGAAATAAAAATCAGCATCTAGAGTGAGGCTCAAACCATCGTCCTTGTGATTTATACTCCTGACTGCTAGCTTCTGCCGTGCCTACTACACTATCAGACTATTATTTTGTTGAAATGGCCATGAGAAAATATAATTGAAGGGGTTTGCAAGAACAGCATAAGAGACTTTTGATCAAGTTCTAAATTATCTCAGAAAACAAAGAACATCAAAAATAATTTGGAATTTTATCAGAAGTCACTTATGTTATTCTTGCATGGACCCCTTCAATTGTCAATAATATTGTATGAATACAGCCTGGAGGCAAATCACAAAATGAATAAAATCTCGGCAAATAGTGGGTAAAAACAATTGAAACTTTGCACATATGTAGTACTAAAGAAAATACACATCACTGTGGAACTTATGTTGCCAATGGAAACACTTGGCCCCAGGCTCCTTTCACCTTGAAGATAAAATTACAATTTTGTTACTGTTCAGAAAATAATTAAGTGCTTAAACCACTCGCATACGATGCCTACAATGTTCCAAGTCTTCTGATGTGGCCACAGCAGAAAATTGTGTTTAACAAAGGAGAAATTTTAATTCTTGGTATCAATAACAGTTAAACAGCAAAATACTGGTAAACAATACTTCCTAATGACCCAAGAATACAGGTATTGTCATTCGACGTATGAAAAGTGATTGTATCAGTTTGATCAGGGGTTCCAAACCTCGGAAACAACAAATCCATCAGGGCTACAGCCCTTGGGATTAATTGTTTCTTGGCAACTATTTGGAACCCTTGATCTAACACTGAAATGAGTGTTCGAAATAGTATCTCAAAGTAATCAAAATTGGCTCAGATCTATGGATGATAACATTGGTTCTCATCTTGTTGACAGTATTCAGATGGCTAAAGGCCTAAAAGCCAAGCCTGATCTACCTGTATGACAAAGGGTAATTCACTAACTTGGATAGACACTAGATTTTTTAGTTTGTAATAGATGGCCATATTGTATCAGATTTACAAACTTGAGCCAGAGTATATGGTTTATAATTATTAAAATCACAGCAAGTTTATGTAAATCAAGATGAATCTGTATTAGATTTACAACTAATCAGTAAAGAAGTGTTGAAGTCCAAGTGCCAAAACAACTCGAAACATTAATTTTCTTTGTTTTCCTTCATTAATTATTAACAAATTTTATAATAATAATTTACGGTATTACTTTTGCAACTTACTCTATGATATTCAGATACTGGATGCTTATTCTTGTTATAAGGCTTGACAGGTACTGGTAATCATTCATCATACAGTTCTTTTCATCTTGTATTATTAAGGTCATAGACAAATTTTAAAAATCTTACTGTCATTTGGATGTTAAGCCCTGCTGCCCCCTTAACATACACTTCATATAAAATTGTGTAATAAAGTTATTCCTAAAGTTCCAAAAACAATATTTTCTTAATGCCCAGGCCAATACCCTTCCTCCCCAGATGGTAAGAAATTTTTTTATTTGTTGATGACCCCTAAGTACTAGAGAAACTCAGTTTTCAAGTGATATTTTGAGTAGAGGGGGTTATTCTGCAACTAAGCCATTGATTCAAGGCCCAGGTTTAACGGTAGACAAAAATCCAGCAAGACACTGCAAAATATTCATGTTGATAATAAAAATAAGTCACCACCAGAACTGTGAAATACACAATGCTTGAAATTCAAAGGTTTGTTTCTTTTTCTACCCACATCCAATGGTGTACAGTACCAATCAGTTTCAACAAGAAAAACTAATTCTAATCTAAATATGAATGCTGTGTATAAATTTAAATATAACGTATGAAGCCTCAGCCTGAAATCTGCTGAAATACAGCAGAGTGGACCCTCGGAACGAGCTGAGAAGGCAGCTGTACATGCATAATTTTCAGGCTAAGACTACTGTCAGATCTGTGATCATGACCGTCCAAGAATTGGCCGATAAAATTCCTTATTGCCTTTGATTGTTGATTGATCATCACTGCATGGTAATCAGGAGTTCACTTATATATATCTGGTCCTCCGATATAAACGACTGTTCAAAGCTGTATAAAAGCTGCACTGCAGTCGAACTCGGAGACAATTGCAGACGCCAGAAGCTGGTAAACAAGTGGTTTCTGTATTCCGTAGCGGTAGGAAAAACACAAAGACAGTCCTTACGCTCCTGTGCAACCATAGAAATAGCTTGAACTTATTCAGAACAGAGTTCTACGTTGATATTTCTCTTTTCTTTACATTCGGTGGCTTCACAAATCTCAATCCGCCATTTTCTATGAGCCTCTGTACTTCGGCCAGCATGCCCTATGCGCGAACTTTATTATTTACATGACAAGTAACAATTATCCAATCACGGTTAAGTATTTCGATTGATTCTTACGCATGCGTTATCATTTCAGCCAATCAGCAAGGACCAAAATATGGCTGTTACCAGAGCTCTCTCTGTGAGATGAGCTCTGGGTACGAGACTGATAACTCATAAGATAATTGAATACAAAATCCGGTATGGTTCATTAGATCAACTCTGCTATTGTTCTTAGGGATTAGCGATAACTGAAGGGCCTATTGTTTTGAGGAAAACTCTTGAGATGCAAATTCTTCTCTAAAACTGAACTACAATTACCATACGAATAAAAACAAACCACCAGATAAATTAAACAAAGTTTATTCAATCTCAAAAAACACCAATTTACAGTTCGTTTTCCTTATAGTCGCGGAGTTGATAACTTTCTTATTTCTCAGTTCTTGGGTTGATATATAATGTACCGTGTTACAAGATTAGACTGATTTATGTTTCATTGATTTTTTTCTTGTTGACAAGTAGTAAGGTAGGGGTAGTTGGGTGCATGGGTACTTTTATGCAAATGAAGCAAAGAACAAAATAAATGACGTCAAAAAGGACAAGGTGTTGACTCCGATGATGTCAGCCTAGGTAATTTTAATTCCGGTAAAAAATTGACCTCTGACCTTTGACGTCATCAGCGGTTTTTGCAGCGTGGGCTCAAGAAATGACGTCATTCCGGAAATACGTCATAGACAAAACGAGGAAAAGGTCTTGGAAGCGCAAGGGACGGTGGGGGTGGATCAAAAAGTGGCGGAAACGCGTCAGAGGCGGCGGCACGGCTTTGGGGTGGTATAACGAAGGGTGGTATAACGAAGCGCGCCAAGGGCGGCCCCGGCATTATTGATGGTGACGATGGAGACACTTCATAGAGCGTTAGGCTTTCAGGGTTTTACGAACGCTAAATTATTGCATGACTATATTGTCTTAAAAAATGGCCCGAAGAAGAGAATCGGTGAAATCGGTGAATGTAACGCCTTTGCATTCCGTATCACCAAACTAGGACGGCGCAACAAAACCGTTAGTCTGAGCTTCCCCCCAGACATACCAGGGGACTATGTGGAAATCATGCTCGTGAAGGAGGGAAAACAATTCAAGAGTAAAGAGATGGATTCTACTCTAGACTACCACGATGGGATTAAAGTGGTCCCGCAGGCCGACGTGATGGATGAGATTCTTGATTTGTGGCAGATGCAAGTACCGGAATGGGATCCTGCTATCGAGAGGGGCCCACAAGAGTCAAACCCTCCCCAGGGTACGAAAGCATGATTCGAATCATAACGTATTTCCGGTTTTGTTTTGCAAAAAGGTATATAATCTGACTGTAGTATGAAAAACAATCCTTTTTTTGCATGTCATGATGGTTGTAACCGATAACGCCCTGGACTGGCGTCCCACTTGTTACCAGTCCATTCTTTTCAAGCCTATCCGCCGAGGAAAGTGGATTGTGAATGATCCTCTGAAAGGTTAAAATAAGACATTTTGGCATAAGAGGGTGCGTAAGGAGTACAAGTTCTTAAACGATAGGGATCACTGGAATGTGCAAGAGATTATCCGTCGCATGCAAATAGAGTACAAGGTGTTGACTAGCTACGAGTGGGCCTCCTACGTTTATGAATCAAACAGCGAGTTTAAGACACGTGGCCAGTACGGAGGTACGGTATGGGCATTGTTGGACGAACCCTTCGGCCTTTACCATAATCATAGATATTGGGATGAAGACTGGTATCCGATCCGGAAGAGGTGGGTGAGCATGAAAGAAGAAAGGCGGCTCAAACGTTTAAAACCGGAAACACGTCATGAACACCAGTCCAGCACCTTGTAACAATGACGTACTTACTACGCATTAATGTTGCCTATCATAAATAGAACTGTACAAACGTAGTGAAATTACTTCTGATCAGTTTTGAAACATGGAAAGTGTGCTGTCAAAAGTTCATTGTTTTTGTTGGATGGTTACTACGAGTGGGACAGGCTTGGTAGAGGCAAAGGCTGTGAATGTGAAAGCGCGCGATGGCAGTACGACAATTGTTTACCGATGTGGAAGAGACACAAAAGATAAATACCAATGCGCCTTTTACGCCAACCGTCACGAAGATGCAAAACGCCTAGAGCGCTGGTGGTTAAAGTGCCTATGAAGCTTATTTTTTTATTTTAGATATCAATTCTACATCAAGTGAATAGTAGAATGGTACAATATATCTTGCTTTGAATGCTCTGCCGCTGAGTTAAGGAGGTTTTAATATCCAAAATGCTAATTACATGACGTCAGGGGAGGCATCTGCAATCACTTCTTAGTGGTTGTGAATGGGCGTTTCTACTGATATAAAAAAAACAAATTTCTAATATTACTTTATTTCAATCATGAGTATAACACTGACAATTTTTAAAATTTGTTTAATTGTAACAAAAAAAATTGTATAATAATTGATGCCTCCCCTGACGTCACGTAATTAGCATTTTGGATATTAAAACCTCCTTAACTCAGCGACACAGCATTCAAAGCAAGATATATTGTACCATTCTACTATTCACTTGATGTAGAATTGATATCTAAAATAAAAAAATAAGCTTCATAGGCACTTTAAGTCTGATCCAGATGGTCAAACCTAACTGCAAGCCGGATCTGGTGGTAAGAGACGTGATTAAGAAATGTAGCAAACACAACCTGGTATTGAAGACAGGCATTTCGCATTCCGAGAAAAATCCTAACCGCATGTACCAAAGTTGTACTGCCCCACCCCCTAATGAGACATGTGACTTCATTTGGTTGGACGAGGAGTCGGCAGGAGGTCCACAATCGACCGTGATCGAGTACCAGTATCACGTGGAAGGTTCACAAACTAATTATGTTCCCGAACGCCCTGTGACAGTTCCCTCGATGGCCCCTTATACCTTGGCACCCCCATCCTACTATGCCCCGCAGCAGCCTACACTCCACCAGGCTACAACTACCTACGCCCCTATGGGGCAGTGAACAGTGACTTGAGACATTCTAGTATATTGACTTGATCCATGTTTTTTATTAGCCTATATTACATTGACTCGATCCATGTTATATATTTACATATTGTGAACACACCACTTAGAGAAAAATCAAAAAAGGAAAATTACACAAGCCAGCCAGTCAGTCAGCCAGCACACCACTCAGCTTAGTGCCATTATTATTATTGGACATTAGTTGTCAGTGGAAATAGTTGTCACTTGTATAAATGTGCAAGTAATAATACTAGACAATATTTGTCACTCGAAATAGTTGTCACTTGAAATGTACAAGTAATATTATTAGACAATAGTTGTCACTTGAAATGTATAAGTAATTAAAAAAAAATGATTTGTAGTTATAATAATAAAAAAATTTTTTTTATGAAATGGCAAAACTATTTGTAAGAAAATACCGGAGTCTCCCATATAATTCATAAATGCCATCGCTGGTGTCTTTGAAATAATAGAACATAGCCGTAAGGGCACTAAAATAAGACCAAGGGTCAAACAGGGGTGGCTCAAAATGGCGAAGTTCAGCCGGAAAAGAAAACCCATATAAAATAGTAAGGTAGGTTTCTAATTCATCATGCGGTGTGACACGAATAATGAAACGAGAAGAAGAATAAAAACCAGAGTGGGTTGAGGTATGCTTACAGACTTCCCAATGTGTCACAAAACGCGATAATACATTTATGATTCTAGGGAAACTCGAGAAAAACTGATTCTGATAGACCCAATATTCACAGAAATGACATGAGCATAGATTTTTAGATAGGGTGGTAGAAAGAGAGGTGCTATAACATTTTACATTCCAGGCTCCGCAATCACGGCACCATTGAGATGTCGCGGTTCCTCTATAGGATAGAAAAATAACAAAAATAAAAAATAAAAAAAGCACGAATTAATAACTTACCGCATGCGCTGACGAATGCGATGACGAATTAAAAAATACGTAATACTTGCCTGGGTCGTTCTAGCTTTGACAATACTAGCAATAAATCTGCTCATGTAATTTCTATCGTGAAAATTAAAATGCCTCCAGAAATTAACATCCATATGATCCGATCTAATTTTTTGGCATGGGTACAATGACAAGATAAAAAGATTGAAAGAATAGAGGATTATCGTCGTGTGGGGTTTTGATAATTACATTTTGATCTGGGCTAAAATATTCTTGCCATCGTAGGAGGCAGAAATTACACCGACAGCTTGCATTATAAATATTTCTCATCAGGTCTATCCTAAAGAAATAAAATACAAAACAAGTTGTTTTTAATTATAGGGTTGTGTAATGAGAGACGACAAGTTCATCCCCCAATAGTTCACGAGTATTAATGTAGGCAATGTTTACATAGTGAGAGATGTCGCATAATAGCATACAATTTCTGTTGACCTTGAAAACGACGATTCGATCTTAAATCAGGAAAAGAATCGATTGATGGAATAAAGCTAGCATAGGCTAATAAAGTTTCTCGGCTGGGAAAGCTAGGATAAATGTATTGATAAGAACACTTACTATTGAAACACGAACCAACATTGTAAACTATGGAAGGTATTTTAACCGAGATTTTTGCTACAGAGTGCGATCTACAAAGTTGACAGGGACAGTTTGTGTTTATCCAAAGTTCTTGCAATGTAGTCACATAGTATGGCACATGCCTTAACTATCCGGCAAGCGGGCGTTCATTTATATGGGCAAAACATCGTCTTGCAGCAATAGGAGTGTCGGCAGAAACGCTCGGCGGTGTTTCGTAATTTGGATGTGATATAATCAGTCATAATACTTCTGCCAATTGCTTCTCGAAGTTCTATCGAGCGAAGTATGTTTCTGATCATTAGCGAGAGATTCATAATTCTGTGAAAGTCATTCCAGTAACTGCACGAGGACATGTAGCTTTTAACGATATCCTGTACGATTTTTTTTTGCTGTTCCAAGAACTCATGGTCCGGTTCGAGTGGACGATGAATTCTCACCATTGCGTTCAACACATGGCAGAGTTCTTCATTGTAAGGTGTATTCTCTGTGATTTTGAGCGATTCACTCAAGGTGGTCTTGAGACGTTTCGGTTGAGATGCAGCTGCCATAGTCTAAGAACAGAACAGAATATAATTAGTTTAGATTCCAATAATGTCCAGTGGACGAACTTTAGCAATGATGTGAGTGTGGGGATAGGGGTATATCCCATCATAATTATAATAGATATGGAAACGAAGCTGTGGCGGCGTGACCGATAGTTCTGAATTCAACGCTATAATATTAACACTCTGTTGACGGCAGTCAATGGAAGGATTCAAATAGGGTTGGTGTGTTTTATCCCAACTGTCGACGCTATATCGCAGTGAAGGTTGAATTATCCACCCAGGACCCAGTCGTGAAGAACGCGAAGGGATCGGCGAACGAAATATTAATACGGGAGTAGGCAACTCTGGTTTTCCTAAAGCCCATGCAATCTCCTAACATACAACAGCATAAGTGGCTTTTGGTTCCTTAAATAAGAGCCGAAGGTGTTCACGGGTTTGAACAAGAACTTGCATGATGAAACTTACTTGAACTTGGTGTGAGGTTCCTTTCTTGATTTTCCTATAAGCGGTGTAGCGACTCGATTTGTGGTGTGAGATGAAGGTGCTGCTTCCTTTCTTGATTTTTCTCTAAGCACTGTAGCGACTCGATTTGTGGTTTGAGGTCAGGGTGCTGGCTTGTGGTATATGTAGTTTCAACTGTATCTACGTAAATTAAGCTAAAATACAAAATTGGATTGTTTTAAATCATGACCTAGGGGACCCCCCCACCCCCACCCCCACCCCTAGATTATATTTTTTGGGTTTCATTGTTTATTAATGACATCATATTTAATTTGTAACGATCACCTCATACGATTGGGGCGGTTTTCCCGCCATTTCAGGATTACCGCCTTTTACGGTTTGATTTTGTAACGGTCACTTCATACGATTGGGGCGGCTTCCCGCCATATCAGGGTTACCGCCTTTTAGGATTTGATTTCTGCTGAGTCATGTATGATATCATATTTAATTTGTAACGATCCACCATCCGATTGGTGGAAATCTCGAGGCTTATTATTTCGGATCAGATTGTGACGAATTTCCTGTCACGTGTCCGGTTGGAAAGTGCGCGATTTGAAGTCACTTTGCCGTGGTCCTGGAAAGACCACAGATTTAAAGCATCCAAGTTACGGTGGGTTTGATGCTGGGGTGTTTGTCCTTTCGAAATACATTTGTGAAAGAATTTGAAGTCGATCCTTCCACCGACTGCTGCACCATTGCAGCCACCTGTTTACGTACGTACTTGAAACACTTTCTTCCAGAACATTCTATCGGTATCATTCCACCTTTAGGCTACCGCGATAACGATGTGCAATCGGTGATGGCTCTAAAACAATTACATCTCATGGAGCAAGAGTCCGGAAAGTATTATCGCAAAGCATCATCTTGGAATGGGGAGGCTGTTTTGCTAGGAGCTAAGGTTGACGGTTACCATGCCGAGTCAAACGAGGTAGTTCAAGTCCATGGCTGCCTAGTTCATGGGTGCGAAAAGCATTATTCGCCCGACTCCTACAACCCTTTAACACGCTGGCGTATGCAAGATTTAAGAACGCGCACCGAGGAACGAACTCAGGCTTTGAGAAAGGCGGGATTCACGGTCACCGAGATTTGGGAGCATGATGTAACCCCAAAGTTGGTAGAGTTGGAAAAAAACATTACACATTTCTCACTTGGATCACACGATTTGAGCCCTTGACAGAAAGAGAGCCTTTATTTGGGAGTCGTGTGGAGGCATTCTGTTTGTTGTACTCCGTCAAGCCTGGAGAGAAGATTCACTACTATGATTTTACGTCATTCTATCCTTATGTGATGATGGTGAAGCATGATCATAACTTCCCTCACCCTGTAGGGCACCCTCAAGTGATCACGGAGCACTTTGAAAAAGACATCACAACGGCGTACTACGGTATCAACAGAGTGAAAGTGTTACCTCCAAGAAACATAAAGTTGCCGGTGCTGCCGGCTAAGATCCGTGGTAAGTTGATGATTGTGTTGTGTGCGACCTGTGCGGAACAAGGACAGAAGCAACGCACCCGGTGTCACCACTCCTGCGAGGAGCGTGCCTTGGAGTGTGGACGACTCCAGAGCTAAAGAAAGCTGTCGAGAAGGTTATCGGATTTTGGAAATCTATAAAATCTACCACTTTTCTGAAACACGACGGGACTTGTTCTCCGAATACATCCGACGTAACTTGAAAATGAAACAAGAAGCTTCAGCATGGCCACCGGGCTGTGACACAGAAGAGCAGAAACGTCAATTTATTCAAGACTATTTGGATCAAGAGGGAATTCAACTGGATGCGGACGTCATATTAAAGAATCCCGGATTGCGATTCATTTTCAAGCTGTTGTTGAATAGTTTGTGGGGCAAACTAGGCCAGAATCCGGACATGATGACCACATAATACGTATCCGATCCCCCACGCTTCTTCGCCCTGATTTTTGATAAGAGCATGGTGGTGTCTAACGTGGTCCTGCTGAACGATCGGCTCGCTCAAGTACAGTACTCTGCGCAAGAAGCCTTTCAACGCGAAAATTTTCAAGTGAACTGCATCACAGCCTCCTTTGTGACCTCTTTGGTACGTCCAACGCTGTACAACGTGATGGAGTTTATGGGGGATCGACTTTTGTACGTCGATACCGACTCTGCCATTTTTGTTACGAGACCTGGGGAAGACAACCCTCCTCTCGGTAACGGGCTTGGAGATTTGACTTCTGAATTACCAGTGGAGGATCACATTGTTCAATTTGTATCCACAGATCCAAAGTCGTACGCTTACAAAACATGGCAAGGGAAAGTTGATGTCAAATGTAAAGGAATTCGCTTGAATGTCTCTTCTTCCCAACTCGTTAATTTTGAAACGATGTTGGAGTTGGTGACGGGGGTCTGCGAGAAAAAGATTGTCACCAACCCTACCAAGATTCGTCGTGACACGCATCGGCGCACGCTTCACATGGTCGTCGAAGAAAAAGTATTTAAACTGGTGTACGATAAACGGGTGCTATTGGACAATCATTGGACGTTGCCTTACGGTCATCAAGATATAAGTCGTCACGGTTGTACACAACATGAGTAGTAGTATCCGGTACCCTGCTTTAAGCGACATTTGTCAGAGGCTGCGGTGTATGATTGCCTGTTGTGGTGGTCTTGTGGCGGTGAACACCGATGCCTATGGAGCTAAGAAAGAGGAAGACGTCGACGGTACGCTCGACGATACCACGCCCACAGAAGAAGAAACAGCCAAAGAAACCGACAAAGAAGAAGAAGAATAAAACCTCCAAGAAAGAAAAGGAGGAAGAGGAGAAGGCATTCCGTAGTGTGGCCAACGTGTTAGAAGATTTGTACTACGCCCCACGCAATCCTGGAGCGTATTATGTATCCTAAACTGGCTGCACGCGACCTTGGAGTTACTGTGGATAGACATCTAAAGCTGACTAATCATGTAAACAACATCTGCAAATCTGCCTCCTTGGTTATTAGGAACATTGGTAAGATCAGGAAACATTTAAGCCAAGCTGACTGTGAAAGGTTGGTCCATGCATTCATTACGTCAAAACTTGACTCATGCAACAGTATCTTGTTTGGTTTACCAGCAACCGAACTTGACAAGCTCCAGCGTGTTCAAAACACGGCTGCCAGACTTGTTACCAGGGTGAAGAAATCTGATCACATCTCCCCTGTACTGCACAAACTCCATTGGTTACCGGTCAGAGACAGAATTACTTTTAAGCTACTTTTAATTACGTTTAAGGCTCTTCATGGCCAAGCGCCAGTCTACATTAACGAACTCTTGAACCTTTACAAACCTGCCCGTTCTCTTAGGTGCTCTACACTTAATTTATTATCAGTCCCTAGATCGAACACTAAGAGATACGGTGACAGAAGATCGTTTTCAGTTGCTACGGCAAGATTATGGAATTCGCTACCAGTACATCTAAGATGCACAGACTCTTTAAGCCATTTTAAATCATCACTTAAGACCTTTCTTTTCAGTAGTAGTTAGTTTTTTATAGTTTATATATATATTTAATTAGATTAATTAGTCTTTTGTAGAAATAGTTATTTTACTATTGTAAGGGCATCGAGACTTATGTATGATGCTCCTAATAGGTATTATTATTATTATTATTATTGTGGAGTCGAGGTTCTCACCCGATCATCACGGAGTTATGGGATTTCTAAATCGCAGGTGCGTCATTGGCTACGGACGCAACCCACCTACACCATGCACAAACCGGTGAGACGTCGTTTCCCCACGGGAAAGACGATCGTTCAAGGCATGGACGACCAATGGCAATCTGATCTTGTCGAAATGCAGCCTTTGGCTCACGACAACAAGGGATACAAATACATGATGTGTTGTATCGATGTCTTATCCAAATTTGCATGGGTCATCCCTATCAAGAATAAAACAGGCACCGAAGTGAAAAGAGCTTTTGAAACTATTTTTGCCACAGGACGTAAACCCACCAAAATGCAGACCGACCAAGGAAAATAATTTTTGAATAGTATTGTACAAGATTATTTCGACCAAGAGGGCGTTCATTTCTTTAACAGCAATTCACCCTACAAGGCCGCGGTCGTAGAACGTTTCAATAGAACCTTGAAAATGATGATGTGGCGGTACTTTTACAAACACCACACAGCCACGTGGTGGCGTATCTTACCCTCATTGGTTGACGCGTTCAATCACAAATGGCATCGAACGATAGGCATGCGTCCCGTGGATGTAGATACCACCAACGATCAACAAGTGTGGCATCGAATGTACGACAAAGCTCTAAAGCGTCCCTCATTGCTACAATACAAATTCAAACCTGGTCTCAGCAAAGTTGCGCATGTTTTCCAGAAGGGTTACAAGCCTAACTTGACTGAAGAAATCTTCACCATCCTGGCCCGTTTGCCTGGACGTCCTCCAGTGTACCGTTTAAAAGATACGGCCGGGGAGTTACTTCAGGGTCGTTTCTACGAACAGGAAATGCAGCGGGTGGTCAGTAGAAAAGAACAAGCATTCAAAATCGATAAAGTGATAAAAAGGTAAGGTCCTAAAGGTCCCAATCAGTTGCTGTACGTGAAGTGGTACGGGTGCCCTGACAAATTCATCAGCTGGGTTAAAAAAAAAGATCTCGTCTGAAATCATGTCCGTTTCTTTGCATGATGATGATCACATGACCGTGTGGTTGCCTAGCGACTCCAACTTAGAGTTGCATCCTAACAATCATGCTGGAGAGTGCGTTGTGGATGTGACCGACCCTATCGTCTTGAAAGAACCTGAACTCTGGTACGCCCGACTGTCTTGTATGATGACGCCTGCCTTTCAATTTCCCAAGACGTACCCTCTCATCGAAGACGACATTCATTATTTCATCGGTTATGAAACACAAGTAGGAGAGCCTGCCCTCTTAGACATTCGGGTGTTGCATGTGATACCTTTATTATGATTCTCTACGTTGAGAGAGCTTGTGGACTACATTCAGAATGGTCCCTTGAAAAAAAATTATGAACGTCGCTCCCCAGAACGTTACTTGAATTTGACGTTTGATGAAAATACACACCAAGTGACACTGCATTGGGACACGCATCGACAGTACATGGACGATGCAGTAGTATTTTCTAAAGACTTAACTAAAGTCTTAGGATTGGAACAGGTTCTACATTTACGCCTCACCGAACTGGCTGGCAAAATTAGTACAGATTTGTGGACCACGTATTCGTTTATCAAAGACAATGAGATCGACTTTAATGTCACAGGGGGTAATCCTTTGAATTTACCGGCGTATGCCACCAACCATACTGTAAATAAGCACCGTCGACCTAAAAATAACCCCCTCTACATAGGTCATAGAGTGAACGGGCACATCACAGTGCCTCGATTAAAAGCCTACTCCGGAGCGCACACGATTGCCGTGTATGCGGACATGGTTCAACCCTCGCTTATTCATGGAGAGTTAGAACCTCTGATCGGCTATGTACCCGCTAGTAAAGAAGAAAAACCCGCTACACCCTACGGTATAGGGTATCGCGAAGGCATTGTTTATAAAGAGCCTCTCCATGGTGTGTACTACCCATTAACCACAGGATATCTGAAGAAAATACATATAATTTAAGTGAAACCTTTTATGTCCTTCACAACTCCTTTCGTTCTTTGCTAGTTCCACTTCAATCTACAGCACACAAAAACTTGAGAAACGTCTCATTTTAACCTGAGGATTTCAAAAATCTGTTTTTACGATGCGTTAACGCTTTCTGTTGGGCAGTTAGTTTGGAAGTTCACTTTTCAAACCGGCGTTTCTTTGAAATAAAAACATTGAGCACTTTACGTCCTTCACACTTACTACTTCTGAGTCCAGATGACAAGTCACTACTCCTTTCGTTCTTTGCTAGTTTCATTTCTATTTCGTCCAGAGCACACAAAAACTTGTGAAACGTCTCATTTTAAATCTGAGGGTTTCAAAAATCCGTTCTTACATTCATTTACGACGCTTTAGCACTTTCTATTTCAGATAGTTTTGAAGATCACTTTTCAAACCGCCGTTGGTTTGAATTCAAAACAGTGAGCGCTTTCCGTCCTTCACACTTTGTTCTGAGTCCAGATGACAAGTCAACTCCCTTCAATCGTTGCTAGTTTCACTAGGTATACGCAGATTTTAGACCAAATTCCAATTCGAAATTATCCGGATCCGCTTTTATTCACAAGGCTAATGTAATGCAAAACGTCTGGATCCGGTTGTGCGAAGCAAGAGGTTTTAAAAATAAATAAATAAATAAAATAAAAATATGGAACGCCATAGAAAACAAGATAAAATGTGTTAAATCAATTTACTATTTAAATAAATACATGAAACATACATTACTAACAAATTCAGACTTGTGTGACAGCAGTGATAAATATTTTTTCTGTAATTAGTTATTTGTATTACTTCTATCAAATATATTTTTAGACAACAAGATAGATTGACATATGTTAAAATTGTATCTGTAATTGCAATTTTATATCACTCGACGACTTTTTAAAGGGATCTATTTTTTCAAGCAGTATTGCTTTCTTTAGACTCCTCATCACTTTAATATTGTATTGTATTATTATGAAAGAAGTTTGTGATAGAAATAATAAAATGAAATGAAATGAAAATGAGGTGAAATTGAGGGTACACTGAACAGATTACAGTTACAGATATAGCCTTATCCTACTTTCTTCCAGGTTTCTTGGAACAGGCGGTCCCTCCGTAAAATTAACCTAGTACCCCCGCGCCCGGTCTCGAAAAAGGAGAGCGATAGTTAAAGTAGTTCACTGCAAGCGGTTTGAGGTTTCCTCGTTTCCTCTAAAATCTGTTGAAAACGTTTTTTAAATATTCAGATCAAACAGAAACTCGCGAGGTTTAAATTAATGCTCTATTACCTTTACTGTTAACTCTCTTGAATATTTTTGTACAAGTTTTATCTATCAACCATCCTAAGATTGACAGGTTAGGCTTAGCGTTGAAGTGACATCGAATAATATCATGTGACTGATAAGACCAATCAACAAACGATTTTCAAAGTGCATTTTTTAAGATGACCTCATTTGAATATGTCCATAAAACAATGGCCATTCTGCGCGATGTCACGTCTAGGAATTCATATTTCTTTTTTATACCTCATAACTTTGGTTAGCAGAGGCTTTTCCACCGTTTCTTGGTTGCTTATACTCTTTCTACCTCTCCTTCTTGGTTTCGAGCGTTTCTACTTTTTCTCGGTCTCCAGCGTTTCTACCGTTTCTACAGCGTTTCTACAGCGTTTCTACCGTTTCTACCGTTTCTACAGCGTTTCTACCGTTTCTACTGCGTTTCTACCGTTTCTATACAGCGTTTCTCTTAAACGCATAAAATATAAAGTTCATAGATCAACTCTTATTGTTCTTAAAAGCGCCTAGTTCGACCAGTCATGGAATATGCTTATTGTATTTGGGATGGGTGTAGCAAAACGGAAAGTGACCTCTTAGAAAATGTTCAATATGAAGCTGATAGATTGGTAACAGGAGCTATGAAAGAAACTAGTAGCTAGGTGTTCGTTTATTACAAGAATTAGCAAGAATTAGGCATATACATTGTACATAAATTAGTGTTTTTGTATAAGATAGTTAATAATCTCACACCGAACTATTTGTATCAGCTACTTCCTCAAAAAGGTAGTGAGCGTACAAGAATATCTCTGACACAAGGTGATAATTATATTTTACCAACCTGCCTAATTGAAAAATATAAGGGTATGTTCCTTCTTTCCCTCAGCCTTAAAGCTCTGGAAAGATTTAGAATTAAAAACGCGTACAACTTCCACCTTAAACTCTTTGATATATGTTATCAAATCTGTCCACAGTAAAATAGGTTATATAATTTTTCTGGTTCTATGTTTTCTTCAATTATGCACACCCGACTTAGAATGGATAATTCCCAATTGAATTGCAATCTACAAGTAAAAGAAACTGTATCTCTTCTCCATCCTGTTGTTGTAGATTTTTAAATGAAACAACAATACAGTTTTTCTTCTATTGTCCCAATTATGCGGGATTATGCTGCCCAGCGAGCCAAACTTCTCAACTCTGTTGCACTTGTTCTTAATAATTGGCAAGTTTGTATGGACAGATTTAAATTAAGAACTTTACTGGTTGAAGACGCAAGCTTGTCGTTTTTTTACAAAATGAACATGTTTTCAAGTCTATACAAATGGAGTAAATAGAGGGTATTACAATGTGGTGAGAAGATATGAAATTTATCCTCGAAAGTTGAAAATATTTCAGTAGTGAGCGCAGCGAACGAGTGAAATGTTTTCGACTCGACTGGAAGATAAACTTCATATCTTCAAACCACCGTGTAAGTTTCTTTTAATTGTATTGGCAATTAAACTGTTCTAAGAACTCTTATCTATTCATTTTACTCACTGTCAGTACAAACTTCTTCGTGATCGTTCGAAGCTTTTCTGGGAAGTTTCATCGGGTTTTCTTGTCTCTTCATTGTAGTCGTAAAAATCTTTAGAGAGTTTTAGATCGTATTTGGCTTTTTGTGCTCGGAATATTCATTGTCATGCAGCTAATTTAAGCTGTTTACACCCCTCTGTGATTTTCACAAACCTGCCGCCATCTTTGTAGTTCAAAAGACGACAAACGTGACGTCATCAATAATTTCACTAGTGAGGATATGGAAAATATGCTACTCAGTACCCGGATGTAGTTTCGTATGAGTTCTATGAGTGGTTTATTTCTCAGTAAAACACTATCGTCCATATAATAATAAGTAATAAGTTTTATTAGTACTACTGTTTGCGGCTAAAAACTGAAGCTGAATTGACAGTGCTGATCATGAAGAAAATCACATAAAAAAAATTGAATATTCCTTATTACAAAGACATTGTTATATAGAAACAAACACTTTACTTAATCTGTCCCTGCAACATTATTCTGTATGATTTTGTATTTAATGTATGCAATACTATGTTTCCAGTCTTTTCTCTTTTTCGTCTTCTTCTATTTAAATTGCTTGTAAGTGTATAATTATGTAAGTTCCCTAGATGATCTTTTGCTATTTTAGCAAAGACAGAGAATCTATATGTTAAAAAAAGACTATGCTCAATGGGTAAATTGTGAAGACATTTTAGCACCTGAACTACGTTTATTGGTTAATCAAGGAGATAACAGAGTTAATAAAAGTTAAGTCACCTATTTTACATATTTTCGCCTAAAAGCATAATATTTAGTCTACCTGCCAAAACGTCACTAATTCTGATTTTTACTTATCTTTGATGTCCACCACCACATATCGCCTTGAAATCTACGATCTCAGATAGTCACATGACATATCACGTGACTCCGGTAACTAGTCGATAACCATACCAATATACGTACCTTCGCAATTCACGCAAGTGTGAAAATGTTTTTGAAGAACGTAATAAAAACTGGGACATTTAGTATTATTTTTGTATTTTAGCCTCGTTTCCATGAAATCCAGGCCGCATAAATCCAGACTGTTTGGTCTTTATATAGCGGCTGCGACTCGATGCGGAGATTCGATACTGGTTTAGCCGTTTTGAACTTGACGCAGAGCCAATTACTGCGAAACCCGCCATTTTTAGAATCAACTAGACTTTCGATTTCACATATTTGCTCTCAAGCTTTAATATCCACTTCTGCTGATGATGTGAAGAAATACTAATGACGACGGTTCAGCGCACAGCTTCAACATTCATCCGGGCTGTAAATGAGTACGGCCCGGACATGAAAGGCAGAGTAAATAAAACAATGCATATACTAATTAACTGCCCGAGTCAAAATTTCACTTTAAATTTCACTTTCCTACGTCCCTGATATTAGCCACATTCACTTTAAAGGTAAACAAAATAAAACCACATACCTAATTCCATGAGGTACATTTAGCAGCAACCATAACTCACGCTCATTTGAACTCCTGAACATCTCTGGCTCCTGTAACTCTATTAACAAAGAAATAGTTTCTTATACTATTTGTTTGGTGTCTCTTACAGCTTTATCACTCAAGTGTTATGCATGCTCAAAGGGCTGGGGTAACTGCGGTGAAACATCCATGACCTGCCCCAAAGGAAATGATAACTGTGGAAAAGAAGTGACGGGAGACACAACAGTGAAGGGATGCCTTACCAAGGCCCAATGCGATAATAGGAAAAAAGATTGCGTGACAACTGGATGCACTCTCCTCTGCTGTGCGACTGACGAGTGCAACGGAATTGCCACTATCAAGCCAAGAGCAGTAATTATTGTCGTCGGTGTATTGATCGGCATTGCCCGTTACGTCATAATGTAATCATGACAGCCATAACAGTCGTGCATCAGTCAACGTTCAAAGTGTTAACTTTCTTTTATTTTACACTGATACAGGTAAAGAAGAACTAGACAATTAAAACAATATATGACTATTATATGGAATAAATGAATAAAATGAAGGAGATTAAAATAATAACTTTACAAAACTGTGTGTAGTAGCCAAAGTAGCACATGCGCTCTCGAGTTGACGACTAGAAACTGGAATAAATATACGAGGACAGGTTCACCCTTAATTATTACTGAATAACAAAGAATCTTACCGGTATAGAGAAAGAAAAAATATATATATATATGAAATGAACATTTATTAACAGTCACAATTGAGTGATTGAGTCGTGCTCTTGTATTACAAGAACGCAAAATAGTAATCTTATATTCAGAATGGCTTCAAATACATCGAGGAGTTACTGGTGAAAACCAATTAAAGGGTCGCGACCAGTGTGCATTGCGCGCCGAAATGCCAGTGGCCTCCAGTTTGTAGGGTCCCGAGATTCAGAAGGAACGAGACTCGTTAGGCTTTATTTATTGTTGTTTAATATATGTCGGTGACTTTTGAAACTTAAAATGGCACGATGCTTCGTAGGGCAGATATTTGAAAGTATCCGGATAATAATAATAACAGATGCGTGCAATGAACACTGGTTAAGAGAGACCTGTAACAAAATGTTGCATTTTCTTCTTTTCTTCTTCTTTAAGAATCTAAATGATTCGGTCCTTATATGCCTATCATATTATGAATATTAAACAAATACAAAAGACAAGGAGCTAATTGACTATCACGTAAGTGATGAACAAATAGCTACGTGACGTAATGAAGACGCTTTCCATCTACGCGCTGCTACGTTGCAAAGCATATGTTCTCCTTCGATAATATTTCCTATCTCATCCACACATCCTAGTACACTAAACATTAGCATTCAATACCTATCAGTTATTACCTGAGACACGTAAGGGAGTTGAAACATGCAACAACGGTTCCATGCCCCGAATCATTCAGCGAATAAAAAGTACCATATTTGTCTAATACTCGTCCCAGTTCTTCATTATTCCACATATGGTATTTCTTTTAAATAATCCGGAGCATAGCACTTTAGAGAAGTGTGGCCGTTACACGTTTAAACTTCCTTGTGTGTTTCTGAGTATACAAATTAGATTTATACCTGAAACCGCGAACACTCAGATGTGCAGTAACTTACACAATCATATGTCTAGGACCACATTTGGTATGTGATGCTGTCCACACTCGAGTAGTACGTATAGCTGCGCTGGAGCTATGTAAATCCCTAGCATATGTGATTAATTTGTCTATTACATCAGGAATTTTTCCTCTCTCTTAAGATTGCTAAAGTAAATTACCATTTTTAAGGAAGGTGACGAGAGAAAGAATATACCAATTACAGTCGAACCCCTATTAAGCGGCCACCTATTAAGCGATCACCCCCTGTGAAGCGGCCAGTTATTAAAGTCCCGAATTTATTGTCAGTATTGTACTCTAAATAAAACCCCTATGAACCCCTATTAAGCGACCGCGGCCACCTTTTGGCGGTTCCGATAAGGGTTTTCCTATTGTTTTGACCCCTAGTAAGCGGCGAAGTTTAGTCTTGTTTTGAAAAACGTGAAGACAGATAAGAGTCCGAAATACTGAAGGTGACGAATGATTAAACAATCAAACACGTTTATTATCATCTTGCCATGATTTTGTTGTTACGTAATGTACTGTATTTTAATTTTCTGCCAATAACCCTATAAACAATATACCACGCATTATGCTAATTTCTGACAAAACCCCTAGTAAGCGGCCACTTGCCAGTTCCCCGAGGGTGGCCGCTTAATAGGGGTTAGACTGTATATCGATTCTCCCGTTATATTGGTCTGTGATTTTGCTGTAACTACTTTTATCGATCTTGCAAAGGATTTCGATACCTATACTTGTAATGGAGCTGGCAAAGTTAGGCTTAAAAAAATTGGCCTTTAATTCGTTTATATCATCCAAAAACGTTAACGAGGATTTGCAGACTATTCTTTAAAGTCCAACGGAGTACCTCACTTCAATTTTAGAACCCTTGCATTTTCTTATCTATACAGGGGCACCCAGCCAGAAAAATGTGTAAAATGACGAATCCTCTTATATTTTGGTATTCACTTTTCGTACTGAACGGTGATTTCTTGGTGGGTTATTTTCCCGGGGGGTTTCTTTAAGGTAAAAAGAGTAGGGGTGACCGTCGGAAAACCTCGAAAAATACCTTAAAAAATACCAAACCGTGAAAAATTTCCCACCCTGAAATGTACCTCATGGTCTAAAAATCACGCTGAAAAATGGATTTCGCTTGTACAACCCCTAAAAAATACCAAATCGCAGGTTTCAAACCCTAAAAAATACGACGAACACCCCTACCAGCCGAACATAGGAAGAACGCCCCCCAGGTTATTTTCCTATGATTTGAGCCGTCATAGCCTGGTTATGTCAGCCGTTATCAATGCTATTTTGTTAAAGAACTAGTTGTAATCATAGATTAGTGAAGTGAGTTCGTATTAACGTTTATGTCAGAAGAAATGGGTTACCCTATTAAAACTTGTGAAATAGGTATTGGACTAACAGACACTATTACACCCTAAATCTATAATAATTTGTGTCCATTTCCCCCCGACTATGAGATACAATGTACTCCTGGGGGAGGGGGGGGGGTACTCCTGTTTGTGACGTATTATGTATGAGCCGTGGGGGTGGGTCAGGGTTTTGAGCTCGGTTTGGGCAGGTAGGGTCAGGGTTTTGACCTGATTTGGGCACGATTTGAGTATAATTTGGATGCAGTCAGGGTCGGGGTTCAATATTTTTTAGGCAGTTCGGGTTCAGTTTTTTTTAGCTACTATGTCAAAAAAAGAAATTCTGTTACCGCATTTTGATCGCCTGCCCACATGCAAGCACTGAGATTTCCATACATCGTGACGCCGCTAATTCGTACTTCAGTACTTATCTATGTACTTCATCTGCTGATTTGTTTACCCAATGACACGTCCCGACTTGAAATGTTCCGTATTTTGCATGCAATCCCGGTACGCGGTATACCTGCCAGGGTATATATCCGACCGTGTTTTGAAAACAATTTAAAGAAGGGGCAATCAGGGTTTTTCCCCCCAAAAGGGGGCAATCAGGGTTTTGGAGCTCGGATTGGGTCAAACAGGGTCAGGTTTTGAGCCTCTTGGCCTCACATACATACCCATTTTTCATGTAAGTACAACCCCCCCCCCCCCCCCCCCCCTTCCCGGGAATGTTCTATACCCCTTCCAGCTTGTCATGGTGTTTGTGCTCTACCTTTGCTGTGACCCATTTTACAACTACATTAGTGGCACACAGTGTTTCTATCAATATTTTCAAGTTCAGTATGCATGTACAAGTTCAGTTTTTACTCACCTCGCCTTATAAACCCTTGTAAAATTGTAAGAACAAGTCTCTGTTTCCATGAAACTGGGACAAAACATTTTTGTCCAGTCACATATTTTGTATAAACTGTCACTAATTTTGTACTGTCTAGTAATGTTAAAATTGAACTTTGCTAGAGAAGAACCAATCGTCCCAATTGTAGACAGCCATTGAGTTACTCTTAATGGGATCTTCTTCTTGACTGAACAAAGTTTGGACATAATCAATTAACTTGGATGACTGAAAGTACTAAATCTTTCTTTGTTGTAGGCTTTTGTAACTTAGAACTGTCACCACCATCATCACCATCACCATCATCCTCATTGTGTATCAGACCAGATAAGAGGCCAAGATTTCATGAGAAGGATAGCTTCTGGATTTCATAAAGGAGGTTTGGAAGGCAGATAATGCATGCAACCAAGGCTGTTGCCCTGGCCATCACACATACATGGAGGATAAAATGTGTGCCCACATGTTAGTCGGTGTATTTCTTGTTGGCCAAGTCACAATCAAGCAGTGGGTTTGGTTCACAAGAAGGCCATCTGTACCCAAGGAGAAGACACTTAGTTACAAATTCCTTCTTAAAACTTACCAAAGGTGCTATGCCATATGGTCTCCCAGCTCTGTTCATGGCTCGTGGTAGTATGTGAGATTTGCCAAGGTTTACAGCGACTTGCTCAAACCTACAATGATTATCATAACTATTAATTTAATACTCCACAACATGTTTCTGATTCCTTTCCGATGTCTTAAACTAACAATAAAATAAATTTGAATTATTTATGTACTTTGCTGGGTTGTCGGTTTCCGCAAGCTGTCGGGTTAAAAGTAGCTAACTGTTTTGCCCAAATTTTCATTCATGTATGGCATTTGAATCTATTCTTGTATCCTTGCTTATACATTTACTTTTTATTTTTTTGCTGTAATTTCCTTTCTCTATACTTTTTTGTTTTAATATTCTGTTGTTCATGGTACAGTGTTGGTGAATGGTGGATGAAAAAGTATTTCTAGCCTGCTAAACAGGCCCTAAGTGTTATTTCAATGCAAAGGAAGTGATAAAATAATTTGGCCGCGCAAAAATGGAAAAAGGAGACTGGCACGAGAGAGGAGAACGACTCGCTCCGCTCGCATCACGACAAACTCGCTTTGCTCGCAAGACCTACTTTCTGGCGTCTCTTCTCAAAGCGCCTGATCTGCAGGCTAAAGTCTTTCATATTTTGGTGGTTTACTAGAGTTTGTCTCTTAGGACACATTTCCATAGCTTGACTTAAAGAATCCAGGCCCTGCTTCAAAGAGAGCTCTGATCTGTGAAAATTTGAAATTATTTAGTATTATTAGTCATTTTTCCAAAGAGATCCTTGAAAACATTGGATGAGCTTCCTAAGGCATAATTGAAGGGCTGTGTGCAACAAGGGCATAAGTGACTCCTGATTGCATTCTAAATTCTCCTACAAATTTGTTGGTTTTTAAGGGAGAATACAGAACGTGACCAGGAGTCACTTACGCCCTTGTTGCACACAGCCCTTCAATTTGCTCGAGTTGAAATTTAAGCATTTATTGTGGCGTGCAGTGTAAACTTAAAATTACTATTTTGTGTAGGTTCTGGGATACAAACTATTAAAAATAAGTTGTCCCCATGCACCAATAATACTGTATACATATTTGTCTCTGATGGCATAACGGTATTCATTGTTTCTCATCGGCCCAAACTGTCCTTCTTTAATTTTCCAATAAGCTGGATTTTCTACCTGAAATTATTTAGTTAGCTAAAATTGGATTGTTTCCATCCATGTGAAGGAGTGTAGTCTGACAATTAATATGTTCAACAAATGCACCCAGTTACTTAGAGGCTGTTCAATAATTATAGTTAAGTGGGGTCTGGAGTTTATTTTCTAAATAAGCACAATAACAAAATCCCCCCCCAAAAAAAACCCACATGAATTCTTAAAAACATACTGCTCCCCTCCCAAATACACTGGACGTCCTGTACAAAACTGTAGCCCGTCCATTTTGTACCATCACAAAAAATGTGCCCTCCACTTTCAACTGATTTTGAAAATTGTACCCCCTTTTCTGAACTCCAGTCCCCCTTAGCTATAATTAATGAACAGTCCCTCAGAAATAGTAAAATTATTTAATATCTAGTATAGAATTGTCAAAATTAATTGTAAAGCAAAAGCTTTATTACTTGAAGTACAATAAATTTAACTTATTTATGCTTATGCCTATCGTTTCACAGATTAATTGGTTGCACTCTACCGTAGGTGTGTGTGTGTACTTTGACATACAGTATTTTTTTTAAATGAAACCAGTTCAGGGGCGTAGCGTGCATATACGCACGGCGTACACTTTGAGAAGAAAATTACCTGTTTAGCATTGTAATTTTTGTACGAGGGGCCCTCAGTTAAAACTGGTCACTACTGTACTCATACGTACACTTTGAAAATGCCTAGCTATGCCCCTGCATTTCAGTACTATTGTATCACAAGTTATGAAGCTCTTGTTATGGTAAATAAAAGGAGTTCATTGTTAATAAAATTACCTGTGGCGCTCAGTTGCTGAACACCGACTTCAGGGTTTATAGGGGTTTCCTCTGATGTATTGCTTTCATCACAAATCTGTACAATATTATTATTTTCGTACTTTGACGCACAGTTCAGGGACAGTTTTAACAAGCTTAAGCTTATATTACCTTCTGTCTTTTCGCACTATATTCATCTTCATTTACTGATGAAGCCTCTTGGGTGCTTCTTTCTGGAGTTCCAGGGTTGTAGCTGGGGGGAATGTGCTCTGGCTTTGTCCAATCTTGGTGTGTTTTTATTGGTACCTTTTAGGGGTCAAAATTAGCTTGAGCCACGCCCATTTTAGTACCTCTGGTCGAAACGAAAATTTCCGACGAGCATCCCCGCCCTTTATATATGGGAGTCCCTCCCCCGGGATGAAGACACCGGGAATGGCCCCAAGTCGATGGAGACTTGGGACCATTTAAGCCTCCGGCTTTGGCCTTTCTTCTGTATGTTCCTTCTTGTAGACATTTGTTAATAAATTTAATTGAGACGAGCATCGTTTTTCTTTTTCCCGACGAAGTCTGTCAAAATGGCGCTGACAGAGGAGTAGTGTTGAAGTTAATCTTCCATACATACAGGTATCTGTAGTGCTTAAACTTCCATGGCAAATAGAACAATAATGCCGTGTCTTTGAGCGAGCACACGGCATGTTACGAAATGAAAAAAATCGTGACCGTAACTCGCACTCGCTTTCACGATGAAAGTGCCTTTTGCTTCGTCGGGTTTATATCGTGTGCAAGCTCCATTTTTCTTGTGCACAATTTATTTTACGTAACAGTCATTGAACTAAGTGGTAATGAAGTATGGAGGCTAAGTATTGTTTTTCTTGGCTAAGTCTTGGGGTTTTCCTAGGCATGTACAAAATACGAAAGTTTTATTTTGAATTTGCCGGCGTTTCTAATTTATTGCGAATGACCGCTGACTAGCAAAATAAGTGATCGCATCGGCAAAAACGTATTTCCGCGGTGTCTGAAAGATCACATTAAAACTAGTATTTGGGTTCAGTTTTAGAGCAATGTGGAGAATTGCTGTTGAGTTACAGGCATTTCTAATGCTGGAGAAACACGAAAGCGAGGCTAGAAAGACATCCGTTGTTTTTCTCATTACTGCTTTTTTAAAGTGCACCTAACCTCTTTTGCAATTTTTATACATATGAAACTTTGAAAGGTTTTGAGTACTTCTGCGAAGAAATTTTTGGCTTACAGAGAATATTCTATGTTCTAGGCTTGTTTGAAATGGTGAAAATTTGACCTTTCCTGACCCATGACCGCGTAAGAAAAAGTCTGGGTCGATTCTGGATCTTACGTCACCTCATTAATGCATTATTCTCCATGGCGCCTTTCTATCACAATAACATAGAGAATATATAGAGAATTTATACGGTCTATGAGTTGTTAGTAAAGAAAACAGTTTTTTAGACAAAATGCTAAACGTTTATTCAACGTATTGCAAAGTCGAATGAATTAGATGACGTAAGATCCAGAATCGACCCAGGCTTTTTCTTACGCGGTCATGGGTCAGGAAAGGTCAAATTTTCACCATTTCAAACAAGCCTAGAACATAAAGTATTCTTTGTAAGTATAAAAATCGCAAAAGGGGTTAGGTGCACTTTAAGCTATATCACTCAAATTTCTCAAGATCACTAATATCGACATGCTCTTTCACGTGGTAATGATCATGTTTTCTGTACACGTGGATCAACTATCGAAACAGCAATACGCATTGATGAAAGTGGTGTATGCGTAATTACTGAAAATTAATAATGGTAACATAACTAAGTGGAGTGCAATAGGAGTGATTACAAAATTGTGCAAATTGAAATCAAGAATATGATTTTCTGGCCAAAATTGCACGACGAGAAGTTTTATTAACACTTAATTACTATATTAAATTCAGTTGTTATTTTACAACCAGCTAGAAACTAAAAAGTTCAGGCGGGCAGAGCTTTGATGAAGAGGGAAATTCATATCTAGGAGCACGACGAGAAGTTTTATTAACATTTAATTACTATATTTTTTTAAAACTATAGTAAATTCAGTTGTTATTTTACAACCAGCTAGAAACTAAAAAGGTCAATCGGGCAGAGCTTTGATTGTGCAAATTTAAATCAAAAATATGATTTCAGGCCAAAATTGCACGACGAGAAGTTTTATTAACACTTAATTACTATATTAAATTCAGTTGTTATTTTACAACCAGCTAGAAACTAAAAAGGTCAGGCGGGCAGAGCTTTGATGAAGAGGGGAATTCATATCTAGGAGCACGACGAGAAGTTTTATTAATATTTAATTAATTTTTTTTTTTAAAACTATAGTAAATTCAGTTGTTATTTTACAACCAGCTAGAAACTAAAAAGGTCAAGCGGGCAGAGCTTTGATGAAGAGGGAAATTCATATCTAGGATCGCGCGCGAACGATCACGAAATCTTTACTGTTATATTTTTGCAGTGAATTGTATTGGTTTTCTTGTGAGGCTTCTGCGTTTTGAATGGTTCATCAAAAAGATGCATGCACGTACAGACAAAAAAATGCTATTCGTTATTTAGTCACTGCTGCTTTCAACCAACCAAATTGAAAACACCAGTCAGTTTCAAAATGAATCAAATAAATAGACGTCATTGACCAAGCGTGAGTTGGATATTGGTCGAGTTCTTTTATTTGAGTGCGCATGTACACAATAAAACGAACGAGACCAATATCCCCCCTTCCGGAACGAACAAGCTTGGTCAATACATGTTTTATTATATGGCTTCTGGTGAACTAAGCTGTCTCCTTTCATGATATTTGTTGTGAAGCTTTGGTTCATGAAGTGTCTGTAAATGCCTGGCTAGAACAAAGTCGGTGACATGGATTGGCTCGAACTTCGCCGTTTCTCTTCAAATATTTTTTGAAGAACCGACGAAGTAGCTAAATTTCAGGTATGTCACTTTTATTAGCTTGTTTCTGGCAAAAAGATTTTGGCTTTGGTGTGCTTTGGCAGGTGTTCAGAAAAGTCGCAAATACAACTGTCTTTCTTTTCTTTCTCTGTGTTTAGAAAGCATTGCTTTTTGGTAACAGTTTTTGCAATTATTTATCTTCTGACATTATTTTTTGTATTATACCTTGAGTCAAAAACGTATTTTTGTTGTTGCATTTTTCACTAAACGTTTCGTGTGGAAACAATCTCAACGAACTACTCTAGCTCGCAGCGGTCCAAAACCATGCTGTCCGGTCGTATGGCGATTTACCGGACCGTCGAAGAACCAATCAAATTACTCCATTTGTCACGAATCTGATATAATAAAGGCAAATAATAAAGACAAATACTAAACATGCTATTAGGTGTTACACTAAGGATCTTGAATTACAGCCATTCTTATGAAAGCTACTCTTGAGGGGTATGTAATAACTAAGTCGAGTTTCTAGTAAACACATTTTTGTGTACTAATAGCGATACCGAAGAGTTATCGACGTTAGTTGTCATGGTTACATCATAACGTAACCAACAATGCCGACCAAGATACTGACGATGGTCATCAATGCTGTAGGCTTGATAGACGCATTTCCATTGCACTCGTCAGTCGCACAGCAAGTAGCGATACACTTAGACCCCTCACAACTTTTTATCAAAAGGTCGCAGACAGCCTTGGTAGAGCAACGCTTTTCTGTCGAGTCTCCCGTCTGTTGTTTAGCGCATCTGTCTTCTCCTGTTGGGCAGGTCATAGAGTATTGGCCGCAGTTACCCCAGGTCTTACTGCATGCATAACACTTAAGTGATAAAGCTGAAAGAAAAACTAAATATTAGCTTCAATATAAGAAACAATATTGAATTGTTTTCTTAACTTATGTTACTTTTCTCTTTTTACATTTTAAACTAGTGTATGCACGCAAGCCATGTACAGGAACGAGTTATTGGGGTTAAGTGGTTTTCATTTCCAAGTGTGCCGTATCCTTTTCCGAATTCCGTATCCTTTTTATGTTTTGAATATGTTCGAGATAGGATATTTCATTGCTCATGGTGTTGAGACAGTAGACACAAGCGTCGAACTTTTCAGAAGGAGTGCAAAGCAGATTTGTGTTCTTGGATGTGAATGTTGATTTCTCGATCAACGCGACTATAGTGTTCAGGTTTCAGAAGGAGCTAGTGCATGGAGGGAATGGACGTGTTCATGTACAGGAAACACAAGCGAAAAGCGATCCTGAAATTGATGGTGGTTTGTGGTCGCTGTGACTGTGAGGAACAAACGTTTATCGGAGAAGAAGCGTCAAAGCTTTCGAAATGATTTGGACACGCTGTACATATGCCGGTTTCTGAGGTAAGTATTCCGAAATGACTTATAATTTACTGCTGTGAAGTTTTTCTGTTGTCTCTTTGTCTATCTTGTTACACTAATTCAAACCACTCGACATTATAGAAGTTATGTTTTAGATCGGAATATACTCGTACGATGTTCGGAATAAGCAATAGTGAACTTTTGGTGGTAGCTCATATTTATTTATCCACGCTGGTGAAACATTGATGTCTTGGGGTTCACAAAATAGTGAATTTTTGGGATAATAAATTATTTCACAGACGACCTAGATGTACTGGGATAGTACAGTTCGTTGTAAATTCCGACATTTTGAAAAGGGTGCAAACATGGCGCGAAATACAGTGTTCGTATGGGAATCCGATGCCAAATAAAATCCGTAAAATCGAATTTCTGAAATATTCTTCAGATACACACTTAAGATACTAGGTCAAAGATTAACATATCGAAATTTGAGGGATGTAGCTGTGCTGGGAAGCGTGCAATCGTGTTTTCAGTTTTCCATACATTGTCTGTAAAAACGAGTCGAATCCCGCTACGCTCGGGCGCAAATGACACTACGGGGGCCACAAATAAACAATATGCCCTCCAAAAGCCATGTTATTGCTATATTTACGATGGTAGAAATAAGGCAATTACGATTTAGATTGTTTTATTTCAGTCTTCAGATGAATTGTTTTATTTCAGTCCAGATGAATTCAAAAATCGGCCCCACGAACGCCGAGCAGGAAATTGCTCTGGAGAAAAGGTCGAACTCTTATTATAAAGCTATGCGTGGAATGGGGTGCAGCTACCTGTACGGAAGTCCAGCTAGCCTGATTTTCAGACGGCACGAGGTCGTCCGCTCTCACTTCCTCCACCTCCCCGTCTGATGGACTTTGGCAGAAACCGTGTTCCTGACGTCGTTTTATTTCGACCAATCAGAGCGAAGGTTTCATTTTTCGAGAACCGATGTATGCGTGGAATGTCTAGTGAAGCCTGAACGTGAAGCCAAATGGCGGACAATACAAACGGACTTGATATGGATGTGGAGAAAGCGTGCTAAACTTTCGGCATTTCTGAATTATTTCCGGAACAGAGAAAGGCAATATTACCCTTCGTTTCCAGGAAGGACTTTGGCCATCACATCTGCATCTATAGGCGACGACCAGGTCGAGAATCGAGAGAGGAGAAATTATGAAGCCTTCAACAGCTCGCCAAAATCACGCACGAAAAGTCGTACGTTTTACAGCTTCAAACTTATGTTAATTTCTTAGAATAACCCCAACCCTATCCTGGTTGAACTGCTCTGGTTCTTTGGGCAGCAGGAACTTTTTAAACAGGATTTTTCGTACAGTATTTCAAGCGCAAGGTCACAAGTACAACACATCCGGTACAAGTTGTCAAAATCAAAACTGTTGCAAATGAAATCCAACTTTAACCATGACATATTCACTATATGTGTTCAGTCCTGTAGAAATGTCATGCCATTCCACGAAAGATTTAGTCTTCTTAAGGCGAAAAAGCTAAGATATTTCAGCAAAATTATCACAAAATAAAGTGTGTTAAAAATTCTGCAAACATAAATATTTACCCAAATATCGTGAAACTATTACCATGAGAAACTCAGTATGTGTGTTCACTGCTGTCAAAATTTCATTACATTTCATGAAAGATTTGGTATTCTAAATGCCAAAAAATCTAGGAGACAGATTTATGGCATACAAAGCGGTCGAGGAAGATTAATAATTTTTCAAAACCCGTAGGTAGATTCACAATCATCGCGATATCGATAGCGCTTCCTATCAGATGTTTCCGGTACACGTCTGAGGACAACATGCTTCTACACGTTCTGTTTTCATAAGTTTGAAGCTGTAGAACATATTCTGCAGTGCATGAAAGTGCGTGATTCTGGCGATCTGTATAGAAGTTGTAGAAGTCCCAGTAGAAGGCCACATAATTTCTCCTCTCTCGATTCTCGACCTGGCCGTCCCTATAGATGCAGCTGTGATGACCAAGGTCCTTCCGGGAAACGAAGGATAATAATGCCTTTCTCTGTTCGGGAAATAATACAGAAATGCCGAAAGTTTAGCACGCTTTCTCCAAAGCCATATCAAGTCCGTTTGTATCGTCCGCCATTTGGCTTCACCTTCAGGCTCCACTAGACATTCCACGGATAACTCAGTTCTCTAAAAATGAAACCTTCGCTCTGGTTGGTCCAAATGAAAACAATGGCTGGAACACGGCTTCTGCCAAAGTCCATCAGACGGGGAGGTGGAGGAAGTGAGAGCGGACGACATTGTACCGTCTGAAAATCAGGCTAAAGTCCCGCATGGTACACGAGCAATAAACGAGAAAATTAGTGCTGTAAAAGCCTTCATTTCCGAATGCCATAACCTTTTCCGAAGATGTATGTTAGCAAAATTCGTACCATGTTCGGAATTGGAATAAGTTCGGGATATAAGATTCTCATGGCTAACTCGCATATTTCTGGCAGGTGGCTCAAACCTGCACATACATGTAGTGGGTCCCTATCAATCACTTAGTGGTGATGACGTAAAGTTGTCGTCATAGGTCACATGATTTTAAGTACATGCCCATATCTCCCTCATTTCTAATGCCAGCCAGCTCAAACATCGACATACATGGTATTGGGTCTCCATAAATTACCTAGTGGTGATGTCCTAACGATGACCTCATCGGTCACGTGATGTTTAGTATATGCCAAAATAGCTGACCATCCGCGAGTTACCATTCTCTCCTTCTACTCCTCAAATTAAATGTATATCTATCAGGGAACCCCAAACTATCTTGTAGAGCACATTATTTTCTCAGGTATATAAATGGCAACTAAAATAAGTAATGTCCATTAGTGGACACCACAAATTATTGATAATAGGCCTTTTGCAACAAATGGTCACGTGACTTGTTGGCCCATAGCAACGACTGACCCGTGGTATCATAGCTGGAGTTCGAAGCGTTTTTCTTTCCTTCTTACTAAATTGATCTCGAAATAAGTCTGATACAGAACAAGGGAACATTTTTTTTTTCTGATCCGGTATTTTGTCAAACGCTCAAACGAATTCACCTCGAATTAATGTCGGGCATTTCGTAAACATGGCGGCCGCTCAACACAACTAACTGGTGAACTCTTTCGATTGCTTGTTTTAATGCTAGTGAATAGTCCATTTTTTGTCCTGTCTTGTATTTAGTTTTCTGTGTGTCTATCATGACTAGTAACAGTCATGATAGACACACAGAAAACTAAATACAAGACAGGACAAAAAATGGACTAACTCAAGGACAAGGATCCCATAATATATATATGTTCACCCTGACAAAAAATACACACAAGAAATAGAAATAAAAACATTAAAATAAGGTGAAAATTGCATTGTACATGGCATAACCTATCATGCCATGAGAAGTAATAAGGGTTATAGGAGTGCGAGTTTATAAATAGAGCAGTAGATTTTCCAAGTGTTAGTAAATCTGGGAAATTATTTTCATTTTAAGAGAAAAATATATATGGCTGGATGTTATTTTGTGAATAATAAGAAACTTCAGGTAAATAAATATCTTTCTCCTTTGCTTCGGTGTGATATAAAGGCATTCTCAACGATATAAAACTGACCTCTTTTTCTCAACCAAATATTTTCCTCCAAATTATTTTATTATTTATGAATTTATTATTTTATTTATTTCAAGTTTCACCAAAAGGCAGGACCGTAAGAAAACAATAGGACACACAATCCCATACAAGGCTTTCACACCCAGCCAAACTCTCAGTAATAAGAATGAAAAACCCAACCCCATTACACCATTGATAACTAATTAATACTAAGTTAAATATACTAAATAATATAATGATTATGAGGGAAGGTACATTTAATGTGGAAAGGGGGGGGGGGGGGAGGGGGTATGAAGATGTTGAAATTGAAACTGAAAAATTTTCAGAACCCCCCTTGTAACACTAACTTCAGTATTTTTCGACCCTCCCCCTACATTCTCTAAAATATTTTCAAACCGCCCTCCCCTCGACATCTTCATACCCTCCTTTCCATATTAAATGTACCTTCCATAATTAGACTTAATTTCAATAAGATAGATAATTACATTGAAGCAACAGTATACTAGGAAGAAGAATGGTATCTTAGGGAAAAGTATTACTTATCATTACTTATTTACTCAACATAGACATGCTAACGTAAGGCTGATGCAGCGACATTTGGGACATTAAATTACTTTATATGATCTAATATTGTTGCCATCAAAAACATTAAAAAACATTATGTAAGCGCATCAAATAAAATGATTTTAGTTGCCATTTGAAGGAAGTGAGAGACTGAGCAGCTTTAATATTCTATTGACAAAAGACACAAAAAGGGGAGGTTCTTGCATACTGAGTATTAAGGTAAAGTCCGGTATGGCCACAGCAGGAACGGCCCTGACTGTATGAAGTATAATGATTGATATCCAGATTAAGGATTCCTGATTTGCACTTAAAGAAAAACACTAAGTCTAAGTATTCCAGCCAGTAATTTAATAAGAGGAAGCATATTAAGCTAAGATTTTAAAAATTAAATAAATTAAATTCTTAAGTTCTTTATCATTTTCTAGCATGTCACTTTTTGAAACATTGGAGTTGACATGTTTGCTGCAGAAAGCTTACAAGGTGTTTAGTAAGTTCTCAATAATTCATGTCACCACATCAAACATAGGAAAAATATAGTTGAGAAAAACTGACTCCCTCTTTATTAAGAAAAAGAGCTAGCTAGAAAACATACTATTAGAGGTGCCAGAGCACCAATATTGCGATATGGTTACTTACAGACACATGATAATACAAGACAAGTTCTTCAAGTTCTTCAAAGTTAACTATTTTATTTATTTTCCATTTTCTTGTTCTAGAATGGGAAAATTCACAATGCAAATACAGAGCTTGGCCTTCCTGTGGTCATATCGACCATTGCATTATTACTGACACTGTCACTGGCCGGGTGCCATTCGTCAATGTTTCGTGTAAGCTCTCCGAAGATATAAACCTGAGAAATTAACTCCGTAATTACTGGTTTATATAATATAGTATAAAATAAAGAATGAATCTGCTCAACTATTACAATACTATTCGTTTAATTATGAATAATACTTTACCTTGTTGAGCGGCCGCCATGTTTGGCAAAATTATGCCAGGGTGAGTTCGTTTGAGCGTCCAAACTCTATTTTACCCAGCATATTTGTCGAAATACTGTATCAAAAGTAAAGAAAAACCTTTACTTTTGTTCTGTATCAGACTTATTTCGAGATCAATTTAGTAAGAAGGAAAGAAAAACGCTTCGAAGTCCAGCTATGATACCACGGGTCAGTCAAGCTCTGTTTGGTTGTCAAGGGAAAGCTGGTTAGTTTGCAACCCAGTATGGCGTTGCTATGGGCCAACAAGTCACGTGACCATCTGCATCAAAAACAGCCAAATCTATACCAAACAAACATCGATTCCACACAAACAACATCTCCCAAATGAAGCTAATATGAACGCGACATACAACTAGGTGACAGTAAATAGACACAAGCGACATTGAAACAGGACTTTGCCTTGAAGTAAACGAAAATAAACATGCAACAAAGTGTTATGTATCAGTCAACTAATCAGTTAACATAAGTTACCAAAGCTTTGCTATGTTAACTATCGTGAAAACGAAATGCACCTGCGTGTCGAGCGCTCAGTAGCTCTTCGTCGAAGCATAATTAGAAGTGATTTTGTTCTGATGGTAGGGCAGAACCGTCAAGACGTCACCTTTACCTTCCTTGCAATGGCAGTAAACATTAAACAACGTAGTTGCAATTGGCAAATCGCACACCATCACAGGCTAGTACTTAATTTCCACAAAACATAATCATAATTCACTTATAGCATAATACAAGCTTTCACGGATTAATGGTTCGCAATACATTTCAAGCGAGTGTTATATTACTCAGGCAAGAGAAGGCTTCGAAGCATATTTTATTAATATCGACCATTAACGTAGCGGTTAGCGGCTTTGTTATTTAATCTAAGTATAGGCTGTGTCTCCCAATTTACACAAAAGGATCCTTTATTTTGCTATTCAACTTCACATTAAGGTTAACGAAAACGTACGGCTTGAAATCTCGGATAAAAATACTTTTGAATGACAATAGTGGGTTATTGTATGTTAAATATGTTCTAATTTAATATTTTAAAGTTCAAAGTTTTATTAATAATATTTAAAAGGCAGAAGCATAGTCAGATGCATATATTTGGAGAATTAAACATATTGCCACTACCTTTTGATAGGTATAACTCTTTGGTTATAACGAATTAGTATATGGGAACTCGGTAACCTTGGTACTGATTTGTTCGCTTTCATGTGATATTGAGCACTTACTTCCCAAACATGGGAAAACGTCAGCCATTTTGTTGGGGTTTAGATAAAAACTCGTGTTTTGACACTGCTGAAAACTTTGAAATTCAGGACAATGCCAATTCACAAGATACAAGAAATTTGATCACAAAGTCTTTCAAAATTAAAGGAACTATGGAAATTCTAATCATTTTGACACGGCCTTTGCATTAAATTTCAGCAGAGAATAGTCGTTTGGTGTTTACTTCGTTTACTTTATTTCTCCTGGTCTTTTCGTTCATCGTACAGCCAGCGCATGCATCTATTTATCAACAAAATACGCACGCCTGTCTCTAACCTTAAATAGTGAATAGTATAATATAATTCTGCCACCAGTCACCTCGATCTCAGAGAATAATTATTGTTAAACGTCTGGAACGAGCTACATGTACCAAGCCGGACTATGTACAATCGCTTAGAAGAGAAGAGAAGAACGCAAATATCCATTCCAATTTACATGTTATGTTTATACTTAGAACATTTTCAAGCTATGCTTTAGTCATTATATCGAAAGATTTCATAACGTACGTACCAGTTGGAATAGCAACTGCAAGAAGAACAAGTAAGACAGGAAGCTTCATCCTGAATTTCTTCGTCTTTTCTTTTTCGCTTCTTCCGTCTTATTATCTCTTAATATATTTCTTGGTCCTTCTCTTCGTTTGGAAGTTAAACTTTTTCTTAATTTTGCTCTCTGAAAGTTGTATGTGGCACTCCCAGATTATGTTTGGGGTATTTGTTCTCAAACGGTAACACTCACTTACAAGTGTCAATATTTCTAACGACGACGGCACTATACGAGTTTCAGCCAATGGTATGTCTTTGATTACTCGGTTTAAATGCTTTGAAGTGTTCACTAAACAATTCTTTTTTTAGTAGGGACTGGTGTCTGGTGAACAGAATTGCGAATCATACTCAGCGTGACGAACTTCATGAGCATCTGAATCCGCGGCACCCTAGCTGCCGATGAACTACGATTCATTCGTAGTTCATCTGCAGGGAAGCTGAGGTAGCTTCAACAGTTTAATTTAGTCGGGCGTCAATTCTAAAGCTTTAAATTATTACCTTGTGGTTTGTTTATGCGTTACAGTTGACAAGCCCTTAACGAATCTGTCAAAGAGAAACTGACAAAAGAAGCAGGAATCAATCAAACTGAACCGGTTGACAAGACCTTCGTCTGTAATTAAAACTTACACTTCTGTACATTCTCTTTTGTTCGAAAAGAAATCGCGATGTAAGCTTCAGCGTGCGAGTAAAAAAACTAATGTGCGTGATCTTCATTCAGTGCAATCACAGAATAAACTAATAAAGCAACGTTAGCTAAAGTTATTTCAATAATTCAAAGCATTAATCTGATAACGTTTGCGATCGATGAAAATGTGAAAAAGTAATTACATTTATTAAATACTAATTCTTTGTTCCTTGAAGAATTGAATGAACTGAAAATGCCGACGAGTAAACAGAATATCTAACAACTGCAAACACGCCTGTGACCGATAAGCATTGCTCATTGAACTTGACTGACGATAATTAAATAATAATATTTATAATATAATGAACTCTGGGAATAAGCACGAGTGCAGTTCATCAATAAAACAGTTCTCTACACAACTCTTAAAAACGCCTATACATTGAAATGATTAATACTGAACTCTACCGGAATAAGCCGATTGAACAGTGAATCTGAGAATACTCAATTAATCTGAAGCAATACACGACTTTCATAATGGCCGCCTCCTAATTTGCATATGTGATTTTCCGTTTCGGTTGTTTATCCACATTTATAGAAAATATGAACATTGCCATGTGAAAGAGCATGTCGACATTAGTGAACTTGTGAAAGTTGAGTGCTGTAGCTTAAAAAGCAATGAAGTTACAGCCAGTTGAAATTAGAGAGATTTGTATGAGAAAAACAACGGACGCCTTTCTAGCCTCGCTTTCATGTTTTGCTGCATTACAAATGCTCATAGCTCAACAGCAATTTTCCACATTGCTCTAAAACTCAAAACAATTACTAGTTTTAATGTGATCTTTCATGTGGTAGCATTGGTTTCCCTCTACAGATTTATCTCCCAAATTATGCAAATTAGGAGGCGGCCATTATGAAAGTCGTGTATAGTTCACCTTAGATATTTTACCGATTAATCACAAGAAAATGGTACTTTTCTCACCTTTTGCATCAGATAAAGATTCTGTCAGAGTTGTAAGACATCTGAAGTTCAAGTTCAAGTTCAAGTTTATTTCACACTATTTATTATATTTACAATAGGGAGAGTAGATAAAAATATATAAACAAAATAAGTACATGGAATAAATTAAAATATTCAAGTGTACAGTGGTCAAAGTAGCTAAAAGCTTTCGAGTTGGCCACTGCTTACATGTAAATAATAATTGAATAACTCAGCGTAATACATAGAATATATTAAATGAAGTATTGATTAAAATACTCCCCGTCTGGAAGGAAAGCGTTTTGAAAGTGTTGTTCATCTTGGAATCAGCGATCACAGCTTAATCTTTGGTGTGAGAAAACTAAACTCTTTGGGTAAAAAGTATATCAAAGTGATCAAATCAAGAAGTTTTAAATTGTTTAATACGCTAAAATTTCTAAACGACCTTCGGTGCCAACAATGGGATGACTTGTTTTTACTGGAAAATTCCAATCAGATTTGGTCGGCTTGGAAATTAATGTTAATGCAGGTCGTTGAAAAGCACGCTCCTATTAGAACAAAAAGAGTGCGTTCTCACAATTTGCCTTGGGTCACTAAAGACATAAAGGAATTGATGTATGAACGCGATAAAATGAAACGAAAGCATGCAATAACAAAAAACAGAGACTTCTGGTTTGAATACACTCGCCTAAGGAACAAGGTTAATGCAACACTGAAGCAAGCGAAGCAAGAATATTATAACAATGAGATTGAAAAAACACAAAAGCGACCCTAAAGCCACTTGGAAGACAGTCAATAACCTAATGGGACGGCAGTCTAAACATAAACCTATAACAGAGATAAAATGTAACAACGAATCGATCTCATCCCCGGCAAAAATAGCAGAAGAATTCAATGCACATTTTGCAGAGATTGGTCCTAGACTCTCACAAAGTTTAACAAACGATTCGCTAGATTTTAGAGAGTATATCAAGCCAGGCTCTTGCAGGTTCGATTTTACATTTACAAATCTGTCAACAGTTATCAAACAAATCGAGAAACTGTCTCCTAAGAAAGCAACAGGTATTGATGGTATCCCAGCGAAAATTCTTAAAGCCGCTGCGCCAGTTGTCTCGGAATATCTTTGTTTCCTATTTAACGTCATAATTGACTCAGGTGTATTTCCGACAGACTGGAAAAAAGCGCGCGTTACACCTTTATTCAAGAGCGGCGCCAAAAATGATATGGATAACTATCGGCCAATATCTGTTCGGCCGGTCGTTAGCAAAGTATTTGAGCGGATTCTGTATGATCAACTATATAGCTATCTCTCTTCACAGAACCTTCTATCAAATAAGCAATTTGGTTTTCGTAAACTTCACTCTACAATGACAGCTCTTCTAAACTCTACGAACTCATGGTTGATCAATATGGATCGAGGTCTTTTTAATATTGTAATATTTTTAGATCTGAAAAAGGCCTTCGATACGGTCAACCATGAATTATTGCTAGAGAAGCTGAAATTGTACGGAATTAACAATGGGTCACTTGGTCTGTTACACTCCTACCTTTCAAATAGATACCAGCCATGCTCGGTGGAGAACATTCAATCCACTGAGCGTTTGATTACCTGCGGTGTTCCACAAAGATCGATACTTGGCCCATTGTTGTTTCTCGTCTACATAAACGACATACCAAACTGCCTCGAAACGTCAACACCTAGACTTGCTGCAAGTCGAACTCGCTGAGTCACTTGGTAAGCGATTACTGGGTCAAAAAGCGAGTGCGAGAATCGAAGCGAGAGGCGAGTTCGACTTGTTTCACTTGCAGGAAATTGAATCGGGGATTATGTTTTGGCGCGAAAACACATTTCAGGGGCGGAGCTAGCCTCCGATGCAGACGTCTTGTGTGGTTCGTTTCCCTCCCTCCCACACCAACGTCTGCGAATTGTGTTCCGTGACTTTTAATACGGATTGTTTATTTTGACCAATCAATTTGCTAGTTAGGGATTTCCCATAGCCCAAACATTAATTAATTACTTCGTGGACCGTGGGAACACAAACATTTGATTGGCTGATTATTTCGACTTCCATTTTTGCACGTGCATCACGTGCTAGCCGCCTAGGGTTACCAAGTGGTAAAAAAAACATATTTCAGTGCATAAAATGTGGACTTTGGCTATGGATTTTGAAGCTTCCGAATATCTCTAAAAGAAAGATCTTCACGTAATTCCCGTTGCCACAAAAAAAAACTCTGCTTTGGTGGCAAGAATACTCAGTTCAGCGACTTGTAGGGAATCTATTCATATCGACGAGCTGTGCATTTTAATGAGCTCCCGGAAAATGAGAGCTCGAGTTCGCAGACACAAGACGTCTGCATCGACTTGACACGTCAACATACAATGCCTGAAGAATTGACGCTTTGTGATTGGGCAAACCTTAGTACGTCATAAGCCACGCCTCCGGTTGAAAAATCAACCGGTAAATTTGGCGCGCTGCAAGTGGGAAAAGTCCTTCATACGGGGGGCTAAGAAGGACTTTGAGAAAGTCTAGTCAACACCCTGTATGTTTGCTGATGACACCAGCATCACGTTTAGTGGAGCAGATGTTATTGATGTTGTTGTCAGAGCAAATACCTAATTGCTCAAGATAAACAACTGGCTCAAAGCAAATAAGCTCCACTTAAACGTGGCCAAAACAGAATTCATGATGATCGGCTCGCGTCAGCGTTTATCGAATCTGGACGAGGAGCCCATAATAGAAATTGGAGATAAAAATATTAAGAGGGTCAGTAAAAGCAAAACGGTAGGGGTAGTTGTTGACGAAAATTTAAGTTGGTTTGACCACATAGACCACCTAACTAAAAAGGTTGTATCGGGTCTAGGAGCGTTAAAGAGGATCCGCCCATTTGTGTCCCAAGACACTCTAATGAAAATATATAATTCACTTATTCAAACTCACATGGATTACTGCTGTGAGATCTGGGATACCTGTGGGAGGGTCCTCTGTGATAAACTTCAAAAATTTCAAAATAGGGCTGCTAGGCTTATTCTAAGGGCTGATTATAAAACGAGCTCCAGTCTACTCCTTGACATACTAGATTGGGATAGACTTGATGAACGGAGGGCTAAACGCAAGGCTGTCTTGATGCACAAAATCCAAAATAACTGTGCACCGACCAGTCTCACCGAATTATTCAAAACAGTTGGAAGCAGAACAGACTACAACCTGAGGGGGGCAGATACCAAACTCTGCTTGCCCCTCCCCAAAACTGAGTTTGCGAAAAAGAGCATCTCCTACAATGGAGCAAAGCTCTGGAACCAGCTTCCAGCTGAATTACGCGAAACTAGGTCGTTGGTTTCTTTTAAGAACAACATTGCGACTGCCTCTCTCTTAAATTGACTTTTAGACTATTTTTTACTATATGTTACTTTACTTTTGTATTTGTTATTGTTACTACTATTTTATATATTATTGTTTATACGAGTTTTTAAGTACATAATTAGATATATAGGAATTACTTATAATTATATACTACGGATGTATTTTTAGTCACGGATTCTATGTAAATCAGCGTTATGCTGTTAGCAATACCGTGAAATAAATTACTTAAATAAAAACAAATAAAAAAAGACACAGTTACAGATAGATGTTGAGAGGGTTTGGAAGAGTAGACTTTTGTAACACTCTACCTGCGGAAGTCTTTCTCTGGTTCCCAGGAAATTCGCGATGTGTCGAATCTACGTTGGGTAGGGCAGCCAAAGGTAAAGCCGGAAAAGGAAGGGCAACAATGAGCTCGGAAGCAAATTTTGGAGCTGGGGAAAGCAGGGCAACAAGGAAATGCAAACTAATTTGGTTGCCACTGTAAAACAGCTCCTCAAATGACATTTTAAATTTCCGGATTTATATCGGAAAAGTCTCATTTTAGTAAACTGACTTCTGAATCTTTGTTACAAACTAGACAGATTGATGTTCAATTCATCGATTAAAAGCTGTATATTACCTAAACTATTTACAGTTATCTCGACTATACCTAAGTCTTTCTCGTTTTTAGCTTTTCTTTGCCATTATATTACATGATTAAACTGTCTAATAAACATTAGGATAGCCCTCGTAGATCAAGTCTTATACTTTCCTCAGCCTGATTAAATTTTATCAGGGCCCGGTTCTACAAAACCCGATTAAAGTGAACTTATAAATTAGGCGGCTAATGCGTTAACACTGGTATATAATCACCTATAAAAGTATATTAAGGTCGATTTTAGTTACGGAATTCCCGAGGAAACATCAAGTCAAATACTTACAGGTAGAAGTATTTTACACAGAGTCACAGACTTTCAGCCAAGTTTCTCTGCTATCTCCAGGTTTCCAGTGAACTTGAATTTAATATTTAAGTAGTAGAAAGAGAGGCGAATTTAGCCCCCTTTTGGGGGGGTGAATACATAATTAGGGGGGTGAATACATAATTAGGGGGGGTGAATACATAATTAGGTGGGTGAATACATAATTAGCGGGGTGAATACATAATTAGGGGGTGAATACATAATTAGGGGGGTGAATACATAATTAGTGGGGGTTAATACATAATTAGGGGTGTGAATATATAATTAGGCCTCATTAAATGAAGTGGAATCTCATTAAATGAAGTGGTTTCTCATTATCTGTTGTCCTTCCGCATGAATAAAATGCGACGCTCTCATGAATAAAATGGGAGTGAATAAATTATCTTTTGTCTGGGGCTCATGAATAAAGTGTGGCGCTCTCATGAATAAAATGGGGGTGAATAAATTATCTATTGTTCACAAGGATACGCGTAATTATTGTAAGATTAGCTTCGAATGTTAAAATACGTCGGCGTTTACAGAACAGTGTAATAAAATCTTGTTGCAACAAATCAACTTGTTTAGTATGTCATTGAAAATAGAAAATTCTTCTCTAAAACTGAACTATAATTACCATACGAATAAAAACAAACCACCAGATGAATTAAACAAAGTTTATTCAATCTCAAAAACACCAATTTACAGTTCTTTTTCTCAGACTCGCAATATCTAAACCCCTTTGTAGCGTAAATAGTAAGAACAAACTACTCGTCATAGGTCTATTTTCCGTTACAGTTAATAACTCATAAGAAAATTGTATACAAAATCCGGTATGGTTCATTAGATCAACTCTGCTATTGTTCTTAGGGATTAGCGATAACTGAAGGGCCTATTGTTTTGAGGAAAACTCTTGAGATGTAAATTCTTCTCTAAAACTGAACTAAATTACCATACGAATAAAAACAAACCACCAGATAAATTAAACAAAGTTTATTCGATCTCAAAAACACCAATTTACAGTTCGTTTTCCTTATAGTCGCGGAGTTGATAACTTTCTTATTTCTCAGTTCTTGGGTTGATATATAATGTACCGTGTTACAAGATTACACTGATTTATGTTTCATTGATTTTTTTCTTGTTGACAAGTAGTAAGGTAGGGGGTAGTTGGGTGTAGGGGTACTTTTATGCAAATGAGCAAAGAACAAAAGAAATGACGTCAAAAAGGACAAGGTGTTGACCCCGATGATGTCAGCCTAGGTAATTTTACTTCCGGTAAAAAAATGACCTCTGAACTTTGACGTCATCAGCGGTTTTTGCAGCGTGGGCTCAAGAAATGACGTCATTCCGGAAATACGTCATAGGCAAAACGAGGAAAAGGTCTTGGAAGCGCAAGGGACAGTGGGGGTGGATCAAAAAGCGGCGGAAACGTGTCAGAGCCGCGCGGCGCGGCTTTGGGGTGGTATAACGAAGCGCGCCAAGGGCGGCCCCGGCATTATTGATGGTGACGATGGAGACACTTCATAGAGCGTTAGGCTTTCAGGGTTTTACGAACGCTAAATTATTGCATGACTATATTGTCTTACAAAATGGCCCGAAGAAGAGAATCGGTGAAATCGGTGAATGTAACGCCTTTGCATTCCGTATCACCAAACTAGGCCGGTGCAACAAAACCGTAAGTCTGAGCTTCCCCCCAGACATACCAGGGGACTATGGGGAAATCATGCTCGTGAAGTAGGGAAAACAATTCAAGAGTAAAGAGATGGATTCTACTTTAGACTACCACGATGGGATTAAAGTGGTCCCGCAGGCCGACGTGATGGATGAGATTCTTGATTTGTGTCAGATGCAAGTACCGGAATGGGATCCTGCTATCGAGAGGGGCCCACAAGAGTCAAACCCTCCCCAGGGTACGAAAGCATGATTCGAATCATAACGTATTTCCGGTTTTGTTTTGCAAAAAGGTATATAATCTGACTGTAGTCTGAAAAACAATCTTTTTTTTTGTCACGATGGTTGTAATCGATAACGCCCTGGGCTGGCATCCCGCTTGTTACCAGTCCATTCTTTTCAAGCCTATCCGCCGAGGAAAGTGGATTGTGAACGATGCGCTGAAAGGTTAAAATAAGACATTTTGGCATAAGAGGGTGCGTAAGGAGTACAAGTTTTTAAACGATAGGGATCACTGGAATGTGCAAGAGATTATCCGTCGCGTGCAAATAGAGTGCAAGGTGTTGACTAGCTACGAGTGGGCCTCCTATGTTTACGAATCAAACCGCGACGACAAGACACGTGGCCAGTACGGGGGTACGGTATGGGCATTGTTGGACGAACCCTTCGGCCTTTACCATAATCCTAGATATTGGGATGAAGACCGGTGTCCAATCCGGAAGAGGTGGGTGAGCATGAAAGAAGAAAGGCGGCTCAAACGTTTAAACCGGAAACACGTCATGAACACCAGGCCAGCACCTTGTAACAATGACGTACTTACTACGCATTAATGTTGCCTATCATAAATAGAACTGTACAAACGTAGTGAAATTACTTCTGATTAGTTTTGAAACCTGGAAGGTGTGCCGTCAAAAGTTCATTGTTTTTGTTGGATGGTTACTACGAGTGGGACAGGCTTGGTAGAGGCAAAGGCTGTGAATGTGAAAGCGCGCGATGGCAGTACGACAATCGTTTACCGATGTGGAAGGGACACAAAAGATAAATACCAATGCGCCTTTTACGCCAACCGTCACGAAGATGCAAAACGCCTCGAGCGCTGGTGGTTAAGTCTGATCCAGATGGTCAAACCTAACTGCAAGCCGGATCTGGTGGTAAGAGACGTGATGAAGAAATGTAGCAAACACAACCTGGTATTGAAGACAGGCATTTCGCATTCCGAGAAAAATCCTAACCACATGTACCAAAGCTGTACTGCCCCACCCCCTAATGAGACATGTGACTTCATTTGGTTGGACGAGGAGTCGGCAGGAGGTCCACAATCGACCGTGACCGACTACCAGTATCACGTGGAAGGTTCCCAAACTAATTATGTTCCCGAACGCCCTGTGACAGTTCCCTCAATGGCCCCTTATACCTTGGCACCCCCATCCTACTATGCCCGCAGCAGCCTACACTCCACCAGGCTACAACTACCTACGCCCCTATGGGGCAGTGAACAGTGACTTGAGACATTCTAGTATATTGACTTGATCCGTGTTTTTTTATTAGCCTATATTACATTGACTCGATCCATGTTATATATTTACATATTGTGAACACACCACTTAGAGAAAAATCAAAAAAGGAAAATTACACAAGCCAGCCAGTCAGTCAGCCAGTACACCACTCAGCTTAGTGCCATTATTATTATTGGACATTAGTTGTCAGTGGAAATAGTTGTCACTTGTATAAATGTGCAAGTAATAATACTAGACAATAGTTGTCACTCGAAATAGTTGTCACTTCAAATGTACAATTAATATTATTAGACAATAGTTGTCACTTGAAATGTATAAGTGATTAAAAAAATATATTTTTAGTTATAATAATAAAAATGAAATTTTATGAAATGGCAAAACTATTTGTAAGAAAATACCGGAGTCTCCCATAGAATTCATAAATGCCATCGCTGGTGTCTTTGAAATAATAGAACATAGCCATAGGGGCACGAAAATAAGACCAAGGGTCAAACAAGGGTGGCTCAAAATGGCGAAGTTCAGCCGGAAAAGAAAACCCATAAAAAATAGTAAGGTAGGTTTCTAATTCATCATGCGGTGTGACACGAAAAATGAAACGCGAAGAAGAAGAAAACCCAGAGTGGGCTGGGGGTATGCTTACAGACTTCCCAATGTGTCACAAGACCGGGATTCGAAGAAATATTCGACTAAAGTTTCATTTTAAAAGGTATATATATTAAGATAAAAGAAAGCCAGTTAAGCACATATATCTATAAATAATTACACGATGGCCCAAACTAGAGATGGATTTAGAAAGATTCGAGAGTCACATAATAACAACACCGATCTTTCTGATTTTCGTAGCCTACGAAAATGATTTTCGCGCGCAAAGCACTATGGGCTCGGACACAGGGTCTTTAAAGTATTTGACCCAAAAATAAACAAATTCGCCAGACTTTTAGCTACAAGCACAATCGATCTGGGAATGTCCTTTGTTATTTCAGTGTCGTTTGTCGCTTGTCTGAGAAAACGTCTTTTGTAATAGCAGTATATAAATCAACTATTTCGTAATATTGTTGAATTATGTTTATAAGTATTCGTTTTAGAGCCAAAACAGACCTTTAAAATGCAAATTTGTTTGTTGACTTTTCTATGTTATTACGATGCACACTTGATTGGCGCCAGATCAGCTTCCAAAACATAGAAAAGAATGAAAGCAAGTTTAAATCTTAAAGCGCCTATAACCCCAAATTTGAAGTATTTTTAATAAATTCTTTACATCCTTCTTATCAATAATTCGAAGAGAAAAAAAGGAAAAAAGTAAGAGTTCGACCTTATTTCTGGGGTCAAACATTGTAAAACAACCCGATTTGGGCACCCTGTCCCAAATGGCCGTCAGCTGGAGTCTGGAAGTAGACTGGGAACGAAACCGGAAAGCAACGTCATAGTAGTGAGAGAAAGCGAACAACCAACAACAAAGACAGTAAAAACAGGGCGAACCGAGCGAATAACTCGATTTGAAATGCCAAACAGATGTGTATTTGGGGGCTGTAGGAATGAGCCAGACTCAAAAAAGGATAGCTCTAACACAAGGTCCCGTTTTTAAGCGATGATCGGCCAGAAGCAAAGAAGAGAAGACGCCAGTGGTTGAGGTTCGTGCGAACAAAGCGAGCGAAGTGGGAACCGACGAAGAACGTTTGTTTGGTTCACTCCAAGCCGGAAGACTTTATAAGATTTTCTTTAGTCCTTGACTCTACGCCAAGACTGAAGTCGGTTGAATATGGAGTTGTTCCTATTCCATCAGTCCATGCCATCGAAACCGATTTAAGCCATTCTCCGATGTTGGTAAGTGCTTTTGTATTTAGTTTGCATGGCAATACAGATTTATACAGTAGCCTCCTAGTCCTATAGCAGCCGTTGTGTAGCGCTTCCGTTCACTCCATTCCCCGGAATGGAGTGAAATGGAAGCGCTACAAAACGGCTACTATAGGAGGCTAGCAATACAGTGGAACCTGCATGTACAAAGAAGTTCCTAGGGAAAGGAAGAAAACTTCATTATGACCGGGTTCCACGTACTGAACATTGTTTTCACCACAAGTGTATTAGACTAAGAGAGTGCATGTTTTTAGTATGAGGGAAATAACAGTGAATAAATCAGACAACTTTCTTTAGATGACACCTGCACCTATGGACAGGACACCATGCTTAACAAGCAGCCAAGGGCAGAAGCAACCCAGAAGAGACAACAAAGGATGACTGTTATAGATGTTCCTCCTTCAGCTCCAGGTAATTCAAATTGTTTTGTATAAAATATTTTTTTGTACAAAAGAAACTATTCAAATTCTGAAAATATTCAAACAAAATCGAGTCTGTGCTAATCACACCTTCTGTGTTTGTCCTCCAATAACACCTACATGTAGCTCTTGCTCAAGCAGTGCATATACACCTACATGTATCAAACTGTTGGACATGTCATATAAAGGTATACTGCTTATTTAGTCTTTCGAGACTAAACAAAATATTAAAATACCAGCTGGAAATGTATAATATTACACTGTAAGTTTGTATTTAAAACGAAACCAGTGCTTTATTTACCATAAACCAATATATATATATACCCATAACTAACTTAATAATAATTGTTATTTTTGTATTTTAGTGCCAGAAGTTCCAGTTCCACTTGCTGTGAGGCCAGAAATTCCAGTTCCACCTGCTGTAAGGCCCACAAAAACCAAGGCAAAACCCCATTGCTCAGTGTGCAAGAAACCTATTAAATTAAAATTAATTAAATTCTTAATCTCTAAATTATATATTGTTTCTTTTTTTGAATTTATTTGTGGAACTCTGTAAACTAGCTTGTAGCTAAGTATGTCCTCCTCATTAAATAAAGTATTGTGTAAACCTATTAAAGAGCATAAAGGTGTTGTTGATTGTCCAAAGAACAACCCTCGTCCCCTTATAAGTACAGAGTGAACCAGAAATGTCTACCAGCTATCTCAGTGATTTGATATTTTATCAATGGACAATCTAGGTAGCAATATATTATACTGTCAACTTCCATAGGCTAATCACTCCTGTGACCAGCTCAGTGAAATCGATTGCCCTATTTCATTGGCATGACATCAAAACAAATAGATGAAAGCCGCCATTCTTATTTTATTGGGAAAATTAGCCAATTTGAAGGAAGGCAATCTATGGCAGAACAGCTTTATTTTGTATGTCTGTTGTTAAAGACGAGTGTTTTGACCCCCTAAGATGGCAGCTGTGTCTATCATGTGACACCATAATTAAATAGGGCAATTGAATTTGAGGCTTAAAGGGGCTATGTCACGGTACTATGCATGTATGGAGTCAGTGTTCGATTGGTGGGTTAAAACAGTTCAACCCCCTCCTTCAATGCTGGATTGAAAGTATGTTCATTATTTTACTTGAATAATGTATATTTACACAATTTATTAGTCATTTTTGAATATTTGCTTTGATTTTTACCATCCCACACGTGCACGAGGTTTGTCAGTTCATATGAGAATCTCTGACAATGAGTGTGTCCGGCCCAGACATCTAATTTTACTGTTTTCCAATTTACTACTCAAACATTTAAATTTTAATATTATAATCCTATTTTCAAAATTTGTGTAAAATTATAGAAAGGAATACAGGGTGCGATGCAAGTGCTTTCCGATAGCCCAGGGCTAGTAGTTTTGCTTGTCAGGGTAGTGATTCCTGTTCACAGGTTGCCTGAATGGACATATGGACATACATGTAGGTTAATAGCCCACATTCGATATATGCTTGACTTCTCACACACAAAGGTTCTGGGGCATAATTAAATTCATTATTGTTATTTCATTAATCACTGCACATTATTCCCCAGAGCCTTGTATGTGTATTGAATCATTTGTATGTGACCAGTGAAGCCTATATCAAAAGTGGCCAATGGCACTGAAAGTTTGACTGTTCATTGTTGTTCTCCTTAAAGTTTATATAAGTTATGAAGTACTTTCATCTTCATCTTCTTCAAATCCAGTGAAGGTTTCTTTCCCAGCATTGAATTTTGTCCTGATTGTGTCATATGCACATGCTAGTAGAGGAATTCTATTGTTGCCCAGATAACCGTAGACTAACTGGATGTACTCTCTGTATGAGACAACTCGTAGAAATCTGTAAATAAAGAAGTTTATATGTTAGTACCAATTGTTTGATACAGTTGAAGCCCTTTGTGAAACTGCTGTAGTTGTAGGTGACCAGCTCCCCTCAGAGACCACTCTTGTGCTCTGTAGTAACCAGCCACTCTCATAATTAAGTGACCACCGCGCGTACCACCACCTTTGGAATTTTTCTTTGTTTTTAAACTCTTGTAAGTAACTACTCCAGAGACATGATCCCAGACTGTGCAATGAGTCAACTAAATATAAATATGCACTAGCATTTTGCAACAATATTCTTATTATATCTGACATTCATGCTGTTACAGTAGAGTAGTACAGTATTGTATACTGTGATATCAGTCGCATTATATATGTATCCCCATGGGTGTGGTGTGTGCAAGCTCTCATAAGCGAGCAACTACTCCTGATTCCAGTTCTGACTAGTTATGAGCACCTTTTCCTGATTCCCAGTGTGGTTGCTTACGAGAGCTACTATTTTTAATTAACATGCACGATAGATCAAAATACTCTGATAAACCTTCCACTTTCCTGGTCAGACTAAACATGGAACTGTGTTCATTGATTTCAATTCATACCTTGGTCATTATTGAGCATTATTAATGCTCGCGGACTCGCTCGTTCGAGATACGATACGAAAACCTCGTGAATAAAAACGATATCAAGCTCTTAACATGTAATAATCTATATATATGATTGTTGCGATTGGAAGGATCACTGGATTCTTTTGGCATCCTGCATTGCTGCAATGCCGTTTTTTTTGGGAGACCACGGCCACGGGAAGCCCATGAAGGGCTATGATAACTTATTTTAATTTTGGACAGTTTAACTCACCAGCTTTTCCTTGCTTCGAGGCCTTCCACTGAACCGATTCTGGAGGTCTCCATCTGTACTCTTGTAACCCATTCTTCATCGGCGAGTGGCTCATCCGCGCCGGCAGATTCTTCTGCTTCAAGCTCATAGTTGATAAAATTTAGCTCGGAATTGTCCGATGAACAACTGTCTTCAGATTCGGAGCCTGACGAAGACATTTTGTCAAAAAGTCCAGCAGAAAATTACAGAACTTACGACGCAAATAAGAAAGAACGAACCAAAAGTACACGAGAGAAGCCTTAACACGTGACATGGCTCCCTACTATGACGTACCTAGTCCCAGACCCCACCAAGTCGCTAAGATGACGGTAAAAGTTCACGGCTCTCATCTTTGAAAAGCCGTAAAAAAAAGAGAAATGCTTTAAAACCATTATTTTTTTCGGGAAGTTGCATAGAATACTTCTAAGTTTGATCTGAAAGCGTAACTTTTTTGGGGTTATAGGCACTTTAATAGTAAAGCATCACAGTCTTTTCAGTGTTATTCTTCTCTTAGGACTTATCCCAACACGACAACATCAAAAAGTAACTATATTTTGTCAACTAGGAAGATACGTCTGTAAAGTGAAATAGAGAAAATATATAAAAAGCATTAAAAATCCAATTGGAACTTTAACTGTCTATGAGCTTTATTATTATTATTATTATTTCTATTGCCCCCATTCGTATAAAATGATCAAAAGCGCATTACATTACAATTACTACAAAAGGAATAATAGTAAAAATTAAATTACAACAAGTTAATTAAATACCTCAATTAAAATTATGAAAAGACTATGAATTAAAAGCTAATTTAAAAAGATACGTTTTTAGTGAAAATTTAAAAAGACTAAGGCCCGATTCAAACGTCGAACTTTTCATGCGCCGAACCTAATTACCGCCTAATTATCTATCGTTTCAATTGCGTTCGGCGCATGAAAAGTTCGACGTTTGAATCGGGCCTAAGCGACTGAATATTGAGCAGATATTGTGGTAGAGCATTCCAAAGAGTCGGAGCCGCCACATTAAAAGATCTATCACCGAATGAACGCAAAAACTTCAACCAAGGTAACATGATTCAACCCAAGAACAACATTAGCTTCTCAAAAATATGAGCTACTACAAGAGATAACTAATTAATTATTCTCTTGGGTTGCACACCAACTTATTATTAGTCTTTGGTTTTGTGCCTTTTCATCCATGTTTGACGGTTGGGTAATTTGCATACGAAATAATGCTGCGAATTCCATCGAACTGAATCCGTGTGTCTGTCTGCAAATGTATGCATCGAATGCCAAGCTTTTATAGAGGAAATACAGAAAGATCAGTGCGGCCATTCAGGACGATGTACTAGCTAATAGAAGTCACTAACTAGTCATGCACAGTTATAGAGCCAGCTAGAACGTTTCGCCTGTTCTTCAGACTCTGACTTCAAAACCCTCAAAACGTAAACGTCACAAGACACGTCACGCATATTCAATCAAACAAACTCGACGTAATTTTAGAATATTAGAATTTTAGAAATTCTCGAGTGTTTTGCTAAAACCCCACACGAAACGTTAACTGCATGTAGTGAACTAGCTGCAAAACGAAGGTTTAGGACGTGTATACTTAAAATAGTGAAACGGCTAAAATGACATACTTTATGCATGAACGTTTCGCTGTTGAAAACTGTTAAGAACAGGACTAACTATTTCCTTGAGCCAACGATGTTACATAGCAGATTTCGTATGAGTGGATAAGTTACAGCGATAAATAATACAGCACGGTTACTGTACGATATGCTGTAACATTGAAATGGTTTCCCCATTTTACTTTGACTTCTGATCCAATCAAAATACAGAGTTCCAGCACGGCAAGGTTACAGCAAGGCTACCAGGGCTAGCGCCCACGGCCGTTTGCTCCGCAACAGTAGCCGCCCTTCACTTTTTATGTGCAATACCGAGCGCTACACGCGTACTTTTTTCCCGGGCGGCAATGTGCGACAACATCCATAGTATGTAATATGTGAATTTTGTATCTCTTAGGTTTCTAGTGTTTCTCAAACTATTAGCTTGGTATATACACACCGTTTAGACGTTTACATTATTAATTATAAGTAGATACACGTAGTTTTATTAACTTTACCTTTGTAAGCAGTTTTTCTATTTTACTGCATGTAGCCCAGTTCTCATATTAAACAATTATTCACTGAAGTGAAAAGAGTCCAAATGCACACTAGAATTCAAGTTGAAGCAGCAGATTTACTTTTGAGACCTCTAACCGTGTTACAAAGAGACAGGAAATGCAGCGAAAATGAGTGGAAATGGGCAAAAAATCTGCCACGGCGAGTGAAAATTTATCGAAAGGAACCGCTTTTCAAAGGACAAATTTGCTGGAAACTACAATCTACAATTTGTAGTTTTGTGGATTATAGCCATCACAGAATCAAAGACAATGGTATATCAAGAGACAAATGATTTCTGTATGAGATAAAACTTGAAAACACACCGAAAGCGGCGAGGCAATAGCCTGCGTGCAGACGTTCTCTCTCCTGCAAAAATCGGGAAAGAGACGTCTGCGAAACGCCGTTGATAATTATTTTCTGTTCATAAATTATCATAATTAAAATCCGTAATTATTTTACCAAGGCGATTTTAGCGAACACAACTGCGCACATTCTCTGTCTACTTCTTTGAGAAAGAGTTGCTGGAAATTTTCTCTCAAAACTGTATTCTTCCATACAGCCGATGCAATCTGGCTATAAGTTCCATGAAACAACATCTTACCCAAACTTTCAAGGCCTTCGTGTTATAACATTTGTTTTGCTCGGCCATTCAACCAGCTTGACTTGGACGACTGTCTTCTGTGTTTTGTTTGGCTCAATATTTTCACCTACAACAACTGAATCATCCAGATTCTGTAACACGAACGGACAAATGGGAGAAAGTGGAATATCATGGAGGTACGTACATTTATTTGATTTTCTCGCTGCAGGAATTTATATTCTTGTGGTCGCCAACCTTCTACGAGGGAAGTACCTCGGCTCGATCGCATTTCCATCTAGAGCAGCTCGTTTCGGGGCTGAGCTGGAGTCAGTCTGACTCAAACAATTCCCTAGCACATGTACTGTCCCTCTTCTTTACGACCAGACCTGCGTTTGTGGCTTTCGAATGACAACTCTCGTAAAGATCTGCCTTCCTAGATTATATTTCTTTTCTTCAAGTTCAAGACGCAGTGTTTACAAATATATGACGAATTTAAGTGAACTTCGAAGCTAAGAGTAGAAAGCTCAACATTTATACTAGATTCTTGTCATCATGTTTCACAATATCAGCAAAACTAGGAGCCCATTACAAAAATATAAGACACAACTAGACTAGACGTTTGTTGTAAATGAATACCACTACGGGATGAAGGGTTTCGAAAAGTAAACATGAGATCATCTCGGGAAGTTATTAGCCAATTCATGTATGACTTTATGACAATCCTCTGTCAACAGCCAATCAGCGCGCGGTCCTCAAATACTGGAGAAGAATCACGTGACCAGAACACGATTATCAACGGCGTTTCGCAGACGTCTCTTTCCCGATTTTTGCAGGGAGAGAGAACGTCTGCACGCAGGCTACGAGGGAAGAGCAACCGGCTCCCTGAATGAAACTAGAACCTGTTGTTTTTCTATCAAGAACCACGAGGAAAATAACTCAAGTAAGTACACTCTTTTTTAAGTCGAACAGTTCCCAGATTTTTAGGACAAGGTCTCGTCGTGTTATTTATTGTTCTAAGTAGACGTTATTTCCTTGTGAAAGTTTGTGATTCATGAAGACACGAGGACCGAATAAACTCAACCCGAAACTCGTAAGTAAACTTTGTTTGTGAAGGCTTATGGATTTAAAAAAGCTTTAAGTTTAGCCATACTTATTTAGTTGCTTCTTTGGTGGGTTTTGGAAAAGCTTTTTCTTTCATATTATTTATTTCTTCGTGAGAAACATCGGTAAATATGCGAGTGGCCATTTTTGTAAATGCCTTGTATGTTATATTCACCTCCAGGCGCTCTGGAGGTGAATATAGCGACGTATGACGTAATTCACGACCAATCAGAACACGGGGATCTCTATATTCACTGATGAAATTATACTAAACCCTGTTATTTAATTTGTTTTCTATTTTTGTATTATATTGTAAAAATAATTGCAATTCACTTAGGTGCTATGATCTTTTTAAAGTGCACCTAACGTTTATTTTATTATCATAAATATCGATACTACATCAAGCTTTGAGTACTTCCGTGAAGAACGTTTTGGTTTAAAGTGAATACGTTATGTTCTGCGCTTGTTTGAAATCGTGAAAATGTGACCTTTCCTGACCCATGACCGCGTAAGTAAAAGCCTGGGTCGATCCCTGGGTAGACGTCATATAATTAATTCGACTTTGCAATAATTTGAATAAATACTTAACATGTTGACTAAAATTACTTTTTTCTTAACTAACAACTCGCAAACAGTGTATATTCTCTATAAATCGATGTTGTTGTGATAGAAAGACGCCATGGAGAATAATGCATTCATGAGATGACGTCAACCCAGGCTTTTGCTTACGCGGTCATGGGTCAGGAAAGGTCACATTTTCACGATTTCAAACAAACGTAGAACATAGAGTATTCTCTGTAAACCAAAACTTTCTTCACAGAAGTACTCAAAGCTTGATGTAGAATCGATATTTATGATAAAAAAAATAAACGTTAGGTGCACTTTAATAAAACACCAACTTTCAGGCTACGGACATGTCATGAAATCCGCTCTAGTTAACAAGCTGGATTCGGTCCGGTAATCATACTCGCTTCTGTGATTGATTTTTCTCCGAAAATAATTCGACACCGATCGTTTCTCCGAGGTATACGAAATACGCTCGTGATAATTTGCGTCATTCTTGCATTGTTTCCCGTTCGATGGTGGAGTTCTGATGTAGAGCTGATCTAAAAGAGTACTTTAGATTGGACTTATAAAGAAAGTTTGATGTATCATTCCGAGTAGAATAGTCGATATTTTATTACTTTCTTCCTTATCAGATCTAGAGAGACGAAGAAAGCACCATTTTTTAAAATGTTTAAATGATTTTATAGACTGGGATTTTACTTTTACTTTTAAAAGAGACATGCACGACTACAATACTAGAAGTAAGAACGACATTTATAAGCCTAAATCTCGTAGTTCGTTTGGCCAATGTCGCCTTTGTTTTCATGCCATCCAGGACTGTAATTTGCTGTCTAAGAGCACGAGAAACTTTTTAAATCTAGATCAATTTAAACGCTTTATCTAATTAGTTATATATAGTTGTACGTTATTGTTATTATTATTATCTTTATAGCTATTTTTTAATTAATACTTTATATTACTAGATTTTAACCTTTTATAGATTGATAGACATTTATTTATATTTATATTTTTTTTACTCTAATACAGGACCTTCCTGAAAATCACCTTAGGGTGAGGTTTACCTCCTGTATAAATATTTAAATTATTATTATTACTAAACAATTTGTCACACGAAGGCAAATTCTAACTTCAAATATCTTTCTGCTTTTCCTTTTTCAGCTAAAATTCTTTTTCAGCTAAAAAACTTTGGAGCGGTTAACGAGGTTTCACCGACTCTCGCAAGTTCGAGAAATAGATGCAAAACGAAGCTGGATTAATGGAGATAAATTGATCAATATAGCTTGAAATGGCTGTGACTTCTAAAAAAAACGAAGGGAAGTATAGCTATCTCATCAAGGCCCGTTCAAACGGATGCAACATGTTGGCACAACATCATGCAACATTGTTGGATGCAACATGTTGGATCCGTTTGGACACCGTGTTAGACGATGTTGGATGATCTTGGACAATGTTGCATGAAGTTTGAAACTAGTCAAACTTTTCATCCAACATCGTCCAACATTTCTTTTGTTATCGTGATCGATGAAGCATGTCCCAACATGTTGGATCCGTTTGAACGGCTTTCCCAACAATGTTGGACTCGCGCACGCGCACTTCATTCGTCATTTGCGCTGTATCCATGGAGATTTGATTTTGTTTACTAACAGACGATCATTTCAGTTTGCACCATGATGGCGGAGAGCATGGATTCAGAAGATTTCGAGCAGGAAATCGGGAGCAAAACTCCTACAAATGGAAAAAGGAAGGCTGTGCCGAACACTGGGAAAGAAAAGTACAAGACCAGAAAGTGGTCAGACGCCGAAGTTGATGAACTGCTAGATATGTTAGAAGAGAGAGTTTGCCTTTGGGATGTTTCATGCAAAGAATATCACCTCAGGAACAAGAGAGAAATGGCCTACGAAGTGATGGAGGAAAGCCTTGAGATAACTATCTCAGATATAAAAGCCAAAATAACAGGCTTACGAGCTTAACTCGGCCGAGAAATCGCGAAGACGAAGGCCAAGAAATCGGGACAGGCATTAGGTGACAACTACAGATCGAACTGGATTTATTGGGACAGACTGCAGTTTTTGGTGACTGTAATGCAGGCAAGGAGAAGCAGAGACAATTTTCCAGCACAGGAACGAAGTTCAACTCCTGACTCTGCTGAGACCTTTGAAAGTGATGCAGATAACTTAATCGCTGATAATAGCCCACTCTCACCAGAGCCAAGGTCCATGCAGTGAAACGCCACAACATGAAAGAGCTTCAAGGCAAAGTAGAAGTGATTTCGACTCAAGAAAACAGGAACTGCTTTCAACATGCATTCAGGTTCTCAAAGAGCCCATGCCTCAGCCAGAAATTCAAAGCCAGTTTCCATTCTCCATATACGTTGCTGAGAAGTTGTCATATTTTGACCGAAGGAAGAGGATGATAGTAGAAAAAAGGATCAGCGATGTTCTTTTCGAACCTGAAATGAATGATCACTGCTCATTTCAGCCAATTAATTGGCAATCAAGTGAGACACCAGGTGCTTCCTCAGGATCATTCATGAACATGCTTCAGAGCAGTCAGCCTTACAGATGAGGACAAAATGTGCGAGAAAATGTTATTTCTTGGACTGACAGTTTATACATTTCATTTTATTTGTTAAAAATATGATTATAACTAATAACTTTTGAGGAACAAGTGCTGTTGGACACAACAATATTTTCATGAACATTCTGAAAGATGGATATGATTAATAAATTTTGATATTAAGATCAAAAATATATTTTATAAAAAAACATGTTCAAGTTTTCTTTTGGAGCATAGGAACGGAAGCAAAGTTCTGAAATTAATTGCCTTGATTTGGAACATTTTACCATACGTCTTTATTGTATAAAGACATAATATTAGAGTTTTTTATAATAAGAATGTCTTTTTGTGAATTTTGCATTGTCAGTTGAGGCTTGTATAATAAATCAAATTTTACTATAACAGAATTTGTAGTCACCCTGTCTACACTGACTGATAATGGAATAGGAATATGGTAGCAAACTGATACAAAAATCTCCAGTGCCTCTTTAGTGATGGAAACATATATTGTTTAGTTTGATAACTCATACATTAGCTGCGCTCACTCATGAGTTATGTAGTTAAAATGCTCGAAGTAAAATTATGTATCTTTGAATGACAACTGGTAGTCTAAGAGTAGTTTTACTTAACCCGTGAAATAAAACTTACTGGTCGGTATCTAATAGTCAAATAGAAACAAAAGGAAACAATGGAATTAGGCTCTAATAGTAACAATAATTAGTCTACTATCTATTTCACAGGTTAAGTAAATTCACTAATAACTTATTAATGATACCACACACACATCAAGTGAACAGGTGTATATCCCATTTTTGACCAATCATGTATATAAAGGATTACTTGGCCACACAGATGCAAATTTTATCTTCAAGTGTGACAACATCTGTCAAAAGGAAGCACTGCGCTCTTGAGTAATCGAGCTGAACACTTGAAGGTAAATTCCATATCCCTGCGCAGCCATGTAATATCCTCTGTTTACATAGAGCAAACAACACGACTGTGTACGATAAAAAATATGGACTAAATGGTTCAGTCAAAGCAACAATAATAATATTATAATTATTTCCATGAGAGAAATATAGTTTCATTGAAAGTAATATATTAATGCAAAATAATATTATAATATTATATTAAAGAATTTGTTTTTCTACAATTTCATAATAATGATGGTTTAATAAAACATACTTTTGCAAAAATGTGAATTACAATAATAATGTTTACATACCATGAATACAAAATATTGAAAGTTACATCAAATCAGTAAAAATTCTAAACCCTAGGAGGGACTGGGCTACAATTTATATATTTTACTTACAGTAATATAATTACATTTGATTAGTAAGGATTATATTAATTATATAATTTTGATAAAAAAACAATGGCATTTCATTACTTCTTGTTAATATCTAGATATGCCACTGCTGTGAAAAACTCTTTTTATATCTATCAGTCCATTAAGGTATGAAATTAAGGTACAGTATACATATGTACACACATATATACTAACTGAAATATTTGGTAATTGTCTGTTTAGAAATCAAACACCATGAATCCTATTAATAGTCCAGCTGTTATCGACCAAAATCGTTCGCTTTGATGATAAAAGCACTAAACTTTGCCAAATTACTAACATCCCTAAGAACAATATATTTTGATATGGAGCCACGTCAAATTCACTACTGGCGCCGAGTACAGCTCATGTCATAAAATACCGAACATGGAAACGAGGCTGAAAATATATACCCTGTTTAAACTCCTTTTTTGAAGAACGTTTGTCTAGGAAACTTTCTAATATTGATAAAAGAGGCATTCGCTTTGCTCTGAAATGTTAAATGTTGTCACGTAACCTTCTTCCTGGAAACTAACCTCACTGCATACATAATTAGCTTGGCACACTGAGTCTGCGCAGTACAGGCCATCATGCCCATATATAGAGCGTTGCTTTCGTCCTTCAATCACATCGCCAGAAGCAGCCGAGGAGGAAGAATCTACGTTATTTAATTTCAATTTTGGCCCACTTATATATCGCCACAAGCATCATGGCCGCAAGACGCAATCCCGTTATCCCTCCAGCCCCTGCTCCCGTAGCCATTGCGCCACTACCGGCCGATATCGTGGCCCCAATTCAAGCACCAGATCCTGTACAAGCACCAGTTCCTGTACAAGCACCAGATCCTGTACAAGCGCCAGAACCTGCGTCGCCAGTAGTGCAACAAGATCAGGTATATATGTCGAGTTATTTGGGATTTTGAACTCGTTAATCCTGGGGCCCTGTTAGTGGGTCTTGGTCTTGCCCTTCCTGTGGTTTCCCTTGTATGGTTTCAAGTTTTCTGTTGTTCTAGAGTATAGCGCCGGTCAACTCTGTTAGTTACATAGAATGCTCCGTTTTGACCGTTAACATATACATTTTATTCGGCATGGTTCTCTTTCATTGTTTTACACTTCTAGGTTTCATTACCGTTTTGGTACAATCTATTTTCAATCTACTATTCCCCAGTTTAGTTTCAGTTGACTTGTTAAATTTTAGCGCTATTTGCTTGTCTTCTTTAACCATGGTTTTGTTTGGCGTGGTTTCCTTCACTGCTTAGACTTTTGGGTTTCCGCTTCAGTTTCGGTGCAACCTATTTTCAATGTTCTTCCATATTAGTTTAGTTTGGCGTGGTTTTCTTGCAATCCTTTGCGTTTGTTGTGTTCCATTTTAGCTTTGTACAATCTATTTGCATCAGTTCGATTTGGATGGCGCAATTTGTATTCTCTTCACACCTCGTTACTTTCCCGCCTTCTATTTTAGGTATATGCTTTCAGCCGTATCATTGGTCATTACAAATTAGTAAGTTCGTTCGTTAGCTTTTCTTACGCTATTTTGTTCGTCTTCCACGCTATACCACGTTTAGTCACGCATTGTATTTCTGTCAGTATCCGCTTTCGGCCACATCGTTGGGTTATAGGGTATTACTTATCTTTCTTGTTCATAGACTCATGCCTTCGGCTTTCGTTATTACGCTATTTTGTTTGTTGTCTCGTGTTTAATTCATCACTGGGTAATACGGTATACTGCACATGCCACATTCCAGGTTATAAAGGGGCCCCGACCCTAGGGAAATTAAGTGGGATACAGGGACGTGTGTTTGGCACGAAGGCGGCCCAGAGACGCGGGGGGAAAAGTGTATAACGAGAAATACCGTGTTTCGGCACGAAGGCGACCCAGAGACGCGGGGAGAAAAGTGTATACGAGAGATACCGTGTTTCGACACGAAGGCGGCCCAGAGGCGCGGGGGAAAAAGTATATACGAGAGATACCGTGTTCCCGCACGAAGGCGGCCCAGAGACGCGGGAGAAAAAGTGTATACGAGAGATACCGTGTTTTACCACGAAATCGGGCCAGAGACGCGGGAGGAACAGTGTATACGAAAAAAAAAAAAAAAAAAATCCAAAAAAAAAAATCCACAGATAATCTCGTATTATTAAAAGCGTTGTGTGCGGTTGACTTAACTAGGCACATGTGTTTTTATTTTCTATATCGTAGCCTGGGCGCATTGAAGTATTGGAGGACAAGATACAGGCAATGGAGCAAGAGAGGGCTCTAGAAAGTTGCACTGCAGCGTTGGCTAGTTTGAGGAGACATCTTAATAGGTCTCCAAACATGTTTGACCGGGAGGAAGCCCTGGAGCTGTTGCACACGTTGGTGCGTTTAGCGAGGTCACAAGCTCATGCCAAATCAGAGGAGTATTCTGCCGTGTTAGACGAGGTGAACGCTAGGGTCTCAAGCCTGGACGACCACCAACTACAGCAACTGATGGTCGGCCTGATAGGGGACCCAATAAGAGCAAAAATGGCCAAGGAAGCCTCGTCAATCTTGAAGGGCTCGAGCCACCAAGCCCGGTTTGCCGATCGTGGTCGTGCTCGTAGAGGGAATAGTAGCCCTTATCAGCGGTCTACACAGTGTTATAAGTGTAATGAGTGGGGGCATATTGCTAGATACTGCTACCGGTCTCACGGAAGGGGCGGTATGGGCTACCAATCTCACGGAAGAGGCGGCATGGGCCGTGGTCGCGGCGGAATATAATTCTTGTGCGTTTTCAATTAATGTGGCCACATCCTCGGGAGTAGACGTCTTGTTAATGTAATTTTTCTCTTCATAACACTTGTACGCTATCATGGCCAATAAATCATATATACAATTACGATCCGTCATCATTCAACGGCATTAAGCCGTAGACGAGGCGTTCTCACTTTGTGCGACTCTATCTTCCTGGAATAGACGGGTTCTTGTTTATGCAACTTTTCCCTCCATAACATGTATACGCTATAGTCAGTAAATAAATGTGTATAATTACTTTTGTTGTTATTCTCGTTGGAGGGTCCTTTGCCCCTCCCTTCGGTGATCGGGGAGGCTTTCTTTACGTCTCTACGGACATAGTCCGGATCCTGGATCACCGAAGGGTTGGGTTCCCTGTGTTTGGCTTATTTCTTGATTTAGGGGTTTACAATTGTTTGTTTTCATTTGTCTATAGGCAAATTCCCCCTCATTCGCAGTTAAAGTCTATATGACTGTTACAGATACCAATATAGGTGACATACCTATCAGACACATCACACAGGGAGCTCAGCCCTTCGTTGGTCCTTTGGTATCCCCAGAATTAGTAGTATTGCAGCCAAGCCTGGCTAGCCTCGCGCAGCTTCGGTTTCTCGACCCTACGTTCTTCAAGGCAGGCAATATTCACCTTCACATGGCAATGTGGGAACAGCTCTTGGCCGATTACTTTTGCAAAGAAGTCGACCTATTGCGTATTGTTAGAGAAGGGGTAAAAATCCATGATTTTTTCAAGCCGTTTAAAGGCAGGTTTAAGGGGATGGTCTTTGACTCTGCGTCCCCCCCTCCTATAATCATTAAGAACGCACATACCTGCAAACAATTCAGTGGTTTCATAGCGGATACAATACTCGAGTGGGTATCTACGGGGGTACTTTCTGTCTGGGGTGTGGTCGGCGAAGTTGATCCCCCGCATTTGGTCCTCCCACTTACTGTCGAGCCTAGCAAGCCTCGTTTGTGCCACGATGAGCGCTACCTCAACCTCTGGATCCGGGATCTACCCTTCAAGTTAGATCATTTGTGTGATCTGCCGCGCTATGTGTTGCCAGGACATTATCAAACAACATTTGACGATAAAAACGGTTACCAGCATGTGTTACTACATGAATCTTCTCAAACTTTCTTTGGTATTGAGTTTGATGGCGTATATTTCGTCTTCCGTACATTGCTGTTCGGTTGGAAAGCGAGCGCGTTCGTTTATCATAAACTTGGCCTCGCGGTGTCCGGGGCAGCTCGATCGTATGGAGTCCCGGTCTCCCAATACATCGACGATCGGCATGTCGGGCAACTGTTCACTCCTCCAGTTCCTCGTAGTTTACCTCCTTGTGTCGTACGTGCGGAAGCAGCGGCGTACATCATGTGCTACCTCCTCATTCAGGCGGGCTATTTTGTTGGAATACAAAAGTCGCACTGCCACCCGTCTACCACAGTTCGTTTTCTGGGATTTGTTTGTGATTCAAATCGTCAGGCCTTCCTAGTCCCCCAGGACAAGAAGAGCAAGTTTGTAACTCTTAGAGAGGACATCCTCCGTACGCCATCCGTAACCATCAAGACTCTACAACGGTTTGCGGGGAAGGCTATTTCGTTTAGTCTTGCAATTCCAGGGTGCAAGTTATACGTCCGTGAGGTTTTCAGGTCAATCTCGTGTACTTCAGGCATAAGTAAGCCAACCATCAAGATTGTAGGAAGTCTGCGTGCTGAGATCGAGCATTGGCGTTTCTTAGACCAGTGGACGGATGTCCTTCCATGGAGAGCTGAGCGCCATGTGATAGTCACATTGTTTTGTGATGCCTCTACAAGGGCCTGGGGAGGGAAGTTGCTGAAGGACGGTAGGAGCTCGGAATGCCGGGATTATTGGCAACCTGCGGATATGTCCGACGACATTAACACTCTTGAAGCGCGTGCACTTCTGCGCTCTCTCATGGCATTTCGACGCGAGATCGGCTCGGCTCGAGTAGACGTTCATACGGACAGCACGGTTTTGAAGTCTGCCCTGGAGAATGAGGGATGTAAGAGCCCTAAGGTTAACAGCGTTATGAAGGAAATCCTCAACTGCTGCAGGAGATTTAATTTCAGCATCAGTGTTCAGTATATCCCCTCCGGTGACAATCCAGCGGACGAACCATCCAGAAGGCTCTCAGAACTTGATTGTAAGTTAGCAAAAGATGCCTGGGATAGGATTGAACAACGATTCGGGCCTCACACTTTCGATCTCATGGCACTCGACAGCAATTGCCAGACGGATCGCTTCGGACAGTGTTTACCCCACTTTACCCCGTGTTCCACGCCCGGTTCGTACGGCGTGAATGTGTTCGCACATAACATCCCTTCGGGTCACAACATCTACGTTTTCACGCCTTTTGTGTTGATAGCGCCGCTTCTCAGATACATTTTTGACCAAGAATATCATGGCGCGTTTACAATGGTGGTGCCCGACCTCACCCCCAGGCGTTTCTGGTGGGCACTAGTCAAGTCCCTTACGGTGGACAAGATGCTGTTAGGACGCAAGGGCGAGCACTCCCTCCTGTGGTTTCCCACAAAGGACTCTCACGGTAGTTGGTGCCTTAGAACATTACAATGGGATTTGTACGCATTCCGCTGCATCTGTTAATAGAAAGCTGTAATGTGTTCCTATTTTCCAGATTGCTCGCGTTTGGAAACCGGCAAAACGTTGTCCATCCTGCCTATATACCAATGACGTAGACGCTTGCTATTGCCAGGCATGTGGGACGCAGTCAGGAATGGTGAACAATAGCACACCTGTTTCTGATGTCGATGGGGACGCAATTCAGAGAAGGATGCAAGCATTTGAAGCCTGCGTTAGTACTAGGTCATATCAACGACAAAAAGACGCGCTAGAGCAACAGCTGTCTTCTTTTTTGGCATCCACTTCAAAGTTTAAGACACTTATGTCCTGTACAGCGGACGACGTAATTAGGTTCCTTGTTTACAAAGACAATTCAGGTAGAACAGTTGTGCATCTACCGTTGTGCTCTCTATCCGTTTGTGAATGTCCTAAACGCCTAGCAGCAGGCTCAGTTGATACATTTTTAGGTCGCCTTAGAGCTATTTTTAATAACCTAGGGCGTCTTAATGATTCTAACCCGGTCGCGCACCCTCGGGTTAAGGGTTATCTCAAGTTTATAAAGGAGGAACAGGCGGGCCAAGCGATCGTGCCTACCCAGGCGGTACCCATGCTCTTCCAGAAATTCAAGCAACTTATCAGTTTCATCAGAGGCCGTCTCGATGCTAGTTCATCACTCTCTAGAATCGATAAGTATATATTAGTACGGGATGCAACATTCTTCGTTGTAGATTTCTTTACCGGCGGTAGAGCCTCTGACCTTGGTCGCCTTTTGTCAGGGAAAGTTTCCAAGTTTAACGATCGAGAGGGCTATTTGTTAACTTTTACGTTCACCAAGACTTTACGGTCAGGGGCAACTCGTTCTTTCCCTTTGATAAAGTTCACTGAGCAGGATGTATGCCCTGTAGCATGGATAAGGTATTATCTTTTAGTTTGCTCTCTTTTGGACATCCCTTTAGCAGGAGGATATTTCTTTAGGGCAACAAACTGTAGAAGATACATAAGTGATAGGCCTTTTTTGGGCACGGCTGTGAATAATAGATTGCGCAAATACCTTAAGGAGGCAGGAATAAATACAGGAGAGACACCTCACAGCTTCAGAGTGGGTTTGTCTAACACCCTAAAGTTATTAGGCTGTTCACAGCCAGAAGTTACCCAATACTTGGGCTGGAAAAGCGGGGATGTCGCCAGACGGTATACCCAACTGTCAGATGCGTCAGGAAATCTGGCAGTTTTGGAGGACGTGCTCCCAGGGGCCGTATATCTGGCGCCAACCCCAGTTTCCCACCCAGATAATCTGTCGCCAGTGGTGTGATTTACGTCCTTGCACAAGATATCGACTGTATGTCCCCCGGAAAGGATAATAAAATTCTGAGTAATGGGAGACTAGGGTGTGATTTCTCTGTGTTCTCTTATGTGCGTTAGCCATTACGACATAGGTAGCTGCGTAATGCAGGTGGAGGAGCGGTCACCTCCCATAACTTAATTCCCGTGACGAAGTAATAGGTATGCAGTGAGGATATGTAACTAACCTCACTGCATACATAATTAGCTTGGCACACTGAGTCTGCGCAGTACAGGCCATCATGCCCATATATAGAGCGTTGCTTTCGTCCTTCAATCACATCGCCAGAAGCAGCCGAGGAGGAAGAATCTACGTTATTTAATTTCTCCACCCACCTCCCCTGGTGGCGATATATTAGTAGCTTAGCATGCGCACGCATGCCGATTGCCTCGCAGTCGCGGTCACCTCTAGGCCTGAGCGGATTGTGCTCCTAAAAGTGGCATATTATGCCGCTAGCACTGCTCCAAATTTTGTCGAATTATGCCCAAATTATGCCAAAGTTCAAAAAGTATGCTCGTAGATTACACAATTATGCTCACAATAAACGTTTTTCGAAGACGGCCAGCATTAGTTGATGCGCGACATTTTTAGTTGTTCATACATTTTATTAGGTGACCTATTTTTCAAAGGTTAAGTCACACTTATAAAGTGAAAGAAACACGCCCCAGACATGTCCTAGACTTTTTAGTACGAACAAAAGACGGCTTTTTGGCTTTTTTCACGTTCGTTAAGTGAAATTCAGGTATTTGCTTTGGAAAAATTTAGAATCTAAGCAAAATATACCAGCTAATAATTAGGAAAGGCACTATAAAAGCAATAATAGCATTGCTTTTGGCTTTAATGCTTCAAATTATGCTACAATCTGGTAATTATGCTCGAGCAGTGCTTCTTTGAAAAATTATGCTCGTTTGCTCCAATTATGCCAAAAATTATGCTAGCACAATCCGCTCAGGCCTAGTCACCTCCCATAACTTAATTCCCGTGACGAGGTAATAGGTATGCAGTGAGGATATGTAACTAACAAGGTGATGCGCGGGATACCTGTGGCTAGAGCTTTCAGATACAAGTTTCCAGTGTTTTTAGAGTCAAAATTGTTACCTTTGATTTTTTTTTTAAATAGGAATAACACAGCTACAAATTACTAGTTTACTCGATACTGCGCATGCCCCGAAATAGCGCTGCATGAAAACGAGGCTGATAGGGAAAAAATCAAGAATGTTTCAGTTACAAAAGGAGACCAATTAGCCGGTTGAATGAAAAAATTGCAAAGTTCGAATATGAATTTGCCAAATATGCATGCAAACATGATATCCTGCATGGAAAGAAACGAGGTAAGACATTGCTATTTACACCATTTACGCCAGATTTAATTGAGATTCTGTGATGTGCAAAACTGTCCCTAGCGTATTCATTCTAATCAATAATATCAGGTTTCTCATTGCCATTTAAAACAAGTGGCATTTACCTCTACAGGACAGCACTAAACATGATCTAACTGATAAAAATCAGTTGTTTTCCGTTCAATATCTACTGTAATCTGAATAGCTGTTATTGCTAAAAGGTCATCCTAGTTGCAGTTGCAGCCACAGTTGCACAAACCTGTGCATGCCAAATTCGCCTTCGTGCACTTGCACCGTCCTCTGCATGTAGTTTTACACCCGCATCGGATGAGTTCGTAACATGTATCCTTCGCTTGCGGAAGCGTTGTCCAGTGTGGTACCCAGGAACTGCCATCACTCTGCCATCCCCAGTCAGAAGGGCATGGCAGTACTGGTCGCTTCAGAAGGGTCTGAGCCGATACGTAGCCCCCTTGAAATACTGCTCTCTTGGCATGCTGTAAGAGTGCTGCTCGAGTGGGAGGAATGCTGTCAAGGCTTCTCGACTTCTTTGAGAATAGCTCTTGCCTCACTTCGATGACTTTCGTAAGGCTGCTCGTTCGGTCGTACAGCAGAACCACAAACCTCTCGATTATAGCCATGCACTCTTCATTGATATCTTCAGGTAATGCTGTCAGAGCTCTGAGCACTGGCGTCAGTTCTGGAAAAACTTTCCACACATCCCACGCCGTCTTTTTTCCTCGTCCACCAAAAAATGATACTGTGTCACATCCTGTTAGGGCGTAGAACATCGGTAACGCTGATGCTTTCTCTTGACCTAACGACGCGGCTATGGAGTGTGCAGGAAGGTTGTGTAGATGCTTTCCAGAACCGGGCTTTTGAATTTCTCCTCTCCAACCTTTCTCACGTTTTGCACGGTGCTAACAACAGCAGAATCCATGATGTCCTTTGTGTGGATTGCTATTAGCTCTTCACCTTCTTCCATGGACGGGTTTCCGAGTTCTTCAAAGGAAGAGATCACATTCAGAACATCTTTAGCAAATGCACTCTGGACGCCTGGTTTCTGCTCATGGTGGGCACGTGTCTCGGCGGCGAATCTGTTGCCTTCAAACTCTTCCACCATTCGTGCCAACTCTGGACCTGCGACCATCCATCTTCTGAGAGCTGCGGGGTTTTCTGTGAGTCCAACAGCACCTCCTTCGCCTTTTACAACGGCATTAACTTGCTCATGTGCATGGTCTAGCGCTATAAACGAAAACAACCTCTTTGTCTTGTGTACTACAAAAGAGCCATTACTGAATTGTGTGTACACCTGTGAATGCTTGGCTGGAAGCTCGCAGATATCTCGGTAATGCACAGAGAGCCATCTGGCGTAGTTAGAATGGTCCATTGCAAACATCCATGGTATAATCTGCTTTATGGATTTGACGTACAAGGAAAAGTTGGCTTCTCTGAACTGGGATTGACGTGCTGTACAGCAGATTTGATCACTTTCATAGAATGCGCTATCATAGCCAACGAATGAGAGTTCTCAATAAACATCGGTAGCAGTGAAATTATGGTAGGTTCGTGACATGACAACGAGGATTGTGAGGCGCGGTATGCCTCCCAAGATACAGCATTGGCTTTATCAATTAAGTTCTTCCTTAGAGAGAAGTTCCTTGGTATTCTCTAGCCAGTCTTGTTCATGATCGGCTTCATTACTGGATGTCACTTGACGATGAGATATCAACTGTCCAGTGACTTCTGGAACACGAAGCTCACCTGAGGGTAGGGCCACGGGTGGTACTTCACTGTAACGTGATCGTAGTTGGGCTATCTTCTTGGAGATGGAACTTTTTGTTGGGTCAAAGATGTCAATGGCTCTTTCAATCCCAGGTTCCTCAGTAGTTGGATGCTGGACTAGCGAAATTGCGGTGCCGTGGAATGAGTCATGCGAGCTGCTTGAGCTAGGGTTGTGGTCTATATTATCAACCGCTGCGGTGGTGAACAGTCCCTCTCTTAGTTTAGACGGGCATACAACTCCTTCACTCTCATACCGTTCTATAACACTGTTAATGATTTCAGTAGATATAGAAAGTAGCCGATCATACGAAATGCACATCCCTAGCTTGTAAAATGTATCTATAAGAGACTTGTCCCTCGTGGCTCCATGAATTTTCAGTGCTGCATATATAGGAAGCCCGGGGCACTCCCTAGCTCTGGTATGATGAGTGCTGCCAGTAGAGAGATGCCGTTGAATACGATTAGCTGGGCGACTGTAAGACACGCTTGACTGTCAGCCGGTCCATATTAGTGGTTGGGCATTTGATAATCATGGCTATCAAAGTTTTAAGGGATGCCGGAATAGCATCTTTCTGACATTCTGGCACAGATGTGCCGTTAAATAAGTTATTTATCTGTAGAATGTCTCTCCTTACAATGTTTGCCGCTTTTGCCAGGTGCCAAGCTTCGGAATCCTTCTTTTTTGCCTCCTTTAACACCCCCCGATTTCATGTTTTAATGCCAACAGGACCTCTCTCCCTTGGTATGTACCGTAAGGTCAGGAAAAGCTGCAAATACTCTGTCTTTCAGGCTTGTAGAATTATTTTTTCCAGACTCAATTCCAAGTTCCTGCAGTTTTGAGGAGAACATTTTTGCCAGATCAGAAAGCTTTAGCACTGCAGGTTCTTCGAATTCGAGAATTTCGTCGATGTAGGCAATCAGTTCTGCAAAGGCAAGTTCATCTAGGTTGATTGTTGAATTTGCAGTATGTTTTGTAGCTGGCGACTTCAACTGCCTTGATCGATTGTACAGACCAACTAAGCATTTTGCATGGTACTTTGCTTCAATCGCTATCAAATCACCAGCAGACAGCTTAGCAATGAGTTTGCTATCTTTCAAAAGAAAGGCACATTCCCTAACTTTTCGGTCGACTTCGAGGGTGGAAGCAGCATGAAGATTTATGGGACTACCAAGGGTATCACAAAAAAAACAGTGGTTCTCTGAGAGACAACTTGGGACATTAGATCGCCTGGCCTTAACGGAGCTGGAACTACTTTCTTCCGTTGTCATTTCGTCTTTTCCTTTCATTTCTTGGCACGCTCTAACTTGGTATTACTGAAAATGTCTCTACAAGACTTGTGCCAAGAAGCTTTTTTATCTAGAAGAGACTGCTCTATTCCCTGGCCTTCATCTAAACATTTAACATTTAAACTTGCAGGTGTAATTCGAAGGTTCTGGAATTCCACGAGATATATGTATCATTTTGTATAGAGAAAACAAAGATACAGCCTTAAAAGAAGGAAATGTTCCTTACCTGCAATGAATGTAAGTACACATGGTGGCTGCCATCTTGAAAACCGTGAGAAGCCTGGGCTCTAGTTCCCAGTTTGCAATAAGCTGCTTGACGTCAATGTAAGCCAACACATTTGAAAAGGCATTCCATTGTGAAAGAAATTCTTAATATATAGAGGTTATTGACCAAGCGTGAGGTCAAGATGGGGGGATATTGGCCAAGTTCATTTTTTGCGCAAAAAAATGAACGAGGCCAATATTCCCCCATCTTGACCTCACAAGCTTGGTCAATAAGGTTTTTATTATATGGCACAAATGAATAAAATCACACTTTGACACACGCGCCAGGAACCCATTGCGTGGTAAACTGAAGAGCGAATAGAAATCAATCTAAAATTAGACTGAGTCTCGACGACTTTTCACTTGAAGTTCAACCTTGTGGCGTTCAAAACAGTTTGTTTTCCGACGTAAAAAAACTTTGCTTCAGATGTATTGAGTTTCAATGACAACTTCATCAGGAAGGCCGAATGCATTAACTAGAGACAAAAATGTGCATATTTGTGGAAGACTTGAAAGTTGAAAACCGGCGTTGAAATCATGATCACTCGAGTGGCGATAAACACACTGCAAAACTTGACAAATAGAGCTGTAGAAGAATACAAACAAACTTGTAAGTATTAATTTAGTAAATACTCTTAATTTGTAAGCCATTTACCAAATGTAAATGCTGAATTTCTTAGCTCATACAATATAAAACCTGCTTTCTTTGATGAAACTGTGTGCTAAGCTTACTCGTTTCCGTACTAATTTTATTTCTTTGTACCACGATTGTAGTAGCGTTGTGAGGTAGCCGAACTTTTCTTTGTGTTTTTGAACTGAGTCACGGCCATTTCAGCTTCGCTATAGTTTTTTTATCTCCGTAAGTCCAGCTTCGTTCAATTCAGTCGCTTTTGCTGCAGTTGTTTTCATCGAACTTGCAAGAGCCAGAAAAAACTGCATTAATCCCTCTAAAAAGGTGAATTTTAGCTGTAAACGAAAAGGCAGAACGATTTTTAAATTAGTATTTGCCTTCATGTCACAAATTGTTCAGTTTCTTTCAAAATGTATGGGTTCTATCGCTATTTGTTTACGAAGAATTGTGAGCGAATTGGAAAATCCTAAGCGGGCAAGATGAAAAAATCTTGCCCGCTGAGCAACCAATCAGATTGCAGCATTCAAGTCATCTTGCCCGCTCACGGAGCTGCCATATAATAAAAGGTGATATAAATAATATTCTTTTTTTCAGTTTTTGCATATGGTATTTTGCAAAATACCAAACATAAGTAACAGGAGTATACTCCTGACATTAAATTATAATTTGTCATTTTCAAGTTACCTTATTGGAATCAGTAACTAAATGAAACGAAAAACATTTTATGATGCTCTACCAGAGTTAAATATTTGGTTCAGCCTCGTTTTCATGCAGCGCTATGTCAGGGCATGCGCAGTATTCCGGTCATTAGTAAATTGTAGCTGTGATGAAGTTTTATATGTTAAAAAAAACCAAAATAATCAAAGAGGTTGTAGTATCCTATGTGACGTAACATCCTGTATTACGTTAGCATTCCTTTGAATCAGTTGATAACGTGTCACATATATATAGCACAGTAGATTGTATGAAGGACACTCACTGTTTACCCGTGTGCATTAAAACCTGACAATTCTACATCTGGCGACGAGGATTTTTTTTTACTCAAAAACGTAAGGAAGAACAGTCAGCATGGCGGCTCTTCCAGTGTTTCCTGCATTTGATATCCAAGGAAGTGATGTCAGTTAGCGCTGGGAACGCTACGTTTCGAGATTTAAGAACCTACTTATGGCGATGAATATTGCAGAGCCCGTGAGAGGAAAAGCAATGCTTTTACATTACGCCGGGGAAGAGGTTAATGAGGTATTTGACACTCTGACTGTGGAAGCTGCAACAAAAACAGTAACAGTGTTGGATCAATCGCTCAAAGCATTGCACGGCTATTTCTCGCAAAGGAAAAACCTAGAAAATGAAGTGCACAGGTTTCGTCAGGCAAAGCAACAAGCTGGCGAGAGTGTGGCTGCATTTCACACAAGGCTGGTGCAGCTAGCGAAATCGTGTGAATTTCATGATCGCGCACAGATAGTGCAGAACTGCACATCGTCTCGACTACGAAGAAAAGCCTTAGCAGATCCCGAGATGGACTTGGAGAAATTACTGATCAACACGGCGAAAGCCATGGAGTTGGCAGATCTCCAGGCAAAGGGAATAGAGTCGAGTGAGTCAGCGCACGCAAAAAACAAAAATGAGAAGTCACGCCAAACCAACGATTGCGGACGTCGACATGCGAAGGGTCGAGATAATTGTGCTGCTTTTGGCAAACAGTGCAAATCATGCAAGAAATACAATCATTTCGAAAAGTGCTGCAGAAGCAAGGATTCCACACCGGACAAGCCGTTAGAGCAGAGAACGCAAGGGCGGAATTGAAAACAAAAACCTCGCGTAAATGCTCTGAATGATAATGATAGCGATAGCGAAGATGAATATGCATTTGCAACTCTCACGTTGGGCGCCGTGAAGTCGGAGACATCTCCGATATTCGTGATTAAGATCAATGGGATCGAAATAGACATGACCGCGGACACGGGAGCCAGCGTTAACATAGTTGATGAAGAGGCGTATAAAAAACTGGATCAGCCAAAGATAATGAAAGCAAGGGCAAAAATCTATTCATATGGATCCAAGAAGCCACTTCTAATTCTAGGCAAGTTCCACGCAGCAGTGGAATCGGGTGAGAAACTCGCTGAATAGAAATTCTTCGTTGTGAAAGGAAATGGGGGATGTCTATTGAGTTGGAATGCGTCGCAACGATTAGGACTGGTCGAAGTTGTCAGACCTATCACTCAATCCCAAAAGTCAAAACAGCCGGAAATCGACTCTCTCGTCAGAGAATACGATGATATATTCAATGGGCTGGGAAAATTAAAGGGTTTTCAAGTGAAATTACACATAGATGAAGGAATACAACCCGTCGCTCAGCCACACAGACGTGTCCCATTTCATGCCAGAAAGCAATTGGAGGAACAAATCAACAAAGACGAAGTGCTAGGAGTGCTTGAGATGGTGGATGGCCCTACGCCGTGGGTGTCCCCTGTGGTTGTCGTGCCGAAACCAAAGAGCCCCGGAAAGGTCAGAGTTTGCGTTGATATGCGACAACCAAATCAGGCAATAAAAAGAGAAAGGCATATCACGCCAACTGTCAACGAGATTATCAGCGATCTGAATGGCGCCAAAGTTTTCTCGAAAATGAATTTGAACCAAGGATATAACCAGTTGGAGTTGCACCCGGATTCTCGCTACATTACTACGTTCTCTACGCATCTTAGACTTCGTTGATTCAAAAGATTGAATTTTGGCATTAATAGTGCTGCCGAAATTTTTCAGAACGCGATACGGGAAACGCTGAATGGAATTTCCGGTGTCATGAATTTCAGTGATGATATTCTTGTTTATGGAGCCAACGAGACGGAGCATGATACAAACCTACGTGCAGTTTTTTCAAAGGTTGCGTGACCGTGGCCTAACTTTAAACAGAGATAAGTGCGAGTTCAAAAAGAGCCGACAAGAATTCCACGGTTTCGTGATCTCTGAGGGTGGAATATCTCCAGACCCAATGAAAGTGCGCGCAGTGCACGAGATGGACACGCCAAAAGATGCGTCCGTGGTTCGTAGCCTGCTTGGTATGACCAATTACAGCGCGAGATTTATTCAGCATTATGCGACGATTACTAAACCACTCCGAGATCTTATTAAGAGTGGAGTCCCGTTCACTTGGTCTGCAGAGCACCAAATGTCGCTGGAGAAGTTGCGTGACGCCATGACGAATGCAACCGAGATGTCATATTTTGACCCCGATGGGAAAACCGAGATATTGACGGATGCGAGCCCAGTCGGACTTGCAGCCGTTTTGTCACAGACGTCGTTGGACGGAAAGGAACGTCACGAGTAGTATAGCCGGGGGTAAAATGATACCAGGTCTTTTTTTCAACAAAAAAGCAATCGCAGCCAAAAAAAAAAAGGGACAAACTTGAAGAGCTATTAGAGGATTCATTAGCATATAGTATATATCTACATTGAGTGTCCTCGCGACATCGACACGCAAGGTAGAAGATGGTCACTCTAGAAGAACAACGTACGCAAGCAAAGCAATTTGGTCTGCGAGGTACTTCGAGGTTCGACAAAGCCAGGCTCGCCCAGACAATAGCTGAGGTTCGCGCTCTCGAATGGGAGAATAGGATCGAACGAGCCAACCAAACGGGCAGGTTTCCAGCTCTTCGAGGCGATCCTGAAGATCCTCACAAACGAGCTCAACGTGCACGCGAAATCCAACAGTTGAATGAGGAGATCACGGCAAGTCTAAGGGCAAAGGCTGACAAAGAAAGGTCCATAGCGAATCCTCGAAGACGCTTGCCTCACAAACGACGAGCCTTCCGACGGTTCCTGCAAGAGCCGCGTAGTGAGCCACTAGAACGGAGTCTAGCTCGAGAGGCAGCCACCATTCTCAATGAGAGAGACGGCACGCTCGAGGGAGAGGAGAAAGGTAGGCGCACTATTCGATGGCGCTTCTTTCAAGGCGTGGCAGGCGATTTAACGCTTAGGATCATGGGAAAGTTGACTGCAAACGTAGAAACTAGCTTCTATCTACGTTATGGTTACTCGTATCGCATTCGCAATGTTAACGACGGGCGTGTGATGCTCTTCTCCAAGACAGTCCCAGGCTCTCCATGGTTGAATGTCCTAGGTGATGCAGAGAAGTGGATCAACGACAAAGAGACGGCTCGTTTGAATCCTGATAACATCAATCGTCCAAATACTCAGTGGGCATTCGTGCGTTGGATTTACGTGGATGTCAAAGTCGTGCTCGATCGTCAGCCTCTGTTGGGAACGGGCCCACTGCCCCAATGGCTTCGCCAGAAAAAAGGAATGATTGCCCTTGATCAATATGGTGACAACCTATGCCTGTGGCGCTGCCTTGCTGTATATAAAGGGGCACGAGCAGACAGGTGTTCCATCGTAGCTCGAGAGCACGCCCAGGATTTCTATCACCTTGTAGCGCCTACATTAGACGTTCCCAGAACTTCTTTAGACCAGCTGGATAAAGTTGAGTTACACTTCGGGATTGGCATTCGGGTGTACGAACCTACGGAGGATGGCGCTTGGCATCTGACGCGACATGCAGCCCACTACAATCATACGATGACGATTGGGATATACAACTGGCACGCCTTCTATATCAAGAACGTTAACAAGCTAGGGCACATCTACATATGTAATGACTGCAAGCAACGGTTCACGCGGGCTGACCACCTTTAACGCCACGCAGATTGTTGCAGTCGTGGGGAAACGAAGATTGTTTGCCCCGGAAAAGCAATTACGATACCCCAGTCAGCCTATGAAAAAGCATTCTGGCCAGAGAGCAAATCTAACAAAGCCAGCAAAGCTGCTCTACGCTGGTTGAAACGCGAATCCAAAAGACTCCAGAAGCACATCCATCACGCGGCTTGTGGACACGGTGGAGAGCATTGGATCGAAGGAGCAGCTGTTGATGGCTACGAACCTCTTTCCAAAACCATCTTCCAATTCCATGGATGCTACTTCCACGGCTGCCCAAAATGCTTCCCTAGAGATAGAGCTCTATACCGTAAAACCTGTGAAAGAACAGCAAAGCTTCGAAAGGCCGGCTATGCAGTAGTGGAGGCTTGGGGTTGCTCCACGAAGAAGACAAATGAGCCGGTTCCAACTCCAATACAAACTGCTTATCCACACGCTATAGTATACGACTTCGAAGCCTATCTCGACACAACAAAAGGGCGACAACCAACAGACCACCTGACCATCGAAAACGTACATGTTCCCATATCAGTATCAATTGCCGACACATGCAACCGCACACCAACTTTCCTCTGTCGAGTCGATCCAAAGGAACTCATAGCTACCTTTGTCGAAGAACTCCAGCAAAGAGCAAAGATAATCAGAGAAGTCGTTGCAGAACAAGTTTTCAAGTTTTTAAGTTTTTTTATTTTCACACTGTTTACATGATATATAATAGGTACAAATAATTAATTACAGATATTAAAAAAGACATATAACATAATAAGAAATATACAAAAATAGGTGTGCAGAGACTAAAGTAGCAGAAATGCTTTCGAGTTGGTCACCGCCTATGTTACTAGTAAGGACGATTGAGACACGTATTATGTGAAAGAAGGAAAAAAAAAAGAGAGAAGGATAAAAGGAAAGAACTGGAGCCATTAAAATTGATTATGACTACTAGATAATAATCAATAAGATGAGTAACTAGTATATATAGATATTGTAAGTAAACAAGTATAATTATAATGGTATTATAGCTATACATTCATTAAAATTCATTAAATACATATGCAAATATGTAAGGTGTTTTATTTGTTTACAATTAGATTTGGTCATTCAAAAGAAACTTTTTGTATTTTTGTTTGAAAGCATGGTATGGAAGGTCTTTAAGTTCTGTTGGTATAGATTCCCAGAGTTTGGGTGCAGAGGACCGAAATGTATGAATCCCATAATTTGTTCTCACTTTGTGTTTGTAGAAAATGTTTTTGGCAGAATATCTGGTATTGTAGGAATGAATTTCGGATATTGGTGTAAGGATATCAGAGAATACGGCTGGAATACTATTTTTATTATTTTGAATTTTGTGTGTAAAAAGTGACATTTTATATTTATGGGTATTTTCAAATTTTAGAATTTCAAGAAGGCTATAAAAGGGGCTAGCGTTTTCCCTACTATGAGCAAAGAATATATTTCGTATACATTTATTTTGTTTGGTGTATATTTTGGTTAATCTTGTTTTATAGGTAGAACCCCAACTCAATAAACCATAGTTCAAATATGGATATATAAGGGTATAATATAATTGTTTTAGCATATGGAGATCAAGATAGTATCTTAGTTTATTGATGATTCCAATATTTTTGGCAAGTTTATTATTGATATGTTGAATCTGAGTATCCCATTTTATATGTTCATCAATGTAAATACCTAAATATTTTATATAGCTTTTACGTTCAATATTGTTAATGTTGATATTTACTTTTTTCCTAGACGAAGTTATAACCATATAATTAGTCTTCTTAAAATTAATAGACAACTTATTAGTAACACAATAATTTAAAACTAAATTCAGTTCATCATTCATTACGGTTTCAAGCTCTTTAACATTATCACTAGCAAAAAAGATATTAGTATCGTCAGCAAATAACCTGAAAGAAAGCTTAGCAGAAGAATTTGGTAGATCATTGATATATAATAGGAATAATAGGGGTCCTAATGTTGATCCTTGGGGTATCCCACAAATGACTGTTTCCATACTTGATTCGACTTCGTCAATTTTTACGTATTGATTACGATTTTTTAGATAGTTTTCAAACCATTTAAGTGGGATTCCACGAATTCCATAGGCATATAATTTGGAAAGTAAAATTTTGTGGTTAACGGTGTCGAATGCCTTGGAGAAGTCAAGAAAGAGACCACAAGTAATTTGTTTTTTGTCAATTGCAAGGTTTAAGTTTTCAGTAATATCTAAAATAGCTTGTTCGGTGGAAAATCCTTTCCTAAAGCCAAATTGATATTTATATAAAATATCATGTTTCTCTAAAAAAGATTGAAGCTGGTTGTATATTAATCGTTCAAAGACTTTGCTAAATGCTGACAATGTTGAGATTGGTCTATAATTGCCAGTGTCAGTAACTTCACCACTCTTGTATATGGGGGTGACTCTGGATATTTTAAAGACATCTGGCACTATACCAGTTGCAATAGATTGATTGTAGATAAGTGTAAAAGGTTTTGAGAGTGGTTCACAGGCAATTTTAATTAGTCTATTTGGGATATCAAGTGAGGCTTTATTTTCATTTAGGTTTGCAAATAACTTACATACTTCGGTCTCTGTAACGGGAGACATAAAGAAACTAGAAGTTGGTGATGAGTTTATGTATTTAATGGGGTCTTCATTGTTGTGTCCAATAGCACTTGCTAGGTTAGGGCCTACGTTAATAAAGTGTTGGTTAAATTGTTCGGCAATATCTGCTTTACTAGTATATATTTTATTATTTCTTTCGATTCTTGATGGGCAGGTCTGTCCCTTTGTTTTTCGTTTTATTAATGTACCAATCAATTTCCATGTAGCTTTTAGATTGTTTTTGCAAAATTCAAAATGTTTACAATAGTATGCCTTCTTATTGTGGGTTTTAAGCTGGTTGAGTTTATTTGCATACTTCTTAAATTGATCTATTTTATTTGGATTATTAGAGAGAAAATGTGTTTTATACATATTTTGTTTAGTTTTGATTGATTTTAAGATGCCATTAGTTATCCAGGGTTTTGTTAGTTGTTTTCTTTTGCTTAGGGATACCAATTTATTAGGTGCATGTTTATCTATTATTTTATTAATTGCTTTAATTGTATTAGTTGTTATTTCATTTAAATTTCTGCATTCATTGTTGATAGCATTCCAGTCAATTGTACTGATGTCATATAGGTATGAATGTTGGTTAAAATTGCTATAGTTCCTTCGAAATATTTTATTGTTTTTTCTTTTTATTGCTATATCAGCAATGCAGAACGTAGGTAAGTGATCCGAAATATCTATGGTAGCAATTCCAGAAATAAGTGGGGTAGATGCATTTGTATATATGTGATCTATCAAGGTTGCAGTATGGCTAGTTAGTCTTGTTGGCTTTGTAATTATTGGCAAAAAATTATTAGAACGGTTCTGTCCCAGGACGCCCGAATTCTCTTTCGACACACTATCGAAAGAACAACAAATGAAGATCGACGAATGGACCAACCAAGTTCCTGTACTAGGATTCAACTCCTGTCGATATGATTTGAATTTGATCAGAAACTACTTTGTAGAAACTATTGCTGATACCTGCAAGAAGGTCCGGGTTGCGAAGAAAGCCAACACCACTATGTTTCTCTTAACCCCAGAATTTCGTTTCCTTGATGTGATGAATTATCTTGGACCAGGTACTTCTTATGAACGTTGGATCACTGCATATGGATGTGAGTTGCAAAAGAGTTTCTTCCCATACGAGTGGTTCGATTCTCCAGACAAATTGGATCACATCGGATTGCCAGATTATCGAGAGTGGGGATCAAAGCTAAAAGGGCAACACCTACTATCTAGGGAAGAGTTCGATGATTGTAAGCGCACCTTCCACGATAAGGGAATGAAGATCTTTGCAGACTGGCTACGATACTATAACGACTTGGATGTAATTCCATTTCTAGAGGCTCTCGAGAAGATGCGTAATTTCTACCATGATAAGGGTGTAGATGTATTAAAAGACGCAGTATCCATTCCAGGAGTTTCATTACAGTTTCTGCTTCGAGGTAGCGTAGAACGTGGACCCGAGTTGTATGCTCCATGCGAGGAAGCCTATCATATGCTGAAAAGTGCTGTCGTAGGAGGACCAAGTATAGTGTTCACCAGACGCCACGAAGCGGGAGTGACTAGGATTCGCAGTCATCAGGGAGGAACTAAAATTTGTCGCAAGATTCTTGGATACGATGCCAATGCCCTATATCTTTCTACTATGGCCCTAGAAATGCCTTGTGGAAAAGAAAAGGTCGTTCACTATGATGAGCCAGGTCCAGACGTCGAAGGCCTTGTCGAACGTCTACGAAACGATGCGTGGTTTGGATATGCGGAGGTAGACATCGAGATACCAAAAGAATTGTGGAAGGAATTTGAGGAGATGCCCCCCTTCTTCTACAACAAGAAAATCCCCAAGGAAGCAATTCCTCCACAAATGTTGGCCTACCTTGAGAAGACGGGTAGAAAGCGCGGCGAGGAAAATAAGCTAGTTGGGAGTCTCTCTGGAAAGAGGTTGCTACTCTATGCTCCCCTTCTACTTTGGTATCTAGACCATAGAGCGGAGATCACTGCTGTCTACCGCACGATAGACTACGTACCCGAAGAAATCTTCGAATGGTTCGTGGACCAAGTCACTGAAGCGCGAAGAACGGGAGATGTAGACAAAAGTAAAACTTTGCTGGCAGATGTGTTCAAGCTACTTGGAAATAGCGCCTATGGGAAATTGATTGAGGCTTTGGAGCGACAAACTAATATCGCCTATACCAAAGACGAGAAGGTTGTGGACAAAGCGTTGCGAAGTGTTTGGTTCGAAGACCTGGAAGAGGTTGGTGAGGCATACGAACTCGAGAGTAGAAAGAACCAGATCCGAATCAAACGCCCTTTCCAAGTAGGTATCGCGGTATATCAGCTTGCCAAACTTCGCATGCTCGAGTTCTACTACGACTTCCTTGATAAGTACATCGATCGCAAGGATTTCGAATACATACAGATGGATACGGACAGCGCGTACATTGCCATATCTGGAAACAGCATCGACGAAGTCGTACGATCAGACCTACGAGAGGATTTCGCAGCCCACAGAAAGGAATGGTTAGCTTGGGACAAATGGAGTGGTCGCACACCAGGACTCTTCAAACTAGAATTCGAAGGTCAACGCGCTATTGCACTATGTTCTAAAGCTTGGTATGTCGATGTGGGCGGCAGCAGGAAATATTCCACCAAAGGTATGTCTAGGCGGCACAACGACGTTTCGTGGGCTCGATTCGAAGCAGCACTCCAGGGTAGTATTGACATGGCGGAAAACCGAGGCTTCCGTCTAATGCCAGAAGGTATAGCAAGTTATGCACAGAAGAAACTTGGGCTCTCAGCTTACTACGACAAAAGATACGTTCTGCCCGATGGAATCCATACCGAGCCAATAGAGTACGCTGCCTAGCGCTTGGATACGAACAGAATACTTTTCGGTGGTAGTTCCGTATCCCTAGGAACGACTTGTAGCTCTTCACGAACGAATCCACGTTTGGGTGCGTCCTTCTCCCCTTCTTGCTTCGCGAGGTAGTACAGCACAGGCTGTCCCGAAGATACTACACTTCGCGAAATAACATATATCTGTAAACTAGAGCGTCGAATGGTAGGCGCTCTTCTCTCAATCCAACAGTGCGCGAATATGTAGGAGTCTTTAGGTCTACTTGCTGCGTCACTACAGAATTCGAAGGCTCTTTCCCTGTAAGTCGAGTCACCTCACTGTTCAGGGCTTTGATAACCATTGGTAAACGAACTACCCATTCTCTACTACGCGCATCCGATCCTTCCGAAGTAAGTACCATCTCTTGTGCATATTGATATCCAAACAATCTCTCAGCCAATGTTCTATTCACTCGTTCGACGAAGCCTTGCGCTCTATGATTACCAGCCTCGCCTCGTTGAACTTTCGTACCATGTAGTTCTAGCGTTTCAGACATACGCCCCATGAATTCTCTACCAGGGTCTACTTGCAACGTCTTTGGCCATTCGAGGGGCTACGTTTGTAGATTCGTTCGAATGCCGCAGCAACTTCGCCACTATCTTTCGAAGCTAAAGGTTCGGCCTCTTTATATCTAGAAGCTACGTCGATTACCACCAATGCGTACTTATATAACTTTCGTCCCCGCCCAGGTCGATCGTGAGGTAGGAATATCAAATCAGCTTGGTGGACTTCATTTGGTTTCGATACAGTCCAATGCGGACGTGGAATGTGTTTTGGTGGTGGTAGATATATTTGCCACATAGATTGCTTTTCCAACCAACTCCTAGCTATGTCTTCCGATACTTTTGCTGCTACCGATAGCTTGTCAATTGCAGCGTGACCTTTCCAATAGCCCATAGGACCATAGAAGACATTCGCAAGTTTAGCATCCATTATATATAGCATTATCAACGAGGTTTAATATGGATAGTTCTTATCGTAAAAAAAAAGAAGAAGAATAAAGACTTATCGATCCTTATTCTTTTTCTTTTTTCTTTTTTCTTTTTTCTTTTTTCTTTTTTCTTTTTTCTTTTTCTTTTTCTTTAGATCTATAACCACTTACTAGCTACGTTGACTACATATATTAGTTCACCCGTCTTCTGCAACCGCATCTACGCTGGCGCTAGGCATAAACGTCGCGTTGAGTAGTCACGTGCTTCTTTGGTGGTCGTTGCACTATGTCGATGTCGACGTCCAATAGGTATGAAAGTCCCATACCACTCGCACAAACGCTTCTAGCATCGCAAATGCCGTCGTGTATAGAACCTGGTCGAATAAGTCTACTTATATTATTGATGTTAACGATGTTAGAATTCTCGTCGACAAGGGCTTCGTACATAGTGCAACCTTCCAAAGAGTATTCCACGCTCTTGTCGAAGAATCGACCATTGGATATTCCTGTCTTATAATCGCATTTCATTCGCATCCTCATCATAGGATTAGGCAATCGACATCCAGCATTAACAGTAGAATTCGTAGAAATAGATCGTTGAATCATTGGAGTTATCTTAGTATTAGTGACGATGATGGCATCCTTTTCGGGTGGACTGCGTTTACGTAGATTGCGTATGCAGATCTTCTTATCTTCGATAAGTTTACTTACTTCGCAATCGAAAGCCCAATCTAGGTATTCAACTAGTTTGAAAGTAGGACTTAGCTTATCGTCGGAAGGGAGATCCAATTCTCCATCATCGGGTTTCTTAATCGTGATTCCATCGTCCTCCGTACGTACGATGTCATTCCACTTTTGGAATTGTAAGCAAGGATGGTGATTGCGTTTCTTGACCTTATATTTGCTATTGGATGCAGCGTTCATCCTAACTACATCTTCTTCATCGTATGGATCTATCTGTCCTACGTGCTTTTCCCCTTCGAACCGAAAGACCGCGGGAAGAGGTCCATCTCCAACGTCGAAACGTACGGAGAAGTATTTGCATCCGTTTGGTCCGTTCCTGGGGTGAGCCCAATCGAATGATATGACGGACCCATAAGATTGACCGTTTTCTTTGGCCCTTTCGAATGCGTTGACGACATCGCCTGCGTTGAAAACGGGGCTAACGTACGAATCCTCTGAACTAGTATTACCGTTGTCCATAGTCTCAATAGTACGAATGCCGAGGGATTTGAATTTGCTAATAGCACGGAAGGGGATCTTCGATATCTATACGTATAGATATCTCTAAATGGAATTAGGAACCAATTTTTTTAGTATTTTCTTCCAAAACAAACCTTTTTTTTTTTTTTTTGTGCTCCAAGTAGTAGCCTAGTAGTATCTAGTAGTAGTAACCTAGTAGTAGCCTAGTAGTAACCTAGTAGTAGCCTAGTGGTAGCCTAGTAGTAGGCTAGTAGTAACCTAGTAGTAGAAATAGCTATAGCCATCTACTAATAGCATATCCAGCGCCTAGCATTCCAACACCAACGTAGAGCAACTCACCAGTCTTCTGATCACCTGAGGGTTGATAGTAGTCAGATAAGCGAGGTTCTTTCATTCCTTCGAGCCGTTTCAGCGCCTTACGTAACTTATCGGATTGCACAAAGGCATCTCTTTGAACGTTGTATGCGTTGCGTTCAAGACCTTCCTGATCTTGTGCAAAGTCGTATAATCTTTGACGTTCGATCCTATATGCTGTCATTTCAGATTCTTGTCTTTCGATGGCCCTATCGTGTCTCTCTCGTTCTGTATCTATATCACCCTTTCCAATCATTCTAGCTAGTATACCACCACCAGTAAATGCCGTCGCGTTCAAGACAGCTCCGAAAACGGTCATAGCAATTGCTGCCGCCATTATGGTATGATCTTTTGTTTCTCAAGATATTGTTTCGCGTATAAACTACCAGCTACCACGGCAGTCCACTTTAAGTAATTTACTATGGAAGAAGAAGGATCGTTGAGCATAGATTCCTTGGTAGTCTTTTTTACGATCCACCCAATACTTGCAGCGAGGCCAACGATTATAGATGCATCGGTTGCCGTCTTCATCAATTCTTTATCCATCTCGATATATAAGTATAGGCTCTAGTCTCTAAGTGTCACTCCATGTCTGGTACCGTTGGCTTTACCGGAGCTGCAGGTCGTATCGTGCTAACGTCAGCAACACGATTATTGTCATCTACGTATTTTTTGTATGTATAGTATGTTCCAACCAATGCAGCACCTGCACCAATAACTGCAATAGTAGTATTAGTAGATACGCTTTCGAACCAACCTTTCTCTACGTCGATTTCTTTGCACGATTCGCTTTCACGTGTCAACTCTCTCTTCTGAGCTTCTCTAGCAAGTTTATTGCTTAACGCTAATGCTTTCCCAGCTGCAACGCGCTTTGGATCTTTTCCTTTCTTAGTTGGTACAGTTGTCGGTGGATTCGCAGTTATCTGGTCCGTTTCTTCCATCTCGATTCGGTATAGTAGTTACCTGTGGAGGTTCAACAGGTGTGGTAGGAACGACTATGTGATCAACTACGTGGAACAAGGCACTAGCTAGAGCCACGAATCGACCTGCTTTAAGAGATAATAGACCGGCCACAGCGGATATCTCGTTGCGAACTAGGTGGTCTTCTTGTAGGTCCTTAATCAGTGCTTGTTGGTCATCTAGTGGAACTACGTATGCGACTGCGCGGGTAGCTAGACGTAGTGCTCCATCTACTAGGCATCCCGTTATTTGCTTCGCTACTACGGCCTGGTACCTACTATGCAAAAGTTTTACGTCCTTCTCAGACAGTTTAGATATATCTACTATTGAGAAATTCCGTCCTAGGTATTCTTTTGTCGTACCCACCGCAGCTAGAATCGTAAGTGCTTCCCGACAAGCTTCGACGCCCTCCAATTTGGTTGGGTGTTCCAGTACGACCGGAGGACAAACGATGGCGCACTCGTCAAGCAGTTCATTCATGTATTCATCCATCGTGATAATATAGTATAGGTGCGGGTAGCTCTAACACTACCTCGAAAGGATGGCGTAGACAGAAGCACATGCGAGCGAACTTATGAGATCCAAGTATCGTTCGTAACTCTTTACATTCTTGCGAGCCTCCGTAATCCTCAAATATCCTTTTGCCATCTACGGCCGATGCTGTATGAAATGCTACTACGATAGCTACGTTCTCGCGGAAGGGTTTACATATGCTCGTTAATTGTTGGGACAGCACCCAAATAGAAAGCCCTATGTGCCGTGCAGAAAATGCTAAGTCTACTAGCTTGTCAGTTCGTTTCTTGACGTCCTTCGATGCGGCGCAATCATCGAGAATCAATAGAGTATTGTTACCTGACCAAAATGTTGCACAAATATTCAATGTAGCATCGATGGCATCATGTGGTGGCGACATGACGAAGAAACGAGGATCTCGATTTGCAAATCCACGATAGGTTTTATTGTGGGCATATGTAGGACAAATCAGTACTATGTAATCGAACTTACCACGAAATGATCCACGAAGTTGTTCTATGAGAAATGCAGTCTTTCCACAATTCGTTGGACCGACTATGAGTGCGTTGAACGGCACGTGCTCTACGAGAGAATCCATCAGTATGTTATACTACGTAAAGATCCGTTCAATATCATAAGCTGAGCATCTGCGAGAACATAGATGTGCATGTTCACGTTTCCACTTCCTCCTGCAGTTCTATGTATGCGAATGTTAATATCTTTCCACTACCGGTTTGTGCCAATCCATCGGCATGAACAGTGGAATCTTTTGCTGTGCGACAATCGACTAGAATAGCAAATCTATTTTCGTAAAACTTCTTTGGAGTCATGGAAGTATCGGACGTACCAAACCACCCTTTCGCAGCCTCCCAGAAATCAGGTGGTAGCATGCCGCTTGGAAAGAATCTGTTGGGAATCCCGTTAACATCTACTTCTACCTTCAAAATATCGGGATTCGAAAATGATTCGCTATCTCGCGTACCAGCAGTAGGTGAATCTACGAATAGTAGAAGTAGTCCACAAAACGATCGTCGTGGAACGTTGACGTTCTGAGATATCAAAGCATCGGATGTTTTAGCGATATTTACTGTCTTGAAGTGAACAGCGTGGTCGTATAGGAATGCAGTACCTATTTCGTATTTGTGAAGTGCGCTACTAGCCAGCGTTTCGTCCTTGATTGCTTCGTATTCTAGTTGGATGTTGGTAAGTTTGTACGTACCTATTTTCGTAGAATCCGATCCAACTACAACGTCGATGGCACGCGCTAGAGTCAACTCAAACGAAATGGTGTCTTCCAGTACATGTGGATATAGAACTCCATGTTGCGTTAGAATGTCGACGTCTAATGGAATACTATATTTGGAACGATACGCGGTTAGGAGCGCTTTTTCTCCAGCAACCGAAGTATCTGCATCGCCAGCTTTCGATCGTAGCTTATTCGTGTTCTCTGATTGAATACCTTGTTGCACTCTCGATTCTCTCTCCTGCGTAGATAGGTATACATCGGAATACGTTTGCAGGAGGTCTGACCTGGCGAGGTCTTCTACTATTTCAGCTCCCATCTTACAGACTCTATGTATGACCAAGCATCGTCCAACGTTCGAAACGACTCTGTTATTCGCATGTCCACCAGATAATACGATGTCGCCCAATAGCGCTAAGCTACCAGGCACTAGTACTATGCCTTCTCCTAGCGTTGGAACTTCTACGTATAGAGTCTCACCCGGATTGGCAGATGATGGAGTGAAAGTTTTCCTATACAAGGTTCGTTGAGCTTTGAGTGCAAGAGGCTCTCTTTGCGCCTTTGCAGGAATCAACTTTGATGATATCATGTTGAATATACATAGATACATAGTTATGTTCAACATGGATGTTGATACCACGGAGGAAAGACCTGGTGGAGCTGAAAGAGGAAAAGACTACGACGATGACGATACTATCGATGTGGAGGAGTGGAAAGCGACGTTTCCAGAAGAGCCAGGAGAAATGGTCCCAATGAAAACCAGACGCGACTCCACTAAAGAAGGCGCTAGACCAAAGAATCAGGAAACCTCGCTTTCTATAGACGATGAATCGATGGATGAACTCATCGGCTCGAACGTTTCTAGATACGAAAGAATCCTGGAAAATCTGGAAGATGAGAAAGCTCCTAACTTTGCTGATAGAAAGGTGGTCTTCAAACAAGACTTATCAGACAACGTAAAACAGGAGATGTTCAAGATCGTCTGGGAACAATATCCAGATGTGGGAATTCGAGGCATTCTCGAGATGGCAACCATGTCTGATGGTAGAGTCGCTATCCACGAGTATGGAAGTAAAAATAAACCTATCCCTTTGATCACCAAGAAGGGCGAGTTATATACGAGGATTGGAAAAGATCTCAAAATAGTTTTAGGGCCTACATTAGAAGAAGCAGCAGAAGAAGTCGTAAAAGCTGAAGACCAAGTGAATGAGAGGATCGAACAAAATGAAGAAATACTCAAAGACCCTACGTCTACCGAAACTCAGAAGGAAAACGCTACTAATAAAATAAAGACCGATCAGGAGGAACGAGCAGTCCTAAAACAAATAGAAGAAGCCATGACAGAACGCATACCACTTAGGGATCGTATAAGATCTATCTTCAAGAAGTATGGAGTCAGTATAATTAGCGTGGTAGCTGCGGCAGGTACGGTGATCGGCGTAATAGTTTCTAATCTAACGAAGGCAGTTCCCGCGATAGTACCGGCAGTTGGAGATGCTGCCAAAGCAGCCGTTAAAGCAACTGCCAAAGCCTTAAAAGCAATAGGTAAAAAGTTAGAGGAGATTCTACCTAAGATGATTGGACCAATTGCGAGTTTCGTATTCAGTATGGCTGCTGACGTTGTTGGAGTCTTAGCAAACAACATTTGGTTGTTAATCGTAGCGGCAGTGGTCTTTGTAGTGGAGCAATACAAACGACATTAACGAAACAACGTCCATGCAATTCCAGCTGCGGCAATAGATGTCACTGCGAGATTAATCTCATGTTGTGGGAAAGCCTTTGGTACAGGAACTCGTTTCTTGTGCGTCTCATGAGGTGGTATTAATTTCTTATCTGGGGGTCCTTCCATGGGAGGCGGACGTCCTTCGACTTCTGCATTGATGTCGTTAGTACCTAGCATCATATCTTTCGTGGCTTTCGGGGTTGGATTCCTATAGCCATCTTTCTTACCAAGATAGTACACTAGATTGCTTGGCAATAATCGCACGCCTAAAGCTATTGCTAGATCGAGCCTCTTATGCGTTGTCGTTATAGCAGTAAGATAGTTTTTGTAGCTCACCACTAAATCGTTTTCGAGAATAGCGCCTTCGACTAAGCTCTTGAACTTTTCTTTGACGTTGAAGCTATCTACGATGGATTCGTTAAGGTCGTTTTGAGCGCCTAGAATACAGTATCCAAAAGCCTCAACAGATCGATTCAATCTACCTAACCCAGCATTCGTCAAACCTCTACCGATTGGTGGCGTAAACCAATTGTATTGTTTACCGTTGTTATTGCTAATGTACGATAAAGGAAACTGATAGTCCGTACGACTCTCCTCAGGAAACTTGAAGTCACCACCAGGCCACTTCGCAGAGTACGAAGTATTATGTGCGTACTTCTCTGTATAGTTCGCCATTCTTCCATGAGAGTTTACGTAGACGTCTCCTAAGCCATCCCACCGAAAGTCTGGCGTTCGAGATATACCGAATTCGATGCACAATTTCTCAAGGACTGATTTGCTATAGAGATTGTCGAGTTGCTTGAAAGCACGGTTACCAGGTAGAGGAGCTCCAAGTTCGTGTAGAATTCTTCGTATCGTGAAATATACGTGGAATCGTAGGAACCCTTGGACAACTGGTGGATATGTTTTGAAAGTGGGGTCAAACAACGACACTCCGCATCCAGAAGTTGCACACCACGTTGCAAAATTAAGTTGTTGAGGCCAGTATTTGAAATCCGGACCCGATAACCATCTACGAGACTCATTCGCTGTCGTATGCTTTACAACGATCTCCTTGAATATATTTGGAACGCCTGCTTCGAACTTCTTCGTAGGTGTGACGTATATCCATAACTTGGTGAGATCTATATCTTGTGCCGGTTCGGTAAAAGGAACTGCTCGAATGGGATATTTCGCACTCTTATCTAGTGTCAACGTAGATGGGAAACCATCAACCATTCCCTGCAATGCGTCATCGATGCGTTTTCGAATATCCACTGGTACGAGACCGGTAATGTACCAATGTTGCCCACCATCGGAAAACACAATCCTAGTCTCATATGTCGAATCATCGTGTATGTCTGACGCCGTCGTTCTAGCTAAGAACTTCTCGAAGTCCGCATGGGGATATTTTCCCTTAAAGGCCACGAAAGCCTTCTCATTGCGAGGTTTGATATAGTCGCCCCAATCCCCTTTGAAATGAACTTCATGCTTCTTCATGGCCTCTGTCATATTGAAGCTATACGTATATATAGTTATACCTTCAACATATAATGACGCTCCTTAACGTTACCACCACGTCGGCTGACCATACTGTGTACCTCCCAGAGCCTATAAAGATACGGAGTATAGCCCTACTTGAGGTTACTATTCCAAACAGCTGGTACAATTTGAAGGCCGAGGGTGTCTTTAGTTGGTGGTCAGACAATGGCACGCGATCCCAAAAATATCGTATACCTATTGGGAATTACGATCTTAGTGAAGTGATAAGGTTCTTCAAGCCCGCAATCGACAATATCGCTTTAAAGTTTGTCGAAAGACCAGAACTTGGGGAGAAATCGCTGGAGATCTTGAAGAGGTTCCAAATGTCCGACTCACTATGCAATCTCTTAAGAATTTGTAGAGAGGTATCCGATGTGGATCGAGTTGGGTTCCAGCCAAGCACACACTCCTATACCATGAAAACCTATCAAGAGATGTATGTCTGCTGCGATATGGTGGATCCCCATAGATCCCTCAATGTTATGAGAAAAGAAGCCGAAGCCAAACCCTCGCAAACTCTTGCATGTATCCAGGTTCGTGGTAATAGATTCCAACGAGTTACGTACTCGATACTGCATCCCATAGAAATAGATGCACGACCTTCGAATAGCCTTCGTTTATCCGTGCGTAAGAGGACAGGGCGTTTGATTGACTTTCACGATCAGCCTCTGCACTACGTATTGAAGCTAAACCTCGTATAAGTCATAAGATGGTTCTCTTATATATCGCCACAACATTGGCCCTTCCAGGGTCGACCCATACTGTACGTGTTGAAGCTTGAGTAAGCCATATGTATAACGTACAATGGAAGGCGATTCGATTCAACCGTTTCCATCAGCACCAAATATCTATCCACCGCTTGAAACAAACTTTCTTTACTTGGATAAATGCATCGGCTACGATTCCTAACGTGTTCGTAGGGAACGAGAGGTCGTAATTTTGTTTATAAGTAGTGTTGTATGCTTGTAGCTCTTGTAGTATCGTTCGTCGTTGCGATTCTGTGTCGTCGCTTCGCTTAGGACTCAGACGGTCCAGATCGTTTTGGTACCAAGAGCTATCCGGACCTACTATACGCAACCTAGTAGCGACGTGGACCGTCTCTTCACATCGTTCAGCCTCGGAAACATATGAATTCCGTTTCTTGTATTTCCATGGGGCAGAGACAATCAGGACATGTTTCACTGGTGTTGATTTGCAATTGTGGTTTGATGTTCAGCCTTCTACAAAATTCGGGACCGAGCGATCTAATGAGCTCGTCCATGACGTAACCTTATGTGCTATAGGTGTCATCTATCTAATTAAGAAAAGAAAAGAAAAGAAAAAAAAAGAACGAAGAGAAGTCACGCGACAACCTTTCTTTTTTTTTTTTCTTTTTTTTTTTTTTCGTGGCGATTCCTAATCTTCCTTCTCATCGATCCTCAAGGCAGCCAACGTCTCGTCGAACGCATGGCTGAGAGCCTCATCGAAACCTTCCTCTGGATCTTTCTCCGGTTCCACCACCTTTGGATCTACAAGGTTCGCCTGCTCCTTAGCACGTTTTATATCGAGGTTCTTCTTATTGAGAATAAGGCGACGTTGAGGTGCTCCGCATCCTGAGCAAAGCCCGGAACTCGTACGACATCCCTTACCGCACTTCGAGCATGGCACGAATGGGACGCAGCCTTTCGAAATCTGAAAGTTATGTTGAGCACAATACTTCGATGTCTTCGAAATCTTCTTTGCGCATTTCGTGTCCTTTCCTCGCAGCAACCAATCACAAGTTACTATCTCAGTCATTGTGGCGTCTACGTTCAGGTTCTTCAGCTCGTTCAATCTGTATGACAGGAGGTTGTCTAATCTTTACGGTATTAATGTGTACTAAGATAACAACGTACGCTAATATCGTGGAATAAAGAATGTGTACTAATACCATGGGTGGCGATATACAGTATACTAACGCCTTCTCTAACAGATGCTCAAGTTTGGCCCTTTTTTTTTTGGCTGCGAGAGGATTTCAACCCTTAGTATCCCAGTAGTATAGCCGGGGGTAAAATGATACAAGTGGTATCATTTTACCCCCGGCTATACTACTTCACGTCATCGCTTATGCTAGCAGGGCTTTGACAGACGTAGATCAGCGTTACTCTCAGACAGAGAGAGAGGACCTCGCCATCGTATGGGCCTGTGAGCACTTCCATCTTTACGTGTACGGCAAACCGTTCTCGGTACTCACTGACCACAAGCCTCTGGTTACGATTTACGGTAATCCGGCGTCTAAACCACCAGCTCGCTTGGAACGATGGTCACTACGATTACAGCCGTATGACGTCACGATTATCTATCGCCCTGGTAACGACAATCCAGCAGATTACTTGTCACGCCATCCACTGGCTTATGCCAAACCGAATAGTCGTGAGGAGAAGATTGCCGAGGAGTATGTGAATTATGTTGCCAACACATCGACTCCTAAGACAATGACACTTGAAGAAATCAGAAACGCGACGAAGATTGACCCGACGCTTCAAGCTGTCATCGAAGCTGTGTGAACCGACCGATGGCGCGATACTCCTGCGAGTGGAAACGTGTCTAAGCCGGAGTTTGAACAGTTTCGCAAGCTGTGTGATGAGCTGTGCGTGACCGATGACATAATACTACGAGGTCGACAGATCGTCATCCCAGATACGTTGAGGCATCACGTGGTCGGTATAGCACATGAAGGTCACTTGGGGATGACAAAACCAAAGGCACTTATACGCGAGAAAGTGTGGTTCCCAGGTATTGACAGAATGGTGGAAGACTGCGTTAAATGCTGCCTTGCGTGTCAAGCGACAGTACCAGTCAATCAGACAGAGCCACTGCAAATGTCAGAGTGCCAAGCGGCGCTTGGAAAGAGCTAAGTATTGACTTGCGAAAGGTGATTACTTACTCGTTTTAATTGACGACTACTCACGTTTTCCTGTAGTGGAAATAATCAAGTCCACTTCAGGCAGGACAGTAATCCCTTGTCTTGACAAAATCTTCTCAGAGTTTGGAGTACCAGAAAAGCTAAGAAGCGACAATGTCCCGCCATTCAACGGTAACGATTTTCGCGCGTTTGCGAATTACTTAGGGTTCGTACAAAGGAAAGTTACCCCGTACTGGCCTCGAGCAAATGGAGAGGCAGAGAGGTTCATGAGAACCATAAAGAAAGCAGTGAAAGCAGCACTGATAGAAGGGAAGATTTGGAAACAGGAGCTGTACCGCGCCACGCCGCGCCACACGCCTCGACTAAGACACCACCTGCTACAGCGTTGTACGGACGGCCGACGAAGACTCGCCTACCAGAGTACTGTGCGGCTCACCAAGACGAATACATGCGCATCAATGACGAGTACGCCAAGGCGAAAATGAAGCTCTACGCAGACACGAAAGCATCTGTTTAAACCCGCTCAAATCGCCGAGGGAGATTCCGTGCTTCTAAACAATGATCGGTCAAAAGCGAAGAGCAAGAGCGCGTACGATCCTGCCCCCTATGAAGTGAGGAAAACCAAAGGGTCAATGGTCACAGCACAAAGGGGAGAGCGAGTAATCACCAGGAACTCGTCATTCTTCAAAAGGGTCGAAGCCCCAGTGTACCACACACCCGAGGAGTGTCACATACACATGCCACAGCAACATCAGCAGCAGAACACTGCTGAGACCACATCTGCAGTAACACCTCCTGCAGACCGACCTAGGAGGCAAACCAAGCGATTTAAAGACTTTATTATGTACTAGTTACTCGAGACATTATATATTGGACCTATTAGTTTTAGAGTCTCCTATTTAGGGAGCCATGACACTAGACCTATGCTTTACTTCAAGAATTAGTTATTCACTAAAATATATATCCTAGTAACCAAAGCATGTAATCTAAATTTCTTTTGGTTATGATTCCTATTTTCATTTGTTTGACAGAACGAATTTCGTTCCAGAAAGGAAGGGATGTAGTATCCTATGTGACGTAACATCCTGTATTACGTTATCATTCCTTTGAATCAGGTGATAACGTGTCACATATAAATAGCACAATAGATTGTATGAAGGACACTCACTGTTTACCCGTGTGCATTAAAACCTGACAATTCTACAATTTTGACTCAAAAACACTGGAAACTTGTATCTGAAAGCTCTAGCTACAGGTATCCCACGCATCACCCTGTCATTTTCCAGGAAGAAGGTCACGTGACAACATTTAAAGTTTCAGAGCAAAGCGAATTCAGTAGTGAATTTGGGGTGGCTCCATATTAAAACAATATTGTTCTTAGGGATGTTAGTAATCTGGCAAAGTTTAGTGCTTTTATCATCAAGTTGAACAATTCATCATTTTTTTTGGTCGATAACAGCTGGACTATAAATGCTAGTTCTTAAAAACAATGAAACGTTTTCACAATACATTATTTTAATACTATGCTAATTGTTGGAAACACAGGAAACCTGTACAAATACTCTCAAACCTGGCGATGAGGTTTTCGTAGCCAAGCCAAATTGTTGAGTTTATAATGCAAATATAATTGTCATTAACACAAATCCCACTGCCACTCGACAGCGCCTTCATTGAAAAAGTACTCCCTAAAGGTCTCCCTCACTAACTTAGCATCAGTCGATGCATTGTGTCCAGTCGATGGAACGGCAAGTGGCAATAATTATTCTGTTGAAGATTCTTGGCCCCAAATTCATGAACAACTTCCCCATTTCTGTCTTCTGAATCAAGCATTCCTGTAGGACAGTAAGTATTTCGTGATGAGCTCCGTCGTAGATAGTTGTGAATAACAAGGACTGCCAAAACTAGAGATTCTATTGTGTCTGGCGGTAGTAGAAGAATGGATCTGAAGACACGCCATCTGTTGGCGATGATTCCAAATCGATTTTCAGACAATCTTCTCGCTCGACTGTGTCTGTAGTTATAGATTCTCTTGTCTTCAGTGAGACCATGCTGTGGATAGGGTTTCATCATATGTTTCTTCAGAGCAAAGGCATCATCACCAACAAACACATGAGGGACCTCATCCACCCCTAAGGGTAGGCATTTAGGTGGTGGAAGGGATATGGTTCCCTCATCAATCGCTCGAGATAGGCCACACTTGTTCCACACACCACCATCAGACACTCTGCTATTAATTCCAACATCTGCATATATGCATTCATAATCTGGTCCAGCGACAGCCATTAACACAATTGAGTTGGTGTTCTTGTAATTGTAATAGTGTGATCCAGCATTGGCAGGTGGCTGCATAACAATGTGATTTCGATCTATGGCTCCAATGCAGTTTGGGTAGTTCCACTTCTCCTCAAACCTTGCTGCTATATCCAGCCATTCTTCATTTGTCGACGGAACTTTTAGATACTCTGGCCCGAGGTGTTCAAGGATTGCCCTACAGACTTCCGTGATGATGTATGATATTGCAGATACAGATATGCGGAATTGAAAGCACAAAGATCGGTAGGTTTCACCGGTAGCCAGAAATCGTATCGTCAATGTCAATCTCTCTGCTGCTGCAATAACTTTATGTCCACCCATAACTTGATGAGCAGTTATATGAGGTTCAATCACCGTCAAAATAGTTGTAAAATCGTCATAAGACATGCGCATCATCTCTCGATAAGCTACAGTGTCTTCAACCATTAACTCCCTCACTATGTTGTTGAAACATCCGTTGTCGTTTCTTCTCTTTATCGAAGATATTGTCTTTCCTCTGGTACATTTTTGGTCTTTGTTGTCTTCAAGTACTTCTAGAACCGCTGTAACTGCAATGCATTTTCGAGCTTTCAATCGCTTATGTCGTATATACGTCTCCAGACTGAAAGTGTCAAAAGTCAAGATGGCGGACGTAAACAGCACAGTAGCAATATCGCTAAGAGTTATGGGTAAATATTGATCCCGGAATCCTTTGCGATATTACAGTACTAACCAACATGTTGGATTGATGTTGGATCCGTTTTAACACCCCCGTCCAACATCGTGCAACATCGTGCAACAATGTTGGATGCAACATGTTGGACGATGTTGCATCCGTTTGAACAGGCCTTTACATTACTAAAATCGTGGTAAAACGAATTAGAAACTTAACACACAGTTTCATCAAAAAAGCAGCTTTTTTATTCTATGGGCTGAGAAATTCAGTATTCACGTTTGGTAATTGGTTTATAAATTAAGAGTATTACTAATCTAATTCATACTTACAAGTTTGTTTGTGTTCTTCTACAGCTCATTTTGTCAAGTTTTGCAATGTGCTTTACATGTATATCGCCTCTCAAGTGATTTCAAGTGGCGGATTTTCAACTCAAATCTTCCAAAAATATGCACAATGTTTTCCCCAGATAATGCATTTGGGTTCCTTTTAAAGTTATCATTGGAACTCTGTACATCTGACTAAAATACAGATCAGTTTTATCCCTAAAAATGTTGATATCGGAAAACAAACTGTTGTTAACGCCATGAAGTTGAACTTCAAGTGAAAGTCGTCGAGTCTCAGTCTAATTTGAGCTTGATTTATATTCGTCCTTCGGTTTACCGTGCAAAATTTGGGTTCCTGGCGCGTGCAATCACATTTTATTTATTTCCGCCATATAATGAAAGCCTTATTGACGAAGCTTCTTCGTGTATTAGATGGGTTCGTCGAGGTGCATAAAAACGCAAACAAATTAATGAGGCCAATATCCCCCCATATCTTGACCTCACGCTTGGTCAATAGCCTCTATATATATCCTTTTCTAAGTTATGGAATTGTCACCTGATTACGCCTCAAAAGAAGGCCGCACTACGTATAATAACGTTCAAAATTTGATTCCTGAGGGAGGGAGGAGGGGGGAGGACAGTCCAACTGATAATGAGTGCCTGAGACCCTTTATGGCAAGACCGAAGCCCCTATGGATGAGCAGAAGTATTAGTAGTAATGCAGTGTTTAAGGCCATCTGCTTGTCTCATGCGGCTGGCCCTGTGCCGCCAGAGCAGGGCAGGAAGGAACATGGATTCCGGCTATCGAAACCATTGGCGCACGACCAGAGGTAGTGAATTGTGACTTTCTCTCATAACAGATAGGAAAGATCTCAAAGCTCAAGCCAATACAAAATCTTGGGCAGCCCAACAGGAAGATCTCAACATAGGCCAGGTTCTAGAGCACCACAGATTTCTCCCAGTTTGACAGTGACAAAGATAATCGAGAGTTTGTGCAATTGTTTAGGAATGGGACTACTTGGTGGTAAAGGATGGAGTTCTAATGCGCCGGCGATTTGTGGATGGTGAGGAAACCTTCCAATTAGTTCTCCCCTCTGAGTTTCGCCAGCAAGCATTAAAGGGCCTTCTTGATGAGGTTGGGCATCTGGGAAGGGAGCGAACCCTGGTATTGTTCGTTCAAGATTGTATTGGCCTTTAATGACGAGAGATATAGCACAGTATGTAGCTTGTTGTAATAGATGTATCCGACGTAAGGCTGCAGATCCTCCAAAGGCTCAATCCACACCACAGGGCCTATGGCATTGCTGGCAATTGGCTTTCTTTCCCTAGCGAAAGGAAATGGTGGTTTTTAGAACATTTTGGTGGTGACGTGACTGATAGCTTTACCAACTTTTTGTGGGCTTTCCCAACTCATATTCAAAGGGCCCCGACCGTTGCGAAGCTACTCTGGGAGAAGGTTCTAATCAACTACGGCAGGTCAGGGCCGATCAGGGCGGGGACTTCGAATCTAAGCTTATTCAAAGTCTCTGCTAGTTTGCTGGTATACAGAAATCGCGAACGACTTCCTATCACCTGCAAGGAAATGAACAAACCGAAAGGTTGAACAAGGCTAGGGAGAACAAAGCTAGTTGGCCAGAATTCGTTTCACTGTTAGTCTATGCTTATATCTGTTTCAAGCATTCTACCACTGGGTTTTCTCCTTTCCAACTAATGTTTGGTAGGCAGTCAAGATCCTCCGTAGATCTGTCATTTGGCGTCGAATATGGGGTATCAAGGACTGAGTCGTTTCCAGACTACATAGAAGGCCTCCGAGACTGCCTTCATTATGCCTATCAGAAGGCTCCGGGGGAAACGAAGAAGTCTGCAAGCCGGCATAAACACTGTTACGATACAAGAGCTCATGAAGCCAATAACCAAGTTGAAGATTGAGTACTAGTTAGAAACTTAAGTGTCAGGCGGAAGCATAAGCTAGGCGACCATTGGTAAGAGAACCCTGACTCGCAGGAGGGTCACTCAGTTGAAGTAAGACTTGAAGAAGCTGACACCAGGTTGTCCGATGTGGTGCAGGAACGCTGCCAAGATGACGTAACCTTCACAAAGTCAGGGAGGGCATCTCGCCCACCTCAAACGCCTGGTTGCAGATCCAGTTTGGGCCCTGAAGGCAATGACATTGATGTCTCTTGTGACATCTAATAATCGAGATTTGATAACGCACATTTTCCAGAACTGGCTGTCAACTGGGTATCGCCAGTTGAACACTGTTTATTGAGAACCTGGGCGGGATGTTCCACGACTTAAACTTTTAAGATGTTGCAATTAAACGCCGACTGTTTTCACATCAGCTTAGTCAACAGAAGCTTTCATTTTTAAGAATATTATAAACGCTTTATCTGTTTCCCTTTACCGTTAACGTTTCCAACAGGAATTATTAAATAAATCTATGCTTACTTTAAGAGTAGAACCTTCACAAACAAGCTTGAATAGCCAATCAATCGAACTTCATCCTGCGGATAGAATCCCAAACGCTGACATTGTTTCTTCCCAATTGATTTGAGGTCCGCCTTTCGATTCTCCTCACATTAGCCTGATTTGCAGATGGTCGCAAAAGCCGGTTCTCTTACTTTCCAAGATTAAAGAGAGGAAAATATAGAGCTTTTGAGCTTTCGAAAATGGTCATCTAGTGACTTGTACCCGTGTTATTTGAAGGTAAACTTTATAACAGCTATTAAAACACTTTAAGGTTACCTGAAGTAAAGGGGTGCCTTCAAAGAAACATTTCTTGAATTTCGGAACTTTATGACTGGATGGAATTCCAAATGCTTGTGAAAATGTTTCTTACCCAGTTCATTTTGATCCACGGCATTTAAATATATTTTTTGAGATAAGAATAATTTATTACCTACTGTCGTAAAGGACGCGGCTGGGATTCGAACCTCCGACCTCCTTCACACTAGACCGTGCTCTACCATAATTAACGTCACGACAAAGTTCATCGCGACAGTTTAACAGTTCAAAAGTGTATAGCTGGCGTAATTTCTTTCAATCAACGTTTCTGTTGGTTTTTGTAATCTAATAGATGTTTTATCGAGAAAGTACTTCACAAACATCCATATCTTATCAGTGCCTAGCCCAATGGTAGAGAAAAGGCGGGTAATTTACAGTCTAAAGTGGATTTTTAAGCCTTAGAAGAGGGATAACAAACACAGTTAAGCTTGAATTCAGAGTAGGATCGAACGTTTTCGAGTTTGTTTGACCAATCAAATCGCTGCACGGCAGACGTTATTCGACCAAACACACACAAATAGAAACAGACGCATGAAATTTAATAGTATAGATTAATTCTAAGCCTGGTAAGTAAAGCGTGAGGACTGGACGATGTACGGCTGAACAGATTCGAAGAGGCGAACATTAGATTGAAAATTAAGCGATGGAACACTACAACCTCGTTCCTAGGGTTCTTTACGCACCTAATCCAAGATGGCGTCGAAAGAACCCCTGGTACAGGCTGGTCGGATTCGGCCGCTGATTGGCTAGACGTTTCGCGCTAGCTGATTGGAGAATTTCTAATAGCGCGTGCATTTTTTTATTTGTAATTAACTGTTGATGTTGTTCTTCGCATTGCGCGTTCAAATTCGTTGAAAACAACTGCAAATTCAAATTCAATAAGTACTTAGCGTTTTTGCCTTTTCGATACCCATTTCTAATCTGGGTATTAGTAGAACAATGTTCGTTTGAAATTCTTTGGGATCATACTTCAACCGTTAACCGTTTTTCAGGGATGATGCTTCCAAGATGGCGGATGCTCCTAAAATATACCCATATATTAGGCATAGTTTTGGGTCACATGACCAAGTTCAACCATTTAACCTTTGTGACATCATTTCCTTTGTTTTTTGCTTCATTTGCATAAAAGTTCCCCTGCACCCAACTACCCCTACCTTACTACTAAGACAACAACAAAGGGTTTCAATACAATTCTAAATTTGTTCTTAGCTTCATGTTAATCATAATACAATAAGTAGTCAATATGCATAAAATATGCATCGAGTTCAAGTCAAACTGAAGTGACTCTTTCTAAGGCAGGGTGACATATATTACAAACATTTCCAAATGTATTTGGAATAATCTTGCAAAACGGACAATGTTTGTATTGGAATACTGGAAGTGGTCAATCCTGTCATCGCTTCTAAGATTTCATCCAAATCAATATCCATCGTATCAGTTCTTCGTCTTTTCTTGCAAATTCTTCAGGGCATGGAACAATGAGTGAAATAAATATATTTGTTTGTTTGTTTGCAAAAGCAGCTACCATATATGGAATAGGTTTTTATTACGTATAAATAAATATATTTGTTTGTTTGTTTGCAAAAGCAGCTACCATATATGGAATAGGTTTTTATTACGTATTTAGGGTCGATATCAGTGTGATAAAGCCGTGTATAAAATCCGTATCAACAGTGAAGTGATATGATATCACTTCACGGGTTGTATTGTCCAATCAAATTTCCCGTAATAGCTAACTTAGACAAATAACAGGCCCGTCGCCAGGACCTCGGATGGAGGGGTTCATTTTCACAATTATTGGTCATTGCATCATGAAAACTAGAATTTTTTTCACATATTTACAAACGCGATTTAGACTCAATTTTAGGAATGTTAATAATGTCTATGGTGTATGATATGGACAATGCCCCGGTGGAACAAACCCACTGTGTTCTTTTAGTGTAACAGTTCTCAAAAGATTGTCGGATAGACAAAGTAATCGTGCTTCGTAAACTTGATCGTCATCCTTCTAAGACAGAACCGAGCTGCATTCTTATAGGATGCATATTTGCAAACAGGTTGACTGCCTCTTCAATGTTGATGTCTACGCTGTAGTGGATGTGAATCATAGCCAGCGCACTTAAGCGATGTTGACCCATAGAGGCCCTCATGTATGTGTGCAGCCTTCTAAGAACACTAGCACTTCTTTCACACTCACAAGATGTAGAAGGGATGGTGGCAAAAATCTTAAGAAGGACGTAGACGTTCGGAAAAATGTCTCGTTGCACACCTTGAGCGCTTGCGCGACAGTGCGCGGTATCTCTTTAGAATTGGAAAATTGTCTCTGAAGGCTTAATTTCGACCTCTGTACCTCAGACGCGATTAATTCAGCAGCAGGAAGATCTCCCTTGTAAGCCTCAATCACGTGTTTCAGAGATTATAGATGGTCTGTGCGCTCGCCTGTGCCACAGAGTACAGAAGGAACAAGGCAAAGAATCTTACTAGATGTACATGTAATGGACAAATCTGGAAAAATGTGCACAATTATTTAATTAATCTTTGCTTTCTATCTGCATAATGATGAACTTTTAAGATCCAAAGCCATGTTGAAGCCAAATCTGTACTATACCTGCGAACTGAGTTTCCAGTTCTGACACTAGATGGTCCAACAGCGGGATGACCAGGTTTCGTTTGTAATACTCCTGTGGCGTTTCAGCAGGTGCATTGTCACGGTGTTGATGTCTTCCTGCTATTCTTGGCTTGCATGGCTGTATCCCTAGCTCACTTGCCAATGTCTCTGCTTGCTTGAAAATATTTTGAAATTCTTCGTCAACATTGGCTCTTAAGTGGGAGTACATCTCTTTCACATCGTTCACCTTAAAGATTAGAACAGCACCAAACTTATTGAACTCAGATGTGGCCCTAAGCCTTGTACATGTATATAGCTAAGTTATCATAATTATAATTAAAATACCATACCATTATGTAGGCATCAAGTACACCATTAGAGCTCTTCTGAAGCTTCACGGACACACCATGCAAGTGTGACAGCACAATATAAACTGTGATGAACGTTAAAACAAAAATCAAATGACGTCAGGGCAAAGAGCAGACTGCTGGCATCCGATTTGGATTTATGATCCCATTTGGACTCGGTGAACTGTATGTCATACTTGTCGCGATGCAGCCGGTGCGCAATTACCTGGTAGAAGTGTTGGTATGCTCCATGGCGTTCAGCCCATCTAGTATTGCATAGATCAAGAAGAGGCTTCTGGTTTTTGGTGTCTGGCGTGTGCGTCGTTATTACGCTCTTTAGGAGTCCTTCTCTCTTTGGACTTTTATTGAAAAAAACCCAGACTTGTTTCATGATATCTATCATATTTCGTACATTGGTCAGTTTGCAGGGATGTACAATAACCAGGTTGAGACAGTGCCCACTGCAGTGTACATAAACGGCCAATGGTGCTTTCCTTTTGATGAAAGCTTGTAAACCAAACCTTTCACTCGACACTGCTGCAGCACCGTCATATCCCTGACCGCGTATATCAGCTGCATCTAGACCAGATGCTTCCATCTTAGCCAATATTTTCTTTGCAATGGCTTCTCCCGAAGTGGTTTCCAACTCAATGAACTCAAGGAATTCCTCTCTAACATTTTTGTCTTTGTCAACAAATCCAACAATTAAAGGTAGTTGCTCGGTATTGTTACATGTTACTTCATCTGCCATGATAGCGTAATACTTTGCCTCTTTAATTTCGGTCACTGATTTATTTTTTTATGATTTGATTTCCAATTACATCAACCATTTCATATTGTGAACCAGGAGACAGGTAATGCACTTGCTCGGGTGGTGCTCGCTCAGACCCAGACTTCTTCCACTTTTCTAGATGGCCATGCAAATTCTCATCTGACTGACTAAGTAAGTCCAGCAGAGCTAAAAAGTTTCCAGGATTTCTGCCATCAGACAACCGTTCATGGTCGCCTCTAAGGCCAATGCATTGCCTGCCACAGAATAATACGGCCTTGGCGATTGAACGTAAGATCTGACGATTTCGTGAGATGTTTATGTCTCTTTCTTTATTCATAATTACCGGAAGACTAGATTCAGGTTTTTCCATGCGAAAAACAAACATCTGTGACAATTGCATTGCGGTTTGATGCGATTCCTTAGTCGCGTGTAGCTGAAGAACATTAGATACCTTGGTCCAGTACCTACATTGCTTGTTAACCAAACGTCCGTCGCAACCCATACAAGCAAACAACCCGCAGTGCAAACAAAAGACGCCATCAACAGCCTTGCTGTATACAAGTCAGTTGTACTTTGCTAACCACTTATTTCCATTGAAAGCTCTTTTGCAACGTTACCATTCATCAACACTGAAGGGTAGACGTATAGCTGGCACTTGGTTGACAGTGTGATTTTAGTAGGTAATACTTCTGTGCATCAGTTACCTATCTAAAAGATCCGTTGATGGTACTATTATCCAAATTACGACTCATTATACTGCCTATGTCATCAGTCATGGTCACACCATTTGTGCTTATTTCGGGCTATATCGAAGAAGGTACAGAAGCACTGATCAGCGGATACGTACACTTTATTTGTTATAATTTATCAAACCAATTACATGCAAAGGAAACGATACCTATCGATGTCTTGACAAGAAACGCCCCTTTAGGTGATTTTTTGATTATATAGACTAACAATTTTTGAAAAGAACATTTATGTAATGCTTTCTTGACACAAGAAAGACAGTTTACACGATACAAACATTTGTCCGCTTGTATTGAAAATTTGCAGAAATAAGCCCTTTGGAGCTAACAGTCACGTGCTGATATAATACTTCATTAACGAATGAATTAAGCTCGTGATCCCCGTGGGAAAGGCGTTCCCATGGATTCTGGAGAGCAAGCTATCTTAAAAAATACAATCGATTGGAGATGGGAAATAGCATTTATAAACATGTTTTAATAATAATACTACCGATCTCGTACAAAACCTTTAAAAAATTGAAGTCAGATATTGTTTTGCTCTCCAGTACAATCACGTGATTGCCTAACTGCAAAGGGCCTATTACTGCTAACCGAACAGCATTACTATCATTATCGAAACTATCATTTTTTGGTATTCTCGAGCATGCAAATCGAATTAATAACTGAAATCACATCGTAATAAATGCATATGCTTCTTCAGAAGGTTGACCATTGTTCAAAATTACCCCTTTCCAATTTGGGCGAGAAAATAAACTCCTAAGATGAGGTAGCCTGCATAGTACCTTCCTGATACTTTCGATGTTAAATAGTACAGTTTTACTGCCATTAAGCCATCCAAGGGTTTTGTGAGCTTTAATTATATGACTTATTTCTGAAAACCAAAACTGCCGACAAGCACTCATGTTAAGGCCTCTAAGGTTTGGACAAATACTCTGATCACTCAGTACAGGAACAACAATTAAGTTCAGGGTCTAACGCTTCACACATCAATTGAAGGACTAGTTAGTTTTGGCATGCCTCTTATAAATTTAATATCCTTAAGATGAAAATTGGTTGTGATATCAAGGCTCACTAATTACAGCAATATGATAATGTACTGTTGATATAACTGATTGGTACTTCCTGTAATAATGGTTTGAGATCACCATTGAAATATAAAAATTCCATCTCATCAGCGTGAGCAAAGATGCAATCAAATGTATTTTTGTTGTATCTCGATCTAATGCATCCAGTATCAGATAATCCAAGGTTTTGCCAGAGAGATCTGTCTTTTGACAGAAGCCACAGTCTTTTGCAAACAGGGGAAATAGACGACAGCAACTCGCGAATTGTAAAATGTTGAACGATTTTAAAGAGAATCTCATCTGGGAGACTGAGTAGGTTGACAACAGTGCGCATCGTACGGTTACCTAGTGAACAAGCCGCGTCAGTCTTCTCACTTGAGTCGGCCGCACCGGCAAGATCTTCATGCGTATCACCTATGTTTAAATAATGAACAGATTTGCATATTTACACCAAATTAGCAAATAATTAAGTTTACTTATTCGTACGTGGTCTGTAGGTGTTTAAATTTTGTTTTTCGTTCAGTTATAGTTTTCAGTAAATTCAAAAATATTTAATCGGGAAAGTGTGTAAACAAATAATCAGCTATTTAGCTGATACAGTTAGCCCATACAAATAAGCAGTAATGAGGCCTCAGGCTCAAATAATGGTTTTTGCCGGATATTTTCTCGAAATACTTGCAGAAAAGTAAAAAAAGTAAGCTGGATAACATCAGGAGTAATAAAAATAAAAAATTAAAAATAATAATTACAGTTTTTAGAGACGCATTTAGCATACGCCTCAATGCGTTTACAATGATAAAATCATATACAATTCATGTGAATATTACATATCAATAACTAAGTAATAATGTATATACTAATTGTTATCATTAACACATAATTCATAGAACATTTAAAAATTAAGTTAAGTTACATAAATGCTTCTTTAAAAGGTAAGTCTTGAACCTAGATTTGAATAAGTTTACAGAATCCGTATTCCTAATGCTTGCCGGCAGGCTATTCCATTGCTTAGGAGCCGCTATAGAAAATGTCCTATCCCCATATGTTGTAGTAGATGAACTAGGTACGACTAGAAGGCCTTGAGAGGCAGAGCGTAGGGAACGCCTTGGAACGTAAGGTTCCAGTAGACTAATTAAGTATGATGGAGCGCAGCTATTAATAATCTTAAAAGTAGTGAGTAAAACTTTAAATATTATCCTATATTTAACGGGGAGCCAGTGTAATTTGTGCAAGACAGGAGTTATATGATCTCTGAGTTTAGTTCTCGTCACTAATCTTGCGGCTGAGTTCTGCAGGCGCTGCAATTTATCTATTTCCTTTTCTGGTAGTCCATATAATAAACTATTACAATAATCTAACTTTGATGTTATGAAGGCATGGACTAGACGTTCTGTGCTAGACTGATCAATATATTTCCTGACTCTCCCGATGTTTCTGAGAGCCAGCGAATCAGAGCGGCAGACACTATTAACATGTCTGGACATAGTGAGATTTTTGTCGAAAATAACTCCGAGATTACGTGCTTCCTTACTAATAGGTACAGAGCGTTGACTTATGTTGATACCGGCTATGGGAGTAAGAGTTACGAACCGAGAATGAAAATGTACTATTTCAGTTTTAGTTGGGTTACAACTAAGTTTGTTTTCTAAGAAAAAACCCTGAATATCAGATATGCATTGTTCAAGGTTAGTTATAGCAGAGTGTCTGTTATCTTGATTCACTCTTATGTAGAGCTGCGAGTCGTCCGCATACATCATGCAGTCGAGGCCGTATGATTTTATGACATCCTCGAGAGGAGCGAAGTACAAGATGAACAACAGCGGGCCCAAGACTGATCTTTAAGGGACGCCGGAAGTTAGAGATTGAGGCTTCGACTCTATTGGTCCAATCACAACTTCCTGAAAGCGACATCGGACGTATGACTCATACCACTGAAGGACTATGCCAGTGAAGCCAAACTGTGTGCGGAGTCTGCTGATAAGGATGTCATGGTCAATGGTGTCAAATGCAGCAGAAAGGTCCAAGAGGACCAGAATGACCTCTTTCTTTTCATCAATGGCTCTGAGAATGTCATTATGAACCCGGAGAAGGGCAGTCTCTGTACTGTGGAATTCCTGATAAGCTGCCTGTAGCCTCGGATACAGGTTATTCATCATCAGATAGTGCCGTGATTGGTAAGCCGCTATTCTTTCTAGAATTTTCGACACAAATGCGATATTTGTAATTGGTCGGAAATTAGAAAAGTTCTCCTTATCTAGTGAAATGCTCTTAATTTTCGGGAGCAGTCGACCCTCTTTGAAAGCATTAGGGAAAACACCTTTTTGTAATGACGAATTTATCAGAGACGTTATCCAAGGGCAGTAGCTCCTCTAAACAGGACTTCGACGTTCGAGTTGGAATAGGGTCTGAAAGACACGACTTGGAAGGTGACTTTTCGATCACTTCTCGTACGACTTCGGTTGTGACTTCATTCAATTAGGCAAGTTACAAGGCGACATGATACTCGCATAAGGACTAGGAGCTGGACAACTAGGCATGTTTTGCTTCATGTTTACAATCTTGTCGACAAAATGTGCACTAAACCTCTCTTTAGGTTCTTGTACTGAGGTGTGGAACGGGAGGGGAGGGACCAGTTTCACCCTAAACATTCCATCGATCAAGCGAACGAGTTTACGCTGATCAGCAGTCTCAATTTTAGATTTATACTATTGAGCCTTGCATTGATCTAGTGATGCGGTGTACTACCGGCATTGATCTCGGTAGATCTGTCTATGTACCTCTAGCCCTGAAACCTTGTAGGCACGCTCGCAGCGGCGCTTTTCGCGTTTTAAGTCACGCAACTCAGAAGTAAACCATGGTTCGTGTGGGTGGAGTGTAATAGAGCGAGACACCTCTGGTGCATGCTTATCAAGCATTTTCCTCAGCTCTGAATTGTAGAGATCAGCAAGTTTGTTTGGATCCGAGTCTCCATGTTTCCCTGATAAAGATGAATTGATTATGTCAGCTTTAAAAGTATCCATGTCCCTGTCCCTAAGGCGACGTTGTTTGTACTGTGACTTTGATGCAGCAGGCTTAACAAAGGATACAGAGCATAGTACTGCGTAGTGATCAGATGGAATATCATTTATAGTTGAGAACGATGACAACATAGCGTCTTCCTGTCGATCAATGATCAGGTCTAAAGTGTGTCCGCTGCGGTGAGTGGTGCCTGTTACATGTTGCGTGAGACCCGCCGATTCTAATAGGTCCTTAAAAGTGTTTGCGGAAACATCGGCCTGTACATCCATATGAAATTTAGTAGTAGGTAGCCAGGGGCAAGTGTAAGCGTTTCTAGGAGAGTTGAAAATTCGTTGAAGAAGATAGCCGGTATCGAGCGGTGTCGAGCGGTGTCGAGCGGTGTCGAGCGGTGTCGAGCGGTGTCGAGCGGTGTCGAGCGGTGTCGAGCGGTGTCGAGCGGTTTTTCTTTTCGGTTTTTCTTCACCAGGAGTATATTACACAGGAGTGTTCCTGGGCCCTTGTGTTGGCCCCTAACACAGTAGACGGTGTGTCTATTTATAGTCGCGAAGTTCTGCTATGCGATTACGTTGTCTTTGGTTCTCTTGCGCTTTAGTATTTTTAGCAGTTTGAACCGTGTTAATTACACTTTTTCAGTACATCCTGATTGGATAAAAGTGACGGCATTTGTTTCTTCTCGCGGGTAACTCTATTCTAAAAATAACTCTACCGTATACAGTGTTGTGTGACAATAAAAGTTTGTGAAGATATACACTCCTCTGTAATATACTCCTTTTAACAGTTAATGTAGTGGGGAGTGTGTGAGGAGTAAAAGCAGGCCCCCACCAGCTGTAAGCTGTAATACTCAGCCTGCTATAATAAATGAACTTTTTATTTCTGTTTTTTTTTGCCAAATATCACTTACAAACGATGTTATTAAATGTTTATAATACGAGCTTTGAAATCTTCTGGGACAATCCCTTCACTAAGTCACTGCTTGATCGTGGTCCGTCAAATGCCAACGAACTTATGGAGTCATGCTCAGAATAGACTGAAACTTACACATTTATGCGGTCCATTTCCTTGTATTTTTTAAGTCCTTCATAAATTTAAGGTCTTGTGTGATCCAGCCGTGCTGGGGATTTTCAGGTCAAACTTCGGCTTAATCGGGGATCCGACTTTGAAAACTAAACTGTGCTTGAGTCTTTCACAATTTTTTTGCAACAGGTATCTCAATAACATGATTCTACACTTTTGTAAATTGTCAGTTCTGCATATTTGCTTGTTTTACAGTTGCTTTTCCAAGATTTTCCCTTCGCCGTTTCTGGTAAACATATCCGACATTTTTCAACACAAGATCAAAAAGACACTGGGTGCGTGTTCTCCAAATATGGCAATAGCTACCATATATGGGTTTGTAATACTTACATGTAGGCATTACAAATTACGTTGGAATGCTACTGCTCTCAACCAATCAAATGACAGAAATGTTTTAGCTTGTATTATAAGAGCATTAATACTCCAAATCCAATCTGGAAGTGTCACATCTTGCAAAGCTTCGAAGAAGTCTAGTTATTCCGGAAGAAATAGAAAGACAAAACAAATTGATACGAAGAAATTCGAGATGAAGTTCAATGTTGTTCTGTTGCTTTTTCTTCTCACAGTTTCTCTTCCAAATGGTATGTACTTTTCTGTAATCGTCAGGTTTTTTTTAATTTGGGTAGAAATTTTCATGCTGTGATGTATTTATGAATGGAAACTTTTATGCTTCCACCTTGTTGAATTCTATGTACATACAGTGCCCTGCCTAAACTTCCTTAAATCTTCTAAATTCTAACCTATAACCGTTTATCACAGATTAAAATATCTCTTTGCGAATTATTTTTGGTGAGTCGACTTCAACTGTGTAAACTGGGTGCCTTAATTTTACTAAGCATGACATGATCATGACTGCTGACATGACCCTGTCAAAGGTATACCAGAAAGCGATTCATTTGCTTCGGGAATCTTGATTAATATGTAAAGCAATTTACAGGAGTCGACGAACCAGATGCTTTTAGTAATCAAAGAATTACCTCCTATCAATTGAATCCACTGTGGTTACTTGTAAACTCAATTATTCTAACCAGCATGAGTTCTCTAAGTAATCCGTTTTCCTGTGACAGCTTTTGCAGGTTTTGCTGATGCTCTTTTGTAGGAAAAGAAAGTGATTTTGTTTTATTTACATTTTCAATTCAACAAATTCGACATTTATTCGCTTTCCACTTTCTGTACTCAATAAAACTGAAATGGTCGGAGAAATAGTAATCTGTACCAGAAATGCAAACTACCAAATGAACGTTATTCAGACGACTAATTATCCAATTCTGAAAAGCATTCAATTAAACATAAGAATTACGTGTTTTGTTGCCAGTTCATATCATTTTGCAACGCTATAAAATAGAAATAATATATACAGCCGCGTGCAAACATTCTGACCCCCACCCCCGCGAACAATATATGCTTATATCGGTTGCATCACGGATAAGGCAAAGATGTGCTTTTGAAAACCTTTTCGAATAAAAAAATAAACACTTCCCATCAGTTGAACAAAACAAGTTTGACTTTCAGTTTTAGTAATAACAATTTATTCCATGCGTTCGCCACTATGTCCGGTACGGCAAGCAATGTCTCGCAGTTGAAGAAAGCAAGTTTTATTTTCAGTTTTAGTTATCGCGATCGATACAGCGCAGCATTAAGTCACTCTCATAAACCTTCAATCTTCACATCTAGGTTATTTTCGAACTTCACTACTGGACCAGTTGTTCGAAGCCCGATTAGCGCTAATCCTGGATTAAGTCTTATCCATGGGTATGGTTCTCTTGGTAGAAGCTAAGGTATTTGTTTCCAAATCTAGTAATACAAGTAGGAAAGTACTTGTTATTTCTCCTTTAGGAATAAGTTTTTAACCTCAAATATGTAGTTCACAATTGAGCAAATCGAATTAAAGATTGCCCTTGTTCCTAGATTAGCTTAATCAGGCTTCGAACAACCAGGCCCTGGTGTTTATCTCAGTAACCGAGTGGTTAGGATGCGCGCCTTCGTGTCTAACGTTAACTGGATCAATTGTAGCATACATTGTTTTCTTCTTCATCTTTTAACTTTTTTTTGCTTATTCCAAATATATTTTAAGCCGCATTTGACACGAATTTTCCTTAAATCTGCTATCTTAACATCGGACTGATTCACATGACTGCTCTTCAAACATTAAGCGATTACAAAGATAACATTAAGTAATGGTCCGCGCAAGAGGTAGGCATATGTTATGCATGGAATGTAAAAAGGTGCTAATTGTGGTATTGTTTCAATCTTCCACCTCATTGGCTTAGACATTAAAATCTATCTAAAATTGAAGAAGAAGAATTTTTTTTCTCATTTTGTAAACAGATTGGAATTGCATCTAGTGAAAACTCTCATAACTTTCAATATGACGAATTTCAATATGGGGAACATTTTTGAATTGAACGTTTTCTTGGTTATTGTTTTGCACTCTTCTGATTGGACAAAACGTTTTCACACAAAATAACTCTACCTTTAAAATGCATTTTTAGTGGATATAATTTCAGAAATTTCTGATTTAAGGGTTGATGAGTTGTCAGTATGAAAAACAGAAAATACTAAAATGGGGAAAGCAAATTGCATCTGAACAATAGAATTGTGCCTACCTCTTGCGCGGATTGTTACTTAAGGGTAACTCACGAATGGTCAGTGAGCCATTTTGAATTTTGTGTTGTGTTACTGTGGACGTTGTCGGCAGAGCGTATATTTTTGCAGCGTGTGACGAGTTTAGTTTCGTTGAATATCATGTAACACACAGAGAGCGTCAGCCTTGCAGTCTTCATATATGTCAGGTTAATAGTTTGCTGCCATTATGTTGTCTGTTTTCAATTCTATAAAAAAAATCCCACAATATATTTTAGCAAACCCAGCAAGACAGAGATATAGGAAAGCGATTATATTCAACTGGCTGAAAACTGAAAAGTGTATTTTCTCGTCGCTATTAATATCCCAGATTAATATGTTCTTGAAGGTCAGGGATTATATTACTATAGGGATGAACTGTTGATCAATGAATTTCAAGTGAGATGGAAAATTAAATCGAAATCAGCTGGAAACAGGACTTTACTTTCGAAATAAATTCATAAATGAAATCAAGCACCATTCTAGTTCTTACATAATGCAACATGAGGTCTGTAGTTGTATTAAAACTACTTGAAATAATTTTATTTATGTACCGGTTAGTAGCTAGATGACCAGATGAGGGTACAAGTTGCGAATTAAATGCTGGCCTGGGAAAGTGTATGTTAATTGTCTCCGAAAATAACCGGAATCTTATTTTCAAAATCATAAACATAATTTCTATAATATCAATTGATTTGAATTGGTGTTCTTGTAGTACATTGGATGGCCAGTCGACAGCTAGCAAGATTTCGATTTGGTAAACGGATCAGCGTTCAGCGGGGACTTCTGTAATTTTAAGTGGTTTGAATTAGTGTTGCAAGATAGACACAGAGACAGTAGATAAACTTCACATCAGTAAAACATATAAGTCATTTCGTAGGTATAATTATCCATGAAGAGCCGCTCTGGCAGCCCAAAGCCAAAACAGCTAATTAAATGGGTTTCTCAGCTTTAGTTGTCACTCAGTGTAGTGAACATCTCTGTGATGCTCCGCTTGAGTGCTCCCTACTGATTTCTTAGGGGTAAGGGCTGCACAGTTTGTTAAACAGTCATAAAATACCATTGTCAGTCATTGATGAACAACTATCTTCCCTATGGTCACTTTTTATGGCTTGTTTAATTCTAAACATTAAAAGTCTAGCATTTTAAAGGAGAGGCTGCTCTTCAATTTGAATTTTAAATTTCGATTCAAAGGCGTGCAAAGAGAAGGGGCTACTCGTTTTATACCGGAACTTCGTGTTCAAGCTCTTAACACAAAATCACTATTAAAACGTGCCTTAATTTGAAAAGTGATGCTGAACAACTTGCATTTTATACCAGAAGATTACAAATCGACTTCGACAATTTTATATTGCACTTAGGTATTCACAGATAATACGTATTAAAACAAGTGATAACATGCTTATTTCAATTTGCGGTTTTGGGGGAAAATGAGATTTCCAATTTATGCTTTTTCTTTCCGCCTGGATAGAAATAGATACGGCCCTTGTAATCTATTATGTGGTGTTTGCTATAGACGAATTGAATTTTTCTTTGACTATTTGCAAAATATTTTTGACCAGCTGCGAGGAACAATAAACATGAAGTAATTATTAGAATAAACATGAAGTAATTACTCGGGCCAGCCCGAGTCAAGTTTCGCAAGTGTTTATTTTTATTTTTTGTGTCGTCCCGGAAGTCGCCGTTAACCAATCAGATTACGCAGGAGCCATTGTTCGATGAACAACTCAACACGTGACAAGATGAACCAATCAGATCCGACATCGCTCGGGGACACTTCCCAAATATATTTTTATAGGCAAAGTTCGACGGGAGCGAAGATTTGAGCCATTCTTACCCATTATTTTGCTCAAACCAAAGGTCTCTTCGACTGAAATACCAACATGTTCAGTTATTCTAGGGCTAGCAGGACTTTTAGGTGCTTTCGATGGAAAATTCTCACATTTACGAAAGGGGTGTGGCGATCCAATCGCATAGTCAGCTACTAGTGCGAACTATGGCCGAAAGATCCAAGGAAACTGAATGAAAATGCATGTACTGCTGCATGTAAGTGACATAGGAGTACTCTCCTGAAGTACTATTGTCTGTCTTGAGATTATACAACTGGTAAGTCTTGAAGCCAGTCAAACCAATGCTGAGCTTTTATAACTAAGACTTCGACTCAAGAGTCGCAAAAGCTGGAAGTGAACAGTGATTGACCCTAGTCTTTGAACGCAAACGGAATTATCTGAACTGGTGAGGTTGAAAGTATGTGTTTATATGAATACGCACACGAATCTTATTTGTTTCCTACTTTTAAAATTAAGTGTAATGGTGACTGTAATTCGAACTGGAAATGAAATCGACCGTAAGTTGAACTGTATGTGACTTTAGAGTCCAAGGAGGAAAACTTGAAATCGTCATTTAGGAAACCGAGCTAGTTGAAACTGTCAAAACAATGCCAGGATTTGTCGCGGAAAGCCGTAACTACGAACAGTCATAAAACTAGAACTGGAGAGTATAAAGTATGGCTCTGTTGGTGAACTTCACAGAAGACCTTGAAATTACCGTAATTTATCGTAAAGGAAGCTTTGATCTATACCCTCGAAGAAGGAAATTTATTTTATTTTCTCCACTGAATTACGCCGTAACAATAGGAAATGGACAATCTGAAATCTACTATGTTTACTGTTCCGTTTTTCTCGGCCAATGGAAATCGAGATACCGTCCCAGGCGCATGTAATCGTTTCGTGGACAGATGTTTCTCTCGGCGGAAGGAAAGGGGTCGGTGGAACTTCTTGTAACGAGCGATAGTATTGGCCTACCCAACAATAGAAAACACCCTAACCTTTAGAAAGTGCAGTACAAAAAGCATAGAAGGGGGGGGGGAGGGGGGGGGGAGGGGGGGGGGGGGTTAGGAGTCAAGAATGAAATCAAAATGTCTAAAATATATATAACCCTCCCTGGACAATGAGTATGAAATATTTTGACCCTTTCTCCCCTATAACCACCCCTTTATCAGTTCCTCGTGATTTATGAGCCTCCCCATTTTGGGGGATTCAAATACTATGACCCTCCATCTCTCAACCCCCTCCCCTTGCTAATTTCTGACCAGTCCCTTCGACGACAACCCTCATGAAACCATAATTTTATTATCAATAAAACTTTGTAATTAGAAGCTCCCATAAGGGACCGTGACCACCTTTGGGGGTTGAGAATTGGAAGAAGGTGGAAAATAGCATTTACAAACAGGCTTTGTTAATAACACTACCGATCTCATACAAGATGTGTTTGCCATCTAGTACAACCATGTGATTGCATTCCTGCAAAAGGTCCATTCCAATATATGTAAATTATCACAAGCATGAGTAGTGAATAATTATTTCCGACTCGCCTGCTTATTTTGTTCATTCTGGGCGGTGACTAAGTCAACCATCAAATTGTTTTCATTCAGTTGTTTATGGGAAAATGTCAATTTTTACACCAAACGTACATGCCCTTATTTGATTGATGTGGGATTTTGATTAGGTTGTTTCATCCGATTTGGTAACTGAATTAGACGAGGCCAATTGGGATTCATTACTGATGGCAATGAATCGAAAATATCGACACCGTTTAGATAAGTGGTTTAACGGTTTCGCGAAATCGTAGGTAAACATATCCCGTGTATTGCATGCATGGCCCGGACATGAAAGGCAGCTAGAGTAACTAAAACAACGCATATACTACTTTACTGCCCGAGACAAAATAACCACATACCTAATTCGATGAGATACATTTAGCAGCAACCATAACTCACGCTGATTTGAACTCCTGATCATCTCTGGCTCCCGTAACTCTATTAACAAATAAATAGTTCCTTATACGACTTGTTTGATTTCTCTTACAGCTTTATCACTCAAGTGTTATGCATGCAAAAAGGACTGGGGTAACTGCGGTGAAAATTCCATGGGCTGCCCCACGGGAAACGATTACTGTGGAAAAGTAGTGACGGGAGACACAACAGTGAAGGAATGCCTTACCAAGGCCCAATGCAAATCAAAGAGAAAACGTTGCGAGTGGACTGGATGCAGTGCCCTCTGCTGTGCGACTGACGAGTGCAACGGAAGTGCCTCTATCAAGCCAAGAGCAGTAATTACCGTCGTCGGTGTATTGATCGGCATTGCCCGTTACGTCATAATATAATCATGACAACCATAACAGTCGTGTATCAGTCAACGTTCAAAGTGTTAACGTTCTTTAATTTTACACTGATACAAGTAAAGAAGAACTAGAAAAGTTAATAAATATATGAATATGAATAAAATGAAGGAGATTAAAATAATAACTTTAGAAAATTGTATGTAGTATTCAAAGTAGCACATGCGCTTTCAAGTTGACGACTAGCAACTGGAATGAATATATGAGGACACCCTTAATTATTACTGAATAACAAAAGATATTAGAGAGAGAGAAAAATTAAAAACAAATTTATATGAAATGAACATTCATTAGCAGTGACAGTCATATTTTTGTATTACAAAAACGCAAAAGTAGTCGAATGACATCTAAATCTTATATTCAGAATGGCTTTAAATACATCGAGGAGTTACTGGTGAAAACCAATTAAAGGGTCGCAACCAGCGTGCATTGCGCGTCGAAATCCCAGTGGCCATAATTCTGTAGGGTCCCGAAATTCAGATCTCGTGAAAATCTTGTAAAAGACAGAAGGGCTAGCGCTCGAAACGTCAGCTGCTACTCGCTTTCCACGGCGGTTAGCATACCTCAATCGATTTAATTGATTATATACCAGTGTTTATTTTCCCCGCCGACGCAGAACAACACTAGTTTTTACAGGAACTAGTTACCTACGATACTCATTAGGCCTTATTTATTTTTGATTATATATATGTCGGTGACTTTTGGAACTTAAAATGGCACGATGCTTCGGAGGGCAGATATTTGAAAGTTTTCCGACAATAATAATAACAACAGATGAGTCATTGCACACTGGTTGAGAGATACCTGTAACAAAATGTTGCATTTTCTTCTTTACCCGGTAATGTTGTTTTTACAGGATCGCGCTCGTATAGAAATTAGCAGCAAGAGTAGATGAGTAAGGACGAGTAGCAATCTAGAGCCGGAAATGCATGTGGTTACGCTATTACGTTGCTTTTACCCAAGCTCGGCATTTGTACCGCTATCCCTGTGAATTGATGTAGATTCAGATTCATTTTCATTTTATTTTGCACAATTTTTTTAAAATTACAAACATATTAATAAACTGATATAATATAATATATGGGAAAAAAGTTTAGCAGGCAGTTTGATTAAAAATTAATATTTACATGTATAAATGACTAGTTCTGGTTATCAAGTAAAGTCAGTTTGCATTGTTTTTTGAAGCTATGCGCTAGTATGGGGTATTTTTTCCCATATCCTTGGGTCATATCCTTGGTCAGTACATAGGTTCTGTTTGGAAGCATATCTGGTATTATGATTATGAATATCAGAAGCGGATGGAATTAAATCTAGAAAAGTAGCTTTAACATACTTGATTTTGCATTGTGGATAAGCAAGGAAATTTTAAGGTTAAAGGCATTCTCAAGTAGTTTATCGACATCCTACTCTATCATTGAATACATGTTCAAAATAATCATCAAGACACTAAATGACAACTAACACAACCTCACACCCGAACTCTGGTGCTCACCAGGAATTGACTGAATGAGTATAGTTTCGATAACATATTTATATAGCCTGCATCTGAACAACACGCTCACCCTGGCCAGTTGTCAGACTGGGAGGTCACCGATGTGACGGGTTACCGTTGACGTATCGGTATCATGTTATTTGTAACTACTTGAGCAAGAAACAGGGGACTTTATGAAATAGTATTGTTGTAAAGCTTCAATAACACTTTTCATTACATTTGAATCACTTTAATGCATGAATCTACAGGACATGATGTTGAATTCTACAAGTATTTATCTTTGCTAATAATTTATTCATGAATTTTCTAGAGAATGCTTCAAATGACTTAAACTTTGAAAACAAAGACCTACCAGTCGAATCCGCTTAAAATCGTGTATTGAGGTCATCATTAGAATGATTGATACTTGCTAATGAGCCACTTTGTTAATATTTGAGCATTAATTAATACTCCAAACCCAATCTGGGATTGTCACTTTCTATAAAGCAGGGGCGTAGCTTCCTGTACGCATATACGCACGTGCGTACACTTTGAGACGAAACTTCCCTGTTTGGCCTTGATTTTTTTTACGAGAGGGGGCCCTTAAAACCGGTAGCTACTGCACTTTTGCGTACAACTTGAAAATGCCTAGCTACGCCCCTGTAAAGGTTCGAAGAAGTCAGTTACTCTGGAAGAAATAGAAAGAGCTTTTGATACATTTTTCTAACAAAAAAAAACATCACAGCCAGGAATGAAGAATGTAAGTGCGAAACATTTCTGATTGATATGTTCCCATCAATTGAAGAAGACAAGTTATATTTTCAGTTTTAGTTATGATAATGTTTTCCATGCGTTTGCCACTTTGTCCGGAAGACGAAACATTTTGAGAGGAGCTCCCGCGCTGGCCTAACCTGCGTGTGCACTGCTAAAACTAGGCAGCTGGGTTGGAAGGATGTTTGGAAAGTCTTCCCAAACTGTCACATGGACAGATCATTCTGCGTCAACCTGATGAATGTCTTGGAGATCGGACCTCGACAGCAGAAACATTTGCACAAAGTATCTAAAAACCAACGTTTTACCAGGGATTTTAACCTACATTTACGCTAGCTTTATACGACAGAAAAAAAGGAACGGCTCGGATAGAGAAAATATCGGTCCCATGAACATATGCCATTTACACGAGAAATATCTTGAAGTGGTTCGGATAAAAAAGTGGAGCGGTCCTCAAGCCTAGGTGGAATGACAAGGCCAGGGAGGGAGGGGGGAGAGTACTCTACCCAAAGTTGGGTAGGGGTGTGCCGCTGGGGCTCTGAAACCCTACTTTATTTAAGACAAAAAAACTCAAATTTCCATACCCTGTTCAAGACAAAGTGTTAACATTATATATCCCTCTATTATAAGACAAATAACAAATTATCTATACTTGGGTGTCAGTGTTTGCGATCTTGTATAATGAGTGTCATAACTAAATAAGTCTTCATCAAGCATTAGACTAAATAAAGCACTAAATAAATACCATATCCTGCTCGAGATCTGTCGATGTGAAAATGGATATCCTGTCTAAGAAGAGAAACTCGAAAAACCATACCCTGTCCAGCGGATCATCCCCGTATAGTCCATATATGGGATCACCCCCCCCCCCCCCCCCCCCCCCGGTGACAAGGGCTGTTTACACGAGAATATTTCCGACACCAGACATGGTTGATCCTATGATAATGTTTAGATCACTGTCATTCGTACATGCATGCGTCGCACATGACGCTCGTAAAATAGAATGGCGATTGACGAGATAAGGCTGTTTTCGTTTATGTTTTCATTTAAGAAGGAAATCAAGTTGCATAAAAAAAAAGATATCAGGCTTAGAAAATAGACTCGTTAGAAGATAACATTTACGTCACTTCCTTTATTTTCGTTTTGCGGCCAACTCGAAAGATTTAGCTACTTTGGCCACCGCACGCTGATCTCTAATCTCAATTTGAATCTACTATGTAAATATGAAGCCCTTATTTGAATTTATTTGGATATATTTATGTAACTAGTATAGAACAGTGTAAATAAATTGAACTTGAACTTGTTGCCCTTCCAGTTCACTCGTTTATCGTCCACCATATTACGAGAAATGGAGCTGAATGCGCATGAGGACATCAGTAAACAACTGAGGGCAAATCAGTACAGGCGAAGAAAAACATGAAGTGAAACGGGTACGTAAGCGTTTATCATACGAGGTAAGAAATCCAATCAGACAATCCTCTCACTCAGTAACTGCTTGATCGTGCTCAGTCAAAAACCAACGAATTCATGGTGTCGGCATGTTCAGACAGAAAAGGCATGACAATAAAAACAAACTGAAATAATAGGCTGAAACGTACACATTTATGAGGTCCATTTCCTTAAACTGTTTTAGGTCCTTCGTCAAGTTAAGGTCTTGTGTGATTCCTTACCGGGAATCCCACCGTGCTGGGCATTTTCTGGTCAAACTTCGGCTTGTTCGAGGACCCGAAAACTAAACTGTGGCTTGAGTCTTTCACAATGTTTCTTCCAACAACATGATTCTATACTTTCGAAAATTGTCAGTTCTGCATATATGCTTGTTTTAATGTTGCTTTTCCAAGATTTTCCCTTCGCACTTTCGGGTAAACATGTCCGCCATTTTTCAACACAAGATCAAAAAGACACTGGGTGCGTGTTTTCCAAATATGGCAAGAGGTACCATATATGGGTTTGTAGTACTACATGTAGGTATTACAAATTACGTTTAAATACTACTGCTCTCAACCAATGAAATGACAGAAATTTCTTAGCTTAGACCTTTAATACTCCAAACCCAATCTGGAAGTGTCACTTCTTGCAAAGCTTCGAGGAAATTTAGTTAATCCGGAAGAAATAGAAAGACAAAACAAATTGATACGAAGAAATTCGAGATGAAGTTCAATGTTGTTCTGTTGCTTTTTCTTCTCACAGTTTCTCTTCCAAATGGTATGTACATTTCTGGAATCGTCTGTTTTTTTTTATTTGGGTAGAATTTTCATGCTGTGATATATTTATGAATGGAAACGTTTATGCTTCCGCCTTGTTGAATTTTATGTACATACAGTGCCCTGCCTAAACGTCATTAAACCTCTGAACTCTAACCTATAACCGTTTATCACAGATTAAAATATCTCTTTGCAAATTATTTTTGGTGAGTCGACTTGAAGTGAGTAAACTGAGTGTTTTAATTTTACTAAGCATGCCTTGACTGCTGACATGAACCTGTCAAAGTTATACTAGAAAGAGATTCACTTTGCTTCGGGAATATTAATTGCGTAAACTAGATAACAGGAGCCGACGAGCCAGGATCTTTTAGTAATCAAATAATTACCCCCTATCAATTGAATCCACTGTGGTTACTAGTAAACTCAATTATTCGGACCATGCAGCATTAGTTCTCTAAGTAATCCGTTTTACTGTGACTGCTTTCGCAGGTTTTGCTGATGCTCTTTTGAAGGAAAAGAAAGTGATTTTATTTACATTTTCAATTCAACAAATACAACATTTATTCGCTATCCACGTTCTATATTCATTAAAACTGAAATGGTGGGAGAAATAGTAAGCTGTACCAGAAATGCAAACTACCGAATGAACGTTATTCAGACGACTAATAACCCATTTATGAAAAGCAATTAATTAAACATAAAAAGTATGTGTTTTGTTTCCAGTTCATGTCGCTTTGCAACGCTAGATAGGAGTAATATATACAGCCCCGTGAAAATATTCTGACCCCCACCTCCGCGTACATTATATGCTTATATCGGTTGTATCATGGGTAATGCAAAAATATGTTTTTGATCACAGCCAGGAATGAAGAATGTGAGAGTGAAACAATTTTATTTGATATGTTCCGGTCAGTTGAAGAAAACAAGTTTTATGTTCAGTTTTAGTTAAAATAATTTATTCCATGCGTTTGCCACTATGTCCGTTAGAACAAGCAGTTCTATTTCATATCGGTCCATCAGTTGAAGAAAACAAGTTTAATTTTCAGTTTTAGTTATTATAATTTATGCCATGCGTTTGCCACTATGTCCGGTACGGGAAACAATTTCATTTCATATTTGCCTACAGTTGAAGAAAACAAGTTATATTTTCAGTTTTAGTTATCGCGATACAGCGCGGCACCAGTCACTCTCATACACCTTCAATCTCTACATTTAGGTTATTTTCGAACTTCACTACTGGACCCAGTTGTTCGAAGTCAGATTAACGCTAATCCTGCATTAAGCCTTAACCCATGGTTTTGGTTCTCTCGGTAGAAGGTATTTGTTTCCAAATCTAGGAAGACAAAATAGGAAAGTACTTGTTATTTCTTCTCTAGGAATACGTTTTTAACCTCAAATATTTACCAATCAAACTAAAGGTTGCCCTTGTTCCTGGATTTTCTTAATCAGGCTTCGAACAATCGGACCCTGGTGTTTAGCTCTGTAGCCGAGTGGTTATGGTGCACGCCTTCGGGTCTAACGTTAGCTGGATCAATTGTATCTACAGCATACATTGTTTTCTTCTTCATCTTTCAACTTTTTTTTTGCTTATTCCAAATATATTTTAAGCCGCATTTGACACGAATTTTCCTTAAATCTGCTATTTTAACATCTGACTGATTGGCATGACTGCTTATACCTCACCCAGATAAAATAAAATATATAGGGCCCCCAAGTGTAACTCGCGGATGGTCAGTCAGCTATTTAGAATTTGTGTTGTGTTATTGTGGACGTTGTTGGCAGAGCATATATTTGTGTAGTGTGTGACGAGATTAGTTTCGTTGAATATTATGTAACATACTAGAGTGAGCGTCAGCCTTGAAGTCCTCACATATGTGAGGACATTAATAGTCTGCTGCCATTCAATTCTACAAAATATCCCACAATATATTTTAGCAAACATAGCAAGATAGAGATATAGGAAAGCTATTATATTCAACTGGCCGAAACCGGTAAAGTTCATTTCTCGTCGCTATTATTAATATCCCGGATTATTATGTTCTTAAATAAGGGTCAAGGATTATATTATTAGGGATAAACTGGGTAAGACTTCATGTTATGGCAGACCACAATTACCAGAGTTCAACTAGGCCAAAAGTACAAAATTCTCCATTATAGTTCAGGTGTATTTAGAGTCGTTCTAAAATGATTTGGAGTCGAAAATGGTTAGGTTTTTTTTTAAATTTGGGGGTTAGGTTTGCAATGAATCGCGGTGTGGACATAATATGAAGTCTCTGCTGATAAAGTGCTGATCAATGAATTTCAAGTGAGATGGAAAACTAAATCGAAATCAGCTGGAAAGAGGACTTTACTTTCGAAATAAATTCACAAATGAAATCAAGCACCGTACTAGTTCTTACATAGTGCAACATGAAGTCTGTAGTTGTAGTAGAGCTACTTGAAATACTTTTATTTATGTACCGGTACCTAGATGCCCAGATGAGGTACAACTTGCGAACATATGTTGGCCTGGGAAAGCGTATGTTCGCTCCGAAAATAACGGGAATCGTATTTTCAAAACCATAAACATAATTTCTGTAATGTCAAGCGATTTGAATTGGCAGCTAGATGGCCCAGTCGACCGCTAGCAAGATTTCAATTTGGTAAACGGATCAGCGTTCAGCTGGGACTTCTATAATCAAAATGAATAAACCTTTACAAAGTGTGATTATATCTTAAATATTTCATATAATTTGAAATTTATCTCGCATAAAGTTCTGAAGCTGTTAAGACTTAAGCAATGATTCGCCTAAGAAGTAAAGCAAAATACAATAGGCCGTTGCAATGAGCATATCTTCATATAAGATTTTTCTATAATATGCCTAGTTAAAATTGTAGGAAACTGTATGCTGTTGACATTTTTTCTGCGAACACCTAAAGAAAACACCATTTATCCAACGAAAATAAAGATATTTGAATCACAAATTTGATAATTCGTTCGTCATATACGAATTTCCCCAAAATCAAACCATGCATAGTTAGTTTGATCAAAAATAAATTTAAACTTCAAAAATTATCTAAGGAAAGTGCATTACGTCGATGGTCTTCTATTGAATTTATGAGTATCAACCAATGAAATTACAAGAAAGAAGAATAGAAAATGAACACCTTTTTGCATTCCTTGCCGTTCAGCACTTTTCTTCTTATCAGACCATGATCACTACTTAAATGCAAGATATTCCAGAATTTGATTAAGCACGCATTCAACTCTGCATAAAATCTTTCAAAGATACGTCAGTTGTGAAATTGTCTCTCATTTAAGAAAAAGCAAACAAAAAACTGTTGTCTGCTTTGAAGTGTTTAATTTGGCAGTTTTTGTTTTGGCAGAATAGCAAAGGTGGTCGAACTACCTATGTACTATGTTTTTCATACTTGTGGTGCTATTACAATAGTAGTGTTGATTTCATGAAATTGACCAGTGAAATCGAAGACGAAATTTACGATATTTACAGAGCCGCTTCGGCCAGGTAAATATCCACTACTATTCACCGACACTGAGGGGAATAACTGTTTTAGTATATGCCAACGAGGCAACCTAAACAAATAAACACAAAGTGACAACTGAAATAATACTTTGGACCGGAAGTTTATTTTCAGTTATCGAAAAGCAAAATAGGCGTGACAAAGCGCACGCGCTCCAAACCTACAGCTGGTAGCTCATTTACATAACAACACGTGCTTTAGCAGCACACAGATGACGTCACAAAATTAGACCCCCCGCCAAGACTCAGACAAACAAACCACGTTTCGCGCAATAATTGACGAGCACTTCAGTTCGTCCTCTGACTATTCTACCAGAAATGACGGATTTCCTGTTTTCTATTTGGAAAGAGAATCTGATTATTATACTGTCGAACAGCTTAAACGTTGGATGAAATACAGAATATTGAAACAAAGCGATCAACAGCAATCTTATCAAGCGAGTTCCACCGACATTTGGAAATGGTGCAAACATGGCGCGAAATAGAGTGTTTGTATGAGAATCCGATGCCAAATTATTTCCCTAAAATCGTTCAATCGTGTTTTCAGTTTTCCATACATTTGTCCGCTGTAACAACGAGTCCAACTCCGCGGAAAAAAAATAGACAAACGTATGGAAAACTCAAAACACGATTGCACGCTTTTCAACACAGGTACATCCCTCAAATTTTGATCAGTTAATCTTTTACCTGGTTCACAGACTGAATATTTCTGAATATTTCAGAAATGCGATTTTACGGAAATTATTTGGCATCGGATTCCAAATCTATCCGTTGCCGCAAACCACGTTTAATATAGTCAAGCTCTAACTGAATCCAAAACTCATATTTTCCCATAAAGTATCGCTATAAGACTAAACATTGAAAAGTCAGGTTTTTTCGTAAGATGGCAAAAATAAATGAGAAATGCTAAGTTGTCACCATTACTGATATGACTGGGAATCGTATTTAAGGAATTATGTCCAAACACGACTCACGAACTCACTGAAATACAATAAAGGGTTCTCGTGTCAGGCAATCTATTTTTAGAAACTGTGCGCAGCGCTATTGGCTGTCAGTGCGTGAACAATACTCAATCCGGAAAGTAATTTGCTGTCATTTTGTAAACAGTTTCCTCGACAAATCTTTTACTCTTAAATTTACTAAAGCTTGTAAATTAGTTCAAGGATGACTCAAGTTGAAATTGAAGGTGCAATTTAGTAAAAGAACCACCAGAAATCATTGCTGGAGTAAAACTTTAACTGGAACGAAACTGATTGAGTCACATTTTCTTGATCCTGGATGGCAGCTCAGGGCTGTTGGCATAAATTTCTGCGAACTGCTTGAAGGTCGGGCGGTCGTTGTACGACTCGAGTCTTGTGTCACTTTTGTGCCCTGTGACAGAACGGATATGACGGTTCTTTAAGTTCATTGGAGACAAAATACTCACTGTAGTTGATCTGTAGTTGTGACCGAGAGGGACAGAGCTGTATATATATATATACCAAACTTCAGTTTGCGAAGGGCTAAACTTCGAGCTTGTCAAAGGTTTCTGGAACAGTGCTGGACATTTAGCCTGATTCAAATGCGAGAGAAACGTCTTCGGACAGCCACTGCACAACGAAGGGCGCCTTTGTCTGTAAACATTTTCCCATTCGCCGGGTCGTCGGTGCCGTAATAAATCGCCCTGGTGATTTTTGGTTGCAAGGACGCCTCCAGGACAATTACGGTTGATTTCGAAGTATTCAAGGCGTGAATCTGGAGTTGAATTAAGCTTGAACGATGAAGGACTCTGTTTTTCTCGTCCATGGCAACCAAAATAAAATGTATCGAAGAACCACGCTATTTGTTGTAGCTTCGCCGGGTCAATGAACATTCAGTCGACAAGCTCGCCTGAGTTGTACAACTTGTTATCGCTTCCTTTGTCAATGTTCGCTTGTGTTGCGTAGGACCAATTTTTCCAGACTTCCTAGGATTCTTCAAGAAGGAATTCAAGGCTTTATTCGCTTCTGTAAACTCTGGGTTGCTGTGATTATCGAGAAAGGCTTGTTGTTGTCATTTCGGAGAAAGCGCTCAATGGCCACCCGTATCGGGGTAGGCGTTGCCTTGTTGTAATAACTATATTGAGGTCCTTCATTCTTGCCGACAAGTAAAACTTTCTCAGACATTTGTTTAGCTCGTCTACTTGCCGAAAACTCATCTTGCTGTAAAAACCACTCTAAAAATACAAATTTATGTGTGCCAAAATACAAAAAAAAGTTGCAACTTCAGACAAAAAGAAGCCAATTTCATAGCTTTTATATATTTTAAGCCGTATTTTGCGTGGCCGGACGTTGTTGAGTTGGTATATACTAAAAGGTATATATCGATAAAGTGCCCCTCAGGCATCCCAAAGGCAAAACAGCTATTTAATGTCATGTATGTTTTTATAACACCAGTTCCGGTATAAAATGGAGGGCCCATGGGTCAGCCTTTCTGGAGTGAACATCTCTGTGATGCTCGATCCGCTTGAGTGCTCCCTACAGATTTCTTACCGCGCGAAATTCAAATGTTAAACTTAGGAGTAAGGGCTGCACAGTTTGTTAAACAGTCAAAATACCATTGTCAGTCATTGATCAAAAACTATCTTCCCTCTGGTCACTTTTTATGGCTTGTTTAATTCTAAACATTAAAAATCTAGCATTTCAGAGGAGAGGCTGATTTCTTCACTGTCTTCAATTTGCATTTTTAATTTCGATTCAAAGGCGTGAAACGGAGAAGGGGCTACTCTTTTTATACCGGAATTTCGTGTTCAAGCTCTCAACACAAAATCACTAAAACGTGCGTTAATGTGAAAGGTGATGCTGAACGACTTTCGTTTTATACCAGAAGATTAAACAAATCGACCTCGACAATTTTATATTGCACTTAGGTATTCAGAAATAACACGTGTTGATAACATGCTTATTTCAATTTGCGATTTTTGGGAAAAATGAGATTTCCAATTTATGCTTTTTCCTTTCCGCCTAGATAGAAATAGATACGGCCCTTGTAATCTATTATGTGGTGTTTGCTATGGACCAATTGAATTTTTCTTTGGCTATTTGCAAAATATTTTTGACCGGCTGCGAGGAACAAGAAACATGAAGTAATTATTAGAATAAACATGAAGTAATTACTCGGGCTAGAGTAGGCTGGGCCCGAGTCAAGTTTCGCAAGTGTTTATTTTTATTTTTTGTGTCGTCCCGGAAGTCGCCGTTAACCAATCAGATTACACAGGAGCCATTGTTCGATGAACAACTCAACACGTGACAAGTTGAACCAATCAGATTCGACACCGCTCGGGGACACTTCCCAAATATATTTTTATAGGCAAAGTTCGACGGGAGCGAAGATTTGAGCCATTCTTACCCATTATTTTTAAAAGGTCTTTTCGACTGAAATACCAACATGTTCAGTTATTCTAGGGCTAGCAGCACTTTTAGGTGCTTTCGTTGGAAAATTCTCACATTTACGAAAGGAGTTTGGCGATCCAATCGCATAGTCAGCTGCTGGTGCTAACTATGGTCGACTGAAGATCCAAGGAAACTGAATGAAAATGCATGTACTGCTGCATCTAAGTGCCATAGGAGTACTCTCCTGAAGTACTCTTGTATGTCTTGAGATTATACAACTGGGAAGTCTTGAAGCCAGTCAAACCAATGCTGAGCTTTTATACTAAGACTTCGACTCAAGAGTCGCAAAAGCTGGAAGTGAACAGTGATTGACCCTTGTCTTTGAACGCAAACGGAATTATCTGAACTGGTTAGGTTGAAATTATGTGTTTATATGAATACGTACACGAATCTTATTTGTTCCCTACTTTTAAAATTAAGTGTAATGGTGACTGTAATTCGAACTGGAAATGAAATCGACCGTAAATTGAACTGTATGTGACTTTATAGAGTACAAGGAGGAAAACTTGAAATCGTCATTTAGGAAACCGAGCTAGTTCAGTGAAACTGTCAAAAGAATACCAGGATTTGTCGCGGAAAGCCGTAACTACGAATTGTTATAAAACTAGAACTGGAGAGTATAAAGTATGGCTCTGTTGCTGAACTGCACAGAAGACCTTGAAATTACCGTAATTTATCGTAAAGAAAGCTTTGATTTATACCCTCGAAGAAGGAAATTTATTATATTTCCTCCACTGAATTTCGCCGTAACAATAGGAAATGGACAATCTGAAATCTACAATGTTTACTGTTCCGTTTTTCTCGACCAATGGAAATCGAGATACCGTCCCAGGCGCATGTAATCGTTTCGTGGGCAGATGTTTCTCTCGGCGGAAGGAAAGGGGTCGGTGGAACTTCTTGTAACGAGCGATAGTATTGGCCTACCCAACAATAGAAAACACCCTAACCTTTAGAAAGTGCAGTACAAAAAGCATAGAAGGGGGGGGGGGGGGGGGTTAGGAGTCAAGAATGAAATCAAAATGTCTAAAATATATATAACCCTCCCTGGACAATGAGTATGAAATATTTTGACCCTTTCTCCCCTATAACCACCCCTTTATCAGTTCCTCGTGATTTATGAGCCTCCCCATTTTGGGGGATTCAAATAACTGTGACCCTCCATCTCTCAACCCCCTCCCCTTACTAATTTCTGACCAGTCCCTTCGACGACAACCCTCATGAAACCATAATTTTATTATCAATAAAACTTTGTAATTAGTAGCTCCAATAAGGGACCGTGACCACCTTTGGGGGTTGAGAATTGGAAGAAGGTGGAAAATAGCATTTACAAACAGGTTTTGTTAATAACACTACCGATCTCATACAAGTGCCTTTAAATATAGATATAGATTGTTAAATAAAGATTTGTTTGCCATCTAGTACAACCATGTGATTGCATTCCTGCAAAAGGTCCATTCCAATATATGTAAATTATCACAAGTATGAGTAGTGAATAATTATCCTGCTCCCCAAGCACAAACCATGTATGACGCAAAACTATGCTAGAACTCCATGTATTAATTAACCTATGTCTCGGTGGCCCGACGTAAGGCCACTCAGGGCCTCTTGTTATTACAATCCTATAAATCCGTTGGATAGCTGTGACTATTATAGCAGAGTTGATTCGAATAATTTAATTGTTCCAGTTAATATGGGATCCTAGACGAGAAACTGAAAGGGGGTCCTACTTTCCGAGATCTAACTATTCATTCTGGGCGGTCACTATGTCCACCATCAAATTGTGTTCATTCAGTTGTTTATGGGAAAATGTCAATTTTTACAGCAAACGTACATGCCCTTATTTGATTGATGTGGGATTTTAATTATGTTGTTTCATTCGATTTGGTAACTGAATTAGACGAGGCAAATTGGGATTCATTACTGATGGCAATGAATCGAAAATATCGACACCGTTTAGATAAGTGGTTTAACAAGTTCAAGTTCAAGTTTATTCTGCACTCTGTACTATTTACAATGACTACAGTTACAATTACATTAACAATACATTTGTATGAAAATAAAGAAATGTACATATTCTATATTGAGATCGTGCGCAGTGACCAAAGTAGCGTAGCTTCCGAGTTGGACACTGCCTACGATTAAAGATACTAGATTCATTTAGGCACAGCTGAATATTCATATATTCATATTATAATATTTGTTTTTTTAAAAGAGTAGTTGTATATTTGTTTTTAAATATACTAACAGAGCAAGCACATTTCAATTCAAAGTCGATTGTTTCCCAGATTTTCGATGAGATGTACTTAAATGTATGCATTCCGTAGTTTGTTCGTTTAACATGTCCTGTACATCTCGGATGTCTTCGCCTGCCGTTGTGATATATTTATCATCAGTAACAGTTTCGCAAAATATAATAATAATTAATTTTATTTCAACACGGTAAACGGCTCAGTAAAACAGATTTTCAGACATGCCGTGCATAGTAATAACAATAATAATAATAATACAGTGAAGTAATAATATAACAGTTAAGTAATATATAATATAATCTATATAATATAAAATTCACAGCTGAACTAATATACTAATACCTACATGTTAGTAATAATATACTAATAATATCTCTTCCCCGTAAAAAAAATATATTATAAGAATAAATTGTGTTATCGTTTGAGAGCTCTTCTGAAGGTGGTCAAGCTGTCGAGTTCTCTTATTTCATTTGAAAGCTCATTCCAGGCAATGGTACCGCGATAGGAGAAGGAGCGTTTCATGAAATTGGTTTTTGACTTAGGAGGTTGTAGGTCAAATTTGCTGCCTCTAAGATTGTAGCTATGCACATCTGAGGTCAATGTAAATAGGTCCTGTAAATAGTCTGGTGCTATCTTGTGAAAGACCTAGTAATTATACGAGCTGCTCTATTCTGCAGCTTTTGTAATTGATCAGCACGTGTTTTGGAGCAGTTCCCCCAGACGATGCTACAATAGTCAAAGTATGGCTGTAATAGTGAATTATAAACAGATATTAGTGTGTCTATATTATTTGTCAAGTTTCTTGTTTTATATAACATACGCAGGCCATTTGACACTTGAAATTACATGCTTAATTTGCTCATCCCAATTCATTGATTCATCAATGTGTATTCCTAAAAGTTTGATAGCCTCTTTTTGCTTAACAGCTTTGTTGTTTATAGAGAGATCCATGGATTTTGTCTTTTCTAACTTTTGTCTGGAGCCTATTGTCATGTAATTTGTTTTTTTGGTATTACAACTAAGCTTGTTCGTCTTTAACCAATTATCTACAGCAGCTAAATCTTCGTTTAACATGTCCTGTACATCTCGGATGTCTTCGCCTGCCGTTGTGATATATTTATCATCAGTAAACATCCCAGGTATCGAGTGATTTAGGCATTTTGGAAAATCATTTACGTAAATAATAAACAGGGGACCTAATATGGACCCTTGGGAATACCACAAGTTATTTGTTCTTCTTTAGATAAGACTGCATTTACATGACACCTCTGGTTCCTATTACTTAAATATGACTTAAATACTTGCAGAGCTCTACCGTTGATACCATAACAACTTAGTTTGCGCAATAAAATGTTGTGATCTACAGTATCAAATGCTTTCTTTAAGTCAATAAAGACATTTCCATTCAAACAACCATTGTCCATATTTTAAGCCAAATATCTGTCGCAACAAGTAGAGCTGGAATTTCAGATGCCAATTTTTGTCCTAGAGAGCAAAAATGCGAATTCATTTGATCAGCTATTTCCTGGTTATCAGTGAATTTCGCCCCGGCAATAAACAATTCATTGATAACTGTTGTATTTAATTTTCGACCTAAGGAGTTATTTATAACTTTCCACGTTTCTTTTATATTACCACTGTTTTCCTTAATGCCCTCATTGAAATATTTAGCTTTTGTTGCTTTAATGCATGCATTGACTTCATTTCTTGCCTGCTTGTAATCCCTCCAATGATGATCTGAATTATGCTTAATAGCTTGTTTCTGTAAATAATCACGCTGTCTCATTTTTTGTTTTAGCTCGGCAGTTATCCATGGTGAATATTTACTCCGCGTAAACATATCCCGTGTATTGCACGGCCCGGATATAAAAGGAAGAGTAACCAAAACAACGCATATATTACTTTACTGCCCGAGACAAAATAACCACATACCTAATTCGATGAGATACATTTAGCAGCAACCATAACTCACGCTGATTTGAACTCCTGATCATCTCTGGCTACCGTAACTCTATTAACAAATAAATAGTTTCTTATACGCCTTGTTTGATTTCTCTTACAGCTTTATCACTCAAGTGTTATGATTGCTCAAAGACCTGGGGTAACTGCGGTGAAAATTCCATGGGCTGCCCCACGGGATATGATTACTGTGGAAAAGTAGTGACGGGAGACAAAACAGTGAAGGAATGCCTTACCAAGGCCCAATGCGATTATAACAGAAAAAGTTGCGTGAGTACTGGATGCAGTGCCCTCTGCTGTGCGACTGACGAGTGCAACGGAAGTGCCTCTATCAAGCCAAGAGCAGTAATTACCGTCGCCGGTGTATTGATCGGCATTGCCCGTTTCGTCATAATGTAATCATGACAACCATAACAGTCGCGCATCAGTCAATGTTCAAAGTGTTAACGTTCTTTAATTTTACACTGATACATGTAAAGAAAAACTAGAAAAGTTAATAAATATATGACTTTGAATAAAATGAAGGAGATTAAAATAATAACTTTACAAATTGTATGTAGTATCCAAAGTAGCACATGCGCTTTCAAGTTGACGACTAGCAACTGGAATAAATATATGAGGACACCCTTAATTATTACTGAATAACAAAACATATTATAGAGAGAGAAAAATTAAAAACAAATTTATATGAAATGAACATTCATTAGCAGTGACAGTTGAGTCATATTTTTGTATTACAAAAACGCAAAAGTAGTCGAATGACATCTAAATCTTATATTCAGAATGGCTTTAAAACATCGAGGAATTACTGGTGAAAACCAATTAAAGGGTCGCAACCAGCGTGCATTGCGCGTCGAAATCCCAGTGGCCACAATTTTGTAGGGTCCCGAAATTCAGATCTCGTGAAAATCTTGTGAAAAACAGAAGGGCTAGCGCTCGAAACGTCAGCTGCTACTCGCTTTCCACGGCGGTTAGCATACCTCGATCGATTTAATTGATTATATACCAGTGTTTATCTTCCCCGCCGACGCAGACCAACACTAGTTTTTACAGGAACTAGTTACCTACGATACTCATTAGGCCTTATTTATTTTTGATTATATATATGTCGGTGACTTTTGGAACTTAAAATGGCACGATGCTTCGGAGGGCAGATATTTGAAAGTTTTCCGACAATAATAATAACAACATATGCGTCATTGTACACTGGTTGAGAGAGACCTGTAACAAAATGTTGCATTTTCTTCTTTACCCGGTAATGTTGTTTTTACGGGATCGCGCTCGTATAGAAATTAGCAGCAAGAGTAGATGAGTAAGGACGAGTAGCAATTTAGAGCCGGAAATGCATGTGGTTACGCTATTACGTTGCTTTTACCCAAGCTCGGCATTTGTACCGCTATCTTGTGAATTTATGTAGATTGAGATTCATTTTCATTTCATTTTGCACTTTAAAAAAATAATTACAAACGTATTAAGATAATATAATATATGGGGAAAAAACGTTTAGCAGGCAGTTTGATTAAAACATAATATTTACAGGACACTATTGTATAAATGACTAGTTCTGGTTATCAAGTAAAGTTAGTTTGTATTGGTTTTTGAAGCTAGTATGGGGTAAAGTTTTAATATCTATAGGTATTGTTTCCCATATCTTTGATGCGACTGCTTTAAATCTAGTTAATCCTTGTTTTGTTCTGGAATATGGTGAGTACTGAGTTCTGTTAATTTGGCAGCATATCTGGTATTATGATTATGAATATCAGAAGCAGATGGAATTAAATCTTGAAAAGTAGCTTGTATATTAGTCTTCAACATACTTGGTGTTGTGGATACGCAAGGAAATGTTAAGGTTAAGGGAATTCTCAAGTAGTTTATCGACATTCCACTCTATCATTGAATACATGTTCAAAGTAATAATCAAGACACTAAATAACAACTAACACAACCTAACACCCGAAATCTGGTGCTCACCAGGAATTGACTGAATGAGTATAGTTTCGATAACATTTATATAGCCTGCATCTGAACAACACGCTTACCCTGGCCAGTTATTGTCAGACTGTGAAGTCACAGATGTGACGGGTTACCGCTGACGTATAGGTCGGCACACACGAAGGGACAAGTCCCAGGGACAAGTCCCCTCGTGTGAACTACGAAAAATCTTGTCATTTTGTCCCAGGGACCTGTCCCCTCAATTCAAACCAGTTTGATTTGAAGGGACAAGTCCCGGGGAGAAAATTTTGTCCCCGCGACAATATTTTTCCTAGTTCAGACGAGGAGACAAGTCCCAGGGACTCGTCCCTTCGTGTGTGCCGACCTTATCGGTATCATGTTATTTGTAACCACTTGAGCAAGAAACAGGGGACTTTATGAAATAGTATTGTTGTAAAGCTTCAATAACACTTTTCATTACATTTAATTGACTTTAATGCATGAGCACATGATGTTGAATTCTACAAGAACATGTTTCATTGGTTCGTATTGATCTTTGCTAATAATTTATTCATGAATTTTCTAGAGAATGCTTCAAATGACTTAAACTTTGAAAACAAAGACCTACCAGGTCGAATCCCCTTAAACTCGTGTATTGACGTCATCATTAGAATGATTGATACTTGCAAATGAGCCACTTTGTTAATACTTGAGCATTAATACTCCAAACCCAATCTGGGATTGTCACTTTTTATAATGGTTCGAAGAAGTCCAGTTACTCCGGAAGAAATAGAAAGAGCAAGAAAAGATATACGAAGCCAGGATCCCATTCAAAGCCGAATATGACATGAAATTCAATGTTGCTCTGTTATATTTTCTTCTCTCAGTTTCTCTTCCAATTAAGTGGTATGTACTTTCCTGTAATCCTCAATGTCTTGTTAATTTGGGTTGAATTTTTCATGCTGTAATTTTTTTCCTCTATATTTTCGCAACGCTATAGATAGCAATAACTATACAGTAGTGTGCAAAATGTGACCCCTCCACCACGAAAATGATATACTTTTAACGTTTGCTTCATGGTAATGCAACTATGAGCTTTTGATACATTTTTCTATCAAAAAACATCACAGCCAGGAATGGAGAATGTAAGTGGGAAACATTTCTGATTGATATGTTCCCATCAGTTGAAGTTTTATTTTCAGTTTTAGTTATGATAATGTATTCCATGCGTTTGCCACTTTGTCCGGAAGACGAAACATTTTGAGCGGAGCTCCCGCGCGGGCCGAACGGCGCGAGCAGAGCACCATACATATAGGATTAGAGCAAAAGTTGGAGGACTTCCGGTTTCCCTCGCACCCGACCCCCGACGCGAAGCGCGCGACTTGCCTGAAAATGTGCCGCACCTGGGTGCGCACTGCTAAAACCAGGCCGCTGGGTTGGAAGGATGTTTGGAAGGTCTTCCCAAACTGACACATGCATGATAGATCATTCTGCGTCAACCTGATTTTACATTGAATGTCTTGGAGATCGGACCTCGACAGCAGAAACATTTGCACAAAGTATCTAAAAAGCAACGTTTTACCAGGGATTTTAACCTACATTTACGCTAGCTTTACACGACAGAAAAAAGGAACGGCTCGGATAGAGAGAATATCGGTTCCATGAACATATGCCATTTACACGAAAAATATCTTGAAGCGGTTTGGGTAAAAAGTGGAGGGGTCCTCAAGCCTAGGTGGAATGACAAGGGCTGTTTACACGAATATTTCCGACACCAGACATTCGCTCGTAAAATAAAATGGCGATTGACGAGGTGAGGCTGTTTTCGTTTATGTATTCTTTTAAGAAGGAAATCAAAAGGCATGACAATAAAAAACATTCTGAAATAATAGGCTGAAACGTACACATTTATGTGGTCCAATTCCTTAAATTGTTTTAGGTCCTTCATCATGTTAAGGTCTTGTGTGATTCCTTACCGGGAATCCCGTGGTGCTGGGCATTTTCTGGTCAAACTTCGGCTGGTTCGAGGACCCGAAAACTAAACTGTAGCTCGAGTCTTTCACAATATTTTTTTCCAACAACATGATTCTACACTTTTGTAAATTGTCAGTTCTGCATATTTGCTTGTTTTAATGTTGCTTTTCCAAGATTTTCCCTTCGCACTTTCGGGTAAACATGTCCGCCATTTTTCAACACAACATCAAAAAGACACTGGGTGCGTGTTTTCCAAATATGGCAAGAGGTACCATATATGGGTTTGTATTAAGTACCTACATGTAGGTATTACAAATTACGTTTAAATACTGCTCTCAACCAATGAAATGACAGACATGTCTTAGCTTAGACCATTAATAATCCAAACCCAATCTGGAAGTGTTACATCTTACAAAGCTTCGAAGAAGTCTAGTTGATCCGGAAGAAATAGAAAGAGAAAACAAATTGATACGAAGAAATTCGAAATGAAGTTCAATGTTGTTCTGTTGCTCTTTCTTCTCACAGTTTCTCTTCCAAATGGTATGTACTTTTCTGTAATCCTCAGGTTTTTATAATTTGGGTAGAATTTTCATGCTGTGATATATTTATGAATGGAAACTTTTATGCTTCCGCCTTGTTAAATTCTATGTACACACAGTGCCCTGCCTAAACTTCCTTAAATCCTCTGAACTCTAACCTATAACCGTTTATCACTGACATGAACCTGTCAAAGGAATACTAGAAAGGGATTCATTTGCTTCGGGAATCTAAATTACGTACGATATGGGGATGCAGGTTGGCGCAGTGGTAAAACACTCGCCTCTCGCCGCTGCGGTCCCGGGTTCAATTCCAGGCTCGGGCACCGTATGTGAGTTAGGTTTGTTGTTGATTCCTTATCTGCATTCGAGGGTTTTTCTCCGGGTTCTCCAGTTTTCCTCCCTCTGTAAAAATCAACTGTGAGTCGAGTGTAGTGTGTCCAAAACAGTTAAATTATAGTGGGGAGTGTTTGAGGAGTAAAAGCAGACCCCCACCAGCTTTAAGCTGTAATACTCAGCCTGCTATAAGAAATAATAAAAAAATTAAAAAACGTAAACTAGATAACAGGAGCCGACGAGCTAGATACTTTTAGTAATCAAAGAATTATCCCCTATCAATTGAATCCACTGTGGTTACTAGTAAACTCAATTATTCGGAAGATTAGTTCTCTAAGTAATCCGTTTTACTGTGACAACTTTCGCAGGATTTGCTGATGCGCTTTTGTAGGAAAAGAAAGTGATTTTATTTACATTTTCAATTCAACAAATACAACATTTATTCGCTATCCACGTTCTATGTCCATTAAAACTGAAATGGTGGGAGAAATAGTAATCTGTACCAGAAATGCAAACTACCAAACGAACGTTATTCAGACGACTAGTAACCCAATTCTGAAAAGCAATTAATTAAACATAAAACCCCGGCCGGACCAACACTCAGGGTCTTAAAATAACTGAGTAGAAGGTGCTGCTTTTGTGAACCAACTGCAAATGGTTAGACCTTCACGTCTTCTCGGATAAGGACGTAAAATCGTAGGTCCACTGACATGGCGGAGACAAGCCTCGTAGGGGACCTTGAGTCCTATTGTTTGTTTCCTGTGGCGTTACGCCCAAATGTTGTAAATAAATAAATAAAAATAAATATGTGTTTTGTTTCCAGTTCATATCGCTTTGCAACGCTAGATAGCAGTAATATATACAGCCCCGTGAAAACATTCTGACCCCCACCTCCGCGAACATTATATGCTTATATCGGTTGTATCAGGGGTAATGCAAAAATGTGCTTTTGAAACATTTTTCTAACAAAAAATATCACAGCCAGGAATGAAGAATGTGAGAGTGAAACAATTTGTTTTGATATGTTCCAGTCAGTTGAAGAAAACAAGTTTAATTTTCAGTTTTAGTTATAATAATTTATGTCATGCGTTTGCCACTATGTCCGGTACGGAAGCAATTTCATTTCATATGTGCCTACAATTGAAGAAAACAAGTTATATTTTCAGTTTTAGTTATCGCGATACAGCGCGGCATCCAGTCACTCTCATACACCTTCAATCTCTACATTTAGATTATTTTCGAACTTCACTACTGGACCCAGTTGTTCGAAGTCAGATTAACGCTAATCCTGCATTAAGCCTTAACCCATGGTTTTGGTTCTCTCGGTAGAAGGTATTTGTTTCCAAATCTAGCAAGACAAGTAGGAAAGTACTTGTTATTTCTCCTCTAGGAATAACCTCAAATATTTAGTAAATCGAACTAAAGATTGCCCTTGTTCTTGGATTAGCTTAATCAGGCTTCGAACAATCGGACCCTGGTGTTTAGCTCTGTAGCCGACTGGTTAGGGTGCACGCCTTCGGGTCTAACGTTAACTGGATCAATTGTAGCTACAGCATACATTGTTTTCTTCTTCATCTTTTAACTTTTTTTTCTTATCCCAAATATATTTTAAGCCGCATTTGACAAGAAGTTTCCTTAAATCTGCTATTTTAACATCTGACTGATTCGCATGACTGCTTATAACTCAGCCCAGATAAAATTAAACATAGGGCCCCTAAGTGTAACTCGCGGATGGTCAGTCAGCTATTATATTCAACTGGCCGAAACCGGTACTAAAGTTAATTTCACGTCGCTATTAATATCCTGGATTATTATGTTCTTAAAAGTCAAGGATGATATTATTAGGGATAAACTGGGTAAGACTTCATGTTATGGCACACCACAATTCTCAGAGTTAAACTAACTAGGCCACTTCAAAAGTACAAAATTCTCCATTAAAGTTCAGGTGTATTTAGAGTCGTACTAAAATGATTTGGGGTCGAAAATGGTTAGGGTTTCTTTAGTATTTGGGGGTTAGGTTTGCAATGAATCGCGGTGTGGACATAACATGAAGTCTCTGCCGATAAAGTGCTGATCAATGAATTTCAAGCAATCGAAATCAGCTGGAAACCGCTTTAGTTTCGAAATTAATTCACAAATGAAATCAAGCGCCACTCTAGTTCTTACATAATGCAACAAGAAGTCTGTAGTTGTAGTAGAGCTACTTGAAATAATTTTATTTATGTACGTATACCGGTAGCTAGATGACCAGATGAGGTACAAGTTGCGAATGTATGTTGGCCTGGGAAAGCGTATGTTCGCTCTGAAAATAACCCGCGGAATCGTATTTTCAAAACAATAAACATAATTTCTATAATACGATTTGAATTGGTAGTTAGATGGCCCAGTGGACCGCTAGCAATATTTCAATTTGGTAAACAGATCAGCGTTCAGCTGGGACTTCTATAATGTTAAGCGGTTTGAATTATAAGTGTAACAAGATAGACACAGAGACAGCAGAGAAACTTCACAGCAGTAAAAAATGAAGTCATTTCGGAATGTTTACCTTAGAAAGCGGCATATCTACAGCTTGGACAGTCAAAGAGACAAAAGACGTCCGTTAATTTCAAGATCGCTTTCCGCTTGTACGTGTGTCCTTCGCTTTTTAAAAGGTTTCACTCCCCGGCGAACCGGAGCGATATCGATGTTGAGGGCAAAAGAATGATATAAACATTGATCGTACTGAATTCCAATACACGTAGGTCAACTGTGAGAGAATTTATTATCCCAAAAGTTCACTATATTGTTAACCATGATCTAGGTATAATTCGACTACATGCAGTCACGAGTTCCAATATTCGAATGAGAAAATCGATAATATCGATTAGTTTACAGCTTAGTGAGTGAGTGACACGAATTTTCCCACACCAATAACTCGTGAGTTGCTACGCAACACCCACGAGTTAAAAATGAGGGGAAATGAGTGGATAATTAGATGGTAGAGGGAAATAATAACTGCGTTGGCAAATGTGTCCGGAAGAGCGTACGCTGCTATGGTATCAATAAACTCACTGTATTCTGAAATAACAAATTATTACTTTCTCCACGTCGCACTAGCTAGATTTATTTCTTTTCCCTGAATGAAGCTGAGGTATTCAATAATGAGCTTTCAAACCTTGAAGCCTGAGTTTAAGTTTATTGTCAATGTGAAACATGCCGTTTTTTTTCCCAATTTAGTAACCGCTCGATTTTTGTTATCTCGTTACTCGCCTTCTCGTTACTGCGTTACTCGTTTTAGTAACACCCGTTAGAACTAATAGTATTCACATAAGACATTGTAATCTATTATGTAGTGTTTGCTATTGACCTCCTAAGAATGATAGTCAGTCCATTGCATTTTGAGAAGGTTTGTATGAAAATTTGAGAAAATGAATTATTAATGACCCAAATGGCCGGGTATTCTATTTTATAGCAGGCTTGATTCGAATAATTTAATTGTTCCAATTAATATCGCATCCTACACGAGAAACTGAAAGGGGTCCTATTTTCTGAGATCTAATTATTTCCGACTCGTCTGCTTATTTTTGTTCATTCTGGGCAGACCATTTCATTCGGTTGTTGATGGGAAAATGCCAATTTGTACACCAAACATACATGCCCTTACTCGAGTGAGGGATTTTAATTATGTTATGTTGTATTTTGTAGCTGAATTAGACGAGGCCAATTGGTATTTCGTTACTAATGGTAATGAGTAATGAATCGAAAATATCCACACAGTTTAGATAAGTGGTTTAATAATTTCGCGAAATCGTAGGTAAAGATATATAATGTGCATTGCATACGGGCCGGACATGAAAGGCAGAGTAAATAAAGCAATGCATATACTAATTCACTGCACGAGTCAAAATTTCACTTTAAATTTCGCTCCCTACATCCCTGATATTAGCCACATTCACTCAAAAGGTAAACAAAATAAAACCACAAAATTAATTCGATGAGATACATTTAGCAGCAACCAAAACTCAAGCTGATTTGAACTCCTGATCATCTCTGGCTACCGTAACTCTATTAACTAATAAATAGTTTCTTGTACGACTTGTTTGATTTCTCTTACAGCTTTATCACTCAAGTGTTATGCATGCACAAAGACCTGGGGTAACTGCGGTGAAACATCCATGACCTGCCCCAAGGGAAATGCTTACTGTGGAAAAAAGGGGACGGGAGACAAAACAGAGAAGGGATGCCTTACCAAGACCGAATGCGATGTTTTGAAATTAGTTTGCGCGTGGACTGGATGCAGTGCCCTCTGCTGTGCGACTGACGAGTGCAACGGAAGTGCCTCTATCAAGCCAAGAGCAGTAAATACCGTCGTCGGTGTATTGATCGGCATTGCGCGTTACGTCATAATGTAATCATGACAACCATAACAGTCGTGCATCAGTCAACGTTCAAAGTGTTAACGTTCTTTAATTTTACACTGATACATGTAAAGAAGAACTAGAAAAGTTAATAAATTATGTGGAATAAATGAATATAATGAAGGAGATTAAAATAATAACTTTACAACATTGTGTGTAGTAGCCAAAGTAGCACAAGCGCTTTCGAGTTGACGACTAGCAACTGGAATAAATATACGAGGAGAGGTTCGCCCTTAGTTATTACTGAGTAACAAAGAATATTATAGAGAAAGAGAGAACAAATATAATATTATATATATATGAAATGAACATTAATTAGCAGTGACATATTTTTGTATTGCAAAAACGCAAAAGTAGTCGAATGACATCCATCTAAATCTTTAAATGGCTTTAAATACATCGAGGAGTTACTGGTGAAATCCAATTAAAGGGTCGCAACCAGCGTGCATTGCGCGTCGAAATCCCAGTGGTCACAATTTTGTAGGGTCCCGAAATTCAGATCTCGTGAAAATCTTGTGAAAAACAGAAGGGCTAGCACTCGAAACATCAGCTGCTACTCATGGGTAATGCAAACATGTGCTTTTGATCACAGCCAGGAATGAAGAATGTGAGAGTGAAACAATTGTATTTGATGTGTTCCGGTCAGTTGAAGAAAACAAGTTTTATGTTCAGTTTTAGTTATAATAATTTATTCCATGCGTTTGCCACTATGTCCGTTAGAACAAGCAGTTCTATTTCATATGGGTCCATCAGTTGAAGAAAACAAGTTTAATTTTCAGTTTTAGTTATAATAATTTATTCCATGCGTTTGCCACTATGTCCGTTAGAACAAGCAGTTCTATTTCATATGGGTCCATCAGTTGAAGAAAACAAGTTTAATTTTCAGTTTTAGTTATTATAATTTATGCCATGCGTTTGCCACTATGTCCGGTACGGGAAGGAATTTCATTTCATATGTGCCTACAGTTGAAGAAAACAAGTTATATTTTCAGTTTTAGTTATCGCGATACAGCGCGGTACCCAGTCACTCTCATACACCTTCAATCTCTACATTTAGGTTATTTTCGAACTTCACTACTGGACCCAGTTGTTCGCAGTCAGATTAACGCTAATCCTGCAATTAAGCCTTAACCCATGGTTTTGGTTCTCTCGGTAGAAGGTATTTGTTTCCAAATCTAGCAAGACAAGTAGGAAAGTACTTGGTATTTCTCCTCTAGGAATAAGTTTTTAACCTCAAATATTTAGCAAATCAAACTAAAGATTGCCCTTGTTCCTGGATTAGCTTAATCAGGCTTCGAACAATCGGACCCTGGTGTTTAGCTCTGGGGACGAGGGGTTAGTGTGCACGGTCTAACGTTAGCTGGATCAATTGTACCTACAGCATACATTGTTTTTTTTCTTCATGTCTTAACTTTTTTTTGGCTTATTCCAAATATATTTTAAGCCGCATTTGACACGAATTTTCCTAAAATCTGCAATTTTAACATCTGACTGATTCGCACGACTGCTTATACCTCACCCAGATAAAATAAAACATATAGGGCCCCTAATTGTAATTCGCGGATGGTCAGTCAGCTATTTAGAATTTGTGTTGTGTTATTGTGGACGTTGTTGGCAGAGCATACATTTGTGTAGTGGGTGACGAGATTAGTTTCGTTGAATATTATGTAACATAGAGAGAGCGTCAGCCTAGTAGTCCTCACATATGTCAGGACATTAATAGTCTGCTGCCATTCAATTCTACAAAATATCCCACAATATATTTTAGCAAACATAGCAAGATAGAGATATAGGAAAGCTATTATATTCAACTGGCCGAAACCGGTAAAGTTCATTTCTTGTCGCTATTAATATCCCGGATTATTATGTTCTTAAATAAAGGTCAAGGATTATATATATTATTAGGGATAAACTGGGTAAGACTTCATGTTATGGCACACCACAATTCCAGAGTTAAACTAGGCCAAAAGTACAAAATTCGCCATTATAGTTCAGGTGTATTTAGAGTCGTTCTAAAATGATTTGGGGTCGAAAATGGTTAGGTTTTTATTTTTTATTTGGGGGTTAGGTTTGCAATGAATCGCGGTGTGGACATAACATGAAGTCTCTACCGATAAAGTGCTGATCAATGAATTTCAAGTGAGATGGAAAAATAAATCGAAATCAGCTGGAAAGAGGACTTTACTTTCGAAATAAATTCACAAATGAAATCAAGCACCGTACTAGTTCTTACATAGTGCAACATGAGGTCTGTAGTTGTAGTAGAGCTACTTGAAATATTATATTTATATACCGGTAGCTAGATGCCCAGATGAGGTACAAGTTGCGAATATATGTTGGCCTGGGAAAGCGAATGTTCGCTCCGACAATAACCGGAATCGTATTTTCAAAACCATAAAATGTCAAGCGATTGTAATTGGCAGTTAGATGGCCCAGTCGGTTTGAATTATAAGTTTAACAAGACACAGAGACAGCAGAGAAACTTCACAGCAGTAAAAAATAAGTCATTTCGGAATGTTTACCTTAGAAAGCGGCATATCTACAGCTTGGACAGTCACAGAGACAAAAGACGTCCGTTAATTTCAAGATCGCTTTCCGCTTGTACGTGTTTCCTTCACTTTTTAAGAGTTTAATTTCACTCCCCGGTGAACGGGCGCGATATCGATGTTGAGGCCACAAGTATGATATAACCATTGATTGTACTGAATCCCCAATATACGTAGGTTAACTGTGAGAGAATGTATTATCCCAAAAGTTCACTATATAGTGAACCATTATCTTGGTATAATTGGACTACAGTCACGGGTTCTAATATTCGAATGAGAACATCGATAATATCGATTAGTTTACAGCTTAGTGAGTGACACGAATTTTCCCACACCAATAACTCATGAGTTGCTACGCAACACCCACGAGTTAAAATGAGGGAAAATGAGTGGATAATTAGATGGTAGAGGGAAATAATGACTGCGTTTGCAAATGTGTCCGGAAGAGCGTACGCTGCTATGGCATCAATAAACTCACTGTATTCTGAAATATTAAATCATTACTTTCTCCACGTCGCACTAGCTAGATTTATTTCTTTTCCCTGAATGAAGCTGAGGTATTCAATAATGAACTTTCAAACCTTGAAGCCTGAGTTTAAGTTTATTTTCAATGTGAAACAAGCCGTTTTTGAAATTTTAGTAACCGCTCGATATTTGTTATCTCGTTACTCGCCTTCTCGTTACTGCGTTACTCGTTACTGGGTTACTCATTTTAGTAACACCCGTTAGAATAGTATTCACATAAGTAAGACATTGGTCGCTTTCTACTTACTAGGTTACAAAAAATTAGTGGTATTTCCGAAAATGATTCAAAGATAATCTTTCCTAACAAAAGGAATAAACCTTTACGAAGTGTGGACATATCTTAACCATTTCATATAATTTGAAATTTATCTCGCATAAAGTTCTAAAGCTGTTAAGACTTAAGTAATAATTCGCCTAAGAAGTAAAGCAAAAAACAATAGGCTGTTGCAATGAGATGGTATCTTCATATACGATTTTTCTATAAAGTGCGTAGTTAAGGTTACCGGATACCTTCAAAACGAAAAAGATGGGGACTTTTTTTTCCGCACAGAAATGTAGTTTTAGTAATTTATCACATAACCAAAAGTCCGTTAAAATTTTTTTTACGGAGAAATATCAAAAGGAAGTTTCTAACCGGAAGTTAAATGTTCTGTTTGATTGACAGCAGATCAATAAACACATGACAAGTGCTCACTCGCCCGTAACGACGGTGTGGAAAAAGCTGGCGCATATTAAATTCATGTTTACGTTTATTGAGAAAAGTTTTTCCACACACGATTCCATAATTCCATCGGTTGTTGGCCTTGTCTTCCAAAAATCAAGCAGGTGCCCTTAGCTTGGAAAACAAAGAAAAAAGAAAAGCAAAACAAGGCCAAACAATGCATACGACTACGAGCCAAATAGAAGTCCTCACAAAACCCGACTTTTAGACAGAGTGCCATGTGGTCCACATCTGAACATAATAAAAGAAGAATTGATAGGAGCCAGCCGAGACAATATTTGTTTCCAAGAAAGGTTAGATGGAAACGTAAAGTCTGACGGCGATTCTGAATAGCTTGAAACGATTGCCGATTGCTGTTTCAGACGCCTGCAAATGGCTGTCTCCTCTACTAACTATGCTGGCATTCAAGGCGTCTCTAGGTGTTCACCTTGGCTTTGTCCCCCGAGGTCTTTGTCTTTCCCATTTTTCAAGCCACACAGGAGAACTAGAACAACCGACTATATTAACATTTTCTCGATGCGGCGCGTAGCTTTGATCGGAAATCGACATTGGCGGGAAATCTTGACAGATAGTTGAACTGTGATGAGAAATGATTGGCCAAGAGCTCGCTAATTGTTGGAGAGGCGGGGCTACAGATTCACGCACGACAGACGGCAAAATAGAGTTTTAAAAAAGCTCCCACTCAAGAGGAATTTATTCAATGTTTGTGAAATTTTCACAAAATGTCAATTGATATCGCAGCTGCAAAAGGTGTCGGGGAATTGGGAAATTCTAAAAAGAGAGCTCTTGCCGGCGTTTTCGCATATCTACTCGGACTATGTTTTCGCCTTTTCACGAAGAGCATGATCACTTTTGAACTAAATCGAATTTTGAAATTCGCCGACATTCTTTTGTAATACGATTCCTCTGAAATACGACAAAGCAAACATATTTTAAAACTCGGAGCTTCTGAAAGTCATATCACTAGATCGGAGAAACGGGATCGCGGAAAATTCGAGATTTTCAAAGAACTAAAAACGTTTTATGTATACTTGTAGCCAATTTTATAAGCTTTAAAATGATACCTGGATGATTTATCTACGATGTTTCCTCAAGGCGTTACGTAATTTAGACTGGAAACGCACCCTGAAGGTATCCGGTAACCTTAAAATTGTAGAAAACTGTATGCTGTTGACATTTTTACTGCGAACACGTAAACAAAACACCATTTATCGAACGAAAAAAAAAAGATATTTGAATCACATATTTGATAATTCGTTCCTCATATACGAATTTCTCCAAAATCAAACCATGCATAAAACCATCAAACTATTCTAAACATTAAAAATCTAGCATTTTAAAGGAGAGGCTGATTTATTCCTTGTCTTCAATTTAAATTTTAAATTTCGATTCAAAGGCTTGAAAAGAGAAGGGGCTACTCTTTTTATACCGGAACTTCGTGTTCAAGCTCTCAACACAAAATCACTAAAACGTGCCTCAATTTGAAAAGTGATGCCGAACGACTTTCATTTTATACCAGAAGATTAAACAAATCGACCTCGACAATTTTATATTGCACTTAGGTATTCACAGATAACACGTATCATCATTTTATTTATAGTTTAAAAAAAACACCACCAACTTAGTAACTTGCGTACACAGAACAGCAACAGCAGACATAACAAAAAAAGAAAGCTATCTAGACTAAACAAATACAAGGTTACACATTTAAATAATGGGTGGAAGACAACCTAAATGGAAGCATGGGCTTATAGCTTTAGGTTGTATTTTTAAAGATGGACACGAGCTAAAGTTAAATTATTAATTAAATTCATCAAGATCAAGTAAGAATACCAGTGACTGAATAGGAGAAGAGAGTATAGGAAGTTACAGAAGGTTTGTTTGATTAAGTAAATAGATTTTCAGATTATATTTGAAACTATTTCGAGATGTATGACTTTTCAGCTCATTAGGGAGGGAATTCCAGAGTTTAGGTCCTGTATAGGCAATTGGAAATTGTCTTATATTTGTTCTTGTGAATTGAAGTCTGTAATTAGATGCTGATCTGGTCAGATTACATTTGAAACTATTTCGAGATGTATGACTTTTCAGCTCATTAGGGAGGGAATTCCAGAGTTTAGGTCCTGTATAGGCAATTGGAAATTGTCTTATATTTGTTCTTGCGAATTGAAGTCTGTAATTAGAGGCTGATCTGGTGTTATAAGAATGTATACTGGAATTAGTGGAGAAGAAATTGTGAAATACTTGAGGAAGAGATCTGTTGTCATAAGAGAAAATAAAAATGTCCACTTGAAGTTTGTGTATATTTGATAGGTTTAAGAGCTTATGTGCTTGACATAAGAGAGCAGTGTGAGCATCATAATTTGACTTAGTATTTATTCTGATTACTCGTTTTTGTAAGGCCGGTGACTATCTTTTTTAGTGAGGAGGCTTAAGTGCTGGCCCAGATTATATTACCATAGTACATGTATGGTTATACCATGGTAGCCTCGGATTCTTTTGTTCTCCGAGGCACATTTAAAGCACTAATTTTCTCTGATGGCAGGGATATTTAGAAATATGCATTGTTTCGAAATTTCCCGCCGGGAAATTTCGAGACAATGCATATTTCTAAATTTCCCCTGCATGCGTAATGAGGGAAAATTAGAAGAGAATGCAGGCTGGAAGTGAGAAGGTCGAAAGCATCAACTCCTGCTCCCCTCTGGCACGACTAGCCCTACGCTCCCGGATGAAAAATACTGAATCCAAACTGACCTGTCTTCATCGTAACCTACAATTTAATCCATGTGGGATGACCTATTTTAATCTGCATATTCTTCTCTTAATTTCTCAAACCCGCTTCTTCCATGTGGGATACTTAAAACCATAAACGTGACGTAATTAAAATCCATTCATACTCTTTGAATATTTAGTCAACCGCATAATTACATTATATTTTAGTGTTATTCTTCTCAAAAACAACACGCTTTTCCCCAGGGGAAGCCAGGGTCGTTTAAAGGGGAACTCAACCCTAAAATCAACCCAATGTCTATACAAACATGTATTCGAAATAAATAGGTTCTGCTATTTAATTTTTCTGTGTTGCGCGTCTAGCAAGAGAAAATCCGAAAACCTTTCTCACAGCCTCCGGTATGTACAGACGGCTCAAGTCTTGTAATTTGTGACGTAGTATACGGGGAATAAATTAGTTTTGTCATGCCGTCCCCTACATTGAATAGCAGGCCTAATGGCTTCTAATTGCGGACCATTGTGCTTTCTTTGTGCTAGAGGTGTGATCGTTCTTCCTTGGTATGTGTGACGTACGTTATTGGGAAATTTGTACTGAATTGAGCCGCCACACAATATAGATTTTTCAGCGGAAAATCGAACTTGGAGACTAATTTTCTCCTCATAGACGCGCAACACAGAAAAATATAATATCAGAACTTATTTCTTTAGAATACATCTTTGTAAAGACGTTGGGTTGATTTTAGGGTTTAGTTCTCCTTTAATCAATGGCGCTCAGTCAAGCATTAAACAAAACGTTTTCGAAAGCAACTCGACTGCGACGTCTTTAGTTTCGGCAGAGAAAACTAAACTTCTCAGAGATTTGTTCCGTTCCTCGGCGATCATGGTATAACAAACTTATACCATGGCATTTCGGGGTATTAGTGATTTATAAAAAATCTTCCCGCGGCTCTCGGGGCAATTTAAATCACTAATACCCCTCATGCCATGGTATAACTTATAATAAACAAGAGCAAAGTAAAGATTATGGAGAGATGCTTGAGAGAGAGAGAATTTAGCTTTTGAAATACTGCCAATATATTTCGATATTTTGCTAGTAATTGTACATGTGGCTATGTGGTGTTTCCAACTCAAATTTTCATCAACAAAAACGCCTAAGAATTTGGTGCATTGTTTAAGTTCAATAAATTCATTATTGATCTTGACTTTTTGGTTACTTAAAGAAAATTTATTTTGTCTTGGTCTAAAAATAATATAATTGTTTTGTTTTATGTTAATTGAGAGTTTATTTGCAAAAATGCCAATTAGTTCAATGTGGAGTATAAATCGTTGATGTCATTGTTTGAGAGAAAGACATTAGTGTCGTCAGCAAATAAGATAATTTTTAATAAAGAGGAGGAGTGCTGAATGTCGTTAATATACAAATAAATAAGAGGGGACCAAGGATAGATAAATGCGGAACACCACAGGTAACAGTTTGGTTATCAGAGCACTCTCCTTTAAATTCGACAAATTGCTTACGATTATCGAGGTAACTAGAGATCCAGTTCAAAGGGAGGCCTCTAAAACCATAATGCTCCAATTTATCAAGTAAGATTTTGTGGTTGACCGTGTCAAAGGCTTTGGATAAGTCTAAAAATACACCCGCACATAATTTATTGTTGTCAATTGATGATGAAATTTGATCTACCAAGTGTAGAAGTGCCAAAGTAGTTGAATATTGTGATCTGAAGCCATATTGATTGTTATACAAAATATTGTGTTTATTAATAAAATTAACTAAACGATTGAAGATTACTTTCTCAAAGAATTTAGAAAAGGTAGGCAATATGGAGATTGGTCGATAGTTACTGAAAAGAGATGGATTGTCATTTTTGAAGATTGGAAGTACTCTTGCAACTTTTAGGTTCCGAGGAACAATTCCAGTAGATATCAATAGATTTATGACATGGTTTAAGGGTCCAGAAAGTGATAATATGTTATTTTTGACATCATTGATGCTAATGTGGTCAAAACCTGTGGCCTTTCCATCCTTGAAAGTAGTTGCAATATCTTGTATTTCGATCTCATTTACAGGATTAAGAAAACATGATGGCAAGATGGGTTCTTTGAGATATGACTTGTGATTGGAACTTGTATCTGGGATCTTTTTAGCAAGGTTGGTGCCCACATTAGTCAAAACAATCACACAATTTATTCGCATCAAGTTTATAGTCGTAATACCTGCGTTTGGATATCTTGAGCAAATGATTAAGTTTATTTCTATACTTTTTGTAAATGTTCTCATTTCCAATAGAGGGGTTACTAAGAAAGTGTTTGTAGAGTTTGTTTTTTGTTTTTATTTACTTGAACAAACCACATGAAATCCAGGGTTTAGAAAATAATTTAGCCTTTTTCCGAGATATAGTTTTGATTGGAAAACATTTGTCGTATAATTTTTTATAAGTCGAATTGAAATAATTGTAAGCCTCATCAGGATCATGAGGATTGTATAATGCATCCCAATTATAATTATTCAGCTCCTGATTAAATTTTTGCTTAGTTTTCATATTAATTAGACGTAGCAAGATTGATATTAGGGTTAAGAGTTTTATCAGTTTCAGTTTGATGTAAAAAAGTAAAGATAGGTAGGTGATCCGAAATGTCTGTAAAGAACAAACCACTAGTGGCTTCATAAGTAAGATTATTAGTCAAAATATTATCACAAATATTATCACGTATTAAAACAAGTGATAACATGCTTATTTCAATTTGCGGTGATGGGAAAAATGAGATTTCCAATTTTTGCTTTCTATTTCCTCCTATATACTAACTAAATATATACGGGACTTGTAATCTATTATGTGGTGTTTGCTATTGACCTCCTACGGAATGATATAGTCAGTCCATTGCATTTTTAGAAGGTTTATATGACAATTTTAGAAATTAACGACCCAAATGGCCGGGTATTCTATAATTGCTCCTTCGACTTTATAGCAGGCTTGATTCGAATAATTTAATTGTTCCAATTAATATCGCATCCTACACGAGAAACTGAAAGGGGTCCTATTTTCTGAGATCTATTTATTTCCGACTCGCCTGCTTATTTTGTTCATTCTGGGCGGTCACTATGTTCACCATCAAACTGTGTTCATTCAGTTATTTATGGCAACAAGTCAATTTTTACACCAAACGTACATGCCCTTACTCAAGTGTGGGATTTTAATTATGTTATGTTGTATTTGGTAACAGAATTAGACGAGGCCAATTGGGATTTCGTTACTGATGGCAATGAATCGAAAATATCCACACCGTTTAGATAAGTGGTTTAATAGTTTCGCGAAATCGTAGGTCCGGACATGAAAGGCAGAGTAAATAAAACAATGCATATACTAATTCAATGCCCCTAGGCCTACATTCCTGATATAGCCACATTCACTCAAAGGGTAAACAAAATATAACTACATCCCTAATTCGATGAGATACACTTAGCAGCAACCAAAACTCACGCTGATTTGAACTCCTGATCATCTCTGGCTCCCGTAACTCTATTAACAAATACAAATTTTGTTATACAACTTGTTTGATTTCTCTTACAGCTTTATCACTCAAGTGTTATGCATGCAAAAAGGGCTGGGGTAACTGCGGTGAAAATTCCATGACCTGCCCCATGGGAAATGATTACTGTGGAAAAGTAGTGACGGGAGACAAAACAGAGAAGGGATGCCTTACCAAGGCCCAATGCGATTTGCTTGTTTTTTTGCAAGATAATTGGATGCAGTGGCCTCTGCTGTGCGACTGACGAGTGCAACGGAAGTGCCTCTATCAAGCCAAGTGCAGTAATTACCGTCGTCGGTGTATTGATCGGCATTGCGCGTTACGTCATAATGTAATCATGACAACCATAACAGTCGTGTATCAGTCAACGTTCAAAGTGTTAACGTTCTTTAATTTTACACTGATACAAGTAAAGAAGAACTAGAAAAGTTAATAAATATATGAATATGAATAAAATGAAGGAGATTAAAATAATAACTTTAGAAAATTGTATGTAGTATTCAAAGTAGCACATGCGCTTTCAAGTTGACGACTAGCAACTGGAATGAATATATGAGGACACCCTTAATTATTACTGAATAACAAAAGATATTAGAGAGAGAGAAAAATTAAAAACAAATTTATATGAAATGAACATTCATTAGCAGTGACAGTTGAGTCATATTTTTGTATTACAAAAACGCAAAAGTAGTCGAATAACATCTAAATCTTATATTCAGAATGGCTTTAAATACATCGAGGAGTTACTGGTGAAAACCAATCAAAGGGTCGCAACCAGCGTGCATTGCCCGTCGAAATCCCAGTGGCGATAATTTTGTAGGGTCCCGAAATTCAGATCTCGTGAAAATCTTGTGAAAAACAGAAGGGCTAGCGCTCGAAACGTCAGCTGCTACTCGCTTTCCACGGCGGTTAGCATACCTCAATCGATTTAATTGATTATAATACCAGTGTTTATCTTCCCCGCCGACGCAGACCAACACTAGTTTTTACAGGAAATAGTTACCTACGATACTCATTAGGCCTTATTTATTTTTGAATATATATATGTCGGTGACTTTTGGAACTTAAAATGGCACGATGCTTCGGAGGGCAGGTATTTGAAAGTTTTCCGACAATAATAATAACAACAGATGCGTCATTGCACACTGGTTGAGAGAGAGACCTGTAACAAAATGTTGCATTTTCTTCTTTACCCGGTAATGTTGTTTTTACGGGATCGCGCTCATATAGAAATTAGCAGCAAGAGTAGATGAGTAAGGACGAGTAGCAGTTTAGAGCCGGAAATGCATGTGGTTACGCTATTACGTTGCTTTTACCCAAGCTCGGCATTTGTACCGCTATCCCTGTGAATTTATGTAGATTCAGATTCATTTTCATTTTATTTTGCACAATTTTTTTAATATATGGGAAAAAAGTTTAGCAGGCAGTTTGATTAAAAATTAATATTTACATGTATAAATGACTAGTTCTGGTTATCAAGTAAAGTCAGTTTGCATTGTTTCTTGAAGCTAGTATGGGGTATTTTTTCCCATATCCTTGGGTCATATTCTTGGTCAGTACATAGGTTCTGTTTGGAAGCATATCTGGTATTATGATTATGAATATCAGAAGCGGATGGAATTAAATCTAGCTGGTATATTAGTCTTCAACATACTTGATTTTGTGGATAAGCAAGGAAATGTTAAGGTTAAAGGCATTCTCAAGTAGTTTATCGACATCCTACTCTATCATTGAATACATGTTCAAAATAATAATCAAGACACTAAATGACAACTAACACAACCTCACACCCGAAATCTGGTGCTCACCAGGAATTGACTGAATGAGTGTAGTTTCGATAACATATTTATATAGCCTGCATCTGAACAACACGCTCACCCTGGCCAGTTGTCAGACTGGGAGGTCACCGATGTGACGGGTTACCGCTGACGTATAGGTATCATGTTATTTGTAACTACATGTACTTGAGCAAGAAACAGGGGACTTTATGAAATAGTATTGTTGTAAAGCTTCAATAACACTTTTCATTACATTTAAATCACTTTAATGCATGAATCTAACAGGACATGATGTTGAATTCTACAAGTATTTATCTTTGCTAATAATTTATTCATGAATTTTCTAGAGAATGCTTCAAATGACTTAAACTTTGAAAACAAAGACCTACCAGTCGAATCCGCTTAAACTCGTGTATTGAGGTCATCATTAGAATGATTGATACTTGCTAATGAGCCACTTTGTTAATATTTGAGCATTAATACTCCAAACCCAATCTGGGATTATCACTTTCTATACAGCAGGGCAGTAGCTTCCTGTACGCATATACGCACGTGCGTACACTTTGAGACGAAACTTCGCTGTTTGGGCTTGAATTTTTTTACGAGAGGGGGCCCTTAAAACCGGTAGCTACTGCACTTCTGCGTACAACTTGAAAATGCCTAGCTACGCCCCTGTAAAGGTTCGAAGAAGTCCAGTTACTCTGGAAGAAATAGAAAGAGCTTTTGATACATTTTTCTAACAAAAAAACAACATCACAGCCAGGAATGAAGAATGTAAGTGCGAAACATTTCTGATTGATATGTTCCCATCAATTGAAGAAGACAAGTTATATTTTCAGTTTTAGTTATGATAATGTATTCCATGCGTTTGCCACTTTGTCTGGAAGACGAAACATTTTGAGAGGAGCTCCCGCGCTGGCCGAACCGCGCGAGCAGAGCAACATACATATAGGATTAGAGCAAAAATTGGAGGACTTCCGGTTTCCCCCGCGCCCGAACCCCGATGCGCGGCGCGCGACTTGCCTGAAAATGTGCCGCACCTGCGTGAGCAAAGTTAAAACCAGGCGGCTGGGTTGGAAGGATGTTTGGAAGGTCTTCAAAAACTGTCACATGGACAGATCATTCTGCGTCAACCTGATTTTGCGTTGAATGTCTTGGAGATCGGACCTCGACAGCAGAAACATTTGCACAAAGTATCTAAAGAGCAATGTTTTACCAGGGATTTTAACGTACATTTACGCTAGCTTTATACGACAGAAAAAAGGAACGGCTCGGATAGAGAGAATATCGGTTCCATAAACATATGCCATTTACACGAGAAATATCTTGAAGCGGTTCGGATAAAAAGTGGAGCCTAGCCTAGGTGGAATGACAAGGGCTGTTTACACGAGAATATTTCCGAGACCAGACATGGTTGATGCTATGATAATGTTTAGATCACTGTCATTCGTGCATGTATGCGTCGCACATGACGCTCGTAAAATAAAATGGTGATTGACGAGGTAAGGCTGTTTTCGTTGATGTTTTATTTTAAGAAGGAAATCAAGTTCCTTCAACTGAGTTCACTCATTTATCGTCCACCATATTGCGAGAAATGGAGCTGAATGCGCATGAGGACATAAGTAAACAACTGAGGGCAAAACAGTACAGGCTAAGAAAAAAAAAGGTCTTGTGTGATTCCTTACCGGGAATCCCGCCGTGGTGGGCATTTTCTGGTCAAACTTCGGCTTGTTCGAGGACCCGAAAACTAAACTGTGGCTTGAGTCTTTCACATTGTTTGTTTTCCAACAACATGATTCTACACTTTCGAAAATTGTCAATTCTGCATATTTGCTTGTTTTAATGTTGCTTTTCAAAGATTTTCACTTCGCACTTCCAGGTAAACATGTCCGCCATTTTCCAAAACAACATCAAAAAGTCACTGGGTGCGTGTTTTCCAAATATGGGAAGAGGTACCATATATGGGTTTGTAGTACCTACATGTAGGTATTACAAATTACATTTAAATACTACTGCTCTCAACCAATGAAATGACAGACATTTCTTAGCTTAGACCATTAATACTCCAAACCCAATCTGGAAGTGTCACTTTTTGCAAAGCTTCGAAGAAGTCCACTTACTCCGGAGGAAATAGAAAGACAACCAATTTATACGAAGAAATTCGATATGAAGTTCAATGTTGCTCTGTTACTCTTTTTTCTCGCAGTTTCTATTCCAAATGGTATGTATACTTTTCTGTAATCCTCAGGTTTTTTTAATTTGGGTAGAATTTTCATGCTGTGATATATTTATGAATGGAAACTTTTATGCTTCCGCCTAGTTGAATTCTATGTACACACAGTGCCCTGCCTAAACGTCCTTAAATCCTCTGAACTCTAACATATAACCGTTTATCACAGAATACAATATCTCTTTGCGAATTATTTTTGGTGAGTCGACTTGAAGTGAGTACACTGGGTGTTTTAATTTTACTAAGCATGCCTTGACTGCTGACATGAACCTGTCAAAGTTATACTAGAAAGAGATTCATTTGCTGCGGGAATCTAAATTGCGTAAACTAGATAACAGGAGCAGACGAGCCAGATGCTTTTAGTAATCAAAGAATTATCCCCTATCAATTGAATCCACTGTGGTTACTAGTAAACTCAATTATTCGGACAAGCAATAGTTCTCTAAGTAACCCGTTTTACTGTGTCAGCTTTCGCAGGTTTTGCTGATGCTCTTTTGTAGGAAAATAAAGTGATTTTATTTTACATTTTCAATTCAACAAATACAACATTTATTCGCTATCCACGTTCTATATTCATTAAAACTGAAATAGTGGGAGAAATAGTAATCTGTACCAGAAATGCAAACTACCAAATGAACGTTATTTAGAAGACTAATAACCCATTTCTGAAAAGCAATTAATTAAACATAAAAAGTATGTGTTTTATTTCCAGTTCATATCGCTTTGCAACGCCAGATAGCAGTAATATATTACAGCCCCCTGAAAACATTTTGACCCCCACCTCCGCGAACATTATATGCTTATATCGGTTGTATCATGGGTAATGCAAAAATGTGCTTTTGAAACATTTTTCTAATATCACAGCCAGGAATGAAGAATGTGAGAGTGAAACAATTTTATTTGATATGTTCCGGTTAGTTGAAGAAAACAAGTTTTATGTTCATGATCAGTTTTAGTTATAATAAATTATTCCATGCGTTTGCCACTATGTCCGTTAGAACAAGCAGTTCTTAAATTAAAATTGTAAAAAATCCTAATAATAAAAATATTATAACAATCCTAATTCTAATATTCAAACCGTGATCCTAATCTAATTTGTTTACTGATAATATAATAATAAATGTTCCTAAATGATTACAAATTACGAATGTGAATAACCTTATAACATATGTGCCTACAGTTGAAGAAAACAAGTTATATTTTCAGTTTTAGTTATCGCGATACAGCGCAGCATCCAGTCACTCTCATACACCTTCAATCTCTACATTTAGGTTATTTTCGAATTTCACTACTGGACCCAGTTGTTCGAAGTCAGATTAACGCTAATCCTGCATTAAGCCTTAACCCATGGTTTTGGTTCTCTCGGTAGAAAGTATTTGTTTCCAAATCTAGCAAGACAAGTAGGAAAGTACTTGTTATTTCTCCTATAGGAATAGGTTTTTAACCTCAAATATTTAGTAAATCGAACTAAAGATTGCCCTTGTTCCTGGATTAGCTTAATCAGGCTTCGAACAATCGGACCCTCGTGTTTAGCTCTGTAGCCGAGGCCGAGGGGTTATTGTGCACGATCTAACGTTAACTGGATCAATTGTAGCTACAGCATACATTGCTTTCTTGTTCATCTTTTAAGTGTTTTTTGCTTCTTCCAAATATATTTTAAGCCGCATTTAACACGAATTTTCCTTAAATCTGCTATTTTAACATCTGACTGATTCGCATGACTGCTTATACCTCACCCAGATAAAATAAAACATAGGGCCCCTACTGTAACTCGCGAGGGGGGGGGGGGGGGGGGGGGGGCGTAGTGTAACTCGCGGATGGTCAGTCAGCTATTTAGAATTTGTGTTGTGTTATTGTGGACGTTGTTGGTAGAGCATATATTTGTGTAGAGAGTGACGAGATTAGTTTCGTGGAATATTATGTAACATAGAGAGAGCGTCAGCATTGCAGTCCTCATATATGTCCGGACATTAATAGTCTGCTGCCATTCAATTCTAAAATAAATCCCACAATATAATTTAGCAAACATAGCAAGATAGAGATATAGGAAAGCTATTATATTCAACTGGCCGAAACCGGTGAAGTTAATTTCTCGTCGCTACTAATATCCCGGATTATTATGTTCTTAAAGGTCAAGGATTATATTATTAGGGATAAACTGGGTAAGACTGTGTTATGGCACACCACAATTCTCAGAGTTAAACTAGCTAGGCCACTTCAAAAGTACAAAATTCTCCATTATAGTTCAGGTGTATTAGAGTCGTTCTAAAATAATTTGGGATCGAAAATGGTTAGGTTTTTTTTTTATTTGGGGGTTACGTTTGCAAAGAATCGAGGTGTGGACATAACATGAAGTGCTGATCAACGAATTTCAAGTGAGATGGGAAAATAAATCGAAATCAGCTGGAAACAGGACTTTACTTTCGAAATAAATTCACAAATGAAATCAAGCACCATTCAACCTAGGCTCGGTTTCCAGCCGTGGGGGTTTCGGTGAGCCCGCGATCCTCTCCCCAATCACGGCTGGGCGCGCGAGCTGAGACATTGTTGGTTTTTAGCCAATCAAAAACTTGCCACTGAAATCCTGTCGCTGAATTGATTTGCATAATTTACATTGTAAACTTTTGAAAGCCGGACCAAAATGCGTTTAAATTTGCTCTGGAAAAGTTTGGTTTCGAAGAATTCAAGGTTCACACAAGGAAGCAGTAAGAGAGTTAGTTTTCGGGTGAAGACACTTTGTCAGTAAACGCACTGGCTCTGGAAGTCACTTGGGAAACCGTCAGCTCAAAGGTCGCGAAGCTCGTAATGTTCAGTCATTTTTCATTTAACTTTACCGATGCAAGACCAAGGTAGCCCGGCTATTCTTACTTCAAAGAAAATTTGTGCTGCCTTTATCGGAGAAGAAAAGACGGACGAGTCCATATTAAAAGAGTTTATAGAAGAGAGGAAATCACGTCTGACGCAGGCCATGTTTACGCGTTTAACTCTGCAATCACAATTCACTTGAAAATCGCTGCATCAAATGAGTTTTACAATTCTTCAAGTCCTATGTACTAAGTTTGTACAATTTATGTCTCCAAGACATACTCTACACAAGTACTAAGCGGGAATACTCGACTCTAGCTCAGAGATGGCATCTGAACTTAATTTTTATCCCCGTATCAAATTTCGGCTTTTAATTTCTGTCATCTAGTGTCAACAAATAAAGTAGCCTGGTTTCAACAGCCGGGCTTTCCTTGAAAACTTAGACTGTGAACATGAGAGCTAAAAATAACAGGTATTAAATAAAACCTGTACCTACGTCGAATTAATTTCACACTTGGAGTTTTAGTTTAAAGAATTCCAATGTGTTTTGAAAGTTTACGCGGAATCGAACCTACGATACACGCAAATAAATGAATAATATTGAAGTTAATCAGATGACGTCACGGACACGGTGTGTTGACCGCGCGCCCAGCCGTTAGTGGGGGGAGGCTTTGGAGAAACGACACCCCAACGGCTGAAACCGAGCCTACATTCAACCCTGCTAGCAGAGGTTCTTTTCTCTTACCCTCTCTCCAGCTCCATTAACGAGGGAGAAAAGAACCTCTGCCACGATCCGAACGGTTTTCTGTTGAGCATGCGCCACGGTATCTGGATTTCTATTAGCCGAGAAAAACGAGACGGTAAACATTGTAGATTTCCTATTGTTAACGGCAAGAGAAGGTGTGGAAAAAGATAAAATACATTTCCTTCTTCGAGGGTGATATTGCTTTCCTTGAGGTTTGACACAGCTGCTTTTAACGTTACTTCGAACTCGCTGACGCTCATGTTTCCTCCAAAAACAGATGCCATCTTTTAACTGCAGACTGGGCAGTGTTTTAATAATATCAGCAAGTCATGCGCGTGTGACGTCGACCTCGAAAAACCGGTTTCTCATGTGACTTACCTCCAAAAACTTGGAGCCGGCGAGATCTAAAGAACCGTTCGGATCGTGGCAGCTAGAGGTACTTTTCTCCCTCGTTAGTGGAGCTGGAGAGAGGGTAAGATAAAATAACCTCTGCTAGCAGGGTTGCACCATTCTAGTTTTTACATAATGCAACATGAAGTCGGTAGTTGTGGTAGAACTACTTTAAATAATTTTATATATGTGCCGGTAGCTAGATGACCAGATGAGGCACAAGTTGCGAATACATGTTGGCCTGGGAAAGCGTTGCTAAATAACCGGAATATTATTTTGAAAACCATAAACATAGTTTCTATATTATCAATTGATTGGAATTGGTGTTCTTGTAGTACATTGGATGGCCAGTCAACCGCTAGCAAGATTTCAATTTGGTAAACGGATCAACGTTCAGCGGGGACTTCTGTAATTTTAAGCTGTTTGAATCAGTGTTGCAAGATAGACACAAAGACAGCAGATAAACATCACATCAGTAAAACATATAAGAATGTTTACCTTAGGGACGGACCATTTGAAAATTGATGGGGGGGGGGGGGGGGTGAAACTTTGTTCATTAGCTGAAACAGGTTCAGCCAATGTTTAGTCTCCAGAACACAGGAAACCAGTGTTTTAGAGAGCAGTAAAATCTCAGAAATTTTGGCTCTCGCAATATTTAAAGACATTCTGCTTTTTTATTCCATACGCAGGACGGTATATTATCTAAGCTCATAATCAAAGGCACATTCCCATAGGACAAATAATGCATTTGTGTACAAGAGATTAGTTATATATGCCAATTCACTCTTCTTAGTATTTATGCGCATATTTAATTCACCGACTCGAAAACGAGGCTATCCCCGCATCGAGGATGCAACATGCATTCTAGTTCGAAAGGACAATTTTGTCTCCAACGCATACTGAGAGGAATGAATGAGGAACACAGCAATGCTGAGAGGAACACAGCAATGCTCCATCCGCGACGCCATTTTGCTTTTCAGCGAAGCAACGATGCGGGGATAGCCTCGTTTTCGAGTAGCTAATTATATGCGCATAAATATTAAGAAGAGTCCATGTTGAGCACTTTTTCGTTTTTAATTTTTTTATTTGAGACTACGGAACAATGCAATATGATGCACTGCAATACGATGCACGAATTAACAGTATAATTTTAAGTATCCATCTGGGAAGGAGTGTGAGGTAGAGATTTCAAGAAGAATACATGTATATCAGGCATGTTTTCACAAAAGGAGCCTTAGAACCGAAGACCCCCTTTTGTGAAAACATGCCTGATATTGTGTGCCTTTAGCTTTAAAAGCCAATAACTCGTGTTTTAGACTTTTCTGGCATTTCTATCCCATAATTGATCTCAAGGTATTTTATGTGGGGGTGAGGGGTGGGGAGGACTAGTTGAAAAAAAATCGCGAAAAACCAACTGATGAAAACGTTGAAAAGTGAGTTACCGGCTTTTAAAGCCAACAGGTACACATTAATTTACTTGTGTAACTTAAATTTCAAAGTAGCGCCATTTCTCAAGCTTTTAATAGATTTCGATGCACTACACGGCAATACAACGTTCTTTTCCTGTAGATTAAGTTTAGCGGATGCAATTTCGCCGTATTTTGAGTAGAAATAGCAGAAAATGGCGTTTTTTTAACCTAATCCTAACTTCTAGTTCTCAAATAAAGAAATTATGGGATAATCTCACACAAGTAAATTATGGGATAGAAAGGCCAGAAAAGTCTTAAACTGTCATTTGACCTTTCAAGAAAAAGACCAAAAACAAGTTTAATACTGGCTTTTAAAGCTAAAGGCACACAAGATCAGGCATGTTTTCACAAAAGGGGGTCTTAGGTTCTAAGGCTCCTTTTGTGAAAACATGCCTGATATATATGTTTTCTACTAAACAAAGGTAATTAATGTACATGGAAAATACCATAAATCTAGAAACATTAAAATTGTGTAAAATGTTCTTGATGTAAAACCAAAATACTGAAAGCCTTAAAAAAAATATCGTGCAAGGTCCGACGCCATAATTTTTTTTTATTGCAGCAGTAGGAGTCATAAAACAAAATTCGAACAAAAAAAATCCGGGTACCCCCCCCCCCCCATCAATTTTCAAATGGTCCGTCCCTTAGAAAGCGGCATATCTTCAGCTTGGACAGTCACAGAGACAAAAGACGTCCGTTAATTTCAAGATCGCTTTCCGCTTGTACGTGTTTCCTTCGCTTTTTAAGAGTTTAATTTTCACTCCCCTGTGAACGGGAGCGATATCGATGTTGAGGCCAAAAGTATGATATAAACATTGATTGTACTGAATCCCAATACACGTAGGTCAACTGTGAGAGAATTTATTATCCCAAAAGGTCACTATATTGTGAACCATTTAGTCTAAGTAGAATTCGACTACAGTCACGGGTTCCAATTCGAGTCGAATGAGAATATCGATAATATCGATATCGATTAGTTTACAGCTTAGTGAGTGACACGAATGTTCCCACACCAATAACTCCTGAGTTGCTACGCAACACCATGAGTTAAACATGAGGAAAAATGAGTGGATAATTAGATGGTAGAGGAAAACAATAACTGTGTTTGCAAATGTGTCCGGAAGAGCGTACGCTGCAGGTATGGCATCAATAAACTCACTGTATTCTGAAATATTAAATCATTACTTTCTCCACGTCGCACTAGCTAGATTCATTTATTTTCCCTGAATGAAGCTGTGGTATTCAATAATGAGCTTTCAAACCTTGAAGCGTAAGTTTATTGTCAATGTGAAACACGCCGGTTTTTTTAAAATTTTAATAACCGCTCGATTTTTGTTATCTCGTTACTCGCCTTCTCAGTACTCCGTTACTCGTTACTGTGTTACTCGCTAGTAACACCCGATAGAACTCACAGTATTCACATAAGACATTGGTTGCTTTCTACTTACTAGGTTGCAAAAAATAGTGGTATTTCCGAAAATGATTCAAAGATATTCTTTCCTAACAAAATGAATAAACCTTTACAAAGTGTGGATATATCTTAACCATTTCATATATAATTTGAAATTTATCTCACATAAAGTTCTAAAGCTGTTAAGACTTAAGTAATGATTCGCCTAAGAAGTAAAGCAAAATACAATAGGCCGTTGCAATGAGCATATCTTCAAATACGGTTTTTCTATAATGTGCCTAGGAAACTGTATGCTGTTGACATTTTTACTACGAACACGTTAAGAAAACACCATTTATCCAACGAAAAAAAGAAAGATATTTGAATCACAAATTTGATAATTCGTTCCTCATATACGAATTTCCCCAAAATCAAACCATGCATAGTTAGTTTGATCAAAAATAAATTTAAACTTCAATAATTATCTAATGCGACCGCCGCCATGGGGATTGAAAGTGAAATGTTCAGAATACGTGTACCGCGAGTCATTTCAGGGTTTCGCTCGACCGGACATAGTGGCAAATGCGTGTAATAATTAATTACCACTGTGACTGGAACGAAACTGACTGAGTCACATTTTCTTGATCCTGGATGGCAGCCTTTGGGTAAACTGGAGGGCAAAGATAGCTGTTAATTTGCAGTAGATGGCTTCGGAAGGCTCTGAACACTCGTTGCAATTGTAGGTCGAGGACTATTTGGCGATTGGCAGAGTTCACTAAATCGTTCACGGCTGTTGGCATTTCTGCGAACTGCTTGAAGGTCGGGTGGTCGTTGTACGACTCGAGGCTTGTGTCACTTTTGTGCCCTGTGACAGAACGGATATCAGTGACGGTTCTTCAAGTTCATTGGAGACAAAACACTCACTGTAGTTGATCTGTAGTTGTGACCGAGAGGGACAGAGCTGTATATATATATATAAAGTATGTATATAATGTCCAAATGTCTTCAGGCCAACAGCTAGTCCAGCCAAGAGGATCAATAAAATTGATTCCAAGTTCTTGTCCACAGTAATTGTTATAAAAATTGAATAGAAAAATGTGAACGAGAGCAACTCAGGACTGTTATTAAAAAAATACTAAAACGTTTCGGTCTTCGGCCTTCATCAGTTAAAAAGGTTAATATATATATATATATATATATATACCAAACTTCAGTTTGTGAAGGGCTAAACTTCGAGCCTGTCAAAGGTTTCTGGAACAGTGCTGGACATTTAGCCTGATTCAAATGTGAGAGAAACGTCTTCAGGACAGCCACACGAAGGGCGCCTTGGTTTGCAAACATTTTCCCATTCGGTGCCGTAATAAACCACCCTGGTGATTTTTGTTTGGAAGGACGCCTCCAGGACAATTACGGTTGATTTCGAAATATTCAAGGCGTGAATCTTGAGTTGAATTAAGCTTGAAGGACTTAGCTGTCTGATTCTCTGGTTTTCTCGTCCACGGCAACCAAAATAAAATGTATCGATGCACCACGCTGTTTGTTGTAGCTTCGCCGGGTCATTATGAACGTGCAGTCGACAGGCTCGCCTGGGTTACGTTGTACAACTTTGTTATCGCTTCCTTCGTCAATGTTGGCCTGTGTTGCGTAGGACGAATTTTTCCAAACTTGCAAGGATTCTTCAAGAAAGAATTCAAGGCTTTATTCGCTTCTGTTGCTCAGTGTGATTATCGAGAAAGGCTTGTTGTTGTCATTTCGAAGAAAGCGCTGAATGGCCGCCCGTATCGGGGTAAGCGTAGCCTTGTTGTAATAACTATGGTCCTTCTTTCTTGCCGACAATAAAACTTCCTCAGACATTTGTTTAGCTCGTCTACTTCAATGTCTTCAATACTTGCCGAAAACTCATCTTGCTGTGAAAAGCACTCTAAAAATACAAAATTATGTGTGCCAAAATGCAAAAACAGTTGCAACTTCAGTGAGAATTCGAAACAAGCCAATTACATAACTTGTATATATTTTAAAGCCGTGTTTTTCATGGCCTATAATGTTTTCTTACCTTGAAACTGCTTGTTTTGCAATTTCTCGAATATCTTCCTATGAAATTATCGCAAAACGCGACTGGGGTTTACAGCGGCCATTATGTTGCTGGATGAATAGCCCATATTTTAGTATTGTTCGATATCAACTGTTTGCAACCAATGTAATTGCGCGTTCTCAGGAGGTTGTTGAGTTGGTATATACTAAAGGTATATAAGGTATATATCCATGAAGCGCCGCTCAGGCAAGCCCAAAGGCAAAACACTCAACTGAGCTATTTAATGCCTGGATTTTTTTTAAAACACAAGTTCCGGTGTGAAATGGAGGGCCCATGGGTTTCTCAGCTTTAGTTGTCACTCAGTCATTGTGGAGTGAAGATCTCTGTGATGCTCCGCTTGAGTGCTCACTACTGATTTCTTACCGCGCGAAATTAAAACAAACACAAATGTTAAACTTAGGTGTAAGGGCTGCACTGTTTGTTAAACAGTCATAAAATACCATTGTCAGTCATTTATGAATAACTATTTATGGCTTGTTTAATTCTAAACATTAAAAATCTAGCATTTTAAAGGAGAGGCTGATTTCTTCACTGTCTTCAATTTGCATTTTAAATTCCATTCAAAGGCGTGAAAAGAGAAGGGGCTACTCTTTTTATACCGGAACTTCGTGGTCAAGCTCTCAACACAAAATCACTAAAACGTGCCTTAATTTGAAAAGTGATGCTGAACGGCTTTCATTTTATACCAGAAGATGAAACCAATCGACCTCGACAATTTTATATTGCACTTAGGTATTCACAGATAACACGTATTAAAACAAGTGATAACATGCTTATTTCAATTTGCGGTTTTGGGGGAAAATGAGATTTCCAATTTATGCTTTTTCCTTTCCGCCTGGATAGAAATAGTTACGGCCCTTGTAATCTATTATGTGGTGTTTGCTATAGACCTCCTAAGAATGACAGTCAACCAATTGAAATTTTCTTTGACTATTTGCAAAATATGTTTGACCAGCTGCGAGGAACAATAAACATGAAGTAATTATTAGAATAAACACGAAGTAATTACTCAGGCCAGCTTAGGCTGGGCCCGAGTCAAGTTTCGCAAGTGTTTCATGAAGAGCTTAACCCGACTTCGTATTTCTCAGCGTGAAGCCTATGACGCCATCAAAATCGAATTACGATTTTGACATTTTGTGGTTTCAGTGTTGTCACCACTTTATTTAATATAACATAAACACTTTCGAAGATTATGCAGGTATAATTCCTGTGGAGAGCAGAAATGATATTCTTGCCGTCGACGCTCAAACTTCAAGGATGTTCCCACGCGATCATAGAGGACGCTTTCCACTTAAAACAGGGTTTTTGGAGCTTTACTTGACAAACTTCAGAAGTGGTAGGCGTTGTGATTGTAAAGGGAAAAAAATTGCCAAGAACAAGGCTTTTGGCCGGTTCTCGAACGAGATTTGCCAAGTAAAAGTATCAGATTTGTGGCGGGAAAATGGTGAATGCGCTCAATTCTAATGTTTCTGGCCGGAAAGAAGAAACGCCGAAGAAGAGGGATGTATGTACGCCATTACTCTATTTGGACTCTGTTGTGGGCTGCTAAAGCAGCACCAGTCTTGTTGGGATCATATCAAGGATTTTTGGTCTCATTAGTCTCATTAGAGTTCAAGCAAATAATTGACGCGATGAAATCCTTCGACCTTACGCGTTCCGCTGTGATCGGTGAATCAGCGACAACTTTATAGGTAACCCTGAAGACTCATCGCATTCAAGTATTAGGGAACGAGCTGTCGTTTTAAATGGAAGAAGGTAAAGGAAACGAACGTACCTATCGCTGCGACTGTGTTACAATTTATTTTGTTTAAAGTTATTTATTAATTGATTACTTAATGATTTAAAACTGGCCTGTTGAATAAACCATTCGCGCGGGATTATCATTTTATCCTCGATCATGCAAATTACTTAATCTGTTTAGTTTGTACTGTCATGAATATATATATTATTTTAGTATATTGTCACTGCATGTGTATCTATATTTTGTGTATTTGTGTTTTTATGTATTGCTGTTGTAGAATGCAGGGCCTACATTTTCTACCGAACAGATATAGCCATGTTAGATATGTCGGGTGATGGTTCAGGAAGCTGTAATGTTGGAGTCAACAATCTAACATGGAAATACAAGGGGAAACAACTACTTCGCAAGCAGCTTATGCTAGATTATAAGTTAATTTGAAAGTGCATGGGTATAAATCTTACGAATAAACAGGCAAACCAAGCAAGAGCCCCTCTTGCTGCCTGTTTATGCCGCCTGCCGGTCTGTTGTTTTCATGCATGGGTACGTAATCCGTTACCTGAATTCCACAGCTGAACCTGGGCAGAAATTAGACCCCCCTTACTGCCTGTTTATGACTGTTGTTTTCATGGGTAATCCGTTACATGAATTCCACAGCTGAACCTGGGCAGAAATTAGACCCCCCTTACTGCCTGTTTATGTCTGTTGTTTTCATGGGTAATCCGTTACCTGAATTCCACAGCTGAACCTGGGCAGAAATTAGACCCCCCTTACTGCCTGTTTATGACTGTTGTTTTCATGGGTAATCCGTTACATGAATTCCACAGCTGAACCTGGGCAGAAATTAGACCCCCCTTACTGCCTGTTTATGTCTGTTGTTTTCATGGGTAATCCGTTACCTGAATTCCACAGCTGAACCTGGGCAGAAATTAGACCCCCTTACTGCCTGTTTATGTCTGTTGTTTTCATGGGTAATCCGTTACCTGAACTCAACAGCTGAACATGGGCAGAAATTAGCTCCCCCCCTTACTGCCTGTTTATGTCTGTTGTTTTCATGGGTAATCCGTTACCTGAACTCAACAGCTGAACATGGGCAGAAATTAGCTGCTAGTGCTAACTATGTCCGAAAGATCCACGGAAACTGAATGAAAATGCTTGTACTGCTGCATCTAAGTGCCATAGGAGTACTCTCCTGAAGTACTCTTGTCTGTCTTGAGATTATACAACTGGGAAGTCTTGAAGCCAGTCAAACCAATGCTGAGCTTGTATACTATGACTTCGACTCAAGAGTCCCAAAAGCTGGAAGTGAACAGTGATTGACCCTTGTCTTTGAACGCAAACGGAATTATCTGAACTGGTGAGGTTGAAATTATGTGTTTATATGAATACGCACACGAATCTTATTTGTTCCCTACTTTTAAAACTAAGTGTAATGGTGACTGTAATTCGAACTGGAAATGAAATCGACCGTAAATTGAACTGTATGGGACTTTATAGAGTCCAAGGAGGAAAACTTGAAATCGTCATTTAGGAAACCGAGCTAGTTGAAACTGTCAAAAGAATACCAGGATTTGTCACGGAAAGCCGTAACTACGACCTGTTATAAAACTAGAACTGGAGAGTATAAAGTATGGCTCTGTTGCTGAACTGCACAGAAGACCTTCAAATTACCGTAATTTATCGTAAAGAAAGCTTTGATTTATACCCTCGAAGAAGGAAATTTATTTTATTTTCTCCACTGAATAACGCCGTGACAATAGGAAATGGACAATCTGAAATCTACAATGTTTACTGTTCCGTTTTTCTCGGTCAATGGAAATCGAGATACCGTCCCAGGCGCATGAAATCGATGTTTCTCTCGGCGGAAGGAAAGGGGTCGGTGGAACTTCTTGTAACGAGCGATAGTATTGGCCTACCCAACAATAGAAAACACCCTAACCTTTAGAAAGTGCAGTACAAAAAGCATAGAAGTATAGTATTATGGGTGCAATCAGAATACAGGTCTGGAGAGGTTCCATGCTATAGCTACTCGAAGATGAGAAACTTCTGCTCGCAAACTAGTTAGTGTTACCCTCTTTAAATAGTTATTTTCCAAGTGGTGTACATGCATGAAATCAATGCATCCATATTTTATTAAACATTAGGGACTAGTCGGGGGGGGGGGATGAAATCAAAAAGTCTAAAATATATATAACCCTCCCTGGACAATGAGTATGAAATATTTTGACCCTTTCTCCCCTATAACCACCCCTTTTTCAGTTCCCCATGATTTATGAGCCTCTCCATTTTTTGGGATTCAAAAAAATATGACCGTCCATCTCTCAACCCCCTCCCCTTACTAATTTCTGACCAGTCCCTTCGACGACAACCCTCATGAAACCATAATTTTATTATCAATAAAACTTTGTAATTAGTAGCTCCAATAAGGGACCGTGACCACCTTTGGGGGTTGAGAATTGGAAGAAGGTGGAAAATAGCATTTACAAACAGGTTTTGTTAATAACACTACCGATCTCATACAAGTGCCTTTAAATATAGATATAGATTGTTAAATAAAGATTTGTTTGCCATCTAGTACAACCATGTGATTGCATTTCTGCAAAAGGTCCATTCCAATATATGTAAATTATCACAAGTATGAGTAGTGAATAATTATCCTGCTCCCCAAGCACAAACCATGTATGACGCAAAACTATGCTAGAACTCCATGTATTAATTAACCTATGTCTCGGTGGCCCGACGTAAGGCCACTCAGGGCCTCTTGTTATTACAATCCTATAAATCCGTTGGATAGCTGTGACTATTATAGCAGAGTTGATTCGAATAATTTAATTGTTCCAGTTAATATGGGATCCTAGACGAGAAACTGAAAGGGGGTCCTACTTTCCGAGATCTAACTATTCATTCTGGGCGGTCACTAAGTCCACCATCAAATTGTGTTCATTCAGTTGTTTATGGGAAAATGTCAATTTTTACACCAAACGTACATGCCCTTATTTGATTGATGTGGGATTTTAATTATGTTGTTTCATTCGATTTGGTAACTGAATTAGACGAGGCAAATTGGGATTCATTACTGATGGCAATGAATCGAAAATATCGACACCGTTTAGATAAGTGGTTTAACAGTTTCGCGAAATATAATAATAATTAATTTTATTTCAACACGGTAAACGGCTCAGTAAAACAGATTTTCAGACATGCCGTGCATAGTAATAACAATAATAATAATAATACAGTGAAGTAATAATATAACAGTTCAGTAATATATAATATAATCTATATAATATAAAATTCACAGCTGAACTAATATACTAATACCTACATGTTAGTAATAATATACTAATAATATCTCTTCCCCGTAAAAAAAATATATTATAAGAATAAATTGTTTTATCGTTTGAGAGCTCTTCTGAAGGTGGTCAAGCTGTCGAGTTCTCTTATTTCATTTGAAAGCTCATTCCAGGCAATGGTACCGCGATAGGAGAAGGAGCGTTTCATGAAATTGGTTTTTGACTTAGGAGGTTGTAGGTCAAATTTGCTGCCTCTAAGATTGTAGCTATGCACATCTGAGGTCAGTGTAAATAGGTCCTGTAAATAGTCTGGTGCTATCTTGTGAAAGACCTAGTAATTATACGAGCTGCTCTATTCTGCAGCTTTTGTAATTGATCAGCACGTGTTTTGGAGCAGTTCCCCCAGACGATGCTACAATAGTCAAAGTATGGCTGTAATAGTGAATTATAAACAGATATTAGTGTGTCTATATTATTTGTCAAGTTTCTTGTTTTATATAACATACGCAGGCCATTTGACACTTGAAATTACATGCTTAATTTGCTCATCCCAATTCATTGATTCATCAATGTGTATTCCTAAAAGTTTGATAGCCTCTTTTTGCTTAACAGCTTTGTTGTTTATAGAGAGATCCATGGATTTTGTCTTTTCTAACTTTTGTCTGGAGCCTATTGTCATGTAATTTGTTTTTTTGGTATTACAACTAAGCTTGTTCGTCTTTAACCAATTATCTACAGCAGCTAAATCTTCGTTTAACATGTCCTGTACATCTCGGATGTCTTCGCCTGCCGTTGTGATATATTTATTATCAGTAAACATCCCAGGTATCGAGTGATTTAGGCATTTTGGAAAATCATTTACGTAAATAATAAACAGGGGACCTAATATGGACCCTTGGGAATACCTCAAGTTATTTGTTCTTCTTTAGATAAGACTCCATTTACATGACACCTCTGGTTCCTATTACTTAAATATGACTTAAATACTTGCAGAGCTCTACCGTTGATACCATAACAACTTAGTTTGCGCAATAAAATGTTGTGATCTACAGTATCAAATGCTTTCTTTAAGTCAATAAAGACATTTCCATTCAAACAACCATTGTCCATATTTTAAGCCAAATATCTGTCGCAACAAGTAGAGCTGTGCAGGTTGAATACGAGGTACGAAAACCAGATTGAGAATCTGTTAACAGTTTGTTATGTTTTAAGAAAGCTGAGAGTTGTGTGTGAACTATTCTCTCTGCAACTTTGGAAATTGCAGGGAGAATAGAAATAGGTCTATAATTATCAGGCAAATTTCTTTCATCCGACTTATAAATAGGAGAGACTTTAGCCTTTTCCAGTCGTCAGAAAAAGTACCAGTCGCGAACATTTGGTTAATAATTTCGCAGACGGACTCAGATGTATGGACTAGCTAATTTTAAAAGCTTGCTAGAGATTTTATCAAGCCCGCAGCTTTTTGAAGTATTGAGGCCCGACATGACTTTATGTACATATTCTTCTGTTACAGGGCTAAATTCAAATTTGGCATCTGAACCTTTAATGTAGTCTTCGGGTATACAGTTAGTCCCTGGAATTTCAGATGCCAATTTTTGTCCTAGAGAGCAAAAATGCGAATTCATTTATTTGATCAGCTATTTCCTGGTTATCAGTGAATTTCGCTCCGGCAATAAACAATTCATTGATAACTGTTGTATTTAATTTTCGACCTAAGGAGTTATTTATAACTTTCCACGTTTCTTTTATATTACCACTGTTTTCCTTAATGCCCTCATTGAAATATTTAGCTTTTGTTGCTTTAATGCATGCATTGACTTCATTTCTTGCCTGCTTGTAATCCCTCCAATGATGATCTGAATTATGCTTAATAGCTTGTTTCTTTAAATAATCACGCTGTCTCATTTTTTGTTTTAGCTCGGCAGTTATCCATGGTGAATATTTACTCCGCGTAAACATATCCCGTGTATTGCACGGCCCGGATATAAAAGGAAGAGTAACCAAAACAACGCATATACTACTTTACTGCCCGAGACAAAATAACCACATACCTAATTCGATGAGATACATTTAGCAGCAACCATAACTCACGCTGATTTGAACTCCTGATCATCTCTGGCTCCCGTAACTCTATTAACAAATAAATAGTTTCTTATACGCCTTGTTTGATTTCTCTTACAGCTTTATCACTCAAGTGTTATGATTGCTCAAATACCTGGGGTAACTGCGGTGAAAATTCCATGGGCTGCCCCACGGGATATGATTACTGTGGAAAAGTAGTGACGGGAGACAAAACAGTGAAGGAATGCCTTACCAAGGCCCAATGCGATTATAACAGAAAACGTTGCGTGAGTACTGGATGCAGTGCCCTCTGCTGTGCGACTGACGAGTGCAACGGAAGTGCCTCTATCAAGCCAAGAGCAGTAATTACCGTCGCCGGTGTATTGATCGGCATTGCCCGTTACGTCATAATGTAATCATGACAACCATAACAGTCGCGCATCAGTCAATGTTCAAAGTGTTAACGTTCTTTAATTTTACACTGATACATGTAAAGAAGAACTAGAAAAGTTAATAAATATATGACTTTGAATAAAATGAAGGAGATTAAAATAATAACTTTACAAATTGTATGTAGTATCCAAAGTAGCACATGCGCTTTCAAGTTGACGACTAGCAACTGGAATAAATATATGAGGACACCCTTAATTATTACTGAATAACAAAACATATTATAGAGAGAGAAAAATTAAAAACAAATTTATATGAAATGAACATTCATTAGCAGTGACAGTTGAGTCATATTTTTGTATTACAAAAACGCAAAAGTAGTCGAATGAGATCTAAATCTTATATTCAGAATGGCTTTAAAACATCGAGGAATTACTGGTGAAAACCAATTAAAGGGTCGCAACCAGCGTGCATTGCGCGTCGAAATCCCAGTGGCCACAATTTTGTAGGGTCCCGAAATTCAGATCTCGTGAAAATCTTGTGAAAAACAGAAGGGCTAGCGCTCGAAACGTCAGCTGCTACTCGCTTTCCACGGCGGTTAGCATACCTCGATCGATTTAATTGATTATATACCAGTGTTTATCTTCCCCGCCGACGCAGACCAACACTAGTTTTTACAGGAACTAGTTACCTACGATACTCATTAGGCCTTATTTATTTTTGAATATATATATGTCGGTGACTTTTGGAACTTAAAATGGCACGATGCTTCGGAGGGCAGGTATTTGAAAGTTTTCCGACAATAATAATAACAACAGATGCGTCATTGCACACTGGTTGATGAGAGAGAGACCTGTAACAAAATGTTGCATTTTCTTCTTTACCCGGTAGTTTTGTTTTGACGGGATCGCGCTCGTATAGAAATTAGCAGCAAGAGTAGATGAGTAAGGACGAGTAGCAGTTTAGAGCCGGAAATGCATGTAGTTACGCTATTACGTTGCTTTTACCCAAGCTCGGCATTTGTACCGCTATCCCTGTGAATTTATGTAGATTCAGATTCATTTTCATTTTATTTTGCACAATTAATAAAAAATTACAAACATATTAATAAACTGATATAATATAATATATGGGAAAAAAGTTTAGCAGGCAGTTTGATTAAAGATTTATATTTACATGTATAAATGACTAGTTCTGGTTATCAAGTAAAGTCAGTTTGCATTGTTTTTTGAAGCTATGCGCTAGTATGGGGTATTTTTTCCCATATCCTTGGGTCATATCCTTGGTCAGTACATAGGTTCTGCTTGGAAGCATATCTGGTATTATGATTATGAATATCAGAAGCAGATGGAATTAAATCTAGAAAAGTAGCTTTAACATACTTGATTTTGCATTGTGGATAAGCAAGGAAATGTTAAGGTTAAAGGCATTCTCAAGTAGTTTATCGACATCCTACTCTATCATTGAATACATGTTCAAAATAATAATCAAGACACTAAATGACAACTAACACAACCTCACACCCGAAATCTGGTGCTCACCAGGAATTGACTGAATGAGTGTAGTTTCGATAACATATTTATATAGCCTGCATCTGAACAACACGCTCACCCTGGCCAGTTGTCAGACTGGGAGGTCACCGATGTGACGGGTTACCGCTGACGTATAGGTATCATGTTATTTGTAACTACTTGAGCAAGAAACAGGGGACTTTATGAAATAGTATTGTTGTAAAGCTTCAATAACACTTTTCATTACATTTGAATCACTTTAATGCATGAATCTAACAGAACATGATGTTGAATTCTACAAGTATTTATCTTTGCTAATAATTTATTCATGAATTTTCTAGAGAATGCTTCAAATGACTTAAACTTTGAAAACAAAGACCTACCAGTCGAATCCGCTTAAACTCGTGTATTGAGGTCATCATTAGAATGATTGATACTTGCTAATGAGCCACTTTATTAATATTTGAGCATTAATTAATACTCCAAACCCAATCTGGGATTGTCACTTTCTATAAAGCAGGGGCGTAGCTTCCTGTACGCATATACGCACGTGCGTACACTTTGAGACGAAACTTCCCTGTTTGGCCTTGATTTTTTTTACGAGAGGGGGCCCTTAAAACCGGTAGCTACTGCACTTGTGCGTACAACTTGAAAATGCCTAGCTACGTCCCTGTAAAGGTTCGAAGAAGTCAGTTACTCTGGAAGAAATAGAAAGAGCTTTTGATACATTTTTCTAACAAAAAAAAACATCATAGCCAGGAATGAAGAATGTAAGTGCGAAACATTTCTGATTGATATGTTCCCATCAATTGAAGAAGACAAGTTATATTTTCAGTTTTAGTTATGATAATGTATTCCATGCGTTTGCCACTTTGTCCGGAAGACGAAACATTTTGAGAGGAGCTCCCGCGCTGGCCTAACCTGCGTGTGCACTGCTAAAACTAGGCAGCTGGGTTGGAAGGATGTTTGGAAAGTCTTCCCAAACTGTCACATGGACAGATCATTCTGCGTCAACCTGATGAATGTCTTGGAGATCGGACCTCGACAGCAAAAACATTTGCACAAAGTATCTAAAAAACAACGTTTTACCAGGGATTTTAACCTACATTTACGCTAGCTTTATACGACAGAAAAAAAGGAACGGCTCGGATAGAGAAAATATCGGTCCCATGAACATATGCCATTTACACGAGAAATATCTTGAAGTGGTTCGGATAAAAAAGTGGAGCGGTCCTCAAGCCTAGGTGGAATGACAAGGCCAGGGAGGGAGGGGGGAGAGTACTCTACCCAAAGTTGGGTAGGGGTGCACATATGCCGCTGGGGCTCTGAAAAGTGTTTGCGATCTTGTATAATGAGTGTCATAACTAAATAAGTCTTCATCAAGCATTAGACTAAATAAAGCACCAAATAAATACCATATCCTGCTCGAGATCTGTCGATGTGAAAATGGATATCCTGTCTAAGAAGAGAAACTCGAAAAACCATACCCTGTCCAGCGATCATCCCCGTATAGTCCATATATGGTGACAAGGGCTGTTTACACGAGAATATTTCCGACACCAGACATGGTTGATCCTATGATAATGTTTAGATCACTGTCATTCGTACATGCATGCGTCGCACATGACGCTCCTAAAATAAAATGGCGATCGACGAGGTAAGGCTGTTTTCGTTTATGTTTTCTTTTAAGAAGGAAATCAAGTTGCATAAAAAAAAAGATATCAGGCTTAGAAAATAGACTCGTTAGAAGATAACATTTACGTCACTTCCTTTATTTTCGTTTTGCGGCCAACTCGAAAGCTTTAGCTACTTAGGCCACCGCACGCTGATCTCTAATCTCAATTTGAATCTACTATGTAAATATGAAGCCCTTATTTGAATTTATTTGGATATATTTATGTAACTAGTATAAAACAGTGTAAATAAATTGAACTTGAACTTGAACTTTTTGCCATTCCCGTTCACTCGTTTATCGTCCACCATATTACGAGAAATGGAGTTGAATGCGCATGAGGACAGAAGTAAACAACTGAGGGCAAATCAGTACAGGCGAAGAAAAACATGAAGTGAAACGGTACGTAAGCGTTTATCATACGAGGTAAGAAATCCAATCAGACAATCCTCTCATTCAGTAACTGCTTGATCGTGCTCAGTCAAAAACCAACGAATTCATGGAGTCGGCATGTTCAGACAGAAAAGGCATGACAATAAAAACGTACACATTAATGAGGTCCATTTCCTTAAACTGTTTTAGGTCCTTCGTCAAGTTAAGGTCTTGTGTGATTCCTTACTGGGAATCCCACCGTGCCGGGCATTTTCTGGTCAAACTTCGGCTTGTTCGAGGACCCGAAAACTAAACTGTGGCTTGAGTCTTTCACAATGTTTCTTCCAACAACATGATTCTACACTTTCGAAAATTGTCAGTTCTGCATATTTGCTTGTTTTAATCTTGCTTTTCCAAGATTTTCCCTTCGCACTTTCGGGTAAACATGTCCGCCATTTTTCAACACAAGATCAAAAAGACACTGGGTGCGTGTTTTCCAAATATGGCAAGAGGTACCATATATGGGTTTGTAGTACTACATGTAGGTATTACAAAATACGTTTAAATACTACTGCTCTCAACCAATGAAATGACAGAAATTTCTTAGCTTAGACCTTTAATACTCCAAACCCAATCTGGTAGTGTCACTTCTTGCAAAGCTTCGAGGAAATTTAGTTAATCCGGAAGAAATAGAAAGACAAAACAAATTGATAGGAAGAAATTCGAGATGAAGTTCAATGTTGTTCTGTTGCTTTTTCTTCTCACAGTTTCTCTTCCAAATGGTATGTACTTTTCTGGAATCGTCTGGTTTTTTTTATTTGGGTAGAATTTTCATGCTGTGATATATTTATGAATGGAAACGTTTATGGTTCCGCCTTGTTGAATTTTATGTACATACAGTGCCCTGCCTAAACGTCATTAAATCCTCTGAACTCTAACCTATAACCTACCGTTTATCATAGATTAAAATATCTCTTTGCGAATTATTTTTGGTGAGTCGATTTCAAGTGAGTAAACTGGGTGTTTTAATTTTACTAAGCATGCCTTGACTGCTGACATGAACCTGTCAAAGTTATACTAGAAAGAGATTCATTTGCTTCGGGAATCTAAATTGCGTAAACTAGATAACAGGAGCCGACGAGCCAAGTGCTTTTAGTAATCAAAGAATTACCCCCTATCAATTGAATCCACTGTGGTTACTTGTAAACTCAATTATTCTAACCAGCATGAGTTCTCTAAGTAATCCGTTTTACTGTGTCAGCTTTCGCAGGTTTTGCTGATGCTCTTTTGAAGGAAAAGAAAGTGATTTTATTTACATTTTCAATTCAACAAATACAACATGTATTCGCTATCCACGTTCTATATTCATTAAAACTGAAATGGTGGGAGAAATAGTAATCTGTACCAGAAATGGAAACTACCAAATGAACGTTATTTAGAAGACTAATAACCCATTTCTGAAAAGCAATTAATTAAACATAAAAAGTATGTGTTATGTTTCCAGTTCATATAGCTTTGCAACGCTAGATAGGAGTAATATATACAGCCCCGTGAAAACATTCTGACCCTACCTCCGCGAATATTATATGCTTATATCGGTTGTATCATGAGTAATGCAAAAATGTGCTTTTGAAACATTTTTCTAACAAAAATTATCACAGCCAGGAATGAAGAATGTGGGAGTGAAACAATTTTATTTCATATGTTCCGGTCAGTTGAAGAAAACAAGTTTAATGTTCAGTTTTAGTTAAAATAATTTATTCCATGCGTTTGCCACTATGTCCGTTAGAACAAGCAGTTCTATTTCATATCGGTCCATCAGTTGAAGAAAACAAGTTTAATTTTCAGTTTTAGTTATTATAATTTATGCCATGCGGGTCGTTCTAAATCGATTTGGGGTCGAAAATGGTTAGGAAATTCAAGCACCATTCTAGTTCTTACATAGTGCAACACGAAGACTGTAGTTGTAGTAGAGCTACTTGAAATAATTTTATTTATGTACCGGTAGCTAGATGACCAGATGAGGTACAAGTTGCGAATAAATGTTGACCTGGGAAAGCGTATGTTCGCTCCGAAAATAACCGTTATCATATTTTCAAAACCATAAACATAATTTATATAATGTCAAGCGATTTAAATTGGTAGTTAGATGGCCCAGTCGACCGCTAGCAATAGTTCAATAATGTTAAGCGGTTTGAATTATAAGTGTAACAATATAGACACAGAGACAGCAGAGGAACTTCACAGCACTGATCGGGTTTACTCCGATGTCTGAAGTTTTACTGGGAACAGGCTCATCTAAACGTACCCTGGTTCCAGAGGTTTTCTAGAGAGAACAGCCGCGGAAAAATAACCGCGATCAGCAAGCTCGCTGATCGCCGCTTCTCTATCTCCGCGGCTCTCTCTGAAAACCATTTTTTTAAACCTCTGGAACCAGTGTAGCCTAAACGCTGTCCAAAATTCAAATGACTCGTAAAAATACACAGCCGTATTAGCTGCTTAGCCAACTAATAACCTCTCTTATTGCCAGTCGGAAAATATGGACGAATTGTAGCCGTTTTTACAATAAGTTGTCACGAAGTTTGGGAATAATTAGAGTCTGGGATGCCTGTGGTTTGTGTATGTACCGCAATGCAATACGAAACATTCCAGTTTGCGTCCGCCATTTTGTCATCTTGAAGAGAATTTGCTGTTATCTTGGAGTACTTACAATATCTGTGCAGATGACTTCAAGGACAAAGCAAAACAGACTCCAAACAACTCTGAACATCAGAAGAATATCCAGGTATGATTATATATGAATTTGAAAGTCCAATTTGTGTGGTTTAGCCGAAAAATATGAATTTTACTCTAGTTAGAAATTACCACACCGTACGTTCCTCCGGCTTCGAATTCGACTCAATCCTCATGCGGTCAGGTTGTTCACTAAGAAGACTTAGTTTCAAAACGGAATCTTTCATAGAAAACTAATGATTCATCTGTTATACTGAGTCAATCAATGAATTAGTCGTGGATTGTTTTCCCGAGTTTATTTAGAGTGATTCTTTTAGAAGAAGTGTCTAGCGGCCCTATATAAATTGGACCGACAAAGCACGTGCACGTTTCATTTACGCCGGCAGAGCTTCCTTAAAACAAAACTACATAAATAACACCGTAAGATACGAGAGAAATACAATGTAAATGCCCTGGTATGCTTTTTAAGCATGTTCGATGGAGGATGGCAACAATTAAAGTGCATTACAATATTGATTTCGATTACAGTTAGATTGAACCGATTTCAAGGTCAAAATCAACAATTTTCATCCACTGGAATCTTTGCCATCCTTCATCAAAATTGTCCCACATTTTCTCCAGTATACACGGAAAGCATACTCTGCTAATCTGAGTAGTTATGTTTGTCTTTCATCATGATAAAGTTTGCCATTTGGGGGTTGGCAGTGGGGTCTATATTCCAGGCAGAGGTGGGCCTGGGAAATGCACATATATTATGTCAATGCTGTATTGTTTCCTATTTGTTGTCAATTTCTCTATTATACACCACGGTGAAATGTACAATAAACAAATTGCTTATTAAAATTCATTTTTTGAGAATCGAGAACCATAATATGCATTTGCATTAGAGAAAAAGATCACATGTTACTCAAGTTTAGAGTGCTCGAACTCTCACTAGCATGCTCCAATCTTTTCCGCAAGGGAAACGTCTAATAATATGTTTGTTATCTGTCTTGTCCTCCACATATTTTCCTTATTTCTTTCATTATGCTACCCAGCTTAGATTAATGCTACCCAGCTTAGATTAGCTTTCATATTTATTTACCAAAACAATCGTTTAATTTACATTCATTCTTCTATCAAACTGTAACATTAGTGGTATTAAATAAAGCATGTTGCTTGCAGAACCTTCTATTCCTCCTTCCTGTAATCGAAATGGAAGGGGGAAGAAAGCTCTGCCCCAGTCACAACGTGTTGCGCATGCGTTGTGTTACTAAACAACACGAAAACACTTTTGCCACACTTGGATGGGTTAGCCAATGAAAAGAAAGTGATCCCACAGTAATTAGTATGCAAACTAATGATTGACATCGGCAGGTGCACGGTATCATGGCGGGCTCAAATTTAAATCAATTTTACAGAAGCATACGTACTGTATGTTTATATAATTTATTCGTCAATAGTTGTGGATGGCCTTCTCTCCCCCACCAGTCCAATTAACGAAAGGAAGCAATGAAGGTTCTGCAAGCAGGAAATTTGGTACATGTACTCTTGAGTCTCGAACAATCATTTTTTCTAACGTACAATGTACATAGTAATATGCAGTACATGTATTCGAGATCTGCAAAATTTGAGAACCAAAATTAAAGCAATAACGCTTAAAAAATTCCAGCAAATTTTACCAAATCAAATATTTATTGATCACAATACCACTTTGAAAAGAAATCAGTTAAGTCCAACCAGTGAAAGTGCTTGCACTGAGACATACGTTCTACATGTATATGTTTGGGAAGCAGAACTGATTTGAGACGAACGATGCAGCTCAGTGGCAACAGATCCAAAATAACTTGGTGAAAAAACAACATTGCTAACATCCCAATATTTACTGGAACAATGATATTGAATGAAAGGACAGTCGAGTCAAAGCACTACACAATAACAAGCAAAGTTCACATCATTTTCCTGTATTCTTTGGTTAAATTATTAAATTATTCGGACAAAAGATTTTTATGGAATATTTTTTCAAGAAGTGTTATGATGTTTATAATGTGAACAAACACTTTTTTCCTAACTCCTTCAATGTTGAAGTTTTTTAAAGGGAACTGAACCCTAAAATTAACCCAACGATGGTACGAAGATGTATTTTAAAGAAAATTTCTGCTATTTTATTTATCTGTGTTGCATGTCTATGAAAGAAAATTTGTTTTCAAGTTCGATTCTCTGCTGATAACTGTATATTGTGTGGTCACTCAATTCAATGCAAGTTTCCCAGTATCATACGTCAACATACCAAGGAAAAACAATCACACTTCCAGCACAAAGAAAAAACAACTAGATGCCGTTATTCCATATTTTCAATGTTGTGAACAGCATGGCAAAACTTATTTATTCCCTGTACCTGACTTCGCAAATTACAAGACTTGTGCCATCTGTACACAAAAATAACACAGCAGAACTTATTTATTTCAAATACTACATCTTTGCATAGACATTGGGTTGATTTTAGTGTTCAGTTCCCCTTTAGGTGAGGGTCGATCCTTAAGTGTATTATTACAATAGTTCAAGGGTAGTTTTTCTATAGTGCGTAAATTTTCCAGAAAAAATTGTTAAAAATGCACCGTTTCAACTTTGACTGGTGGCTCAGAAATGCGGTGTTAGCAGAGTTTATGAGAATGTTGATGTCACATACGGGGAGAACGTTTACTTTCAGAATGACAGAATAAAAGTAATTTGGTTTATCGTACATATACAGTTTTCGACTGCTCTAATGACTCAAGATACTAAAAATATCAGTTATCATCGACTTCAAATTGAGAAGAAGCAGAGACAAATGTTGCTAGCAAAGATTTCGACAGAAAATCAAAAGATTTCCAAGAATTTGTTCCGGTGCTCCAAGCCAATTTTGAACCACGAAATACAGTGTTCGTATGGGAATCTGATGCCAAATAATTTCCGTAAAAATCAATTTTTTTAACTATTCACTGTCTGCAAGCTTAAGGTACCAGGTAAAAGATTAACTGATCAAAATTTGAGAGCTGTGGCTGTGCTGGGACTTTGACTCGTTGTTTATATAGATAAATGTATAGTAAACTGAAAACATGATTGCATGCTTCCCAGCACAGCTACATCCCTCAAATTTTTATCAGTTAAGGCTAGTTTTCACTAGCGACAGAAGCGGAAGCATGAGGAGCCTTACGTTCTAGTGAAAATCAAGAAACAGAGATGGAAGCGGAAGCTCGACGGAAGCAGAAGTGGAAGGAACAGAAGGTTTCCTAATTCTTACATGTATGTCTCCACTTCTGCTTTTATCGCCTACGTTCCAGTAAAAACTAGTCAAACGTAAACAGAAGCAGAATAATTTAGCCAATCAGAATGCTCATTCTCAGGCCCCTGGCAATGTAAATATAGCATGCAAGCAAGTTTTTCTCTTCTGGACGAGGCTTATGCTTATGCTTCCGTCATGTCGGATTTTCACAAGAACATAAATCTCTTATGCTTACACTTCCGTTTTGGCTTCCATCCAAATAGTGAAAACCAGGCTTTCATTATTTACACTTGCCAGCAGTGAATAGTTAAAAAAAACAATTGATTTTACGGAAATTATTTGGCATCAGATTCCCATACGAACACTGTATTTCGTGGTTCAAAATTGGCTTGGAGCACCGGAACAAATTCTTGGAAATCCTTGGATTTTCTGTCGAAATCTTTGCAGCAATTCAACATTTCCCTCTGCTTCTTCTCACTTGGAAGTTGATGATAACTGTCATTAGAGTAGCTGAAAGCCATATGATAAACCAAATTACTTTCTTCTGTCATTCTGAAAGTAAACTTTCTTACCGTATGTGACGTCATACTTTCTCATAAACTTCACTGACACCACATTCTGAGCCGCTAGTCAAAGCTGAAAATTCTGTTGATTTTAGGGTTCAGTTCCCCTTTAAATGATTTTAGTGATTCAATTTGCCTACAGTAAGCCTGGTTACTTTTTCTCAACTGTGCTTGTGGTGGCTTGTGACGCCACAACCAGAACACTATTTCTCTCTCAACATGGCAGATGTGAATTTCGATACTGAAAGTGAAGTGGAGTTAAGCAACTTTTCCTTGACATTTAGTGAACAAGTCTCTAGTTTAGGATTTGATGGTTAAAATCCGATTCAATATTACCCTTTTGTGCCATATTTCGAAGCTTCAGAGGCCAAAGGAGGCGAGAAAATGCAGATGGAAATCGTACAGGCATGTTTTTTTTACCAAAACTAAGTTTAGTATTGGTATGTTTAGTATGTTTGAGAAAGAATTCATTTCATCCTCAGATACCCAAGGGCAGTTAGTAGGCAATGGCAACAACAACTTTATTTATTTACCCAAGGTAGGTCCATCAGGATATAAATGTATAAAAATAAAAAATGTATAATATATATTAATATATTATAAATATATACTATAATAAATGCTAAAATCAATTCTCACACATCATTAGATATTCATGACACATCGGCCAATGAGGAGTCTCGTTTGAGGTCACGTGTTGATACATGAAACTAGGGATAGTACGACAAAGTTAATTATTCAAGTGGGCAGGGCTTTGAAGCTGAGGGAAATTGAGGGGTAAAACAATAACTAATTTACATAATTGCTGTACTTTGAAATCGTTTCCAAATACAGAAAATATTCAAATAAGTTAAAACAATAGCAAATTTGCATATTTGATGTACTTTGAAATCGTTTCCAAGTACAGACAATATGCAAATTAGTTCTGGATTACAGTTCTAAAAACATGAGAACATGAGACATGAAATTAGGCAATTTGATGTAACGTAATAACTATCTCCTAGTTTCTACATACAATAACGAGACAGAAGTTATCAAAATAAGAGATATACATATTTCAATATTTAAGCAATATTTCAGTTCCTAATGTAGCAACGATAAAGCTAAACGTAAATTCATGGAACCAGAACTTATTTCTGATGAAATGAAATATTAACCGTACAATTACTAAAGTAAATAGTATTTAACAAAGTTTCTGCATTCTTATCTCCAAGTAATCCCATTGTCCACAGCAGTGTCTCTTCCTCTTGGGTAACTGGTTTCTTCTCCTCACGAGAATGTTTCTCCGACAAGTGGTCGCCAGCTCTGTGTGACATCTTCATTTCAGCATCCAAAACTTTTCTAAATATCTGAAAACTAAACATAAAACAAAATTAATAACCAGGTTTATCACGGGTATAAAAAAAAGCTCGTTAAAATAAAACCTCTGTATACTTACGAGAAGTTCTTAACATCCAGCGGGTTAGCTTTTTTCCCTCCATCGCAAGTTCTTTCAAAATGCGAATTACGGTACAGAAAGTGTTCTTTCCAGTGTCTTTCCACACTACGTATTTCATGGAATGTTCACCTTTCAAACCACATCGTTATTCTTTTATATTCAGAACGTGCAATAACAAGTAATGTTTGTTCAACATTGTCCTCTGTGTCATGAATATCTAATGAAGTGTGAGAAGCCATTTCTAAGCCGCGTGATTGTTTTAGACGTGGTTTCTAGATCCTCGTGCCATGAACAATGTCTCGGGCTACGCCCTCGACATTGTTCATGGCACTCGGATCTAGAAACCACGTCTAAAACAATCACTTGGCTTAGAAATAGTACGTCTAAGCTACGATAATAATCTATATTAATTTATAGTAAAAATCCTGCTTTCCAAGGACGCCGTGCTGAAACTGGGTTAAACACTCTGAAAAGTGTGGCAATGTATCTGTGACTTAAAGGTTGTCAGTGACGACGCCTGTCTTAAATTTAATGGTAAGCTATTCCACAGTACCGCTCCGCTGTAACTGAAACTGTTTTTATAGTAATCTGTACGCGGAAGCGGTACTGCTAGCTTATTTTCAGCATTTCTCAAGTTATAAGACGTTATGTCCATTCGACTGATGAATTTAGAGCTCAAATATTCGGGTGTTTCGTTATTAAGAGCTTAATACATTAAAATGGATTTATCAACTATACGCTGATAATCTAGTTTTTTCCATTTCAGCAAATGGAACAGTTCGTCTGCGTTAGCATCATAACTTGAGAAAGTAATTATGCGCGCAGCGCGGTTTTGGAGTTTTTGGAGTTTTAGAGAAAGGCCTTTGTTACAGCTACCCCAAACCACACTGCAATAATTGAAGTGAGGTCGTACCAAGGCATTGTACACCGTGAGGAGTGTCTCGCGAGGAACGAAATACCTAATGCGTTTGATTGCACTTATCGCAGAGGATTCGTCTTCATGGGGATTCGTCTTCAATTTCCTTACCAAGCTGTACAATTTTTTCGGCAATTTCTTTCGGCTCCTCAAATCTAACATCGTTGGTTCCAATATGTAGTATGATTTCATCCGGCTCTCTCCTAAATGATGGTTTGATATAATCAAACATATCTTCAACCGTGGCTCCCGGGAAAGACTTTACATAGGTGCTGTGGCTGTGGGACAACTTACGTCCGTTGATATACTTCAGCATCGAGTCCCCAGCTATAACTACAGTGGGTTTGGATCTTGTAGGGATGGAAGGCTTTTCAACTGCTTTCGACGGGGCGGAGGTGCTGTGTTGGTTTAGTTGATTACTTTGTTGGGTAGATCCTTGCTTTGAGTTTTTCTTTTTCTTTCTCTTCTTTTCGACCTTGGTCCATTCCTTAGCATTGGCATTCGGAGCATTCCGCGGACATGATTCTTGATTTTCGCTTGTCGTCAAAGGAAGTGAAATATTTGCCGAAGCTGGAAGTAAATGTTTACTGCATGGCGTAGGCGTAGAGGGCGCGTTCAGTAGTCTTATTACTTTAAGAAGACTATTATTTTATTGTTCAAGTTCTTGAACCCGTTACTTTGTTTGATTAAGTTCCATTTGCATTGTCGATATTCGTTCTTCATTGCCTCCCCGACAAGGTATATGCTGTTTGATCTCGTTGATTTCATACCTTATTTTATGGATTTCGCTTAATACTTCGGTGTCGTCATTTTCCTCTCCATCACTTTCACTGTCAGATATTTTTTCCACGGCAATTTCTTCGCTGGTGGTAGTTCTTTCAAGCAATGCTTCAAGCGAAGCTTCTCCCGGTTCTTCAGAGCACGTGGTTCCTTCTAACATGGCGGCTTTACTTTTGGCAGCTCTAGAAGTTGTTATATTTATAAGCGACTCTTTCAAGTCAGAGCTTCCGCGGCCTTGAATTTGGAGCGTTTTTGTGTTATGGTAGTAATTGAAAGTGGTGTTCGCCATTTTTAGAATCGTACAGGAACCGTTACTTGACGTTGTAATGCTGTCCTTGCTAATGTTGAGTTGATTAGACAGAAAATTAGCTAGATCGTCGCTATTGCTGTTCCATTTTAGCTGTTTAGAGCTTTTGCAGCAGTATAAAAATTCTTGTAGATCCTTAGCCACGGCCTCGTGTTCACTTTCTGCATTTTCATTAGACAGAGAACGTTCGTGACCGTCCGCCATGACTACCTCACTGTGGGCATAAATGACCCTGAAATTAGTATGTGGTTAAGCAGATGTTTTCAGTGCATATCAAAGAGCCACCAAACTGCACAGAACAAACATGAACTTTATATACTGCGTCAGCTACATGTAAGTTTTCCCTTATCCGAGTATGTAAACTAAACATGATATAGTTAGATGACAAGTCTAACACCACGTCTCGGACTCGGATAAGGGAAAACTTAGCTGATGCAGTGTATAAAGGTCCTGTTTGGTTCAGCACTGTTTGGCAGCTCAGTTCGGTTCAATTCAGTATCAACAACGTAATGTAATTAATTATTACACGTCAACATACTTCTTTAAAGAGGTCTCCTTTAGTTTATTTCTTCAACCAGAAAATGAGCACAACATTTGGAAATATCTGCTTAACCAGATACTAATATTAAACTTAGTTTTGGTAAAAAAAAACATGTACTATTCTAAAATAGATTGTCTCTTCTACTGTCAGGGGCGTAGCTGCCTTTAAGCCATAAAGACCGGGCTTAACAATAATTTTGGTGATTTTTATGGTGTGGCAGTTTTTTTTTCTGTTTTGTATAACTTTGATTATAAACTCAACTCTAACCCTTGAGTGTGCATGGTGAATATGATATTTACTGTAGTCTATTCAACTGGTTGTTACAGAAACTAGCTGGCTCTTGGTCACGATACTTTCAGTAATTTCGCGACCAGCAGCTTAATGCACGTGGATATTTAGGCTTGCCACGAGTCAACCTTTTTGTTTTCTTTATTTTTTGGAAAGAACTTTCATTGAGTAAGTATAGTGCATATTCCGCCATGGCCAGTCAGCTCTGGCTGCTCTCGATGTAGACAAAGCACTCTCCAAAAACTCGGCTCTGGTGTGGTTCTCTTTGAAAAATCATATCTCAAATTGTAGACATATTTCAGAGATAGGATTTGGTGTATTGTTGGTATAAATTATCTCTTTTTTTTTTGGGGGGGGGGGAACCTCCCGTATAAATTCGCAAAGTGACTTTTGAGTTTCGATCGTGACGCCTTTAGCTTTAAATTGCTGTCAATTCAAATGAGACCAATTTCAACTTTGCGGGGCATGTTTACATTAGTAGTATTAGCGCAGTTGTATACCACGAAGTGACAATTCAAACGTTTACCCAGAAGCTGATTTCGGAAAGGGCAGAGAAATGTGTTTGTTACCAGCTTCGTGAATAATTAAACTAATATTTCTCTCATTTTATTTTTTGCAGTAATGGTGACTCAGAAAATGAAATCTGGAATCGGCAATGGTGTTATCGGTCACAGTGAGCCAAGAAGCACCATCAATGATGAACTGGTGCATGCATGAAACAAACGATGATAGCTTGGACTTTGATGATGATCAGTTTTGAATCTAGTTTAGATCGAGATGTATTTGGAGCAAATATGTTCTAAACTCATTTATCTACAAAATTCCCTGAATAGAGACTGGCGTATACGCCACTATAATACACGTAAATTCGCTAGCTCCGCTGTTCTAGGCAATTTTCTTGATAAAAGGGAGAGAGAGAAGGGGGTTAGATCGAAAAGGTGAATTAGATTGAGATGAATGGGGTTCTATCGAACCACTGAACTATATATAGAACAATTACTGATGCGTTGGTCTGCATGCATGAAAACTGCATGTGAAATGTTGTCCCTTTAAAGTTTAAATCAAGGAACTATACGGTTAAAATGAATTTACGTTATCATTTTTCTTCATAAGATCTGATTTAGTGGCTGAAATATATCGATTAATAAACGTCGTACTGTAGCGTAATAATTTATACCGCAAATTAAAACTGATTACAAATTAAACTTCTATGGAGCATTGTAGCTTCCTTTTATACCAAACAGTATGGTCATTATACATACATCACCTGTAAGAATCCTTCTATTTTCCTTATATACAACCTTATATATATACCCTGTTTCACACAGTATACAACACATATACTGGTGCGTATACGGACATATCAGGAAACCTGCCACAAGTGTTACCCGCCTTATACACAACCTTTCTTATACGCCCTGTTACACACAGTACACAACACGTATACTGGTGCGTATACGGACATATCAGGAAATCTGCCACAAGTGCACCAGATCCTGCTATTTTCTAAGCATACCCTGAAATATAATGACCGTATCCACACATTACACATCCTTCCATCCTCGTATATTTGCCTTACACACGTGTGTATACGGACTGTATAAGATGTGAATTAAGGGCTCGTATACAGGCCATTTCATGCAGTGAGAGGACTTGGCGGTAAACAGCCAACATAAATTTGCAAACAATCAAAATCCCTCATTTGACCTCCTCACAGTGCGTGATGACAAGAAAGAGCGTTTCAACAATATCATCAACGTAACACTGCAATCCTATGCACAGTACAGGCAGTTTCTTTCAGTTTCCGTGGATTATTGCTTTTATTTACTTTTATTGGACCGAAGCCTTCACTCCTCCGACCGTCTTCGCTTCACATCATTTACTCAAGGCTGAAACAATTTTCGCCGTGAGCCATGCCACGTGTAGAATATGCAATGTGATTGGTTGACGGCACGAAAGCTCGACACAGAAAATAAATATAATAAAAATAAACACTTGCGAAACTTGAATCGGGACCGGCCTACGCTGGCCCGAGTAATAACTATGGTCCTTCTTTCTTGCTGACAAGTAAAACTTTCTCAGACATTTGTTTAGCTCGTCTACTTCAATGTCTTCAATACTTGCCGAAAACTGATCTTCCTGTGAAAACCACTCTAAAAATACGAAATTATGTGTGCCAAAATGCAAAAAAAGTTGCAACTTCAGACAAAAAGAAGCCAATTTCATAGCTTTTATATATTTTAAGCCGTGTTTTTCGTGGCCTATAATGTTTTCTTACCTTGAAACACCTTCAACCCGTATTTAGCAGCTTTTTTCGTATTATCTGGTACTGCTTGTTTTTCAATTTCTCGAATATGTTCCTATGAAATTATCGCAAAACGCGAGTTTACAGCAGCCATTATATTGCTGAATGAATACCCCATATTTCGGAGGTTGCTATATATATATTGTTCGATATCTACTGTTTGCAACCAATGAAATTGCGCGTTCTCAGGAGGTTGTTGAGTTGGTATATACTAAAGGTATATATCGATGAAGCGCTGCTCAGGCAGCCCAAAGGCAAAACAACTGACTGGGATTTTTTTAAACACAAGTTCCGGTATGAAATGGAGGGCCCATGGGTCAGCCTCTGTGATGCTCCGCTTGAGTGCTCCCTACAGATTTCTTACCGCGCGAAATTAAAACAAACAGAAATGTTAAACTTAGGAGTGAGGCCTGCAAAGTTTGTTAAACAGTCATAAAATACCATTGTCAGCCAATGATGAACAACTACTATCTTCCCTCTGGTCACTTTTTATGGCTTCTTTAATTCTAAACATTAAAAATCTAGCATTTTAAAGGAGGCTGATTTCTTCACTGCTCTTCAATTTGCATTTTAAATTTCGATTCAAAGGCGTGAAAAGAGAAGGGGCTACTCTTTTTATACCGGAACTTCGTTTTCAAGCTCTCGACACAAAATCACTGAACGACTTTCATTTTATAACAGAATATGAAACAAATCGACCTCGACAATTTGATATTGCACTTAGGTATTCACAGATATCACATAATATAACAAGTGATAAAATGCTTATTTCAATTTGCGGTGATGGGAAAAAATGAGATTTCTAATTTATGCTTTTTCTTTCCGCCTGGATATAAATATATACGGGACTTGTAATCTATTATATGGTGTTTGCTATAAACCTCCTAAGAATGAAAATTTGTAATTTTTTTTTTTGACCAGCTGCGAGGACGAATAAACATGAATTAATTACTTTTCTTGGTGATTTTAATGCAAATTACAATCCTATAAATCCGTTAAATAGCTGTGATTTAGGTATTCGACTTTATAGCAGGCTTGATTCGAATAATTTAATTATTCCAATTAATATTGGATCCTACACGAATAACTGAAAGGGGTCCTATTTTCTGATATCTAATTATTTCCGACTCGCCACCATCAAATTGTGTTCATTCAATTGTTGATGGGAAAATGTCAATTTTTACACCAAACGTACGTACATGTACATGCCCTTACTCGAATGTGGAATTTTAGTTATGTTATTTCTTCCGACTTTGTAACTGAATTAGACGAGACCAATTGGTATTTCGTTACTAATTGTAATGAATCGAAAATATCCACACCGTTTAGATAAGTTGTTTAACAGTTTCGCGAAATCGTAGGTAAAGATATATAATGTGCATTGCACACGGCCCGGACACGAAAGGCAGAGTAAATCAAACAATGCATATACTAATTCACTGCCCGAGTCAAAATTTCACCTTAAGTTTCACTCCCTACATCGCTGATATTAGCCACATTCACTCAAAAGGTAAACAAAATAAAACCACATATACCTAATTCGATGAGATATATTTAGCAGCAACCATAACTCACGCTAATTTGAACTTCTTATCATTTCTGGCTCCCGTAACTCTATTAACAAATAAATAGTTTCTTATACGACTTGTTTTGTGTCTCTTACAGCTTTGTCACTCAAGTGTTATGCATGCTCAAAGGACTGGGGTAACTGCGGTGAAACTTCCATGGCCTGCCCCATGGAAAGTGATAAATGTGGAAAAGTAGTGACGGGAGACAAAACAGTGAAGAAATGCCTTACCCACGCCCAATGCAATTCTAATAGAAAAAGTTGCCACTGGACTGGATGCAGTGCCCTCTGCTGTGCGACTGACGAGTGCAACGGAAGTGCCTCTATCAAGCCAAGAGCAGTAATTACCGTCGTGGGTGTATTAATCGGCATTGCGCGTTACGTCATAATGTAACCATGGCAACCATAACAGTCGTGCATCAGTCAACTTTCAAAGTGTTAACTTTCTTTAATTTTACACTAATGCATGTTTAGAAGAACTAGACAATTTTTAAAGTATGACTATTATATGGGATAAATGAATAAAGTGAAGGAGATTAAAGTAATAACTTTACAAAATTGTGTGTAGTACATGCGCTTTCGAGTTGACGACTAGAAACTAATTAATAACAAAGAATATTATAGAGAAATAAAAATAAAAATAAAAATATGAAATTACATTTTGTTAACAGTGACAGTTGAGTGATTGAGTCATATTTTTGTATTACAAAATCGCAAAAGTAGTCGAATGACATTTAAATCATATATTCAGAATGGTTTTAAATACATTGAGGAGTTACTGGTGAAAACCAATTTTACGCAACTTTACGCCGTATTCAATAAAGAAGCGTAAAGTTGTCATTTCATGCTATGATAGTATTCTTTGACTGTGTGCATGGTCTTCATTTCCCTGTATAAATAACGTTTGTGCCTCGAACTGAACCTCAGAATACCAGTAGCCTAGTTTCCCCATATTCATGAACAATCTTGGCCGTCGCGTGGGAAAGGTCTATTCACGATCAAACTTAAATAAGTTCAACTCCGGTTAGTAAAAGAACTCAAGCACGCCATTTTAAACCTCACAGTTTATTTAAAAAGTACTTTCGCATCGAGAACGTATATCGTCGAAAGTATTTACCGGCTACTTTAAACAAGGTATCTTTTTCACTTCACTGTGCGAGCCCCGTAGAAAACGAGCTGATGTCGAATACTATGATTTTTCTTCAATCGCCAGCTGCGTGCCGTCAATTAACTTGTTGTTTGTGAAGGATATCTATACAAAAGTAACACCAAACTAAAGCTCCGGCTTAAAAATTCAACGGGTTTATTTTAGTTCGAAATAACCGAGTTCGAGATGGTGTGAAACTGCCTCCCACATGCGAGAGCAACTTTACGGGTTTGCCATATAAATAGTCAGTGATGCGCTAAATTGGTAGCTGTACTTGACAATAGTAATTAGGTAACTATCAATACACGGCGGTGTGTTCTGTGGCTTTGGGTCCCGGTAGTTGGCCTCCCATGCAGTCAAGTAAAGGCACCGAGAGTTTCCTTGGAATTCAAAGACCTTCGGGGGCCCCGACATTCAAGGGAAGGCCATGTTTGAAGATGACACGAGCAATTCGCGCGCCAATCTAATCAAAATTTCAAGCATGTAACGCGGGCTCATTTTGTGAAGTAATTTATGTGTGCGCTATTATTGGATTCTTTCGCGCGAATATTTGCGTGGTCAAAGCCGCGTATATCCGCCGGTACTGCCGGCCGGTTTGTAGTTATATATCGAGTTTTTCTTTACGAAATAAAGGTAAAATGTGTGATCTGTCAAACATTAAGTAGCTCTAGGTAACGTTTCCTGTCGAGCAGCTTTACTTGAAAAAGGAGCGCCTTGGCGATGTTTATAGTTGTTTCGATCGCTCGGAAATAGTTAGACTTCAGTCATTTTGTCGATTATCTCGGTCAGTAAAACGCAAATTGTAGAGTTTTGGTGCAAGGAGAAGTGTACGGGAAGAGATGGCTACGGAACGCAGGTTGAGGAGAAATTGGATCATCTTGCAATTGTTACCAGTATGTCGGCAGCAGTTGAAGTGGTCGTCATTTATACCTCCAGAAAAAGTGGTGATTTTTAGTCTTCTTGATGTATTTGTAGATCAGGGCCCGGTTGTTCGAAGCAAGGTTAAGCGCTAACCCAGGGTTAAACTGTACAGATTACAATTACAGATTTAGCGTTAACCTAGGCCGGTTAAAGTTAACCTTGCTTCGAGCAACCCGGCCCTGGTACAGTGGTTGTTATAAAACATGCACAGCATTATATATATCTTGATTGTGTTGGGAAAGAAATGGTAAATATTCTTATAATATTCATGAATAATTCATGAGGGTACTGGCCAATTCCGCGTGCCGAACGACACCACGACACCACGCCGAAGCGGCTCGCCATTGTAAATCCCATACAATTCGTTCGCTCATATTGTAAATAGTACTTACCCTGACTCTTCATATTTTGTCTAAAGATACTCTTGGAGAAACATATCACAAACTGTTACACAAAAGCAATGAAAGGTTTGGAGTAGTTGTGTTTTTGGAAAAGAGAAATGATATTATGAAAGCCTCAAAAATATTTCATTCAAAAGGTTCCATGAAAATTAATTGTAACTAAATTTTTGAGAATAACTGATATTAAAGAAGTTATTTCAAAGACAGATGTAGCTATAAAATTTAACCGACTTCAGTTTAAATGACAAGGGTGCTTCCACTGATATATCCCAAATAACAGCCATCAACATTTTAGTTTTACTAATTTGTGGTGACAAAGGCATTTACATCAACAAAACTTCTCCTACAGTTTAATAATACAAAGAAACATCAGTCTCTAAATAGAGCTATAAAATACTGGGAACTTTTGAAGGACTTCTTGTCCTATAATTAAACTTCCATGCCCCACTCCCTAGCCAGCAACTGCTAATATAAGAAAAATTAGTACAAGAAAGCCCTCAAGACCTGTAGAAATAAAACAAAAAACTACCTTAAATGCATCTAGATTCAAACAATAAAATTCAAAGACTTTTGTGCAAGTATTGCAAACAGATCTTGAGACCAACAACACAATTCGAATCAACTGAATATTTTTGTTGCCAGCAAATGCTGTTTTAGTGGAGACTATAGCCCGGCTACTTGGTCTTACTTGGCCATTTTAATATTCCAGCTCTATTCCACCTCTTTTTCTTGTTGGAGATAAATGAGATGTAGACTTTGATTAGCCATTATAGTTGTTTCAAGGCTTATTAAACTTAAGTGTTTTTAATCCTGTTCACAGGGTCACATAGCTCTAATGGCCTAGGTCTAAATAATTGAATGCAGTTGGTGTATATATGCCACCATTCAAGAAAAAGAAGCTCAGATGTCACTATAAACTGCTCAGTAGCAGTACATGTAGCTTCACAGCAATCCCAGTGCCAAATCTGAAGAAAACAGAGGCAACTTAAGTCATCTTTTTAAGTGTAAACATAAGCCAATGCTTCCTTTAAATTTTTTGTTATTGCTTAAAGAATAGCAAAATTTAAAAAAACATACCAAGACTGTACTAAATGTTAAAGTGATTTTCATAAACCTGTGAAACAATTATTGCTTGTTAACATCTAATAGTCAAATATACACAAAAGAAAACAATAGCATTAGCATTTAATAGCACTAAATATTCTAGTATCTGTTTCACAGGTTTATGAAAATCACTCTATAATACTCAGATATCGTTAAAGGGAACCTCGGCTGAAAAAACAATGTTTGCTCTCAAGTGTTTGTTATGGATGCCTAAGTCTGTTTCTGTGTTTGTCTCCAGTAAATTGTACACTAGATGTCATTTATGCAACAATTTTCCTCTCGATAAAACTCATTTGAATTTCCTGCGCGCCGCCATCTTGAATTTTATGACGTCACAGTGTTGTCCCTATTGTCAAAAAACAATAGCTCTTTTGTTATGCGACAACAGGGGCAACACTGTGACGTCATGATATCCAAGATGGCGGCGCGCAGGAAATTCAAATGAGTTTTATCGAGAGGAAATTCGGTGCATAAATGACATCTAGTGTACAATTTACTGGAGACAAACACAGAAACAGACTTAGGCATCCATAACAAACACTTGAGAGCAAACATTGTTTTTCAGCCGAGGTTCCCTTTAAGAATACTCAATACTCAGATAAAAATCTTTATAAAACCAATATAGCTGAATTTTGATTGAATCTTTTCATTTTAATATCTTTTCATATCAACATACATGATATGTGCATGTAGCTTATTTTCATCATTACAATTTGTTTTATTGCCCAAGAGCATGCAGGTGTACAAATTGTGTTCATGCAGCGAAATCTACCCTGCGAGCAGAGGTTTCTCATCTCTTTGCCTGTCCCGTCCGCCGAAAGAAAGGGAAAGGACAGGAAAGGCAAAGAGATGAGAAACCTCTGCTCGCAGGGTAAGCGAAATCAAATCATAAAAAAATTGGCTGGCGGTCATTTGTTTTGTAAACTGACACGCCAAATAGTAAGAATTTGTTGTTTAGCTTACAACAAAATTAATGAATGACACAGACAAAATAAATAATCAAACTATAAACACTAAATATCACAATCAGCGCAGCTACCAAAAATGTCTGTGGCATAAATCGCGCGTGTAAAACTCATAAACACAAGCAAATGATAATTTGCATATTACAGAATTTAAAAGAAACTAACATGATATGGAGAGGGCCTCATACCTGTTCAGAAATGATGAAATATTCTGGTGTTAGCCATCAGCAACGACAATCCGACTACAACAATGTTGCCCAGTGTGTAAAGTAAAATATATTTTTACACATGTTAAAATGGTTCTCCTTACAGTTTTCCTTCCACAAAGCCACAATATAGTGACATTTATAGTACAATGCTAAAGTTGTTAATAACAAAATTCGGTCGAATTAAATTCCAGTGTGAAGCAGTCTCTAAAGAACGTTACCAAAACAGAATAGCTTTCAGTTTTGTCTCGCAACTCTTCCTCAAGCTACCATCGTATTGCCAATGAAATCGAAACACTTTCTAGCCAGCACTTCGACTTGGATACTCCGTTGTATTGAAAACGCCTGAAAATGAAGTACCTTTCATCACAGAAGTTTTAATCCAGAAAAAGGTTATCTTCTCCATCAGATCAGAAAAGAGTCCCAACTTCATCTGATTCCTCTGAAGAATGGTGAGAGTATGCGAAATTCTGACAGTGGTTCTTCTTGTAGTTCAGTTGTTATTCAAAAGTCAAAATATCCCGTGTTAGTTCATGTTAATTTCGACGTTAACCTTCGTGACAACTTTTCGTTGCAAATAATCAACTCAGTTAAGGCTATGAAGATCCGATAAATGTGGCTAAAGTAGGTTGAAAGTGTGATACAAACTTCGCCAGTGAAACGTAACTTTCTCCTCCTTTTGATCGCGCACATGCGACGAACGCAATCCAGACGTTGTCACGAACGCTCTGCGAACAACTATATCCGCTGGGGGTGGTGATGGAATCGAATATGTAATGCGCATGCCTATACACTAGACATAACTTCCAAAGGCCAGATTTATGGCGGGCTCACATTGAAGATTAGTTTGTGAAGGAACCATGCTAGCGAATTGCTCGTGATGAAAGCTTTGCAATGTTGGGGTCGCGTCTCACATTGTAGGTGGGAGTCGGATTCATGCGCTGTGGTCTAGGGGAGTTTTTTTTTTATCAGTACGCTACATGTATTTCATATTTAAATAATACAAATACAAGACAATAACCTTTATTTAAACTCGAATTGAAAAGTAGCACACACATGCTAGCCACTAGCTAGCTAATGTCTTCGAGACCGGGAATGGCTCAACAACAACAACTGGCTACTTTGGCTACACCGGGTTTACTCCGATGTCTGAACTTTTACTGGGAACAGGCTCACCTAAACGTACCCTGGTTCCAGAGGTTTTCTTGAGAGAACAGCGAGTTCGCTGATCGCCGCTTCGCAGCCTCTATCTCCGCGGCTCTCTCTGAAAACCTCTGGAACCAGTGTAGCCTGAACGCTGTCCAAAATTCAAATGACTCGTAAAATACACAGCCGTATTAGCTGCTTAGCCAACTAATAACCTCTCTTCTCGGTATGAAACTCTTACTTATTGGCAGTCGGAAAATATGGACGAATTTTACAATAAGTTTTCACGAGTTGGGAAATAATCAGAGTCTGGGCCGCCTGTGGATTGTGTATGGACCACAATGCAATACGAAACATTCCAGTTTGCGTCCGCCATTTTGTCATCTTGAAGAATTGCTGTTATCTTGGAGTACTTACAATATCTGTTCAGATGACTTCAAGGACAAAGCAAAACAGACTCCAAACAACTCTGAACATCAGAAGAATATCCAGGTAAGATTATATACGAATTTGTACATGTAGGTCCAATTTGTGTGGTTTAGCCGAAAAATATGAATTTTACTCTAGTTAGAAATTATCACACCATACCTTCCGCTTCCAATTCGCCTCAATCCTCATACGGTCATGTTGTTCACTAAGAAGACTTAGTTTCAATACGGAATCTTTCATAAAAAAAACTAATGATTCATCTGTTATTGTCAATGAATCATTCGAGGATTTTCCCCCGAGTTTATTTAGAGTGATTCTTTCAGAAGAAGTTTCTAGCGGCCCAAAATAATTTACGCCGGCAGAGCTTCCTTAAAACAAAACTACACAAATAACACCGTAAGATACAAGAGAAATACAATGTAAATGTCCTGGTATGCTTTTTAAACATTTTCGATAGAGGATGGCAACGATTAAAGTGCATTACAAAATTGATTTCGATTTCAAGCTCAAAAGCAATAATTATCATCCACTCGAATCTTTGCCATCCTTCATCAAAATTGTCCCACATTTTCTCCAGTATACCCGGAAAGCATACTCTGCTAATCTGAGCGGTTATTTTTGTTTTTCATCATGATAAAATTTGTCATTTGTTGGCAGTGGGGTCTCACTATATTCCAGGCAGAGGTGGGCCTGGAAAATGCACATATATTATGACAACGCTGTATTGTTTCCTATTTGTTGTCAATTTCTCTATTAGACACCACGGCACGGTGAAATATACAATAAAAAATTACCAAGTGACTTATAGCCTGTACACAGACCTCCGTAATCCCTTCAAAGGAAGGAAAAGGAGGTCTGTACTATGGATGAGTTAATCGTGTTCTACGTAGGTCACCTGGATAGTTACAGGAATGTTGTAACCAGTCGCTGATTGGCTGGTGCCTCATAGCGGGTGCTGATTAGCTTAGCAGTTATGTTGACCTTTGAGCTCAGGTTTTCCCACGGAGCCAGAACTATTCACTCCGGTTTGGAATTGTATTAAGACGAATTGCTATGTCATTTTGTGTCCTGTGCTCGGTTAATATCGAGAAAAAAATGATAAGAATATCGTTCATGGAACTGCTACATTTCAAGTCTGGGAAGAAATAATTTCTCTCGAATTTCATGTGAAAAGTCGGCCTCAACATATATGCAGAAAGTGCCTAGGAAGTTTGAAGAAGAGAAGAGCGCTTAATGGGGAGAACATTTACTTTCAGAATGCCAGAAGAAAGTAATTTGGTTTATCGTACATGTGTATAGCTTTCGGCTGCTCTAATGACTCATGATACTACAAATATCAGTTATCATTGACTTCCAAGTGAGAAGAAGCAGATAGACAAATGTTGCTAGCAAAGATTTCAACAGAAAATCCAAAAATTTCCAATAATTTGTTCCTGTGCTCCGAGCTGATTTTGAACCATGAAATACAGTGTTCGTATGGGAATCTGATGCCAAAGAAGTTCAATTTTTTGAAATATATTTCTCTTGTAATGGACTATGAATGCAATGAATAGATAGTGTAAAGAGAAATAGTTTCCTAAAGGGACGAGAGGGCCTGGAGCCCTTGTTATGATAATAAGTTTCTGCATATTGTTTTAACTGTCAAGTGACAGAGTCAGATCCAGTGTGGTTCTGGTTTTCAACAAGATAGGACAGTCTCAGTTACAACAGTTTACAAGTTCAATTTTCAAGTGTTTAGATTAAGTTTGTCAACTATCTAGTCATGTCTTGTCCACGATCTAACAGATCTCGAAGACTGAAGAGCACAATTACACCGCGTTCTCGATCTTCGCCGGGGCCGGTAACTCGTTCGAATTCGAAAACCTCGCAGTCAGCTACTCGGAGATTGACGAGATCGAAGTCCAAAGGTCGTCCTTCTGACCAGCAAAGTTTCGTGGAAGTCTTTGATGAATTTAGAGAGGTTTTTGACCCTGAAATCGACGAAAGTATTGGAATTCGTGGCGAAATTGAGAGAGAAACAGATTCTGAAGAAGATGCAGAAAGCGCGGGAAATGGTACAGTTCACAGGACGAGAACACGGGCTCGTCCTTCGGAAGATTCCAACGATTCGGACACACCATCCTGGATGAAAGCACTGATTTCAGCACAAGAGAAAGCGATCAAACAGAGTTCTGAACAGATCCAATTGCAACAGCTCAGATCGGAAGTTCAATCCCTGAAACGGAAAAACCGAGAAGAAGATGATGATTTTGAGTGGGCACGTAAGGGAAACAAGAAACAGTTTGTTTTCAACCGATCGGTGGAAAAACATCTCGAGGATATCGCAGTGTCCCGTTCGTTGTTGGAAGCGCGATCGGCCGCGGAGAAAGGTTTGTCTCTATTACAAGATCGTAATAAGTTAATTAAAATTGTTGACAAATATATTAGTGATCCGTTAGCAAAGGACGACGACGACGACGACAAACGTATTCGCAAAGCTGTTAAGGAAGCTGAAAGAATCAAGGACAAAACGAGATCGGAAATAGAGCGAACCAAGTCTCGTCGCACGGCTAGAGCGAGAACATTTTCAGCCTTAAGTTCTGCTCGTCTTGGACCTAGTCCGAGGCAGGCCTCGGCGGATCGACGAATCGTGATTCCCCCGGTGGATAAGAGATCTTCAGTGCCTCGTTGTTTCGTTGTGGTAGGGCCGGTCACATTCAGCGTGAATGCTTTGTGCCTACGTCAAATAGGTGACTTCGATCAACGCCCGAGGATGCAGATTTTCCTATTCTGGAGAGGATCTATGGGATGACGATCACCAGTTTAAGAGTGTTCTTTTTGAATTGGATCAGGATGATCAAATGACAGTGGTGTGAGGATCTTAGAGTCCTGTCTCAGATAGTTTCAAAAGGTGACTGGTTCTTCATTGATCTGCACAATGGCTATCACCATATCGATGTTGGCAAGGAGCATAGAAAGTACCTTGGCTTTTGTTTTACCATTCATGGAGCTGTGAAATATTTTGTGTTTGCCTCATTGCCATTTGGTTGGCCAGTCCTCTTACAAAAACAAACTATAGTTTTCAGTGTAAAAACTACAGTTTATCCTAATAAACTGTAGTTTCCTAAAATAACTGTAGTTATTACCATAATTAACTATAGTTTCCCAGTGTAACTGTGGTTATATCTATAACTATACTTTTTCACATGATTAAGTACTGTTTAAAACACGAACAGCAGTGTTTTATCAAGTTTAAAAAGTTTAATGCACGTTTTTATTATTTTACGGCTTTGAATTTGGTTTAATAATTGGAACTAAACAGTGGCTCGGTAAACAAGTTGGATAACTTCATTTTAAAAATATTATCTGTGTATCTCGGTAGTCTGCTGATATCAGTAAATTTAGTGCAAAATTTATTATCTAGGTACCTTATGTTCCGTATACTTTTTGCTATCTTTGGGTCTTTATCAGTGAATTCTTAATTAGGATGAAACTTTATATAAAATTTCATGTTCATTAATATTCTTTATATAAAACGTTCATCCTAATTAGCAATTCAATGAGAAAGCTGAAACATCAATAGAAATTCCATTGTCTCAATCATTAACCCAGTTTCCCCCTGGGACAGAATTCAAATCCCTCCGCAGGCCTTTTGGAATGATGAGATTTTATCAGGTATAAAGGAGCATGCACGTGACTGATTTGCTTCATCTGATTGGACAAAATGCTCATTAATTATTCATGAGTTTTTGAAGTATAGTTGTATGTTGAATTAACTATAGTTTTCCATAAAAAAGGTATAGTTTTTCTATTAAAGTATACTTATTCCAAATATAACTATAGTGTATTCAAAATAACTATAGTTATCTATTTTAACTGTACTTTTTATGGACCAAAATAATAGAAACAGCACAAACTATAGTTTTCAATGTAAAAAGTATAGTTTATCCTAATAAACTAGTGTCCTAAAATAACTGTAGTTATTACCATAATAAACTATAGTTAGACTTTATTAAGTTTAACAACAAATTGTTTACAAAAATATACTAACCCAAGTAGCATAGCTAATCGAGGCAGGTTAAGTGGGAAAAAATAGCAATAATTATATAATGTTGACAAGATAGAAATATATATATATAACAACAGTACATGTATAATTGTAAGGAAAAGGAGAAATGTTTTTTCGTAACTGTAGTTAATATCTATAACTATACTTTTTGACATGAGTAAGTATAGTTGTATGCTGAATTAACTATAGGTTTTCATAAAAAGTATTGTTTTCTATTAAAGTGTACTTATTCCAAATATAACTAAGTTTCTTTTGTACCAAAATAATAGAAACATGCATAAACTATAGTTTTCAATGTAAAAAGTATAGTTTATCCTAATTAAACTAGTGCCCTAAAATAACTGTAGTTATTACCATAATAAACTATAGTTTTCCAGTGTAACTTCATGTAGTTATATCTATAACTATACTTTTTCACATGAGTAAGTATAGTTGTATGCTGAATTAATTAACTATAGGTATGATTTTAGTTCTAAGAAGAAAAAATCAAAATAAAGAAAAAAACCAAAAGCAAAACTGGACGTCTCCAGAACCTCTCTAAGAACCACTTTCACCTTTTCCTTCCTTCGCCATACTTTCGTTCCTAGAGAGGTTTTTGCTTATTACCGGGCCCGGCTTACTGTATTTGGTCTACTGTATTTGGTCCACTGTATTCGGTCTACTGTATTTGGTCCTATCTGGTTGAGGCACAACCGGCACCCGTGGGTCCCTTTTAAGATCCCTTGAGCTTCACCCAAGCACCCGACCCAGGATTGACACTGTTTGTACTGTATTCGTTCGGCTTACTTTAACTTCTGCCACATCGACAGACGCGCTACGATTTGTGGGGGGCTGGAGGCTTTTTACCCCCCACAAACCGATCTACCACATGTACCCCGTGGGATTCGAACCTTGAACACAAGGGGCCTCCATTTTCCCTTGAGCCCAGAGCAGAACCGTTAGGATACATGTGCTAGACAGTGACGTAGGCGAAAAATATCCTACTTATGTCTTAAACATCTGCCCGTATGTTAATTAGCGGTGCCCACGCTCACTTTTCTCATGAGATATCGATTTATATCCCAATTTTTCTCTCATTTCTTCTAGCATTTTTTGCTTGACTTCGCCTCGAATTTGTTCCACTCTTTTTTCACTCATTCGGCTTAAATTAGCCGAAGTTTTGTGACGAATTTCAATCTTCATAGTTTCGTATTTATCTGCCTCAGCGAGGATTAGATTGTATTCGACGTCAGATATATTTTCATCGCGAAGGGCTTTCGATACTAGATCGCGAATCGTATTAATTTTCGCTTTAGCTAACATAGCGGTTTTCTCATGTTTAGAAACTTTTTTCCCGATCTTTTTAGCCCCAATGGTTGTAGCTGCTGAAATCATCCCACAGACCCCACCAATAACACCGAATGGTAGGCCGATTATTACACCAAAACCAGTTAGAGCTACCGCTAATCCTGAACCCGATAATAATACAGATAGACCTCCTGTTACCACAGCGATACCATGGACAATTCCTTGTGCGCGGGCGTATTTCTTACGCACACCTTCATAGTGTTTTTCTTGAGTTTCGATATCTGAAAGAGTATTTCGGACTGTTTGCAACCGAAAATTATCTCCATCCAGCAACGGATAAATATTTGGTGCCGTTGGAAGTAGTTGAATCGAATCGCTTGCCATTATGTTATATCATAACTCACTCAATCTTCAATACGTATCGTATAGGTCGACCACGGAAGTCTATAATATTTCCTTTTTCGTCTCTAATTGTCAGGCGAAGGCTGTTTCGTGTCGTATCTAGAGCTCGTATGGCTTGGGGATTCGTTATAGAGTATGTGTTTTTTGCAAACTTCCCGCCTCGGACTTCTAAGCTATCCAGTACGTTTGATAGCTTTCCATTGATAAGTGAGAAGCTGGGATCTACCACATCGCAGTTGACATACACTGTGTAGATATCTTGTAGCGTCAGTTCGTGGCTATATATCCACGTCGAGCGTCACACCATGCCCCTCTTCATTGCCTTTGAGACACAGCAGTGTACAGAGATTTCTGCTGAATCGAATCTGTTTCTTGACTTCTAGGATCCAACCCCATGTTGGTAAGGTTTTCATGAATTTCATGACACCGGCCTCAATTGCGGGTTTGAAGTATGGTTGGATGCTTGCCATGTCGTAGTGCCCTGCAGTTATAGTGTGCGAGATTCTCACATCAGGCTTGTTATTTTTTCCAGCCGTAAACCACCAGAAAGTCGCATCCTCTGCTAGGTTCCACCAATTGTTCTCGAAAGTGATCTCGATTAGAGAAATATTATGGATGTAAATAGGTTCTTGAAAGTAGACCGTATGATCAGACGAGGTAGTGGTGACATTTAAGATTACCATATTAAAGCCTGAAGTTTACTTCGATATCAGAAGTTCGCTTCAATGATACTAACATATGTTCTTTACTTCACGATATTAACATATGTCGTAACTTTAATACGTATCAATATCAAACAGATTAGTCGAGTGGATGGATCGAACGGATTGATTGGCCCGGCGCCAAGGATAAGAAACCATGCCTAGTCTCCAAGCGAGAGTTCATTTCGAAGGAGATTGGGGCGACTATATCGCACCTCCCAATGCAAAGGCTTTAGCGTCCTTTAAGAAAAATTATCCTCACGCGGACTTCGATAAGTTCTCAGCTAGGACAACGGCATCCGACATACATGATGAGTCAACATATGAGACTAGGATCATGTTTTATGATGGTGGGCAGCATTGGAATATGAGTGGTCTCATACCAGTAGATGTCAGAAATCATCTACACGAAGCGTTACGCGTGACAACGCAAAAACATGCGGTGGCCGCATTCGGCAGGGGTTTTCCACTTCCATTCAGAAGGACTGATTTTAAGTATCCAGTTCCAGCAGTTCCCTGGGCACACGTCGCTAAAGACATATACCCAATCATACAAACGCTAAAGATCTACGTAGCAAAGGATCAGCTATTTACGTATGAGCCGCGACATATTTTTCAAGATCTGGGATTAGATCTTAGTGAAAAACAATCGAAAGGTCATATCGAGATGGTGGTTAAGGTTGTTGAAAGAGAGATAAAAGAGAAAAAGTGGTTTGATGTTGAACCAATGAAACTTTGGCAGCACCAATTATGTTTCGCCGTTTGGTGTGCTACAGCAGGCTGCGGTGTATCATTCGATGACCATCTTTCCAATGAGGCGCCAATCATCGACAATATTCGGAGTTTTTATCGATTTCATGTATACTATACGATCAGGCGAGTACTGTTTGAATTGGGAGTCCCACTCCCCAGAGAAAGCATATTCAATAAGTTCAACAACGTTCCATGGAATTACGTCATATATGACAAGATCAGAAGAGAGTTCGGTGATAATGAAATCGACTTTGCCACACGTCGAAATGATATGAACGAGAAGCACTACAATTGGTTCGTTCCACAGAATGGAAAAGGATTGACAAAGGCCGGGATAGTCCGAATTAATGCGTCAATAATGGTATATTTGTTTTGTGTCCTATCATCCCAGGCTTCAACCGGCTCACCAATCGTAGGATCGAAGTCCCCAGCCGCCCAAAATAAATTCGATACGATGTTTGAAGATTCCATCATAGAATCGGCTTCAGACACTCTAGCCCAATACCGAGAATCTATTAAGGATATTAGTTCTCGTCTAGATCTAGCAGTTGCGAAGGATTGTCTGTTAATGCCTAGCTATATGATTATCTTTAAGGGCGTTACGTATGTAAACAGCCTACGAACGGCAAATAAACCTGGTATCAGTTTAGGAATAAATGATGACATCAATCTTAACGAAAAATCTCCACCACTAGCCCCTATGGAAGGCTCGAAACCAAAGACACATAAACCTGCTACAGGCAGCGGAGCCACGACTGCTACGATTGATACGATGCCACACGGGCGACAAAGTCACGGCGCATCGCCAACGAGTCACGAAACCAATTTGGCAATCGTGGGTATCGTGGCCGGCGTAGCCTCATGGATGATATTTCGTTAGCGTCGTTTCGACGATTTATATTGCTCTACTAGGAATATGACCACAGCTACAATGAGTAGCCAGGCATTCTTGGCAAGGAAGCCGAAAACTTCTCCAGCGGTACGGAATATGAAACTCGCAATAGCGCCTATCGCCGCAGGTAGCACGTTAGCCAACTTTCTGGTTTTCTGGTTTATTAACTAACAAAGCGGCATATCCGCATCACGTCAGTATCAAGCTAAAGTATAATAATTACAATATGAATCTAATAGGTCTAATATGTAAATGCAGTATAAGTCTGCTTAAACTATAAATATAATAATAATCTTAGATAATAAATGAATATAAAATAATAACAATAATAAGGTCTAATATGTAAATGCAGTAAGTCTGCTTAAGTTAAAAATAAAAGAAATAATTGGTATTAAAACCACTCGCCAGAGGCAATAAGGTGTTCCTTTAGAGCTATCTTAAACTTAAGATGATCTGTTATACTTACAATATAAAAAGGCAAATTATTCCATTGTTTAATAGTCCAGGGAAAGAAACTAAACTCATGGACTTTACAATTTGAGTGAGGTCTATTTAAAGAATTTGCATGGCAGCCTCTTGTAACTCTCTTTATAGGAGTTAAATATAATGTCTTATCTAGATCAATTGAGTTGAAGTATATACGATGAAACATACATAGACGAGCTACTTTGTTTTGGCTTATGATTGAAGGCCATTTTAGTTCACCTAACATTTGGGTTACGCATCCAGGATTCCTAGAATAATCGTTACAGCATAGTCTAGCTGCAGATCTTTGAATCATATTCAATTTATACTTGTCTTTCTCAAGATAAGGGTACCAAACAGTATTTGCATATTCCAATTGGGGTCTAATGATACTAGTATATAATCTAGATTTGCATTGTTTAGATGTATGTCTAAAATTACGTCTTATGACACCCAAGGTTTGTTTGGCTTTAGCTTTAGCTTTGGCTTTAGCTTTTTTCCAAGATCCTTCAAAGCACCACCAACTCCCTTAGTAATGGAAGTCAAGCCTTTTGTCAATATACTAACGACAGTACCAATTACGGCACCAGCGACAGCTAACACTCCAATCACCGTAAATCGATGTTTCTTGAAGATGGCTTTTATGCGGTCTCGTAACGACATACGATCTTTGATGGCTTCTATTTCTTCCTCGATCTCCTGTTTCTGATCCTCTAGTGCTGCTACTTTATTATTTGCCACTTCATATTCTGGAGTTCCCTTAGTTAATGAATCCATCTTTTTTATTTCCTCGGCCTTTTGTTTATCTTTTTCAGTGGCCATATCCTCTTTCATACTAATCTCCTTTTCCGCAGTAGGTCCAAGAGCGTTTTTAAGCGTTTTCGGTAATACATTGGGAGTGTCTACGGCGTCCGACAGTAAGTATGATCCAGCATTTTTACGATTGAGTTTTATCACGACCCTATCATAGTCATCCAAACTAGCGGTGAACTTCGTTAGATCTGCTTTTGGAAACTTTATAGTGATTTGGTCCTGTGCATTTTCAGTCCGTCTTTCCAGTCTTTCAAATGGCGTTTCCGCAGTACTACTGCCTGCCGTAAACGGCGTTTCCACATCATCACCTTGATTGACTAATTCTATATACTCAGCTGAACTGGTTCCCCAGTTACTACGATTTTTCCACAACCTATCGCTTTTCGTCGTATTTTTGAATCTATGCTTAGCTCTCTTCCACCAATCCATTTCTGCCTCACCATCATCAGGCCTAATCTCCGCCCATTCTTCGGCAGTAAGATCATTCACATCGGCTCTACCTTCTTCAGATATGGGATCGAAGTCTATCGTTTCTTCCATATTGAACACTGGATATGTGATATACTATTAGTATTGACTACATATTCAATAGTGGAACAAACATGATATCAACAAAGCTCCATCCTGACTATTCTCCTAGAGAAGGTAGATCTCTTAAAGCCAGTCGTGTGTTCCATCGTGTAACTTTCACTCCTTCCTCAGCCAATACAGGGGAAACTTTAATTGTTAATGTTCCTACGTTAGGCGAAAATAGACTTCTAGTACCTGGTAGTCTAGCCCTTAGTGCTAATATTATTCTATCCGGGGTTCTATCCGGGGGTCATGCCGACAACTATTTGGTGGCCAACGTTGGACGTTGCATAGTCTCAAAGCGAGTCGTATGGATGGGAACTACTAGATTAGAAGATTTAAGTCGACCCGATCTACTACAGGTATATAGCGATCTATACCTATCTGATGTAGAACGAGAGAATAGCGTAGAGCGGGGCATTCAATCTGCTAATGTGAACAAACTTCGTTCAAAGGCTAGCAACGCAGTTAAGTCTAATGCGGATGATAATGCGACACTAGCGGCATATGGTAGCGTATATAAGATACCTATTGATCATGAAGTTATCACAACCCATGGCGTCTTTTATCCACATGCGATTCGAGATAAGATGTCATTTCATTTGACACTGGCACCGGCTATAGACGTCATAGTCGGATCCGACAGTACGAAAGTAGGAACGTACAAACTATCGAACATTGAACTAGAATACGAAGTCATCGAAAGTCTCGATCTTGCGTCGCAGGCCAATAGTACCTACGCCAGCGGTAAAGCCTTTCTGTATAACCATTATGAGTACTTCAAAACCGTCTCAATCAATCTAGCCACCGATACACTCGTATCTGAAAGCATAAACGTACTTCGTCTCTCTCTCAATGGCATTTTTCTTCTATTTGTGGATCCTCATGTGGCAGGCACTAGAGATAGTGAGAAATTCGTAAATCCAGGAATCACCAAGGTCGAGGTACACGTTAATGGCATTCCCAATGCTCTATATTCTTTTGGGATGCTACCAAAGGATTTATGGAAGTCAGCAAATAATTGGTTTGTGCAATTGGAATCAGGCAGCCCCGCTGCCGCAGCTACATCTATGACGCATAAGAAGTTCTTTGAGAACAAGTTCGCCGTACTCATCGATTGTCGCACTTCTCAAACCAGCGTAGTTCATGGAGATGGTCTGGCCCAACAAGATGCTGGAGCGACCATTCGCCTGAGGATTCATCGCGCGGGAGGCTCAGGTAAGGTTAACATGCACATATTCGTGCTTTCTGATGCACAAGCAACTATTGAACAGGGAATGCTACAAAATGTTTATCACTAACGTATTCGTTGACGTATTCGTTACCATGGACACATTGATAGAACAAATTCCCTTTAACGCAGTCATAATTGGCCCCACAAACTGCGGAAAGACTCAGTTCATAGTTGATCAATTGAGAGGTCCATTTCGTTTTAAGTTTGAATATATCGTATTAATTTGTCCCACCTATGCTAACAATAAAACCTATAAAGGCGTTGGTAAGGGAGATCCTCGCTTCATTGTCCTAGCGCCTTCTCAGAACGATATTGATGCAACCCTAGGCGACTGTGCATGTTTTTTCGAAGGAACAAATACACTTATTATCCTTGATGATTGCGCGGCAAGCAAGGATGTTAAGGGAAGGACCAATAAGATATCCGATTTAGCCTTTTCTGCACGCCACATTGGTATTTCGATTTGGGCCTCATCACAAACACAAAAGAGTATATGTAAGAACTTTCGCGAGAATTGCGCAATCGTTGTGGCATTTCGCATCGCAAGCGCACCGGGATTAAAGGATCTATTCGATGACTACGGCACTAGCATATCATTAGATGACAAGAAGCTATTCATTTCAGAACTAGAGACTAAGTTCGCACATATATGTTTCTGTTTGCGACATCCATTTTCAACCGTATTGGAGATACCTTCACCTATGGTATGTCACGTACATTGAAGTAAGATGGATAAAGATTTGGATGATGAATTAATGAACATACTAACTGAATCCGGCAAAATAGATGTGACAGGTCCTCCACCAAGGGCCGAATGCGGTTACCGCAGTAGAGACATGCAAAGATTACCATGCAAAAATTGCCATGCAGTACACTGCGCTACCACCGATGAAGATCGTAGCATAAAAATCAGCGAACATAGGGAAGCTCTTTCTATTCTAGCCGTGACTGGTACGACAAAAGAATATCTAGGGAAGAATTTTTCTCTTGGGGACATTTCTAAGTTACCTGATAAAGACATAGAACGCCTATATCGTAGATACCAAGCCGTCTTAGCAAAGCAAATTAATGACTGCTTAGTGGATAGAGCACTAAGTCTAGCAACTTGTGTAGTCGCATATGTGAGGTCTCTAGATTCTCGACAACAACGAAGGCTGTTGAAAGATCTAAAGAAAGACTGCTTAGTCCGAAACGAGATATCTGCCCTGGCTGGATCATTGGCCTACAAAGCAGGTCCGCTTGTAGCACTAACTAGTGCCCTTTGTCACGTTGTTAACCATTCTATGCCCGCTAAACAGGACTCCGAGGCGCAAGTATTGCCGAGCGAAAATGAAGTTGATGAAGTACTTGAGGTATATTCAAATTTAAAAGAATCTTAAACGTAATTAACGTATTGAAGTTACCTCAACTACTAAGTAATTACTCTTAACAAGATGGAAGTTGATAACCATTCCGAAGATCGAAATGATCCCATCACGAAAGAACCAGTAAAACCCCACCAAATCCAAAACGAGTTGCTGCAGGCAAACTCATAGCACAAAGAAGGAAAGAAAATATCGCCAATGTGGCGGCAACGCAGGCGCAGGTAGACAGTCATAACGATAAGCCAAGTTTGATATCGACTAATACCACACTTGCCGTAATTGGGGTAAGCATAGCACTTGTGGGTTTGTACTATCAGTATGAGCAATACAAACAAACGCAACGAGTTAACCCTTCATCCACAGACAGCTCTGCTGCCGCTACCAAAGAAACCCCAAAAGGTCGTAACCTAAAAACTCAAGGCATGATATAGCATTTGAAGCCACGCCGTAGACACATATTATCGGCGATGTAAACGTTGTTCCAACAAGATGGTTAACGAACTTATGAATACGATACAGGAAGCTACTATATTGACTGGACTTGCGGCAGGTATCGGTTGGATCGGAAAAAAAGCAATCAAAGAGCATTTGACTAACGATCCTTCATCTAGTATTTTGAACTTCGTGAAGTGGATAGCGGTTCTATCTGGTGGCCTTGCAGCTAAGAAATACCTAAAGGACAAAGGGTATTGGAAGCCTGTTGAGTAACGGGTTCGAAGCTATGGGAACGATAGTAGTTATGGCGGTTTCTTTTGCCGTAGCAAGTGGTGCTGCTAGTATTGCCGCACACGAAATAGAAAAAGCAACTAGCGGGCCGAATGCGGCTGCCGCAGAGATGGTAAGACATGATAAGGCCCAGGAGAAGTTAAATGCCGCTATGGCCACCTATGAAAAAAATCGAGAGAAACGACTAGAAGCACTAGCCATTTGGACCCACTGGAAAGAAAACAATGCACACGTTGGACTTAAAGATAGAATCGATGCAATGCGAAAACTCCATATAGATCACATATTGCAAATGAAACTGGAAAAGCCTAAACTCTCAGATTATTATCGACCATCTAATTCGAGGAAAACTGCCGAATTGGTGGCCTTAGGTGGTAGTGCATTCGCTACTGGATACGTTGCCACTCGATTCTTATAAGAATTACTAGGCCATTGGTTGTAGCTATGCTTTTAAAAAACGAGCTTTTTTACATTTAACGTAATTACTAGATCACTTACTAGATTACTAGAGTATTACTAGAGTATTACTATAAGATTACTAAACGAATCTACATAAAAAAAGAAGGATAAGAACTTGTCAGCTAGATAAGTCTTTATCTTTTTTTTGTCTTCGTATTGGAGTCTAGTCGTTATGCATAGATATCAAATGCGTTGAGGTTCAGATGGATTCTCGTCTTGCGAATATCTTCTATGGTCCTGAGGGTTATTGGAAAGGACTAGCAGCTATTAAATATCTTGCCAATTCGGCAAACGTATCTGAAGATGTGACTCGGATGTGGCTAGAAAAACAAGCTATATGGCAGATCTATTTACCACCCCCCAAATACGTTCCACGACCTAAATTCGATGTATCTACACCAAATGAGGTCCATCAAGCCGATTTGATATTTCTACCTCATGATCGACCTGGACGTGGAAGAAAGCTATATAAGTATGCGCTGACGATTGTGGATGTAGCATCCAGATACAAAGAAGCCGAACCATTAGCCACTAAAGAATCTAAAGAAGTTGCTGCGGCATTCGAACGAATATGTAAGCGAAGTCCACTAACATGGCCAAAACTTTTACAAGTCGATCCAGGACGTGAATTTATGGGTGCAATGTCTTCGCTACTAGATAAACATGATTTTTTTGTACGTCGTGGTCGTGTGGATATTCACCGGGATCAAGCAATCGTCGAACGATTTAATCGTACTTTAGCTGAGAGATTGTTTGGATACCAATATGCTCAGGAGATGGTACTTACTTCACAGGGAAAGGATGATAGATCTGTCGAATGGGTGTCTCGTCTACCTGCGGTCGTAAAAGCTTTAAACAACGAAGCTACGCGTTTGACAGGAAAACAACCATCCATAGCAATTACCAAAAACGAAATCGAATCGAACCCAGCAGAACCCGTGCCGGTTCGGGACGAACGGATACGTCTAGTTGGGCTCAAAGAGGAAAGACTTCCATTCGATGTCAGCGTTCGATATCTATACGCTCCTGGTGAGCTAGAAGGTGGACGAAAGCGTGCTACCGATCCTATATGGAGTTTGAAAACGTATAGCATTTCGCGTAGTATGGTTTCTTCGGGTCAGCCAGTCCTATATTAATTGTACGCCCCACAGGTTTCGAAGAAAACACCAACGCGTGGATTTGTGCGTGAAGAGATACAAGTCGTACCACTCGATACCGAACTACCTCCGAATGGGATCCTAAGCTAGTTCGTCTTGGGGCAAACAGATATCTTTATGACCATAGGCTAATGTATCGATTCCATTTTCGGAAATCCAACGTTTTGTGTCCAGTGGCGAAAGTGAGATTTTATTAACTCGCAGACCATAGATCTTATGCCCAATGCTTCGCAGCATATTCATTCCATGTCTGAAGGTCTTCCTATCGAAAAGAGACTCCTTATACTTCCGTATTCCTTTAGCCTTGCGAATCTCCTTAGTGTCTGCGCATACAATCGAATACATCTTAGGTCGAAGTCCAACGTACTCTACGATAGCGACGCCTGCACACTCATCCTTCATCTTTCCAAGAACCTTTTTATTGGTAGTGTCGTATAGTGGATGGCTTTTTGGGTAATCACTCGTATCGTATAGGTCTGCATTTTTGGCCATGTCGTCGTAGACGTCTTCAGTCTGGCTCTCAAGTAGCAGTGAATCTGTGTCTGTGTAGAGCAGTTCGCATTTATTACCATATTGTAGCTTAAGTTGGTTGTAATAGAAATCATACATCAGGTGTTTAGATAGGTCTAGGATGCTCATACCAACGTAAACGGGGCGGTTAAGCATGAGCCTGCTTTTATGCATGTGTAGGGCTACGAGGCCATCGTCAAAGATATTCGATCTAGCGAACGTTGGACTCGATATCAGCCGCCGAAGCTTGTCCTCCTCTCTTGCACGCACCAGCTTAACATCCACGCGCTTACGCAGATTCTCCATTGTCTTACCAAACACTGAGTTGTTCATCAGTTTGTAGAGGTCTTTCTCGAAATTGCTCGTAGCCAGTTTACGAAGGTCTGTATTCATACGTATATATGGCTCCATCCAAGGACTTTGGTCGAATCCGAGTGCTCGGTGCACCTTTTTCAATTTCATACCAAGAGAAAGATATAATTGTAGATTTCTATAGTGCATGACGTAGCGTTCTTTGTCAAATAAATTGGGCACAAGCTTTTCAACTTCGATTGGAAACGCTCTTTCACCTAGTAGTCCGCATTGGTACTCTGACATCCATTTTTTCTGTACTTTCATACGCTCTGGGGCTAGTGGATACGAGTTGTGAGCGTCGTGGAGTCCTAGAGGATACTCAAGGTCTACCTCAAGGATATAACCTTTATCCGCATCTTTCTCGATATCGAGGATACTCGAGGTTTGTAGCTTTGCTACGTCGCACCACTCAAATCCTCCTGTTGGTAGCGCTTGGCTCATAGCCCATCCGTATAGGTTGTTTGCATCCAGATACTGTATGTACGTAGTGGGCTTGGTTTCGTCGTACTCGGACGCATACGGATTGTTGGCCTTTGCATGGCGTCGACTGACCATAGAAATACCGCCTCGCATCCCTTTCTCAATGAATAGATGCATATCGTAGTCGGTAAGCAACTCGAGCTCTACACCAGTCTTCTTTAGCAATGCATCCCACGATAGACCAGGACTCGTATAGTAGTGAGCCGGATCTAAGCCATAATTTTGCATACATGTTTCTCGAAAGCCTTCGAACACATCTGCTAGTAAAAGTAAATCGGTTCGAAGATATAGGTCGTGGTAGTCTCCCATAGTTTGACAACCAAATGCTTCCCAAACCTTCTGTGCGTGGGTATAGTCCTCATCTGAAATTCCTTCGTCAGAAAGCTTGCTATAAAAAGCATCGCGTGGTGGTAGCTCATCCTGAAACCTCTCCCAACTGTCCATGTATTCGTATGGGTAGACGCCCTTGCGCCCAAGAAGATGTGCATTAAGGGGTGTATGCGAAACGGTTATCGGAAGGCGAGACGGGTCGAGTTGCTTTATGCTCCCTTCTCCACACTGAGGGCAAGTCCCCACTAGCTCCCAAGCCTCGTTAATGACAACTAGCTTGTCCTTATTACATCGTTTACATTCGCTGCTGCCTCTATAGTACTACAAACCAATTTGTCTAGCGACCCAAAGAGAAATTGCGCGCTATCAATGAATCGGAGGTTGCCAAGTGAGAATGAAATGTATTTCTCCATGTTATTGGGTATACAATTTATCTGCCCCTCTACTTTGGAAATAGTCTGCATCAAGAGATGGGAATCGTATCCCCGCAAATTATGAAAGACTACTGGTATTATGGTCTTCTTTGGGTCTATCCGCAGGAGTAGATTACAGGCATTGTGTGCTGCTCCACGGTACTTTCCAGTGATATGGCAGTGATCGCGAACTGAATCCCCATTAAGAGTTTTCTGACAGATGTGGCAAAGGGTCGCACCGCGGTGGGCTATAGTGTCGTCTCGAGTCATGCGTAGGATTTTCCATTTAGATAGGGCTGCCTTAACTTTCTGTCCTTCTTGTCGTATTGCCTCCAGGAACATTTCCGTAGCATTGGGCCCTCTATAGACGACTGGAGTCTCCGTATGACCGTCACATCTCGCCACGATGTAGCCGAATCCGCAAGCCTCATGTAGTTGAGTTTTCTGGGTGTTGCTCTTATTTGGATCGAGCTCTGGTGCCAGTTCTGGTCCTTCGATCTTGGTCGTCAGCGCCTCGAAATCGGCGTAAATGATGTAAGGAACCTTCATCGTTTGTGCCAGTTCTGGAAGGATAGCTTGTTCTTACCCTCTTCAGGCATCTCAACTCTCACTGCTGTTTGTCCTATACCTTTACATTCTGGGATGTGTTTTTCGAGTAGATCTTTTCGGCAGTATCCATGTAAACACCTCTCGCAGAAGTGTTTTCGGTGCTCGTACTTACTCTGATCGAATAGGAGGCGATTCAAATCCTTGATCCAAGTATAGTGATACTTTCCAGATTTCTCTATTAGCAATAGGTTGATGCGTTGTATGTCCCCACATTGCTTGCTAATCCTATAGACAATCACACCTTTCTCCCATCCGAAGACATTGATCGCAAGGTTGTTTCGCTTCTCAACTCTACAAATCTGTGATATGGGCGTTGGTGCATCGATTTCTGTAAAGTCTAGGCCGTCGTCTATAGGATACTTAGATGGTCTTTGGGTATTAATCTCGACTGGAAAGAGCGCTGATCGTAGTGCCCATCGTAGGCAGTTATCATCCTTATTTTGAACATTTATCACAGCCCTCTTGTTTTGGACTTCTTTAGGAAGTGAAATGTATGAGCCTCCTCGCAGTGGTTGATATCGTGCGATGTCAAGCCAAAGCAGAACTACTCGGTCTACCACCCATGCTGAGCCTCTACGTATCCATCTCTCTAGGTTTTCTTGGATCGCAGGAAAAGACTTGTCTAGAGCTGAATTGATTTCGTGGGACTGCAATAAAGTCTCCTGGTGATGACGAAATATTACTTCTATGAATTCTTTGCTACCGTCAAGGTTGTACTTTATTAGATCTACTTTCAGGGCGAGCTGAAACTTCACGCCTTTTAGATTGACAATCTCTTCCTCTAGTTTTTCGTGGATTGTATGGCGTACACCATTTAAGAAAGCCATTGGGTCTGCACCAAGTTCGTGACCCTCTGGAACATCCATCTGCCAGCCTCGTAAGAAATTACCAATGACCCATTTAGTTTGTTTGAATACTAGTGGGACAATTTTTGGGGGAATTAATGGTCGTATTAAACGTCTTTCTATCGTTTCGGGGATCGGTTCATCAAGTATGTTGCGCGCCTGTTCGTATATATCTAGTACGTCTCTCTGATAATTATCATATGCCATATTTACTATGGGTATAATATTAGATATCTATTCTCTAATAGGTGGATTTGTCGTAATAAGTTCAGTCAATACGACGTTGAAATCCATTCTAGCCCTCTTACCTTTACGAATCAGGTTTATCTGTGCGGTTACGTTGCCGCACGGGCGACAAAGTCGCGTTCAAGTACTAGTATATGTGACGTATGATTGGCTACCAATCGCAGGGATCTAGTAAAGCATAATCATCGTATTCATACTCTATAGTGAGCTGGAAGTGCTTAACGAACCACTTAACGACATCAAGATGACCATTTCTATAGGCATGGGATAGTGCATTGACACAGCACATCTCATCATACTCTATGACGAAATGGAAGTGCTTAACGAACCACTTAACGACATCAAGATGACCATTTTGGATGGCACAGCACATCGCCTCGTCATCGTAAAAATAATCATATATCTTAAAGTGCTTAACAAGCCACTTAATGACATCAAGATGACCATTTTCGCAGGCATCGAGTAGTGCATACTCATAATGATCTATGTTGATCTTGAAGTACTTAACGAGATACTTAACGACATCAAGATGGCCATTTTTGATAGCATAGTGCATCGTCTCGTTCTCGTAGGACACCTCGCCTTTGTAGAAATATTTAGTTAGCTTGAATTGCTTACTGAGCCACTTAATGACATCAAGACATGCAGGCATAGAGTAGCGCAAAATTATCGACGTACTTTATGGAAATATCGAATTTCTTAGCCAAATTATCTCGATCGTTATCGTTGCGAGTAGACATAAGCCCTAATGGGACTACTCGTCTACGAAACTTTTGATCTACGTTTTTGTAACGTGATATAGATGCGGCATCATTTAGCTGTTTCGAAGTCAAAGAAATAGCGGCAAATGATGTGGGACCGGCATACTCTATGAGCTTAGTCAAGATTTCTATAGGAAGGTACAATATATTAGCCATAGTATACGGGATGTTTTGATATAGTAACTGTGATATGACTCATAATATAGCGATATCGTATCTCTAATAGGGGTTTATTATTGGTTACATTAATGCGATTGGTAGTGGTTCTTACTGGGGGAATAAAGAGGGCTTATATAAGGAACAAATTTTCAACGATTTTTCGTGGGAGTAGGGATATACGATGGAATAAAAAAGGCTTAAATAAGGATGTGAATTAGAACCGCTAGTATATATACTACTTAACTTTTAGTTTAAACCGATCGCCATCCTGATGCTATGTTTTTATAAACAAGAGGCTGTACCAGCCTTTACTCGGGCCATATGGAATTTCAACAAGGAATAGTTGGTACAACTTTGCAGGTTCGATTAAAATAAGTTTTTACAGTTGCAATATTTTTAGCCTTTGAGAGAAGAATAAATTACTTTAGATTATTTTTACAAGAGTTACATATATAAATTATTTTGAAGAAGAATTGTGATTCTTTGTCTCCAGAGAAGCCATATAATAAGAATATGATATTAGTCATGTAAAAAGAATCCTATTATACACGGTGCCTGTGATGAGAACTTCCATGGAAAGCAGAAAGCAAATTGCAGCCATGTTTGTAACAGACTAGTGATAAATAGTGAACACGAATGATTAATTGAATGCAGTTTATACACATCTGAATAGCTGTAGCTAGCAATAGGGTTAACTCCAACTATTGCTTTACACTGTATACCACACTGCAAAATGTGCTACAAATGCTCAAGCGTTCTTACCGAAGTAGATGGTAATTTTTTTTTTAATTGAACTCGAAGCTCTTGGCCGAGTCAGTTTTGTGAAACAAATTGATAACATAAAACCGCGACGGTTATCAAAGCTGCTAAGCCCTTTCAAACGATTACGTTCAAATCGTATCACAAACATGTTTGAACACAGATTCCACATGCTTTAAGATTGAAAGTTCTGATCAAAATGAAACTCACAGTCGATAAGCTTTTATGTGGATTAAGTAATGATACTTAGAGTTGGTTCTAATTAATGCTTCTGCATGTTACTTTTATTGATAACTCTCTGGAGAATTTGTGTACAAGTTTTATCTATCAATCAACGTGAGATTGACAGGTTTGGCTTTGCGTTGAAGTGACGTAAATAACTTCACGTGACTGCTTGGACCAATCAAAAATCGTTTTCCACGGTCTATTGTGTAAGGGCAGCTCATTTGAATATGTCCATGAAACAAAGGTCATTCTGCGCGATGTGATAACCACATGAAACACACATGTACATATAGCCACATAAGCATCGCATCCGATGATTTAATGTTACACAAAGATAATTACAGTTTTATACCCAGATATATCCCCTTTTATATTAACAAATAAGTCAAGACATTCAAAATTAGTTAAAAACAAGCATTTTTGATCAGGATTATTTACACCATCCACATCATTGCAGCAATCTTTCAGCCAATTGGTATAAAAGGTATCATGTTCAGATTAGCGGCTACTTACATTTACAAGCTGTTGTCTTTATAGTTACCCTGGTTCCAGAGGGGCTCCGGTACGAATATATATATACTGTAATGTGCCGCGATCGAAAGAGTTTTGATTCCCCGAGGGAGTTTTGTTTTGCGTGACGACCCTTGATTTCACCTGGTCTTGCTTCACTTCGAGCCTACTTCGAGCCTTGTAGTCAGTGTTGATAGCAGATCAGACTGTTGCATAATATGATAAATTCCCGTCCAAAGCCCGTGAAACACCTCTCAGCTTTAGAAATGACAACAATCTTGGTATTGCACTCGAATAAACCTTTGGTTTACACAAAAAAACAGCTGATATGAAAGGTTTTACTAAGTCCAAACTCCAACTTGCCGCCATCTTGAAAAACCTGCAAATGTTGTTCACTATTCACGTGACCAGCACAGTGCAATCTGATTGGTGGCAAATAACACTTGAAAGAAGGCGTAATCTGATTGGTCGAAGGCGCAAAATCTCGACACAAATAAAAACAAGAACTGAGGAACAACAACAACAATTACATGTATTTTCTCATAAGATGATGGAAATGTATATGAGTAATAAGGCATATTAAGAAATACAACGATGAGAAGGTAGGTACTTAAGGTAACCTTAGGGTTATCTAAGCCAGAACCACCTCAGATGGAAAACACTGAAACAAGATCTAGCTTGCATGGATATATAATGGTACCAAGAAAGGGGAAGGGAAAGAAAGAATGCCACTTGCATGTAAGTATACTCTCTCAGTTCTGGACCAAATTTAGTTTATTTTATAAACTTGCAATAATGATAAATACACTACTCTACACATTATAATATCATTATGTCAGTTCTAAAAAAAACATTAAAATAATACACTGCAATGCCTGAACCCAGAGATAATAATCAAATACATAGAGGTACAGGCTAGATGTAAATAAACCCGGGAAATAGAACAAAATAAAAAGTCAATAATTGTGTTAGGTCAGATAACTGTCTTGTGTTTTTACCAGTGTCAATAACACAAGAAAAAGTGGAGGGGAGAAATGCATCTGCCACAGATAAATATGCGATTTCCACATCAGAGTCATTTATCGTTCGTTTGAAAAAGTCTTCATCACTGCATGCTAGATTTTCGTTCCCGAATTTATAAATATTTAAATACATATGCATATAAATTATAATATGTTAAAAGGCCCTTGTCAGTCAGAGAACTGAGAAATCGGGTCATTTCTACTGTACTTTCGAGAGGTTAATAACAATAAATAACAACACAACGACAGTCAATTGGTATAAAGGTTATCATGTTCAGATTAGCGGCTACTTACATAATTGACAAGCTGTTGTCTGTATCTTAACGCATATCGCATAATATGTGATAAATTCCCGTCCAAAGCCCGTGAAACACCTCTCAGCTTTAGAAAAGACAAAAATATTGGTATTGCACTTGAAGGAACCTTTGGTTTACACAAAAAAACAGCTGATATGAAAGGTTTTGCTAAGTCAAAACTCCCACTCGCCGCCATCTTGAAAAACCTGGAACTTTGTCCACTGTTCACGTGACCAGAACAGTGCAATCTGATTGGTACGGTGGCAAAAAGAACTTCCAAAGTAGGCGCAATCTGATTGGTTGACGGCGCCAATTCTCGACACAAATAAAAAATAAAACAAAAAATAAAGGAAAAACAATTGCGATTTAAGACTCGAGCCGGCCTAAGGCCTGGCCCGAGTAAAAAGCAGCGCAAATGGATGGCGCTTACTCCATCGTGTCATGATCATGTTGTTTATAACTTACGAATTAACCTTTGGAAACATCCGGGTATTAATATACTTTCAACCAATCACGTCGCGGGGAATACCAGGTATCGTGTTCAGTAACCAATCCGATCACGGATGCACGCTTTCAATTAATTTGGCGCTCAAATACTGAAGTATAATATTTCTCTTCAACCGTCGTATCCGTTTGCTGCAAACTCTCTGTCTTTATGTTGCTGTGGTTTTAGCATTATCAAACTCTGTTTCTTATATAACAATCTCCAGGATTCCTCGAGAATCGAAGGTAAGTACAGCATTCTCTAGTTCGCTCAGAAAAGCATGTTGATTACACTTTGATTACAACCGATTTCAGTGTCCCGCAAATCAGGTATTCGAAGTCTATAATTTGAGTATTTGGAATAAGCACTAAATTAATTGATTCAGTATATACCTCAAAACCAGGATAAACAAGTGAGCCTGTTTACAAAACATGTCTGTGTTAAATAAGTAAGTTCTTAATCTTACAGTGTGTCGAATGAAATACTTCAAATAGGTTCTAAATAATTATCTCACCGCGCACCGCTCTGTGCATGGGCATGCAAGTTTTAACATTTTCCAGTTGTTGTACATGTACCTCGATCACCCTTGACCCATGGCAAAAGGTTTTTCTCTTTGCCTTATACTGGCCGGCTCACATGTAAACGACTAATAATACTCTGAAGTTTTAAAATAACATATAGCTCGATTGAAACTACAACGTTCGCGTTTTTTGGTAGGTACTTCATGTATGCCGTTATGATTATACCCAGATGTTTTCCACAGACTTCCTCACTTTGCCTACTTCGGCTTATTTAAGAGAGTACTAGTGGGGCTTATAATGTGTACGATATGTGTGTATTAATAATTATTAATAGCCCTTTGTACATGTATATAAACAGTAAGTCTATTTTTTCTGATTATAAGTTACTTAATATTGATGGGTCTGTATGTTGTTGGTTTCTTGTAGGGAAAAGTACATAGAAAGAGCTAGAAAGCTAAAACTTGAGCTGAAGAAGTCTACACAGGAGAGCTATTAGTGTGCTGAGTGAAAATCAGTGAGATTGTACAAGTGATTTTTTTGCTTGAATACTACAAGAATGTTGGTGGAGTTCGTGGAACAAGCTATAAACTAAAGATTAGGTTTACGATTAGGATTGTGCATATCATGGATCTGTTATATCCAAAGTCTACATATACCTTACAACTGTAGGATTCCTTAATTTTAGAGCCATAAGTGGGTTCCATTTTGTCTTCATCTTCACCCAATTTCGTAAGTCTAGTGTGATCTAAATTTATAACGTGCATCCAGTATTTTGTGACCCTGACAGTGGCTGTGAGGTGCATCGCTAGATCGTAATTTGTAACCACCATAAAATTGTGATTATCACCTCTCCCCTATAAGGTTTAAGTTACTGGGGTTCATTGTTTTTCAGTGTGGGACACTGGGGATGTATATCGTATCAGAGGAAGTATATCCAAATTTCTAATATTTATTGTTTACAAAACATTAATACTGTGCACATAATTATAAGTTAGAATAATTAAGATAAAATTATAAATATTTTTTTAAGATTCCTGTGCCCTTTTCATGTGTTGATGATGGTATGCATTATTTCGCATATCACCAGTATAGTTTTACTCATCTCATACAAGTATAAGGAGACTTTGCTTTTTGCAAGTTTAATTAAAAGGCATAATATAATAATAATTTATTATTTCAAGTGGAAAACTTGCATGCCATATATTTGGGATGTTCAGCTGAGAGTATACTGTATATATATAGCTATATAATAAATGATTGTATGTAACTATTTACTAATTAATTTAAGTTGTATTATTCATTTATATTATATCCAATCATTAAATCTTTGTATCTGTTAATTACCTAATACAGCTATGCTACAACCCTTAGCTTATTGCTCCTGCATGTATGTATGTCCTATTTCATAGGTTTAAACTGACGATCGAAACATTTCATAGGTTGTACATAAAAGACTTTCATAGGAAAAGCCTATGAAAATTCCCTGTGCAACAGTTCATAGTCATATTTCATAGGAGCGGTCTGTGAAAACCCTGTGAAACTCTGGATATTTCATAGGTAATTGTTATGAAATCAATTCATAGGTATTTCATGGGAAGTATTTCATAGATATTTCATAGTTAAGTTTCATAGGATATTTCATAGGTAATATATTTCATAGGTTTTTCATAGGTTGAAGATTTTCATTACATTCATGGTGTTTTCCTATGAAACAAGACTATGAAATGGGACAATGGTTCATAGCTTTTGTTCATAGCACTATCAAAAAATGCTATGAAATACCCATGAACACTTCCCCCACCTTCATAGGGTCTTCCTTTGAAAAGACTATGAACCCACTATGAATAAACATGGTGTTTTCATGTGGTATTCATAGGATACTGCACTAGTAGTGATATATATACTAAAACCTTAAAGTCCATATGAGCCCAATTTTTTAATCAGTATAATATCGATTCTCCGTCAAGTAAATAGTTAACTGTAAAATATTTCTTAATTTGAGTGTTGCATCTATGAGTTAGAGGTTTCTATTTCCAATATGCTATAAATTATGTGAGGATTCATTTATACAAAAATGTGCTGTCTGAGAGATGTATATTTTTCTAAACATCCATGCAATATTTGGGCCATAATTATATTCATTTGGTGATTTTACCAAATATTTTGTAAAAATTAATCAGAAAGTTTAATTCACAAGGAGAAAGAAATGACATTTTGTTTGCCTTATACATGTCATTACATAATTAGCATATTGGAAATAGAAACCTTATTACTCATAGATGCAACACTCAAATTTATAAAGATCTTACAGTTGAACTATTTACTTGATGAAGAATCGATTTTAGAATTGATTTGCAGATGTACAGTATTTAGCTACAACATAAGACAAAATGACATGGGACATATGCACTGCACGAGTTTTAGAGTCATGGCCATGCATTGATTATTTAAATAAACCCCCTTGCTTGTCCTGCCCTTCAGTGTTTTAAATGAGGTGCACATTCAATCTGAAATACATTCATTACCAACATTTAAAGGGGGGCCAGATAGGATTTAGGAATTAAGCTTCAGTGTCCCAACAATTATGTCTGTTATTGTTGTCTAGAACTATAGGCTGAGCTCCTTTTGATAACAGTTATGTACTTAAAATATGGATACTGAATGGACTAGCTGGCTTAACCATGAATAAATAAAGCCATATATATCTATCTATCAGCTATATACCTTTAGACTAATTGGCAGTGTATATATATTGATCTACTATGATAATGCCACAGTATAAAATATTGCTGTACATGCATGCATACAATGTATGCTGTACATATGATTGTATCTTTCAGTGAATTAATCGTTTGTGATACTCATGTATGTAAGTTTTATAGTTGTTGTTATCATTTCTTATTACTGGTATGTGCATATACTGTGCTTCTTAGAGTCTGAGTATGAAATTAAATACCATTGCCCATACAACCATGTTTACTGCTTCATAATATAAAATAACTACATTGTAATTATATTGCAGCATAAAAACAGTTGTAAAACTACAGTTTTGAACTTAGAAAACAAATGTTATTCTAAAAACTACAGTTATGTATTTAGAAAACTATTTTCTAAAAACTATAGTTTATAAGTTAGAACTATAATTAAAAAACTAATTTTAAAGTTAGAAAACTATAATTATTAAAAACTATAGTTTTGAAGTTTGGTAGGAAACTGTAGTTATGAAAACTATAGTAAAATTGTTACCAAAACTATAGTTGTACTAAACTATAGTTTCCAGTGTGTTCCAAAATACTTTAGTTTTCTAAAACTATAGTTTTTGTAATTAAAAACTATAGTTTGTTTTTGTAAGGGACTGCACGCTTTATATTTACCAAAGTATTACGAACACTTGTAAAATTTTGGAGAGGTCAAGCTACTTATTACAGGAGGTCTGTGATCAAAGTCAGTGCATTTCTGCTCGTATGGTGGCTCGTGTTACTGGAATAATTATTTCTATGGGGCTTGCTTTGGGACCGGTAGCTCAATTATTTACGAGACATTTGTATAGAGTATAGAGTACAAAATAGTGTGAGTTATTTGAGTGACAAGATTTCAAGATGCCAGTAATCATGGATGGGGTGGTTATGTTGTTCAACTGGGTAATATAGTTGCTCGTGGAAATTGGGACAATCTGGATTGTTTGCAGAGTTCTACATATCGAGAATTAAAAGCTGTTCGCTTAGTGCTGGAATCATTTGCTTCAAAACTTGCTCATAAGGAATGTAAACACAGATTAGACAACCAGAGCACAGTCTCTATTATGTGCAGAGGCAGCAACAAGGAGCACTTGCAACGTGAAACCATTAGGATTTATGCTATTTGCCGTAAGCATGGTATCAGGTTGTTTCCGGAGTGGATTCCTCGACACTTGAATGTCAAAGCAGACTACTGGTCACGGGTAATAGAGACAGATGATTAGATGTTGAATCCTCTTAAGTTTAGAGAACTGGATTTACTATGGGGACCCCATACAGTGGATCGCTTTGCTAGTTGTAACTCGAAGCAGCTTCCTTGTTTTTGCTCTAGATGGCTGTGTCCAGGGTGTGAGTACATAGATGCATTTACCCTGACATGGAAAGGGGAAAACAATTGGCTTGTCCCACCAGTCTATTGATAGCAAGGGTGCTGAGACATGATCTACGGTGGCCAGCGTTGTTTCAAGACATTGGTTATTTACAGGATTTTGTTGTTCATGTTCAAGATATCCCCTTACATTCATCAACATTTCTCCCTGGATCAGCAGACAGTGACCTGTTTGGTCATGGTATTCCTAATAGCAGGATTCTTGCACTAAGGATTCAGTGCCATTGATCACTCTGAGATCCCCACTAGTTAGGGTCAACTTTGCTCAGTGGAAATGTGTGTGGTCATTTAAATTATGGGACTTTGTCAAGGTGTCTCACGGAACTTACATTGTACATGTAGTTACAAATTATACAATTCTCCTTGAGCATCCCACTAAGTTAATGGACGCATGCTAGTCAGCTATTGCTCAATGGAGGTGTGTGTGGTCATTCGGGACCTTCCTAGCAACTCAGTCATTGGAGTACATGTATATAATATTATACCACTAGTAGTAGTACTATAGTCAGCTATAACTCAATGGATATGTACATGGTCATTCGGGACCTTTCTACATACAGTATGTAGTGGAACTTGGTTATTGGAGTACATGGACAATGTATACAGTTATACTCCTTGAGCTTCCCACTAAGTTAGTGGAGGTGTACTGGTAAGCTATTGCTCAATGGATATGTGCATGGTCAATCACGACCTTCCCAGTGGAACTTACATGTAGTTGCTGGAGACTGTACATGTATGCAGTTATACTCCTTCAGCTTCCCACTAAATTAGTGGAGGCATGCAGATCAGCTATTGCTCAATGGATATGCGAGTGTGGTCATTCGGGACCTTTCTACATTCAGTATGTAGTGGAACTTGGTTATTGGAGTACATGGGCAATATATACAGTTACACTCCTTGAGCTTCCCACTAAGTTAGTGGAGGTGTGCTGGTATGCTATTGCTCAATGGATATATGTGTGTCATTCGGGACCTTTGCGGATCTTACTTACAGGATTACATGATAACTATAAACAGTTACACTCCTTGAGCTTCCCACTAAATTAGCGGAGGCATGCTGGTCAGCTGTTGCTCTATGGATAGTACATGTATGTGCATGATCATTTGGGTCTTTGGATTCTAGTTGAGCCTCCTACCACGCACAAGTTGTGGAGACATGCAAGTCGGCTATTGCTCAATGGAAGCATCGTGGTCATTACAGAATCTTAGGAAATTTAGTTATTGGATTGCTTAATTATACTCCTGGAACTTCCCATCAATTGATGGAGGCATGAAAGTTAGCTACTGTGCATGTGCTAGTCCTTACGGGAGTTCAAGTCCACTTACTTGCAGAATTAGATTGTACCACATTATGATTATTAGTTGCAGTTTTATGGTGTTCTTATCCAGTACCTGTTGTAATTCCACATTGATTCAAACATGTAATCCATGTTTGTTTTTTCTTGGGCTGTTTGCTTCTAGCCCATGGAAAAAGTTGAACAGACTTAAAAATCCCTACCTTAAGCAATTAGCTGTGGAATTACCTTGTATTGTGCTGCAAGACCGTGCATCTTCTACTGTGGACAAATATTTTAGGAGTTTTCAGCATTTGTGTAACTGGGCGGATGTGTATGGACTTACGAGTCTCCCTGCAGATGGCTTGCACTTGGCCTTATACCTTGCCCACATCCTTAAGCAGTCAAGTACTTGCTGCCCTGTACTAGCAGCTTTGTATGGGGTATCTTGGGCTCATCGCAAGGCAATGTTACCAAACCCTTTGTCACACCCTCTGGTGGTACAAGTTGCTGATGCAGCGAAACGTATGCTTGCTCGCCCAGTGATCAAGAAGAAGCCTGTCATGCTTTCTCAGATTAGGGAGATTTTTCAGAGGTTTGATAAACCAGGGGTTTTCCTTTCAGACTTGCAAACATTGCTGCTAATTGTCCTTGGTTTTACAGGCTTCTTACGTTGGAGTGACTTGAGCGAGATTCTCGTGGAAGGGATTTCCTTTTTTCCCACTCATATATCGATATACCTCAAGAAGCGTAAAAATGACCAGTTCTATCGAGGTCAGTATGTTGTCATTGCTCGCTCTGGACTGTCAACTTGCCCAGTTAATCTAACACAGCGTTTCATACTTCGGGCTAGATTGTCACATGGGCCGTTATTTAGAGAAATTCTTGGAAGGGACTCTAGTCAGCATGTATCAGGGAGGAAATTGACCTACTCTAAGGCTAGAGTACAGACTCTTGCAATGATTACTGCAATTGGACTGGATGCTAGAGATTACGGACTCGATAGCTTAAGGTCTGGGGGAGCATCGGCAGCTTCAAATCTGGGAGTGTCGGACAGATTGATTTCAGTCCATGGTGGATGGAGAAGTAACGCTTCCAGGAACAGATATATTCGTGATAAAGGCTCTCAATATTTAATTTACATTGAATTCCGCCTATGCTTGTGCTGTGTGGATATTGTGGGCCAGGACCTGCAAAGTGCTTGTGACATTACTTAACCAGAACACTATTTTTCTCTCAACAGATGTGCAGATGGCAGATGTGAATTTCGATACTGAAAGTGAAGTGCAGTAAAGCGACTTTTTCTTGACATTTAGTGTACAAGTCTCTAGTTTAGGATTTGATGGTTAAAATCCAATTCAATATTACCCTTTTCTACCATATTTCGAAGCTTCAGAGTCCAAAGGAGGCGAGAAAACGCAGATGGCAATCGTACAGGCATGTTTTTTTTATTACCAAAACTAAGTTTAGTATTAGTATCTAGTTAAGCAAATGTTTTAAGTGCATACCAAATGATGTGCTCGTTTTCTGGTTGAAGAAATATACTAAAGACGACCTCTTTAAAGAACTATATATAATTATTGACTCGTAAATAATTAATTAGATTGTGTTGTTGATACTGAATTGAGCCACCAAACTGCACAGAGCAAACAGGAACTTTATATACTGCGTCAGCTACATGTATGTTTTCCCTTATCCAAGTATGTAAGCTAAACATGATATACATGTAGTTAGATGACAAGTCTAACACCACATCTCGGATAAGGAAAAAACTTAGCTGATGCAGTGTATAAATGTCCTGTTTGGTTCAGCACTGTTTGGCAGCTCAGTTCGGTTCAATTCAGTATCAACAACATACTGTAATTAATTATTACACGCCAATATACTTCTTTAAAGAGGTCCCCTTTAGTTTATTTATTCAACCAGAAAATTAGCACAACATTTGGAAAAATCTGCTTAACCAGATACTAGTATTAAACTTAGTTTTGGTAAAAAAACATGCACCTACCATTCTAAAATAGATTGTCTCTTCTACTGTCAGGGGCGTAGCTGCCTTTAAGCCATAAAGACCTGGCTTAACAGGAATTTTGGCGATTTTTATGCTGTGGTAGTGATTTTTTCTGTTTTGTAGAACTTTGATTAGAAACTCAACTCTAACCCTTGAGTGAGCACGGTGAATATGCTATTTACTGCAGTCTATTCAACTGACCCCCAACCTTACTAAAACATTGCATCGAAAATGCTGGAAATAGCATTTCAGAGCTTGTAAATAAAAAAAAATCCTCCACAATGCTGAGAATGGATTTTGGAGACCGACAATAAATGCCAAAGTTATGGCTTTTCATTTGCAAAAAAGCTTAACATTGGACTGAAAAGTGTTGTAAAATCTTCCATTTTTGTTGTAATGGCAAACACATGCTCGGTTTTATGCACCTGTAGGTTCAGCAAATATTCATAAATTAATAGTACATGTAGCTCAAAAATCCATGGAGAATTTAGATTTGTTTTATTTTGATGATGTCATTGTGACATCACTTGATGACATCATCAGACTACAAGTCTTTACCCTTGGAGTCACCTTGAGAATATTTATTGCCATGCACTCTTTAATTTTCTTGGTTTTGTGAGGCTGCAAACTTTCATTAGCAATGGTAGATTTAATTATATCCGTGAGCCCTTAATAACTTCATATTTATCATAACGAAATTGTGCTAAATGAAAACACATCTCCTTATATGGCATACTTTACTTTAAACATCTATTTAAAGCTGAGGAATTTGACCAAAAAAGGAACTAACTCTTTTGACATCACAATAATGTCATTATCTAAAAACTAATTTAACCAAAATCTTAAATTTTACTTCCGTAGTAAACTGAAAATATTTCATTCAATTTCAGACAATAGTTATTTAGGAAATTGTGCCATTTAATCTAATTTTGGGAATGCTCAACCCAGGCAATTTCGGGGTCACTTATGCCCACCATGCCAGGTGCTTTTCTTTTCCTTCTCCCCTCCCCCTCATCCCCCACCCCCCAAAAACACCCTTTTTTGCCCATTGCCAACTACCCGTATTTACCAGTGTATAAGCCGCACCTTTTCACCCAAAATTTTCGTTCAAAATCGGGGGTGCGGCTTATCTACGAGTACACCTAGAAAGGAGACCCAACATTAACATATATTTACATATCATGAACCTGTATGAAGCTTTTATTATGCGACGGTGCGTATATTACAATCAGGTTCAAATCGCACCGATCGTGTAATATAGCAATTTAAGCATAATCATTGGGGAAAAAAAACACTTTCAAAGAGTTAAAGCAAAAACTCTTCTAAGACCCACCTCAGACCTAATATATTAGAATTTCGAGAATATTTAAACGTGATTAAACTTATTTACCTTCCAAAACAGGCCGATTCGCAGCGCTTGTCAAAGCAGGCATCTAAACAACCAGGCATTCTTCGCAATTTTACACTTGGGAGATTGGCACTAGTTAATGAAAATCCAAGATGGCGGACCTGACCTGCTCGTGCAAGTATTGTTTCGCCAGAAAACCTTTCTTGCTCTAGCGATTAAAGGAAAGCGGTTCCTTGGAATTGTTGTTAGTTAATTGGAGAATAAATGCGGAAGAATTCTGGCGGGATTTAAAGACTGCAGGTTAAAATATACACAAGAAATGACAAGGCAAGTTGAACCATATTCGATCGAATTAAAGTTGTGATTATTTATTTATGTTGCGCCCAGAAAAGCTACTGTGTAATCACAGCCTGGTGAATGAAGATGAAGTTTGGTGAAAAAACCAGGTGAATGAAAATGAAGTTTGGTGAATGAAGACATCAACTACGCGACACCACCCAGCTTGGGATTAATTTGCCACGAGCGTGGCCATTTATTCAAGTATCGCGATAATCACTAATCCGTTTATCTCAATGAGGTGTTGAGAGATAAATGTCATTCAACAAAGGTGGGAACAGACAACCGCCACAAGTCACACTTTGTGACAACCCCACCCGAAGCCGCGGGAACGCAAAGCACTTGAAAACCCCGAGACACTAAATACATCCGTCTCTCGCTCACCCGCTGTATAGTTAGTGAGAGCAGGACAAACGTCTTCAAGATCTAAAACTAAATTATACCAGGGACGAGAAATACGAGGAATCAGCCCCTGTCTGGATTTGCTCTTATTTCTGTCCCGAAAATCGTTCGACAAGTTATTCGTTTGTTACTAAAAAACTAATGTACGTAACGGAATAAATTAACGGGTCCAAAAATAGTAATATCAGGGGGAAAATCGCAATCGTATTTCGACATACGATCCAAGAACGGGAAAATTAATCATTCATATAACTGATTACGTTAAAATTGGAAGAGAAATAGGTAAAACTAGCCCCTGTCTATAATATTTCCTATTTCCGATCCATAACGGAGACTAAAGACATCTGTTTCATCGTTTGCCGGCTATATAGCTAATGCATTAAGATAGCGAATGAATGAATATATCGAAAACTAAATTGTAAACGGGACGAGAAATACGAGTAATCAGCCCCTGTCTGGAATTGCTCGTATTTCTATCCCGACTAGTACCAATGTTACGTAATGGACTAAATTAACGGGTCCGAAAATAATAATATCAGGAGAAACTGGCAACTTGTCTACAATATCTCGTATTTCCACATCCACTGATGAATCCAAGAACGTGAAAATTGAATAATGCATAGAATTAACTGATTAGGTACTTATAGTGTCTTAATTAAACAAATTTCAGGATAAATACCGGTAGGTGAAACTAGTCCCTGTCTACAATTTCACCTATTTCCGATCCATTAATTCGGCTCATGTCCGACCAATATTTCCGATCAGTTAAAATGCAATTAATGCAGGCTCCGTTTGCACAATATTGTAGACCCGTGGTTGTGGTTTTGGTCATTCTTAATTATCAAAACCGGTCGTAAAAGGCCGTGCGGGATGTTGCTTGAAACATTGTACCGTGAATAATTGGTGTGTCAATTCCATGCCTTGAATAACTAATTAAATCGGCACATCTACATGCCACATAGGAGAATGTCAGGGAGGCCAGAAACAACCTATTAAAACCCTTTGGGATGAAAAAGATAGGAAATCTGGGTGGAGCCAAGACATAACTCCAGTCCCTCCACAGGACAAGAAACATACATTGTAATTATTGTTATAATAAACGTCGAGTTAGAAAACAGTCACTGCATTGATCGGATAGTTCTCCCAGTCCTCCACTTGCTAACTGACAGTGTAGGGGTAACGGAAGGTAGTACTCACAGGGGAGACACTACATGTGGAATTGCCTGTGAAACATCAGATACTGGTTGCTTGCCATCTGATGTCTGTACAATGGGGAAGTCGAGGCATTTTTTCCTGGACATCAGCCCGGTGTTTCATCCTCGACTGCTTTGCTGAGGCCGAGGTACAATGACAGCATGCTAGTGTTAAGATAAAGGATCTTACGATTTTAGACAAAATCCTACTCTAGGAGAAACATATAATAAATTAACAAGTTCTAGTTTAGACCGTGCTCGACGTATCCAAAGTTGAGTTACTTTAATTAAAACGTTATTTTGTTAATCTCGGTTTGGATCACGAGCCTGTAATTACTAAGGTAGTTTTCGACCCATTGACAACATTGAATAGAACTCATTTACCAACAACCTGTGTTGTTACAGGAAACTAATTAAGTATTGATTATGTCTTAAGCTATCGGTACCAAGCGATCCCGACAACAAGCCAATAAGAATTGAGTATTCCTAATTACAGTTCCGTACTTGTCAAGTACCAAATCCATTGAACTTTCCGTCAATGCAAATTAGTTACCAACTTCAAGTTGAATTTCTATGGAACATATCTAAAGACTCGTATAATGTTTTACGCTCAAGCTATGATATTTGATTTCTAGTTTCACCTTTGACATATCTTATTTATGTTGTCGATCGGTTGAAGTACTTTTCTTTCAAGGTCAGTTTTCCTTTGTTTGAATAACGACCTTACTTACAATAAGGGTCCATGTAAAGACACCTGCGTTGTTTAAGAATTCTTCTGGTCAAAGACATCTGTTCACCACAGAGACCATTGTTTGTAAATTACATAAATACAGAACGAATACTCTTGTAAGTTGCCAGTCATTGAGACCAGTAATAAAGTACGTAAGATCCAACCTTGGTTGTTGTCGTCCACAAGCTCTGCGAAGGACCCCACAGCTCAGGAATTAGTTCCCTAACAACTGGTGAAAGAATCCGTGGTTTCGATCCCAAACGAAAGCCTGACGAACTGCTCAATCAACTCTACTCTTCAATATCCAGGTAGCCACCACTCTCTATTTTCTTTTTATGTGTGCCTTAGATTTCTGACTACTGGCCGTCAGCTTAACTAAGATTTATTTTTCCCAATAACTTTAACGTCGCTAAAATAGTTGCTTATTTAGCCTAGATTTCGTGCTCGTACTTTTGCTGTTAAATGCTATTTTTGTTGTTCTTATAGTCTGTCATTCACATAAGCGTATTTTAAATTTTCTCTAAACAGTTATCTTGAATTTCAAACTGTTTTTACGTAGTGGGAAAACGAAAACCGCTAGTATTCCTAGCAGCAAACCTCACAAAACGTGTACTCATTGTTCAGCGAAGACCACACCAAACTCCAAACAATTATTAGACCAAACGGTAGATTTAAGCCCAAATTTAACTGCACTTCCACCTTCACCTTTAATAACCATAACCTCCCCACAACATTGTAAACAATCTAGCGAACATATTAATACCATGGCTTCAACAGAAGATTTCAAAACCTTTAGTAATCAATTGAGCGAACTGATTGATAAATCTCTTGCTGGTATGGCGGATAGCTTATCTAAAGGAACACTAAGCCAAAACACCCAAATTGCTGCAATGCAGGATTCTTTGTTAGAAAACCACACATCTTCAAATGGGAATGCAGGCCTCACTAAGGCTCCGATTTTTAAAGGAGATGGACAAGACCCCCTAACTTTCTTAGAACAGTTCAGTCTGTATGCCGATTTCTGTCGCTGGAAGCTAGATAAAGTATTTAAGGGATTTCCTTTGTCCTTAGTTGGAAACGCGCAAATCTGGTTCAGTTCTTTAGAAAAATACAAAATTGCTTCCTTTGAAGAACTTCGAGCAATCTTTCTCAAGCAATTTACTTCACCCGCAACAAATTGGGTTCTAAGACAAGAACTTGGAGATCGCAAACAAAGCAAACTCGAATCTCTAAATGATTACACATCAGATATTAAGAAGCGATACCAACGTTTAGGAATCCCCGTGAGCGAACGAATTCATTATTTCATTCAAGGGCTACAGCCTGAGATAAAACATTATGTAATTCCCACAACAACCTAATACTTTAGAAGAAGCAGAGAACGCCGCTAAACTTAAAGCCACCATAGTTGCCCAAACCACGCCAGCAGTAACTAAGGCTGATATTCTGGCTTTACAAGAGGATTTTATCCAAAGGCTAAAGACCGAACAATTACTTCCCCATTCTGTAGGTTCAATAGCAGCTTATGAAGCCCCTAATTCAACCTTTACCCCTAATTTTCGTAATTCTCAACAAGATAACTCTCGCGACACCTCTAACTTACGCCAAATCATCCGCGAGGAACTTAGGCAAATTTCCAGTAATCGCGAACAAGATTACAATCAGTTTCGTCCTAGGGACAGGCCTTATTTTAACGATAGGGGAGACTTCGGTCGAACTACGCGTTCAACCGATGGACAGATAATTTGTTTCAACTGTAAGAAAGTTGGACACCACTATCGCAATTGTAGGTCCCCTCGCCGTTTTGACGATCCACGCATTCCTCAAAACCAACGAAACGGTAATCAAAACCGTAGTTTTCCAGTCCGTTCCTCACAACGGCAAAACCAACCTTTAAACTAAAACGGGTTTTCGAACAACGGGAAGTTACGAGAGCCCCAAACACTTTTAACAAAAATACACCAAGAAACTCGGAACAAAGAGAGAACCAAAATCAAACAACGAAACATTTTACCAAAGGACACGAAATTCAAATGAATAGGAAACCAGCTGTGAATACTAATGAAGAGATTATCGATAACAATCACTCAAATGGGATTAACACTTTACAAAGAAGTGCTCCGGTTTGCCGCAAAAGTACTGAATTAAATATTCCGGCTCGTTTCTTAAACAGAGACTTTACTTCAGACCAAATACATTTTTCGCTCAGTGACACTGTTTTCCCGAACAGTGATCCGGATCATTACGATCTAGAACATTTTCAACCCATAAATTCAACCCAACATGAAGAAGAACCAATTCATAGTTTGAACGAAATATCATTAAATTATCACCAAGAGAACCATTCACAAGACGAACAACCAATTTCCACTAACTGTGTAGTTCAGCTAGAACAAGTAATTTTACCACAAAGCAGTAACCAACACGAGTCAACTGAAGTAAGTTCACAAAGCCACCATGACCAAAGCGAATTCAGTGAAACCTTTTCACTAACCCAGCATGATCCTACACTCACTCATAGCATTTCTGAGGAAATTGCAGCCACAAATGAAATTCAAATTCATTCGACAATAGAACCATTCATATGTCACAATACGACAACCATAGAACATAAAGTTTTGTCGATACCAGATAGTTTTAGACACGTAAAAGTGAACATCAGCGACCACACAGTTCCCACAATCAATATTTTAAGTACAGAATCAGAAACACCTGTCGTTCGTGCCACACATTCGAAGACAATGAACTTTACAAGCCACGAATTGCGCACAGAAAAGAAATGGTACGATAAAACAATAGCCTCAGCCAAAATTGATGCTGTCCTATTAAGATGTTCAAATTTACTGACAGGTTCCAAAACACTACCAGATATCTTTCATGACCTTTCGTTTCTTGTCAAGTTAATTACCAGATTGTCAAAAAGGCCACTTAATCTGAAAACCCTATTTACAGGCGTCTCTCATTCTCGGAAATCACCTGTTTCAAATAGTAATAATACCAATACAAAGATTGTTGAAAATTCAAATCAATCCGCCACAAGTCGCAGTGAAATAGACCTAGATAGTCCCAATAGTAATAGAATGACAAATTGCGCTCAAGAAGCAAATACTCAGAAACCATGTTTAGCTGTCGTAGATGATAACGATCCAGCAATAGTTACGGAATCAGAAACCGTAGAAGTCCCAAATTTAAAGAATACGAATACGTTACAAGAAGACAAAGATATTCAGGCCAATTACATTATATATGAAGATACGAATTTTACGACTACAGATAGTCCACAAGAAGTTAAAGATTTTAAGGCTGTTCAGATTAGAGAAAATTCAGAGTTTAGTAACATTACGCATGATGATGATATTCAGGGACATAAATTTACAAATAATACGGGTGATCGTAAGCCCCAGATTATAGATACGAAGGGACATATCAATACAATAGGTTTTCAGAATACAACAAGCAATCTCACAATATCAGGTTCAATAGGTAATTTTCAATTAACTTTCTTGGTAGATACAGGCGCAGCTGTTACAGTTATTGGTAAAGACACATGGCAGCGAATTCCCGAACTAAGTAAACACCCACCGGAACTTTCAACTTTAAATATGCTCCGGTCGGTCAGTGGACAAGATATTCCTGTTTTAGGACAAATTTTAGTTCCATTCACAATTGATAACAGAGTATATCCTTTCTTAGTCAATGTAGCTGACAAAGTTTTATACGATGTCATTCTCGGAAAAGATTTTTTAGAACATTATCAAGCGATAATTGACTTGAAGAATCACACTCTTGATATACCACCCGCTAAGATAAACAATCCAATTAACCCTAGCCAGGTAGAACAATGTACTGTCCACGCGTTAGAAACGTTTGTGTTACCACCGCGCACTGAAGCCCTTGTTATCGCTAACTTATCACAACAATTTCCCCCAGGGAATACAGGACTTATTGAACCAAAACGATCTCTAGCCGAACAACACAATATATGTGGTGCTTCGATTCTAGTTACAATATCAGGAACTGGCACCGTTCCGGTACGCCTTTTGAATCCCACAAATGCACCGGTTACGATCCATGAAGATACAACCTTAGGCCGGTTTTCACATGAACCGACCCCGTTGGTCGTTGCTGCGCTTGGTAACGCTACTACATCACACATTAGTAATTCTGGTTGCTCACCAACCACAGGAAATACCACTAAGGACATTTTAGTCGATTTATCTAAATCAGATCTCTTGCCACGTGAGAAAGAACAATTAACTTCGCTTCTGAGTCAATACCGAGACGTATTTGCGTATGATAATAATGAATTGGGACGCACGTCTATTGTTAAACATACAATTGACACCGGCGATAGTAAACCTATTCGCTTACGCCCATACCGCACAGTTGACAAGCTGCGGGACAAAGTTGAAACACACGTACAAGATATGTTAGAGAGAGATATTATCCAACACTCGGTTAGTCCTTGGGCCAGTCCTGTTTTGCTCGTGAAAAAATCTGACGGTTCAGATAGATTCTGCGTTGACTACAGAAGGCTAAATTCGGTAACTGTTAAGGATTCACACACACTACCTCTAATTGCTCTCGCACTAGATTCCCTCGGGGGAGCCAAATACTTTTCCACCATGGATCTAATGTCCGGCTATTGGCAAGTCGAGTTAGATGAAGCCACTAGGGACAAGTCCGCTTTTATTACATATGGAGGATTATATGAATTTAAAGTTATGCCTTTCGGACTTTGCAATGCTCCTGCCACCTTTCAACGGCTAATGGAGAGCGTTTTACAATCTCTGAACTATAAGATCACATTGTGTTATTTAGACGATATCATAGTCTTTTCACCTACATTCGCTCAACACCTCACCGACCTTACTGAGGTTTTACAACGGTTACGACATGCTAACATTAGACTGAAACCTAGTAAATGTCGATTTGGTAGATTATCTAGGACATGTTATCTCCAAGGATGGCATTAGACCCAATCCCGATAAAATTCGCGCGGTGTCTGAATTTCCCGTGCCAAAGAATCTCAAGGGCGTACGAAGTTTCCTAGGTTTAGCAAATTATTACCGCCGTTTTGTTCGTGATTTCGCTAAACACGCACAACCATTGAACCGGCTAACTCGCAAGGATGTTCAATTCGAATTCGCTTACGTGGCTCATGAATATTAAGGATCCAATAGGTCGATTAGCGCGTTGGAGTTTGTTAATCCAACAATTTGATTTTGAAATTCAACATAAGCCTGGTAAATTAAACACAAACGCGGACTCACTGAGTCGCAGACCTTACTCAAACATAGGCGCCCTAGATGTACCAGGAGTGGCGATTGACCAAATCCAGGACCTACAAAAAAGAGATCAAGCTCTTTATCCTATCATCCAGTATTTACAGGATGATATTTTGCCTGAAACGGACGAAATAGCAAGGAAAATAATACTCGAGTCTGCAGAGTATGTTTTTGATGACAATGGACTGCTTTATCATTTATTTAAACCTACTGGGAGTAGACGAAAGGACATTCACGCACAATTAGTCATTCCAAAGACCTTACAATTTGAAATATTAGTCGCTACTCATGACAGCCCACTTGCGGGACACTTAGGCATTCATAAAACCTATGAGAAAGTGAGAGAACGTTATTTTTGGAAGGGTATGTTTAGAGATTGTGAGACATGGGTCCAGTCGTGTGTAGATTGTTCAATGAAGAAGAATCCTAAAACAATACGAAATGCACCGATATTACCTATTCCAGTCGAATCAGCATTCGAACGAGTAGCTGTGGATTGTTTAGGACCTTTCCCTGTGACTAATTCAGGAAATAGACACATAGTCGTCTTCACGGACTACCTAACAAGATGGCCTGAAGCTTTTCCAGTACCTTCTATAGAAGCAGCCACAATTGCTAGACTTTTAGTAGACGAAATAGTATGTAGACACGGCGCTCCTAGAACCCTACTGTCCGACCGAGGTAAGAATTTCTTATCGAAACTCATCAAAGAAGTTTGTTTTATGTTAAACACAAAGAAAATCAACACTTCTTCTTACCACCCGCAGACGAACGGGTTAGTCGAACGTTTTAATGGGGTCCTCGCCCACTCTTTATCTATGTACGTAAGTAAAGACCAAAAAGACTGGGACCTTTTCATCCCCTCGGTTCTTTTCGGGTATAGGTCATCTCTAAGTGTAGCCACATGTGAAAGCCCGTTCTATTTACTCTACGGTAGAGAACCTAGGTTACCAATAGATGTCTCTCTTTTGCCTCCAACGAATCTGTCACGTTCCGTAGCGGAACATCGCAAAAGAATTGTACAAAATATTGAAATAGCACATGAGATCGCTAGAACTAATATTCAATTAGCACAGCAAGTAATGAAGGAACAACACGACCGCCATGCTCGTACTCCAACTTTTCAAGCAGGTGACCGGGTTTGGGTATTTACGCCTAGCCCTGCACCGGGTTTAACTAAGAAATTACGGCATTTATGGCACGGACCATATCGTATAGTTGAGAAACTTTCCCCAGTTCACTTTGCTCTCCGCACATGCGACAACAGGCGCATTTCTGCTATTATTCACGCCAATAGATTGAAACCATAATTGTAAATGCCAGCCTCTATTTTATATTCCTTCACAACATATTTTATGAATATAAATTTGTAAAACTGGTAATAATGTACAGTACTGTTGGAAAATATACAACAGGAGAAGTGAAACTTCACCTTTATCAGTGAAATTTCGCCTAAAAGACAATGGAAATTTCACTTCAGGTGAAATTTTACTTCCCAGTTAAATAAGACAATTGAAAACACGAAAGAAAGCATTTTGTTCATGTCCAGCACTCATTTATTTCTCTTTTTTAGTTTTGTTGATATCACTCGGGAATAAAGGTTTTAACTCGTTATTGATTTCATGTTGTTTTTATGGGGAATTAACTTTAACTTATAATAAATACCTACATTGTACATGTATGCCGCACTGTTTTGGAGTAAAGCAAGGGCCAACATTGAGAGTGTGGCTTATACACGGGAACAAACAATTTCAGACCTCGCACTCGTATAGTTTTACCAGAAAACCTCGCTTTCTCTTGTACATAATGGCATGAGGTCCCTTGAAAATGTTTTGAGTTAACTGGAGAAGAATTCTTGAATAGAATTAGCAGAAGAATTCTGGAGAAGAATTGGCAGAATAATTTGGAGTGATTTAAAGACAGCATACAGAATAAATGACAACGAAAGTTCTAAACATATTTGAAGGGCTGTGTGCAAAAAAGGCGTAAGTGACTATTGATCACATTCTAAATCCTCCTTCAATTTCTTCGTTTTCTAAGGGAGAACTTAGAACGTGATCAACAATCACTTACGTCCTTTTTGCACACAGCCCTTCATTTGATGTTGCAGTATCAATTAGCCACTTAGAGACGAGTAGGGGATTGGGGCAAGTCCAATCTCACAAGCTTCACTTCTGGTAAAGTGTCTTCTTTCAAGCTCATTTTGCTTACTCTGCTAGCATTCGATGAGTTATTCGCCATGTTTGTTTGTATTCTGTATGATGCATGTCCCCAGTAACGATCCGAACCGCCTTTGCGAGATTGAACTCGTCCTAATCCCTAGTCGTTTCTAAAGTGGCTAATTGGAATGACTTGGAATGACACCAATCTGTTCTGAAGAGGTTTTGCTTCAAATTTAAGTAGGAACACTTATGAACCTTTTTTTCCCAGAAAGGTATCGTAGTTTTGCATGCGGCTTTTATGGTACTCTTGCAAAGTTATATATGGTTGGAATCATACCTTCCGATTATGCATCATTCTTTTTAGGGAGGGGAATCTACATGTTTTTTTACTGATAGGACACTAAGTGAGAATAGGATTTGGCAAGTAGTAGTAATAATAACAATAATGTATGTTGGTAAGATCATTAAAATATTTTGCCCCTGAGTAAAAACAGCCTTTCTTTGCAGTTTCTATCTTAACTTTAGGAATTATTAGATCCAGGCCATTTGGGCATGAGAGGCCTTATCGTAATATTGACTAAAAAACTGGACCATTACAATTAAGACATTTAAATACAAAGTTAACACAGTACATAGCGCAGCGTGCTTGTAGAGATTTCCATCCTAACCGGTGAAGCATATCTTCATGCGTCAGATCATGTTCACACCCCCATGAACGGGCCTTAACGGATATGTACTTGCATTCAAATGTCGACAAATAGTATCATAACCAGGGGATAATGAACTAATCACTGTAAAAATGTGCCTTGTAGGTTGTTACATAAACTAGCTGTGTTGTTACAGAAACTAGCTAGCTCTTGGTCATGATACTTTCAGTAATTTCGCAACCAGCAGCTTAATGCACGTGGATATTTAGGCTTGCCAGGAAAGAACTTTCATTGAGTAAGTATAGTGCATATTCCGCCATGGCCAGTCAGCTCTGGCCGCTCTCGATGTAAACAAAGCACTCTCCAAAAACTCGGCTCTGGTTCTCTTTGAAAAATCATATCTCAAATTGTAGACATATTTCAGAGATAGGATTTGGTGTATTGTTGGTATAAAATTATCTTGGTTTTTTTTGGGAAAAACCTCCGGTATAAATTCGCAAAGTGACTTTCGAGTTTCGATCGAGACAATTTCAACTTTGTGGGGTATGTTTACATTAGTAGTATTAGCACAGTTGATTGCCACGAAGTGACAATTCAAACGTTTACCCAGAGGCTGATTACGGAAAGGGCATATAAATGTGTTTGTTGCCAGCTTCGTGAATAATTAAACTAATTTCTCTCATTTTATTTTTTGCTGTGATGGTGACTCAGAAAATTTATCTGGAATCGGCAATGGTGGTATCCGGTCACAGTGCGCCAAGAAGCACCATTAATGATGAACTAGTGCATGAAACAAATGATGATAGCTTGGACTTTGATGATGATCAGTTTTGAATCTAGTTTAGATCGATGTATTAGGAGCAAATATGTTCTAAACTCATTTATCTACAAAATTCCCTGAATAGAAACTGGCGTTATACGCCACTATAATACACGTAAATTTGCTAGCTCCGCTGTTCTAGGCAATTTTCTTGATAAAAAGGAGAGAGAGGGGTGTCAGATCGAAAAGGTGAATTGGGATGAATGGGGTTCTATCGAACCACTGAACTATAAAGAACAATTACTGATGCCTTGGGCTGCATGCATGAATACTGCATGTGAAATGATGTAAAAAAAGTAAAAATATTGTCCCTTTATAGTTTAAAGTGCCTATAACCCTTTTGCAATTTTGATAGCTTATGAACCTCCGAAAAGTTTAGAGTACTTCTGTGAAGAAAGTTTACAGTGAATACTTTATGTTCTACGCTTGTTTGAAATCGTGTAAATGTGACCTTTTGTGACCTTTCCTGACCCATGACCGCGTAAGTAAAAGCCTGGGTCCAAACCTGTATGTACGTCACCTCATTAATGCATTATTCTCCATGGCGCCTTTCTATCACAACAACATCGATGCATAGAAAATATACAGTTTGTGGGTTGTTAGTAAAGAAAAAAGTCATTTTAGTCAACATGTTAAGTATTTATTGAAATGATTGCAAAGCCGAATTAATTATATGACGTCAAGATGACGTAAATACAGGTATCGACCCAGGCTTTTGCTTACGCGGTCATGGATCAGGAAAGGTCACATTCACACGATTTCAAACAAGCGTAGAACATAGAGCATACACCCAAAACCAAAAATTTATTCACAGAAGTACTCAAAACTCTTCGGAGGTTCGTAAGCAATAAAAATTGCAAAAGGGTTATAGGCACTTTAAATAAAGGAACTATACGATTAAAATGAATTTACGTTATCATTTTTCTTCATAATATCTGATTTAGTGGCTGGAATCTATCGATTAATAAATGTCATACTATCGCGTAATAATTTATACCGCAAATTAAAACTGATTTCAAATCAGTAAACTTCTACAGCGCATTGTAGCTCCCTTTTATACCAAACAGTATGGTCATCATACATACATCACCTGTAAGAATCCTTCTATTTTCCTTATATATAACCTTATATACCCTGTTTCACAATTATATACTGGTGCGTATACGGACATATCAGGAAACCTGTCACAAGTGTACCAGATCCTGCCATTTTCTAAGCATACCCTGAAAATATAAGGACCGTATCCACACATTACACATCCTGCCATCCTTGTATAGATCTGTCTTATAGTAGTATATGAATTGTTGCTTCTGGCCCGATTACAACAAAATACAACGAACACACTGTTGCATTTGTTGCATTTTATAACATCTCACCCTTCGGGTTCGTTATCATAAAATGCAACAAATGCAACAGTGTGTTCGTTGTATTTTGTTGTGATCGGGCCAGACAGCAACAATTTATCTTCTACTATAGTTCATTTATTGTATTTATAATTATATATTAAAACAATGTAATCATAATGTATTATATCAGGGCTTATAGGACCCTCATTTTTTTTCCGGCTACCCCTCGTTTCGGCAACCATTTTGACGAACACTTGCCACCCCCCCAACAAGAAAGATGCAATTTGTTGCCAAGAAACTTCGTGTTGAACACTGGTGGCCCAAGGGATATAGGCAACCATTCCGATTGCCCCAAACCCTACAGCAACATGGCAGCTATCCACGCAACATTCGAAAGCATGGGACTTCGTATGGAAAAGAACACAGCCCTCCATCTCCTACAAGAGAATACCTACGATAGCAACCTCGTTTCGGACATTGCCGATGTGGACTATCTGTCTGGAAACGAAGGCCAAACCAACCTGGTTCCACTCGAAGGTCTCCCAACGTTCGTGGACGACGTATACGTGTTCGGCTATCTATCTCGCGAGGAAGTAGTCTACAAAGGCCGAAAGGTTCTACTATCCACAGGAGAAGGTGGGAAAGCGAAACAGGTGGTTGCAGCAATCCAACTCGCAATCCAAAACTCTACCCTATCGAGCAAATCCCTACACGCAGCCATTGTCCACACAGTTCGATCTACCACCACCGGTATTGTCTCTACAACGATAGCCCGAATAGAAAACGACACAGAAAGCCGAGCACTCCAAGCATGGCGCAAGCTATATCCAGACAAAGAACCCAAGGCCTACTTCGTCGCCAAGGTAGATGTATCGGAAATTCCAATGGAGCAACTACAAGATGCACTTGCAGGATTCGAAAGGCACCTCGAAATCGGCGGATACGGAATCTATTGCATAGACTATACCCAAGACTTCTCGGGAGTACTAGATCGCCCAACCCTTGTGGACCATCTGGTGGAAAACGAAGGCATGCGAGAACAAGGAGACCTAGGCAGTGCAATGCGAGCCGACAGAGCAACCATCTTGGACAACACAGGCTCTGTTGGAAAACACGTTTGCACGTATCTTCGCACCACACCAACAGGCAAGACGATTCGTGCAAAGATATACAACAAGATAGTTTCCAATTTCGAAGCAGGAGAGATTCGAGAACCTTTTGGTGGCCACCTTGCAGACTATGTCGACTGTCCCAACGAACATCTTCGCAAAACATTCCAGCATCCGGATGTCCAGGCTAGAGGATGCACTCGAGTCGAAGTTTCGCTATATGCATGCCGCCTTGGCGAAGAGTTGTCTACCAATATAGGCAAAGAGCTGGTAGAGGGGGTTCTACAGACCTTGGGCCAAGATCTCTTCGTAGTACAACCACCATCCAGGCAATGGAAGAATCTCGCCCAAGAGCTGGACCGTTGTTGTATTCTTGCAGATCGGCCGTCCCACACAATATATGCAGTGTGGTATGCCCATTCCAAGACGAAGAGGGTAGCAGGAGTGCGGGTAGCTCCTACAGCAGCCATATGCGACAACGACCAGTACTGGGAGAAAGCAGTACAATGGACGATTTCCGAGTTTGGTTTCCGATGCTGCCCAATATTTCGTGTGGATATTCTAGAGGCCACAGACGATGGCATCGACATAGGTCCACTTCGCTGCTACACAAAAGCAGCCAACACTTCTACTATTCTTGCTGCCAGCAAACACCCAGTGCAGAAACACACCAACTGCCTTCCACCAAGCCAACTGCTTCCAGAAACCACCCAAGTAGCATGGATATGGCGAGAAAAACACACAAACCATGCTATAGGGAAAGAAAAGATTCGATGGCCACTAGAAGAAATACCCACAGATCGCGAAATATCCACGCTATCTACACACCATAGGCTAGCTAGATTGTTGTCTATTGCAGATGCGAAGAAGGCCGAGTTGTGGCGTCGTAGAGTTGTCGAGGAACAAGTCGCACTTCGAGCGAAAAGGATAGAAGAGATCGCGAAGATGGAACGCTTCCTATCTGGAAAGAGATCTTTCGAAGCGAAGGCAGCCAAGGTTGTAGGCCGGATAGAGACTATTGCGAAAACCACAACCTACAAGCTAGACTACTTTCTTCCCCACACCAACTTTCGTATCCTAGGGTTCCGAAGATGCAAAAGCCAGTACGGCAATACAGCCAGAATCTTTGTAGATGTCGAGGTGCCAGGGCGCGATGTACGAGAGGATATGGCCATATGGAGCACAAAAGGACTGTCGACTATACTCGACAAACTCGAGGACAACTTCTCGCAGGCCAACCAACTATACTACCTAGTCCAACTATCCCCAAACAAACCAACCTTTCGCTTCCAAACCCAACCGGCGAAAAAGTTATATGCCAACAACAAACAAATCGAATGGATTCCCACATCTATACAAGAGACCCCAAACCCAACAGACAAGCCTTTGGTAGAAGCCCTATTGCAAAGAGCAAACGAGGCATACAACGAGCTTTGTAGACACCCACGCAACCTTGCTATTGTACCAGAACCGAAAAGAACAGAGTGCAACAAAGCAGTCGATCTAGCTATAGGCGAGTACATTTGCTTCCTATATTCTACAACCACCTTTCGCGGTAGTCCAAGAACTATTCTACATCTTCTTCCTGCAGATAGCAATGGCGAGCCTACTACCGACGAAGAGATGCCTACATATGGTTTCTTCCTAGAGCGAGAACTAGAAGCAATTGGCACAACGAACTTGGAACGGGTTCTAGCTCCACTTCGCTGCTATCTTGGAGACATTCGAACCACACCAAACAAGAAGAAGGACAGACTTGCCACCATATCTATCTGCCAAGACTAGCCAGACGTTGGAATGCTGGACTATCTGGCCAAGGCAACACAAGACCATCCTCGTTGCACAACGAAGGAGTCTCGAAGTCTACATCTCGCACAAGATACAATGGACCGAGAGCAAGAGAGTCGCATAGCGATTTCCCCACACTTTCTATTCCAACATCTTCCACACCTACATAGCACAAAATACCTTCTCCCTTTTTCGGCGATGCAAGATATGCCTCCAAGGAAATCTGGGTCGCACCCGAAGACACCGCCACCACCATAGCGTCCTTCCAGGCCCGTGCAGGATAGAACATTGGCCACTTTCCCCAAGAACCGTACATTCGTAGAATATCCATATTGCCATATACCTACATATAGCCATTCTCCAAAAGGGAATACATATACATATACGCGCTGCGAGATCTACGATTCTACTGCAAAGCTACGATCCTATTGCAAAGCTACGATCCTATTGCAAAGCTACCTGCTACGGACTCTGCAGCTTGGCGCAACCAAGACCAAGAACAAAGCTATGCGGCTTGCACTCGAACAGGCTCCCTAGTCGCCCACTATACACGCAACATATGCATCGGCTATCTCTTTGGACATCTGCTCTATGGCAACTTCGGGCACTCCCTCTCTTTGGCACGCCTTTCTAGCTTCGTGCTGGCAACAGAAGCGCAGCATACCCTGCTCCCACCTTGCTGCGTCTGGCGAATGGTCTACTGCCTCCTGCATCCATTTCCTATTTCGAGCTATAGCATACGGTTCGAAACACGGTAGAGCAGCACGGACTTTCTCGATATCCATGGTGTGGGATATATACCCATAGAAAGGCGAGCGTCCAAATGGAAAGAAGAACCAACCCGCAACCATATCTATTTGCAAAGACTAGCCAGTCGTCGAAACGCATAGACACCGCAAAAAAAAAAGATAGAAAACAAAATGCAAATACCAATAGATAGAAAACAAAATGCAAATACCAATAGATAGAAAAACAAAATACAAATACCAATAGATAGAAAACAAAATGCAAACGCATAGACACCACAAAAGATAGAAAACAAAAAATGCAAATACCAATAGATAGAAAAAACAAAATACAAATACCAATAGATAGAAAACAAAATGCAAACGCATAGACACCACAAAAGATAGAAAACAAAAAATGCAAGCGCATAGACTCCAACCAATAGATAGAAAACAAAAGGCATACGCATAGGCACCGCAAAAAAAGAGAGAAAACAAAATGCAAATACCAATAGATAGAAAAACAAAATGCAAATACCAATAGATAGAAAAAACAAAATACAAATACCAATAGATAGAAAACAAAATGCAAACGCATAGACACCACAAAAGATAGAAAACAAAAAATGCAAACGCATAGACTCCAACCAATAGATAGAAAACAAAAGGCATACGCATAGGCACCGCAAAAAAAGAGAGAAAACAAAATGCAAATACCAATAGATAGAAAAACAAAATGCAAATACCAATAGATAGAAAAACAAAATACAAATACCAATAGATAGAAAACAAAATGCAAACGCATAGACACCACAAAAGATAGAAAACAAAAAATGCAAATACCAATAGATAGAAAAAACAAAATACAAATACCAATAGATAGAAAACAAAATGCAAACGCATAGACACCACAAAAGATAGAAAACAAAAAATGCAAGCGCATAGACTCCAACCAATAGATAGAAAACAAAAGGCATACGCATAGGCACCGCAAAAAAAGAGAGAAAACAAAATGCAAATACCAATAGATAGAAAAACAAAATGCAAATACCAATAGATAGAAAAAACAAAATACAAATACCAATAGATAGAAAACAAAATGCAAACGCATAGACACCACAAAAGATAGAAAACAAAAAATGCAAACGCATAGACTACAACCAATAGATAGAAAAACAAAAATGCAAACGCATAGAATACAACCAATAGACTTGCATTCGTTCGTTGGCCTTGCACGCTACAACTATACAAACCGAGACCAAACAGCTTGCCAAACCCCAAAAACAACCACAAGCCGAGCCAATGCAGGATATGGTAGTTCTAGAGCGAATAGAGGATCTAGAACGAAAAGTGCACAACCTAGAGAAGGACCAATATACCACAAGACAGCAAGTCGATATAGCAGAGGATCCAATCCTACCACAAACCGAATTGCGAACCAAAGCAGGATGTAGCCGAACTACTGGAGTATATACAAGAACTGGAGACAGATCTAGACGCTGCAACCCTGCGAGCCGATATAGCAGAAACACCAAAGAAGTAGTATGGCCAATTGTGCTTCTCGGCATCCTTGCTATAGTCGTTGCAATCGAAGAATATCGAGCAAGAAATAGAAAGCATATAGGACCCCACCAAATTGGAAGAAAAAAAGAGCAAACACATAGAGCCCGCCAAATTGGAAGGAAGTAGACCAAACCCACATATACATAGACCACCACCCGACATGGAGTAGGAAATTGCCGATGTAGACCACCACAAACAAAGCAAAAATAGAAAACAAGTAGCACCGCAAAAATAGAAAACAAGTAGCACAGCGAAAATAGAAAACAAATAGCATAGCAAAAATAGAAAACAAATAGCATAGCAAAAAAATAGAAAACAGTAGCATCGCAAAAAAAAATAGAAAACAGTAGCACCGCAAAAATAGAAAACAGTAGCACCGCAAAAATAGAAAACAGTAGCAACGCAAAAAATAGAAAACAAGTAGCATCGCAAAAATAGAAAACAAGTAGCATAGCAAAAATAGGAAACAAATAGCATAGCAAAAAATAGAAAACAAGTAGCAAAGCAAAAATAGAAAACAGTAGCATCGCAAAAAATAGAAAACAAAATAGCATTGCCAAAAAATAGAAAACAGTAGCATCGCAAAAATAGAAAACAAATAGCAAAGCAAAAGTAGAAAACAAATAGCAAAGCAAAAGTAGAAAACAAGTAGCATAGCAAAAATAGAAAACAGCAGCATCGCAAAAATAGAAAGACAAGTAGCATCGCCAAAAATAGAAAACAAATAGCATTGCAAAAATAGAAAACAAATAGCATAGCAAAAATAGAAAACAGTAGCATCGCAAAAAATAGAAAACAAAATAGCATTGCCAAAAAATAGAAAACAGTAGCATCGCAAAAATAGAAAACAAATAGCATAGCAAAAGTAGAAAACAAATAGCAAAGCAAAAGTAGAAAACAAGTAGCATAGCAAAAATAGAAAACAGCAGCATCGCAAAAATAGAAAGACAAGTAGCATCGCCAAAAATAGAAAACAAATAGCATTGCAAAAATAGAAAACAAATAGCATAGCAAAAATAGAAAAACTGTAGCACCGCAAAAATAGAAAACAAGTAGCATCGCAAAAATAGAAAACAAGTAGCATCGCAAAAATAGAAAACAAGCAGCAAAGCAAAAATAGAAAACAGTAGCATCGCAAAAATAGAAAACAAATAGCATTGCAAAAATAGAAAACAGTAGCATCGCAAAAATAGAAAACAAATAGCATAGCAAAAGTAGAAAACAAATAGCAAAGCAAAAGTAGAAAACAAGTAGCATAGCAAAAATAGAAAACAGTAGCATCGCAAAAATAGAAAGCAAGTAGCAAAGCGAAAATAGAAAACAGTAGCATCGCAAAAAATAGAAAACAAATAGCATTGCAAAAATAGAAAACAAATAGCACAGCAAAAATAGAAAACAGTAGCATCGCAAAAATAGAAAACAAGTAGCAAAGCAAAAGTAGAAAACAAATAGCAAAGCAAAAGTAGAAAACAAATAGCATCGCAAAAATAGAAAACGAATAGCAAAGCAAAAGTAGAAAACAAATAGCAAAGCAAAAGTAGAAAAAGTAGCATCGCAAAAATAGAAAACAAATGGCACCGCAAAAGATAGGAAAACAAATGGCACTGCAAAATACGAACCATAGCAAACAACGTCCAGCCCTGCTAGTAGGCAACTAGTATGCAACTAGTAGGCAATAGGCACCGGCCAAAAGAAAGAAAACAACTACCAACGTATTGGCACCAGCCAAAAGAAAGAAAACAAATACCAACACATAGGCACCACCAAGGAAAAATCGGTGGAAACCACGAGATTTCCAAGATCGCAGGGCACCTAGATATGTACTAGGTCCATCGCAGGACACCAACAAGGTCGCATCTACGTACCACCAGCAAACGTCTAGCGAATATCTAGAAAACATCAAGAGAATATCTAGCAAGGTACTAGCAAGGTACTAGCAAGGTACTAGCAAGGTACTAACAAGGTACTAGCAAGGTACTAGCAAGGTACTAGCAGGGTACTAGCAGGGTACCAGCAGGGTACTAGCAGGGTACTAGCAGGGTACTAGCAGGGTACTAGCAGGGTACTAGCAGGGTACTAGCAGGGTACTAGCGAATATCTAGCAGTACGTAGATGCGACCTTGTTGGTGTCCTGCGATGGACCTAGTACATATCTAGGTGCCCTGCGATCTTGGAAATCTCGTGGTTTCCACCGATTTTTCCTTGGTGGTGCCTATGTGTTGGTATTTGTTTTCTTTCTTTTGGCTGGTGCCAATACGTTGGCAGTTGTGTTCTTTCTTTTGGCCGGTGCCTATTGCCTACTAGTTGCATACTAGTTGCCTACTAGCAGGGCTGGACGTTGTTTGCTATGGTTCGTATTTTGCAGTGCCATTTGTTTTCCTATCTTTTGCGGTGCCATTTGTTTTCTATTTTTGCGATGCTACTTTTCTACTTTTGCTTTGCTATTCGTTTTCTATTTTTGCGATGCTATTTGTTTTCTACTTTTGCTTTGCTAATTGTTTTCTACTTTTGCTTTGCTACTTGTTTTCTATTTTTGCGATGCTACTGTTTTCTATTTTTGCTGTGCTATTTGTTTTCTATTTTTGCAATGCTATTTGTTTTCTATTTTTTGCGATGCTACTGTTTTCTATTTTCGCTTTGCTACTTGTTTTCTATTTTTGCGATGCTACTGTTTTCTATTTTTGCTATCCTACTTGTTTTCTACTTTTGCTTTGCTATTTGTTTTCTACTTTTGCTATGCTATTTGTTTTCTATTTTTGCGATGCTACTGTTTTCTATTTTTGCAATGCTATTTGTTTTCTATTTTTGCTTTGCTGCTTGTTTTCTATCTTTGCTATGCTACTTGTTTTCTATTTTTGCAATGCTACTTGTTTTCTATTTTTTGCGGTGCTACTGTTTTCTATTTTTGCGATGCTACTGTTTTCTATTTTTTGCGATGCTACTGTTTTCTATTTTTTGCGATGCTACTGTTTTCTATTTTTTGCAATGCTACTTGTTTTCTATTTTTGCGATGCTACTTGTTTTCTATTTTTGCGATGCTACTTGTTTTCTATTTTTGCGGTGCTACAGTTTTTCTATTTTTGCTATGCTATTTGTTTTCTATTTTTGCAATGCTATTTGTTTTCTATTTTTTGCGATGCTACTTGTCTTTCTATTTTCGCGATGCTGCTGTTTTCTATTTTTGCTATGCTACTTGTTTTCTACTTTTGCTTTGCTATTTGTTTTCTACTTTTGCTATGCTATTTGTTTTCTATTTTTGCGATGCTACTGTTTTCAATTTTTTGCAGTGCTATTTTGTTTTCTATTTTTTTGCGATGCTACTGTTTTCTATTTTTTGCTATGCTATTTGTTTCCTATTTTTGGTATGCTATTTGTTTCCTATTTTTGCTATGCTACTTGTTTTCTATTTTTGCGATGCTACTTGTTTTCTATTTTTTTGCGGTGCTACTGTTTTCTATTTTTTAGCGATGCTACTGTTTTCTATTTTTTTTGCGGTGCTACTTGTTTTCTATTTTTGCTTTGTTTGTGGTGGTCTACATCGGCAATTTCCTACTCCATGTCGGGTGGTGGTCTATGTATATGTGGGTTTGGTGTACTTCCGTCCAATTTGGCGGGCTCTATGTGTTTGCTCTTTTTTTCTTCCAATTTGGTGGGGTCCTATATGCTTTCTATTTCTTGCTCGATATTCTTCGATTGCAACGACTATAGCAAGGATGCCGAGAAGCACAATTGGCCATACTACTTCTTTGGTGTTTCTGCTATATCGGCTCGCAGGGTTGCAGCGTCTAGATCTGTCTCCAGTTCTTGTATATACTCCAGTAGTTCGGCTACATCCTGCTTTGGTTCGGTTTGTGGTAGGATTGGATCCTCTGCTATATCGACTTGCTGTCTTGTGGTATATTGGTCCTTCTCTAGGTTGTGCACTTTTCGTTCTAGATCCTCTATTCGCTCTAGAACTACCATATCCTGCATTGGCTCGGCTTGTGGTTGTTTTTGGGGTTTGGCAAGCTGTTTGGTCTCGGTTTGTATAGTTGTAGCGTGCAAGGCCAACGAACGAATGCAAGTCTATTGGTTGTAGTCTATGCGTTTGCATTTTTGTTTTTCTATCTATTGGTTGTAGTCTATGCGTTTGCATTTTGTTTTCCATCTATTGGTTGGAGTCTATGCGTTTGCATTTTGTTTTCTATCTATTGGTTGGAGTCTATGCGTTTGCATTTTTGTTTTCTATCTTTTGTGGTGTCTATGCGTTTGCATTTTGTTTTCTATCTATTGGTATTTGTATTTTGTTTTTTCTATCTATTGGTATTTGCATTTTGTTTTTCTATCTATTGGTATTTGCATTTTGTTTTCTCTCTTTTTTTTGCGGTGCCTATGCGTATGCCTTTTGTTTTCTATCTATTGGTTGGAGTCTATGCGTTTGCATTTTTTGTTTTCTATCTTTTGTGGTGTCTATGCGTTTGCATTTTGTTTTCTATCTATTGGTATTTGTATTTTGTTTTTTCTAACTATTGGTATTTGCATTTTGTTTTTCTATCTATTGGTATTTGCATTTTGTTTTCTCTCTTTTTTTTTGCGGTGCCTATGCGTATGCCTTTTGTTTTCTATCTATTGGTTGGAGTCTATGCGTTTGCATTTTTTGTTTTCTATCTTTTGTGGTGTCTAAGCGTTTGCATTTTGTTTTCTATCTATTGGTATTTGCATTTTGTTTTCTATCTTTTTTTTTTGCGGTGTCTTTGCGTTTCGACGACTGGCTAGTCTTTGCAAATAGATATGGTTGCGGGTTGGTTCTTCTTTCCATTTGGACGCTCGCCTTTCTATGGGTATATATCCCACACCATGGATATCGAGAAAGTCCGTGCTGCTCTACCGTGTTTCGAACCGTATGCTATAGCTCGAAATAGGAAATGGATGCAGGAGGCAGTAGACCATTCGCCAGACGCAGCAAGGTGGGAGCAGGGTATGCTGCGCTTCTGTTGCCAGCACGAAGCTAGAAAGGCGTGCCAAAGAGAGGGAGTGCCCGAAGTTGCCATAGAGCAGATGTCCAAAGAGATAGCCGATGCATATGTTGCGTGTATAGTGGGCGACTAGGGAGCCTGTTCGAGTGCAAGCCGCATAGCTTTGTTCTTGGTCTTGGTTGCGCCAAGCTGCAGAGTCCGTAGCAGGTAGCTTTGCAATAGGATCGTAGCTTTGCAATAGGATCGTAGCTTTGCAGTAGAATCGTAGATCTCGCAGCGCGTATATGTATATGTATTCCCTTTTGGAGAATGGCTATATGTAGGTATATGGCAATATGGATATTCTACGAATGTACGGTTCTTGGGGAAAGTGGCCAATGTTCTATCCTGCACGGGCCTGGAAGGACGCTATGGTGGTGGCGGTGTCTTCGGGTGCGACCCAGATTTCCTTGGAGGCATATCTTGCATCGCCGAAAAAGGGAGAAGGTATTTTGTGCTATGTAGGTGTGGAAGATGTTGGAATAGAAAGTGTGGGGAAATCGCTATGCGACTCTCTTGCTCTCGGTCCATTGTATCTTGTGCGAGATGTAGACTTCGAGACTCCTTCGTTGTGCAACGAGGATGGTCTTGTGTTGCCTTGGCCAGATAGTCCAGCATTCCAACGTCTGGCTAGTCTTGGCAGATAGATATGGTGGCAAGTCTGTCCTTCTTCTTGTTTGGTGTGGTTCGAATGTCTCCAAGATAGCAGCGAAGTGGAGCTAGAACCCGTTCCAAGTTCGTTGTGCCAAATGCTTCTAGTTCTCGCTCTAGGAAGAAACCATATGTAGGCATCTCTTCGTCGGTAGTAGGCTCGCCATTGCTATCTGCAGGAAGAAGATGTAGAATAGTTCTTGGACTACCGCGAAAGGTGGTTGTAGAATATAGGAAGCAAATGTACTCGCCTATAGCTAGATCGACTGCTTTGTTGCACTCTGTTCTTTTCGGTTCTGGTACAATAGCAAGGTTGCGTGGGTGTCTACAAAGCTCGTTGTATGCCTCGTTTGCTCTTTGCAATAGGGCTTCTACCAAAGGCTTGTCTGTTGGGTTTGGGGTCTCTTGTATAGATGTGGGAATCCATTCGATTTGTTTGTTGTTGGCATATAACTTTTTCGCCGGTTGGGTTTGGAAGCGAAAGGTTGGTTTGTTTGGGGATAGTTGGACTAGGTAGTATAGTTGGTTGGCCTGCGAGAAGTTGTCCTCGAGTTTGTCGAGTATAGTCGACAGTCCTTTTGTGCTCCATATGGCCATATCCTCTCGTACATCGCGCCCTGGCACCTCGACATCTACAAAGATTCTGGCTGTATTGCCGTACTGGCTTTTGCATCTTCGGAACCCTAGGATACGAAAGTTGGTGTGGGGAAGAAAGTAGTCTAGCTTGTAGGTTGTGGTTTTCGCAATAGTCTCTATCCGGCCTACAACCTTGGCTGCCTTCGCTTCGAAAGATCTCTTTCCAGATAGGAAGCGTTCCATCTTCGCGATCTCTTCTATCCTTTTCGCTCGAAGTGCGACTTGTTCCTCGACAACTCTACGACGCCACAACTCGGCCTTCTTCGCATCTGCAATAGACAACAATCTAGCTAGCCTATGGTGTGTAGATAGCGTGGATATTTCGCGATCTGTGGGTATTTCTTCTAGTGGCCATCGAATCTTTTCTTTCCCTATAGCATGGTTTGTGTGTTTTTCTCGCCATATCCATGCTACTTGGGTGGTTTCTGGAAGCAGTTGGCTTGGTGGAAGGCAGTTGGTGTGTTTCTGCACTGGGTGTTTGCTGGCAGCAAGAATAGTAGAAGTGTTGGCTGCTTTTGTGTAGCAGCGAAGTGGACCTATGTCGATGCCATCGTCTGTGGCCTCTAGAATATCCACACGAAATATTGGGCAGCATCGGAAACCAAACTCGGAAATCGTCCATTGTACTGCTTTCTCCCAGTACTGGTCGTTGTCGCATATGGCTGCTGTAGGAGCTACCCGCACTCCTGCTACCCTCTTCGTCTTGGAATGGGCATACCACACTGCATATATTGTGTGGGACGGCCGATCTGCAAGAATACAACAACGGTCCAGCTCTTGGGCGAGATTCTTCCATTGCCTGGATGGTGGTTGTACTACGAAGAGATCTTGGCCCAAGGTCTGTAGAACCCCCTCTACCAGCTCTTTGCCTATATTGGTAGACAACTCTTCGCCAAGGCGGCATGCATATAGCGAAACTTCGACTCGAGTGCATCCTCTAGCCTGGACATCCGGATGCTGGAATGTTTTGCGAAGATGTTCGTTGGGACAGTCGACATAGTCTGCAAGGTGGCCACCAAAAGGTTCTCGAATCTCTCCTGCTTCGAAATTGGAAACTATCTTGTTGTATATCTTTGCACGAATCGTCTTGCCTGTTGGTGTGGTGCGAAGATACGTGCAAACGTGTTTTCCAACAGAGCCTGTGTTGTCCAAGATGGTTGCTCTGTCGGCTCGCATTGCACTGCCTAGGTCTCCTTGTTCTCGCATGCCTTCGTTTTCCACCAGATGGTCCACAAGGGTTGGGCGATCTAGTACTCCCGAGAAGTCTTGGGTATAGTCTATGCAATAGATTCCGTATCCGCCGATTTCGAGGTGCCTTTCGAATCCTGCAAGTGCATCTTGTAGTTGCTCCATTGGAATTTCCGATACATCTACCTTGGCGACGAAGTAGGCCTTGGGTTCTTTGTCTGGATATAGCTTGCGCCATGCTTGGAGTGCTCGGCTTTCTGTGTCGTTTTCTATTCGGGCTATCGTTGTAGAGACAATACCGGTGGTGGTAGATCGAACTGTGTGGACAATGGCTGCGTGTAGGGATTTGCTCGATAGGGTAGAGTTTTGGATTGCGAGTTGGATTGCTGCAACCACCTGTTTCGCTTTCCCACCTTCTCCTGTGGATAGTAGAACCTTTCGGCCTTTGTAGACTACTTCCTCGCGAGATAGATAGCCGAACACGTATACGTCGTCCACGAACGTTGGGAGACCTTCGAGTGGAACCAGGTTGGTTTGGCCTTCGTTTCCAGACAGATAGTCCACATCGGCAATGTCCGAAACGAGGTTGCTATCGTAGGTATTCCCTTGTAGGAGATGGAGGGCTGTGTTCTTTTCCATACGAAGTCCCATGCTTTCGAATGTTGCGTGGATAGCTGCCATGTTGCTGTAGGGTTTGGGGCAATCGGAATGGTTGCCTATATCCCTTGGGCCACCAGTGTTCAACACGAAGTTTCTTGGCAACAAATTGCATCTTTCTTGTTGGGGGGGGGTGGCAAGTGTTCGTCAAAATGGTTGCCGAAACGAGGGGTAGCCGGAAAGAAAATGAGGGTCCTATAAATATATATAATTATAAATACAATAAATGAACTATAGTAGAAGATAAATTGTTGCTGTCTGGCCCGATCACAACAAAATACAACGAACACACTGTTGCATTTGTTGCATTTTATGATAACGAACCCGAAGGGTGAGATGTCATAAAATGCAACAAATGCAACGGTGTGTTCGTTGTATTTTGTTGTAATCGGGCCAGAAGCAACAATTCATATACTACTCTTATACACGTGTGTATACGGACTGTATAAGATGTGAATAAGGGCTCGTATACAGGCCATTTCATGCAGTGTGCAAACCGTCGGGCAATAACAAAGAGTTATTATTCAATTGTCTCGAATTTTATTCAAAATTTCTCCAAATTCGAGGGTTTCGTATGAAGCGCAAATTGAATTACCCATTCCAGATTTTACATATGTGTTAGCTCAATGTGTAAACACTTCATGGCCAGCTTTTTAGGTGAGGCACATGGATAAAATTTCCATCGCGATTTTGATGTGGAATCAATATTTCTGTCGGTTGAAAAATGACGAGTCCTAAATTGTGATTGCTCGCCTCTCGAATTATTGCCAAGATCAAAATTTCAGCCCAAATGAGATGTCAAACCCTTCCTAAATCGATATATATATATCGGGACAGATTTTTGGAAGGTTGCTTCACTTTTGCATACGATTGAAGTTTTGAGACCTGCTAATTTCACCTTGGAATTTGGCTGTTTTGAGGCTGCCGACAGCCAAAATCGATTTTCTCAATTTTCTCAAAATTGGCGCGGTTTTTTGAAAAACGAACTCCAGCCCGTTTATTTACTTGGTAATACCTATCTGTATGCCTAATATGAGCGATTTTTTTTGCGAGTTTGGCCACGAAATTTCGATTTTGCTCGATATTTACAGACATTCGCTCTTAAATCAGTTGGGAGTCCTGAGTAGAATCAGAAATAATTTGACTGCTGATGCGGCAGAACGAGTCTACAAGTCTATGATCCTACCAAAGTTAGACTATTGTGACATTGGCTGAGGTCACACTCAAGCATGTTAAGGCCTGGTTCATTTAACGGAAAATAGATGTACGTTAAAAAATGTTTTCTGACAGAAATAACACTTTAAACAAAAACCAATTACACCGTAATACTAATATCAACTTCCTTAAATTTGTTAAGTGGGTGGTTGTCGTATCACGTGATCGATGACGTCATAATTATATAAAATCGTTTAAGTGAAATGCGGCTACGACGATAACATATGAATATAAAGTAACCCTGCTAAAACAGTACTCCTCCCGCAGTGTTTCAGATCACGCTTAGAAAACATGACTAACATGTAAAGATAAGGAGATATTAAGGGTACAAAAAGTCAGGTGACCTATTTTGCATATGTTCGCCTTAATTACTCGTTAACGGAACATTGTAGTCATCTTTTCTAAGTTGATTTAGGTAAAAGGCTTCAACCTTAACTAAACATATCCACTCATCATCCAAGCTGTTTTAAACTCGGAGCCGCGTTTTTGATTTACTGATTTCGTGTTCTAAGTCACGTGACAGACCACGTGACACGTTTTACTACACACAAACCACTTAAGGTAGTCAAGAATAGCGATACCTATTATCGTGAGAAACTTGACTTACTTACCATACTCGGCTGTGCTGAAATAAGGAAAACAGTTTTTACCCGAAATTTGACCCCTGAACCAGGCCTTAACATGCTTGAGCACGAGAAGGTTAAGCAAGATCTAGCGACCTAAATCACGATTTAAAAAAGTGTAAAACTAATCACGATTTACGAAACTCGAGAGGTATGTTTGTTTTGGAATGTTAATTAAAACGAAATGTACATGTAGCTGTCATTATACAGACAAGGCGGTCATGTTTGTCTGCAGTTTAATTTTTCGAGTGCTTCGCGATGCCGGTCTTGGCCAATGTTATTGTTGCAGTATTTGCTATTTTTCTGCTCAGACGATTCATATAAAGTAAATCCCGAGGACTTAACTTAAGTTTGCAAATCATAAAAATTGGTTCTGAAATATGTCCAATAGCCTGGGAAACCAGCCGACTCTTATCGGAGTGGGGGAGCGATAAGAGTCGGCTGGTTTCCCAGGATATATGTCCAAACAATATTCGAGTACTTATTACCTCCAGTTAGCCTTGAAACCCGGAGGGTTTGGAAGTGATTATACGGCGTACACTCTGCCATGATATAAAATATAAAACTGGCGGGGAAACTTGAAAGTTTATAATGGCGGGTGATTGGACTAGTTCCAATATTACTAGACAAGCTGTTGACATCCCCTGTCACGAACTCGCGTATGATTGGTTCGCATATTGAGATTTAGATAATCCTACTATTTGAGACGATTTAGATGGAGAGTTATTTCTTTGAACTGTGCCGCTTTTGGTCTCAATAGGCAATATTCGTATTCTCACGGACGAGCTGGAACGAGCACTCAATGGAGGCTCATGCGGGGGAATCTTTTCTAATGCTTAATAGTTTTTAGCGAATTCCCCCGCACGAGCCTCCATTGAGTGTTCGTTCCAGCTCGTCCGTGAGAATACGAATATTGCGTATTACATCGGCGTCTGGCGTAATCTAGAAATGGGTACTTTTAGGGTCACACACAGATCAGACTTAATCTTGATTTAGCACGGCTTAATCACGATTTAACTCTGTCGTGTGACCTCAGCCATTGTGTGGAACAATCTTTCTAGCACTAGACTCAATCAGATGGAGCGCCTGCAAACGCGTGCAGCAAGAACTATACTTAAATCAAATAATACACATGACGAACTGATGACCCAGTTTGGTTGGAAATCGTTGCGCTCACGAAGTACTAGGCATCGTATTGTTTTTGTTTTTAAATGTATTAACGGTAACGCTTCGGAACTTTTTAAGAGCGACTGTCCACTAATATCGAGCAAACCGCGGCAAATTTTTTTTTTTTTTAAATCTTCATATTTCGTTCAAAGATAGGCTTTGGTCAGTTAGTAAACGTGCTGGGATTCTTTTGTTCAAAAACTTATTTAACTTTGAGAAAAATTGAAAAAATGGTTACGGCCGGCGTGAGTCCCAGACAGCCTGAAATAAGAGTGATTTTACCGGTCTCTCTAACCTTGCCCTGTACAAACGCTAAAGGAGCTTCGCATTTTTCGAATTCGTATATTTGTTTAGGAAGTATTGATCAACTGTTTGAGTGCAATAATTAGATTATAGCTTTATTCTCAAGATCCTGATAGCCCACTTAAATACGCTGTAGTTTGCTAATTTGAAAACCTTATTTCAGGGCACTTTTTTGAAAAATAAATGTTATATGTGGTATAATTCAGATTCCATCGAAGCTTCGTTTTTGATACAAGTTAGCATTGATCTAAAAGATATATGAGAATTAGTTTGGGTTATCTTCTCAGTGCTTCACACGAGCGGTGTGAATTTCGACGAAATGACAACATGAATTTGTAAACAGTCAAGTCTTACTCTTCGACAATAGTGCAAAATATCGAGCAGAAACCTATTGAACCAGCAGTTTTTAACAATAAACATAACTGAAAAGAGTTGAATGCACTTACTTTTTAAACCCATTGCTAGAAAATCGATTCTTACTAAGTTTTCTTCCTTCTAAGTTGCCCTCTTCAATGGTCACAATTACCAATTAACTGTTCGGCGGGTCAGCTTCCAGACATGATGGAATAATAACGATTCTTGCATTAATCGAATGGCTTTTGACCGCTTAATACAGGAAATGCATTAAAAACATACCTAGCTGAAAAAAATCCACTGTTTCGATTGCATGTCGTGTTTTTGTAGGCAGCAGTTACAAGAGCGGATCCAGCTTTATGCATGTCACGCGCTCTTGTGTTTGCGTGGCTATGTCACGCGCTCTCATTCGGGAGGGTGGGGAGGAGGGAAGGGAGAGAGATGAAATTAATAGGGGGGGGGGATTTTTAACAAACCCTAGTGGGAAAAAAATCACAGGGGAGCATTATCAAATTATTTATCCGGCTTATATCTCATTCGAACATTTCCTAATAGTATTGTATACGCCTTCTGTACAGTTGAGGCTGGCTGTACTTCTGATATGAATGGTACGCCTCAAAATAAATAAGAAACAAAACAAATAACATCCAACATGTCCAAATGGGTTGCTTAATGTCCTCGTCTGGGATACCATAGAGGCCAGCTTCTGTAGTCATGTGTGCATACCGTGAAAACTAGCAGTGCGAATGAAGAGCCGTGAAAAGAGCATCTTGCTAGTTCATTCGCGAGAACACAAACTTTAATGTGTTAGATAGATTATAGATAGATACAGCCGATTGCACTGAAATATTCTGATTTCACCAAATATCCAAAATAACCAAATACCCACATTTTCACAATGCCGACTTTAAACCATGCGTATGGTGGCACAAAATGTCTTGTTCACGAAAAAAAATTCTCGTGCAAATTCCTGTACTCCATATATTGTGAAAATGCAAATGATATGGTATATGGAAATTAATATATGGATATAGTTGATGGAATCTCGGTTAAAAAAATGTAACAGAAAGCAAAGCCGTGAAAACGAGTCGGAAAATTGAAATCTGACAATATTGGATTTTTCCTGTTACTCATTGTCAGACTACATAAGAAATATCAAAACTCCATCTGACTGTGACATCTTTTTCCGATGGAACCGGACTGTACATTTGTGTTTTTTACAGGTATCTGATACTAACCAGCTAATTGTGCACAGTACGAGTTTACAACAAAACATCCAGCCTTCGTTAGCTCTCGTTGCACTGTGAAATATCTAAATCAGACGGTCTTCGTATACATTTTATACTGACCAGAAAAAGAGTGGCCAAGCTGGAATTAATACGATAGATAAAATACACGAACTTCAGAAAAGCACTTGGGTTACGTAAATGTTGCTGTGCCCTTTATAGAGGCCCATCATTTTATTTGAACACAATGCTGACAACTATATTTACCTCTTATTAACCTCGTTTGCTCGGTCCGTACCGTAAGTTATGGACCGTGGTTTTTCCCATTTTATGGCCCAAGCGCGAAGCGCGCCGAGCAAACGAGGTTAATAACATTTTTATTATATAGTTTCTTCATTTTCTTTGAGACCGCAAGTGGGCGGAAGGTCCGTACGGGAAGTTATGGACCGCAAATTTAGCAATCATAGCTCGCGACTTAGCTATATAATGATTTGCTTCATTTTGCTTCAACAGCCGGTGGGAGTCTGACTGCCACACAAATAACAATTTAATATATCACATTAGCCAGTTAGCTACACTTCAGCTGAGCGGTATTAGCAAGTGTGCGCAAATGATCAGGGCAAGGGCGATGACACCCTCGACTTTACATCCTTGCTCTGACACACCGCGCACTTACTAACACACTCCGCCAACTTAGCAGCGACAAAGAACGAGTCTGTAATTTCGAACGCGATTGAGTATACATGTACATTGTGTTTTGTATAGTCGAGCATGATTAGTCATATTCGATCATGAGAAAAGGTAATGTCTTCGCAAAACATCAAATTTCACACCACAAATGGTTAGACCTTTTTGTACTCTCGGATAAAGATGAGAAATTGTAGGTCTATCCGTGAATGATCATGAAGAGCCCCCTTATAACATTGCCACTGATCAATCACACTGATATTATTGTCATCTTTGTCGTTATTGTTGTTGCTATTGTTCATGTTTTATTTTTAAACGTTAGACAAGTTGTCTCACGAGCGCGCAGTTGGGGCCTTGGTAGCCTGCTTGTAGTCTCTGGTTGATTTGGAGTCCTTGTGGTGGGAGAAAGGAGGGAGAAGGGGGAGAAAGAGAAAGGAGAGCCTGCGACAAGACCCTGTGGACGAACGAGAATTTCAAAAACACAGGATCTTGTCGCAGACTCTACTTTCCCCCTCCTCTTTCTCTTTCTCCCCCTTACCCCTCCTCTTTCCCACCACAAGAACCCCAAACAACCAATAGCCCCAAATCAACCAGAGCCTGCAAGCAGGCTAGGGCCTTGGCCGAATGCCATCAAATTAGGCAAAAAGCCTTTATTTACTGTCTGGCACTTGTTGCAGTTTGTATCGTTGGAAGGATTCCAGATTTCATTGACGACAAACATAATCATGTAAATCGCCTAAAAGAGGAGTAAAGGGAGGGGTGTTTGGTAAAGACTAAGAGGAGAAAAGAGGGACCCCGTCCCCTCCTCTTATGCCGCTTCGCAGACTTCTAGTCTGATGCTTTTATTTAGTGCACGATAACTCGGTTGTGAACAAAGCTGGCTTGCTTTTCGCCTATTTTTGCAAAATTCAACAGCTGTTATGGGGTTATTTAAAAAAACATTGGGTTAGCGGCACTTTAAGCCCAACGCCTTTCGCCGCTAGCTAATTAGCAAAAAGTTGTTGATTTCACTTTTGACCGTGAAAAGTTCTTTATGCAGATCAACTAGATCGATAGATCGATGATCCACGTGTTCTTCTGACTAAGGTTAGGTTTTTTTATATGTTGGGTTAGGGTTTGGATTAGTTCACAGGACTATTAAATAAACAACACTGTAATTCCTCTTCTAATCTAACCCTGACTTAGTATCCCCAATTGCTCGCTAATTTAGGGTTAGTCACTAGACCACGTGGATCGTGGCTCCTTACCGGCCACGTAAAATACCTGAGCTGCCGCCCGTAAAGAGATTAACACGAAAACACTTACCGAACCTACAGGAACAAAAATGTCAGTCAGCTGTTAGGATCGTTCTGGACGCCTCTTTGTTGGTTTGGCCATTTTCTTGCCTTTTCGTGTTTGGATATTTCTTGAGTAACACGACACGGCTGGGAGCGCCAGCCAATGGAAGCGCCTAAGGAAGCTAGGGCGATACGCCTACAATGCTTTGAAAAGCGCAGTTCACTTCTGTACGTTCGCCTCTAAAACTTAGCTTCCTTGTTTTCACGGCTCTTCATTCGCACTGCTAGTTCACGTTATGCGCACATTACATGACTACACCCAACCCATGGAGCGGGGAAATTAAAAGCTTGCCTCTACGGTATCCCGGACGAGGACATTAAACAACCCATTTGGTTTCTTATTTATTTTGCGCTGTACCAAATTTGGTTATGAAATCTCAATGAATGGTTTACCATTCATATCAAAAGTACAGCCAGCCTCAACTGACTGTATAGAAAGCGTATACAATACCATTAGGGAAAGTTGGAATGAGATATAAGCCGGATAAATAATTTAATAATGTTCCCCTGTGATTTTTCCCCACTAGGGTTTGTTAAAAATCCCCCCCCCATTAATTTCATCTCTCTCCCTTCCCTCCCTCCCACCCTCTCCAACGAGAGCGCGTAACATGACCACGCAAACACAAGAGCGCGTGACATGCATAAGTAACTTTTGCCTAAAAAAACACGATGTGCAATCGAAACAGTGGATTTTTTTGCAGCTAGGTATATTTTTAATGCATTTCCTGTATTAAGCAGTCAAAAGCCATTCGATTAATGCAAGAATCGTTATTATTCCATCATGTCTGGAAGCTGACCCGCCGAACAGTTAATTGGTAATTGTGACCTTGGATTACAACAATTGAAGAGGGCAACTAAGAAGGAGGAAAACTTAGTAAGAATCTATTTTCTAGCAATGGGTTTAAAAGTTAAGTTCATTCAACTCTTTTAATTTATGTTTATTGTTAAAAACTGCTGGTTCAATAGGTTTCTGCTCGATATTTTGCACTATTGTCGAAGAGTAAGACTTGACTGTTTACAAATTCATGTTGTCATTTGGTCGAAATTCACACCGCTCGTGTGAAGCACTGAGAAGATAACCCAAACTAATTCTCATATATGTTTTAGATCAGCGCTAACTTGTATCAAAAACGAAGCTTCAATTGATTCTGAATTATACCACATATAAAATATATTTTTCAAAAAAGTGCCCTGAAATAAGGTTTTCAAATTAGCAAACTACAGCGTATTTAAGTGGGCTCTCAGGATCTTGGGAATAAAGCTATAATCTAATTATTGCACTCAAACAGTTGATCAATACTTTCTAAACAAATATCTGAATTCGAAAAATGCGAAGCTCCTTTAGCGTTTGTACAGGGCAAGGTTAGAGAGACCGGTAAAATCACTCTTATTTCAGGCTGTCTCGGACTCACGCCGGACTCACGCCGTTTATATTTTTTTCTTAAAGTTAAATACATTTTTGAACCAAAGAATCGCAGGACGTTTACTAACTGACCAAAGCCTATCTTTGAACGAAATATGAAGAAAATTGTTTTTTCATCTTTTGCCGCGATATTCTGATTTCGCTCGATATTAGTGGACAGTCGCTCTTAAGGACTATTTTATGAAAGTGTGTCATGCGCATAACACACGAAGTAAAGGAATGGACTTAGTAACCCCCATAATTCATACCGAAGCCGCCAGGAAAAGTCTATACTATGAGGGCGCTATATATTTTAATAGTCTACCTTCAAGTGTGAAGTCAATTTTATCATTGTCAGTTTTTAAATCTAGGTTAGTAGATAATTTTAAAATTTTGTAAACGTTTTTAAATTCTTGTAGTTTTTAGATAGGTTTTTATCATATTTAAATGTCTCCTTTTTAACTCGTGGATGCGCGCATGCGCAGAAACGAGTTTTTGCGTGAGGTGGGCGAATGATGGCTAGCTAGCTAGCAGTTAGCAAAAAATCAGTCAATATCAAATCGTATGCTATTCGGAATACGAGCGAGGAAGCCTCGGGGACGAGTTTGAGGCACTGTGAGCTGTCGGGCGAGTGGCATTCAGAGCTGCAGAAGTGTTTTACACGGAGACTACACACTGTGATGGCAGAAAGATCAACTTTATGAAATGATGGACTTGTTTACAAGGTTCTGTATTCGACAAAAGGTTTGGTTTCCCGGGAATATTTGGCCACTTGACTCGCAAACATGTCTCACGCCGAAGTCTAGCGTTGAACGGTTCTTGAAGGGGATGAGTATCGATCGAAAGCAGAATAAAATACTGGTGAGTGTAATAAATCACAAATATAAATGTATAGTTTAAAATTGTACCTCAATTCTAAAGTAGAATTTGAATCCGTTTACTCTTATTTACAAGTATTTGATCGTGTGTGTTCTTCGTGAAATTTTATGGTTGCTTTCCGAGATGTAAGATCACAATGAAATGAGACCTTTCCCACGGTAATTCTAAGATGTCGATCACTTTATATTTAACTGGCCTGGCCTTCTGCCAACGTAATGAGACCTTTCTCGCGGTAATTAGGCGTTACAATCTCAAGATGTCGATCAGTTTATATTTTACTGGGCGTTCTGCCAACTCAGGAAACGGCCCAGGAACGAACATTTTTGAAATATAGAAGCTCTGAAATGCCATTTTCAGCTATTTCAGATAGGTTACATGCGTAAAACGAATGTAAAACTCCCCAAATGGTTAAGGTTACCGGATACCTTCAAAACGAAAAAGATGGGAAAATATTTTTTTCGCACAGAAATGTAGTTTTAGCAGTAGTTTATCATATACCAAAAGCTCCGTTAAAAAAAAGCAGGTGCCGTTCGCTTGGAAAACAGAGAAAAAAGAAAAGCAAAACATGGCCAAACAATGCATACGACTACGAGCCAAATAGCTAAATAGAAGTCCTCACAAAACCCGACAAGGGTTCATATTTTCACTTAGACAGAGTGCCGAGTGGTCTACATCTGAACATAAATAGATACTGGTAGGAGCCGGCCGAGAGAATATTTGTTTCCAAGAAACCCGGGCCAAGAAAGCTAAGATGGAAACGTAAAGTCTGACGGTGACTCGATCTGAATCGCTTGAAACGATTGCCGCGCTGTTTCAGGCGCCTGCAAATCGCTGTCTCCTCTACTGACTATGCTGGCATTCAAAGCGTCTCTAGGTGTTCACCTTGGCTTTGTCCCTTGAGGTCTTTTTGTCTTTCCCATTTTTCAAGTCAAACAAGAGAACTAGAACAACCGGCTATATCAACGAACTCGATGCGGCGCGTAGTTTTGATCGGAAATCGACATTGGCGGGAAATCTTGACAGATAGTTGAACTGTGATGAGAAATGATTGGCCAAGAGCTCGCTAATTGTTGGAGAGGCGGGGCTTCAGATTCACGCACGACAGATGGCTAATTTTTTTGAAGTGCTATTTTCTACGCTTTCGATTTTCAACCAAAATAGTTTTAAAAAAGCTCCCACTCAAGAGGAATTTATTCTATTTGTGTGAAATTTTCACAAAAAGTCAATTGATATCGGAGCTGCAAAAGGATGTCGGGGAATTGGGAAATTCTAAAAAGAGAGCTCGATTACATGGCTCCTGTTCATTCCAAGTATATTGGACCAGTGTTGTATATATACTTTTCAGATGAAGGCTTTTCTTACTGAGCAATCCACTAACTTCGTCACTACATCCACGAGTTCACCCATTGGGTGCCTATGTTTTCAATATGTTATTTCCAGGGCACCCGTTGATATCAGCTATTCGCTGAAGGGTTTACCCTGGTAAAATATTATTACATTATTGATATTATTTATATATATATATCCAGTGGCAAAAGCCACTTGAATATATCTACGGAGTAAATCAGGATATTAATTGAAAGGAAATTGTAAATGCAGTGTTGCACAGGAGGGTAAATTTAATTATGTATATAAGTCTTTGTTATTTTTAGATAGGACGACTTTGTGAAACCACTACTCCGTAAACAGCCTGACAAGATTGTATTGCATATTGGTACTAACGATCTTCGCAGCTCTGAGCCGCAGTTAGTCGCAGATGGGATTACTAACTTGGCGCACAAGATAGAATCACAATGTCCTAACACGAGCATCGCAGTATTAGGCATTATAACAAGAACTGACTCGAATGACATGAATAACAGGATAAGAGAAACCAATCGCATACTGCGCTCATTTTGTAACCAGAATGGCTGGGAATTTGCCGCAAACTCTAATATCAAAGCATTTCACCTCAACGCGAAAGGCATACACTTAAACCCCGCAGGTAGTATAGCTTTGCAGAACAATTTTAATTCTCTTATTAATAATAGTGTGAGCATAAATTCACCATCCGAACCTAGCTTAATTTCTAAAGATATTACATTATCTGATGAAAGCTTTATTCCTAATGGCCCAAGGGGGTTTAAAATGGACTGGCTCCATTAACTACCGAATTAGAAATGAGATAATTCCTGTTGATATTGAGGGTGGTGTTTCCCTGGAAATTTGCAAGTCAAATAGCCGACCATTTATTGTCAGCGCTATTTATCGAGCGCCCAACACTCCGTGCGAATTGTTTACTAGTTTTGAAAAAATGATTAAGACAGTAGATGATGAAAACAAAGAGCACGTGATCCTTGGGGACATGAATTGTTGTTTGCTAAAGAAAAATTCTGATTGTCAAGCCAAAAGACTTAAAGCAATTTACGAGACATATCAACAATCTCAATTGATAACTGAAGCCACGCGCATAACACCTCAATCAAAAAGTCTCATTGATCACTTTGTAACTTCATCTACAGACAAAATCGATTCCTCAGGCGTAATACACTTGGGAAGAAGTGACCATAGTTTAATTTACGGGATAAGAAAGAGAAATCCTTATAAAAGTACGCGCATCAAGGCCAAAACAATTGAAATACGAAACATGAAAAGGTTTAACCAGAAATGTTTTGTTGAATACCTTTTTGCTCAGCCCTGGGAACAAATTGTCTTAAGTCCTGACACAGACACGATGTGGGCCGCGTGGAAAGATATATTCTTAGACGTGTTAGTCAAGCATGCCCCAGTACAATCCAAAAGAAAAAGATCGTTTAATGTCCCATGGCTGACCAGAGAGATAAAATAATTAATTATTACGCGAGATAAAAACAAACGCAAGGCAATGGTGACCAAATTATGTTCCGATTGGGATGACTACAAAGCATCCAGAAATGAGGTTAACATTGCTTTGCGTCAGGCCAAGTCCAACTATTATCGCAACAAGATTGCTAAGCAACACAATAATCCTAAAGAGGCCTGGAAAACAATTAATGATCTGCTTGGGCGCACTTCCAGTAAAACTGTTGTAAACGAACTCAAGGTCAACGATACTAAAATTAATTCTCCTGATGAAATAGTGGAAGCTTTCAATACTTATTTTTCCAATATTGGCCCAAATTTGGCCAACTCAATGGCCGACTCTAGCGCTACGTTTGAGCAGTTTGTAAAGCCTTGCCAATCTAACATATCACGCTTTAAGCTGATATCTAACGAAAAGATACTCAAGCTCTTGAGTAGTCTCTCTAATTCAAAAGCAACAGGCATTGACAAAATATCTGGAAAAATGTTAAAAATTGCAGCACCTGCTATTTCCCCGGCACTTACACATATTTTCAACAATGCCATTATTTCGAGCTGTTTCCCAGACGAGTGGAAAATAGCCAGGGTCTTGCCTCTTTTTAAAAAAGGGGAAGAAACGCAGCGGATAATTACAGACCAATTTCCATTCTGCCTGTAATTAGTAAGATAATGGCAAAAAATTATGTTTGAACAGTTATATGAATATATCACATCAAATAGTATACTTTCTGAGCATCAGTTTGGCTTTCGAAGACATCACTCAACTGCTTCAGCTCTTTTGGATAGCACAAACAGCTGGTTTGTAAACATGGATCGGAAAATGTTTAATTTGGTTGTATTTCTGGATCTAAAAAAGGCATTTGATACGGTCAATCATAGTGTTTTACTGCGCAAGTTAGAACTATATGGTATCACCGGCAATGCCTTATCCTTAATACTATCATACTTAACTAACCGCAAGCAAAAATGCCAGCTGAATGATGCAGTGTCTTCGGAAAGTCAGATTACGTGCGGTATCCCCCAGGGCTCTATTCTTGGCCCACTCTTCTTCCTCCTATATATAAATGATTTACCAGAGTGTCTTAGTCGGGCTTCTCCTCGGCTGTTTGCAGATGACACAAACCTAACGACATCTGGAAATACTATAGAGGAAGTTGAGACGGCCATGAACGACGACCTTGAATGTGTAAAGGAGTGGCTATTAGCAAACAAATTAAGCTTAAATGTCGCAAAAACGGAATTTTTGTTAATTGGCTCGCATAATAACCTTAGAACCCTTCAATCTCAACCGTGTATTACGATTGATGATAAAACTCTAAAACAAGTTTACCATAGTAGGGTTCTTGGCGTTGAAATAGACCAACATCTATCCTGGGACAAGCACATTGATAATGTTGCCAAAAAAGTCAGCTCAGGAATAGGAGCCATGAGACGAATTCGAGATTTTGTTGAAATAGCCACTCTAGTCAGCATATACAACTCATTAGTTCAGCCTCATTTTAATTACTGTAGTGAGGTATGGGATACCTTTGGTCAAGGTCACTCTAATAGGCTTCAGAAACTCCAGAACAGGTCTGCAAGACTAATTATGAATATGAGTAACGATACCCCTGCCATAGAGGCTTTAAATGCCTTGGGCTGGGAAACTCTAGAAACTCAACGAGCAAAGTCAAAAGTAAAACAAATGTATAAAGTGACCAATGGCTTAGCTCCGAGTTGCCTTGCAGATCTGTTCTCGAGTAAGAAGAATACAACTCAATATAAACTCAGGGGCTCCTCTGCCTCACTGCAGTTACCACTACCAAAAACGGAATATCTCAAGGAAAGCTTCTCATATAGCGGAGGTAAATTGTGGAATTCGCTTCCTGAAGCCATTCAAAAATCTGACTCCCTATCTATCTTTACTAGCAGAATTAATGCTCACACTTTTACATGATTCTATTTAGTAAAGGTTTTTATAGTAATAAATTAGAGTAGTTATTATTAATGTAGTAGTTATTATTATTAGTCGTTAGTATTAATGTAGTTTCAGTATAAATTTTAAATTAATAGTTTAAATTGTTATGACTTTGTAACCACACGCCCCTTGTGGAAACCAGCTTTTTATCTAATAGTTGACGGGGCAAGCGTGTATAAAATAAAGTTTTACTTACTTACTTACTATTTACTGATTTAGAAATAAAGTAGACTCTGTTCTATTGACAATTTATAATTTCATACTGTTCTGTTATTTATTTGAATATTATATTGACAATTTCAAATGTAAAAGAAAGTCATTGATACAATTAAATATGAATAATTACAAAGATTACCAACTTTGTTATCTTAATTCGTAAATTCCAGTCTGGGTGAAATAAAACTGACGCTGATGTGCAATCATTTTTGAATTCTGACCGTCATCAAAAAGGGCATTAATGCGTCCAATATAGCCATTTGGTTTGGGTACATGGCCAATCAGCTCTGTTATGATATGCTGGGTCCAAAATAGCTCCTCAAATGGGTACCAACATAGCTAATTTGTGGGGCTATTTCAACCCCCCAAAAATCAAATTGATTCCACTGTTTTCCTAATCAGTACTTAGGGCGAGTCTATTTAACCCCTAATTAAGGGCCAAATCAACCCCTAATTTAGAGCTAAAATACCTACTCAGATGGGTACAGATGGGTACCAAAATAGCCAATTTCTGGAGCTATTTCAGCCCCCCGAAAAATCAAATTGACCCCAAATTGACCCCAAATTTTGCTCACCGTTTTGTAGCATTTTGGGTGTCAATTCAGCTCTTTTGAATTTAGTGTACATCCCCGACTTCCATGTAGTACTCGCTAACCAACAACAAAGGCCAAATGTCGGTCTTCTAATTTGCTTCCAAAGGTCAATTGTTCACATGGCAAATATAATGCTAATTTTAGAGTGAAAGTAAAAGTGTACCTATTTATCAATGTTTTTAGTTGCTTTCCTGTAAGCTTTACTCAAATACGTGTATAGCCTACGTGAAGCCGTTCTCGCCTATATGTGTCGCATATTTTACTGATTTCCCAAGGAATGTACACAAACATTTTAATCCTTGAATTCGTAACTAATTGCAATGCTGTCACGCATATGGCATTTTAAGACATAACACGCAGAACGTACACAGCGGGACCCGCTTTTACGGACATTAACAAAAGCAGATAAAAAATTGTTGGAAGACAACTCCAAGTGGACGCGACAGTGATCTGCCGGCTACCCTGCGTACCCTGCGCGCCCTGCGTACCCTGCGCGCCCTGCGTACCCTGCGTATTACTCCGTCCGAACTAACAACTTCGATTAGCAGGTTTGTGCTCATGCTGACCCACGCTGATTTCAGATCTTTATTTCCCGTCGTCAGGCATCATGCTCGACTATTTGAAAGCCAGAGAATGCGGTCAGATTAGAGCTTATCTATATTCCTTTGATGTGGAGAGGGCTGCTTGGGTTCTTTCAATGCAATTTCGGATTCCAAAAAGGTACTTTCGCTGCTAGTAGCCGCGCGAGATTAGAGCTTCAGTCTGAGTGCTGTAGCTTCTCGCTCGTGTATTTCGTTTCATTGACATTTTCTTGTCAGCAGCCCAGTCTGAATGAAAAAAATTTTCACATACTGATCGAACCGAAACGCCTATTTTTTTTTATTTCCACTGATTCAATGTGACACATGATCGCTTTATAAAGTCACCGGCATTTGAAAAATCTTGAATAAACAACAACTGACCTTCCCGCTCTGACTTTGTGTACTTGATTATTAGCATTTTGTACATTTTCTGAATGGTTTTAGTACATGTAGTTTATTACAATTGTTGTTCTAAAGAATCTGAACTAAATATTGAAACTTAAACGTTAACTGAAATATGTATTTTGTTGTGTGTTTCGTAGAGTTTGCTTGAGCTTCGACCAGCTCAATCTTGTGAAAACAACATGAACTCTTTCTGCCCCAAATTCTATAATTTTTGATATACTTTAGTTGTGTAACTTAGTTTTCTTTGAGAGGCAGAAGCAGAAATTAAACTAGAATAAACGCTACTCGAATTGTGGGATTGATTCACCTTGTGATGTCACAATGAAAACCTACGGGATTGTAGTAGTTTTCTCTAGGGAGGGAGTTGATTAATCTTATGTCACAGGGTCCACGAAAAGTAACCAAAATTAGGGATTAAATGCCAGAAATGTTACAAAATGTGCAAGATTAATACCTTTGTGAGAAACACACATAATAGTACAATGTATATTTTTAATTTTTTGACATGATACTTGCACTTTAATAGATGTTGAAAATAGATCTTCTCATTGATTTCAGGGAGGATAACATTAAAATTAGCAAAAATGTCATGTTCGGGGTTGTAACTTCTATAGGAATTAAGATACTGCTATGCAAAATCCGTAGCGACAGGAAACTTCTGCGTACCGTACCAGGTAGGCTAAACGCCGCGTTTGCCTGTATGCGTTAGTGTACCTAACTTCCTGATCAGGAATGACCTTGTGTGCGACCCATGAAACATTGCACCCAATGGTTTGATTAGTTTCTTTTCAACGGCCGCATAGCTAGGTTAGCTTTAGTGCTGCCGAGGCACGATGTAGCAGACTAAAGTTGCCCAGATATACTCAATCAGTTGGATTTGCATGGTGGCCCGTTGATAAAATATTTTGGAGTACACACCGTCTGTTTGCGAAAGTACCCAGGCACAGTCAGATCGCGATTAGTACGCACACAAGCTCAGTTAAGTTATGAGTTAGTACGTACGCACGCATGCACTGGTCGGCTGATAGGTCATTACTATGCTATCGATGTGGGATGAATTAATTTATCAGATTACACGGCTGGCGCTACCGCGCCGTATATTGGTGGGTTGCACTGGCGGCCATGTTGGTTGGTAGGAACATAAGAAACCACATTTGCTTCTTGTGTTCCTACCAACCAAGATGGCCGCTACGCTTTTGTGATAGTATCTCCTTAGAAATGATAACAACCCAAGAATCGCAGTTAATTTATGTGCGTATTTGTTGACGAAGACTTGTCTTCGCATGAACATATTGAAAAGATCTCCAAGAAAGTATCCTCAGGGTTAGGCATGTTAAGAAAAATTGTTTGTATGCCGCAATACTCGATACCATAACTATTTACAAATCCTTAACCCAGTATCCCACCTTGATTATTGTTGTAATGTTTCGGATAATTTTGGGAAAGTGTTGTGGGACACCTTGCAGAGTTTTCAAAATCAAGCTGCATGGCTGGTATTATGAAGGATAGAAACACCTTCCTCTGAAAATTTAGTCACCCTTGGATGGGATCGGATACATTGGCAGAGAGAAGGGCTAAATGTGACTACAAGCCTAAAAATTGAATAAAGAAGCATGCAGGAAAATGCAAATGCTATCACAAGTTGCGTCTAAGAATAGCAGTTTCAGCGGTATGTCAATACCGAATGCGTCATATATAGGCATGAATGAAATGAAGCGTCATATATAGGCATTGAAACAGTAACACCAACATCCTTACGCAAGCACGACTACAAAATAAGTTTGAATAGTGCTTCATTGCATTGAAATGAGGCGTTCGGTTGAATACTGCTGAAACTGCTCTGTAATATCTGCTTTTTTTTTTTTTTTTTTTAACTGTGCTCATACTACTTACCGACCGGGAAAGTTAAAAACAAATTCGAAGTGTTTTTTTTACAAAAACCTATTGCAGGGGATCGGGAAAGAGTTGTTACATGTAGTAATTATTCGCTTCAAGTTCGTATCGGAGTTCATTTGTTTGCTAGTTTTCAGGACGAAAAAGAGATGAGTGCGAAATAATGTTTTCCACAACAGTACCATTACGTTTTAGTATAATTTCATCAATGAATAGAGATTCCCGTGCTCAGATTGGTTGAGAATTACGTCATATGTCGCTATATTCACCTGCAGAACGCCTGGAGGTGAATATAACACACAAGGCATTTACCAAAATGGCCACTCGCATATTTACCGATGTTTCTCACGAAGAAATAAATAATATGAAAGAAGGCTTTTCCAAAACCTACCAAAGAAGCAACTAACTATAGCTAAACTTGAAGCTTTTTTTAAATCCATAAGCCGTCACAAACAAAGTTTACTTACGAGTTTCGGGTCAGTTGAGTTTATTCGGTCCTCAACATGTTTTCATGAATTATAAACTTTCACAAGAAAATAACGTAAACTTAGAGCAACAAATAACACAACGAGACCTTTTCCTACAAATTTGGAAACAGTTCGACTCAAAGAGTGTACTTACTAGAGTCATTTTCCTCGTGGTTGTCGATAGATAATTAACAAGTTCTAGTTTCATTCATGCAGGAAGCCGGTTGCTGTTAAAGTGCCGATGAACAATATTTTTTTTATTTTAGATCGCTGAGTTAAGGTTTTAATATCCAAAATGCTAATTACATGACGTCAGGGGAGGTATCTGCAATCACTTCTTAGTGGTTGTGAATGGGCGTTTCTACTGATATAGGAAAACAAATTTCTAACATCATTTTATTTCAACCATGGGTATAACACTGATAAATTAAAAAAATTGTTTAATTGTAACCAAAACAATTGTATAATAAGTTATGCCTCCCCTAACGTCATGTAATTAGCATTTTGGATATTAAAACCTCCTTAACTCAGCGGAACAGTATCCAAAGCAAGATATATTGTACCATTCTACTGTTCACTTGATGTAGAATTGATATCTAAAATAAAAAAAATAAGGCTCATAGGCACTTTAAGCCGTGTTATGGTCTTCTCTCGCCGTTCTCCGTGTGTTGTCAAGCTTGATCTCATACCGAAATCATTTGTCTCTTGATTTACCATTGTCTTCGACTAGGATGGCCGTATATAGAAATCCACAAAACTAGTTCGTAGTTTCCCACACCGATTTGTTAGTAGCCAATCATAGTGGTGTTATTGAATAATAATTAGTATTACTCATAATTATGCAGACCTCAGTTAAACATCACAGCCGTAAGTACATGTCGCCGAAAACAATAGCATTCTGGGCGATGTTTGAAGTGAACTCCTGAAAGTGGTTCCTTGCCATTTCTACTTATTTTCGCTGCATTTCCTCTCTTTGTAATACGGTACGAGGTCTCAAAAGTGAAGACTGCTGCTTTAACTTGAATTCTAGTGTGCATTTGGAGTTTTTTTCGGTATTTCTTTCCTTTTACAAAAGTTTTAGAAAAGCCATTATTGTCGTCCCTGCAAGTCTCTTGTCGAGTCGGTTTGTGCAATGAACCGTAACGACGTGATTATGCAAATGTTTGTCACAAAACTATCCTGTCACGCGCGCTTGTAAAACTTATAAAAGGGTGTCTAGTTTTAATTTCTCTGATAATCACTGATGAAACTATACTAAAACAACTATTCACCTCAGTCTCAGCGACTATCGGTGAATATTTACCTCGACTTCGTCTCGGTAAATATTCACTAATAGTCACTTTGACTTCAGTGAGTAATTGTTAAATAGTATTCATATTTGCGTGTTTGTCTTGAAACAGTAAAATTAGTCAAACAAACAAATGAAATCAGATTTGTAAATATCTTACTCGTATGTTACTAGTGTGTACCCGCGTATGTTCCCCGTACATACTCGGTGTTTTAGTCAAGATACTGTCACTACGTTATTATGTACTATTTACAATATCAGCGTATATCCGTATTTAGCTCTATATCATTCTAATTCTAATTTTGTATCGGGTTTACAGGGGTAGCCATGTAAAATGAAAGCTTCGTTTAGATTGGTTAGCACTCATGACTTATTAATTATTTATAAGTACTAGTTCATATTCGCGTTTTGCGAATATTGTACTGTACTTGTGATATGAACTATATGAATAGAACAAATTTAAAATTCATGAAAAACGTAAGAACAAATTTGAAATTGATGTAGTAAAATAAGGGTTCAGCGCAATAGTTGTACATGCGCAGTGTTCATCAAGGCAGTAGTTATCCCGTCTGGGTATGCTAGAGGAGGTAAAGGATCCGGTGCGAGGCCTCAGACACTAGCGTAGTTAGTACTGTATCATTTGATACAGGGATTCTAGTCATCTGGAGCTTATCTTTTCCTTCAGTTACAATCGTTGTCGGTTTGATATTAGTTTGAAGCTGCATGTAGTTTTTTTGTTATCCATCGCCCGTACTTGGATACATGAATTCAATAAAGAAAATGAATGGAGTAAAATCCGCGAAGAGCTGGAACCGAATCTGAAAATAGCATCGCGCCATCCACCGAGTCAAACCTAGATTGGCGCAGACTAAATATAATAGGGAACGGAGTTCAATTATAACTCGAGCCGCCATGCGTGCGCTGTAACACCACTGACCGATTTTTTTTGGTGTGTTTGACGGCTCGAAATAACAATAACAATTGAATAAAAATGTGCTGCCAAATTGAATCCAAACAATAGCCTAGTTTCACGATCATGAACAGTTATACAAATCCTTGTTTTAACTGGCGGGCATCGTAATATCTACCTGCCCGCCAAATAAACAATGGATGTGTACAACAACGCATGAAACTGGGTTACATCGAAGACCAAAATTTAAATATCCAAGGCCAAACATAACAAGGGACAACGAGAGATTATCGTGGTGAAACGCTGTAAACCAGCGTAATTCGGATGCCAAATAGAAACGATTGTGGCGTAAACGCCGTGAACCTGCATGCGTAATTCGGATGCCAAATAAGAAACGATTGTGGCGGAACGCCGTAAACTTGCGTAATTCGGATGCCAAGTAAGAAACGATTGTGGCGAAAACGCCGTAAACCTGCGTAATTCTGATGCCAAATAGAAACGATTGTGGTGAAAACGCCGTAAACCTGCGTAATTCGGATGACAATTAAAGCCAACATGTGAATAGTAGCCAATTGTATGCGGCAACAAACTAACGAAGGAAAACGATGATTATTCGAAAACGCATGAACCATTAAGCTTAGAAAATATCACAGAAAACCGAGAAGTGAGTCGTAGAAAACCGAGAAGTAGGTCGAGGAAAGCCGAAAACTGGAAAGAGTCGTAGAAAACCCAAAAGAAATCACAATAAAAAGAAACTAAATTGGTTCTGCGTATTTTATTTATTGCGCAAAAATGTACAGTTCACATATTAACTTAGTTAAAACAAACGACAAACAACGTGAAATAAAAAAGGTATGTTAGTATACTGGTACCCAAAAGAGAGTCGTAGAAAACCCAAAGGAGAGTAGTAGAAAACCCAAAGGAGAGTCGTAGAAAACCCAAAAGATAGTGTAGAAAACCAAAAGGAAAACACGAAACAAAATAGATTCTGCGGATTGTATATATTGCGCAACACGTACAGTTTATGTATCTCAGTCAACACAAACTACAAATACCCTGAAAGAAAAAAGGTATGTTAGTATACTGGTACCTAAAGGAGAGTCGTAGAAAACCCAAAGGAGAGTCGTAGAAAACCCAAAGGAGAATCGGTAGAAACCTAAAAGAAAACACAAAATTTAAACTTAGTTCTGCGTATTTTATTTATTGCGCAACAGGTTACATCAGTGAACTGACACACGACAAACTAGCCTGGGTAACCAGCCGACTCTTATCGCTCCCTACTCGCGAAAGAGACGTCTGGGAAGTGAGGCAGAAAATGCCATACTGATGACGTAGCAGATAGCCATTTCACGATCGTGATTCTGATTGGTAGAAATAGAAATGAATATTTGAAAAATCAATCGCGCGCGCGCTTTTCGAGTTGTTTTGATTTGGCATTGTCCGAATATTGAATAGCAGGTCAGTAGTTCTACCGTTTCTATGAATATACATTGTGTGCTATGTTTACAAGTTATTGAAGGTTCTCAGTTACGTTGTTACCTTGATGCACAGTTAAAAAGCGTTACAGAAGCACTTCTACTGATTGAAACTTTGCCGTTTGAAGTGAGCTTATCTTGTCCGTACGTCTGTAATTGCTGTCTTCGCTTACTGAAGAAGAGGGAAGGCTTGTTGAAGAGTCTCAAGTACGTCGAGACCCATCTGGGCTTTGGCGGTCGAAACAAAAAGAGAAGACTGTTATTTACAGACTCGAGCTCTAATGGTCTTGGACTCGCAAGTACTCCGTCTAAAGCGAGTGCAGTAGTGCCGCCATTTCCTGGCTTGTCACCCATCTCGAAGTCGTACACGTGTAGATGTACGACTGCGGGTGGATCTATCACTGTAACTACCACTTCTACTTCTTATGAAACCCTTAAGAGGGCATCCATGTGAAAACCATGCACCCTGAAAAAATGAGTCTACATGGTACATCTCAGATTTTGTTCATATTTTGCACATATGTTACTATTGGCCTGGCATTAGACTTGGTAGAATATTTTGGAAAAATTCCAAAAACTGTAAGAGATATGGGGGTTAGTACGAACTGCCTCGGTTTGAGGGGTATTTCCACTATGTATTTTTAGTCATGTTTACAGAATATTTTTGAACAAACCATATAAGCTATATACACAAAACGTTTCTGCAGCATAAACAGGACCAATTACAATTTAATTATGATATAAGTGGCAAAAAATATTCAGTATTCAAGGAGTAAGGCTTTCATGTACAAGTGACTTCCGAAATTATTTTTCAAAAAGGCAAATTTTAGGGTAAAATGACATTCGAATACTATCGATGCGGCGAAATTGTAGAAGATGAGAGAGTTATTATTTTGTAGATCAGTCATTTGGAAATACAACTGGGGACTAAAAAGTGTGTAAAGTTTATTCAGCTTAGGAGCAGTGAGGCCAAAGTAACATACTCCCAACGCCCGGGTCCAACGTAAATAAACAATCAACGCCAGATGAAAGCTGTATCGTGTGCAGAATAACGGGACAAATAACGGTCAGGAATGAGAAACATAGCCCTAAAATAACAGGGTGATAAATTTATTTGTCACTTATGCCTATGGTTTTGCAATAAACAACAACTAATTAACAATCAACTTCAAAATAAGAGAAATTAGTAATACGAAATTAGTAATTAGTAATACGAAATTAGTAATACCTGATTCTAGCCTTATTTGTGCTCTCCTCCACAGCTCTGTCATGGTCTCGAAGCCACAACTTACGATAATTATCTTCTTGTCGATTTTACACCGAAAGAACATTTACCCATTATAGTTTAAACAGATGGCTTTGTAGCATCCGCTATTTTATTTAGGACTAGAACCCAGTCTGCTGTTGTGGACCACAGGTAGCCCGAACACAGATGTGTACATTCCATGTGGAATATTGGAAGAAAAAACTCTCTACCGTTGAATCAGCCTTTCCTTTCTTGTCTATTTATCTTTATATATTGCTGATCAGATCCCTACACGCTAGGAGATCCGGTGTTTTATCATTTCGTCTGTGGTGCCCAACATATATACCAGAGTGGGTAATTTATATTGAAATATTTATGAATCTCATGAAACAGAACTGAAAATAATCATAATGCACTACTTAATACATCTACATAATTTTGTTTGCAAAACTTTATTTTTTTTCAAGCTGATTATAGGTTAAAATTACCTATGATGCACCTGATATATGTAACTGTTATGGGGTCAAATGTTTGCATACATTCATACACAAGGTCACAACAATGAATTATAAATGATTTCTAACATCCCGTGCATATATCCTGTATATTCACACGACCCACATACGGCCATCCCAATAAAATGTTCCGTTTCCAATCGCCAGACCGACCCAATTTTTTTTGGAAAAGTTAACAAAAATACAAAGCTTGACATTGACCCAATTTTTGGGAAAAGTTAAAAAATAATAATTGAAGAACATTCTTTCAACTACACCTCTTTTCCTAGCTCTCTACGTATTTGCATTTTATTGGGATGGCCTAATCAGCTGTGTCGGTGCCGAACTGGAGCGCAGTGCCATCCTGGAAAGCGAAGTTCAGAAATGTCTGACGTATGTTGCTATTGCTACAAACTATCTTAGAAAAGGGTTCAGAAAACATATGGGTGAACGATGAAACATATTGTGTGGATCGTGACAGACTTTATCCAGACCTGAATTACGCTGGATTTACATATACATGTATGTGCGGGGCGCTTGTTCAGACACACGGTAAGCCACGCAGTTTACAAGCATGAGTAGTTATGTTAGTTATCTTCCCATTAATGCGGCTGACCAACAAGCACTGAGGGTGGTCACTGCCAGATATTTGTTTAACGTCCAAAGTGGTTCCTTAGCGTCCTGTGATACACAGCTGCTGATGAATACGAGCGTCGTGAGATGCAATCTCGTTCCCAGAGCCCGCGATCTTTTGACCAGCGCTAAGATACTGGCCAAAAGATCGCGGGTTATGAGAACGAGATTGCGTGAGACGGGACCGCCATTTTACGTGATCATCCGATCGAGGTACGAGGAATCGAAAAGGCGTAGGCGCGAACACTGCGCTTCTCTGTTTCTCTTAATGTTGCCTGGGTGGCTAATTGAACGAGCAGGAAGCATACAAATGTTTTGCTGCACGGGTGGATATACGAGGAAACGTTGTTGCAGAAAAAAAACTAACGAATGCGCACTGTGTCAAATTGTCTTGCCGGTGGGGTCTGGGTTTGTGTTGCTAAGAAACACATATACTGTGTGTCACTGGAGCCTAGTAAACATTGTTTTCCTCCATAGCCAACGTGAAAACATTGTTGCGGAAGCGAATTTTGCCTCGTCGAAACACAAAAATATCTTTGAAATGCTTCTGAAAAATGTTTTCCTTCCTGGAAGATTGATTTTTTTTGCGCAAATTATCCCGCGGACTTTGACTCGTTTTTACAGACAAATGTATGGAAAACTAAATCCACGATTGCATGCTTCCCAGCACAGCTACATCCCTCAAATTTCGATCAATTAATCTTTTACCTGGTATCTTAAGTTTGTATCTGAAGAATATTTCAGAAATTCGATTTTACGGATTTTATTTGTCATCGGATTCCCATACAAACACTGTATTTCGCGCTATGTTTACACCCCTTTGAAAATGTCGGAATTATAATAAACCGCGAACTGGTCTATTACCTTAAAACTGTAAAGAAATACGTTATTCTTTGTGTGGGTTGTTCTTTTATCTTTTGTTTTCCATATTGATTTTCTTTGTTTTTGTTTTGCAACGAGCTCCGCTATAAAGAGATACGAGGACGACAGTAACAAATCGCATACAAGTGTATCACAGGCAGCTTTAAGCAGAGAGTGAGCCATTATGCACTAGTCTAAATAAACCCCCACCCCCCCCCTCCCCCTCCCACCCTGTCCCGGGTTGGGGGAGGAGGAGGAGGGGGGGGGGTTTACTTTGACTAGTGCATTACCACCCCGCCCAAAAATCAAAAATGAATAAAATACCCTGTCTAGACAGTACAGTACAGGTGAAAATATTTATAGATTTTATGATAATTTTACTTCACACGCGCCATCAACAACATCCGCGCCAAGTGCCAAGGCATTTCATACAATTCTTAGTAAGGGGGTCGGGACATGCCTTCAACGGTAATATAGTTGTTTTTCCCTGGTAACGCCGAGAAGATATGCCACATTCCCTAGTTGAATATACACAAAATGAGCACTTGATCAAGTCCAAATCCATCTCGTGGATAGGGCGGGAATTACACGTGCAGACGTTATGCACCTATCAGCGGCTTCCCCGTGGGGTCGACCCCCGGGGTAACCACGGAGATATGTGGGGGAATACAGGAGGATTGAATGCAAACATTGTCCCTGGGGTCGGGGAAATGCTCGACTTTGTTTTAGGGTTGGAAAACTGGGGTGGGGGATTTGTTCAAATTGTTTTTGTCATCAGGGAAACTAACCACGGAGATTGTTTTTCTTGTTTAGTTCTTGTTTATGAGATATACCGAAACGACCGTACCACTTGGGCTACTTGTCGTACCTCGAGCAGTAGACTGGGTACTAGTGCTTCACGTGCTTTTTAGATGGATGCAATCTACAACCGTAGGGTAAGAACGACTTTTAAAATCCAATCCTTTTGGGGTTATCTGTTGACCATCTGTCACCAAGTTTGGCATAAATGAAATCATTACTGATATGAAGCATAACTTTTTTATGTTTAGTTTTGGCAAAATATCGAATTTTCGTATTCATTAATGCTAAAACAAAATGCATGTTGCTCGCAGCAAGAATTGCCAACTTTTATACTTTTATATCATTGAAGTGTTAATAAAGTTACATTTTCTGTTGAGTGTCAATTCAGCTCCATCGATCTCATTTCGTGCAAAATGCCGGGGATTGTAGGTCGTGGAAGACCTAACCAGGGGACTTTGAAAAGGACGATTCCCCTACCCCTGGGGGAAATCATCAAGATTGTTTCTGTCTTTTTACAATCCCCCTGGTTACCCCGGGGGTCGACCCCTCGGGGAAGCCGCTGATAGGTGCATTACACGCAGTTCCTGTCACGCAATTCTTGAGATATCATTATATCACTGAAGGGATTTCATCTATTTCGGTGATACCACATTTGATTTCATGGATTACACACACATTTTGGTATTTCAACGGAACGAACAGAATATTATGCACAAGATTGAAACAAATTGAGTCCGTAACAAGGTAGTAACGACATCAGAATGGCTTCCCGTTGCTGAATCTAAACGGTTCTAACTTGGCCAACTATTCGATGAGCATATAATAAAGGGCTTCCAAGAAAACGAAACCATTAGGTTTTTTTTTATTATGAAAAGAACACATCGTTTCTTTACAGAATAAAAACTAAAAACTTGAATAGAGAATCGGCTGAAGAACCTAAATACGACTGTACGTGCATTTGTACTTGTCACTCATTCACCCCGCTACAGAGGCTCGCAAAATTCAGAGTGACTCGCCGGATTAGAAGCTGTATTTAAAGCGTAGCGTAGTTTGAAATCCTCTATATATCATATTCAAAGAAAATTCATTGTCTTTGATCCAATCAAACAATTTTAAACAAAGATACTGCCATAAACTATGAGTATCTAATTTTCAGCTTTGACTCCGTCAAACTCGACAATAATTCAGTCACTTTAGACATCTGCATATCGGGTGATGGACTTCATCACCCTTCAAAACTAAAATAATATTGAAAATGAATGTGCATTCGAATTCTTAAAGAAATTATTGTCAGAAAATATGTGAAGTTCACCGTATTTTCGATTTTAATCAAAAAAAAATCGCCGGGTCACCATATCGTCGTTTGTTTAATAACTGAACATTGCGGATTTTGAGAGTGCGTACTCTCTAACCCAGCATTAACTTTACAGAGATTTTTTTTAACAGATGCAAAGATCTATTGTAAGTCAATCTAGAAATATTTCTAAATTCAAAGAAAAGAAGGCCGCAACTCTGCAAACGGCCATTGCCAGACAGCATTTATCGGGTTTTAAAAAGACCTATTAAAGTAGCGTTAAATAAAAATTCGACAGAAGCGACAAAATATAAATAAAATTAGTTGATTTTGGTTTTAATATGTTGACGGGACTTAGTACTAAAGCAGGTATTTTTTTTATCTTTCTACTTAAAATCATTTGCGATTGCGACATGTTACAACATAAGGTATATTTTGCTCTGATTTTGAGCATTTCAGGGGGTCAAACAGTTTGATTGTCATATCTCAAAGGCCTTTTACATTTCAGCCAAACTATTTCACATGGGACATTAGCTAGTTAAGATATAAATGTGTGCCAAGTTTAAAGGAAATCGGAGAGGTGCACTGTAGACTCGTCTGCATGGTTTTCACATGGATCCTCTCTTAAACCAAACCCAAAGCGACTTGGTGTGAAGGTTAGTTAGGATTACACATACGCTAAATTGGTTCCGCTAAATTAGTTAATTATGATTACAGCTAAATTCCAATCCGATATGTGATTTAGCCGGGTCCTTATTATAATTTTTACTGGAGTAGTGGACAAAATATAGTTTATTATATGAGCAAAGTGAAGAGCATGCAAGAACAAAATAAATATGAGACCATTGGGGTGCAGAGTGCATATATTTTGCAGATACGACTTTAATAAGCTTAAATAAATTAAACAACTTGTTGTTTCAACAGTACTAGTATTAAAGCTTAAATATGCTAACAATAACATGTTTAAAAACTTTTTATATTTATATACGAGTCTTTTTCTGTATTATAGCGTAAATGCTCTAAGTCTAATAAACACCCCCTCTCTAATAAGCCTTGTTCCCCTTTTAAGGGTCAAGTTTTGAAATAAGTTCCCCTTCTCTAATAACCTCCCTCCACTAAACACAAGTTTTGTTGACAAAAAAATAATAATGTGTGTCGTCATTCTGTGTTTTTAAATCAATCCCCTCTCCATTAGGCCCCCCACCTACAAGATGCCCCCCTGACTTATTAGAGCATTACGTTACCAAGGGAATGATATAACAAAATTCACTCGGCTCTTTGGGATAGAAAATGCATAGGAGTGAAATATTATCTCGCTCAAATTCACAGATTGAGGTAACATGGCCTTCCCAAACAAAACAACGAACTCTGCAACCAGAGTTAGAACCTCTTGGTAAAGCTCTTCTACGAGGAACCTGGAAGGATATTGCACCCGCTGCCTTTAAAGTAAAACAGCTTAAAGTGGAACTACTAAAGTTTGCTGTGAAAGAAGTTTCGAAAGAGTGCTGCACATTATGTTCCACAAGGGATCCTTCAATTTTACGAAAATGTGATGTTCAAAATGTAGCTGACCTATCCCTGGAAAAGATATGCCAAAAATTTAAGGAAAAATCACCCTTACTCTTTTCTGTATTAATGACTGTTGCAGTTCCATCAAATTCTGTCTGGTTGCCTAGTGTTGCAACAGCAGGTGCAATCCTTTTGAAAGAGAGATGCAGATTCATGAATGGGTTCCAACTCATTTTGACACTGTGTATAAAGCATACAGATTTCAAGGCAATGTGCAACATATTATCATCATTAAAAGTTGGTGTATCTTCAACTTATTACAATAAGAAGTGTGTAGAGTATGGTGCTGTTTTTGATGCCAACCTCTCAAAGGCCAGGAAGGAAGATGAGTTAATCCTTTCCATGAATGCATCAGAACAACTCTCCTGTAATGGTTCAGAAACTGCCATGCCTTCATCATTGTCATCTGGGTTCAAATTTCCTTTTGACAATTTTGATATCTTCCAAAAAGTACGGGACATGACTGAAGATAATCAGAATACGGACATTCATTGGGTCAATCATAATGCAGCTTGATAATGAAAAGCTTCTTCCCAATGCTATGGACCACTAAATGCAAAGAAGTAATTACATGACACTGGTAGAGAGGGTATTAACAGAGGAGCTACCTTACCTTGCCTTGCCTTCTGCAAAGGTGTAGTCCAACAGCATATCCCACACACACATTCCAAAGAGATGGCAGAGAAACCAGAAAAGGTATGTACTACTATTCTGGTGTTTTACTTACTTACACATTGACAGAGTTATATTAATATTGCTGAACACTTTTAGTGACGAAAAGAATACATGCAATTATCTTCTTGATTATTTTCTAATTTTAATTATTAAATTTACATGACTGTCAGATTTAATGCTTGATATTTTGTGAAATAAATTACTTCACCCAAAGTGCTAAAATGCCATTTCAAGCCTGGCCTTTTAGATGTTTTTTTTTCTATAGAAAGCCTTCATTAATATATCAATGTGTGAAATCCTTACTGTAATTTAGGCTGTTTGTACATGTACCTTCATTTCCCAAAGCACTCATCCAACCAAATGAGAACAATTTAAATATTATAATTAGTCTGTATTTTCTTTGAACTTTTACCTTTCTCTTTTATGAGCCACAGGTTTAAATGATTAATAGTTTTTTAAATGGCTATATTTTCAGATATTATGTTGTGCGAGCTCTATTTATCACAGGGGAGGGGTGGTCCATCATAGCACACAGTGAGTCTCTTATGGTATGTCTCACCTTGGTGAAACAGCCAGTTCAATTCTGGCAAGGGACGTGGTGTCGATGTATCACAGATGCGTTTCACATACTTGGGGTTACCTTTTTTATGGACAAGTTAATTTCATATCTGGACAATGAAACTCAAAAAGTTTTTTGCCCTGATATTTCCTTAATGTTTGAGTTGTAACAATTTCAACTACACAATGTAATAAAAATTCCAATTGATGTGCAGCATTATATTTTCCTAACAGGAATGTCTTGGGATTCTATTCCACAATGAAAATACGACAGAAGGCATGAATGAAGTTTTACGCCATCTTCATACCTATGTACCCCGTTGGAGCTTGGATGATGAGTGAAACTTGTTACCATGAAATAGGAGTGGTTGGAGACCAGCTTACTGTTGAGCGTGCTGTCAACTGCCAGCTTTCCATGGCAAATGGGTTTACTCAGGATTACCGTCGAGAGGGAATGCATGTAGAATTAGAATTAGGGACTGATCAGAAATTAGCAGGGATTGAGGAGGTGTTGAATGAAATCAGTCTAAAACTATATAACCCTCTCTGGACAATAAGTATGAAATGTTTTGACCCTACCCCATTTTGCCCCTTTCCCCCTACAGTTGCCCATTTTTGTAGAGTGCCACATACTTATTTACCAGTCTTAGAAGCCATTTTCACAGAGATGCATTTTAAAATATTATGAGCCACCTATTTCCTTTCTTGTTAGAGCTGTCTACTTTTCTTTTGGAAAAGCCCTGCTATGTGTGTGGTTTGAAAATTATAACTAATTCACTTACAGGTTATATTCCGACGCCTTTATGCTACCACTGCTGCTGATGATAAGTGCACATTGTATGCAGACAGGAATCGTATAAACCGGCGTAATGTTGTTGCTGATGTGACCAAGGCATATGCACCAGATAAACAGATGTTCCTGTTAGCTGTGAAGTCAAGGATGGTTGCTGCAGCCATGGTTGAGCTTGGGATACAAAGTATTGATGGAAGCCCAACAAAGAATGCATTTCAGAGAGGATCATTATCTAATCAGCAGGTTCCCCCTTGCATAGATGTTTATCTTAGAAGATTGGCCACTTCCATTGTTGATAAATATGTCATGAATTGCAGTGATGCAAAAGATGAAATTAAAGGAGGTAATGGATGAAAAGGAACAAGAAACTCTTGCAAACATCACCAGGCTACCTAATGGTCGCTTTCCTTGTCAATTTCAAGGCTGTGATAAGAGTTTTAAGTAAGTAATACGCAAGTGTTATCATTCCTAAGACTATAAAGCTGACTGTTATCCCAGTTTTTATATCAATACCTTGAAAGCAACAAGGAAAAAATCAAATTAGCAACTTAAGTCCATGGGTATAAAATAAATATGTAATTATATATTATAGTATTTGTATAATATTTAGTTTTCATATTTCTCTTTTACTTTCTACTTCTTTCAATTATTAAGGCACATTGGCAAGCATAAGGCTAAGCATGAGCTTACAGTGCATGGTCTGGAACCAGAACCAACCGTTGATCAAGAAATCAGCCAATCAAATAAACCTTGTCATGTCAAGGAATCTGGAAGAGACGATGTATTTAACTATCAATGTAATCGGATGGATCATGGGCTTCTTTACATTAACTTCCTTGATGCTGTAGCAGAAGGGGATGGAAACAGAATTATCAGGTGTTGGAAGTTTCTGCTATTACATTTCTATGCTGAAAAGAGAACCAAGTATGCTGTAGAGGCCCAGTACCTACTGTTGCAACAATACTGTCTGCTATCTCCACGACAAGCTTACCGCCAGAGATGGAATCGTTCTAACAACAACAAAGGTGGTGCTGGTAATAATATTCTCCTGACCTCGACTTGGAGCACGATAACAGCTATCTCAAAGAGGCAATAAGAAAGTTTGCAAGACACAAAGTCGAGGGGACAACCAGGGAGTGTGCAATCATGAAGCACTCGGGAAAACACTTCATCAAGAGCACAAAGAAAGACATGGCTAAGTTGGTCCATCATCTTACTGAAAAGGATGCACTTGCAGAACACCTTGGCAGGCACTACAGACATTTTTCAAACATTCCTCGACATTCCATAGACAAGGATAATCTGTTTGGACTTTGTAAGTGAATAAATAACCACAAAAGGGGAGTTGATATCGGTATAAAAGTTCGGTAGATTGCATTATTAATTTTCATTTGTTAGTAAAAGACTGCTTTAGGCAGTTTGAGAACATTAAGAGATCACCGTTTTCCTATGAACCTATCAATTATTATACAATTTTTTGTGTTTTAATTAAACAATGTTTTCCAAATTATCAGTGTTATACCCATGGTTGAAATAAAATGATGTTAGAAATTTGTTTTCCTATATCAGTAGAAACGCCCATCACAACCACTCAGCGGCACAGCATTCAAAGCAAAATACATTTTACCATTCTACTATTCACTTGATTTAGAACTGATATCTAAAATATTGTTCATAGGCACTTTAAGCACCTGTGGAAATGTTTTTAAAGTATCTTTGAGAGTTGGGATGGGTTATTTCAATAGAACAGCCAATGTTCAATGGAGACCGGTATTACAATATATTTATTATTCTCTTTTATCTTAAACAAAACAGAAAGGTGTGAGTGAATAACAGGCACACGAGGCAGGAAACTGAAGCACATTATACTGACTTGGGGGAGCTAAATAGAGGATTTAAGATTGCTATTTGTTTTCTATCCATCAGTTATATTTATTAAACCTTAATTTATTTAGCTGTTATAATTTTATTCATTATTTATTTGGTTAGGTTTCCCAGGCTAGGTTATTGTTATATTTTTTTTATGATTTACAATTATCTACATGTATATATAGAGGGAGGGGAATGTTATCTTCTTCTCTAATACCACTTCTAAAATTCTGGACAAGGGGTTGATATTGTTATATTTTATAGGGGTTTCACCCATATTTTGATGTACACGTGGTTATAGACAGAATATTATAATTAAGCCAGGCAATTTTGTTGAGATACCTGCATGAGTTCTAACTGAGAACTACTTTCTGTGGAAGTAGTGGGGGTTGACAGATGTCTGTTTATGTTGCTATGTCTTCAGTGTACAGTTACAGACTGTGCAACAGGTGGAAAAAGGTGGTCTCATGCATGTCACATGCTGCATTCAAAGGCCGGGTCCGGCAAATGCAAGAAAGTATGTTGAAAAATAGTCAATCCCTCATATAATTTGCTATTAAACTGAATACTCATAACACAAACACAGACTTGAGCTTGTCTTGGAAAGGGCAATGCAATATGCAAGTACACATACAACATGCAATATGCAAGTACATATACAACATGCAATATGCATCAGACAACCTTTTTGAAATAGGTGTACAAATATGTTAAATCCTGGTTCTTATTAATATTATAAATAATATTTACCATAATTTTGGTGAATTGCAGCTATTTATACAATGTATATAACATTCATAAACTAAATACATTTTGAATAACAGCTGTAATCATACAAAGTGAAGTAATGGTAATGACCTTTATCATAGGAACAATAAATTAGAACACATTATTTATCTGCTGTCATTGAAGATCAACTTCCATACATGAAGGGAAAAGATCATCAACAATGTCTGGTACAATCCCTGCAATATCTGCATCATTTTCTGGTTCACTACTTACAAGAGAGTCAAAATTCCATTCAGAATCATCCAACAGGCTAAGAAATGACTTGTCACTAACAACACCATTCCATAGAGCATTATCAGTGGATATTTCATCTTCTGATTCTGATCCACTGCTGTCAGGATCTGTCAAGTCCTCAACTACATCTTGGAATAAGACCTTTATTATTTTCAAAATTGTAAAGGCATGTCTTTTATTCCAAATGCCAACATACTGCATGACAGTTTGAATAGTAAATATTTTATCACTATGTTCGAGCACCTGCTTGATTTGTAATTCTCCAAAATGCATAAGTGTAGTTGGGTAAGTAACATGGTTCATTCCAAGACTACCCTCTCTAATAACAATATCCTTTTGCATTTTCCAAAGCTTTTTCTTCAACTGTTCTCTCTGGTTATCAGTATTAATCCGAGTGTGATATGCAGTAACATCCATTTCATATTCTTTCTGAAGTGTACCAACTGATATATTATAGACATCAAAATCACATTGGCTTCCACCCTTGCACTTACAAACTTCTGCACACTTATCACAGCACCGATTACCAACTGGTTTTGATAGAACATTGCCATCAAAGTGTTTAAAGAGAGCCTCTCTTCTACAAACATCAGTGGTACCTTTGATATACTCCTTCATACTGTCATCAGCTGTTCGAATTGTTATACCACTGTAGAGGAGAATTGCACAACTTTCCTCTCCCTAGCGCCCACATCTCCCACTCTCTTGGATATAGTTTTCCAATGTTTTAGGTGGGCAATTTTTGCCACTAAAACTCTCAAATGTCCTTGTCTATGACTGAATTGTTCCAGCATATGCTCTTTCACACTGGTTGGGGTTTGTGAATGTAACATTTCTACTATTCTTTTCCGAGGCTTATGGTCTTTGGACTCGTACAAATAATTTCCAAGTTCGTTGGCTATCAAATTGTATACCATTGAGCATTACAATATTGTCTGACAATAAATTATTGTTCGCATAGAGTCTTTCCCTTTCTGCCTTATTTCTGAGACAATACACTGAAAGTGGGCCAATTAATAAACTATAATCCCTTTCCATCTTTTGGACAGCATAGTAAATATTGTTTCTGTCAGGGCTGGCAACAACTTCAAAAGGAATCTTTAATTCAAGTAAATTGAATACTTTTTTCTTCTCTTCGTTGCACTCGTTGCTATAGCGGTTAAGGCCATGAATGGTATTCCTTCTGTTAAGGATCTCAACTCGTTGAGACGACTATACCATTTTCTGAAGGCTGATCTTTCTTGATTGCTGTTAGACAGATCCCACTGAGTCATGCAGTGCACTTCGTCAACTGCAATTCCCATAAGAGACGTTGAATAGACAGAATTCGTAATCATTGATATCCATCTCTCATTGTCAAGGGTCGATTCGGGCGACATAAACACCAAAGTATAGTGTCCCTCTTCGATCTTGTTTAAAACCGTCTCTGACTGGTCTGAGCCAACATAAGAAGCATTAATACCCAATTCTTGAAGCTGCTTCACCTGGTCCTTCATCAGGGAGATCAAGGGACAGATGACTATAAAGATAGCCTTATTTTTCTCTTTGGTGTAGCTTGCCAAAGCCATCTCCGCGAACGGGGCCATTTGGAAAATTATGGATTTTCCCGATCCAGTCGGTTTGTTAACGAATACATCTGATCCACATAGGAAGTTATATAGTGCATCTAACTGGTCGGAGTATAAATGACATACTTTGAAACGTTTAGACAAATTTAAAACAACCTCTTCTAAGACATCTATCGATAAACTCCGCTCTCCTTCCGCCATCTTGAAAACTCAACACGCGCGCGAATAACTACTTTATGCATCGTGGAATGGCTATCTGCTACGTCATCAGTATGGCATTTTCTGCCTCACTTCCAAGACGTCTCTTTCGCGAGTGGGGAGCGATAAGAGTCGGCTGGTTACCCAGGCTAACGACAAACACCCTGAGAAATAAAGGTATATATGGGTATTTAAAAAAATGTTTAACTTCAGAATGAAGCTAACCCTGCGTACATGCATCTGTAGCCATTGCATTCAGCGGTAATTTTAGAATACGAAACTTGGACTATTACAGTCACTAAATCAATCCAAAGCTCATTGTCAGAAAAAGATCAGAAATATGAACGACGTACTCCATATTATATATATAGTAACAGTCTCGAATTTACTCCACCGACACAACATCAACAAGCCCAACATTTAGGCATCCGAAAGAGTACTGAATAATTAAGTATTAAATTGTTCTAATTAATAAATATAACAGAGAATTCGTAACAGTCTTAACAGTTCAAGCCACATAATAGAGTCTGAAGTAAGACTATGTATCTGCACCGTAAAACATTAAATTAGGGAATATATCTAGGTACGGATATTAAGATCGAGCGAAGAGAGACTCTACGATCATCCTACAATTCTCGCCAGTTATGAACGAGTTATATGTGTTAAGTGGTTAAGTGGTTGGTGTTATTCAGCTTTAAGAACTATAAAAACATTATATTTGAACTACTCTTCTATTAAGCTAGCTACCGTTTATCAACTCCAATATTAACAAACGTCAGTACACATGTTAGGTATGCTCTAAATTCCACACACCACGGCCACACATACAGCGAAGACAAATATAAAAGTGGGACGAGAAAAGCCTACAAATGCTCTAGGTTTCTTTAAAGCTGAATTACTGTAATAGATGACCTGAACTGAGTTTTCAAAAATTGAAAGAATATCGTAGAATATATGTTTAAAATTAGAGCGGATTTCGTATGAGGTTTATTTTATTTACCTAGGTTTATTTTGACCCCCGACATTGAAAGGGTTTTCTCATTGTTTTTGTCCTCAGATTTGGACATGAAAAGTTGGAACACGTCTCCCGCACCCTCCCTCATTTCAATGTTGGATAAACTTTCGTACTGGTTTGGTCACTTTCCCCCCCAACATTGAATGGGGGGTGGAAGGGGGGGAGAGGAACTTCATGGTTGCGCGCTGCTTCTGGTTTCCATAACAATTAAAGGATTAGTGTTGCAAGAGTAGTGTCCAAAGGTGTCTGAGAGTAGATATTCATTAACGTCACGCGACGTTTACGACATTTAATTAAATCAGCGAACTACTGTTGTGGGTCTTTATAGGTTGTAGCCATTATATTCTCGGGAAAAAATCATTAGAAAATAGTGAGCTTCATTTCACAATCGATTAGAAATAGTATTATTTATGGAATATGTTTTTAGAGTAGACCAAGTAACATGTTGAATTAGATACTTTAAACTATTGCTAATTCGGGTTGTGTTATCGATCGGCAACTCAAACTAATATTCGATTGAGAGTCACGTTATATAGTTTAACTCAACTTGAAGTAAGAGATATATAATTTCTTGCCGTGTTTTTATTTATTTTTAATGTCTCGGTTTTTTAGTAGTAATAAAGTCCAAGATGATAACGACTATTATAACAATTAATGTATTAATCTTATCACAGACGTCATATAATTAATTCGGCTTTGCAATCATTTGAAGAAATACTTAACATGTTGACTAAAATGACTATTTTCTTTACTAACAACTCAAAAACTGTGTATATTTTCTGTTAATCGATGTTGTGATAAAAAGGTGCCATGGAGAATAATGCATTAATGAGATGACGTCTTCCCAGGTTTCGACCCAGGCTTTTACTTACGCGGTCATGGGTCAGGAAAGGTCAAATTTACACGATTTCAAACAAGCGTAGAACATAAAGTATTCACTTTAAGCCAAAACTTTCTTCACAGAAGTACTCAAAACTTTTCGGAGGTTCATAAGCTATCAAAATTGCAAAAGGGTGATAGGCACTTTAAGCTTTGCAGATAAGACGCGCCGTGTACGGGTTTATGTTTTTTATAAGCGAGTTTATAATCAGTACTACCACCATTATAATTACTAAAAATGTACTCCCTTATGTCAAAAAAGTTCCGCAGGCATGTTGATCACCTTGGTTTCAATAGAGATTGGAAAACAACATCAACACATAGTTTCGCCATTTTCAAGTCCTTAAAATAACTAAAAACGCTTAATAAGGATGACTGTTATGTGATAACACTTTTGGCCGTTTCACTGCAGTTCTCATTTCTCAGTATTGACTCGTCATGGAACTGCTGTCACAATACGCTAGCAGCAGTGACTCTGAAACAGATCATGAGCCGACCGACCTTGGGAAACGACAGGTGCGGAAGGTATATTTACTTACCTATAGTCAGGCGAAACTCTCATTAATCCCTGATCGAGAGTCATTCGCTAGCGCCGTTGAGGAGGCATTCCTGAATTGCGAAGGAGTCCATGCTTCAGTTTTGCACTGGGTTTGCTGCCTTGAAAGACACCAGAGTTACCAAGGGAAAGTCGGGGTTTCATTGTCATATGGCCATCAAACTTGATCTCTTGAAACGCTGGAGTTAGACATGAAAACGAGGCAAAACTGCCGTTGGTTTTATGTTTTTCTTTCATGGCTGAAACGTCGGTGAAATAGTCTTAAAAAATCATAAATGATCAATGCCATTTTGTCCAATCAGATGAAGCAAATCACTCACGTGTATACACCTTTGTACACAGTAAGACGAAAGGTCTTTATACTACTTTTAACATTAGTGAGGTATTTTTCCTTTGTTGAACAAAGGAAAAAGGTCTCAACAGTGAAGTTTTATATAGGGCCACACTCATACAGTGAAACGTCGTACAAATACCCTTCTAGTCAATCCTTACAAGGCTTCACCATTAATCTTTATAAAGACCCTAGTACAGTGAAAATCCTTAAAAAGGTATTCATACGCAACCGGCCCAACATTATGTAGCCTGCGTGCAGACGTTCTCTCTCTCGGGAAAGAGACGTCTGCGAAACGCCGTTGATAATCGTGTTCTGGTCACGTGTTTCTTCACCAGTATTTGAGGACCGCGCGCTGATTGGCTGTTGACGGAGGATTGTCATAAAGTCATATGATTGGCTAATAACTTCCCGGGAAAGACGCCATGTTTACTTTTCAAACCCTTCACCCGTAGCGCGCGGTATTTATGGTTTACAAATGTTTTGTTGATATTGTGAAACATAGTGACAAGAATCTAGTAAATGGAAAAGGAACATTCAACATAAAAGTAGAGCTTTCTACTCTTGGCTTCGAAGTTCTCTTGAATTCTCCATATATTTGTAAACGCTGCGTCCAGAAGTTGAAGAAATGACGAGGTGTGAAAAATAACATACGAAAAATCGAGGCAGATCTTTACGAGTGTTATCATTCGAAAGCCACAAACGAAGGTCTGGTCGTCAAGAAGAGGGACAATACATGTGCTAAGGAATTATTTGAGTCGGAGACTGGCTCCAGCTCTGCCCCGAAACGAGCCGCTGTAGATGGAAATGCGATCGAGCCGACTTCTCCTCGTAGAAGGTTGCCGACTACAAGAATATAAACTCCTGCAGCGAGAAAAACTAATGAATGTACGTACCTTCCTGATATTCCACTTTCTCCCATTTGTCATTCCATGTTACCAGTTCTGGATGATTCAGTTGCTGTAGGTGATATTGAACCAAACAAAACACAGAAGACTGTCGTCCAAGTGAAGGTTGAATGGCCGAGCAAAACAAAAGTTAACACACTACACGAAGGCCTCGAAAGTTTAGGTAAGATGTTGTGTCGTGGAACTTATTGCCAGATCGCATCGGCTGTGTGGAAGAATCCAGTTTTGAGAAAAAATGTCCAGCAACTCTTTCTCTAAGAAGTAGACAGAGAATGCACGCAACTGTGTTCGCTAAAATCGCCATGCTGTCTCCGTTCTCCAAACGCGAATGACATGAAGAACTTCTCATTCAAAAAAATGAACGAAGAATTGGAGAGTAAAGCTCCTTCATTTAGTGCTGTCCTTTGGACAGCCAGCTTAAGAAAGAGTAAAAGAGAAGGAGATGACCCATACTGGATGACTAGCGTCGGCATTGTCTGCTGCTGTTCTTCTGAAGAACAGATCACCTTGTATGAATATCCTCCAGCTTATGAACACCATCACCATTTACCACACAGGGATAATTGTGAGTGTTATTGTATATTTAGAAAGAGAGAGAAAAGAAAAGTACTTTAGTTACTACCAGAAACCGAGATTAATGTGTTTATGAGTCAATGACTTGAATGTTATACATTAATAATACGCTCCAACCTGGACCATAAACAGTATAACCACTCTGTAAAGACGTTTCCAGGTAAATTAAACAACAATGTTTTATAGGGCTAGTATATCTCAAAGGTAAAAAACTGACTGGTACCTCATTATGCTTCACTTGTCATGCACAAAGGTTTCAGATACCGAAAGTGGGCTATTATCCTGGGGGGTACTCTACCCAAAATTGGTTAGGGGTGTGCCGCTGGGGCTCTGAAACCCTTACCCTGTTTAAGACAATTGAAAGTGTTAAAAATTTTCCCTGAAAAAGACAAATAACAAATTATCTATCCTTGGATGTCAGTGTTTATTGCGATCTTGTATAATGAGTGTCATAACTAAATAAGTCTTTATCAAGCACTAGACTAAATAACGGCACTAGATAAATACCATACCCTGTTCAAGATCTGTCAATGTGAAAATGGATACCCTGTCTATATATAAGATCATAAACTCGAAAAACCATACCCTGTCCAGCGGATCATCCCCGTATAGTCCATATATGGGAGTACCCCCCATACAAAATCAGTTACTAAAATCAAAAATTAAGTAAATTAAAAGAAACTTACATTGTAGAGATGGAAAGGCTTTTGGTAAAACATTCAATCACCTTTTAAAAAAAACAATTGTAAATTATTGGCAAGTATATAAAAATATACTCACAACTTCATTGCATGTGTATTTTTAGGGAACTCTTTTTCGCCTGATTGCATTACGCCTTACTACCTCACATACATACTACTACAAGAAGTTAGATGAATTTGGAAAAGATTTTGATGCTGCTATCAAGTCTGCTGTGAAAAGAGAGAGTAAACGCCTTCAGGAGAGATCATTTCAAACCTCAACTGAGCTCGAGTTAAATCAAACAGTTGATATCCCAACAGTTCCAGCAGCCTCTCACTGCATGAACCAATGTTTGGCAGCTGATCCACTTAACCCTGCCGATGACACACAAATAAATGTATGTCCAGCCCCAGTTGAAGGTGTCCTTACAGTACCACCCACCATGCTAAGGCAAACAGCTCCTGTTCAAAGAGAGGGTACCTTGTCTGTAGCTCCCCCCTCAATAGTCCAGAGTACCATGGCCAGTCATGATCAACGGCCACCTGAGCCTCCAGTTCCATCTACTATGGTTGTTACACCTGATAAAGGGAGGAATCTTGTATTTGACAACTTCGATTTCAGGCAGCATGCCATAATATGTCACAAGACCACCAGAATGTTGATGTGCATTGGGTAACACACATGAGTGTAGAGAGCAGGGTTTCTGGGCATCATTTACCAAGTGAGAGTCCAATTTGTGAGTTAATATCCATGGAGAATGGACAGTGCTTACCCAGCCGATATGAGCACCATCTCCAAAGAGAAAACTACATATTGTTCACTGAGAGGGTGATTGTAGAGATTCCCTATTTGTCATTCCTTCAACCAGTGGTGACTAAGCACACCCCACACCAATACAGAAAGGAGATGACAAAACCTCCTGATACTGTGAGTACCATTATAGCACCGTTAGCCATGCCTGATTCTAATACTCATAACACCATAGAGTACCTGAACCAGAACTTATTATTAACCTCCAGTGTGTTTTGGTACGAGGATTTGCTCAATGTTTGCTTTGGGCTTGCTTGAGCTAGGGAATGCAGCAAACCTAAGCCTGCATTTACTTTGCATAAAAAATGATAAAGCAAATTCCAGCAAACATTTCACTGGAGGTTAGTTCTGGTAGGTACAATGATGTAAATTTAATAATCAATAATAGTATAATAATGTAGTAATGTAATAATATAATAATATAATAAAATAATATTTTCCAAGCATATTTTCACCTGCCATTCCTGAAATTTGGCCATTGGCAGGTCACTATTTCGAACCCTGCTATTATTTAGGTGATGATCAATCCTTTGAAATCACAATACATACATGTATGTATATATATATATATATATATATTGAAACAGTCCATTTCTTATTGCTAGACTTTCCTTAGAATGTTGTACCACAGTGAGATTGATGCAGATGGTATCCAACGAGTCCTTGACAATTTGCAAATATGTACCCTTTTATGGAGATGGTGAAGAAATCACAAGGATTGGCAGCAGACCAACTCTCTGTGGAACGTGGAGTCAATTCCTTGCTACAAGTCTCCAATGGCTTCACCCTGAAGAGCGACTGGAAGGACTCCACCTAGAAATTGCAGACTGGCATGCAGGAAATAAATTCCTGAAGGTTAGCACCATCAATTATTAGCCATTTTGTAAGCTAAAAATTAAAGGAAGGGACCAAATATGTAAATGTAATTGAATATTAGTAAATGTATTTGAATATTATATTTAAGAGCAATTTCACATCCCAACATTATCTTACATGTATATAACTCTCAACAAAGGGGGGGGGGGGGGGGGCTTGCCAAGGGAACACATCCCTCAAAGGTCATTCTTCTAAAATGGAAGGCCTCATTTTCTTTAACAAATAACGGGGCCCTGTTATGCCACTGTTCAGTTAGCAGTTACCAGGAAGATCAGTGAGCTTATTCGACTATTAAATATGTGAAGTTTTCATAGAGTAATGTCTGTGAAACATTTCTTTAAAAAATAGCACAAACTAAATACAATTTTAGAAAACAAAGGGTTTAGTGCTATTTTTAGTATTAGTTATTGCAAAACTAGTTTTACTGCACTGATTTAACTTCATGGTAACTTAATTCCCATCCCAAAATAAACCTCATGTCAACAACATTGACACATGAATTTTTTTTCAAATCATCAAATAGAATGCAAATTCTAAATACCCACAGTTGGAATTGGCAGATTTACATACTAAGACATAAACCATTGATCGGAAGAGAAAAACTGTTTTTTTTTGCCATCATTGATGCATAGTTCTGATGAATTCCTATCGATACATTTTTGGAAAGTTTACCTGTGACAATAAGTTTAAAATCCATGCCCATTGTACATTTGCTGTTTGTAATAATTATTGTACATGTACAATTGTATTTTTAAACTGTTTAACTAACAGTTTCCATTTTTTGGCTTTCACTTTAGGTGTGCTTCAATAATTTCTATAGTGCAGCTTCAGCAGCTGATAAGTGTATTCTTTACAGTGACAAAACCTGATAAACCGAATAAATGTCAAAGGTGACGTAGATTCTGCAGTTAATCCATGTCGCAAGTTCTTTGAGTTAGAAGTCCATGCACGGCTAATTGCAGCTTCTTTAGAATTACTAGGAATGAAAGGCCTGAAAGACTTGCCAATCAAAGATGGTTATCCAGAGAATCTGAGAGAGGCACCAAAGGAAGACCATAGAAGATACCTGAGGGGGTTAGCAACAAAAGTGGTTGAACAATATGTAATACAACAGGATAACGTAGACAACTTGCTTTTGAAAGTTTTAACTGCTGAAGAGTTAGAAGCTAGTCAAGCTTTACATCAAAGAGCAGATGGCCGTTTCATTTGCCGCTTTCATGGATGCAACAAATCCTTTGCATATGATGGCAAAATAAAAAAGGAGCATGAAGCACAGCATGTACCCCCTGTCTCTGATGCTGAAGTTCCCATCACTGCTCAACTACCAAAGCAGAAGGTTTCAGACTCTACTGAAAATGATGATATGTACAACTACCAGTGTTCATTCCTCGAGTATGGAATGCTAATTATAAACTTCTTTGATGCCATAAAGGAAGGTGATGGGATGCGCACTATTAGATGTTGGAAATTTCAACTCCCATACTTAATAAATGACAGTGGCAGCACAACGTACGCTCTAGAGGCTCTGGGATTGTTATTTCAAGTGAATGCTTTATTGTCACCACAAGATGCCCATCGACTGGTTTGGAATAGAACCGTGTCACTCAGGCCAGGGATTGGTAATAACTTTCCACTAGATCTTGCTTTAAGAGTTTATGAACAGGCTATTAAAAACTGTTGTTACCAAACTGGGACCCAATGCAACCAACCACAAGTGCATTGACAGATACTGTAATGCTGTAGATGTTACCAAAACTGTACTTGACAATTTTGACCATGACTGCCATGCCATCCATCGCTCTGGAAAGCATGTGAAGAGAACTACATTGCCAGATTTGGAGAAGGTTGTTGGAGAACTTGCTACTCAGGGCTTTCCAGTGGATGCCTGATCGCAGCTATGAACACTACAGAAATTGCAAGTACAGTATCTTGGAGGATTTCGACTTACAAAATATGTTTAGATGGATCAACAAACACAAGAAGAACATTGAATTGAGAAAAAGAGCTAGGTAATAAGTGTGTCACTAATATTTTAATGCCTGCATCAAGAGTTCTGATGTTGTTGTTACTGTGCAACACAGTACTTTAAACTGGGTCACGGCAATCACATTGCAAAACACACAAGAATTCCATCTTGTAGAGTATAAAACAATCATAATTGGAATATTTGTTTTCATTCTGCAATATGATTAGTTCTTGTTGTCCAAGTGAACCGACAGGTCAGCAAAATGCTTACACATGTCCAGTCAGTGGTAGAAATTGTGGGAGTAGTTCTAAATGCTCCTAAATGGCTTCTGTTTAAAAAACTAGACACATTGCAAAAAAGACTGGGGGTTAAAAGGAAAATTGCAAGAGTTAAGAGTTGTATTAGTTTATTCATCAAGCGAATTAAATTTGGGATTGGTTCATGAAAGGACTTAAAAATCAAAGCTTGTACTTTTCTGTGAAAATGCAACCAAAATGATGCACACAAGCATGATTTACTGGTGAAATTCACGAATGCGCAAGCCTTTTGCTGACCTGAACCTGGTTACAATAGCATCATTATTATTATACAAAGAAGTCACCGAAGTTAGTGTAATCACAAGACCAAAAAATTCAGAGGGGGTAGAGTTTTCAATTATGTGATTTTGTTTTTCTACATGTGCTGTAGTTTACACATAACATTTCTCTATTCCCTCTCCCCCTGGATCTTAGGGCTACTGACCTATGCCATTTCAAATGATCATAACCAAATTTCACAAGGGTTTAACAGTGTTCAAACCAGTCTTTTCAAGATTAACAGTCAAATTAATTACAAGAATTTGACCTACAATATATGTACAGGGATAAAGATTAGCCTGTGCGCTCAACAAAAAAAGATATCCCAGTAGAAAGACGTGTCTGATAGATATTGGTTCTATCGTTATTTTCTTGCTGTATATAAATTGTCCACCCTGGGATTTCTCCTCGAGACTCACATGTACATGCACACACATGCTTTAACCTTATGACAACATCATTTTAAATTATATTATTATTCATAAAACAAGTTACATAAATTATATACCTTTTAATATTATACTGGTATGTAATAATAATTTATTATATAAATCTGCAAAGAACACATGCAATATTAAACAATGCACAAGAACACAGAAAATATGAGATCATGTCACAATAAATATATTTTAACTGGCTTCATTTCAGTTTTTGCAGTCTTTTTCAGATTTATATAATAAAACAAACTTACTCTGCAGTAAACTTTAACAGGAAATTTATTTCTGCGTTAAATGGCGTAAGATAAATAAATATTGGTTAATCAATGCCTGGCTACAAGTATGATAAGGGAGGGATTTATGCTGCTCTGGCTTTGCCACCGTGGCTGTTACAAGCTTTACTCACATGGCCATTCATTCATGGCCATTCATTACCCATTAATTAGATGGCTAACTAGCTAATGTGGCTGTGTATTTTGTTTGCTTTACACTGCTTAAGAGGCATGACACACATGTACATATACATACACGAGTAGTAAAAACAGCCATATTAGCTGGTTAGCTAACTAATAACCTCAGTCTGTTTGTCAGTACTTAATAAACAATTTTTTTCATGTTCTATTGTTAAAGGATTTAACCAAGGTTACAGTTCGTATAGCTTATAAATAGTTATTGAAATGTTATTGAATATATATTTAAATGTACATAATTATTTGATAAATATTTAACCTGCTTTGCTATTTAAAAAAATATGTAATAGGTGATATTAACACACATAATACTTTAATAGCATTAAGTAACTTGACATCCATCCCAGACTTTATTAAATTAAAATTTCACTTATCACTAAAGAGCAAATTCATATATTTGTCTAATTCAATTATTCTACCAAAGATTGGTAACACTAAGGCAGCTGTTTTTAACAGGCCCCATACCCAGGTTTTGTGTGGAGTGGAGCTTTGTAAAATGTATATTACACAAAGAGCACCATAAGTGGTCTGTTCCTGGAGGGGGGGGGGGGGGGGGGGGGGGCGGGGGGGGGGGGGGGGGGGGAGCAGTTATTTTAAACAAAGTAGTTTCATTTGTGGGCGGAGTTTTCACACATTTCATTTTTTCCTTCAACGAGAAGAACTCGACCTTAGTGGAGGATCATTGATTCCCAATTATCCCATGATCCCTTCCTAGCTATGGGCCTGTACAACACATTCTAATTTGTATTGCCTAAAAGCTGGCCAATCAGACCACTAGCACTTCTGTTACCCATGCCAGACTGATCCATTTCTTCCATGTGAACATCTAAATTAACGAAATCACTGTCAGACAGAAAGTGGAGGTCAGAATCATCTCTTATGTTAGCCTATTCTTGGTCAACTGCATCAATATCATCTTCCTCGGTTCTGTCCATGGTTGCCAATTCAGCAATATCTACATCACCAAAAATGTCATTTATGGCATTTATTATTGCAACACCATGCTCCTATCTCCAAACTTCAACAAATTGTGTCACATGTCTTACAGTTTTTATCTTGTCAGAATTATCAAGTACCTGCTGGACATGAAATAATGAAAATTCATGCAGTATACTTGATGACACAACAGCTCCAAAACTATTGGAAATAAGTAATTCTTTCATGTATACACCAATTTGTCTTTGAGAGCTTTCTTGTCTTTGCTGGTAACAGTTCTTACAATTTCACATGATGTGCTGCCTACATCTGTTAAAGTTTCAGTTGGCAGGAGGGTCTTGTTGACACAATCAATATCCCCACAGGTGCAGTTTCTGGCACAGATATCACAACAATTGTACCCATCAACATGTGAAGTAAAATTTCCAGGAAAATGTTTGAAAATCTGTTGCCTCCAGCATTCATCATTTGTGGCAGTGTACATTTTGATGTCTTCCTTACAATGTGCCCCAATCAGACCATTGTGTAGCAAGACACACACACTAGGCTCCCCATCTCTTCCAGCCCTGCCACATTCTTGAACATAGCACTCAATGTTCTTGGACGGCCCAAAGTGAATGACACGATGAACTCCTCTACAGTTAATCCCCATACCAAATACTTTACGCCCAAACTGATGTTTTGCTTCTCTGGACTACGTTCGATTACGAAGGTTGAGTCCTGCAAGTTCAATGTCTTAAAAATATCCTTCTTTGTAGCCTTTGAAGCAGTGGCAGTAAGAACGACCGAAGGGACATTGCTAGAAATAAGGGAATTTAACTCTCCGAGATTTCCATACCATGTTCGAAATGGAACTGATGTAGATTTTGATGACGAGCCTGGCAATCCCCACAGACTAATACAGTGGGCTTCGTCGATTACAACCGCTACCAGAAACTTTCTATAATAGTCACTGGAAATCAACTTTCTCCATCGGTTTGTGTTTAGCATTTTCTCTGGCGAGGCAAACACGTAGGAAAAATCACCATTTAACTTTCTTTAAACTCTCCTCGGTGAGATCATCATGCAAAGCAACTGCAGATAAACCTAAAGACTTCAGGTACGACACTTGCTCGTCCATTAAACTTTTCAGAGGCGATGTACAGCGACTTTACTGCTTCCTCGAGGTCTGTTGAAAAGTACATCAGCCATGATAGGGAGAGCGAAAAATATCATAGAATTCCCATAACCTGTAGGAAGACTAGCGTATACATTTTTTCCATCAAACACTACCTGTATGGAATCAATCTGTTCGGAATACAGTGAAACCTCGAAAATATTGCATACTTGCTCCGTCGCTCGCTCGAAATCCGCCATATTTGATATTGTATAAATGTACAACATCGCGCATGCGTACTAGGGAAAATAATTAATTATTTTAATTATGATAATTTATGACCAGAACACGATTTACAACGGCGTTTCGCAGATGTCTCTTTCCCGAGAGAGAGAATGTCTGCACGCAGGCTAAACATTATGGGACCCAATTTTCGCTCCCTATCCCAACTGCGCATATCAGTACCGCACAACGTAGCGATAAAACCTCGTCTTATAGCAATTGTACGTCGAATAACTTGCAAAGAATATCATTTTGAACAACAGTACCTTAACTTTAGCGGGTTTTGTACCGGTTTACCACGGATTACCACGAAATACCAGGATTACCACGGTTTACCATTGAATTAAAAGTATGATCTTAACAGTCTGTCTATTTCAAAGTTGTTGGTTAATCGTGGTTAACCGTGGTTAAGCGTGGTAACGAGTCTATTTAACGGGTAATCCGATGGTAAACCGATGGTAATCAGATGGTAACCCAGAGTAAAGTCGAATATATAAAAAAATCATTACGTTTGTGACCCGGCTTTCTAAGTAATTATTTATTGAAATATAATGAAGCCGTGTTGCAAGTACATAACCAAAAAGCTACTTACGACCTAAGGTCAACTGCATCACTTAATAGTTTTAAAATTAATCTTAAAAGAAACACTGAACTACTGTAAATAACTGAATAGAATAAGTTAATTAGTTTTATATTACTATTATTATTATTATTAGGGTAGAATAGCGTAGTTATAAGCACGACCACATCAGCAACGCTGTAAATTTATCGTGGGTAAATAAATATTATTATTATTATTATTATTAGTCCGCTGATATTGCAGTTTATTTTAGAATTGTTCTTTTTCAGACATTAGGCATTCACGATGACAACAAATGATAAATGCTTGTGTTTGTCATTTTGAGTAAATCCTGAATCTAAACCCTTATTTTTCTAAAGTTGCAATAATGTCAATACTTAAGGCGCTCACCTTTTCTTTGAATGACAGTTTTACACGTCGATTCATGGACTCAATTAATTTGTTAATTGCATCAACTGGTATTTGGAAAATAGTCTTGCGAACACGTTCACTAAATTCGGCCAATGTTTCACGGCTGATCCGATACCTTCGCGCATCTTCCCTCAGTCTTCGACAAACAGCACTAAACATATTTTCAATAGGGTTCAAATCTGGACTACGAGGAGGAATCTTGAACAGTTCAGCATTCACTCGTGTCATCGCTGCCCGAGCTTTTGCACTATTTTGCGATGGATCTCCATCTTGTAACCAAAGGCGACTGTCACCTTTATCCGCCAATCTAAACATCCAGGAAAAGTTCTGGTCGATGAGACTCGAAAAAGTCGCCACACATTTTATTATACTGAGAACAAACTATAACGCCTCGGTTGTAGCTAATTGCAACAATCATCTTAACAACTTTACCACCAGTCCCTTCTTTTCCCCGTAATGAGTTCAGGGAACGTAATATATCTCTTCTCCTGTCAGGCCGTTAATTTTGTTTGTCCTCCTGGAGATTTCTTGCCCTTCGTTTTCCCATTGACCTTTTTAGTTTCACAGGAACTCCTACATATTCTCAGAACTGTAGATGGAGACACTTCACTCTTTTGCTACTTGACGCAGGGATAATTTTTGAACTCCTCGTAAATATAAAATGTATGAGCGCTTTCCCACAGGAATTTTGCCTCGAAATACCATTCCCATTAATCAAAATGTAATCCAAAGTGTACTTTGTGTGTAGATAGAGTAGCTGAACTCAACATAAATACTGTTTAAAAGCCCATCGAACGTGCGAGAGTTTAGAACTCCCAATAATCTTGTCACGAACGCGTACGTCACATCAATTTTTGATATGAGAAAAGAAATGCGATATTCAGACAGCTTTAGACATGAAAAGTTGGAGCACGTCCCCCGCACCCCCTCATTTCAATGTTGGATAAACTTTCGTACTGGTTTGATCACTTTTTTTTCCCCAACATTGAATGGGGGGTGGAAGGGGGGAGAGAGGAACTTCAAGGTTGCGCGCTGCTTCTGGTTTCCATAACAATTAAAGGATTAGTGTTGCAAGAGTCGTGTCCAAAGGTGCTGATCCAATCAAATTACAGCGTTATGGTATGGCAAATCTTGCTTTCCCACCAGCTCACACTAAATCTGCTGTAATGTTAGCCATAGTAATCGATATCGAGAGCCGAGTCTAAATATATTACGAAATAATTGTCTGAACGAAATTCGAAGCTAAACCTAATAAAGTTATCTTCAGATACGAGATCACCCCGAAGTAGTGCCCTTGCCCTTGCACATTCCTTCCCCTCCCCCCGGATTTATAGGTTTGTCTGGAGACGGTCTACAGTGATATGTTCTGTTTATATTAGGTTCTTGACACAACATTGTCAAGTACTGAACCTACATGCATGTCAGATCATTTGTTCCATCGCTATTCTATCGAAGTGCATGCCTTAATAAATAATTTTATTCGACCTTATACATCAAGTCCAAGTACATCAGCACTAATCACAACGATTATGTGTAATACAAACTATAGACTAAACAGTAACCTATTATACACTTATAAGGCTGTTTGCTAACTCCAGTACGTACGTCATTAAAATATTTTGCACATATCCTAATCACCAATTTTTTTATTATTATTATATTAAATTCCAAACACGGTCTAATTCAAGAGTTCCGAAGAAAACAAATTTGGAGAAATTCGATAAGAAACTGGAAAGGAAATGAAATTAATCAAATACTTCATAAATAACGTCAATCCTTTGTAACATTTCCTAGTACATAAATAAGTGTCTACATGTCTTCAAGAATCTAAAAGATCGAGAAAATATTTTGTGGGAAAGCATATAGACCGCGACACCCGTGCGCCACTTAAGACAATAGGGAACTTAAGCAACCATGCAGGATGGCGACGGCAGCTGCCTTTTATAACCATATTTTCGCAATATATCATCAGGACAGAGTTCCGTTCAGGCCGAACGATTAACGGCGTGATTTACTTTCTTAGTCAGTCGAGTTCTCCTTTCAACGTAAATTTGGAGTTTTGGCTTTTATTAGGGCTGGTTCTCATATAATCGTCCCGATCGCTTAACCTTTATTATATGAAAACCAGACTTTAGAGAACGGTCAAAATGTAGGTGACTGCAGTTGCGTGTACTTTCACGTGCAGTTATTGTATTTTGTAATTAATTATAAGGCTATTGTTTTATGTCGTCGACCTAGATGTCGTTGTCCTCGTGGTTGCTTAAGGTCCCTAATAACCACAATGTGTGGTTCAGAGATGAACACTGATCAGTGTCGAGTAATTCCATTGCCGTCGGCTGGTATCTCTCAATTCTGATTTCAATAGTCATTTTTAAATAGCTACAGCTGGGATTCCTAAACTTCAGATGGAGGCATTTGTTTGACTGTTCTTGGTAAACTCGTTGCATTTATTTTGGTCGTATTTAAACAGTATATTTTATTCCAAAATCTCGCAATTCATATCCAAACACTCGCCCCATTCTGAAGGTACAAACCTAAGAAGCTGCCATGTCAAAGAAAGTCCTAAGATAAAACTCCCAGTCCTTGATGCCACGAGTTGGTATCCACCACTGCAGTGCGACGACTATAATACTACCCTCTATCAAATTCACTTTCTACTATACTGAGTGACAAATCCGAATTTCGGAGCTGAATCGATCGAATTACCGCAACTCGAAACCGACAAATCGAACTACAATACCAACCATGAACAGACCGAGAGCGTGCAAACTAACCTGCTGAATAACTTGTTTTATGTTTAAGTCCACATAAACATGACCCTTTAGTTGCACACAATGATGCCGGTGTGAACTTCATTAAATGGCGGAGTAATCATCATCAGCTAGTGTCCAGCAGGTTACTTTGTTTTGAACACTCCAAGTCCCTTACTCTAGGTTACCATCCCAAAGAGAAAGGTCATTATGAGACCGTGATGCAGGCAGGCCGTTGAAAATCACAAAAGTAAATTAAATAGATATGTAAATGATAAGATTGCTATTGGTTAGTTAAGGACTACAATAAAAATGCTTCGTTTGCAAAATCACGCTTTTACCAGTCGTCAGCCTGCCTATACCAGAGTTATATGGTGAGCACTGGGCGGCGCCTGGTAGCTACGGGGGTGGTCCTATTCTAACGCGCGTGTGGGCTGTGTGTGAACCGATCAGATACTCGATAAAAATAATGACCAGACTCTAAAAAACTAAACTACCCGGTCCTGCCCTGCCCCGATAGACATCAAACAACTCAAATATATTATCTAGCTAAAGGGGGCCTATTTAGTCTAGAAAACAAATACTAAACCTAATAACTTTGTGTCTTTCCTTCGACATCGAGCTCTTACTGTCAATCCACCGAGATCCATCTTCCCGGTTCCAATTATTTTCTTGTCCAGTCCTAAGTTTACTACGTTTGTAGCTCAAATGAACAGATGAGTAATTTTAATTTGGAAAATTTCTCTAGAATATAATTGTACATTGTGGTACCGTTGAAATAAGACACTGAAATTCCTTTAACTTTGGAGAAATGCCATTTCTTATGCACTAGTTTAAACCGGCAAGAATTCTCAAAGAAGTTTAAGAAAAACTGAAGGGAGGTAACCTTCTCCCAATGCTCCAGCGATGTCCAGCGTAGTTCTAAGCGAACGGACCCATTGATCCGTAAAATTTAGCTACCGGACCGATTGCTCCGGAAAAAAAGGTCCTATACCCACACAAATAATGGTGGCAGCTTCTTCTAAAAAAATTGGGTCCAACTTCGGTTTTAAACCGTTCTTCCAAGGACCTACTTAAACTAAGTCTGATTTTATTTAATATATTACCTTTCATTTGAAGGGGTATTTGAAACTCTTCACCATTTGCTAGTTATGAGTTCCAGCGAATGGCAGTTTGACTGAGACCACAGTCTCCCTTCATTATAGGATTGCTGTTAAGTTCCATATTCGGTTTAGAAACGCGGTTGGTTTCCCCTGCTAATGTACCCATTAAAAACAGAGGGTTATATTTAAAACGAAGGAAGAAGCAAATATGTTCAGCAAAAATGAGGATTTTCATGAAGCAATCAGTCCGAGTTTATTTTAACTCTTTTGTAATAATTCAACAAAATTGCCTAGTCTGGATCCATAAAACAAGACATACAATCATTTTATTATTCCAATTTCTTCTGTGACATTTTAGAAACGAGATCAAATCGAAAACAATTGAAATATGTAGAAAAACTCACTGTTTGGACCAGGTCTTGTAATGTTGTGTTCACAGACAGCACTCTGGACTCCGTTCCTTCAGGTTTCCTTTCACGTCCATTTCTTTTCCTGTAACGGCAAAATAACACACTGAATCGGCTAAACTGCAGAATACAGTGCTTCTTTTTAGCATTTCAAACTAACACTTGAAAACTACACTAAATTGTCTATTTTTTATTTTCATGCGACGTCATCAAAAACACTTAGATTTAGACTATAAGTCTTACAAAACTGTGATAATAAAAGCCTCCACATAATATTTCACGTCGATAGGGTGTTTTGTTCCGGAGTAAATAAATTTTGAATTTTATGACAAAGCGAGCCAGCTGTTTTCCAGAAGGCATAACAATCCATATAATTATTGTGTAATTCTTTTTTTTAACTCGATAGATCCTTAAAAGTTGCATTCAAAGAGTGTTGAAGTGAAACCCAATGATTTTGATGGGAAATTAAGCTTTATCTGTATTTTCCCTTTATGACCGCCATGTACATGTTGGTGCCCCAGAGAAGGACATCCAAGATGGCGGCCGCATACAAAGTACTGTAAAATTGTCGTACTTTCATTGACCGCAGCTCCGTTAGGAAATAATATAATGTTCCTAAATTTGGACCATAAGTGTATTTTTGGTAATTCTACAAGGACCCATATGTTTTATTTGATTTTACCAATGCAAACCAATTCTGCGATCGCGAGTTGGGACGATGAAAACCACCAATTATAGTTCAGGTGTATTGGCTTGATTCAAACACACGGGGCCGGAAGTCACGTGTCAGGTTGTAATAACAAAAATACTGCAATTATTCAGTACTATTTCACCGTTTACTTGTGAACCATAGCTCTAAATACTTGAGAACTCGTTTTGTGATGGTTAGGGTTCGTTTTGGGGCCAGGGAGACGCAATATATTCATAGGCAGTCAAACACTATTCACTTCCGGCCCCTAGTACTTGAATTGCACCCTAAATTATTAATAAACCGAGAAGCGCAGTATTCTGCAATCGCTCCCAAAAATTAAGATTTTAAAACCAAGAGCAGTCATTCCACAAGGGCATTTCTTTTATTTTAGTCCTCAGTCAATCTAGCACTTTTTTCAGTTATAGTGGTGGTTTTTGGTTAGTGTGCGGTGTTCTATGAAGTCGTCTAAGAGGGATAGTAGGCAACAAAAAATAATGTACCATCCAGGGGCCAATCCAATCACTTTTACACGTGTTTTTACAAGTCTGGCTATTGTTGGAGCGATTTCACAATACCCCACCACTTGGTTAATTAATAATGCATTTTCTCAAATTCTCATACAAACCCTCTAAAACTCTAACCCTGAAATAATAAAAAAATCCTACCCATTTTCAACCCCAAATCATTCATAGAACGAGTCCATACACATCTGAGCTAAATGGATAATTTTGCACAATTTGTAAGAGCTTTTCAAGTGATCTTTCGAAGTGACATGGCCCGGCGCTACACGGTTTTAGGAATCATTGCAATCAAGTCGGAATTTTTAAACACGGCTTTAGTGAAAAGTCTGAATAGCTTAGTTTCCCTTTCAATAGAGAAAATATTCTAACTCTTGTAAAAGAGCAAATATTCTTACTCGTTTAATAGAGAAAATGGCTAGGTTGCAGAGTGCCCCACAGGTTGGTAGGAACACTGAAAGTAGCTATTAATGTGGTTGCAATCCTACCAATATATGATATAACACTTGTTCCTCACCTTATGAGAGAGTTAGCCGAAGGGTCCTTCCACTTTAAAATGTTCCCACCGGACAGACATACTTTGGACCTGCAAAGAGGAAAGGGCAAAAATATTCAGTTGTGAATTCAGGTTTATCGAGAAGTTTTCATAGCTGTTTAAACTTATACGGCCATTTTCAACGCCAGCCACGTGGGCAAGCCTCATATGCGTAAATTTTCCGTCTTTCTGTGCCTTGAAGCTGCCATAGCGGCTTCTAAACATTAGTTCCGCTTTCTCCAAGGGAACTACTATACAGTAGAATCGAAACCTATACACTTGCAATAGAACTGCTGTAAATATTTGGAGAGTGACTGAAGTAGTTTACAACGTGCACTGACACAGCAAAAACTTACAATTTTCCACGGTTCAGAGGTGTTTTTAAGCAGTTAACTTCTTCAGGACTATACTCAGCTCAGCTAACTTTGTCCTTTTTCACTTCTATGCTTCTATGCACTTCTTTTCCTTAAAGAAACCTCCCTTTTTTCCTGTCCGCAAATGATGTAAAGTTTGCAGTTTAGCAACAAGTGACCATGAGCGCAAAATTCGGAATGTGCCGGTCTTGGCATTTAATTTTGCATATGGAATTTTAGGCTGCCAATCCAAATGACCTACCCAATGAACTCTCTATACAAAGAAAAACAAAACTAATTAAAATTTGTAAATTATGATTGTTCAAGAGTTAGGCTCCCCTGAAACACGTGACGCCCCTTAACGATTGCACCCGGTGAAGCTTGTCCGAGCCGGCATTCCTTTCTCGATTGCATAAACTGGCAATGGGCCTTTTGCAGGAATGCAATCATGTGGTTGTACGAGAGAATAAAGAAAACTGACTTCATGTAATTAAATACACTTGTACGAGATCGGTAGTGTCATAAACTAAGGGGGTGAATGTAAGCGGGAACAAACAATCGAAGCAAACACTGGCTGTAATGTAACTTGCAAACGTTTAGTATCAAATATAAACAGTGCATGACCCGGAGGTCAACTGGCTGGAAGATCAAAGAAAACACATGTGTTTTTTTAAACAGGCTTATTATTTTTCTCACTGGTATTCTTAAAGGTTCTCTATCACGATTTCTAACTGCAGACAATCTTGATTTGTGCCTCCTACTAATAGATTGATCAGTATTCAAGCCTTTACTAGATACCAATACAGTGACTCGGGGAGCTTTGCCGCGAAAACAGTTCAGTCTACATTACCATTTCTATCTCTGTTGCATCCAAAACGTTCCCAAAACTGACAACAGAGTACATTCAAGACATTAAATTCTGCGTAGCTAAGCCAAACGCGCTTATAAATTTCCGGGTTTCTCTCGTAAATACGACACGCCACCAAATGTCTCTTTTTAACAGTATAGTTGTAGCGATAAATTAATTATAAGGCATTTCGGAATAATAATTACCTTTAACAACACGGCCAAATCCTTTCGAAACGTCTTTCCGATTAATCGAAAACTCCGTCAATACATCTTCGGAAAATCGAAGACTATTCGGACAGCCAACGGAGAGTCCCCGATGTACACAGATAAAAACGAAGTACACACGATAAAACGATGAATAAATTAGCTCGGAGCACTAACCCCAATAACTAGTGTTCTGCGCTTGCGCGCACCCACGAGTTAAAAATTAACTAGAACATTTATACCGCACTGCACAAATCCGTATTTGTGAGGCCAGCACGTAAACTAACGGCAACACATGTGCCAAACTCACGGCAATACATGCCAAAACGTGCAAAATAAAGGGCTAAAACGAAGAATAGAAAATTAACTAGAACATTTATACCGCACTGCACAAATCCGTATTTGTGAGGCCAGCACGTAAACTAACGGCAACACATGTGCCAAACTCACGCCAATACATGCCAAAACGTGCAAAATAAAGGACTAAAACTTAGAATAGAAAATTAACTAGAACATTTATACCGCAATGAACATATCCGTATTTGTGAGTCCAGCACGTAAACTCACGGCAACACATGTGCCAAACTCACGGCAATACATGCCAAACGTGCAAAAATAAAGGACTAAAACGGAGAATAGAAAATTAACTAGAACATTTATACCGCACTGCACAAATCCGCGTCGACATACATATGGTAGTAACGAAGGAATAAAGCAATATAGACCAAAGCTGAATTACAACGAAGGCAAAATACACCGGCGAAACTACCAAGGAGACTAAAACGGTGATGCAACGCAAACCATGATAGACCAAAACAAAATGCATACATAAATGTAAGTGAGCACGAGGACAAAAGGCAAACACCAACCTGAACCACATAGTGGGAAAAAGTGAAATTGCGTCTAGCTCTGGCGGCTGAGCGACGGCTTCATGTCGGAGGAGCAGCTGGTGGAAGATCTTGACCACCTGGGATATTCTGTTGAGCTGCCGGAACTCTCGCAGCTTGGGGTACTTGTCCTCCATATTCTTAGTACGATAAGCAGCGAGGAACGAGGTGTAGGTGTTCTGACGCGAACTGTGCGACGAACCTTGGTGGAGTTCTTATTTATACTCGCTCTGGAAGGGACTGTTGCGAATAGTATTAGAGTTAGAATTAGTATTAGCATTAGAATAATTGACATAAGTATCAACAGTAGTATTTGGATTATTATATTCATGAAATTATGAAACTCGAGAAACATTAGCATTAGGATTATTTTATTATTTCATGAAATTATTTGTATGTAAACTAATTATAGCAATATTCCCTTTCATATTATTAGCACCGTTTTGCTCTGCTCTTTTTCTTATTTCCTTTGTACAATTCCTCTGGAATCTTTTTCCTCTATGTCATCTCTGCACTTTTTCCTATTTCCTATTTATATATAAGATAAATGGTTTGATTGGCATCCTTTGTGAAGAACGATATGTCTAACGTTTTCACACCAATATTTTTGCAGATAACCCATAATATCAATAAAATTAAAATATATTTTCTCGGACAAAACAAATGCTGAGTCAGCAGTTTTTCGATTTTCATCCTTAATTATCTCTATGAAATGTATGGGACCTCATACATTTTCCTGATTACTTGGTTTGTAATTAGTAGGCACCGTCGTTAAAGCAATATATAAACGCACCTTTGGTTACATGCGTGAGTTTAAGGATGACTGGATACTCTGGCTTAGAAAAATGGACGTGAGAAAGATACGAAATGCTAGACCTCCGGACACATTGACTGCAAATGACAACTGACTTGAAAAGTCAATTTGAACCATGATCCTTTGCGACACGTGATCACCCTCCTCTGTCCTGGCCTTCTTATGATAGAAGAAATTAAAAATCGCTACACATATTATAGGTGGAGCGCGCACGCCGCAGGGCGAGGGTTCGGGATTTGGGATTCGATCGGACGAACGCGCTTGCAGCAATTGTTTGCGATCGCTCGCTATGTATATGGCTCGGGCCGCGCAGCTGGAGCTCGCTATAAAAGAAGAAAAATCACTTTGAGATGACGTGCTTTTGCTGTGAAAAGTATTCAAAGCAGCAACAGTAATGCTGTACACTCATGTATGCATAATTACTGAAAATTAATAATGGTAACTTAACTAAGTGGAATGCAATTTGTATAGGAAATTATATTAACACCAAGAGACCATCACCTTATAGAACTGATCTCCGTACTCTATGATAGTCTGCGCCAATCTATTTTTGGCTCAGTGGACGTCACGATGCTATTTTAAGATTCGGTTCCAACTCCTCACATATTTTCTTTGTTGAAATCAAGGTTGAATTCATGAAGACGGGCGAAGGATGCAAAACTAACTATGGAGCTTCAAAACTGGCTCTGAATTCTGTGTTGCTCCCAAAACGTATTACCTGGACTGATATGGGAGGGATCTGACTTGAAGATTCCTGAAAATGAACTTTTAATATCATATTATACGTTACGGAGTGTACTTGAAAACTCGTTAAAATATGGCCGTATGAATATGACTGGGAAAGTGTACGCTGCATTAAGCCAGACCGGTAAGAACTTCGGATGTGACCTGGAAGCCGTGAAAAGAAACTGAAAGTGACCCGAATTTCGTGAAACTATCAAAGGAAATTAAGCCGTATTCCGTTCTATACCTTATTTGAACAAAAGTATTAATTAAACGGTACGGCGCCATTTTTTTAAAACATTGTTGTTACCTTCTGTTGGTTGCCAATAATCTTCAAGAGACTGCCATCCTAATTTCTGCAGTAGATCAACGGATTGGATTAAATAGCCAAAACGCGTAATAATCCTAGCCGCTCGATTTGGTAGTCTTTGAATCGTTTGCTTGAGACCTTTATCACATGTATACGGATGAGCAGTAATCAAAGTGAGACTGGATAACTGCTTTGTAAATTTGATTTAAAGATTCATTGGGTACCAGATTGCGGACTCGTGGTATCATTCCTATACCATTTGCTACTTTTTTGCACAATTTGGATATATGAACTTCCCAACTCAAATGTTCGTCTAAAGTAACATCAGTACCGCTTGATGTTATACTTCTATCATCGACATACATACTTGGAGATGAATAGGATAGACAGCCTGGTAAGTCATTGATATAGAGAAGAACGAGGAGAGGTCCTAGGATAGATCGTTGAGTAACCCCGCATTTAATAATCTCACTTTCGGACCCATTTACATAGCAATGTTGTGTTCTATTTGTTAAATACTATTTGAACCAGTTTAATTCATTTCCTTCAATTCCATAGAATTGTATGTTTTTAACAGGATTGTATGGTCCACCGTATCAAAAGCCTTTTTTTTAGTCTAAAAACACAGCTATATTAATTTTTCCTTTATCATATTGTTTAACTAGAAAATTGTATCATTGAGTAAGGCTGTCATAGTGGGGTGTAGTGGTCTATAACCAGAATGATATTCTGAGAGACTATCATTTTCTTCCAGATAAACATAAAATTGTGAAAACACAATTTTCTCTATGAGTTTGAAACCACAGCTAGAATAGAAATAGGTCTATAATTGTTTGAGTCAGCTCTATTATTAGAAAAAAACCGCCCTATGGTGATTGATGCGTTAGAAATATATGAGAGTGGAGTGGAGATTACTTAATAATAAGATAATAAGTGACTTTATTTAAGTGTCAATGTATTTAGCTTTGGAGCTAATTGGGGACACTAGTCCTACGACGTTACGTCCTTATCCGAGAAGACGTGGAGGTCTAACCGTTTACGGCTGTATTATGTAAAGGCAGCACCTTCTACTCAGTTATTTTAAGACCCTGAGTGTTCGTCCGGCCGGGGTTTCAACCCGCGACCTCCCGCTTGACAGACCGGGGCTTAACCACTGAGCTAACCGGGAAGCGGAGGCTAACCGCGAGACTTCAGATGCTATTTTAAGAATTTCGGTTGGGAGCTTATCAAGTCCTGGAGCCTTGTTTACTAGAAGTTTATTAATTAAATCAGCTACAGTATTAGCATTTATCTGCTGAAAAGTAAAGAGTTTGGCGATTTCTTTATAAAATCCTCAGGTTTATGAGCATAATCAGATAAAACCTCTGCGAGTGACGGTTCAACATTTACAAAATGCTTGTTAAATTGGTCAGCAATTGCATTAGGTTCTGGCATGGCCTCTCCATCAGAGGTTAATTTATTGATTGTCGTTATCTTAGAAGTTTTATTCATAAGTGTGTTCAATACTTTTCAACTATCTTCCCTCTGGTAACTCTAATGGATTGTTTAATTTTAGACTTTAAACATCTAGCATTTTAAAGGAGAGGATGATATGCTCGCTTGCCTTCTTCACTGCTCTTCAATTTGAATTTCAAAGGCGGGTATACAGGAGGGGTTTACCCTTTTAAACCGAAACGTTTGTGCTTAAAATGTCTATGAAACAAAATTTATGTTTACAGTTTTAAGGGGAAATTATTTGAAATTACATAACTATACACAAAAATTGATGTAAAGGAAAATTTCAAATGGAAAAACATTTTTTCCTGACCCTAAATAACCACCTTTTGTGCGACAGATTCTAAGGGGCCTGGAACGTAATTGTAAGGAAAATACCTTCGCAGTCGCTTGTGTTTAGAGTTTGAAGACAAAAGCGCGTGCAAAGGTATTTACGTCACAGGCCTAATTTACATGCTTCTGACCGAGCGAAATTTGTCGCATGAATTTTGCTATGTTCGACTGAGCTTTTACAGTTTTGGAGGGTAGGGTATTCAGTTCTAACAACAGAAGCCGATAACTTAATTAAGCCTTGTTTCGTAAAATTAAGTGAAAACAATTTTCGTTTCATAGACACTTTCAGATAATTATATTTAGTTCCTATAGCGATGTTCACTGCCACGTCATCCATTGTCATTAATGTGCCAACCAGAGATCCATTAGTTCCTGACACAACGCGGCCTTTTGAAATCATGGTTGTCACATTAGCATAACAATCGTAATGTTTATCAACACGAAGCTTAGGTTTGGAGAGTGGGTTTTATTTACTTCACATAGGAATTCTCGCTTTTGCACGTCAGTTGAATACAACTACCAGAATCCTTTACGAATCTTTTTCTTATTCATATTTTGTAACTCCTCTGAGAATACCAAGACAATAGTCCAAAGTAGAAGAACAAAAGGATCAGCGCAAAGAATTCTGGTAGTTGTACTCAAATGACGTAAAGTGCAAACTGCCTATTTCAAATTTTAAGATTTTTTTGAACAAAGGACATTGTAAAGATGGTTTAGAGGCCTAATGTGTTTTTCATCCAGGTATCCCTTAAAATAAACAAAAAGTCCACATCCCACATCCACATCCTCCACATCCACCGCCCACATCCATCGCAAACAGGATTATTCCAAGAACCTAGACAACCGGTAAGTATTAATATTCATTATCCTCCATATTATTATTCAATCATTATTCATCGCGCACTATTATACTCATTAATTATTCATTGCGCCACATCCCACATCCACTCCGATTATCGCTATAATACTACAATGAGGCTCCGTGGTAAATTAAATTGATTCTATTATCTGAGAAAATAATAAATCCAATTTATCCCAAGTGAAGCATATATCGCAAGTGGGATATTCTCATTCACCTAGAGCTAGGGTTCGCAGGTAAAGAAGAAGATATCGAAGGTAAACGAGAGAAAAAATGTTGGTCCTTCTGAGGTTCGAACCCTTAACCACCTGCATGTAATACAAACCTCGTAATCACAAATGTTCATCTTTGTGCTTGACATTTTTGTTTTCAATTTTCTCGGGTTAAACAAGGACCCGAACTTTAAAAGGAAATGCTCCACCCCTTTCTCTCCCTTTGGAAATTCAAATGCAGAACAGTAGAGAAAGTAAGCAGGTTTTCAGTTTTCTCCTGTTAGAATACTAAATTGCTGCCGCTGAAAATTAAAATAAGCCAAACAGAGAAAACAACAGAAAGTTAGTTGCTCAGTTAAGCCTGTCACAAACTCTTTGTGTTATTTTAGACATCAAATATTCAAATGTTTGATTTGAATTTCGTGCGATAACAAAAGTCAAGAGGGGTATGACATGTTGTATGCAGAGCTTTGAATAGATATGTTCACTTGATAAAGGCTGAGTGAAAACTGAAGGTGTGAGCGTGCCTGGCAGAGGCTCTTTATAGTGCAGGTCCTTGTTTAAAGTCTACTGCTTGTGGGACGTAGCAACAGCAACTATGGAGGGCGGAGCTTATTATGTTAGACTCTATGACTATGAATATACCTAATTCGTTGTTGCCCCAATACAGATCACGTGATGTCTCCATGGGATATAGGGCTTTGTATTGGAGTTCGAGTAATTTATGCATTTTACCATGGGATAAAAACAACAACAAAGAAACAGTTCTCAAGGGTTTGGTCAGGTGATCTGTATTGGGGAGCGAATTAGGTCTATGCGTTTCTAAAGAACAACCAAGTTAAGGAATTTTTAAAGCCTTGCTTTTAACCAGTTTCGAGAAAAGCCAGTGAAAACAAAGAATAATTTCCATATGTTCCCTAAACTCCCCAAAGTTATCGAAGGTAAAGAAATATTTATTTTACTTCTGATATATCTTATGCGAAGGCGTGGCAAGTTAGGTATCAATTTTCCCATATACAAAAGGTTTCAGCGAATATAAAGCTGGAAACCATCAAATTCTTAAATATAATATATACCGCGCACATTTGACCCAATAGCGATAAAAGATACGGCCAAGAGCCAAACTCATGTTTTAATCCCTTTTTATCAATCTACTTTTCAATACAACCTTTTTATGAATAAATTGTATTGAATTTTAAGGTTTATGAAACCGAACGTCACTGAATGGATTTCAAATACTGCAGCTAGCAAAATCAAGGTTTACAATTAGCATGACTTCTAAAACTATTTATCCATATAAGGGCTTAAGATGTGGCTTTTTTACATCATTCCATGGAATGCCATAAGAGCGCATACGATGATAGCAACGGCGCTGACCATGGGAACCGCTGCCGCGTTACAAAGGTCACTACTGCAGCAGTTGACTGTGCACTTTACGGTAACACCTGTTTGGTGAGAAAAGTGAAAGAAAAGAAAAACCAGTTAAAAAGGTAAATTGAGTCAACTAGACTTTAAAGACAATATTGTAGCTAATTTGTTTTGATATATGTGTATCCAAGCGTATTCGACGGTTCAGGAATCGAATTTTACCGGTTCAACGCTTCAAAGGTTTTGCAAAGGCACGAGCCAATTAAATCAGGGCTCCAAAAGTAATAGCCAATCAGTTTTCAGCCGAGCACGTAAACAATAATTTTGCACGCTCGATAGCTTCTTGAAACTCGGAAACAATTTCTTACATTCTAATGGAGCTGTAAGGAAATATAAAGTTTTCCTATAGTTTACTGGAGTACAAATTCCCAGCCATATTACCATACAGAATCATAAATTAACTCAGTATGATTGTAAAATGCAGCCTTTGTAAAACTTCTCGAACTGCAACTGGTTAGATAATTACATCTTATTGGATAAGAACGTTAAGGGGTGGACCATTAGAAATCCTGGGAGGAGGGCTGGGTAGTCCAAAAAAACAAATTCGTGCAAGGCTAAATGTCCCCAAAAATAATTCCTGCAAGCACAAAGGCACATAAAAAAAATTCTTGCAAAGGAACTGATCCATTGTTCAATTTTTGTTTTGGAAAAATACTAGCAATTCAGTTTTACCAAATATAGTTCTTTAGATTACCCACAGTCTGTGGAAGTGATTTTCAGGTATTTCCAGATGAAAACAACCTCCCCAACCCTCATAAAAATAGTTTAATTAGTCACTCATAGTTGTCATGGAAATATCAACTGGCCTTAATTACTGAAGGCTCAAAATATTCTCTGATGCCAGCAGTTTTTGCAACCGAGTTTAGCGTCAAGTTTCATTGAGTAAACTTCAATGTGCACATTCTCAAATATTTTTAATACTGAGTCTGTGCCAGTAATTTCGAACACATGGAAATATTTTCATGTATTGTCTTGTGCAAAACATCATGGACAATCAGGGACCGCGGAGGGCGTGGGGCAGGTCGGGCTATAGCCCTACCACTTTTTTCGGGAAATGTGACAAAAACAAATTAACGATTTAGCGAGAAAGTCCCCTGGAAAACAAAGAAAATGGCATTTCCGAGGCTCTAGTTTTCAAAATTTCCCAAACCCCCCTAGCAGCTTGCGGCTTCGGCGCTCGTTGCACTGTATGGTCGATTTTGCAAGTCATCAATAATCAGTATCTAATAGTCAAATAGAAACAATTTCAAATTGTAAACGGGCTTCGTTCATAACATATTTACTTTGTAGATGGCCGTATATTTGTCATTTTTAGATACATATCATGTTATACGCAATGCCATACTGAAATTAGATATGGCGGTGGTCGTCCGTATTGGCTTCAATGCTGCAGCAAGATGAATGGAAAGCCTCTCAGAGTTTGCACTTTTGCGGCTTTGGCCCGAATAGAGGCGGTTGTTTCTGCACTGAGGCTGTAAAAATTGTAAAAGTTACAAACTGACTCATCATTTAAGAGCTAAAGCACATTCAATAGAGGTTTATACTGCTAGGTCACGCCGTTGACAGATTATGAACATCCAGCTTGACAATTGACCAATCGGCGAGTTCTTACGGATACTGGACGAGAAAATGTCATCAGTATGGAATTTCTTCTCTGAAATCTTGGGGTATGCATTGTTGATTTGACCTGAATAGAAGCGGTTGTATTCACAGGCTAGAAATATGTACTAATTAATTCGACAATTTCATCCTCAACCCCTATTGAAGTCAAAGGCAAACAAAGATTATTCCAAAATGCCAAATTTGCAAGAATATGCTAGGGAACAGTCTAATGCTGTGGTTTAAGTTGCGCGCATATATACAGTATGGCTTAAATGTATTATCACTAGGTCTATTATATACATTTACACATTCATAGAATGGTTTGATACATACTTCAGTTCACGATAATCATAAAAAATAGACCTAATGAACATTTAAGCGTTGTACCTATATGGTGTGCACTGAAAAAAAAAACGTGCAAAGCTATCGCCTTTAAAAAAAATTATTGCAGAGCTCACACGGAAAAAATATATATCGTGCACAAAAAGTTTTCCACCCCCTCCCAGGATTTCTAATGGTCCACCCCTAAATCGTAGGTCCCTCGTTGGCCTCAAGTTGGCTTTCAAGGCTGTCACCAGAGGTTCTACTGTCACGAGTTACCCGGCGACGTTAAATAAAGGTCATTCAACTTTACGTGTATTATTGATGCAAGACTGAATTACCGCACGAAAAGGAACTCGTGAAATTATGTGACTAGCAGTCAAATTTACGCGATGCCAGAAGGAAAACTCTGTAAATCATATTGTCGGGCTTACCTGGAATGTCCGTGTTGCATTGTATGAGTTGTTTGGTGTCGCATGTGCTTGTACAATTTCTGCTGAAATGGGCAGAGGTCTCGTCGCCTTTGGACGTGTGGGTCTCCACCTTTATATACTTGGAAATTCCGGCTGGGCATGTAGCATTAACCTTTGTATTAGTCATGTTTAGTACCAAGACTATGATTTTTAAGCTGCAACTTCAATTCAAGACACTTTTAATGGGGAGGGGACCGTTATTAAATGGAATTGCATATGATTTTCCATCCCTCCCGCCTCAGTTTTGCAAGGTTCGCAGATCTTACTAAAAATTTGCAAACAATATGTTGTGTTCGTCGTGTTTAGTACCGAAACTAAGATTTTAATGCTGCAACTTCATTCAAGACACTTTTAATGGGGAGGGCACCGTTATTAGAACAGGAAATAAATGTTATTTTCCACCCCTCCCCCCTCAGTTTTGCAATGTTCGCATATCTTACCCCAAATTTGCAAACAACGTGTTGTTTTCGTCGTGTTTAGTACCGAAAATAAGATTTTAACGCTGCAACTTTATTTAATCCAGTTCTGGACAGGAAAATAGAAAATGAAACTGTCACAGGATGCTTTGCGGCCAAAACGAAAAGGGCGATGCATGTTTACGGGTAGAAAGGAATGTCGTAGAGACATGGAGTTTTCACCAAACTGTTACCCATATAAAACTACAGATAGTCCTTTTAGTTTGGATGAAATCTACGTTAAGGAGACGAAATGAGAGCCAAAACAACATTTCAAATCGGCTTAACCCCCCTGAACTTCCTTTGCGCGAGTAATTACGCAAACATTTAATATAGTTGGGCGAAATTACATTAGATAGGCTGGTTTTTATTCCTTTAGCTATTTGCTACATACCAAACATTAATTAAATAATTATTTAATGATCGTATTATTTCTATGATTATCGTTAGGAATTATTACTAAATTGTTTCGTGTCACCAGAATTATAGCGGAACTCCTGTTCGGGCCGAAGGCCCCACCTCTAATATTTGTAGCACATTTGCCATCCACATAGTTAATTATGACTTGATAGGTCAGACGGCAGAGCGCGCGATTAACGTTTATGAGGTCGGAGGTTCGAGTCTCTTCTCTCAATCTGCATGCGGTTCGATTCACGCTCCGCATACAGTTAGAAGAGTACATCATGCAGACAATTGGACAAAGTGGTAATCTTCTAGATGACGCCAGCGCTCATTTCAAATTCATACAAAATAACACATACATCGTTGTTGGTTACTTTGACATGCGTACCGTGTCGTATCATGAGGAGGTCATAGCTCATGGCTTTGGAGTAAGCGACTACTGGTACAGATACGAGTTTGCCAAGTTTCACCAAATAGACTGGCATGAACTGAGCTGGAGGAGGGACTGCGATCCGCATCATCTCTTATACCAGGCAACGACAGGAGTACGTTGCTCGACTGGCAATATGGGCATCACATCCAGCAGGTTCCGACGAACATGGTTTGCCACAAAATCACCTGTGGCCCAAACCAGAGGGTACAATTGAACCACCACAACAAGACAGAGATCCATTAATCAGAATGCTCATGGACGTAGATTGGGTGCAAACTTGATTAAAGTATTTGTTATAGAAGGTCATTTGAACATATATTTAGTAATTATTTGATATAACAGGTGAACAGGTGAAATATGCACAAGGCTATTTAGGATAGTAATATTGAGATGGTTCCTCGTGATTCTCTGCAGAATTATCAATCGGCTAAACATGAAAATATAATTATAGCTGTGTGTTTCAATTCATCATTGACATGTTGCACAGATCCGTAAGATGCTTAGCGAAGTACTAAGCTATGTCTGTTTGCTATTAGGCGCAACTCAGGAGACGGTATTAGAGGAATCGCCTAATGCTTGGTTAATAGAATGGGGTTACACAGCTGCTCGGCATGAGAGGACGCAAGTGGTAGTGTACTGTAAGTACGTAGGCTAAATCCTTTGTACCTAATCCTGGATTCCATTCATACTTCCCATTACCCACGCTGTGTTTCAAGTTTCGGGGTGTCTAAATCCCCAATAATCCTATTAGACGATTCTATACGCTTTTACGTCAAAGGATAAACCAGATCAAATTGCTGAAACAATCCATGACCGTCAGTAGATGACAAACAAAACCGGAATACATTTTTCCTCATGATTTTCCCAATGCTTAGAATTAGATTTTGACTACAAAATGACCAATAATGGTGAGTACATCGGTAGATAGTCATCGATTTAGTTGGAAGCCGGTTGTGATAGAAAACCGGCAAAGCATCCCCGGCCGGCTTCGAATTGAAAGATACTGGACCGGCAATGGGCTGTTTTTTCTTCTTCATGTATCCAGTCATATTCACCAGGATAACCCGGCTTGGCCGACTATAGTCTGCAATTTTATTTTATTTCTCACACAATGAGTAAGGAATTGTTATTTTTTCATTTAGTTGTCTATCACTGAGTGTGTTACAGATATAATTAGAATAGTTGAAGGGGTGAATACTTTGTTTTTCGTTAGATTAGAGTACTTCAGCAGGAAGGAAATCAATATCAAGTCATTATTTTAAAACTGTTTTTATTGTAACATTTATGAGACAATTTTATTTTATTCCATTATTTACTGTTCATGATTTCTACGGTTTATCTCTAGCAGTAGCACACTCCGACGGAACGTCTGGATGCTACTGGCCTGACCTAAGTTACTGCGTAGGCATTTTAAAATGTTTGCAAACTAAGAATACAGTTTATCTCAAGCAGTAGCACGCTCCGACGAAATATCTGGGTGCCACTGGTCTGACCTAAAGTTACTCCGTACGCATTTAAAATGTTTACATACAAAAAATACAGTTTATCGCTAGCAGTAGCACGCTCCGACGAAACATCTGGGTGCCACTGGTCTGACCTAAAGTTACAAAAAATACAGTTTATCGCTAGCAGTAGCACGCTCCGACGAAACATCTGGGTGCCACTGGTCTGACCTAAAGTTACTCCGTACGCATTTAAAATGTTTGCATACAAAAAATACAGTTTATCGCTAGCAGTAGCACGCTCCGACGAAACATCTGGGTGCCACTGGTCTGACCTAAAGTTACTCCGTTGGCATTTAAAATGTTTACATACAAAAAATACAGTTTATCGCTAGCAGTAGCACGCTCCGACGAAACATCTGGGTGCCACTGGTCTGACCTAAAGTTACTCCGTACGCATTTAAAATGTTTACATACAAAAAATACAGTTTATCGCTAGCAGTAGCACGCTCCGACGAAACATCTGGGTGCCACTGGTCTGACCTAAAGTTACAAAAAATACAGTTTATCGCTAGCAGTAGCACGCTCCGACGAAACATCTGGGTGCCACTGGTCTGACCTAAAGTTACTCCGTACGCATTTAAAATGTTTACATACAAAAAATACAGTTTATCGCTAGCAGTAGCACGCTCCGACGAAACATCTGGGTGCCACTGGTCTGACCTAAAGTTACAAAAAATACAGTTTATCGCTAGCAGTAGCACGCTCCGACGAAACGTCGGGGTGCCTGACTCCGTATACGCATTTAAAATGTTTACATACGAAAATACTGGTTAATATTTGAGGAAAAAAACTGCGTAAAATAACAAGCATAGTTGGTACCTCAAGGCGTTCCTGACAGAGAGATATTCTGTTTAACAGGAGTTTGTACGCAGTTATAATAGCACCAATATTGTGCTCTCTTTAGGTTTTATTTAGGTAATACACAGCTCAAGAGAATATATGATAAATTTCAGGAAATATTATTAATTTAGAAAATGGTAATTGTACAGTATAATAATTATTGTTTTAAAACGGAATCGCCGAATGGCCGCATTACAATACAAAGCTGGGTTAATTAAGTACGGATACTAGACCTAGAGACCTTGCACATGCTACGTATTGAATTCAATAAAATACAAAATAACAAATCTTACCTCCGTCTTTCCATGTTTTGTGATCTGTGAGTTACTCACCGCCTGTCATGTGTTTCCACAATACCCTTTCCGCAGTTTTAGAATTTAGGCCAGCCCAGCCAGGGCCCGAATCATCTCCACATAGTAGAAGAAGGATCTTCAATATAAATTAATTATGAAAACGTTTTTTTCTTCACATCCTAGGCTTGAGATAGCTGGGTAACTGATAGCGCACTTCACGTTTACAAAGATCAGTTAGTGTTCTTAAACCATGGCTGTATTAATATCATTGATTGGCTCATACATATCTTTACCAGAAATGTCTTCTCAGAGAGTAGAGTATCCTGTCTGTATTATGGCAAATATCTTTCGTATTTAGAGATTGTGACGATGACGAGTAGACTGATCTCACTGGTTTCCCGCCAGAATAATTCTTTGCTGAGGTCAAAGGAAAGCACACCGTTTCATAGCCATATCCGAAACAAGTATTTGTCGAAATTGAACGAGACATTTGATGCTGTAGTAGAATTACTCCAATCAGACCAAAGAATGAGACTAAAATGTCATCTTCAGAGGACGACTATTGTTCTTCATACGGACGGCCATTTTCCAAATTGAATGGAATTACTTTTCCACTTTGGAATTATGTCCACCCGAAAACTCAAAGTGAGCTTGCACGTACCGAAGTATATTTGGGGTTTAATCCACAGATTCTGAAGCTGAGGATATATCCGTGACCGTCTGCCGCTAGTTTCGAGCAGTAAACTACAAACAGTGCGGAAGGGCAAACGGTATTTTTCTGCGTTTGACCGTGGGAATTAGCAGGAAAATGAGCTCTCGTCGGTTCCTATGTTTTGATAAGGAATATACGTTGGTATGCATAGGAATTGAGCGGTATATATAGGTGTGCGATAACAGGTCATGCATCTCGGTTTCGCATTCTCAAGCAGTGCAGTTTATTCTAATTAAAGATTAATTATTCTTATGCCGACCAGTCCTAGGAGAAGGTATTTTGCAGAAGTTGTTTTCTGCATCTTTAATATGAGTTTTTGTGTTGCAGATGTATTCAGCTCGGATATGTGGCAAGGTTTGCGCAGGGTGATACCGCAGGGTGACGAGACCCTATCTTCGCTTGTGGAATCCCTCCCAGAAGTTGTTCTGCTCGGCAGGGCAACCAGTACCTCAAAGAAGTACTGTTCTTCCTATTCCAGATGGAAGTCTTGGGCTTCCTTGCATCACATTACAGTTTTTCCTGCGTCTCCTTACCATGTAGCCCTCTACCTTCGGTTCTTGATGTCAGATGCCAAGTCAGTTTCCCTCCTTGAAGCTGCTGTCCACAGTCTCGCCTGGATTCATCTCATCGCAGGAGAACAGTCCCCAACAGATCATCCATTAGTTAAAGAAGTGTTAGCTGGCGCCAAGCGTCTGTTGGCTCACCAGAAGACAAAGAAGGAGCCAGTTACTGTTGAGCAATTAGAACAGCTCGTTAAAGACAAAGCGTGTTTATCAGCTTCGTTGTATGATATTCGCTCAGTTGCTATTTGTTTGTTAGCTTTTTCTGCCTTTCTCAGAATTGATGAATTAGCTCGCCTCGTGAGGTCAGATTGTAAGTTCGAAGACAGTTATTTAAAGTTATACATTAAGTCTTCTAAGACAGACCAATTAAGGGACGGAGCTTTTGTTGTGTTGGCTCCCTCAGGAAAGGTCACATGCCCTGTGGCTATAATGTCTAGATATCTGAGTAAGGTCGATCTGAGGGACGACAGTCCTCTTTTTTGTCAATTGTCCAAAACCAAGTTTGGTTACAAGCCTAGAGCTAAAGGCTTAAGTTACACCAGGTTAAGAGAAATAGTAATCGAAGCCTTTCAAGGAATTGTACCTGATATTTCTAAAATAGGTACACATAGTCTTAGGAGTGGTGGTGCATCTGCTGCGGCCAATGCAGGTGTTCCAGATAGGCTGTTTAAGCGTCACGGTCGTTGGCTAAGCGACTCTGCCAAAGATGGCTATGTTAAAGATTCTATTAGTTCTCGCCTTTCGGTTTCAAAGGCTCTAGGAATCTAGATTTTGACCCAGCCCGGGAGGTCAGTGAATGTGGGATACAGCTGGCCCGGGGTTTTCCTCCTAGGAGCGAGTGGACGTACGGGGAGGTTTTTCACCCAGCTGTTGGTCCACAATCCCCATTCAATTAATGTATATATATATATATTATATGGTTAGGATATTGTATGAAGGTATAATAAATGAGGCGTTTCTGCAGTGCTTAGCTTGAGAGCGAGCCACACCCAAGAGTTGTATGTCTCTTGAGGGGAGGGGGAAGGGAGGGAAACGAGGATTAGAAGAGAGAGGCCATTCTTTGGCGCCATGTCTAGAACGGTGATCTCGGGTTGCGAGAACCGGATTATGAATTTTAATACTGAATGCATCACACTAAAATGAGTTTGAAATATAAAGACTATCATGACAGCTTTAGTCAGTTTCATTGACAGAACATAACACCTAACCTGACCACAACTTAATTACTTAATCCTCGGGTGTACTTACAGTACAAACCCACTTGCGTCCTCTCATGTATTGCCTGAGAACTCCACATCATCCCGCCTGGCTTGATACCCAGTGAACGTGCCAGTCGCATGGAGTTTGCTACCGAATTGAAGCCTGAAAAAGAACTACGCGAAAACCCAACAATCGCGAAGGATAGAATGGAGCTCTTCGGCTGGAGCTATCACGAGACCACCTACTCTTAGTACATCATTCTCGTTATCATCTTCAGGCATGGACATCGCCATTATATTGTGCAACTCCGATCCCCACCTAAGAATCCATCGGCAGATGAAATTATCGGTGCTACTGACTATATCTATGGTTGTGTCCGTTCCAAGAAAGCTTGGTACGAAGGGGTACCTGGATACCTGGATACCTGACCTAGATTAACTATTAATGGTTATTTCAGGTACCCTAATACTCCTATAGTTGTTACTATTATTATAGATGTATCTACTTATATGTGAGAGTATTAATAAAGTTGTTGTGCCTGCAAGAGAAATGTGCCAACCGGAGCAACAACTGATTTATATAAAGACCTGGTGAACACCGTAGATGTGACTGGAAGGCATGTGTTTGCGTGATTGCTAATGAAAACTGTCAGACAGCGAGGCTTCGTGCATGCGAGCTTCGTGGACTACGCCTGTGGCGATGCAGTCCACAATTCTCTTACATATCTATCACAGGATCTAGACGTTTGGAACGTAACGGAAGCACAGCTACTGCTAACACTCCTTCAGACAAGACCTAGTAAGACCTCAAGATGATCCAAACTCGTGGTACCAATTTGTTGCAAAGCAAGGCAAAGTACCAGTCGTAAGTGGAGGGAGCAACTACGTGTCATGGCCGCTACGAGAGGACTACTGCCGTACGATGCTGCTGTTCCATTGGCCTAACTGGTTTACCATTGAGGAGATTAAGGGGAGCTCAGAAACATGGAAAGCCCGTTTACAGTCATATATATCAACATAGGAATGACCACATAGGAGGTCGTTAAAGCCCAAAGACAGGCAGAGCCCCAGCGAACGACACACCAGGTATATGTCGAGGTTGATGACGAGGAAGATACAGGCGCATACGCAGAAAAACAGCCTGACAGGGGAGATGTTTGTGCGGGGCCAAATGACCACTACCAGGGATTTCCAATATGATGATGGGGACAAGATTACGATTGAGGGAATGGTACTAGAGTGTACCCTGGATTAGAAAATGCCAAATAGTGGTTGACAAAGCACATTAAGTTAGCGAAAGAGCGCCAAGCCCAACAGAGGTTCGTCTTAACCTTGATCCTTTGCCGAAGGCGGAAGTTTTTTCTTAAAAAGTACCTTCAAAGAAGCTAGGAATATAGGCCTTTAAGACTTATTGTCATTGGAACTGCTGTTTTCTTGACAAATGTATGCAACATTTGGTACTACAAATCTTCAAGAAAAACGAAGTAATACAGGTTCTTACACCGTCTGGAAGTTTAGCATTTATCGACCAGGACACTACAGCACACCGTTATTTCAAATTACCGACAGGAGCCAAATCATGCAAGGACCTCTGTAGTCCATCTGGTCCCGTACTTGGACAGCTTCAACGTAATTGTCAAGACATGAATGCCCTAGTTGGGGTTTGGTAGGACAACACTACGATGGATGGAACAGCAGGTAAGATATGGCGCTAATCAAGGATTATGTTCAAGTAAGCCATGGGGTGGAGTTCCGATTATAGTACTGATGGGTGACAATTTGCAGCTGCCACTTGTGTGCAGCGTATATTGCTGATTCGTGGAATAATGCCTCAAACCATGGGCGTCTTGTGTGGACGGTACATATACAGCTGTCGAGCTAACGCAGATTGTCAGACAAGCTGACGACGAACTTCAACCGAGGAGTGTGCTGTACTCTATCCGCAACTATACAACAACACCCCAGCAAGTCCATTGGCTGCATAAGTTTCAATGGCATAACCTACGTACAAGCCGCGGGTAAGAATTGCTTAGACGCACGGATAGCGAGAGTCTACTCACAAGCTAGAGTGGGAAAGAAAGAAGCAGAAAATAAGGGAAATAATGAAGAATAATACGACACACCAATCGCAAAGATCAAAGCAATCAATAGTGGACGGCATGCATGCAATGCCGATAGTAGCAAGGCCGGAGGACAACAACCGTTTCTCTACCTTTGCACGAAGTCAGTCAAAAGTCATGCTTGTGCTAAACATCAAGGCTGAGTGGGGATTATTCAATGGAGCAGTTGGTGATGACGTTGAGGTTTGTATCTAAATGGACACAGCCATACAGGTGACCCTCCCTTCCCGATGTGGTAATGGTGCGCTTTTCAGGATACATGCATTGGTGGTACCTTTTGTGCCGACTGACCGATCTATTGAATGCAACTGTAGATGTCGGAGGACACATATACCACTCTGAATAGCCTGGGGAACCACAATCTACAACTGCCAAGGCACGACGGTTGGCGAAAGAGAACCCAATCGTTACATTGTGATTCATCCAGGTAAACAGTCGTTTTAAGCAAAATATCCAGGAGCTACATTCATCGCCTTGTCAAGGGCAAAGTCATCTGGAGGACCTATGACATATCCTGATTTCGCTTGGCATCAAAACGTTCTAATTAACGAAGACCGATTCAAGCCTGTAGAAACAGCGATGATGCGTGTAAGAGCGCTTGAGATTGATAGGTTGCGTCAACGATCACAACACACAGAGGAACAAGTGGTACCAACGCATAGCTCAGATGAGGTCACGGAAGCTGTGGAGTGGGCTCAGTCTTTTTCTGATCTTGAGTAGTTTTATAAGTTTTATAAGAGGTACTAATTTCTCAACATTACTACGCATTTTGATATTCTACAGCATCATGTAAGCAAAAAGTCGAATAAATTCTATTTTGTAAAAGTGATTACAATTAAATGCGATTGAAAATTTTCATTTTTGAAAAGGCAAAGCAAAGGACAAAGAAAAACCTAAAAACCTCTTAATGACAAAAGGAAACAAAAATATGTATCTCATTCCATTCAGTCTCTTATGAATGCAAACATATATATATTGCCTCTTTACAAATTTCCCCTTTTTCTCTAATTTTAACCTCTATTTTTTTTTCCTTTTTACAATTGCAAGCCGTCATCTGAAATAATTGGAGTTCCGCCTATAGGTTTGCCTATATATGTATTAACATTACAATAAAAGCTTACATCCGGGTAGGAAGAGGTGTCCTGTTATCAGACTGATGCGACGAAAGATCTTTGTTCTGGGTTTTATTTTCTAAGAATTTCTCTAAGCATCTTAAGTGATTTGGGTGATCTGACAAGTTGGATTCTCTCAGACTCGGTCTAGAGTTAGCTAGCTGTCTGGGGTAATTGTTTTCAAAGGCCTGTGTAGGACATGTTACAAAATATGCTCAGCCTTTTTAAGACATGTCTAATCTGTGTCATTTTAACAGCTGACTGGAAACGTTTCAAGGCAGTTTGGAAACTGGCTGAAGTTTTCTCTATCATTACTTTTGTCACGCAACAATTTGCAACATGCCAAATTTGTTAAATTGAAGATGAAATATCTCCAATGAGACTATTAGCTATAGACAACGAATACTATCCTAATTCAGGTTCATATTAGTATTTACCATTTGTAACATAACATGTTTGCATGTTTTTTAAACATGACACAGCACTCAATTTAATTTGACCCCTAACCTCAAATTTAAAGAAACCTCGAATTATCCTGGAAAATAGTAGGTGCAAATTTTATTAAGCAATAACTACCAAAGCACATAAAATGTGAGTCTACAGGCTGTAGTATCTGTAGATAGCTTTCGATGCCTAAAAAGTACCAGAACTGACATTATGAACAGTCACGCAATAAGAGCACAGTGTTTCGTGTTCAGACTTAGCAGCGATTTTACTAATAAAAAGAACGAAATCATCAATTCTTAAACAGAAAATACTCACATTTCCTCAAAGTGTTCCTTCCTAAACTGATACCAGAGTTGGAGGTTAGCAAATAATGTCTGGATAAATGCCACAAGCAAGATGCAAGTCCAATACGATCTTGGATCAAAAGTTCAAAACTCGAGAACTTCGCCATTTAATGCTGCTCGTACATATACGTCAGACATTAAAATATTGTGGATTGTTCATTTAATACATTTTAGGTATGTTTGACGTGTAGGTACTTTGTATGTGAAATGATATTGCCGTTCTATGACATGTTGTGCTACATAATATCACCCTTGAATAGTCCTATTTCTTGTAAAAATGGGGTTGACCAACAACCGCTTCCGTTTCCAAGAATTGCATGGTTGGTTACAGCATCGAGCCTAATTTCTAGCTTTTGGGTACTTAGTATATTAGCTGAAGAGAAAAGCTGTTAAAATCAAGTTTCTGCTTTCAGCATTTAATTCTGCTTTTCATTAAAGTGACACAATAAAACATTATGACTCCTTCCTTTGGAACATTTTCAGTTATGTTCGGCGATGTGTGGGTGATTTGCATGTGAAATTATGTTGCCGCTCTATCATATTATCATACTTGAATTGCCCAATGTCTTGGAAAAATGTGGTTGACTTATAACCGCATCGGTTTCCAAGAATTGAATGGTTAATTGGTTCACAGCATCGAACCTAATTTCTAGCTTTTGGATACAATAATTTCGCCTACTGGTGAGCCAGAATAAATGATAATGATTTATAAGCCACGTAATATGGCTGTTGTTGAACTGATTACATTGAACATTACATTGATGAAATTGAACTGATTAAGCTAGCGATGGGTCTGAGCGACATTTAAGAAGTAATTTCGTTGTCAATAAAATACTGAAACTTGGTGCTGTATAATAGGGATTTCCATCCAGGACTCGTTTATAGTAGTTGAGCTAGTCGTTTAATCTGGCTTTAGGCTGTTGCTGTACCGACTTCAAACTTCATGAGTGTTCTTAGAACTGTAGCATGTTAGCCCTCTAAACCTCGTTCTCGGGTTAATTATTATTTAAGAACATTAAACTTCCGCGGGCAACTATCAGACGTTATAGTTCACCACAAAATAGTGATAGTTGTTGTCCGCGGATGCAAACTATCAGGCGATAGTCCCCGCTGAGAGCGGAAGACAATTTTGTGATGAACTATAACGACAAATAGACTGTGTTTGTCTCGGAACTATCGGCTGATAGTTTCCTTTGGAAATTTGATGCTCTTAAAACTAGCATATAAGCCCTCAAACAAAAATGTGACATTTTTGGACATGACTAAAAAACGACTGCACGCCAGATTGGTACAAATGAACTGCTCTTACTCGCACGCATTTCATAACGAATCGTTATTTTTATCCTTCATGTTTTCGGATAAACGCACCCGCGACTTTTACCCGTATCCGCAACTTCTACCCGCGCCAGCCCCCGCAGACTATTAGTCAAACTATACAAGAAATGAAAATATCTAACGCAATTTTCAAAAAGCATCCATGAGTCACCCAATGGAAACCTTTGACTAAAAATTTGTTTCACAAATATTTCGAGAGAGAAACCATACGAAAATCCAATAATCGGATTTTCTCTCACTTTAATATTTCCTTGGTCATTACATTACGTTCTTCCTTTCTCAAAATGGCATGCATTATTTAAATTGTAATTCATTAAGTCAGCATTGTATAAAAAAACCTTATCCTTCTTGTTACACAACCATTCAGTGTAATTATGATTAGCTTAACTTGTGAAAGAAACAAAAACTCTTTGAGAAGATGTGCTGTTGTTACTAAAATGAAAAAAAACAGCGGTCTGATGCTCCACGCGCATGCGGGCGTAATAAATGAATGAATGTTCGTGAGACTTATTACTGAAAATTAAGGCGACTAGTAATCTTAGATCTCTTTAATCTTAGATCTTACAACAAGGTTCTTGGAATAAAGCAATTCCTGGTATATAGAGCGACACTTGAGATGCATACATTGTATATCAACTAAATTACCTAAGCTTTAATTTGTTTCTAAACATATTTTGCATTATAGTCTTCTAACCGATGTGCGAGCATGATAGTTGTCGTTGTTACATCAGAACGTAGCGCGCAATGCCGACCAAAACACCGAAAATGGTAATTACTGCTGCTGGCTTGATAGAGGCACTTCCGTTGCACTCGTCAGACGTACAGCAGAGGGAAGTGCATCCAGTTGTCTCGCAACCTTTTTTCCAACTATCGCAATCGGCCTTGCTTGCGCAACCCTTGATTGTGGCGTCTCCCATCACTTGTTTTACACAGTTATCTTTTCCCTTGGGGCAGGTCATGGCAGTTTCACCGCAGCTACCCCAGCCCTTTTGGCATGAATAACACTTGAGTGATAAAGCTGTAAGAAAAACAATAGCTGGTATTAGAAACAAACACTGTATGGCAAGTGCTATACTCCTATGGAGAGATAAGAGTATTTTATAGAAGACAAATAGTTTTTTCAGACCAGCATTCTTGTTCAGTATCTTGTAATCTATAGGTATTGTTAAAGCTCACTTTAAGGGTGTTATTCATTGTGGTATTAGCCAAATATTTGACATATTTCCTTTGTAACTCATAGGCCGACATATATCTTCCTGAAATAAAAAATTGCAAGTAATTCCCAATGAGGAAATGGTGTTCACCAATGTATCCCGAAACTTTCATAGACTTGATTAACTATAAGTGTACGTTTTAGAAAGTTTCAGCAATGTTATGGGCGAAATAGGTGATTTGTTTTGAGAAATGTACCTTTTAAATTCAAGTTATATTTTAACACTGTCCTGTATTTCTCAATTTTATCATTTTGCACTCAATGAATTAAGGTCTCGAGAAAGGTTCGTGAGGTGCCATTTCGGTGTAATACTTTTGCAGCGTCGCAATGGGCTATTATCACAGTTCGGCCATCTTGGATACAACAATGGTTTTGGCCCCGATAGCCTCGCACTGGTGGGTTTCAGAACGAGTTTACCCGACGAAAACAAAGTTTTTATTCTCCTGGGACTCAATATAGCCGCCGCGTGATAAAAGCCCATAAAAGCTTCGTATTCGCAATTTGCCGCTGATTGCGATGAGTTGGTATTAAACATTCATAAATACCAAGGGAGAGATGTACTATTCACAACTTTTTGTATTGTTGTAGTTGCGACTTCTACGCCTTCTCGCTGTCAGTTTCGAATACTTAACACTGTGCATATGAGTCTGTATTCATCGCAATCAGCGGCAAATTTCGAATGCGAAACTGGACTATTAAAGCCACATAGATGTACTATATACCGTTTTAAAGGTCTTGAATTGAAGTAAGTAAATATTTAATATTTTTGATCAAAAGTTGAAAGCGTTGATGTTGTACACGACTCCGTCCGTCAGAAGGAGTTAACTGAGCCCTTGAGGATTTGATTTTGTTTTATCTTTGTATATTCTTTAATTCAGGGCAACAACCACTTCCACTTTGGTAACTATGATAACAAATAGAGAGTATTTTTCACTATTGAAAGCAAATTCCAACGTAAATTCACTTCATCATTGCGTAGTTTTCGTTCTAAACGTGGTAATGGAAGTTACAAAAATGTACCAAGAGTTACATTATGGTGAGTTGTCTGCTATTTTATACCCCTAATCTGGTGAGATTTAGTTTGAAATGTGTTAATGATACTGTTTACGTATACCTTGAAAATAACTGAGAAAACTGAAAAAATGTATCTTGTGAATATATTTATTAGAATCATTAAAATCAATCATTAATATGCTATTTTAAAATATTTGTTCTATATGTCGCTTAATTTTTCGTTACAGAAATCAAATAATTACATCCATTTGGCTTTCTGTGTTTGCCAATCAAATACAATATATTTCTACGTATAGAAAATAGAGGTAACGATGTTTTTGCTAAATACATAGAAATAATACTATTCAGGGAGAGTAACGGAAGTTATAAATACGTAGTGGGTTCGAATAATTGAGTAACTTATTTGCTATCAAAAAGATATTTGTTCATTTGGATAGTTTTATCGTTAAATTGTCTCACAATATACCTTAAATAATTTCTGCAAAAATAATGGTGCAAATCGGAACACGAGCCCGATGATGTGTCACACAATTAAGGCTCGTCGTCTTGAAACAGACATTTGTGAACATGTCTGTTTTATAGCTACTTTTATCTACCAAAGTACTGCTAATTTTTATTATTGCACTAGGTTTCGTCACAATAACGATAGTGAAAGACAAAAACTTTCATTTTGGTGGCAAAAGTATTATTATTTAATATTTTCAGCTCATCCCACAAGCCTATAAATCAACGTAGAAATCTAATAACATATGGGCAATGAGTATATTCTGTTTTCTATAACTATTAAATAACGCTTTACACTTAAAATAAAAAAGGATAATGATTCAGTAGAAGAAAATGTGCACTGAATGACCCAATTACACAAAACTGAGCCATTACGTGACCATGAGATGGCTAAGCTGTGTCTCATATTCCATACTGGCGCGAACTCTTCCCATTTAGGTCGTGTAACGAAGGTCAACTCAAGAAAATATGTGTATTTAGGGGGTGGTTGAAATATCATGGTAACGGAAGTTACAGTAACGGAGTTACAAAACTGGATGTTTTATCCTGCATCTTGCTATTTTTTTTGTAAACAAAGGCTAATGTTATTGCTATCTTATAGATGATAGATGCCTCTCTTACTACACAAAACATTTCGTAGCCATCTATTAATTGTATATTAAAAATGTTCGTAACGGAAGAACGCATTCTCAACTAAAATCAGATTTTATAAATTTTATAAAAGGAATCGATTGAAACTGAAATTAACTGTAAAAAGGTAACGAAAGTTACATAAATCTGTGGACAATCGTTTTAAAATATAGGTGAGTTGACAGTTTAAATACAGACTTGAAGATTATATACCGGCATCTGTTGCACTATCATCTCCTGACTAAATTTACACTAACAACTCTTTACTTAATAATGTTTTTATTCTTTAAACAAGGCATTTTGTTAAGCGATTGGGCTGTGGACATCGAAAAAATAGTAAATATGAGCTATTTAAGAATATTTTGGAAAAAAGGTAAGACATATATATGACTTTGCATTGGGTTTGGAAAACCAACCACCATTTCTACCATTAAAGTAAGATAGGAACGCACTATTGAAGGCATTAACGTGGCCACTGCATGCAAAAGACACCACAATGAGCTTTTGACCCCACTTTTCGTGGAATGGGTGACTTATCGTCTTTGATCAGTCTGTATGTATCTGTGGTCAATCTAACCCTTCCTCTTTTAACATATCAAGGTTTACCGGAATCTATCCCAAACGTTTTTCGTGGTAAAGGCCGATGAATATATAGTCCTAGCTCAAGCTGGACCTTTATTTTGTAATTATTCCGGACACTGACGCGCGATCTTTGTTCGAAGCTGTCAATTGTTCACTCAATCGTGCCATGCCAACAATGATCTCTCCGGGGATCTCTCCCACACATTTACCATAAGTGACTGGTGCTGTGCTGCAGGCTATGCTGTGCAGGCTCGTGACACATACCGCGTAATTAGCAACCGACCCAGTTTTATTCGCACATACGCTCCATATTTCCGACTACCGAATTCGATAAAAATATAGTCAGAAAGTGAGGGCTTGAAAAGTACTCAGAATTAGCCAGTGCAACTGTAGAATGGCCATTAAAATATTATTGATGGTCACGGGATGTTTATGATAAACAGTTTAATGTTGTACATAATTCATCGCCTGAGGCCAATTTAAGTTTTTTTCCTTTGTAAACTGTAATATGGAAATGGAAGCTATTCCTTTGGAACTTTTTGTTAAAAGAATGGTCAAAAATTAAGGATTCAATTTAGAACACCAAAATACACCTTGCCTTAGTTTGCGTAGGTTTTCATGTCAGCAACATGCTGACCTGTTGAGCGGATATTTTGTTGAACGACTCGAACCAGCATTCCTGAATACCTCACCTTGATCACTAGTGCATACTAATCCTTTTTTAACACCATTCACTGTACAACTGAGATGTATTTAAGTTTCTATATTTCGTACGATTTTAAGCGTTCAAACACAGACTAAGTCAACGTTATCAGAAGTGCTTTTGTTCTGATGAAGGGCTAACAGTCGTCACGTCAACTTCATCTCCCTTCCTACGACTGTTAACATACCACCTAACACTTTCAGTTGATAAAACGTGGTGGCTAACTCACCAGCCGAATGAGAACTCTCTAGTTAGTGAATACAATATAAATTAATTCCCAGCGATTCAAAAGTTACTTGGGAAGGTTACGAGACATATAGTCGTACTATGTTAATATCGACCTTGATCAAAGCGGCTACACTGTTTTTTACTCTAATTAGAATGCATAGGAATATACTTATAACCCAGTTTACAAATAGGGATCCTTTATGGTGGAATTCAAATATAGACACAATTTCTGGCCAACTTAAAAGGCTTGAAAGCTCGAACAAAAATAACAGGTCTAAATGGATTTTGAAAATTCGTAATTCGTAGTTATAGTACATACCATACTATGGGCACGAGCTTCAAACTTCATTTGAGTTGAGTTAAAACTGACGGTAGCATTATCCAACCGATAGCATAAAAATAGTTCAATCTATTCTTAGTAAGTACAACTGGTAAACAAAATACTGAAACATGCACTTCCATAATTGAGCAGTATGATGCATTAATAAAATGCAATCATATTTTTAGAAATGGTATGCTAGACTTACAAGAGGTAATATTTCGTATCACCCCTTATTTCTTCCACTGCAGAAAACAAACAACATACTTTGTGATCAATCACAAGCCAGAGTGACACATCATTAACTTGAACTCAACGATTGGCTGGTTGATATGTATCGACCGTCTGTTTAATTTGTAATATTTGTTGAATTTTGAGGAGCATTTGTATCAGTATTGATTTTAGAACCAAACCAGACTTTTCAAATGCATATTAAGAATTTGACTTTATGTATAGTTTTTGCCAATCATATTTATTGCATTGTCACAGTTTATTTGGCATCAAACCTTCCCAAAAGGTATTTAAATTTATAAGCAGAAGTTGTCAAACCACAACTATCCTAAACATCCTTGTATCCAGCAGTGTGGTCTTGTCTCAGGTCTCAGCCACTGGTCAGATTAACACGGTCCGAGGGCTTTGAAATGAAGAGACAGATGACAACATCTAGAAAGAGCTAGAAATTATTACTTGAACTTAGGGTTTCTATGAGCTCTTAAGGTCGAGGCAAACGAGGAAACATTGTATGTGGAAACATTTGTGAATGTCAGTGTTGCTTCGGTGAGCACTCGGGAGTACATTTGTAAATTTCAGTGTTGCTTCGGTGAGCACTCGGGAGTACATTTGTAAATTTCAGTGTTGCTTTGGTGAGCACTCGGGAAACATTTGTGAATGTCAGTGTTGCTTCGGTGAGTGAACGGGAAACATTTATTGCTGAAGCAAAATGTGCTTCCTCGACATATGTTTCGCACACGGACAAACAATGAAACATTAAAGTTGAGCTTCGCTTTAGTTGTAGCTTCGCTTTAGTTTGTAGAAAAGTTGAGCCTCGTTGAACACTATAAACTGAAGAGAAAGGCTGTAAAAAATCAAAATACTGTCTTCGCCATTTAATGCTGCTAGTACGTCAGACATTAAAATCTTGTGGATTGTTCATTTAATACATTTTAGGTATGTTTGACGTGTGGGTACTTTGTATGTGAAATGATATTGTTGTTCTATGCAAAGTCATTTGAATATGTATATTCTGCCGAGGATAGATCATTAACTACATTCCGCACGTGAAAACCAGTTTATGGCAATAAGCACCGTTGCTCATTGGTGGCTGGGGAATATAAAAGGAAAAGGACGCTTCCACCATGTGCTTAGCAAGAAAAGAAAACCAAGAAAACAGAACTCGGCGACCACCCGCCCACCCTGTTCCGAGAATTTGTGGAGAATGTGGAAATCCTGCATGCTGCAAGTCATGTTGAATTGCTCAGAGTCCTCCATTCTCCTTAATTCTCGGAACCTCTTCCCAATTACAACCTCTTCTGTTTCCAAGAACTGCATGGTTGGTTACAGCATCGAGGCTAATTTCTAGCTTTTGGTACTATATTAGCTGAAGAGAAAAGCTGTTAAAATCAAGTTTCTGCCTTAACCATATCATTCTGCTCTTAATTAAGTAAGACAATAAAACACTTTGTCTCCGATCCTTCTTGTGAAACATTTCCAGTTGTGTTCGACATTCGGGTAATTTGCATGTGAAATGACACTGGTCTGTCACATTATGACTTTTGAATAGTTATATTTCTAGTTTTTTTTTGAAAACTCTAAAAATAGAACAAACTAAAAAAAATAATGGATCATACCTGGGATACAAATAACGTTAAAAATGATGTTTTTTTCTGAACATTTGTATAGTCAACATACCATGTTATGGTATTTGTAAAGTCAACATACCATTATACGGGCGGTAGCATTAAAAGATGGCAACAAAATCGTCCAAATATCTATTAAATAACATAAGAGAGAACATACGGGCGGACTAAACAGGCATAACAGAGCAAAAGTAAAAAACGTTTGGGGAGTAATCGTTTAATATTACGTTACTAACAGGGGACATGATCCCCTAGATGTATTCTGTTATAAAGAATATAAGAATTTGTCGAGCAAAGTTCACTTTGATTTGATTTGATTTGATTTAGACATTTGGAACAGAGCCTGATCACAGGAGTACAAACAATAGGACTCAAGGTCCCTTCCAGGCCTGCCTACGTCAGTGGACCTACGAGTTTACGTCCTTATCCGAGAAGACGTGAAGGTCTAACCATTTGCAGTTGTTACACAAAGGCAGCACCTTCTACTCAGTTATTTTAAGACCCTGAGTGTTGGTCCGACCGGGGTTTGAACCCGCGACCCCTCGCTCGACAGACCGGAGCTTAACCACAGAGCTAATCGTCGATTTATAAGTCGATTTATAAATGCTTTCCTGGTGAGGTCTTTATATTCTGTACTAAGAATAAGTGGATACGAAGAAGTGTCTTACGTGAGTTAGATGTACCAAGAACAACACCAAAGGGATTTCATATACATGCACTCATAATAGAGCATTTTCAAGTCAGGGTATTTTGTATTTCTTTGCAATGACTACACAACAGTACATACCAGTTGGAACAACTGCAAGAAGGACAAACAAGACAGGAACTGCAGCGAACTTTATCTCGAATAACTTCGTCTTTTCTTCTTTGATTCCTTTTTCTTTGATTCTTTTTTTTTAAAGCAGATTGTATTTTATTCGTTGTCCCTTGTTATGTTTACGTGTGTGCGTTCCTTGTATTCATTATATAACAAATTATGTACATTGTTTTCGTTCTGACCGCCATATCAAATTGCAATCAGAACTTTGTTCCGATGGCTCAGCTTAGTTTAGCTTTCTAGTTATTCTGAGCTTACCAGTACCAATTATTGAGCTTTTCATTCTTCCAGTTAACCTGTAATTATTATTAATTCCAGTACGAAAAATAAATAAAATAAAAACAAAATTGTTGTTGAACTTCGATCTTCCTTCCTTTGCTCTTTGCAAGAAGATTTAACTTAACTGCCAGATTAGTTTGGGGTATTTGTGCTCAAACGTTAACACATATTTACAAGTGTCAATCAATCTAATGACAACATATATCACTGTGACAGTTCCAGGCAATGGTATGTCCTTAATTGCAAGTCCTATGAAGCGTTTACTAGTAAACAATTATATCCTTAGTTATACGTAAGCTACACTGGGGAAGAGAATGAAGAAACATGATCTTCAGTAGCAAATTGTATTTCAAGTAGGAAATATGAGTCTTATACTTTGATACATGTAGTGATCCCTCACAAGAGTGACACCTTAACTTGATCAATAACCCAGTGACTGGCTGGTTGTTTCCATGCATGCATGCTATATACGCATACGTCAATGAACTGTTTTGAATAATGAATATTTGATCAATTATAGACCTGACGAGAAATTGCAAAATCACTGGCTTTAAAAAGCAAAAGAGAATAATGAAATAAACTTTAGTGACGTTCTGCTATATTTCAATACACTCTGCGTTGCCACAGTTTATTTGAAGGCAGATATTCCAAAGAGTATCACACTGAAGAAGCCAGCCCAATTAAATCTTAGTACATATATTTGACAATGAGACCTTAATTTTCAAACCACAACTATCCTAAACATCCTTTTGTATTGCTAAAACCATAATGATTGTGATCTTCTCTCATCCCAACATAACAACACCAACATTATCACGCCGGGCACGAATAACCATAAAAACGGCGGGGTTGAGTGTAACATAAAACGTAAAAGTAACGCCATTTCCTTACTTCTACTCTAAATTTGACGAAATGTTGGCAGGTTGGTAACAAAGTAAGACTACATTTTTGGGACAATTGTTTCTGTATTGTGACGTTGTTGTGACGTCATAAGGGGTGCCTCCTTTTTGGGTGAAAATTAACCTTTAAAACACGTTTCAAAATTATTACGTCATCAGAAAGCTTTTATGAAATATATTAATTTGCCGAAAATTTGAACTTTCTACGATAAATATATTCAAAGTTATGGACGATTTACTGTTTTTATGACGTCATTATTAGTGACGTCATACTTCAAGCTTAAATCAGAATGCCAACTATAAAAATATTATTAAAGAGAATACTATGACTTGTGAGTGTTAGCCAAATGCATTTCATTGATAAAATTCCAAAAACATTGAACTGGCTATTTTCTGAGGGTACAGAAATATATTTATGACGTCATAATGACGTATACAGAAAATGGGGCTTCAATTCTAAGCTGTTATAGTCAAAAAATGAAAATTCTAAAAAGAACACGTTGTTACTACTAAAGAGCTCTATTATTGTGCAAAATATGATGCACTAGTATTTCGAACTGTAAAAGTTAAAACAAGCGACATTTTCATAAATAGTTTTATGCTATTTATTTCCCGCCAATTTTTGGCGGGAAAATTACCAAAATTCAAACTTTAATAACTTTCGTTTACTTCAACCGATCGATACCGGGTTTTCGATTATTTCATTCTCATGAACAAGAGATTTTAAAAAGATATAATAAAACGTTTCTAGAGGTAATACAAATTTATAAAAAACCTATTAGAAAAGGATATATGACGTCATTGTGACGTCATAATGATGGCTATATTAGCTTAACTTATCAGACTATGCTTTCTTTACACTCCTTTATACACCTACCAAAATTCATTCTTCTATGTCGAAAACTTTTAAATATATATAAAACCCGCCGTTTTTACGATCATTTGTGCCCGGCGTGAGATTTCATAAGAAAGATCATAAGTCTTTGAAAAGAAGAGATAGTAAAAGGGAAATTACAACTGGGACTTAGGGATTATGAGCGCTTAGTTTCATACCAACACAACATGATTCCAAGAAAAACACGGCTGGTTACCCCTTGAGCCTAATGTCTCGCTGTTAGATACTAAATAACTAAGCTGAATAGAAACGCTACAACAATCAAAATGGTTTCTTCCTTCACCATTGAATTCTGAATGTTTAAAAGTTACTAAAGTTACACAATAACATTTTCTGGCTCCTTCTTTTGATACCATATTAAGTTATATGTTTCACGTTTGGACAATTTGCATGTGAAATGATATCGGCGTTCTCAGTGTGACATTATCACACTTGAATAATTCTATTTCTTGGAAGAAAAGGTTTGTGTCTGTTTCCAAGAACTGCATGGTTGGTAACATTCTTGAACACTATAAACTGAAGAGAAAGGGTATATACTGCATGGTAGTATTCCGTCCCATATGGTCTCCCTGCATAATACTGTAAAACAGTAGAGAAAATGATTATGTAGGGAGACTATATGGAACGGAATACTATCATGAAGTATATACCGGAGAAAGGCTGTAAAAATCAAAATACTGTCTTCGCCATTTAATGCTGCTCGTACGTCAGACATTAAAATCTTGTGGATTGTTCATTTAATACATTTTAGGTATGTTTGACGTGTAGGTACTTTGTATGTGAAATGATGTTGCCGTTCTATGACATATTGTGCTGCATAATATTACCCTGGTGTAGTCCTATTTCTTGTAAAAATGGGGTTCACCTACAACCGCTTCTGTTTCCAAGAACTGCATCGAGCCTAATTTCTGGCTTTTGGATACTATATTAAATGAAGGGAAAAGTTGTTAATATCAAGTTTCTGCATTCAGCATTTAATTCTGCCCTCTATTAAAGTAACACAATAAAACATTATGACTCCTTCCTTTGGAACATTTTCAGTTATGTTCGGCGATGTGTGGGTGATTTGCATGTGAAATTATGTTGCCGTTCTATGATATTATCATACTTGAATTGTCCTATTTCTTGGAAAAAAATGTGGTTGACTTTTATAACCGCATCGGTTTCCAAGAATTGAATGGTTAATTGGTTCACAGCATCGAACCTAATTTCTAGCTTTTGGATACAATATTTTCGCCTCCTGGTGCCGAGCCAGAATAAATGATAACGTAATATGGCTGTTGATGAATTGATTACAAAGCTGGCGATGGGTCTGAGCGACATTTAAGAAGTAATTTCGTTGTCAAAGTACTGAAACTTGGTGCTTTATAATAGGGATTTGCATCCAGTACTCGTTTGTAGTAGTTGAGCTAGTCGTTTAATCTGGCTTTAGGCTGTTGCTGTACCGACTTCAAACTTCATGAGTGTTCTTAGAACTGTAGCATGTTAGCCCTCTAAACCTCGTTCTCGGGTTAATTATTATTTAAGAACATTAAACTTCCGCGGGCATCTATCAGACGTTATAGTTCACCACAAAATTTTGGCGCGCGCTCATTGGCCAAAAGCGATCACGTGACGTGATAGTTGTCGTCCGCGGATGCAAACTATCAGGCGTTATAGTTCACCAATTTTTTTTGGCACGCTCTCATTGGCTAAAAGCGATCACGTGACGTGATAGTTGTCGTCCGCGGAGGCAAACTATCAGGCGATAGTGTCCGCTGAGCACGAAATACAATTTTGTGTTGAACAATAACGCAAATAGCCTGTGTCTGTCTCGAAACTATCGGCTGATAGTTTCCCTTGGAAATTTGATGCTCTTAAAACTAGCAGATTAGCCCTCGAACTTCGTTCTCGGGCTTATATTTGTTTTAAGAACATCAAATTTCCGAGGGCAACTATCAGTCGATAGTTCCTCGACGGACACAGTCTATTTGTATAATAATCTGGCCTGGACAAAACTATTATATACTGTCTTTATATTGATCAACACTAAATTTTCTTCCGCTCTCTGTCTGGATGTCTGTCTGTCTGTCTCTGTCTACAGGAATTGTCGCTAGGTAACGATGAACTTTTAACGTTGTGGTTTTGCGGAGAACTGTCAAAATGTAGCCGTCTGCGCGTATGTTCACGTGCAGTTAGTGTTTTTTCTAATCAACGCTGTTATTTTATGTCTGCGTTGACCTATGCTTTGTTTTCGTAGCTTATTTAGGGGTGGACCATTAGAAATCATGGGAGGGGGTGGCAATTCCCCAAAATAAATTCATGGAAGTGTGCAGGAAATTTGTTGTGCCCATTTTCCCACTTGTTTACCACAAATTATATATTTTGGCGGCACAATATTCGGTCGATCCTCTTCAAACAAAAGTCAGCGAAGCACTACGTCCTGCGTGGTGATACGTATACCTAACTCTATTCACGACACAGAAAGGGTAGGGTATATGAGTCATGGCAATTATATTTACAACTTTTGAAGAGAGAAAGTCAGGGCTCAAATATTGAAATTTTGATCCAAGATCGTGTTGGACTTTCTTGTGGCATTATCCAGACATTATTTGCTAACCTCCAACTCTGATATCACTTCAGGAAGGAACACTTTGAGGAAATGTGAGTATTTCCTGGTTAAGGATGGATTATCAGTATAGTCGCTGCTTAAAGTCTGAACAGAATGTCAGTTCTGATACTTTTTAAGCATCGAAAGCTGTCTAAAAATATTATAAAAGGACCACTACGTTAAATTTGAGGTTAGGGGTCAAATTAAATTGGAAATATTTCTTCATTTACCCAATTTTGGCATTTTGCAAATTGCTGCTTGAAAAAGGTAATGATTAACGGACGCGCGAAAATGGAAAAAGGAGACTGGTAGCAGAGAGGAAAAGGGGGGGCTGCAGCCATCCCTTATGCATTTTCATTTCCCGTTCAGATTATGAACGAGAAATACTGATTGGTCAATTAGCTGTCATCGCTGTCATGTGTCACGAAATGTTGTACATTCTTCCTGCAAACTGCACGACTAATAAATGGCGGCGATAGGCGATACCGATGGTGTGAACATCAGCTCATAATGTTTTATCATTAACATCGATTCTGTATCAAGTGAGTAGTTGAATAGTAGACTATTTCTTGATTTGAGTGTTTCCGCGTCTATGAGTTATAGAGGCTTCCAATTACAATATGCTAATGACGAAAATTTGACGTAAATTCGGGAATTTACTTTAACTTCTTTTGCCTTGTGAAGGAACAGTTTTCCGATTTTGGCAAAATATTTGGTAAAATCACTGATACAACCTTCAAATATAACAGATGTTTACAAAAAGGTCATTTATCTCTACCAGTATAATAAATGACGAGCGGTTTTACGTATACGGCTTGAATATATTATAAATATAAAAACATCAAAAACTCGTGAATGGAACACTCAAATCGAGAAATATTCTACTATTCAACTATTGATCACTTGACATGAATCGATATTAGTGATACAAATGTTTAACCTGATATACACTTTAAGAGAAGTGATCAAGCGGTTGAGCATTACTGAATTCAGAAAATAATTGAGAAGAACAAAAAAAATAGGCAGTGAATAGTCTACATTTGTACTTTGTAGGCGAGAAGTTTTGGCGGTTTTACCGACAGATAAAAGCCTTATTTTCCAACTGTTTGCAGTGGAAGTCGAGTTAGAACTTTGTTAGTCGTCATTGTCATACCATTATTTGCAAATCATTGTGAAGAGCCAGTTAATCTAAGCTAAATACATGGGACTAAAAGTCATCTCCCTTTACGATGTACACGTAGAACTGAAAGAGATTATGGAGATCTCTGAAATAATTTCGGTTCTGCTGAGGCTGTTCGAGTGAAAGAGTTCATAGTTGAGTACATGAAGAAAAACTGAGCGACTTATAGAGGCCGTGGTCGTGAATAAATCCCGCCGTCAAGATGCCTCTCAACTCTGCAAGCTCTATGCCAACTTTACTTTCCGGCGTGGGCTCTAATTCGTGTACTTTGGAAGGGCGCACCGAATGCCTATCTGAATTTGTAGCTCTCTCTCTGCTGTTCAAGATGTCTAGGACCTTAACATATACCTTAAATTACGCGGGAAATGAAATGATTAAGTCTGCTTAGCTAAACCACAGCATACTTTCTTGTGTCACTCACATGGTAATAGCAATAGCAAAGTTTTCCGTCACCCAACACAAATATACGAGAGCAGCGGGAATCGACAGTCCCAAACAAGGTGTAAAGTTTGGAAATGGAAATGGTAATGGAAATGTTTACATGACATATTTTATTGTACTCAGGTGAAATTTTCAACCATTTTAAGAAACAAAATGGATATATATTTCATAAGAAAATGAAACCCAGCAAAAAGATAGTCATTTTGTCTTGAAATCTATTGCAGCCATACAAGAACCTAGTTGTTCTGCCTGTTTCATGTTCAATTAATCAGAATTTCTACTTTCATGAAAACGTTGAATTGCCGGAACCCACCACTGATTCTTTACTACTATCTTTAACAACTTTTGACTCATTCTTGACAACTAATAAGCGTTGCTCGAAGTAAAATACTCCCGGGGGGGGGGGGGGGGTGGACTCCCCATAAAAATAGACGGGGGTGCTCGACGTGAGAAATGAAATTCACCCCTAAAAGATAGCAATATGGGCGTGGCTCACAAAAAAATTACCCCTAAAAGATAGCACTCCAAAAGACAAGAAAATGGCATTAATTTGTGCAAACTAAAGGAAATAAGAGACAAAGCTCTACCCCATAACCTCGTCTTTAATATTCGGATGGATCAAACTCTATATCGAAGCCGTAAATACCGATTCAACTTGTGAGGTCTCATGCTCGAGGATCCAGCGCTATTTTTTCTCGGCCACAAACATTTTGGGTCTCGGAGACCCCTAAAATATAGCAGACCTTTGGAAGACCCCTAAGAGATAGCACTGCTAACGATGTTAACCCCTAAAAGATAGGTCGAGCACCCCCGTCTATTTTTATGGGGAGTCCCCCCCCCCCCGGGAAAATACTCTTGCTTGTACTGGACATTATCTTCCTTTAGTATCGTTCTTTAAGTAGTAGAAACAATATGAGCGGGAGATCTGTATGGGCATTAACAATGGCGACTCGCTTCGGCGAGCCATTGTAAAGCCGAACAGATCGGACGCGAATATTTTGATCCGTTTGACATGGGATAACAATTTCGTCTAGCATCTCAAATTTTAGTCTCCTTTTCAGTCGTTGTTAGAGTCGTCACGCACTGCCATACAGCCCGAGTACAGTCTGCGTACAGCTGCTTGTTACTTTTAACATTGATGTGGAATGAGTATCAAAGGCCATTGATGGTCACGCCGGGTTTGCCGGCTCCTAATGACAGTGAGTGGCTTATCATAATCCATCGCCTGAAGCTATATAAGTTCGGTCATTTTCCTTTTCCAAACTGCGACAAAGAGCTCAAAGCAATCCCTTTGAAATTTCATGTTACAATCTAGGAACGAACTTATAATACCAAAATAACCCTAGGTTATCCAGCAACATTCCGTCCTGCTGAGCGGATATTATGATGAACGTACGATTTCAATGAATATATATTCTCCTGAATAATCTGTTGACTAGACTTAAACTAACATATATACCAGAGCATATCTAATAATGTGCGACATCTGTGAATAAACCCCATCTGCATGCTTTTAACGCCGACCACTAAGAGGCATTTTGTTAATTTTCGTACGTTTTTAAACTATCAAACACAGAATAAGTCAAAGTCGTCAAATTGCTTCGCATTGATCCAGATCGTCAAGCTAAAAATGAGTCCAAGTAGAAGTAATAAAACATACTGTAGATATATCAAGTTTCTCATTGTAATTTTAATATAACTGGACTTTTCACGAATTATTGGGTTGCAACAAATTTCTAGCGACTGAAATGTTATTTGGGCTTTCAATATAAGTTCGAGGCATATATACTGTATACTCTGTGACGGTTTATTCGTTATTTACCTTTATGTTGGCATTCATGGACATATCATAACAATTTCAGATAGCCTAAAACCTCATTGCTTCATACTTGGGATAAAAATTACGTCAATAATGATGTATGAACATTTGTAAAAACCAAGTCGTATCACGATATATGAGTAACATAATATTTAACGATTACTCTCTATTTAAAGATTTTAGTTTTGCTCTGTTATGTCTGCTTGGTCCATCCGTATCTTCTCCTTTATTATTCAAAAAGTAGTTGCGCGATTTTGCTATTATCTTATAATTCAAACCGCATTTCAAATCATATCAATAACATTTGAAGCTCATGCTAACAGGAGACATGAACCTTAAAAGGTATTATGTTATTGAACGATTTCATAATTTGTCAAACATGGTCAGGAGCCCTAACCAGGAGCGTCCATATGTCCTATATAGTTGTCACAGCGTTTTTACAAGTTGGGCTATTTTTAGATTATTTCCCCCGGGTTGCACCGTGGCGGAACAAAAGATGCCTCATTAGCTACTTTTGTTATACCAAACAACATGGCTGCTACGCTTTTGTGATTTGATTCCCTTAGGAATATAATTGCAACTCAACAATAGCGGGAACGGTTCTAAAAATAACCTCACTTGTGAAAACGCTGTGACATAGGCCTAGTATGCGGGATGGACGCTCCTTGTTATGGGATCCTGACATAGTTCACTTTCAAATCGATTTATATTACAAATATATTCCTGGTCAGGAGAGATATTTATAATGTGTACTAAGTATCAGTGGATATAAGTGAGTGTCTTAAGTGAGCTAGATGTACCAAGACTACGACAATTGAAAAACAGCAAGGGGATAACTTGAATTTGATATACATGTCACAGTAGAGCATTTTGAAGCCATGGTTTTTAGTAATTGTATAATAGTATATATAGCAGTTGGAACAGCAACTGCATGAGTAAGTACTTCATCTCGAATCTCTTCATTCTTTTCGTCTTTTCTTTTTTTCTTCATTTCTTCATTCTCTTCTCTCGATCTTCCTGTATCTGTTTATTTAATCGGTAAAGCTTGTTGCATAGAACCGACATTAAAAACAATAACACACAAAATTACAAGAAACATCGCCCAGAATGCCGCGACACATCCGGGACATTTGTAAGAAAACAGCGCTAAATTCAAAAGCTACGCAATGATACCTGAAGCAAATAACAGAGAAAATGGGCCAACACGATTCAGTGAGGTTACGATTTCACTCATTTACGCAGAAAATAACCTTCATAAGAGTTAGGTACCCATGGGCTTTTGTAGAAGAGATATTAATTAAGTATCTGCGCCCAAGATTAAAGTATTTGCGTGAATATAAGCATTATCGGTTTTGCCTTCAAATTTGGGATTTTTCGAAGCTGCTAGACTGGAATGGTTGAATTTGTGGTCGATTTTCTCTTCGAATAATTACTTAATTTCTTAGGTACCCACGGCAAAAGTTAGTTCGATATCGACTCGTTGCCGCTTTTTCGTCTTATTCTGACGGATATTAGTATTATCGAAATCAAACTTTCTAGAACACATATTGGAAACTCAAATTCGGGCAATCCCTTTATGTAGGACGACACGAATTTTTACCAAAAATACAATAGAATACAATTCAATACAATTCAATACAATTCAATACAATTCAATACAACAATAGAACGCAACACAATACAATACAATAGAATACAATTTTGTAGCAATTCATGTCGTCCTACATGAAGGGATGGCCCAAATTTGCATGCCAAATTTTGATTTTCATAATTCCCGCGAGGCATCTCTTGACTTCTAAGCTCCTCCCCTATAGACAATAGAGCGCACGCTGGCTAATGAAGCATTGAAATTGACGAGTCACACGAGCCTTTGTGAGTGTCTTTTTGCGCTGGAGAAATCACTGCGCTGAACATCGTAAAACATCGTCAAACTCGATATCGTATCATAAACAAATGTTCCACCAGATTTTGTAAACCTTCAGCTTTAAAATGAGACATTTTTCGTGTTTCTGTGTGCACTAGAAGTCAACAGCCAAAATAAAGAATCTAGCTGTGGTCTTCCGACTCACAATCGGTTAAGTGTGATAGAGAGCGGCACTGTAAGCCGCTTTGATTTCCAACCAAAACATTTGAACACGGACTGACCTGAAAAACTAACAGAACAGTATAAAAATCGATAGCGCATCATAAACAAATGTTCAAGCGGATTTTGTAAACCTTCAGCTTTAAAATGAGACCTTTTTCGTGTTCCTGTGTGCACAGAAGTCAACAACCAAAAGAAATAATCTAGTTGTTGTCTTCACTGACTCATAACCGGTGTTTGAAAAGTGAAAATGAAAACTAACAGAACAGCGTAGAAAGCTCTGGCGCGTCATAAACAGATGTCAAAACGGATTTTTAATATCTTAAGCTTTAAAATGAGATGTTTCTCATGTTTCCATTTGCTGTAGAAGTCAAACTAGCAAAGGACGAAACGAATTGCCTTGTAGTCTTGACTCAGATCTAAGCAGCCATGTGAAGCCGTCGCCTGTTGAATTCAAAGCAAATCCTGTTGGAAAGTGAAAGTGGAACTTAAAAAACACATAAAGAGCACTGGTACTCTAAAACAAAATATTTCTGAAACGATGAAATGGCAACAGGATTGTTCGGTCAAATTACTGCTCAGTTATGTCTCTCGTAAGCAGTAAAACAATTGACTACGCGCCAAATCTTTTTGAAAACCGTTCAGTGACAGAATAGGCTTTTGGCTTTAGCAAACATCTAGCCTGCGTAGCAAGCCCAGGGGGAATTGGGAAGAGGAGGGAAGAGGGGAGAGGGAGGGAATTGGAAGAGGGGGAGGGGGAATGGGGAGAGGAAAGGGAAAGGAGGGCTTGCAACGAACCCCCCGTTTTTTCCTTACGCCCCCAAATTATAAATTCATTTTCAGTGTCGTCTGACATGACATCTGCCAAAATCAACCAATCAACGTCCTTGTTTCTGTCTGTTACAAATGTTTGACCTTCGGTGCGAAGGAAGTTCAAAATACCCCTAGGAAAAACGAAGAACAGAGGTCAAACATTTGGGCTAGAAAATTGATTTCTGCATGGATTTTCACCAAATAAATACAACCCCTGGGGTACCATACTAAATTTACAGCGGGAAATTGTGGCTTAAACATACGTTTTTCGACACGAAAAAACACAATACACTCGCGTTACTAAGTATTTATAAAACTCTCTAGAGTCCAATGCCTCAAAATAAAATACAACTTCGCAGCTTCTGGTCCTAAAACGTAGCTATCCTGAATCGCTTGATATCCTAATCATAAATAATCTACTTCTTATGGCAACCTAAGGTAAATTAAGGCTACTAAATTGGCCTAGCCAAGACCATTTTGGTTTCTCTCTCAATCTGGCGAGCGTTTTGTACGCAAAAACACATTTCTGCACCAAATTGAGTGCAATAAAAGCTATTGACGTCTCCTGGGTACATATTATCCAAGTGTAGTACGATATTTGGCCATACAAGTCAGTGTTTCTACATCAAAAGTTTGAAAATGTTTTTCGTCCATTCACGACTTTCGCTTTCCAAACACTGGCGTAACAAAACACAACCCTTCAGACATTTGCATCAAAATAAAGTACAACTTCGCAGTTTCTGGTCCCAAGACGTAGCTATCCTGAATCACTTGACATCCTAGTCGTAAAGAATCTGCTTCTTATAATTAGGCAACTCAAGGCTGCTAAAGTTGGCCTAGACTAAGTCTATAACTGTATACAGCACTGGTTGAACAAGATGGGCCGCCATGTTGAACTGCCTTCTCCACGAAGCCGAATATCAAACATTTGGGCTAGAAAATGGAGTTCTGTATGGATTTTCACCAAATAAAAACTCTCTGAAACCTCTAGGTTATCCGTACTAAATTTCCAGCAAGACATTTTGGCTTAAACATACGATTTTCGACAAGGAAAAATTCACAACAGACTTCAGTTCTTCTCCGGTCTTCGGTTTTTCGGGGTTCGTTTTTCCGCCTGGGTCTTCGCTATTCGTTTTTCCGACAACCCTGAAGCTATCGCTGTACATCTACTAATAGCTCTATAAACTACAAGAAGTTGAAGATACTTTTTCCAAATCTGGTGGGTCAAAACTCAAATGGCCAACAAGTCCTTCGACTTCGTGAACACTTCTTCATTGCATCGCGCATAACTGCTATTTTTATTACAAGTGTCAATCAAATGTCATTGAACACCACTTTAGCCAATCGGAATTTTACGTCTAAAAAATGAACGTTAAAAGGGAAAAAACGGGGGATTCGTTGCAAGCCCTCCTTTCCCTTTTCCTCTCTCCATTCCTCCTCCCCTCCTCTTCCCCTCTCCTCATTCCCTCTTTCCCAATCTTCCCCATTCCCCCTGGGCTTGCTACGCAGGCTAGCAAACATCGTTAACTCAAGATCAGGCGTAATGAACAGTCGGTTCAATTGAAGAGGACATCTATTGTTAATAACTAGATGTAGCTACCGCTAAGTGCCAACAAGGGAGAAACGGTGCGCAAAGTAGACTTGCCATTGATCTTTTCTTAAAATAAACAAAGATTATCTAACAGCAAGTGATCGAATTTATCTCGAACGATTTCTTTTATATGATTCTTAGCCTTAATTGTCCGCGTGCAGGACACATAAACCGAATATAAAACAAGCTGCTTTCCTGTTGTTAGAGAAATTTGCTCGTGATTAAACCATTATTAATGGCTTTCTAGATTATTTTTTTCTAGGAAAGGTCAGTTTCAGTTAAGATGGCTCGACCCAGTATTTCAGTTGCAAGATCTCTCAACTCTCAGGCGCATCAAAACTAGGGTAGATTCATTTTGACTACGTTACTTAGGTTAGATGAAAGTGTCCAATGGAGAATTTAATTTGAAGTTTGGGATTTCTATAGTCCGGATATGACATCATTGCTTCCGTTACCAATAGCCGTTTCTCTTTTGCCACCGGAGTTTCTCAAAGAAATCATTCCTCGGATTTTATAGCTTACATTATTGTCTCGATGTCATATAAGTTTGTGGGATTTATTAGAGAGTGATTTTGAGAAATTCATGACTCAAGTTTTTGGGTGCAAAAATTCAGCAATTTGACATTTGACACTTTCATCTATCCTAATTAACGTAGTCAAAATTAATCTACCACAGGTTTTGATGGGCCTGTGTATTTGAAGCGCAAAGTTGAGAGGTGTCGCAACTGAAATACTGGGTTGGTCCACCTTAAACAGCGTAGTGAATTTTGGCAGGCGGGTAAAGTTTCCAAAACTAAGGGATAGCCAGCCAACAGTTATGTGTTATAAATAAGAGACCCACTTTTCGAACGCAACCATTTTATTGTTATTATATAATGAAAATATAAAACATATGGTGAATCAAATGTTGTTGTTCATTTTCTTTTAAATTTTTTGATGATCAGGTTAAACAGCTTCATCGATCTATTGCCTGTGCAACAAATGGTGTCCTTTTTCGTTAACGTACTTCTATCATACTCTTTCTTTCAGATTCTTTTATAGTCCTTCCATTTTGTCTTTTCTGCAGATTTCTTTAAAAAAACTAACAGAATAACTTTTTCTGAATTTTGAACGCAATACAGTACATTATGTCTAAAAATCAACATGTTTTAGGGACAGCATAAAATAATCATTTGCACTCAATTTGTGAGATAAGTTCTGTGAGTTGTGCACTTTAGTAAGTTAAGTGATCTTTGAACCGACGCGCCTGTAGTGGACGCTTTTGGCTTTCGTTTGTGAGCGAGGTTCTTTTCCTTTCAAATACCAGCACTTCAACTGGTTCAACAGATATTTCTATCAGGACTTTGACTTTTGGCACGCTCGCCGGTTGATTATTGCTGTTTGAGTTGTTGTTTTCCTTCTTAAGGTGGCTCGCCTGGATTTTCCAGGGACGCACCATACCCACTTTGAACGGCTGATACTCCACTGTCAGAGCTTGGTTGGGCAAGCCACTTCACCTATTTACTAGAAATAGAATAAACATTCCAAAAATGTAGGTTTGTTTGACATCGGTGTTACCATAGCAACACAGCGTTGACGTCATGTATTTTACATATCATCAATTTTCTCGAAATCTTGACCTAAACTTTTAACACGACCTAGTGTCCCTTGTAGTCTAAGTGTAGGCCTTCAAGACTGCAAAGTTTAAAAAAATTGTGTTGAATATTTTCGTTAAAATAATTAACAGTTCGCCTTACTTCCTGTTTAGTCGTCGAGAACTGTATTTTCCGGACCGATTCAAGCGATGTTTTTAGCATATTTCATACCTGTGGAATATGACTACTTCCCATGAAAATTTCATTCCATTTACTTTATTCGATTTCGGTTTATGGAATCATAAGTAATGTCATAAATATGCTCATTTTACTCAAAATAGTAACGTATTTGCTAAGGAAGCTGTAATTCGAAAACTAGTAGATTTTTTATTTATTTTATCTTTTCACCTGAAATTCAACATGTACTACCCTGGTCCTGTAAATTCCAAGAGCATTGAATCATTTTAAGGGCGCGAAATAAAAACGAAAACATAGGGAGCTTTTACATGCATCCACGCAAGCTTCATTGCTGTATCATTTTGTTGATAGCTTGTGTCTTTCCGAAATTTCTCTTTTGTCTAGATTCTACATACTTGTGTGCTTTTCAACTAACAAGTTTACCATGGACGCTTGCTATGCTTCGAACGCTCGTGCAAATTTTGTTCTTAGTACAATGGCATGCAAATTAGTTAAATCATGAAGCTAGGCAGTGCGGGATGATAATGTTGAATAAGTGTGTTTTTAGTAACCAGATCGGGAAAAAGTGCCCGTGACGTCTAAACCACATTTTCTAATTATTAATTAAAAACGAGATTTTGTATTAGTGATATTATAAAAGGTTTTGTAAATAAATATTATAAGTTATATTATAACAGCGTTACAACTGGCAGCGTGACAATGATAATTGCATGTCATTGTACTAAGAATATAATTTGCACGAGCGGTCCGGCAGTAGCGAAGCGTAGCAAGCGTGGTAAACTTGTTAGTTCAAAAGCACACAAGTATGTAGAATCTAGACAAAAGAGAAATTTCGGAAAGACACAAGCTATCAACAAAATGATACAGCAATGAAGCTTGCGTGGATGGATCTAAAAGTTCCCTATGTTTTTGTTTTTATTCCGCGCCCTTAAAATGATTCAATGCTCTTGGAATTTACAGGACCAGGGTAGTACATGTTGAATTTCAGGTGAAAAGATTTAAAAAAATATTTATCGACTAGTTTTCGAATTACAGCTTCCTTAGCAAAGACGTCACTATTTTGAGTAAAATGAGCATATTTATGACATTACTTATGATTCCATAAACTGAAATCGAATAAAGCAAATGGAATGAAATTTTCATGGGAAGTAGTCCTATTGCACAGGTATGAAATATGTTAAAAACATCGCTTGAACTGGTCCGGAAAATACAGTTCTCGACGACTAAACAGGAAGTAAGGCGAATTGTTAATTATTTTAACGAAAATATTAAACCCAATTTTTCTCGAAAACGCTCTCATACAATTTGTTTAAACTTTGCAATCTTGAAGCCCTATATCTAGACTACAAGGGATACTAGGTCATTTTAAAAGTTTAGGTCTAGATTTCGAGAAAATTGATATATAAAATACATGACGTCAACGCTGTGTTACTATGGTAACACCGATGTCAAACAAACCTACATTTTTGGAAAGTTTATTCTATTTCTAGTAAATGGGTGAAGTAGCTAGCCCGACCGAACTCTGACAGTGGAGTGTCAGCCGTTCAAAGTGGGTATGGTGCGTCCCTGGAAAATCTTGGCGAGCCACCTTAATAGCGAGTTTTACTCGACAGTGTCAGTGGCACACTGGCCGATGAAAACACGCTGGTTCACTTTTGAGCACATTTACTCGATTTCGAACACGCTGGTTCAAGAATAAACTACAAAGGACACTCTACGAAAGTGCACACAGTTGTAATCCCACAAAGAGAACGAAAAAAACGTATAAAAGTTGTGTTTTTACTCACCTCACGCTCACGTCTTCTCAACCCACGCTTCGATCTGATAGCTTGAAATCACATGGGAAGCCATGATGTCACAAACAAAAACTAGCGCTGTGATTGGTTTACAGTTGATATATTGTTACATTACATTACCTTACACTTTCTCTTGATCACTCGAGATTTGTTCTGCATGCTCGATACTTTCGCGCATCGGCTCTATAAGGCTGCCGCCTCGTCCGCCTCGCGTCTTCACTCGGCTGACTCGTTGGCAATTAGCACCATCACGTTATTTCTGGCATTGATTGACGGGTGCTTTATCAGCCTTGGGGCATTTGTATTCCCATAACGATTAATGAACAACCAATCAGGTATCGTTAAAGCGAACTGCTCATGCGTTAGATTATAATTATTCCGCTTTAGATTAATTCTTCAACAGTAAGTACATGTCGCGAAGAACAATAGGATTATGCCCGATGTGTAAATAAATGGAAAAATATACATAAATAAACAAACTTACGAATGTAAGGATGCTATGAAAGCTGTTTTCAACTGGAGTCTACTATAAAGGCTACTAGTGCCGTTCACTAAATAATTAAATGGGTGAAATTAAATAATGATAAGATGAAATCGTTCGTACTGTTATGGATTACACCAAAAATGACAACATCTGGCTGATGCCATCAGTACTCTTAGAGTTAACTATGATTATGTCCAGGAAGGCTATTCCAAACAGGAATAGTGCTTGGAAAAACGAATATTTGAAGACGTCAGTATGTGATGCCAGGCGGTCGTACTTTAGGTTATGGTTTCGCCATGTTTACATCCCTAGAAAGGGTGACATACTGTGTCAGGTGGACGTTACTGAAACCTAATAACGTTTTATGCATAAAGCTCAGGCGGAAGCATTCGCGGCGCATAGCTTGTGAAAGGCAATTCAGGGTTCTTAACATATAGCTTACGCAGGACTCTCTTGAGTAATCCCTACATGCAAAGCGCGCTGCCCTCCTTTGCACTTTCTCTAGTAAGTTGATGTCACGTTTTTCTAATTTTTTTAAATGTTTATTTAAACATATTTTGTAGTGTTTGCCCCAAAAGCAAATAAAAGCTTATCTAGGGGTCTCACACTGAATCTCATTTACATTTTTTTGGACGAGCACAATTTTATGGACAAACACAAAGACATAAAAGGACTAAACGGTGGTCAGGGAGAAGTGATTGGTATTGATTATATAACTTAATTTGGACTTCGCAAAATAAATACAATTAACTTCGTAAGTTAAATTTTCAAAACCATATAAAATATAGTCAAGTCTCTTTTTTTCACTGCTCTTTGACCATGTTTCACCGCATATTTGTGCAGCTGAAGTAAGAAAAGTGGCACATTGAGAGGCAAATCGGGGACATGACAAAAATAAATTTTACAGTTTCATTTTCTAATCCACACTGATCTCATCTAGGAGAAACACAACAATTAATTTTATCCAAGTAATTATTTACAGCACAGAAACCAAGTCTAAGTCGAGTGTGAAGCACAGAACCTATTCTAGAGAAGGATTAATCAAATAATTTATTGTAATTTAGTGGAAAAAATACAGAACGTAGTTTTGCTTTAAAAGTAGATAGCGAGATTAATTTCCTAATATCCAAACTGAAAGAGTTTGAGGACTGTTGAAATCTTACCATTATACAATAAAAAGAGATAAAATTATGATTAGATCTTAACGAAAAATGCGTTCGCTCATTTATAGTAATAGGCAACACTTCAAACGAGTACATGGGGGCTAGCTTGTTGACGATTTTGTAAAAAACAAGTTAGCTTATGCATTTCCGTCTGGTATGTAGATCTTACCACGAAAACTCCTAGCACTTGTACCCCTTATTGCCCCATTAAGCCGACTCATATTGTACACTTTCCAGTAATTGGCTTTCCCCTAGGTTACAATTGTCCAATATAACGTCAGCATACTCCATAGTTGACCGAACTAAGCTCTTATATAAACATATAAGAGTTGACCTGTCAAATCTTGAATTTTAAGAACTTCAGTAAATTTAACCGTTTGACTTTTCCAAGACAAATTGCATTGCAGAGTGAGCCCAAAGCGAGTGAGGGATTCAACCTCGTTCACATTACAATCATTCAAAAAAGTGTTGGGTGACTTGTTCTGTCACGCTTCAGGGAAAATCAATGCTACGAGTCTTAGATGAATTCATAGTTACCAACCACTTATCAGACCATTCAGAAATTTCGCTAAAAGTCCCTATTAGGGCGAGCAGCTGAAATACAACTCAAAAAGAGTAGTATCATCGGCATAGATAAAAGGATGGGATTCTATATCAACAGTAATATTATTAATATAGATTAAGAACAGTAGCGGGCCCAGGACAGATCCTTGGGAAACGCCAGAATTCACATTTCTCCAAACATACGACTGACCTTCAACAATAATCACTGGAAATACGGTCATTAAGCCATGCTTATGTTAATATAACAAATATAACTTCATATAGCGAAAATGTTTAGAGTTCATAATGAAAAAATATGCCAGTAAAAATGGACGCTGCATCAGAACAGTTACATGACTTCATACTTGGTAAAGTCGGCCGCGGTGACAATTCTGAATTTCCTTTCATCCGAAGAGCGCTTCACAAAAAAAATTGTTGTCCGTGGTCCAAGCAGAGTTAACTTTTTGATACTCCTTTCGCGCTGTATAGAACAGCTTCTGGTTTATCCGTGTCAGGTCTTGATTAATGTAATACACTGAATCTCCCAAGTTATTCGTACTTCTAAGAATTAAAATATTGTCCCGGGGGGCCTTGAGACAACAATTATAGCACCAGGCTTGTCTTCGCTCTTTCTTACTACTCGATGGGCCCTATAAATATCTACCGCGGTAATCGCCACATTCAGCTTTTCATTACAAAATTGAGTAACCTTATCCTCACATTATGCCGACGGGAGTATTGCTCGTTATTGTTCGCTTTGATGGCTAACTCGGCAATACTATCCTCTAAGGTGGATACTTTCTCCTCGAATGTAGAGATTCTTTCTTTCATAGGTTCCATAAACGTATTAGCCAAGGCTGCACTAACAGCTTCTTCCTGCACTGCACCCCGTACCAAATTTATGAAGTCTTCAGACTTGACAAGGTCTTGAATTTCCGCCTTCATTTCTGCTTTTGCCGCCGCAGCCTGCTTTTGCTTGGACATGTCGACGTCCAAAAGTATACAAAAACTCACAAAATGGGCTCAACATATAAACAAAGCAGCCCAAATTACTGACGACCGACTCAATCTATAACATTCATCCAAAATAGGGCAATATTTCCCTGAATTTGAATAAATTTTACAACAAGATTGCAGAGCCTGAAAAAACACGTGTTGGATGCCGTGAATCTGCCACGTTGAGTATAAGGGTCCCACGGCGCACAAGCATACTCTAAGGCGACCCTAACGAGGGCAAAATAAAGCTTAGCTTATATCTAGCGAGTATAGTGATAGAAGTTACGCGAGATTAAGTTGAGCGTATTGCTACTCTTGTTTGAGACAGAGTCAAACAAGCGAAGATCTGAAGATAGAGTGACACCAAGGTAAGGGTGAGAGTCAGTTTCTTTAAGTGCGTTGCCATTGGGAAAGTAGGTAGATTTAGTAGGGAACTTGCTGTGCGCATTTGCGATTTCTCGGCCTACAAAGAGAGAGGATTAAGATCAGATTGAAGTAGTTGCGGAGTGAGCACAGAAGACAGTTCAAGATACATGATACAATCGTCGGCAAAGAGGCGGATCTTAAAAGAGATGCCTTTAGGAATCATCAATATACAAAAGGAAGAGTAGGGGTCCGGGAACAGGCCAGTGTGGAACGTCAGACGTTACGGCACACACAGCAGAGTGGTCACCATCAACGACTATATCCTGTGTGCGGATTGTTAGGAAACCCTTTAACCAGGACAGGTATGACCACGCACTCCATAAGCAGAGAGTTTAGCTAGTAACCCCTGATGAGGAACGGAATCAAACACTTTTGAGAATCCCAGCAGAATAAGGTCACTTGAAGGTTAAGGTCAAAGTTTTTAGCTAAGTCGTGTACAGTTAGAATCATATGCGATTCGCATGAGAATCCTTTCCGAAAACCGTGTTGTAGTGGAGACAGTAGTGAGTATCTATCTAGGTAGCTCATTATGTTGGTAAATATTATATGTTCTAGCGTTTTACATAGACATGTTAAAGATATTGGCCGGTAGTTAGAAGGAACAGAGCGAGAACCCTTCTTAAAACCTGGAGATACAAAGGCATGTTTCCAATCCATGGACAAATCTCCCCCGTCCAGAGATCGCTGGTAAATGACCTAAAGAACTGGTGCAATAATATTGCTGAAAATCTTCAGAAGGTAATTAAATTGGAATCCGGGCTGGACCAGATGCATTGGTCGGGTATAGCTTTGCAAATAGATTAGGAATGCCTGTAGAACCACTAATATGGCCCATAATGGGAACACTACTTATTCCCATAGTGGGAAGGTTATGGAGATTCTCAGTTGTAAAAGCTGATTTGAAATATAATTATTTAGGATATTTGCCTTTTCTAGACTAGTGCTGTAATACTTATATCAGTATTTACCTTAAGAGGCGAAACGCCTACTCTTACTACCTTGGCGTTGTGATTGAATGTATTTTCAATTTTTTTAGGGTTATCCTTAAGATTGTCAGACAGAAGGGAAGAGATATGATTATTTCTTGCATCAGTAACACCTTTCTGGGCTTGCATTTGTTTCGAGGAGCTTGATGAAGTAAGCTTTCAGGGACGATATCATAATCACTAATCCCAGTCAGGCATCTTCCACAAGTGATGGATTTGAGGTAAGGAGTACTTCAAGAATGTTCGCGGTGGTTTCAGTGGAGCCCGTAGGCTCATTAACCAACTGACACAGATGGTAGACATGCATACTGTCCAGTATATTGTGACAATGCTGGGAGTCATGAAAACCAGATTTGACAGTAGAGTGAACCCAATTTATGTCCGGTAGGTTGAAAACTCCAGCAAGAACAATTGTGTTTTTTTTTAGCCAGGTGTACAACGTTTTGCAGTGATTTGTCAAGTTCATTTTGCACAGATATATCTGATCCAGGAGTGCGGCAGAAGGATCCAATAAAAATTGACTGGTTTCCATTGAAGGCCATGTACTTCGGACCAGATAATTTCACAGTCAGTATTCGCATTAGTGTGATGGGTGAGAGCGAACCGTGAGAGTTTCGGCCTTTACACAAGAAAGTGCACATATCAGAGAAAAGCTCACAATCCTTAAAATGCAAGTAAAGCCATAAAACAACATTAACTTTTTTTGCTCCAAATTCTATTTCTAATATACTTCAGTTGTCTAAATTAGTTTTCTTCGAGAGACTGGAGCAGCAATTCAATTGGAATAAAAGTTACCCGAAATGTGGGATTGATTCATCTTGTGATGTCACAATGGAAACCTACGGGATTTTATTGTAGTAGTTTGCTCTTGGGAGGGAGTTGATTCATCTTATGACGTCACAGGATCCATGAAAAGTAACCAAAATTAGGGATTAAATGCCAGAAATGTTACAACATTGCAAGATATATTTCTATTTTTTCGACATTATACATGTACTTGCACTTTAATGTCTAAGGAGCGGTGCGACTCAGTTTCAATAATAACATCAGGCTTATGCTCTTCAATGGAAGCATGCAGGCTGGCTATCTTGTTTGTGATCCCACAGAAATTAACAATAGAGATGTTTAATTTTGGTTTACTTTTGTTTATACTATGCTTTAGATTGGAAGCGTGTATAGACTGATGAGTGCCTGTAGAAGAGGAGTGAGCGTAGTGGTTCATCAAGGAACACAGAGCGATGACAATCCAATGGCGATGCAGAAGCCATAGGAGTATATATAGGGAGAAGCAATAGTATCACTTGTACCTGCATTTGCATTTCCCAATGGGCTGAAAGAGTTCTGGCTTAGAAATGACACTTCGTTGGAAAATAATGACGATGAAATGTTCGGAAGGCCACAGGTACAACAAATCCAGGAAATGTACATGTACGGCATTTCCAAACAGCGGATATGGTACCACTGAATCACAGCCATCGCAGCAAATGCCGACCTGCTTTGATTTCACATGGCGCTTACTTTGAAGATACAAGATGGTGGACTTCGATTGTGAAGTATTCATCCGATAGAATGCTTCCAAGCCAGTTCTAAATTTGTTTTTACTGGCAAAGTGCAGTTCAAGCCGTACTCAAGTTGGTCATCTTTACATTTCTGGTAAATTGGCTTTCTTGGACAAAACTTAGGACAAGTTAGCGTATATAGACTACCTAGACTGGTTTACCTCCTACCTTACAGAGAGAAAGCAAAAAAAAACGTTTGTAAGTGGTGTATTGTCGGATAGATGTACCATTAGATTTGAAATTCTCCAAAGATCTATTTTTGTACTTCTACTTTTTATAATATATATAAATTATCTTCCATCTTGTGACCTCTATTCTAAAGTACAAATGTGTGCTGATGACACTAGCCTTACTATGGCAAATGCTGACGAGAATATCCTAGAGCAACAAATGAACCATGACCTGTGTGAAATACACACATAGTTAAAAGCTAATAAACTTAGGCTAAATGTGGTTAAAACTAAATATATGATAGTACTAAGTTAATTAACATAAAATAAAGCATCTTGAACGTCAGTTCCAAATAGAAGTAAACCACAAACCCCTTAAGTGAGAGAAAACATACAGTTACCTTGGAGTTAAGATAGATGAATCCTTGACATGGAAGGACCAGGTAAATAAAATTTCTAAGAAAGTATCAGGGGGGATAGGAGCATTGAAACGGGTCAGATATCTTGTACTATTGAAACATTACTATGTATTGTGTTACCGTATTTCGATTACTATAGTGCAATGTGGGGAAGCTGTAGTAAATGATTGTCTGATAAATTGCAAATGTTACATAATAGAGCTGCCAGGGTGGTTACTCTTTCAAACTATGATAGACGATCAAGTAATTATTCGATTAAATGTTTAAACTTACAAATTCTCTGCACTCCCACAACTTGAGAAATTCCCATAATACCTATATCCAAAGACCACTTACTGGGAAACATAGTGTTCGTTACAAAGGAGCCGTTCTTCTTAATTCGGTAAAAATAGTTTAAAGAAGCCAATCAAACTTAAGATCTTTTAAAAATATTTTATAAATTGTAATTAGCATTAATATAGAAACTAGATTAGTGTAATATTTTATTACTGGCAGGGACCCGCGGAACTTACATGAAATCAACAAATATGATATAGTAACATACTCTAGCCGACCGACCGAATCCTGACATAATTCACTGGAGCCAGATTGTGTACTGGAGGTTTTTAGCGTGTTGATGTTTTCAAAGTTGTATTTTGATAAAAAAGGCAACAATATCTTACGCCTTACGGATCTCAGTTAATTTCTCAAACCGATGAACACAATTTACCTATTGTCGAAAAAGTGCCAGACTGACGGTCACAGGCAGCTCGAGTCATGAATTCGTGTGACGAAAACAAATATTTTAATATGGTCGCCGAAAGAGCATTGATCGAAGCAGGAAAACGGAATTAAAGCCATGTTATTTGAATGTCTGGTTGTAGCGAGTTTATGGTCTGAAGAGCCTACGATAGTTGGGCGATGAAATAGTTGGTTTTTATATCTAAGAACACAGGAAACTACAGAGAACAGACATGGACACACCATAGAGTTGTAAGATAAAAAAAATGAACAGCCTTTTCCACGGACAACATTTCTAACTGTGTTTGAATACCTGGTCTTACCTCGTTCGGTCTTTTGACTTCGGCCGCTAATCGCCTGACGATAGGTTTTCCATAAAACATTCCCGCAAACTCGATGGCTTGCTCGCCCAACTTAGTGTAGAACTTGAGAAAGCTCATTTCTTTTTAACATTATTTCCTCAAATGCAACTAAGAGAGAGTGCAACTTTTCGCATGATTCGTCGTCTTCGTTGGGATACCTGTTGCCGTTACATTTGGCGCCGTTTTCGGACGCGCGCGTCCTCCATATTAGGATATCGATCGAGGGAGCCTGGGAAAGAGCGTTACACACACACTTAGCGTATTATTATATAAGATTATTATCATATTGTAAATTTAGTTTTAGTGATTATTTCACGGTGGGCATAAATGACCCCGAAATCGCCAGGGTTGAGCGTGACAAAAATTAGATAAAATGGCACAATTTCCTAAATTCTCTCTGAAATTGAATACAATTTTCACAGTTTACTATGCAAGTAAAATTTAAGGTTTTGGTCAAATTAGTTTTAGATAATGACATTATTGTGATGTCATAAGAGTAAGCTCCTTTTTAGGTCAAATTCCTTTTTAAATAGTCGTTTAAAGTAAAGTACGCTATAACGAAGATATGGCGATGCGTTTTTATTTGGCACAATTTTGAAGTCTCTATGATAAATATTCCCGAAGTTATTAAGGATTTAATATTTTCATGACGTCATATATGTGACGTATTGTTTTACATAAATGGGGCTTTCCACTGTAAAACAAAAACAAAAACTCGATATTACAACTACTTAGTGCGTTAGAAGTGCATTGTTAAAAAAATATAGATACAATGTTCACTCGCCTATATTTAGAGGGCGTTTCCAAATACTCATGACGTCATAGTGACGTTTACGTTTTTTCAATGTAACTTTGAAAACATTTATCCATCAAAAATTACAATTCAAAAAACGTACGATTTTAGGTACTAAGGTCTTCTTAAAGTTTCTAGATTGTCATGTAATAATATTTAAGACTCCAAAAGTTATTTGAAGAAATATGTTTCATAAATGGTTTTATGCTGTTTATTTCCCGCCAACATTTGGCGGGAAAATTACGAAAATTCTAAATTAAATAACTTTTCTCCCTCTTAACCAATCGAAATAGGGTTTTCGATTACTTTGTTCCCAACAAGAGGAGAATTGAAAAATTTAACATTTTAGTATCTTACGGCTACTTGAAAATATGGAGAAACCTATTATAAATGGATAAATGACGTCATTGTGACGTCATTAAGATGTTCGCGTTAACACAAAACACAACATTTTATTTTGTTTAGCGCTCTAAACCTCTCCATAAAAAAATCATTATTGTACTGTTGAAAGTCTTGAAGATATAGACAAATAAACCAACCCTGGCGATTTTGGGGTCATTTATGCCCACCGTGATTTTTATTAATGTTTACATTACTATTAAACGGCTCTCTGGAAGAGCATGTTGTATGAACGTGACCGCTTTGAAATAAAGATTTACTACTACTACAAAAATAACTAAAACGAGAGGAGACAATGAAAACGTGGCCGCCATGATGACACAGGCTACGTTTTCTAACCACTTTCTCTTCCTTTGGAAGTTTAACTCCTTCCTAGCTAATTGCTCTCTGCTAGACGTTTAAGCTAAACTCTCAGGTTAGTTTGGGGTATTTGTGCTCAAACGGTAACACACCTTTAAATGTCAATAAGTCTAACGATGACGTCACTATAAGAGGTTCAGCCAATAGCATGTCTTTCATTGCAAGTTTTAAGTCATTTGAAGCGTTTATTAGTAAACATTTCATCCTCTCCAATAATGCAGTAGCATGTAAGATACTTAAATAGGTGTCGGTTAGATTTGTTTTTCATGTTAACTGATTTAAACCAGGACCCGCACTATAAAAGAGTAAAGACCCTCCCTTTCCTCGCCCTTTGGGATTCGCAATTTGAATTTCCAGAACAGTCAAGCAAGTAATCAGTCTACTCGTGATATAATACTAAATTGATGAAGGCAAAATTAATATAAGCCGAGAAAAGATAAACAGCAGGAAGCTAGTTGCCAGTTATGCCTGTCAATAGCGTTTTAGACCCTTTTACAAACTCTTTTGTGTATTTTTAGACATTCAAATTTTCAATTTAACTTTCGCGCGATATCAAATGTCGGAGATCACTCAAGCGGAGCATCACATGTCGCAGTGTTCACTTGACAAAGGCTGATTGACTATAATGGTGTCTTCAACCTGGTTGAGGACCTTTTATAGTGCGGGCCATTGCTTAAAAGAGGTACTATTTCGTACAGACCCTAATATTACTTTCACGATGGATAACAAACACCATTGATAGGTTTACTGCAGTTGATACATTTCGTGACAGATCACAAGAGTGCAACCCTAACTTGATCATGAACTCACTGAGTGGCTGGTTGTTTTCATGCAACCTACACATACATGATTCCAACAAAAATATGATTGGTTACATCCTTAGCTTGATCCTACTTTCTAGCTTTTCGACACTATAAGCCCAATACAAGCTACAAAAAATAAATTAAAAAAAGATTAAAAAAACAATAACTTATTCTGGATTCTACTTTTGATAAGACTTTAAGTTATGCTTGAAGTTTGGGTAATTTGCTCGTGAAATGATGTTGGCGTTGTCAGTGTGAATATATTAGACTTGAATAGTTATATTTCTTGGAAAAAAGGAGGTTATTCGAACTATACAACCGTGTCTGTTTCCTGGAAAAAAGGAGGTCGTTCGAACTATATAACCGTGTCTGTTTCTTGGGAAAAAGGAGATCGTTCGAACTATACAACCGTGTCTGTTTCTTGGAAAAAGACAGCTCCTCCGAACTATACAACCGTGTCTGTTTCTTGGAAAAAAGGAGGTCATTCGAACTATACAACCGTGTCTGTTTCTTGGAAAAAAGGAGGTCATTCGAACTATACAACCGTGTCTGTTTCTTGGAAAAAAGGAGGTCTTTCGAACTATACAACAGTGTCTGTTTCTTGGAAAAAAGGAGGTATTTCGAACTATACAACCGTGTCTGTTTCTTGGAAAAAAGGAGGTCGTTCGAACTATATAACCGTGTCTGTTTCTTGGGAAAAAGGAGATCGTTCGAACTATACAACCGTGTCTGTTTCTTGGAAAAAGACAGCTCCTCCGAACTATACAACCGTGTCTGTTTCTTGGAAAAAGGAGGTCGTTCGAACTATACAACCATGTATAGAAAGGATCATATGGATATTGCCTCAGTTTTGTTTTGTTTGCCATTTCAGTAATCCTTCACTTAAATCAGACCTACATTGTATTAAAACAATATGGAATGTTCTTTAGCTTAAGTTATGGTTGATGTCTGGCTAATTTGCATGCGAAATGATGTTAGCGTTCTCAGTGTGACATTAGGTAACTTAAACAACCACGACGGCACTGTCTAGGACGACGGCATAAAACAAGCCTTAATTACAAAATACAATAACTGTACATGAAAATGCACGCAGTCGCTTACATTTCAACCGTTATCTGCAAAAACACAACGTGAAACTCCCATCTTTTACGTTTTAAAGAGAACGCCAACGAAGAGAGATAATAAATCCGGTTTTCGTTCGGCATGAACGGAACTCTATTTTTCGAAAATATTGTTATGAGAAACAATTAAAGGCGAACAAAGGAAAGAGAAAAAATTTCGGGAGAAAATACTTCTCTAGTCCTCCCATCGTCACTGCTGTCGCCGTCCTGATTGCTTAAGTTCCCTATTATCACACTTCAATAACAGTTGATAAAAATTGACTGAACTGCAATCATGCGTGTTTCCAAGAACTGTAAGAATGTTTACACGCAGATTGAGCATTATAGCTGATGGAATAGAAAAGCTGTACTCGGATCAGGTAGGGTCAAAGGAAATTGCTCCAAAAAAAAGAAATGCTAATATGTAGCTGTAATAGGAACAATAAAGAGTGTTGATGAATAACGTCATGAAACATGCTGATCTAAGTTTGGGTGAATACGTGAATTCTGAAATTAAATAAACGAAAAGCGTTCAAATTAATTAATACCGTGAGGTGCCAAAGTGTCTAATTTGAAAATAAGGCTGTATTCTTTGCGTTTACGGTTGTCGGTAGTACTTTTATGAAGAGAAATGCCGCGTATAGTGATGTGATTAATATAATGGTCAGAAAGATTAAAGTGGCGAGCTACTGGTTTGGCGAGATCCTTACCATTAGTTATAAAATCTGGCAAGTGTTCGCGGAATCGATCTCCTAATCTTTGCTCTGTTTCTACGATGTAGAGTTTGTTACAAAGTGTGCAGGTGAATTCAATAAATAACATTACTAGACGTAAAATCAAAATGGTCAGTAACTTTGACTGGGAGCCTTTGGATCCTGAAATGAGTGTTTTAGTGAAAGAATCATAAAGCAACTTTACAGGACAAGAGCATTGGAGATTCCCTGAAGAAGGGATCATACAGCCCGATCTTCAACCAGACACTTTTAAAGGTTCCTGAAAACGATGCAACACCTGTGCTTTTACTAAAACTGCCACACTCATTTCAGGACCCAAAGGAATGTTTCGACTGAACGTCTAGTAATGTAATTTTTACATCTGTTTCAAACAAGGTTGTTATGGACAACCGACGATATTCTCAGACCGAAAGGGATTGTGACTGTAGCTCAAAGTCTGGTGAATTCGTTTGCTTTTGGGGTTAAAAGTTTTAAGATGAATATAAATAAATTAAATTAAGGGTTTCATTCTGATCGTGATTTTCAAAATGCACGCAGTTGATCGGTTCAGCATGTCTAAACAGAACAGGTATAACCACAATCTATTTCTGTCTGGGAATGTTTTTTATCGTGTGCCATTAGTGAATAAATTTATAATATAATTTATATAATATGACATCTCTCATCTGTAACGCATTCTAAACTATTTTGTCATTTTCTAAACTATATTTTCTCTGCAAAATCTACTAAAAAATGAACTTACTTGAGGGGACTTTCAACTGTTCTGCAATATACATTGGTTTGAGTCCTTAAAAAGATAAAGCAATGCTATACAACGCGAAGGGAAAAAATACAACCGTTTAGACCCAACATGTCTGCTCTAAATTTCAGAGTAGCCAACTTGCCTGCTCTGAAATTCAGAGTAGCCAACTTGACTGCTCTGAAATTCAGAGTAGCCAACTTGCCTGCTCTGAAATTCAGAGTAGCCAACTTGCCTGCTCTGAAATTCAGAGTAGCCAACTTGCCTGCTCTGAAATTCAGAGTAGCCAACTTGCCTGCTCTGAAATTCAGAGTACCCAACTTGCCTGCTCTGAAATTCAGAGTACCCAACTTCCCTGCTCTGAAATTCAGAGTAGCCAACTTGCCTGCTCTGAAATTCAGAGTACCCAACTTGCCTGCTCTGAAATTCAGAGTAGCCAACTTGCCTGCTCTGAAATTCAGAGTAGCTAACTTGCCTGCTCTGAATTTCAGAGTAGCCAACTTGCCTGCTCTGAATTTCAGAGTAGCCAACTTGCCTGCTCTGAAATTCAGAGTACCCAACTTGCCTGCTCTGAAATTCAGAGTACCCAACTTGTCCAATTCCAACATATTCCAAATTATTTCCCGGTCTTTCCAAAGTAACAATTATCAATATAAACATTTTTGGCATCTTTTAAGCCGCAATACGAACCAAATGGCTTGTTTTAAAGATACTTGCAACAAGGTTTCATTTAATTGTCTCGCTAGAAAATTGACGTTTAATGGCACTGGTTAATCGTTTTATGTACCTTTGTGCAGTTTCACGAAAACAACACTTTCTTAGATTCGTGAAATTCTACATATACAAATTCAACTCCTTCTACATTTAAAAAATCCTGTTAACTCAGTATGGTAAGGGTACGCAGTGTAACAAAATGATCGTTTCAGCTATGCCGTGAACTTTAAGTCTCAATTGTTTTGAGATTCGGTTGACTCAATCTGTTACGTACAAATTGACATTTCAAGCTATATCGTTGATGTTTGATATTCTCAAGCTGATCGATTAAGCTACAAAAAATGACCCTGTTCTGCGTAAGACGGTCATTATTTATATGGACTGACGCTTCCAAAACCTTGTATGTACATGTATGTCAGCTTGCTTTTGCATTCTCCTCCTCCTCCTCTGTTTTACAGGAACAGCTCAAGCTTTCTGAAACTGAGAAAATGTTCACTTTTATGCACTTTGTAAATATAAGAGTAAAAAATCAAGTTTCAAGTTAGTTTCACGGTTATGCTTATAATACCATAGGACAAATTAAGAACTTCCTAATTTTATCTTGAACTTTCACGCGTAATTTAATTTCACACTTAAAAATATTTTTTCTGCATCATAATTTGCCCTCCATCATATTAATGTGTGACTCGTGAAATTAGACTAAGGGTGCGTTCGATTGACCGTATTCCGGAATAGGAATAGATAGAATAGTCTCTAGAAATCACTGGTTCGGGCATATTTTACACTACAAAATATTATGGTTGCTGACATATGATATTCAGGATACATTTAGTATTCCAGTGGCTAAACAAATCCCAGTACAAGCGATTTGTAGTGATCATTCTGTGTATTCTTATTCCGGAATACGGTCAATCGAACGCACCCTTATTATGGATAAATTTCACTTGTGTTTGTCAAAAATCTACCTAATTTCCCTCGCCGAAGCGGCTCAGGACACGCGTGAATTTTTTCTCTGCTAGCGCCCGTGGTGGCAGTTAGTTTCACGGCTTAATTGGAGTATTTGTCGTTTCTCAGATTAAACGAATGCTTTCTTTAACCAATCACTGCGGATTTTTGCAGGAATAAAGTCAGTAAATTGTGGCTTATGAGCGATATCGACATTTTTAACTTCTTCAGTTGATATCGGAGACCAGACGAAACAGTTCTACAGCAACGCCATTTGGAGACTGCTGAGATGAACGAGGGGCTCCGAACGAGGACCCCCGATTGACTGTTATTTTGAAAGCCATAACACAACGTGCGTACTTTTAGAATTGGTGCTTGAAGCATGTCGTGACTCGGTTTGTTTCTCAGTTAAAACAGGTCCAGATACGAATAAAAAGCAACTCACAAGCCGCTGTGGAAGTAGTATAATCTTCATCTAAATTGTATACGCATTCTTATAATTACAAGTAATTTGCAATCTGACTTATATGTTATGTTTTACACTGCTACGAATACTTACCTCTCGAATGAGCGTGGAATACTGAATATTCCTACGATGAACAAGGCTTGTGTGGATATCAAAGTAAAACGAAGCAGTAGGACTCAAAACGAGTCGTTTCACGCCGTTGCAACCGACACTTCTAAAATTATTATTCAGTTTTGCGCCAATATTCAAATTTCGTGCCTTTTAGTTTGTGATTGGTTAAAATTGACACTTCGCGCGTAGTCGGATATATTTTACATGTACGTGTTAGGCGACAGAAAGTCTGGTGCCATCAACTCAGGCAAACTTTTAATTCAAATGTTATTCAAGGAGCACTCATGCAATTGAAATCGGATGATAGTTTAATACAAGATGGTCAGAGAACCAGAACCGGAAAAGACGTTTTACGGCGAATAATATTTCTGTTGTCTGGGCGCGACTGATCACATACGAAATGAAATTCCGAGGTGCGCGCTAATACAAAGTACAATGGCAAATCTGCTACCGGCGAAGTGTCAACTTTAATCAATCAGAGCATGTGTTGTTTTAAATTAAAAGGCACGTACAAGCCGAGTAATAATTACTTACTTACTTGCCGTTTCAACACCATTTCCATGTGAAAACATCTTACAATTGGATTGAATATCCCGCTAAGCGCGAAGTGTCAAATTTACCCAATCGGATCACAAACTAGAAGGCACACGAAATTTGACACAGTGTCGTTTGCAACGGCGTCGTTTGGAGTCCTACTGATTTGTTTTAGCGCCCATCCACACAAGCCTTGTTCGTCGTAGGAATATTCAGAATTACATGCTCGTTGAATGTATATATACAATATACAATATATCATTTGTATATTTCAAATTACTTATAAGAATGCATGTATAATTTAGATCAAGATTACTTCCACTGTACCGTGGTACATGACCCATCGTATACACACAGGCCGTTAGCTATAGCTAATCTTCACCGGTTTTATATAGTTATCTCAAAAACTAAACCAAAGCAAAACCAAAAGTCTCGATATATTTCGAGTACCCGATTCTAAGTACGTATAGGGACGTATCTCAAAATAGCAGTTACTTCAATCGGGATGTGAACATAAGAAATTCAAATGTAATTCTATGATTATGAGTCTCGTGTAATGTCAAAATTATTAACCACGGCTAGAGTATAGAATACCCCGCCATGCTAGGTTGTACTGCTACCGCGATCCGCAGTCAGCTATAATAATATAGCATCGATAGAATTTGTAGAAAACACTGAAATACCTCGCGATTCCAGCTAGGTTGAAGAAGACTGCTACCGCAGTCAAGGGCCGTCCAAAAATGTTTGAATTTAGAGTGATTCTCAATAGAAATTTTGCCTTAGCAAAATTATTATTCACTTCGGGACGTTTATTTTCGTGTGTTATCTCTGGACACATTTAACTCGGTAGTGAAATAGAGTAAAAGTAAATGTGTTCTCATTTATATTTATGTTCATAAACATAAACCGAAAATGCGGTTTATTGTCCAGGCAAATCACATAATTGAATAGGCCAATTATTGGCTTAACTGCAGAATTTTATCAAGCATTTAGCAAATACATTTAAAGTTTACAGTTAAATTCCTTCGGATAGGGAGGTGTTTCACGTCAATGCTGTCGTTGGTTTCCTGTCGTTACATTTAGCAAATACATTTAAAGTTTACAGTTAAATTCCTTCGGGTAGGGAGGTGTTTCACGTTTAATGCTGTCGTTGGTTTCCTGTCGTTACCTGTGGGTATGCTAGAATTAGAACACTACATATTTGAAATTCTTAATTGAATACAGTTGAGGTGTATACTGCAGTTTCTGAATACAGTTGAGGTGTATACTGCAGTTTCTGTCGTCTTTCTGGCTCGATTAAATGCCTGTTATTAATGTATAAAGTGTATAAACGTATATATTCTCTTTTCAGAAAGCATGAATTGTTGCTGTATCATGTAAAGCAGAGAAGTAGGAGAATACGAGAGCAAGCTGACATGCAAATTTAAGCTTTCGAAGAGTTCACGCTGCAGTCCATGTAAAATAATCAGCGTCTTATATTACACAGAAAAAAAACGGTCATTCTTAGCTTAAGAATCTCAAAAATGTTGAGCGGATTTCAAGTAAACGGACAGCTAGAATGATCACTTTCTAGGTATAGTCACCTGAATGTAAAAAAGCTTCGAGATCAGCCTAGATAAAACCTGTTTCGGAAAACATTGGATACTCTGAATTTCAGAGCAGTCAAGTTGGGTACTCTGAATTTCAGAGCAGGCAAGTTGGGTACTCTGAATTTCATAGCATGCAAGTTGGGTACTCTGAATTTCAGAGCAGGCAAGTTGGGTACTCTGAATTTCATAGCATTCAAGTTGGGTACTCTAAATTTCAGAGCAAGCAAGTTGGATACTCTGAATTTCAGAGTAGGCAAGTTGGGTACTCTGAATTTCAGAGCAGGCAAGTTGGATACTCTGAATTTCAGAGCAGGCAAGTTGGGTACTCTGAATTTCAGAGCAGGCAAGTTGGATACTCTGAATTTCAGAGCAGGCAAGTTGGATACTCTGAATTTCAGAGCAGTCAAGTTGGCTACTCTGAATTTCAGAACAGGCAAGTTGGGTACTCTGAATTTCAGAGCAGGCAAGTTGGGTACTCTGAATTTCAGAGCAGGCAAGTTGGCCCTACTCTGAATTTGGGTACTCTGAAGTTCAGCTAATTGTGTAAACTTTGATTTGAATAAAGTGGATCACTCCAGATTTTAAAGATCATGCAATTCCTGGTGTCATTGATTCTTATATTCAGGGATTTTCAATTACTCTGCAATGTCCAACGTCTTATTTTCATAGTAAAAACAGACAAACCATGCATTTTGCAATTACGTTTGCAATATTTCGTAGACATTATGGACATAACGAGTAAAATAGATTATTTGTCATAGCCTTTAAAAAAAGTCTCCTAAAAGACATGATAATTATCGACGTTTTGCAGAAAAATATAGTTTGGAAAATGACAAAATAGTTTAGAATGCGTTCTGTTGAATTGAGCTTTGAAACTGCTTGCTTTTACATTTTTATCAGCACTAGATTACATTACTTAGATTACTGCACTCACATAGCAAAATTATACAAAGACCCTGTTACATGTATGAATAAACTGCCTCACTGGTTAGCTCAGTTGGTAGAGCACGGTCTAGAGTGCGGGAGGTCGGTGATTCGAACCCGTCCTTGGGCAGGGACGTTTATAAGCCGTTGGCCTTGTCTCCTACTTCTAATCAGTATTTGAAGGGGACGTGAAAGAACCCGTTGTACTACTCGGAAAGGAGAAGGGGTACAGTAGCCTGGCCATTGCACTAACCACACACTCAACATTGTAAACTGCGTCGCAGCTATTGGCACCGTAATTAGCAGTCTGAAAATTCATTGACGGGATATGTCAGTAAAATGTAAAGCGCCATGAGACTGTGGTATATGGCGCTATATAAATATGGCCTATTATTAAACAAACAACAAAAGGACTGTTCTGTTATAGTTATTGTCATCCAAAAGTGTTACTGTTAATTTTGTTAAGTTATCATCACTTCAAAAACTCATGAATAATTAATAAACATTTTGTTCAATCAGATGAAGCAAATCAGTCACGTGCATGCTCCTTTATACCTGATAAAATCTCATCATTCTAAAAAACCCGCGGAGCGATTTGACTTCAGTCTAAGGGGAAAATGGGGTTAATGATTGAGACAATGGATAAGCACTTTGAAACTCTTGGAATTTCTATTGATGTTTCAGCTTTCTCATTGAATTGCTAATTAGGATGAAGGTTTTATATCAGAAGAATACTAATGAACATGAAATAGTATATAAAGTTTCATCCTAATTAAGAATTCACTGATAAAGACCCAAAGATTGCAAAACGTACACGGAACATAAAGGTACCTAGATAATACATTTTGCACTACATTTACTAATATCAGCAGACTACCGAGGTACACAGATAATATTTTTAAAATGAAGTTATCCAAATACCATTACTTGTTTACCGAGCCACTGTTTAGTCCCAATTATTAAACCAAACTCAAAGCCGTAAAATAATAAAAACGTGCATTAAACGTACAAACATCCTCTTCATATTTTGTGCCGGAGTCAAACATTTAGATGTCAACCACGACACCAAATCTTTCAAGTGCAGGTTTTCTTGCCTAGCTTGTTATTTGCCACACAATGATTTCAGCATTGTGAAACGCCGCTTCAAACAACATAGTATGGTAATTTCTTCATGTCATTCCCTTCATCGCGCAGAATGAATGGACATATCTCGTTAACGAGGGCTAATTTACATATGAAGTGATCACTCAAGCGCGCGGGTATTTCAAAATTTTGATCAGATTTACAGAAGAATGGGCCAAATTTGAGCGAGGTCTCCCTCATTTTATCACTTTTTTAGTTTCTCAGATTTGGAAAGTATTAAAGTTTCACTGGACTTATGTGAGATTAAGGGCTAACGAAGCTTTTTGAAAAGTATTACGAAGGTTGAAGCTCGCTAAGTAGTATCGCTTTGCAGTCAAATATTGGGTAAATTTGACCAAAATTTGACTGAAGCGAAGTTTTGGACCGGTTTTGAATGGCTTTTTCTCGGTCTGTGTTGGAAAATGTTTCAAGTTTCACTCGGCAAATGAAAGATATAAGTCAATAATCAGTCTAAGTAAAAATAATGACTTGAACTTTGCATTCCAAGTTGTATCGGTTTTGACTTTTTTCCCGTAATGAGGATCTAGCCAAACATCTCCCTTTACACAATGGTGAAAATCTCGAGCACTCAGTGCTAAGCTCCGCCTCCTCCGGCCTTCCGTAATCCCAGTGGACCTCAAATGTACGATTGTCAGGCCTGGCCTAATCAGCCAAGCGGGAAATTCAAATTGGAAAGCACCAAAATGTATTAATGTCAACAACATGTGCTTTTAGCGCGATCGATTATTTTAAGTTGCGTCGCTCTTATCACATTTGTGTTCTTGTTTCAAGTTACGTAGGAAAACGTTAGGAATAGTGAATTCGAGCACTGGCGAGCAGTTGGCATTTTTATGGCGAGCACAAGCAGATATGGTTTGGGATCCTTGAGAGCGCCGAGAAATAGGAAGCATTTTGTTATTTTTTGCGAGTATCCAATCTGAGGCTAAAAACGACGAGTACTTGGACATTTTGATAGACCATTCGCTAGCGCTAAACAGCTCCCTGCGCTAACATTATCAAGCTATCGCAAACTGCTTATCACCGACATCTTAAAGTGTCAATGAAACAAAAAATATGTTCACTTATTTTATGAAACAAGGTTTAAGTTATCGGCTTCTGTTGTTAGAACTGAATATCCTATCCTCCAAAACTGCAAAAGCTCAGTGGAACATGGCAAAATTCATGCGACAAATTTCGCTCGGTCAGAAGCATGTAAATTAAGCCTGTGATGTAAATACCTTTGCACGTTGTATCTGGTTGTATTGATCGATGTCTGTGATGTCAAAGTAAAGTTTTGCCGAGCATTAGCGGGACGGCTCTTGAAAAGTTTTTATTATTAAACGGCACTTCTGGTTTTGAATTGAGCGCCGATTGTTTAACTTACCGTTCTGTTAGCGTTCTGACCGAAACTTATTCTTAAACCAAGAGTTTTGAATTGAGCGCCGACTGTTTAACTTAGCGTTCTGTTAGCGTTCTTCCCGAAACTGATTCTTACACCAAGAGTTTTGAATTGAGCGCCGATTGTTTAACCAAGCGTTCTGTTAGCGTTCTTCCCGAAACTGATTCTTACACCAAGAGTTTTTAATTGAGCGCCGATTGTTTAACTTAGCGTACTGTTAGCGTTCTTTACCGAAACTTATTCTTTCACCAAGAGTTTTGAATTGAGCGCCGATAGTTTAACTAAGCGTTCAGTGTTAGCGTTCTTCCCGAAACTGATTCTTACACCAAGAGTTTTGAATTGAGCGCCGATTGTTTAACTTAGCGTTCTGTTAGCGTTCTTACCGAAACTGATTCTAACACCAAGAGTTTTCAGTCAGAGTTTTGAATTGAGAGCCGATTGTTTAACTTAGCGTTTAGTTCTGTTAGCTTTCTTCCCGAAACTTATTCTTACACCAAGAGTTTTGAATTGAGCGCCGATTGTTTAACTTAGCGTTCTCTTAGCGTTCTTACCGAAACTGATTCTTACACCAAGAGTTTTGAATTGAGCGCCGATAGTTTAACTAAGCGCTCTTTTAGCGTTCTTCCCGAAATTGATTCTTACACCAAGAGTTTTGAATTGAGCGCCGATTGTTTAACTTAGGGTTCTATAAGCGTTCTTCCCGAAACTGATTCTTACACCAAGAGATTTGAATTGAGCGCCGATTGTTTAACTTACCGTTCTGTTAGCGTTCTTCCCGAAACTTATTCTTAAACCAAGAGTTTTGAATTGAGCGCCGATTGTTTAACTTAGCGTTCTGTTAGCGTTCTTCCCGAAACTGATTCTTACACCAAGAGTTTTGAATTGAGCGCCGATTGTTTAACTTAACGTATTGTTAGCGTTCTTTACCGAAACTTATTCTTTCACCAAGAGTTTTGAATTGAGCGCCGATAGTTTAACTAAGCATTCTGTTAGCGTTCTTCCCGAAACTGATTCTTACACCAAGAGTTTTGAATTGAGCGCCGATTGTTTAACTTAGCGTTCTGTTAGCGTTCTTACCGAAACTGATTCTAACACCAAGAGTTTTCAGTCAGAGTTTTGAATTGAGAGCCGATTGTTTAACTTAGCGTTTAGTTCTGTTAGCTTTCTTCCCGAAACTTATTCTTACACCAAGAGTTTTGAATTGAGCGCCGATTGTTTAACTTAGCGTTCTCTTAGCGTTCTTACTGAAACTGATTCTTACACCAAGAGTTTTGAATTGAGCGCCGATAGTTTAACTAAGCGCTCTTTTAGCGTTCTTCCCGAAATTGATTCTTACACCAAGAGTTTTGAATTGAGCGCCGATTGTTTAACTTAGGGTTCTATAAGCGTTCTTCCCGAAACTGATTCTTACACCAAGAGATTTGAATTGAGCGCCGATTGTTTAACTTAGCCGGCGTTCTTACCGAAGTAGATGGTAAATATTTTTTTAATTGAACTCGAAGCTCTTGGCCGAGTCAGTTTTGTGAAAGGGGTACAGTAGAAGGGGTACAGTAGCCTGGCCATTGCACTAACCACACACTCAACATTGTAAACTGCGTCGCAGCTATTGGCACCGTAATTAGCAGTCTGAAAATTCATTGACGGGATATGTCAGTAAAATGTAAAGCGCCATGAGACTGTGGTATATGGCGCTATATAAATATGGCCTATTATTAAACAAACAACAAAAGGACTGTTCTGTTATAGTTATTGTCATCCAAAAGTGTTACTGTTAATTTTGTTAAGTTATCATCACTTCAAAAACTCATGAATAATTAATAAACATTTTGTTCAATCAGATGAAGCAAATCAGTCACGTGCATGCTCCTTTATACCTGATAAAATCTCATCATTCTAAAAAACCCGCGGAGCGATTTGACTTCAGTCTAAGGGGAAAATGGGGTTAATGATTGAGACAATGGATAAGCACTTTGAAACTCTTGGAATTTCTATTGATGTTTCAGCTTTCTCATTGAATTGCTAATTAGGATGAAGGTTTTATATCAGAAGAATACTAATGAACATGAAATAGTATATAAAGTTTCATCCTAATTAAGAATTCACTGATAAAGACCCAAAGATTGCAAAACGTACACGGAACATAAAGGTACCTAGATAATAAATTTTGCACTACATTTACTAATATCAGCAGACTACCGAGGTACACAGATAATATTTTTAAAATGAAGTTATCCAAATACCATTACTTGTTTACCGAGCCACTGTTTAGTCCCAATTATTAAACCAAACTCAAAGCCGTAAAATAATAAAAACGTGCATTAAACGTACAAACATCCTCTTCATATTTTGTGCCGGAGTCAAACATTTAGATGTCAACCACGACACCAAATCTTTCAAGTGCAGGTTTTCTTGCCTAGCTTGTTATTTGCCACACAATGATTTCAGCATTGTGAAACGCCGCTTCAAACAACATAGTATGGTAATTTCTTCATGTCATTCCCTTCATCGCGCAGAATGAATGGACATATCTCGTTAACGAGGGCTAATTTACATATGAAGTGATCACTCAAGCGCGCGGGTATTTCAAAATTTTGATCAGATTTACAGAAGAATGGGCCAAATTTGAGCGAGGTCTCCCTCATTTTATCACTTTTTTAGTTTCTCAGATTTGGAAAGTATTAAAGTTTCACTGGACTTATGTGAGATTAAGGGCTAACGAAGCTTTTTGAAAAGTATTACGAAGGTTGAAGCTCGCTAAGTAGTATCGCTTTGCAGTCAAATATTGGGTAAATTTGACCAAAATTTGACTGAAGCGAAGTTTTGGACCGGTTTTGCTAAGCTCCGCCTCCTCCGGCCTTCCGTAATCCCAGTGGACCTCAAATGTACGATTGTCAGGCCTGGCCTAATCAGCCAAGCGGGAAATTCAAATTGGAAAGCACCAAAATGTATTAATGTCAACAACATGTGCTTTTAGCGCGATCGATTATTTTAAGTTGCGTCGCTCTTATCACATTTGTGTTCTTGTTTCAAGTTACGTAGGAAAACGTTAGGAATAGTGAATTCGAGCACTGGCGAGCAGTTGGCATTTTTATGGCGAGCACAAGCAGATATGGTTTGGGATCCTTGAGAGCGCCGAGAAATAGGAAGCATTTTGTTATTTTTTGCGAGTATCCAATCTGAGGCTAAAAACGACGAGTACTTGGACATTTTGATAGACCATTCGCTAGCGCTAAACAGCTCCCTGCGCTAACATTATCAAGCTATCGCAAACTGCTTATCACCGACATCTTAAAGTGTCAATGAAACAAAAAATATGTTCACTTATTTTATGAAACAAGGTTTAAGTTATCGGCTTCTGTTGTTAGAACTGAATATCCTATCCTCCAAAACTGCAAAAGCTCAGTGGAACATGGCAAAATTCATGCGACAAATTTCGCTCGGTCAGAAGCATGTAAATTAAGCCTGTGATGTAAATACCTTTGCACGTTGTATCTGGTTGTATTGATCGATGTCTGTGATGTCAAAGTAAAGTTTTGCCGAGCATTAGCGGGACGGCTCTTGAAAAGTTTTTATTATTAAACGGCACTTCTGGTTTTGAATTGAGCGCCGATTGTTTAACTTACCGTTCTGTTAGCGTTCTGACCGAAACTTATTCTTAAACCAAGAGTTTTGAATTGAGCGCCGACTGTTTAACTTAGCGTTCTGTTAGCGTTCTTCCCGAAACTGATTCTTACACCAAGAGTTTTGAATTGAGCGCCGATTGTTTAACCAAGCGTTCTGTTAGCGTTCTTCCCGAAACTGATTCTTACACCAAGAGTTTTTAATTGAGCGCCGATTGTTTAACTTAGCGTACTGTTAGCGTTCTTTACCGAAACTTATTCTTTCACCAAGAGTTTTGAATTGAGCGCCGATAGTTTAACTAAGCGTTCAGTGTTAGCGTTCTTCCCGAAACTGATTCTTACACCAAGAGTTTTGAATTGAGCGCCGATTGTTTAACTTAGCGTTCTGTTAGCGTTCTTACCGAAACTGATTCTAACACCAAGAGTTTTCAGTCAGAGTTTTGAATTGAGAGCCGATTGTTTAACTTAGCGTTTAGTTCTGTTAGCTTTCTTCCCGAAACTTATTCTTACACCAAGAGTTTTGAATTGAGCGCCGATTGTTTAACTTAGCGTTCTCTTAGCGTTCTTACCGAAACTGATTCTTACACCAAGAGTTTTGAATTGAGCGCCGATAGTTTAACTAAGCGCTCTTTTAGCGTTCTTCCCGAAATTGATTCTTACACCAAGAGTTTTGAATTGAGCGCCGATTGTTTAACTTAGGGTTCTATAAGCGTTCTTCCCGAAACTGATTCTTACACCAAGAGATTTGAATTGAGCGCCGATTGTTTAACTTACCGTTCTGTTAGCGTTCTTCCCGAAACTTATTCTTAAACCAAGAGTTTTGAATTGAGCGCCGATTGTTTAACTTAGCGTTCTGTTAGCGTTCTTCCCGAAACTGATTCTTACACCAAGAGTTTTGAATTGAGCGCCGATTGTTTAACTTAACGTATTGTTAGCGTTCTTTACCGAAACTTATTCTTTCACCAAGAGTTTTGAATTGAGCGCCGATAGTTTAACTAAGCATTCTGTTAGCGTTCTTCCCGAAACTGATTCTTACACCAAGAGTTTTGAATTGAGCGCCGATTGTTTAACTTAGCGTTCTGTTAGCGTTCTTACCGAAACTGATTCTAACACCAAGAGTTTTCAGTCAGAGTTTTGAATTGAGAGCCGATTGTTTAACTTAGCGTTTAGTTCTGTTAGCTTTCTTCCCGAAACTTATTCTTACACCAAGAGTTTTGAATTGAGCGCCGATTGTTTAACTTAGCGTTCTCTTAGCGTTCTTACTGAAACTGATTCTTACACCAAGAGTTTTGAATTGAGCGCCGATAGTTTAACTAAGCGCTCTTTTAGCGTTCTTCCCGAAATTGATTCTTACACCAAGAGTTTTGAATTGAGCGCCGATTGTTTAACTTAGGGTTCTATAAGCGTTCTTCCCGAAACTGATTCTTACACCAAGAGATTTGAATTGAGCGCCGATTGTTTAACTTAGCCGGCGTTCTTACCGAAGTAGATGGTAAATATTTTTTTAATTGAACTCGAAGCTCTTGGCCGAGTCAGTTTTGTGAAACAAAATGATAACATAAAACCGCGACGGTTATCAAAGCTGCTATGTCCCTTTCAAACGATTACGTTCAAATCGTATCACAAACAAGTTTGAACACAGATTCCACATGCTTTAAGATTGAAAGTTCTGATCAAAATGAAACTCACAGTCGATAAGCTGTTATGTGGATTAAGTAATGATACTTAGAGTTGGTTCTAATTAATGCTTCTGCATGTTACTTTTATTGATAACTCTCTGGAGAATTTGTGTACAAGTTTTATCTATCAATCAACGTGAGATTGACAGGTTTGGCTTTGCGTTGAAGTGACGTAAATAACTTCACGTGACTGCTTGGACCAATCAAAAATCGTTTTCCACGGTCTATTGTGTAAGGGCAGCTCATTTGAATATGTCCATGAAACAAAGGTCATTCTGCGCGATGGATATGTTCGTAATCGCAGGCGGTGCACGGTGGGCACAAACGACCATAAAAACGGCATCAGTTCTATATTTAAAAAAGTTTTCAATGGAGACGATTGAATTTTGGTAGAAGGATGTAGAATCGCAAAAGGAATATAACCTGATTTTTTTAAGCTATGTTACTACCATCGTGACGTCACAAGACGTCATTTATCCATTTGTAATACGTTTCTTGCAACTGTTCATTATCTCTAAAAACGAAATGTCGTATATTGTTAAAATCTACTCGTGATGAGAATGAAGGAATCGAAAACCCGATGACGATTGGTTAAGGAAATCAAAAGTTATGAAAGTTTGAATTTTGTCCATTTTCCCGCCAAAAGCATTTATGAAAACATCGCTTCATTCAATTTTTAGAGTTGTAAATATTGTTGCATGACATTTTGTCCAATCATAAAACACGTTGGTGGCTAAAATCGTATGTTTTTTGAATTTTGATTTTTTTGTCCATAACCGGCTTAAAATTGAAGTCATATTTTCGGCAACGTCATTATGACGTCATACTTTTTTATACATGCCCTTAGAAAAAAATCCTTTGAGTGATTTTCGAGTTTTAGTGATGAAATGCGCTAGTCTATGGCGCGCCGTTTGTTTCAAAATTATTTATTACCGTTATTGACTTATCTTACCTACCTGTAATAAATTACCTTGAACCTTCATGCGACTTTACTACCTCATATCGTCAGTTTTACTACATTGATGTGTGGCGGTTTACTACCTTCATGACCTTGATGTCATTATTGTAAGATATGTCGGTTAATACTACCTTGATGTGTGTTACTCTACCCTGATGTATGTTTTACTACCTTGATGTGTGTGTTATACTACCTTGAAGCAATTTTCTCTACCTTGATGTGTGTTATACCCTTGATGTGTGTTATACTACCTTCATGTGTGTTATACTATCTTCATGTGTGTTTTTCTACCTTGATCTGTGTTATACTACCTTGATGCGTGCGTTTCTCAACCTTGTTGTGTGTGTTATACTACCTTTATGCGTGCATTTCTCTACCTTGATGCCGTTGTGTTATACTACCTTGATGTGATTTCTACCTAATTGATTCATACATTTCTCTACCTTGATGTGTGTGTTATACACCTTGATGCGATTTGCTCTACCTTGATGCGTGCGTTTCTCTACATTGATGTGTTTGTTATTCTACCTTGATGTGAATTTGTCTACCTTGATGTGTGCATTTCTCTACCTTGATGCGATTTTCTCTACCTTGATGTGTGTGTTTTTCTACCTTGATGTGAATTTGTCTACCTTGATGCGTGCATTTCTCTACCTTGATGCGTGTTTCTCTACCTTGATGTGTGTGTTAATTCTACCTTGATGCGTGCTATCTTTTCTACCTTGATATCAATTTACTACCGTGATGTGTGTTAGCTTGATATCAATTTACTACCGTGATGTGTATTTATTTAGCTTGATATCAATTTACTACCGTGATAAGTGATTTAATTACCTTGATGCGAGTTTACTGTGTTTCTACTTTGATGCGTGTTTGTCTACCTTGATATGTGTTTTATACTACATTGATGCTTGTGTTTTTCTACCTTGATGTGAATTTGTCTACCTTGATGCGTGCATTTCTCTACCTTGATGCGTGTTTCTCTACCTTGATGTGTGTGTTAATTCTACCTTGATGCGTGCTATCTTTTCTACCTTGATATCAATTTACTACCGTGATGTGTGTTAGCTTGATATCAATTTACTACCGTGATGTGCGTTACCTTGATATCGATTGACTACGCGGTGCCGATTGTCTTACCTTTATGTCAAATTACTATGTTGTAAGTGATTTAAATACGTCGATGCGAGTTTTGCACGGTGACTTTCTAACTTGATGCAAATTTAGTACGTTGATATATATATATATTAGTACCTTCATGTGTGTTATACTACCTTGATGCGTGTGTTTTTCTACCTGTGTAAAATACTCCCTTGATATCAATATCTTATCTTAATTGTTTTTACCAACTTGACATTTTCAGATGACATTATTGACCCTGTATGTCAGTAGTTCTATAAAATATGTTTAAACAATGGCGGAAGATCAGTGGACATTTTTTCTTGAATCTGTGGGAAGTCTCTGTGGCGAAGTTGAAAGGAGACTGTATGCATCAGACTCCAATGCTCTGCAAGATTTCCTCCTGAGGCTTCAGGCTAACAGAACTGCTTGTGAGAGAGTAATTGGAGCTGCTTTGGATAGGAATGTGGAAGCCATGTGGCATTAAATCACTTATCACGGTAGTAAATTGATATCAAGCTAACACACATCAAGGTAGTAAATTGATATCAAGCTAACATACATCACGTTAGTAAATTGATATCAAGGTAAAAGATAGCACGCATCAAGGTAGAGAAAATTGCATCAAGGTAGTATAACACACACATCAAGGTAGAGAAATGCACGCATCAAGGTAGACAAATTCACATCAAGGTAGAAAAACACACACATCAAGGTAGAGAAAATCGCATCAAGGTAGAGAATTGCACGCACCAAGGTAGACAAATTCACATCAAGGTAGTATAACACACACATCAAGGTAGAGAAACACGCATCAAGGTAGAGAAAATTGCATCAAGGTAGTATAACACAAACATCAAGGTAAAAAGAAACACACATCAAGGTAGTATATTACACACATCAAGATAGTATAACAAACACTGACACACATCAAGGTAGCATAAAACACATATCAAGGTAGAGAAATACGCATCAAGGTAGAAAAACACAAGCATCAATATAGTATAAAACACATCGGCAAGGTAGACAAACACACGCATCAAAGTAGCTTAGAAACACAGTAAACTCGCATCAAGGTAATTAAATCACTTATCACGGTAGTAAATTGATATCAAGCTAACACACATCACAGTAGTAAATTGATATCAAGCTAACACACATCACGGTATTTAAAAAAATGATATCAAGGTAGAAAAGATAGCACGCATCAAGGTAGAGAAACACGCATCAAGGTAGAGAAATGCACGCATCAAGGTAGACAAATTCACATCAAGGTAGAAAAACACACACATCAAGGTAGAGAAACACGCATCAAGGTAGAGAAAATCGCATCAAGGTAGACTAAACACACACATCAAGGTAGAGAAAATCGCATCAAGGTAGAGAAATGCATGCATCAAGGTAGAGAAACACACACATCAAGGTAGAGAAAATCGCATCAAGGTAGTATCACACACACATCAAGGTAAAATAACACACGCAATCAAGGTAGAGAAAATCGCATCAAGGTAGTATAACACACACATCAAGGTAGTAAAACATACATCAAGGTAGAGTAACACACATCAAGGTAGTATTAATAGAAATATCTTACAATAATGACATCAAGGTCATGAAGGTAGTAAACCGCCACACATCAATGTAGTAAAACTGACGATATGTGGTAGTAAAGTCGCATGAAGGTTCAAGGTAATTTATTACAGGTAGGTAAAATAAGTCAATAACGGTAATAAATAATTTTGAAACAAACGGCGCGCCATACTAGTCTGGCACTCAAAAGCCACATTATTTTCTTTTCTTGATTTTTTAACAATAGGCAGCCTTATTTAGGTATGACACCTGACGTCACTAAATATGACGTCATAGCAACAGTCATTCCTCTATAACTTTTGCTATAATAGTCGTAGAACGTTCAAATTTGCGCCAAAGGAATGTGTGTCATGAAGGCCCTTTGATGTTGTAGTCTGTTTGTAACGTTTATTAAAGGGGGAATTTTACCAAAAAAGGAGGCATCACTTATGACGTCACAACAACGTCATCATACTAACATAAAACACCTAAAATATGTAGTTTCATTTTGTTAACAAGTCACCAACATTTCTTCAAATTCAGACTATAAGTAAAGAAATAGTGTTAATTTTAATTCTTTGTCCACGCTCACTGATGCCGATTTTGACGTACTTTATGCCCGACGTGTGATTACTCGAATGTTTTGTATGGCGTTGTGAATACAAAGGTTCAATGCTTCATTAAGTAACCATTATAAGTAACCATAATGAACGAGCAGCACGTGTTTTATCAGATCTAAAACTCTCGGGTTGCGCCTCGAGGTTTAAACCTGATAAAACACTGCTGCTCGTTTATTAAACAGTACATAAAGATATGTACAAAATTGTTTGTACGGATTCCTACACTATAGCGAAATGATATATGATTACAGTGTTAGGTTTACTGATTTTAAATTAAATTTGTATATTAAATCTCCTCAGTACAATGCAAAGGGAGATGATGTTTTAATATCCACCAAACTACAATCCTTGTCAAAAGAGTTAGGACGTTTTGTGTTAAAGTCCCCTCCCCACATTCAATGTTTGTTTTTGTTTTGGTCAAAGTCATGATTTCTTATTACCACATTGATTGGGGAAGAGTGTTACGTTCAAGTCTTGATAAATTGTCGCGTATCGTTTGTCGGGTCGGTATTGTTTGGTCGAGACAGCATAAACGTTGCTACTTGTGACAGTCATTCCTAGGATACTGTATTCAAACATGGAAATTGAATGCTTTTTACATTTTTGGATATCGCTAAAAAACCACTGCACACCAGATTGGTACCAATGAAATGCTCTTACTCGCACGCATTTCATAACGATTTGTTATTTCTAGCTTTAATGTTTTTTGATAAACGCACCCGACTTTTACCCGCACCTGCGACTTCTACCCGTATCCGCGACTTCTACCCACGTCCCAAATGAAATATCTAACGCAATTTTCAAAAAGCATCCGTGAGTCACCCAATGGAAACCTTTGATTAAGGATTTGTTTCACAAATATTTCGAGAGAGAAACCATACGAAAATACCCACGACCAATAATCGGATTTTCTCTCACTTTATTTTCTTTGTCATTACATTACATTCTTCCTTTCTCAAAAAAACATGCATTATTTAAATTGTATTTCATTAAGTCAGCATTCTATAAAAAAACCTTATCCTTCTTGTTACACAACCATTCAGTGTAATTATGATTAGCTTAACTTGTGAAAGAAACAAAAGCTCCTTGAGAAGGTGTGCTGTTGTTACTAAAATGAAACAAACCAGCGGTATGATGCTCCACGCGCATGCTTGCGTAATAAATGAATGAATGTTCGTGAGACTTATTACTGAAAATTAAGGCGACTACTAAATGCTATTAGATGTTACAACAAGGTTCTTGGATTAAAGCAATTCCTAGTATATAGAGCTACACTTAAGATGCATATATCAACTAAATTACCAAAGCTTTAATTTGTTTCTAAACACATTTTGCATTATACTCTTCTAACCGATGTGCGAGCATGATAGTTGTCATGGTTACATCAGAACGTAGCGCGCAATGCCGATCAAAACACCGAAAACGGTAATTACTGCTCTTGGCTTGATAGAGGCACTTCCGTTGCACTCGTCAATCGCACAGCAGAGGGCAGTGCATCCAGTTGTCTCGCAACGTTTTCTATTTGCATCGCAATCGGCCTTGCTAGCGCAACCCTTGATTGTGAGGTCTCCCGTCACTTGTTTTCCACAGTTATCTTTTCCCTTGGGGCAGGTCATGGCAGTTTCGCCGCAGTTACCCCAGCCCTTTTGGCATGAATAACACTTGAGTGATAAAGCTGTAAGAGAAATAATAGCGGGTATTATAAACAAACACTGTACAACAAGTGATATACTCCTATGGAGAGAAAAGAGTATTTTATAGAAGACAAATAGTTTTTTTTATTTCAGACCAGCATTCTGGTTCAGTATCTTGTAATCCGGGCTATATGTATTTTTAAAGCTCACTTTAAGGGTGTTATTCATTGTGGTATTATTAGCCAAACATTTGGCATATTTCCTTTGTAACTCATAGGCCGACATATATCTTCCTGAAATAAAAATAGCAAGTAATTCCCAATGAGGAATGGTGTTCACCAATGTATCCCGAAACTTTCATTGACTTAGAAAGTTTCAGCATTGGTATGGACGAAATAGGTGATATTGTCTTGAGAAATGTACCATTTAAATTCAAAAGTTATATTTTAACACTGTCCTGTATTTCTCAATTTTATCATTTTGCACTCAATGAATTAAGGTCTGGAGAAAGGTTCGTGAGGTGCCATTTCGGTGTAACGCTTTTGCAGCGTCGCAAATGGGCTATTATCACAGTTCGGCCATCTTGGATAAAACAATGGTTTTGGCCCCGATAGCCTCGCACTGGTGGGTTTCAGAACGAGTTTACCCGACGAAAACAAAAGTTTTTATTCTCCTTGGACTCAACATAGCCGCCGCGTGATAAAAGCCCACAAAAGCTTCGTATTCGCAATTTGCCGCTGATTGCGATGAGTTGCGATTTCTACGCCTTTTCTACGCCTTTTCACTGTAAGTTTCGAATATTTAACACTGCGCATATGAGTCTGTATTCATCGCAATCAGCGGCAAATTACGAATACGAAACTGGACTATTAAAGCCACATAGCTGTACTATATACCGTTTTAAAGGTCTTGAATTGAAGTAAGTAAATATATAATATTTTTGATCAAAAGTTAAAAGCGTTGATGCTGTACACGACTCCGTCCGTCAGGCAATCCGTTTATGTAGGACGACACGAATTTTTACCAAAAATACAATAGAATACAACAAAATACAATTCAGAACAACAATAGAACGCAACACAATACAATACAATAGAATACAATTTGGTAGCAATTCGTGTCGTCCTACATGAAGGGATGGCCGTCCGTCAGAAGGAGGTAACTGAGCCCTTGAGGATTTGATTTTGTTTTATCTTTGTTCACTCGATCGTGCCATACCAACAATGATCTCTCCCACACATTGGTGCTGTGCAGGCTCGTGTCGCACACCGCGTGATTAGCAACCGACCCAGTTTTATTCGCCCATACGCTCCATATTTCCGACTACCGAATTCGATATAAATATAGTCAGAAAGTGAGCGCTTGAAAAGTACCCAGAATTAGCCAGCGCCAGTGCAACTAGAATGGCTATCAAAATAAAGAGGTTATTGGCTTGACAATAAAAGTTTTATGTCCTACCCGTATTGGTGATGTAATACTCTACAAAGCACATGGTAAGCATGTGCACAATGCATGCGGAATGGGAGTCAATTATTCACACCCCCTACAGGGGCTTACAATACAGCACGAGGTCCAACTCTTGTGAGATCAGTCTGCTGCTTACGCTCGACCTAACAGCTTTGTCATTTTTCAAGGTATGTAACAATCCCCTTGTTCATTCTCTGCAGACTTGTGTAATTATGAATGGTCAATTGCCTACGGTACTCATCCTAGGACATTCTTTCGTGAAGCGCCTGTAGCGAGATCTTCAGTTTTTGACGATCGTGCGATTTCCCCTTGCCGATTCTAGCATTGTTTACATGTCGTCGGCGGTAGGACAGTTCTCGCGATCTCGATGTGATTTCGGTAATAGCGCCTGGTATTTTGATTCTGGAAATTGGAACTAATGATTTGAAGGCTGCTATACCCGAGGAGATCAGTTCTTCGATCGGAGAACTAGTTTCTCGGTTTCAGTTCGCACGTGCGAGCTACTATATTCAATGTTCGCGTTATATTTGGCGTTTGTCAAGTATATCGGGCCGGCATCTAGGTAGCGGCTATCCCAATTTTGAGTTTCACGATCAAGCGCTTATTCTTAACCGATATTTACCGGTCGTTTTGAGCGATTATACTAAGTAAATGGGCCTTTATTTGGAAACACGGCCATGGCGTTTATCTGAATAGTGCTGGACAATATTCCTAATTATATCGCAGTTATCGTGGGGCAATTTTACAGGCCCTTCGCAAGCTAAAATCGGCTTCCAGCGATAGTTTATAAATCCAATGGGCCGTCTACTGCATTTTGTTTCTTTTATCGCTCATATTTTCAGAGCGCATGCATGCCTTCGTTTCCGTGAATTATAATAGGTCATTGCTATAAGACTCTACACTATACTATTGTTGTTTTATGACTCTTATTACAGTTAGCCTAATGATTATTACGATCTTACGTTCATTATATTATCAATATGACTATTATAATAGCAAGTATCCATTCAATATCTTTGTAGAGTGATGATTAATTAGTATCACGTACAGCATGGGCATTGCTGGAATTGACTGATGCATAACTATTTTTCCTATTCTACTCATTTGTATATGTCTTTCTCTATTTCTCCTTTTATTATCTTAAATGTTATTTGTATATAATTTAATCTTATAATAGTGCACGTTCATGTTTAAAAGAGCTTTCATGCTCAAATATGTGATACGTGGTTTGATCATACCACATTCCTTTCATACTTTGTGCCTTGTGTCATGTGGTGTATTATTGTTTAATAATGTGAGGTGCATGTATGTCTTTGTCAATAGGTCAACATGTATATGTCCACCTAGGCTAGAGCACAGTGCATGTTGTTGCATTGCCAACTGCCAGTGTTTTCAGTAGGCCTAACTAGGCTAGAGCAACTTGTGTGTTGTTGCATTGCCAACCACATGTTGTTTTCAGTTTGCCTAGATATCATTTTGCAGCAAATGGGGTTTGCAAATTGCGGCGACATTGTGTTGTACTGTCTGCCATGCTTACCCTGCTGCGCTCATGTTGTAATTGTGAACGTCGTTATCTGTTGTTCTTGTTATATACAGTATCTCCAACACTGTGTTTAAATACATGCTATTATTATTGTATTCATAAGGTTTATCACTCTGTTGGCTAGAGCACAGTGCATGTTGTTGCATTGCCAACTGCACTGTGTTTTCAGTAGGCCAAACTAGGCTAGAGCAACTTGTGTGTTGTTGCATTGCCAACCACATGTTGTTTTCAGTATGCCTATATATTATTTTGCAGCATATGGGGTTTGCAATTTGCGGCGACATTGTATTGTACTGTCTGCCATGCTTACCCTGCTGCGCTCATGTCGTAATTGTGAATGTATGTGCATTGTGGTTAATTATGTATGGTTATGTTTTGTTACATGTATTGTGCCTGTCTATAGCTTACAATACTCGATTTTAACTCATTCTTGGAGTGGTGGACCGGGTGCCCCCTCTTTTTGTTTTTATTTTGTAGAATGCCTCCTGGATGTTAATGCCATGCTGCTTCCAATTCCCAGCTGCCATGCTGTATGTGGTACCAGGGCTAGGTGCCAGCCATTATTCTTATCAATATTGTTAGTGTTATTATTATAGTTATTATTATGATTGATTGTATTATTATTATTTTATTGCTAATATTATTATTAAGTGGTGGTTGGCCAAAGAACAGGAGCAAATACCAATAGGGTGCAGGAATGAGCAATCTTCAATGTCGATTATCCTTAAATATGAGTATTACTTAATGTTGTTATTAGTATTAATAAGACAATTATTACTCTTGCTGTTCTTACGGTTATTTATCATACTACCACTATCATTGTAATTTACTTAGACATACATTGTAGGAAACCTAAGGGATGTAAGGAATAATTTTGTCACTGCCAGCAACATTTGCAATCAGTTTGAAGACAATTGCATTTATTTCAAACTTGAGTGCGATATTAATCCCTCAGAGTGATTTTGGTGTCGTCATATAATTTAGTGCTTACTGTGAATTTATTGGTGCTGTTGCAATTCAGCTGAAAGACATGTTCATAACACTGTTATAATTATAACTCATTATTATTATTAGTTGTTATTATTATTACTGTTTTCATTATTGGCATCATCACTATACCAGTAAATTATTATTGGTACAATGTATTGTTATTATTACTATTGTTCTTACTATTATTGCTGCTACTGCTATGCTATTATATTATCATTATATTGCTTTTACTATTGTTGTTAATGTGATGGCTATATTAAAATTCAGGTTTTGTTAAATTGATAGGCCTTTTGTTATCAAGGTCACTTCACCCTTTTACTAAGCCTTTTAGAGGGCTTGCCCTCGTGGTTGCCTCTTTTTATTTTCCTCCACAGAGTCACGTTCTGCCAGGCCCCATCAACACATGGTGTGAGGGTGAAGCTGTGCCTTTGTTTCTGGTGTAAATTGGTTATATGTGTGACAACGAAGAACCTTGGTGTCCAGGGAAAGTGAGCAATCCCTACTACTGGTAACTACCAACAACCCATTGTACAATCATTTGATGGTCAGCAACGGCCATGGTAGCTGTGGTTTCACAGGTAGTTGTACGTGCTAAGTCTTCCCTGTCAGTACTAGCGTCTGGTCTTCCTGCACTGCCAGTTTACAAGCAACAGGATGAATATGGGTCATCGCAGGGGCTGTTTCTTATATTTATCAGTCAACTTACAATAAATAATTAAGTTTTGTGTCCTGTGGAGGGACTGGAGAAATTTATTGTCTTGGCTCCACCCAGATTTCCTGTCCTTTTATCCCAAAGGGTTTTTGATAGGTTTTTTCTGGCCTCCCTGACATTCTCTCATATGACGTGTAGGCGCGCGCGCGCGCCCTTATGAAATTCAAGTATACTACAAGTATACTTGAACTAACCTAAAAAGTGTGCTTTCCCGACAAACAAAAAGTATACTTATATGATACTTTTTTGCACCAGAAGTTGGAACACATCAAAGTATACTTTTTCACAGAGAAAGTATACTTTGATGTGTTCCAACTTCTGGTGCAAAAAAGTATCATATAAGTATACTTTTTGTTTGTCGGGAAAGCACACTTTTTAGGTTAGTTCAAGTATACTTAAAGTATACTTTCATCAATAATTGTCCAAATAATGGTTTTCCCAAGGAAAAGTATACTTGAAGTATACTTCAATCAATATTTGTATTAATTAAACTGAGACGGCTCAAGTGACATCAGTTATATTCATACTCAAACAAATTTAAACTGGTCAACTTAATTGTTAAATTAAAGAATTATTTATTAAATATCTCGATCTCTACATTCAACATTCTTAACAACATTTGATGTCAGTATACTTGAATATAAAAAAAGACACCACTGAGACAGGTCATCCACAGTAAGCTAGGAGTACAAAGTGAATTGGCATCAGCAGTGCCGGGCAATCTGATAAACGTTATGTCCCTCTACTGCAATTCCTGTATTTTTCTTTGTTTTATTATTTTCTCTTATTCCTTTTCCTCAGTTCCTTTTTCGTTCTTTTTTGGCCAAGGCTTGTTTTCTTTCTGCATCTTTTTCATCGTTATTTCTGTCGGTCGCATTCTTTTTTTTCGGGCTATCCTCTTTGTTTATCTACTTCTTCTTCTTTTGTCAGCCACTGGCCAGGGTTTTGTCCAGGTGATGGTATCTTGGTTTTATTCAGAGTGTGCAGATCTTTTTGAAGCCTAATCACTGTTGGTTCCAATTAGTAGCGCATCCAGCACTCTCCCTTTCTTCAAAAGCATTATTTTGTCAGCTGTTGATAATATTTATTGTAAAATTAGTTAACAGCACACTAAACATTTTATTTTTTGACATGCATGCATTGCCCCGAGTCAGGATTTCTTACATACATACAAAGGGGGCTTGCTAGTTAAATAAGCAAAACCATACAAGCGAATACAAACAGAAGAAACATGGCAAATTAAATGGCACGAAAACGCGACCTAAAGTAAAGCATTGTATAAATGTTCCAAAAATAAAATAAAATAAAATAGTAGAAAAAAACAGTAGGACTGATTCGCTTTGTGTGCGCCGTTTACTAGGCGGAAAAATGCTTAAATACTAAAAACTCAAATTGCATTCATAATTAAAGTCCGTAACGAATTACGAAAGTTAAGTATTATATATGCATCGAGAACAATCAAACAGGGAAAAGCCCCAGGAAAATATAAGGCCGAGAAAAGTTAAGAACTTGCTGGCAGCATAATTGTAAGGAGTATGTGTCGCTTTCTCGACCTAATTCCCCTTTGTTGAGCGAGAACTTTGAAGAAGGTTTAAAATCGTCTACGCGATACAGTTTTCATTTGAACATTCTGAATTTCTACAACTCTGACTTTCTAACGAGATCTGAAAAGGCAACCATGCAGTTGAAAAGGCAAACAGTTGAAAAAACATTAATGTGAATGGAGCATCTGTCCTTGTCCTCTCTCTTAGATTTTTTAAAATTGTAAGTGCATTGGGACTGAGCGTTTTCAAAAGTTTGCGTTTTCAGTAAATTTGACCGTCTGAAAACAATAGCGTTATGTTTTCAAAAAATTCCACTTCGGAGGCCGCTTTAAAATATTGCGTTTTCATTATCGCGTGTTAATTTAGAGCTCTTGCAATGGAATGTCAGATTGTAGATGGACTCTTTTAAATTTAACCGCCACCCCCGCCGGTCTGTAGTGCGAGACTGGTTCGCAGATTTAAAACCCTCTGGCCGGACCAACACTCCTGGTCTTAAAATAACCGAGTAGAAGGTGCTGCCTTTGTGAAACAATCTCGTTCTCGAACTGCAAATGGTTAGACCTTCACCGAGTCTTCTCGGATAAGAACGATAATCGTAATAATTATGCAATATATCAACGTACATACAGCCTTTTCATTTCATTTGTGTTTTTGTATATTTATTTGACGATCGAGTCGATTTTGCATGTGACCAGATAATCAATTCATGAAAGTACGTAAATACATGGCCACCGTTAAGCTTGCGAAGTCGATAAAAATATTGCCGCCATAAGTTTGAGCGGCAAAAATAACGTCTACGTTATCTTCGTAATTAAAATACTATGTACCCTGGTATTTGTAGTTTCGCTTCCAAACGAACATGTACATTCAAAGTGAATAATTAAAACGATTATGAAACTAAAATTAGTGCCCGAATATTGAATGAAATCATATAACTCGAAGTCCTGCCTCTGAGTTTGATTCCGGGATGCAATTATAGGTATATCCCACCTCCACCGGTACCCGTAGCTACGTACGTATACCCTCGCACAAGTTTTACGTTTATCTATATATACAACAACTGAAATAACCTACCTTTGTCAGCAAATGATGCAGGCTTTGACTTGGGTTTTGAAGAAGCTATGACTTTGCAATTGTTTCAGTTAAACGATACGTTAGGTTAAATGTACGTTGCTTCGGTGCTTATAACGCTTACTGATACAGATATGGGCATGACGTGACCTTTGAGTTTCATATTTCATGGATCGCATGATCTTATAAACTTGTATACCTTAGTTGGGATGATAACACACACACGCAACATAACCACTAGTTCCAGTCCCAAATTAGGCTAGCACAGTGTGAGTACAAAAACAAACAATCCGGCAAATCCTGTAAAAAAACAATTTAGAAAAAAAACTTGGGTGAAATTGTTTTTCATTCTAAGAAAAAATGTGCACACCACATTTCTAATAGTGCTTCCCTAATGTCTGCTTGCGTGTAGTTTCCGTTTTTGTTAGACTGTGAATGGAACAGGTTTTAAGGTAGATTTTTGTTAGCACTTGATATCGAAAATTCATAAGATGTTTTTTGCAGAAATATATATATTAATGGCATTCAAATCCCATTGATGTTTGTTTTCCTGTGATTAATTGAAGGGGCTGTGAGTGAGCAATTCCATATACAAAAACGATTTTTTTGATCCAGAGCTAGATCTAGAGATTGGAGTTACCATATCAACTTTTAAGTCATCTATCCACTAACGCCAATATCAGAACATCAGATTCCAAGCTTGTCTATATTTTATTACATACATGTTAAGTACATGTAGTACCTAATTTCAATTAAAAACTTTTTTTTCTCAACATGATTTTATCCCACCTACAATTTTGAAAAGTATACTTTTAATGCTTGCATGTTCCTGATCAGTCTGCTCTTATATGATGGTTGAAGTATACTTTTTGAAATGTTGGTAAAAAGTACACTTCCGATAAATGTTATGAGGGAAGTATACTTTTAGAACCCGGCTCTAAATTGATAAAATGACCAAAGTAGCATAAAAGTGTACTTTTTGGATAGCAACAGTAATAAAGTTGGAAAAATGTATACTTCAAATAGGATAAAAGTCTACTTTAGTGTACTTGAATTTTATAAGGGGGAGTAGAGTAACATTTATAATAAGACAGTAACATGGGATCTGTTCTGCACCAAAATGTCAGTTTGTCAGTTCCTAGTTGGATATGATCACTATCTAGCTGTTCTGCATCAGATGTTGTTCATATTAGTGACACAGTCAGTTTGTCAGTTCATAGTCAGACAGTAGCAGGGGCACTGTTCTGCTCCATTGTGTTGTTAACTTTATAAAGTATGCTGTACATAAGTATCAGTACATCGATGTACATTAATTTATAGTCGAACAGTAGCAGGGGCACTGTTCTACACCACTATGATGTTAAGTATAAAGCATGCTGTACATATATATCAGTACATCAATGTACATTAATTTATAATAGTAGCAGGGGCACTGTTCTACATCATTATGGAGTTGCTGTTCAAATTCAATAGCTAGCATGCAAGCATGCTATTCTGCCAGGTGGAACTGCTGTCATGTTGCGGTGGGGTTACCTCCTTTATCCCAAGAAGGTCTTTGGCGCTTTTAAGTCCCCACCTTTGCTGGGCAAATTATATTTTTCTAAAAATAAGATCTGTAATGATAAAATATTAATGAGTTATTAAAGCGGCTATGTGCTCAAAATTTGCACATAGCCAGATTAATCCAACTCAGTAGTTTTGTGTTTCTGTCCCAGTAGTATAGTCGGCGTCAATTAAATACCACTTTTTCTTGTACAACAAAACTCAAAAGGTTGTGAATGTTATGGACGCCTTGTTTTCTTGCACAAGGGGCGTCATAAAGTGAATTCAGAAATCCACTTCATAACGCCCCTTGTGCAAGAAAAAAGGCGTCCATAACATTCACAACCTTTTGAGTTTCGTTGCACAAGAAAAAGTTGTATTTAATTGACGCCGACTATACTACTATGGGGTAACTAAGGGTCATTCAAAGTGTCACTAGACATTCTTGTACGTAAAATCCAACTTGATAATCCTATTAGAGATATGATTACATATAGTTATATCGATCTCTTCCACTATGGATTATATATCGTGCCTCCCTCTAGAAATTCTGACTAAGATCGTAGAGCATGCAGATCCTTGGTCATTCGCAAGCCTCTCAAGGACATCGAAACGCCTAAACGGTGCTGCATCTCTCGCGCGCTACAAAAACGTAGACCAAAGGTTCCGTAAACTAGCACTATGCTTTGGTTTGAGGTCTACTCATAGTGACGACGATCGAGACGAATTGGCTCGAACTTTCGGTATTTCCGCAAGCTCCATTGACGACAGCTTTTCTCTTCTCTACGCCAGCGAATATGGTGATCTTAATGCTGTTAAGTGGCTCATCAAGCACTTACGTTTCGATAGGATGGATAAACACGCCAATCACGTTCTACGCGCTGCCCTTGAGCATGGTCATCTTGGTATCGCTAAGCGGCTCATTAAGCACTTCCAGTTCACCAAAGAGGATAAGGCCGTCAGTTTTGCTATATTAGGTGCCAGTAGGAATGGTCATCTTAATAACGTTAAGTGGCTCATGCGACGTTTTCAGATAACCCTAGAGTATGAATGCATTGATCTTGCTATAGAATACGCCTGTAACAATGGTCATCTTGATATCGCTAAATGGTTCGTTAAGTGGCAGTACTCCCAGCTCACAGAGGACGAAAGGGTTGTACTACGCAACTACATGGATGCTCATTCTGCCACGTAGGAAGCCAAAGTGTCACTAGACATTCGCGCACCTAAAAAATCCAAACTTGAAGTATATGTTAAAGGAATGATTATTATACTGTATATTACCACTAAATGGTATTAGTATATATTCTTTATTCCACAATACTAGCTTACGTTGTTATCTTAGTACGCATTAACACCATACAGATCGAACATGTCGAAGAAGAACTCAAATGTAGACGCCGCAATAACTTGTGATTGGTTGATGAGAGGGAAGGACTCAAAATGTCCAAAGAAGATTTCGAAGACAACGAAGTTCTGTTCCCAGCATAACTACCAAATCTCAAAAGGCTGTGCCCCATACGTACCATGCTCGAAGTGCGGTAAAGGATGTCGTACTGATTACGAGCTTTGCTCAGGATGTGACCGTCTCACCATCAAGGTGAAGTCTTCCGGTGTCTATATAAGACGCGCTAAGAAGTCCAGCAAGAAGCTAGAGGATCCAAGAAAGGAGGAGCCAAACATGGTGGAACCGGAGGTAGCATTGCCCGCTGAATCAAGAGTGCTGGAACCAGTGGAAGGTCTTGGAGAGTCTCTCAACCATGCGCTCAACGAGGTGTTGGCTGCCTTGAGGAACGAGAAGGACGCTTAGGAATAGCCACGAAAAAAGAAAAAAGGAAGAATGAAGAAGGTCGTTGCGTGGCCCTCTTCATTCCTCTTCTTTTTTTTTTCTATTGAACGTACGACATCTATAGTTGTATCATGGACGAGCTAGTCAGATTGTTTGGTCCTGGAATTTGTAGAAGCCTGAATATCAAACCACAAGTGGAACGTATTAACACCAGTGAAACATGTCCTGATTGTCTCTGCCCCTTTGAAATACAAGGAACGGAATTCGTGTGTCCCACATGTGGTCTCGTTTCCGAGATTGAACCATGTGAAGAAACGAAGATCGATATTATTACTACTCGACTGCGTATAGTAGGTTCGGACGGGTTTAAGTATCAAAGTGATCTAGACCGCGCAAAACCAAAGCAAAGCGATGATGACATAGAACTGAAACGACGAACGCTCCTACAAGAACTACGAGCATACAACACTATTTACAAACAAAGTTATGATCTATCGTTCCCTATGAACGCGTTAGAAATCGTAGCCGACGCATTCACCCAAGTAATGAAAGTTTGTCTCAAGCGTAGCGATGCTAAGAAAAATATTTTAGCTGCTCTACTCTACCAGGCATGCATACAATGTGGATTCGTCCGATCTAAAGGTGAGGTCGCTCGCTTCATGCAACTAAGAAACGAAGGCATCCATAGTGGAGAGGTCTTCATACGTTCTCTGTGTGACGACGATAAGATTGATGTAGACTTGGATGCGGAGCGCCTAGTTCCTCACATTGCAACGACTTTCCTACAACTAGATCTTGTAGGAGTACCTAGGGACGTTCAACAAATAGTCCACGAGGTCGTTACTAAGGCAATGGAAAACAATATAGGCCCCAAATCAATGCTTAAGACGAAAGTCGTTGGAGCAAGTTACGAGGTGCTACGTCGCTCCGGATCGTCTATGTCTTTTAAGGATGTCGTTAAGCGATGTGGCATATTTGGAAATGCGGTCAAGCGTTTTGTCAAGGAGTTGTCTTCTTACCATTCCCACTTCGAACCAATCTACACTAAGTATGGGCTAACTAGCAGTAGGACTTGGCAAAGTGAAAGTGAGAGCCATGTTCGTTCCTTTCATAGGAAACGTTGATTCTTACATTCCAAGTTTTTCTCGCATTTCCTTTTGCACTTCTTGCTTGAGTTCGGCTCGAACCCGATCCGTGCTTTTTTCACCTATGGAAGCCTTGCGACGAATTTCAGACCTCATGATCTCATACTTATTCGCTTCGTTCAGGATGAGACTGTATTCGGAGTCGGATATATTTTCATCGCGTAAGGCCTTCGATACTAGATCGCGAATCGTATTGATTTTCGCCTTTGCCAACATAGTTGTCTTTTCATGCTTAGAAACCTTCATTCCTAACTTCTTAGCTCCAAGGGTTGTAGATGCTGAAATTAATCCACATAGCCCACCAATAACTCCAAGTGGTAGACCAATCACTATTCCAACCCCAGTCAACGCTGCGCCCAATCCAGATCCAGATAAGATCACAGATAGACCTCCAGTTACCACGGCGATGCCATGAACTATTCCTTGAGAACGTGCATATTTCTTGCGCACACCTTCGTAGTGCCTTTCTTGAACTTCTATGTCCGAAAGTGTGTCTCGGATCGTTTGCAGTCTAAAGTTCTTTCCAGTGTCACTAGCAATCTGTGGATAGATACTTGGTGCTGATGGAAACGGTTGAATCGAGTCGCCTTCCATTGTACGTTATACGTATAGCTTACTCAAGCTTCAACACGTATCGTATCGGGCGACCACGGAAGTTTACCACGTTGCCTTTCTCATCACGAATCGTAAGGCGAAGGCTGCTTTGCATTGTCCCTGGAGCTCGAGTGGTTGTTGGGAGTAGAGAGGCGTATGTCGATTTTGCGAATCTTTCACCTCGGATCTCTATCGTGGCTAGGACTTGTGATCGTTTTCCATCTCGAATTGAAAAGCTGGAATCCACCACATCGCAGTGGACATACACTGTTTCGATATCTTTGAGCACCAGTTCATGAATACCTTTTAGTACTATCAGCTCGCCGTTATCCCTCGCATCTTTATTACATTCGATGCCCAACAGCGTGCAGAGATTTTCACTTAATTGGATTGGTTTCTTGACTTCTAGGGTCCAAGCCTCTGTAGGTACAGGTTTCGCGAATTTCACAATGCCAGCATCAATTGCAGGTTTAAAGTATGGTTGGATGCTTGCCATATCGTGATGCCCCATAGCGATATTGTATGGGAACCCCACACCTTCTTTATTCCACCACGAGAACGAAGCCTTCGTTTCTAGGTTCCACCAACTGTTCTCAAAAGTGACCTCAACTAGCGAAATATTATTGATAAGAATTGGATCGTCGAAGTAGACAGTATGGTCGGCCAATGTTGTGGTGATATATAAGAGAACCATCTTATATGTTGAAGGTATAACTATATATATGTATAGCTTCAACATGAGGAGGTCTGGAGGTCTTTTCAGTTACCATTACGGAGGGAAAGACGAAGAGGAAGAGGTCCCAACACCGAATGCTAACATAAGGTCAAAGGCTGAGAATCAAGCTAGGAGAGAGAATCAAGCTCGGATAGATAGAAAAGATGTGGAAAGTAGAGAGGTTGCAACCTTGAATGCCAATCTGTTGGTGAAGTTCAAGAAAAGATATCCACATGCAGATCTTCACAAGTTCTATGTCTCTACGGAAGTGAACGGTCCAGGCAAATATTCGACGAGTATTTGGTTTCGAGATGGAGATTCTAGCTATGTCATTTACGGCAATGATGTCTCAAAGTTACCTGCAGTCACTCAAAGACGCATCGATGACGCATTGTGGGATGTGCATAAAGGTTTCCCATCTACGTTGACCCTAGATAGGAGTGCGAAATATCCTATTACGGCAGTTCCTTCTACTGGACCGGCACAAGATATCGATCTCACTAATCTATGGATATATGTCGCCCCCAACGAAAAACCTTTCAAAGCAGGCGTTCCAAATATATTCAAGGAGACCGTCGTAAAGCATATGACAGCAAATGAGTCCTACCATTGGTTACAGGGTCCAGATTTCAAATACTGGCCTCAACAATTGAATTTCGCAACGTGGTGTGCGACTTCTGGATGTGGAGTGTCATTGCTTGATCCTATTTTCAAAACGTATCCACCAGTCGTTCAGGGGTTCCTACGATTCCATGTTTATTTCACGATACGAAGAATTCTACGTGAACTTGGTGGTACTCATGGAGTTCCTTTACCTGGTAACTCTAATTTCAAGCAAATGGATAACCCCTATAACAAATCAGCTCTTGAGAAATTGTGCATCGAATTTGGTATATCTAGAACACCAGATTTCCGATGGCACGGAGGTAGGAATAATGGACTAGGAGATATATTCCTTTTGTACCCAGGTTGGAGAGGATACGTAAACGTCCATGGAGACCGAAGCTATGACAAAGGTGCAACCACATGGCCTCAGAAATATAATTTATTTGCAGACCAAGGAGGTAAGGAGGATCAGGGCAATATTGTGGCCTTCATTAGGAACGATGAACATGAAGGAAAGCAATACAATTGGTTTACACCACCAATCGGAAAGGGTTTGACAGATGCTGGATTGGGTAGGTTGAATAGATCTGTCGAGGCTTTTGGACATTGCGTACTTGGTGCACAAGCCGACTTGAACGAATCCATCATAGGTAGCCATAACGTCAAAGAAAAGTTTAAGAGCTTAGTCGAAGCTGCTATTCTCGAAAACGATTTAGTGGCGAGCTACAAAAACTATCTTACTGCTATAACGGCAACACATAAGAGGCTCGATCTAGCGATAGCTATAGGCGTACGATTATTGCCAAGCGATCTAGAGTACTCTCTTAGTGAGAAAGATGGTTATAAGAATCCAATCCCGAAAGCTACGAAAGATATGGTGCTAGGCACTAACGACATCAATGTAGAAGGCAAAGGACACTCACCTCTTCTTATGGAAGGATCATCAGATAAGAAATCGTTGCCGCATCTCGAAACGCACAAGAAACAAGTTCCTGTACTAAAGGCTGTCACGCACAAGAAACAAGATCCCGTACAAAAGGCTGCCCCACAACATGAGATCAATCTCGCAGTGACATCCATTGCCGCAGCTGGAATTGCATGGATGTTGTTTCGTTAACGTCGTTTGTATTGCTCTATCGTGATCACCACTATTGCTACGATGAATAACCAAACGTTCTGCGCTAGTACTCCCAGAGCTTTACCAGCCATAGTAAATATGAAACTCGCAATCGATCCAATCATTCCAGGTAGGATCTGTCCAAGTTTCTTTCCCATTTCTTTCAACAACCCCCCAGTCGTTTGCAATCCCTTCTTTACTGCATCTGCTGCTTTATCAATACCAGTCTTTATTGGTTTCGGTACGGATTTCGACAACAGGGAAACTATCGTACTAACGATAGCGCCAATAGAAGTTACCACTGCAAGAACGGTCATTCCATGCTTTCTGAAAATGTATTTGATCCTTTCACGTAGCGACATACGTTCTAGTATGGCTTCTTCTTGACGTTCGAGTAATTCTATTTCGTTATGGATGTGTACTTTCTCTTCCTTAGCCGCTTCCTTCTGGTCCTCAGTTGACGTTGAGTCTAGAAGTATACTATCTTCTACTTTGAGATGTTCGGCGGCCTTTTCTTGACCTTGGATGACTTGTTCTGCTCTTTCTGCATCCGTAGGACCTAGGGCAAATTTGAGATCTTTACCCATACTTTGATATCTTTCGCCCTTCACTGTGGTCAAAGGTATGGGCTTCTCTTTACTTCCAAGTGCGTGAAGGTAGATTCTACCCCGTTCCTTATCGGCATCCCATACTTTAGTTATCTCAAGGTCTCCACGAAGCCCTACATCCGCATAGTGTTCCCATACAGCATCGAATAACATTTGTTTCGTTCTATCCGATATGCCTGTTTCGAAGAATACGTGGCGATCGCTAAATTTAGGCCGTTCGATTCTATCCTCATCCAGCAATTCACTAAGCTCTCCATCTGTCAATGACGTTTCCTGATACTTCGGTCGAGCACCTTCTTCATTATAATTGCGTCTAGTTTTCAGGTTGAGTGATTCACTAGGATCCACATTCGTAGAGTCTGACGCCAATTTCCGTGTTTCTTCATTGACAGTATCATCGTTGTCGTAGTCTCTTCCTCTTTCAGCTTCATCAGTTCTTTCATCATACCTACCCTCAGAGGCCATGTTAAACATAATTATATATATAGTTATATTCAACATGATCTCATCGAAGTTGGATCCCACACAAGTACGAAGAGAGCCTCATGCACTCAAGGCTCCGCGAGACTTGTATAGGAAAACTTTCACTCGATCATCTGCCAATCCAGGTGAGACTCTATACGTAGAAGTTCCAAAGCTAGCAGAAGATGTAGTACTAGTACCTGGCAGCTTAGCGCTATTGGGCGACATCGTACTATCTGGTGGACATGCGAATAACAGAGTCGTTTCGAACGTTGGACGCTGTTTGGTCATGCGTAGAATCTGTAGGATGGGAGCTGAAACAGTAGAAGACCTTGTCAGGCCAGACCTTCTACAAACATACTCCGACGTATACCTATCTACGCAGGAGAGAGAGTCTAGAATACAACAAGGCATTCAATCAGAGAACTTGAATAAGCTACGCTCGAAAGCTGGTGACGCAAGTACTTCATCTGCTGCAGACAACGCACTCCTAACTGCATGTGGTTCAAAGTATAGGATTCCATTAGATGTTGACATTCTGACACAACATGGAGTTCTATATCCACATGCCTTAGAAAGTACGATTACATTCGAGTTGACTCTAGCGTCTGCCAACGAGGTTGTAATTGGATCGGATACGACGAAGATAGGTACGTACCAACTTACCAACATCCAACTAGAATACGAAGCAATCAGGAACGAAACGCTGGCTAGTAATGCACTTCACAAATATGAAATAGGTGCTGCATTCCTATACAACTACGCTGTTCACTTCAAGACAGTAGATATCGCTAAAACCTCTGATACTTTGATATCTCAAAACGTTAATGTTCCACGACGATCCTTTGCTGGACTACTTCTACTATTCATAGATCCACCTACCATTGGCACGCGAGATAGTGAAGCATTCTCGAATCCAGATATCTTGAAGGTAGAAGTAGATGTCAATGGGATTCCCAACAGACTCTTTCCAAGCGGCATGCTTCCCCTAGATTTCTGGGAGGCTGCAAGAAGCTGGTTTGGTACACCCAATACTTCTATGACTCCAAAGAAGTTCTTTGAAAATAGATTCTCTATTCTAATCGATTGTCGCACAGCAAAAGATTCCACCGTTCATGGTGATGGCTTGGCACAAACCGGCAGTGGAAAGGACATCGACATTCGCATACATAGAACTGCAAAGGGAAGTGGAAATGTGAAAATGCACATCTATGTCCTTGCGGATGCTCAGGTCACGATATTGAACAGATCTCTGCAGAGTATATTATACTGATGGATTCTCTCGTAGAGCACATACCTTTCAACGCACTCATAGTCGGTCCGACGAATTGTGGGAAGACTGCGTTTCTCATAGAACAACTTCGTGGAGCCTTTCGTGGTAAGTTTGATTACATAGTACTGATTTGTCCTACGTATGCCCACAACAAAACTTATCGTGGATTCGCAAATCGAGATCCTCATTTCTTCGTCATATCGCCACCACAAGATGCCATCGATGCTACTTTGAGTATTTGCGCAACATTTTGGTCAGGTACCAATACTCTATTGATTCTCGATGATTGCGCCGCATCGAAGGACGTCAAGAAACGAACTGACAAGCTAGTGGACTTAGCCTTTTCTGCACGACATATAGGGATTTCCGTTTGGGTGCTGTCCCAACAATTAACGAGCATATGTAAGCCCTTCCGTGAGAACGTAGCTATCGTAGTAGCATTCCATACAGCATCGGCCGTAGATGGTAAAAGGATATTTGAGGATTATGGAGGCTCGCAAGAATGCAAAGAGTTACGAATGATACTTGGCTCCCATAAGTTCGCTCGCATGTGCTTCTGTCTCCGCCATCCTTTCGAGGTAGTGTTAGAGCTCCCAGCACCTACAACATATTATCATGGATAAAGATATACTCGAGATATTCGGCGAGGATGTAACAGGCCCCCCACCAACCAACCTAGACGTTACGTCAGACAATCGTGAATCACTTTCGATCTTAGCCGCAACAGGCGTAACGAAAGAATACTTAGGTAAAAACTTTTCCCTAGGAGACATCTCTAGACTTCCTGAGAAAGAAGTAGACAAGTTGCATAGGAGGTATCAGGCCGTTCTAGCTAAGCAAGTAACGAAAGGCTTAGTCGACGGTGTGACACGTCTAGCTACCCGCCTAGTTGCCTACCTAGTACCAATAGATTCTCAAGAAGCCCTGATCAAGGACCTACAAGAAGACCCTCTAGTCCGCAACGAAATCAGTGCTGCGACTGGCCTACTATCGCTCAAAGCAGGTCGCCTTGTAGCTCTAGCTAGCGTCCTATTCCACATATCTGGTCACGTAGTCATTCCTGGTACAACTGTTGAACCTTCACATATATCTACTATATCGAATCAAGATGGAAGAAGCGGACCAGATAACTGCGAATCCTCCGACGACTGCACCAACTAAGATAAAAAACCCAAAGCGCGTCGCAGCTGGAAAAGCACTAGCGTTAAGCAACAAACTCGCTAAAGAAGCTCAAAAGAGAGAGTTGATGCGCGAAAGCGAATCATGTAAAGAAACTGACGTAGAGAAAGGTCGGTTCGAAAGCCTGACTATCCTCGCAGTCATTGGTACTGGCGCTACATTGTTTGGCACGTACTTTGCGTACAAGAAGTATGTAGAGGGCAATAAACGTGTTGCCACCGTTAGCACGACACAACCTGCAGCTCCGGCAAAGCCAACGGCACTAGACATGGAGTAACACTTAAAGACTCGAGACCATACTTATATATGTCGAGATGGATAAGGAATTGATGAAGACGGCAACCGATGCATCTATAATCGTTGGACTCGCTTCTGGTATTGGGTGGATCGTAAAAAAGACTACCAAGGAATCTATGCTTAGCGATCCTTCTTCTTCCCTAGTGAATTACGCAAAGTGGACTGTCGTGATACTCGGTAGCTTATACGCAAAGCAATATCTTGAGAAACAAAAGATCATACCGTAATGGCGACGTTAGCAGCTATTGGAATGTCTATTTTCGGCGCTGTTTTGAATGCGACGGCATTTACTGGTGGTGGCATACTAGCTAGAATGCTTGGAAAGAGTGGTGATGTAGATGCAGAACGAGAGAGACACGATAGGGCCGTCGAAAAACTAGAACGCGAAATGAAAGCGTATAGAATCAAACGTCAAAGCTTATATGACTATGCACAAGAGCAGGAAGGTCTTGAACGCAAAGCACACAACGATCAAAGAGATACCAACGAAGCCTTAGTGCGATCCGATAAGTTACGTAAAGAGCTAAAACGGCTCAAAGAGATGAAAGAACCCCGCTTATCTGACTACTACCAACCCTCAAACAATCAGAAGACTGGCGAGTTGCTCTACGTTGGTGGTGGAATGCTAGGTGTTGGATACGCTATTAGTAAATGGATATAGATACTACTACTAGCTACTAGTAAGTTACCTAAGCTACTAGTAAGTTACCTAAGCTACTAGTAAGTTACCCTAAGCTACTGGTGAGTTGCCCTAAGCTACTAGTAAGCTACTAGTAAGTTACCCTAAGCTACTGGTGAGTTGCCCTAAGCTACTAGTGAGTTGCCCTAAGCTACTAGTAAGCTACTAGTAAGTTACCCTAAGCTACTGGTGAGTTGCCCTAAGCTACTAGCAAGCTACTAGTAAGTTACCTAAGCTACTAGTAAGCTACTTAAGCTACTACTAAGCTACTACTAAAAAAAAAGGAAGAATGAAGAGGGTCACGCAACGACTTTCTTTATTCTTCCTTTTTTTTTTCATCTGTTGAAGGTTAGAATGTATAGATGTATGATGGATTCTAAACTTGCGAATATCTTCTATGGGCCTATGGGCTATTGGAAAGGTCACACTGCAATTGGCAAGCTATCGGTAGCAGCGAAAGCATCAGAAGACGTGGCTAGGAGTTGGTTGGAAAAGCAATCTATGTGGCAAATATATCTACCACCACCAAAACACATTCCACGACCACATTGGACTGTATCGAAACCAAATGAAGTCCACCAAGCTGATTTGATATTTCTACCACACGATCGTCCTGGCCGTGGAAGGAAACTATATAAGTATGCATTAGTGGTAATCGATGTAGCTTCTCGATACAAAGAAGCCGAACCTTTGGCATCTAAAGATAGTGGTGAAGTTGCTGCGGCATTCGAACGAATCTATAAACGTAGTCCACTAGAATGGCCAAAGACTTTGCAAGTAGATCCTGGTAGAGAATTCATGGGACGTATGTCTGAAACGCTAGAACTACATGGTACGAAAGTTCAACGAGGTGAGGCTGGTAATCATAGAGCGCAAAGTTTTGTTGAAAGAGCAAATAGGACTCTAGCTGAGAGATTATTTGGGTATCAGTATGCACAAGAGATGGTGCTTACTTCGGAAGGATCAGATGAGCGTAGTAGAGAATGGGTAATTCGTTTACCAATGGTTATCAAAGCCATGAACAGTGAGGTGACTCGGTTGACTGGTAAAGAGCCTTCGAATTCTGTAGTGGCGCAACAAGTAGATCTGAAGACTCCTACGTATTCGCGCACCGTTGGATTGAGAGAAGAGCGTCTACCATTCGACGTTCTAGTTCGATATCTTTATGCACCAGGAGAATTGGAAGGAGGTGAAAAACGTAGAGCTACTGATCCTGTGTGGAGTTTGCAGATATACACCATTTCGCGAAGTGTAGTATCTTCTGGACAGCCTGTGCTGTACTACCTTGCGAAGGAGAAGGACGCACCCAAACGTGGATTCGTTCGTGAAGAGCTACAAGTCGTTCCTAGGGATACAGAACTACCACCAAAAGGAATTCTGTTTGTACCTAGACGCTAAACAGCGTACTCTATTGGCTCGGTGTGGATTCCATCGGGAAGAACGCGTCTTTTGTCGTAGTAAGCCGATAGCCCAAGCTTCCGTTGTTCGTAGGTTGCTATGCCTTCTGGCGATAGTCGGAAGCCTCGGTTTTCCGCCATGTCGATACTACCCTGGAGGGCTGCTTTGAATCGTTCCCACGAAATGTCGTTGTGCCGTCTAGACATACCTTTAGCGGAATACTTCTTGCTGCCACCTGTATCGACGTAGTAGGCTTTCGAGCATAGGGCAATGGCGCGATGTCCTTCGAATTCGAGTTTGAAGAGTCCTGGTGTACGACTGCTCCATTCGTCCCAAGCTAGCCATTCATTCCTTTCGGCTTCGAAATCTTCTCGCAGTTCCGGTCTTACAACCTCATCGAGGCTATTTCCCGAGATGGCAATGTAGGCACTGTCTGTGTCCATCTGTATATATTCGAAATCATTGCGATCAATGTACTTGTCGATGAAGTCATAGTAGAACTCAAGCATACGCAGCTTTGCGAGCTGGTACACAGCGATACCTACTTGGAAAGGCCGTTTGATTCGGATCTGGTCTTTCCTACTCTCTAGTTCATATGCATCACCAATCTCTTCCAGGTCTTCGAACCAAACACTTCGCAATGCCTTGTCCACAACCTTCTCATCTTTTGTATAGGTGACCTTTGTTTGGCGTCCCAAGTCTTCGAGCAACTTTCCATAGGCGCTGTTTCCTAGTAGCTTGAACACATCTGCCAGCAAAGCCTCACCTTTGTCTTCATCTCCCATACGACGTGCCTCAGTGACTTGGTCCACGAACCATCCGAAGATTTCTTTGGGTTCGTAGTCTATCGTGCGGTAGACAGCAGTGATCACTGCACCATGATCTACATACCAAAGTAGAAGAGGAGCATAGAGTAGCAACTTCTTTCCAGAGAGACTCCCAACTAGCTTCTTTTCCTCGCTGAGCTTTCTACCTGTCTTTGTGAGGTAGGCCAACATTTCTGGAGGGATTGCTTCTTTGGGGATTTTCTTGTTGTAGAAGAAGGGTGGCATCTCCTCAAATTCCTTCCACAATTTCTTTGGTATCTCGATGTCTACTTCTGCATATCCAAACCACGTTCCACCAAGTAGACATTCAACGAATCCTTCGGTGGCTGGACCTGGATCGTCATAGTGCACAACCTTTTCTTTTCCACAAGGCATTTCGAATTCCATGGTAGAAAGATATAGGGCGTTGGCATCGTATCCAAGAATCTTACGACAAGTCTTAGTTCCTCCCTGATGACTACGAATCTTAGTTTTTCCTGATTCGTGGAGTCTGGTGAACACTATGCTTGGACCTCCCACGACAGCGTCTTTCAGCATGCGGTAGGCTTCCTTACTTGGAGCGTACAGCTCAGCTCCCCTTTCTACACTACCTCGAAGCAGGAACTGTAGTGAGACTCCTGGAATGGACACTGCATCTTTCAGCATGTCTACTCCTTTCTCGTGATAGAAATCTCGCATCTTTTCGAGTGCCTCTAAGAATGGAACTACATCTAGGTCGTTGTAGTATCGTAGCCAGTCTGCAAAGGTTTCCATTCCTTTGTCGAGAAAGGTGCACTCACAGTCTTCGAACTCTGCCATAGATAGTAGATGTTCTCTTTTCAACTTCGAACCCCACTCTGGATAGTCTGGTAATCCAATGTGAGCCAACTTGTCTGGAGAATCGAACCACTCATATGGGAAGAAACTCTTTTGCAACTCACAGCCATAGGCAGCGACCCAACGTTCATAAGAAGTTCCAGGTCCAAGGTAGTTGATCACATCAAGGAAACGGAAATCTGGGGTCAATAGGAACATAGTGGAATTGGCTTTCTTTGCTACCAGGATCTTTGAACAGGTGTCGGCAATGATTCCTACGAAGTGCTTCCTGATCAGATTGAGATCGTACCTGCCAGAGTTGAATCCCACTACTGGAACTTGGCGGATCCATTCGTCGACCTTCGCTTGTTGTTTCTTTGGTAGGGTGTCAAAAGAGAATTCAGGTGTCTTGGGGCAGAACTGTTCTGCAATGACTTCTTGGAGCGCTTTCGCTCTTAGCTGGAGTTCTTCGACAAAGGCTTCGATGAGTTCTTTTGGATTGCGTCGACAGATGTGGGTTGACTTTCGATTGTATGTGTCGGCAATTGATACTGATATGGGAACGTGAACGTTTTCGATGGTCAGGTGGTCCGTTGGTTGTCTTCCTTTTGTCGTGTCGAGATAGGCTTCGAAATCGTAAACTATGAAGTGTGGGTAGACAGTTTGTGTTGGTGTGGGGACTGGTTTGTTTTTCTTCTTTGTGGAGCAGCCCCAAGCTTCCACTACTGTATAACCAGCTCCTTGTAGCTTTGCCGTTCTTTCACAGGTCTTGAGATAGAGCCTCCTTTCCCTAGGGAAGCATTTCGGGCAGCCATGGAAATAGCATCCATGAAATTGAAAGATGGTTTTCGAAATAGGTTCGTAGCCGTCGACCGGCGCTCCTTCTAGCCAATGCTCTCCACCATGCCCACAAGCTGCATGATGAATGTGTTGTCCAATCCTTTTGGTTTCGCGTTCCAACCAGTATAAAGCGCCTTTGCTGGCTGTGCTCTCTGGCCAGAAGGCTTTTTCGTATGCCGACTGAGGTACTGTGATTACTTTTCCAGGGCAAACAATCTTTGTTTCTCCACGCCTGCAACGATCTGCATGACGGTGAAGGTCTGAGGCTTTCGTGAACCGTTGCTTACAATCGTTACATACGTAGATGTGCCCTAGCTTGTTGATGTTCTTGATGTAGAAGGCATGTCCGTCGTATATCCCAATCGTCATCGTATTCTTGTAGTGAGCTGCATGTCGCGTCAGATGCCAAGCGCCGTCCTCCGTGGGTTCATACACCCGAATACCGATTCCAAAGTGTAACTCGACTTCCTCCAGCTGGTCTAAGGAAGTTCTGGGAACGTCTTGTGTGGGTGCTGTCAGGCGATAGAAGTTCTGGGCAAGTTTTCGAGCTTTGACACAACACCTATCTACTCTTGCTCCTTCATGCATGGCAAGGCAGCGCCAAAGACATAGGTTGTCGCCATATCGATCAAGGGCAAGCATTCCTTTCTTAAGGCGAAGCCATTGGGGCAGTGGACCTGTTCCCAACAAAAGCTGACGATCGATCACGACTTTGACATCTACGTAGATCCAACGAACGAAGGCCCATTGGGTATTTGGTCGAGTGATGTTGTCGGGATTCAATCGAGCTGTCTCCTTGCTATTGATCCACTCTTCTGCATCTTCTAGGATGTTCACCCATGGAGAGCCTGGGACAGTCTTGGAGAATAGAATCACGCGTCCGTCATTGACATTTCGAATGCGATAGGTGTAGCTGTATCGCAGGTAAAAGCTGGTGGTTACCTTTGCAACTAACTTTTCCATGATCCTAGGAGTCAAGTCTCCTGCCACACCTTGGAAGAAGCGCCATCGGATAGTACGGCGACCTATCTCCACTCCCTCAAGCATTCCATCTCTCTCCTCTAGAATAGCACCTGCCTCTCGAGCTAGACTCCGTGGAAGTGGTTCACTACGTGGTCTCACCATTCTCCCTTCGATATAACTATATATTACGATAGCTTTAACAGGTACTCGAGTTTGGATTTTTAGGTGTAAGGCTGTTGCAGCGATATAACTATATGTAATTATATCTCTAATAGGATTATCAAGTTGGATTTTATGTACAAGCAATCGATGTCGATATAACTATATGTAATCATATCTCTAATAGGATTATCAAGTTGGATTTTACGTACAAGAATGTCTAGTGACACTTTGAATGACCCTTAGTTACCCCATAGTAGTATAGTCGGCGTCAATTAAATACAACTTTTTCTTGTGCAACGAAACTCAAAAGGTTGTGAATGTTATGGACGCCTTTTTTCTTGCACAAGGGGCGTTATGAAGTGGATTTCTGAATTCACTTTATGACGCCCCTTGTGCAAGAAAACAAGGCGTCCATAACATTCACAACCTTTTGAGTTTTGTTGTACAAGAAAAAGTGGTATTTAATTGACGCCGACTATACTACTGTCCCGCAAACCGAGCTCAACATTGACAGCAGATCCATCATATATAATCACAATTCAGGGAAGGACATAAAGAGGTTATTGGCTTGACAGTAAAAGTTTTATGTCCTACCCGTATTGGTAATGTAATACTATACAAAGCACATGGTAAGCATGTGCACAATGCATGCGGAGTGGGAGTCAATTATTCACACCCCCTACAGGGGCTTACAATACAGCACGAGGTCCAACTCTTGTGAGATCAGTCTGCTGCTTACGCTCGAGCTAACAGCTTTGTCATTTTTCAACCCTCCTCCCCATGGTCCGTGCCACCTTCTTACTTGTGCTAAGGGTGCTAAGTCGCTTTTAAGTCCCCACCTTTGCTGGGTAAATTATATATTTCTAAAAATAAGATCTGTAATGATAAAATATTAATGAGTTATTAAAGCGGCTATGTGCTCAAAATTTGCACATAGCCAGATTAATCCAACTCAGTAGTTTTGTGTTTCTGTCCCGCAAACCGAGCTCAACATTGACAGCAGGTCCATCATATATAATCACAATTCAGGGAAGGACATAAAGATTATTGATGGTCACGGGATGTTCGTGATGAACAGTTTAATGTTGTACATAATTCATCGCCTGTGGCTAATCTAAGTTATTTTCCTTTGTAAACTGCAACATGGAAATGGAAGCTATACCTTTGGAACTTTTTGTTAAAAGAATGGTAAAAAAATAAGGATTCAATTTAATTAGAACACCAAAATACACCTTGCCTTTATAGTTTACGTAGGTGTTCATGTCAGCAATATGCCAACCTGTTGAGCGGATATTTTGTTGAACGACTCGAACCAGCATTCCTGAATACCTCGATCACCTTGATCACTAGTGCATGGTACGAATGTGGTATCCATAAGTAAAGCCACCTCCGTGTTGTCTTTTTTAACACCAATCACTGTACAACTGAGATGTATTTATGTTTCTATATTTCGTACGGTTTTAAGCGTTCAAACACAGACTAAGTCAACGTTATCAGAAGTGCTTTTGTTCTGATGAAGGGCTAACAGTCGTCACGTCAACTTCATCTCCCTTCCTACGACTGTTAACATACCACCTAACTCTTTCAGTTGATAAAACGTGGTGGCTAACTCACCAGCCGAATGAGAACTCTCTAGTTAGTGAATACAATATGAATTAATTCCCAGCGATTTAAAAGTTACTTGGGAAGGTTTCGAGACATACAGTCGTACTATGTTAATATCGACCTTGATCAAAGCGGCTACATTGTGTTTTACTCTAATTAGAATGCATAGGAATATACTTATAACCCAGTTTACAAATAGGGATCATTTATGGTGGCATTCGAGGATAGACACAATTTCTGGCAAACTTAAAAAGGTTTGAAAGCTCGTACAAAAATAACAGGTCTAAACGGATTATGAAAAGTCGTAATTCGTAGTTATAGTACGTACCATACTATGGGCACGAACTTCAAACTTCATTTGAGTTGAGTTAAAACTGACGGTAGCATTATCCAACCGATAGCATAAAAAAGGTGAGGACACCAACGGACTAAACAGTCGTAAATTAACAGAGTAAAGCTAAAAGTGTTATTGAGTCAATAATCATGATCAGTAGTGCATAGCTTTAACTAACAGGAAATATTCAAGTGTAAGAATTGAATGATTCGTCGAGTAAAGTAAAGTTCCAACTTAATTCACGAAACATCGCCTGGGCAGATCAGTGTTATACTGGAAATCCGTGGATATAAGGACATGTCTTAAGTGAAATATATGTATATCTCTCAAAACTATGTAAAACCGACTATAGAGAAGAATCCAGAAGGACGGGCGCAAATTTCCAATCAAGATCATAATTTTAGTCATTATTTTCTAAGAAGTACATACCAGTTGGAACAGCAACCACGAGGATTAGTACGACAACGACAGCGAACTTCATCTCTAATCTCTTCGTCTTTTCTTCTTTAATTTTTCCTTATATCTCGGTCCTTTGGAAGTTGAACTTCTTCCTGTAGCTTTGCTGTAGCTCTGCACAAAAGTGGCACTCCCAGATTAGTTTTGGGGTATTTGTGCTTGAAGGTAAATATTCATTAACAAGTGTCAATCTTTCTAATGATGACGTCACTATTCGAGTTTCAGCCAATGGTATGTATTTGGTTACTGTAGGCATATATCCTTTGAATCGTTCACTAAATAGTTCAATCTATTCTTAGTAAGTACAACTGGTAAACAAAATACTGAAACATGCACTTCCATAATTGAGCAGTATGATGCATTAATAAAATGCAATCATATTTTTAGAAATGGTATGCAAGACTTACAAGAGGTAATATTTCGTATCACCCCTTATTTCTTCCACTGCAGAAAACAAACAACATACTTTGTGATCAATCACAATCCAGCCAGAGTGACACATTATGAAATTGAACTCAGCGAGTGGCTGGTTGATATGTATCGACCGTCTGTTTAATTTGTAATATTTGTTGAATTTTGAGGAGCATTTGTATCAGTATTGATTTTAGAACGAAACCAGACTTTTAAAATGCATATTAAGAATTTGACTTTATGAATAGTTTTTGCTAATCATATTTATTGCATTGTCACAGTTTATTTGGCATCAAACCTTCCCAAAAGGTATTTAAATTTATAAGCAGAAGTTGTCAAACCACAACTATCCTAAACATCCTTGTATCCAGTGTGATCTTGTCTCAGGTCTCAGCCACTGGTCAGATTAACACGGTCCGAGGGCTTTGAAATGAAGAGACAGATGACAACATCTAGAAAGAGCTAGAAATTATTACTTGAACTTAGGGTTTCTATGAACTCTTAAGGTCGAGGCAAACGAGGAAACATTGTATGTGGAAACATTTGTGAATGTCAGTGTTGCTTCGGTGAGCACTCGGGAAACATTTGTGAATGTCAGTGTTGCTTCGGTGAGCACTCGGGAGTACATTTGTAAATTTCAGTGTTGCTTTGGTGAGCACTCGGGAAACACTGTGAATGTCAGTGTTGCTTCGGTGAGCACTCGGGAAACATTTGTGAATGTCAGTGTTGCTTCGGTGAGTAAACGGGAAATATTTCTGAATTTCAGTGTTGCTTCGGTGAGTAGACGGGAAACATTTATTGCTGAAGCAAAATGTGCTTCCTCGATCGACATATGTTTCGCACACGGACAAACAATGTAACATTAAAGTTGAGCTTCGCTTTAGTTGTAGCTTCGCTTTAGTTTGTAGAAAAGTTGAGCCTCGTTGAACACTATAAACCGAAGAGAAAGGCTGTAAAAAAATCAAAATACTGTCTTCGCCATTTAATGCTGCTAGTACGTCAGACATTAAAATCGTGTGGATTGTTCATTAAATACATTTTAGGTATGTTTGACGTGTGGGTACTTTGTATGTGAAATGATATTGTTGTTCTATGCAAACTGGTCATTTGAATATGTATATTCTGCCGAGGATAGAACATTAACTACATTTCGCACGTGAAAACTAGTTTGTGGCAATAAGCACCGTTGCTCATTACTGGCTGGGGAATATAAAAGGAAAAGGAGGCTTCCACCATGTGCTTAGCAAGAAAAGAATACCAAGAAAACAGAACTCGGCGACCACCCGCCCACCCTGTTCAGCCGGAGTTGATATCACCCCGAAGAGGTTCCGAGAATTTGTGGAGAATGTGGAAATCCTGCATGCTGCAAGTCATGTTGAATTGCTCAGAGTCCTCCATTCTCCTTAATTCTCGGAACCTCTTCCCAATTACAAAACTCCGCCACTTCGTGTCGGTTCTGTTCCTGTCGGACTTCCACACCTTATTAATGACAATACCCGAGGCAGAATAATACAGTGTGACATATTGTGCTGCATAATATCACCCTTGAATAGTCCTATTTCTTGTAAAAATGGGGTTGACCTACAACCGCTTCTGTTTCCAAGAATTGGTTACAGCATCTAGCCTATTTTCTAGGTTTTGGGTACTTTGTATATTAGCTGAAGAGAAAAGCTGTTAAAATCAAGTTTCTGCTTTCAGAATTTAATTCTGCTTTTCATTAAAGTGACACAATAAGACAGTATGATTTCTTCCTTTGAAACATGTTCAGTTATGTTCGGCGACGTTTGGGTGATTTGCATGTGAAATTATGTTGCCGATCTATGATATCATCACACTTGAATAGTCCTATTTCTTGGAAAAATGGGGGTTGACCTACAACCTCTTCTGTTTCCAAGAACTGCATGGTTGGTTACAGCATCGAGGCTAATTTCTAGCTTTTGGTACTATATTAGCTGAAGAGAAAAGCTGTTAAAATCAAGTTTCTGCCTTAACCATATCATTCTGCTCTTAATTAAGTAAGACAATAAAACACTTTGTCTCCGATCCTTCTTGTGAAACATTTCCAGTTGTGTTCGACATTCGGGTAATTTGCATGTGAAATGACACTGGTCTGTCACATTATGACTTTTGAATAGTTATATTTCTAGTTTTTTTTTGAAAACTCTAAAAATAGAACAAACTAAAATAAATATTGGATCATACCTGGGATACAAATAACGTTAAAAATGATGTTTTTTTCTGAACATTTGTATAGTCAACATACCATGTTATGGTATTTGTAAAGTCAACATACCATTATACGGGCGGTAGCATTAAACGATGGCAACAAAATCGTCCAACTATCTTTTAAATAACATAAGAGAGAACATACGGACGGACTAAACAGGCATAACAGAGCAAAATTAAACATCGTTTGGGGAGTAATCGTTTAATATTACGTTACTAACAGGGGACATTAACACTAGACGTATTCTGTTTTAAAGAATATAAGAATTTGTCGAGCAAAGTTCACTTTGATTTGATTTAGACATTTGGATCAGGGTCTGGTCACAGGAGTACAAACAATAGGACTCAAGGTCCCTTCTAGGCCTGCCTCAGTCAGTGGACCTACGATTTTACGTCCTTTTCCGAGAAGACAACCATTTGCAGTTGTTTCACAAAGGCAGCACCTTCTACTCAGTTATTTTAAGACCCTGAGTGTTGGTCCGGCCGGAACTTGAACCAGCGACCTCCCGCTCGACAGACCGGAGCTTAACCACCGAGCTAACCGTCGATTTACAAGTCGATTTACAAATACTTTCCTGGTGAGGTATTTATATTATGTACTAAGAATCAGTGGATACGAGGAAGTGTCTTACGTGATCTAGATGTTCCAAGAACAACACCAAAGGGATTTCATATACATGCACTCATAGTAGAGCATTTTCAAGTCAGGGTATTTTGTACTTCTTTTCAAAGACTACACAACAGTTCATACCAGTTGAACGACAACTGCAAGAAGGACAAACAAGACAGCAACTGCAGCAAACTTCATCTCGAATATCTTCGGCTTTTCTTCTTTGATTCATTTTTTCTCTCTAGATAGATCTTACAAAGGACTTTCTCTCTCTTTAGAAGTTGAACTTCGATCTTCCTTCTTTTGCTCTTTGCAAGAAGTTTTAACTTAACTGCCATATAAGTTTGGGGTATTTCTGCTCAAACGTTAACACATATTTACAAGTGTCAAACACTCTAACGACAACATATATCACTATGACAGTTCCGCCAATGGTATGTCCTTGATTGCAAGTCCTATGAAGCGTTTACTAGTAAACAATTATATTCTTAGTTATACGTAAGCTGCACTGGGGAAGAGAATGAAGAAACATGATCTTCAGTAGCAAATAATGTATTTAGGAAATATGAGTCACTCAATATTTTATACTGCAGTAATTTAAAGATTTAAAAGAGGTGCGATTTCGTACAGCTCCTAATGTTTCTTTCACGTGTATAGATGACAAACAACTTATACTTTGATACATGTAGTGATCCCTCACAAGAGTGACACCTTAAGGGTGCGTTTACCAATTGTTTTGGGCCGTTGCTAAGTAGAATTTAAAATGCCATAAAACTCCAACAATTTGAGTACTGCTCAACTTTATAAACGAGCTCGTTTTCTACAAATTGAGCTCAACTTTTGTAAACAACGAGGCTCAACTATTCTACAAACGAGGCTCAACTAAAGGAAGCTCAACTTTAATGTTTCCTTGTTTGTCCGTGTGCGAAACATATGTCGAGGAAGCACATTTTGCTTCAGCAATAAATGTTCCCCGTTTACTCACCGAAGCAACACTGACATTCACACATATTTCCCGAGTGCTCACCGAAGCAACACTTCAATTCACAAATGTTTCCCGAGTGCTCACCGAAGCAACACTGCAATTCACAAATATTTCCACATACAATGTTTCCTCGTTTGCCTCGGCCTTAAAGGGGCTGGGTCACCTGGTGCCCGTGCGCAGTAAGTATGCTCTTGAGGTAATTAGCATATCATAAATATTCAAAATTATTCTGCAATCGCAATGGTTTCTTTCGCAAGCAACAGTAGCATTGTATCTGATTGGTCAGTTCAATTAGAGCTAATTTCTGATTGGTTGAGGGTAAGATTGAAACCCTTTCAATGTTAGCGGGTAGATTTTGTGTAAGAAAGTAAAATTCAGTTACGGAAGTTCACCTCGATTTATCCGAAAATACAGCAATGAAAGTCCGGCTAAATGTGTACAAAAACTCTTCACCTCGTCAAATGGATTGTTTACTTGTCATCGCTTAGGACAATCTGGCGCCATTTCTTGTGAAAATCGTCAACATTTTGCGAAACATGGTTTTGGTCCCGTGTTGACTTGAACGCTGAACGGACGGTTTTCAAATTTAGTCGTCGTTCCTTGCCTTGCTGAACGGAAAACTCCCATCGTTTGGAGTTCTAAAGACTTGTAAAGAGAGTTGGAATTCGCCTCCTTTCATGATAATTGTTGTGAAGCCTTGGTTCGTTCGTGAAGTGTTTATAAATGCTTCGCTGGAATAAAGTCTGCGAGATAGCTTGGCTCGAACTTCGCCGTTTCCTAAATAATTATTTTTGAAGAGCCGACAAAGTAGCATGTTCAGCTAAATTTCAGGTATGTTTTATTACCTTGTTTTGATTCTGGAAAACGTTTTCAGGTGAGTTCGGGTTGTCCTTTCTCTGTGCCAAAAGGAGAGTATTCAGTAAAAGAATATGCCTTCAGAACTTGGGGTATTCTAGGATATTCGAGACGGATAATATACGTGACGTATGGAAGTAGTATTCAGGTTGAATGCTTACGCATACTATGCGTATTATATATTTCTGGGGTATTCGGACTTGAATATTTGAAGTATTAATATACCGGAGTTTTCGACCAGCATACTTTAGATATCAGGAAAAGAATATCCCTTCGGGACTTGGGATATTATCTTATATTTTAGACGGACCTTAGACGCGAAGTATGGTAGGTTGAATACTCACGCATACTCTTCGTACTAGATATAACAGGATATTAGGATTTGCATATTTCAAGTATGAATATACCGGAATTTTCGACTGGTATACTTAAGTTATTCTGATTGAATATTTGTAATACAGCATGCAGTCTCAATCAGTGTTTTAATACAATATTCTTAGGGAGAGAAGTAACATTGGTATGGGTATCACAAAAAAACAAATTTACTAATTGTTTTGTAATTCTGTCTTTCAAACAATGTTTGATTTACCAATTAAAACTAACAAATAACAGCTGGCAAGTGCCAGAGTACAAGATGGCATGCAATTGAAGAACTGAGCTGTTTGATTGCACATATATATGCATTTCTAATGTTATCCTCAATCACGTTGATATCAAAGAATTCCAAAGTGCATGTCATGACATTCAATAGCAATTTAATTTATATTTAATTTATATAAACTATTAATCACATCCTACACAGCTGAATGTCATTATGCAATACTGTTGATGATAAATTTATCGAAAGAAAACAAATTTCAGGCTCAATATATTTGGTAGTGATTTATGCAATAATACAAACATGTACAAATGACTTGCCACCACTCAACTTTACAGCCCAGCAAGATCTCACTGTTCAAGTGGTCACTCACCTAAAGATCGTGCAAAACATTTATACAGTCAGGCATTATTACATTAAAAAAAATTCACAAAAACTGAAGAATTCCAAAGTGCAAGTCATGACATTGAATTATGACAATTAAACAAACAAAAAAAAAAATTTGTTGATGGCCAGATATTCTAATTATTTCAGGCTCAATTAATTTGGCAGTGATTTATGCAATAATACAAACATGTACAAATGACTTGCCACCACTCAACTTTATAGCCTAGCAAGATCTCACTGTTCAAGTGGTCACTCACCTAAAGATCGTGCAAAACATTTATACAGTCAGGCATTATTACATAAAAAAATAATCACAAAAACTGAAGAATTCCAAAGTGCAAGTCATGACATTGAATTATGACAATTAAACAAACAAAAAACAAATTTGTTGATGGCCAGATATTCTAATAATTTCAGGCTCAATTAATTTGGCAGTGATTTATGCAATAATACAAACATGTACAAATGACTTGCCACCACTCAACTTTACAGCCCAGCAAGATCTCACTGTTCAAGTGGTCACTCACCTAAAGATCGTGCAAAACATTTATACAGTCAGGCATTATTACATAAAAAAAATCACAAAAACTGAAGAATTCCAAAGTGCAAGTCATGACATTGAATTATGACAATTAAACAAACAAAAAAACAAATTTGTTGATGGCCAGATATTCTAATAATTTCAGGCTCAATTAATTTGGCAGTGATTTATGCAATAATACAAACATGTACAAATGACTTGCCACCACTCAACTTTACAGCCCAGCAAGATCTCACTGTTCAAGTGGTCACTCACCTAAAGATCGTGCAAAACATTTATACAGTCAGGCATTATTACATAAAAAAAAAAACACAAAAACTGAAGAATTCCAAAGTGCAAGTCATGACATTGAATACATTGTTTAACAAAATAAGATAAATGACAATTTACAGCATGAAGGTTTAACTTCCCAACAAGGGATATTTTTCGAAAAGCATACATCTTTCTTTTAGACGGAAGAATCGATTCATGGAGGTATACAGATAGTCTTGCTCATACTGAAAATGTCTTTCATTTTGTCGCTTTCTTTTTCTTTTTTTGACTTGAGCTTGCGGTTCTTGTGGTTCTTGCTGTTGTTGCACAGGGTCAGAGCAAATTTTATCTTGGTTAGTTGCAGCATCAACCTCTTCTATCCTGCTATTTTCAGCTGAGTGTTCAGAAAAGTTCAAATTTGTATCCTCCTTTGTCATTTGTAACTTCTTTTCCTTTCTTCGCTGCTTGTATTTTCTCCTTGCCTCTTTACAATGCCTTCCCATTCTACATAGTTAAAATTTAGGAAACATTATGCTCTTACCTAGTTTTATTATAGAAGACTGGGCCTAACTTAAGAATACCCCAAAAATGATATTCCTGGAGTTGATCTCTTTGAAAACGACGCAAAACACAATAGAACCACAATGGGATGAATATCATGAATATCATTTGTGTGGTAATTTAAAGTTGTACCACGGACACGATCACGGCATGGCACGGTTACGACAAGAATATCGAATGCTTTTATACATGTCGGCAACAAGTTTATAAGATATTTAAGAGAGAAATGAACAGATATCAACAGATAGCTGAGGAATAAAGTTAAATGACAATAATATCATTGGAAAACCTTTCATTTAAAAGTGTTACTTTCCTATAGCTCATGCTAGATTTTGGCGGGAAAGTCGTGACCAAACTATACTGTATACACGTAAATAACACAGAAACAACTAAGAGAAACACATCAAATATGTTAATCAGTACCTTAAGTGAGAGAAGTGATAGTTAACTTTCCAGATCTTTGGCTGAAAAAGCAATAAACACCAGTAAATCCAGCCTCACGAGGTGACAACACTCAGTACGTGGCGACCTTCTGAATGCTCTACCGATTATTTATCCTGGCCAGCGGTTTTACCACAGGAACCCCAAAGGAAGTATCTCACAACTGTTTATCATTCTGATTCTCACTGACAATTTTTTTATTTTGAAAATAAGCAATGTTTCATGATAAAATGTCTGTTTCTTGGTGTTCTTTTCAGTAGGATTACAGTCTCATAATATTTATCTGAGTCATGCGTCTATTATGTGAGCTATTATTACAACCGATGCGCAGTGCTATTCGAATTAAGCCCCCTCCCCCATTATTTAACGAATAATTTGGAATGACTATTTTAGCTCCCCCCCAAAAATTTAGAAAATACTTTTGAATAGTCCTATTCTAGCCTTACGAATGTAGCGTCAAATCATTAGCCCCTCCCCCCCCCCCCCAAAAAAAACACACTTTCCAAGGTCCCTGATTTGCACATTGTACACATGTACATTTTGGATTTTTGTGTTAAATATACTGTATCTGACCAGATAAGCCCCCAGACTTCAAGGTCAATTATCATAATATTTGTTTTTAAATAAGGCCCCCCTCCCCCCAACTCTCCATGTCCACAAAGGGGTAGCATTGTTTTTTTATCCTGAGACTCGATATAATAAGCTTATAAAATGATATACAAATGTGGGTATTTAATCTGCCAGTATTTATTTGGTCTATTTGTTGAGAAATCCTCCAATGAACAAAAACTTAGCCACCTTGGGTTAATATCTACAAAACAATTTATTTACAATAATGATTGTACTATTTTACACTATTTACACTGATATCTGTGATGTTGTGTGTCCTCACAACCAAATATGGTACCTGTCTGGCTTCATGTACCACAACTGGAATGGTGTACTAAACAGAGAGCAGAAACTTGCCAATATCATTGGTGTTTTATAAATTCATTCTAGTACCAATAAAATATTAAGCAACGTTTATGTAGAATGAAATTCTGTAAAGTGGAACCTCTTCTTACAAACACCTCTAATATAAAATAGGTACAGCATATAATTATGTAACTGTGGTTAGAAAACCGACAGACAGATCTCCTACATCCTAAACACTGGCAATGAAACCTTTATATGAGACAACTATGCAGTGAATATAATCCTATTATGTCTAGATATAGGTAGTTCAGCTGTACATTCTGGCATATAATAACTTAAAAAAAACTTTAAAATTAAATAAATAAATATGATACAATCAATACATGTACATGTATTTGGTTAGCAAAATCTTCCAACCAGAGGAATCACTACTAGGACAGTCTCAATACCATATCCAAATTTAACTTTATACTTAACACACATAAACTGTCTACAAATACTTGCTACTGGAACAAATTCCCAAGACTCAATATCAGTTGACCAGACTTCCATTGGTGCTGGATACCAATTTCTCTCGGGGTGTGGCTTGAAATATGTAATCTCAGCCATGATGTTTGAGACTTTCTTTTTCTTCCCATCCTTAGATAGAATGGCATCATTTGTCAAAAATCGAATGACTTGAGCTGGTCTCAGTTCATTGTCAGATGAGTTTACAAATACTCCCATTGTCGATGAGCTTTTGATGACTCTGTTATTTAATTGTATTCTTTGGAAAGACTCTGAGATTCTTAAAATGTTATCTATGATTTGATCAGAATACATGTTTTGGTAGACTTCAGAGAGACAAGCAACATCATCACTATCAATACTTATTCTCTTGATGGGTGGAAAACGTATAATATCATCTGTAATGGATTTGCATATTTCACCAACAGTGCCAACATCAGATGATGAGAGAAGATCATCGAAACTCTTGAAGTCTTCTGGCCATTCCATTTGTTTTAACTGTAAGTCCTTTAAAAATTTGCGCATTAACTGGATACCTAAAGGATATAATATATTTAGATTTGTAAACATAAATTCTCATGCACCTTTAATAGGCTCAGATATAGCACTAAATGTCTATCATATGTCTTCACTCTGGTTTGCACTTTTTGCCATAAGCACATGCAAGCACTCAAACGAATCTCAGAAAAGCTAAACACACTCACAAGAATTTATGCTTTGTCTTTAACAAACTTGTGTTAAAGTTTTGTTCCTCATCAGAACCAGGCTCAACAAAACACGTCTTAATCACTCTACCACAGAATGCCCTTCACATTACATATGACATTTTTCTTCACAAGTTTTCACATTCACCCACCTATATTTTGGCTGCCTTTAGGATATGACCCTAGTATACCATTGTATCTTTCAAATGAAAAACACCAAAATGAGTACACAGGGCCATAATCCCGGATGCATTCAACCAGGTGACAGCTTAAGTGCATATTAGGAGTGCACTTGTCTTTTCCATAGAGCTTTTCAAATGCCTTGCAAAACTTTAGTATTTCTGCTTCAGCCAGTGTACAGTGTTCTTCTGTGACTTGATAGCAGCATATGAGACGACAAGCATTGACAAAGTGTGTCCAGATGGCATAGTCCTTATTGGGCAAAATTCTCTTTAAAGCAAAAAGAGAATAATAGCATACCCAATTCTTCCATTGGTCTGCTGTGAAACCACCAAAACCTGTGGCAATTTTAGATGGTATTCTGCCTATTTCAGAAGGTGGCTCCACAGCATTAACTCGCTTTTGGATAATCTGTAAATCTTTATCACTAAGTGCCCCTCTTTCCTTCCAAACTTTCATGGTGTGCTTTGCAATACCCAGGAAGAGGTTATGCATAGGATCTATTACCACGTAGCGTATGGCATCGTAATAGGGCAATTGCAACAAGGAGGAGTACCTGGTACCTGTATTACGTATAACTTCCTTTAACTTTGCTGGGCAATTAGCACTTAGAGTTTGTTCTGCATGTATGCGATGCAAGTCATTGGTTCTTCTTTCCCACTGGTCCACGTTAAAGCCAGAAAAGTCAGGTTTCGATCCAAAACCCTCGCGTGGAAATGTCTTAAAGCATTTATTGCAACCTGAAAAAAGGAATTAAATGAATGAATAAATGAATATACACTTGATTGCAGAAAGGTTGTAGTATAGATTTATCTAAATATCTAATGAGATGCATTTAATTTGTAAATAAGCCCTTACAACACCAGCAATGCACTTTATTGATACCTCTGATGAATTAGAAAAACTAAAATATATTTTGGCAATTATTGCATGCAAGCAACACCCAATTAAAGCAGTATTTTTGGTTTTGCATCTAATGAGATATTTGTATGAGAGCCAGAGAGTGAGCCCAAGAAAAGTAATCATTGCTTAAAATCCAATTTTTGGTTTCTTGGACGATGAAAGTTGGTAACTACAAATGATATTTCAGCTTTTATTACAAAGTCATAATCATGTGTAAATAAAACTACAAGTTGATCAGTATATGACTTTTGTTGTGGTTTGAAATTATTTTTGGTTTAAAATTTTTCAAACCGGTTTGATTTTTTGCTGCCACTGTGTTATATTCATTATCATAATCTTGAACAATAGAAAATACAAGATAAACTGGTTTGAAAATTTTCAAACTAAAAAGAATTTCAAACCACAACATCTATACCTAATTGCACAAACATTGACCAAAGTCATCGAACATAGAAGCTGAGACTGAAATGGCTCCTGGGTACACTAGTAATAATTGGATTTTCATTGGTTTTATCTTATGAATACGCTGTACAATCACAACCAAAATATGTCTCAGTCGCTGTTTGAAATGTCCATATGTGCACACGCTTCATCAGATCACACGGCGGGCACGCTAATCAACAGATTTCCCAATGTTCATTTCGGTCTCAGCTTCTATGTTCAATAGTTTTGAAAGGGTCAATGTTTGTGCAATTAGGTATACTAAGTTGGTAATAAAGCCAAAATATTGTTTGTTGTTGCCATCTTTTATCATACATTGTATAAACAGGCTAAAAAATGTCTACAATACTGTAGACACAACAACAACAACAACAACAACAACAAAATTGCCAGATCAGTCATGTTAACATGAAAGTTTAATTATCAAAGTGTTGATGCTTTCAGTCTCTTAGTGATTGTATTGACCTGAACTGCACTGGCGACATTACACTGTGTATATTGCAATTCTACTTACCCTTTATAGCTGAATGTCCAGCAAATCCTCCACATTTCCTTGCTGCAGGAATATCACAACAAAGGGCCAAGAGAGCAACTCGTATCTTAGAAATTCCAATCTTGTTGTCATCCAAAATCACTCCATCCCATAAATCTATCAATTCATCAACAAAGGGTTGAAGAAAGGAGTTCATATTTCCTTTGGGTTCATTGGGGCCTGGGATAATGCCCACAATTATGACATTTTCAACTTTAAATCGCTCCTCTCGCGGAAGATTCATTAGAACAAGGTACATCACTCCACAGCTATAACTGATGTGTTTGTAGGGCTGACACCAGTCTACATTTAGCATTACTGCTAAATTACCAACAGAAGAAAAGTACTGTTTACCATCTGTGTCCATGAACTCTCTCCATATTCTTCCCTCATATACGTCCCCCATTTTGCCTTCTTTGAGATTCCTTTTCCTCCAATCCTCACACTTTTCTGCAAAACCAGGTTTTGACAGCAGTGTCGTTAAAGATGAAATCAGTGGTCTAAAACAATATATTCTTTTAGGTTGTAGATGAACAGAACCAGACTTAGTCCGAACTTTTTTCATTAAGAAAGCATCACATTCTGTTCGTCTTCTTCTCTGAGGGTGGTTGGGAAATCTCACATAAGTGCATTTTTTGGAAACCACAATGCCATTACTCTTTGTAGCTGTACATTCATCTAACTTATAGAGAGTCATACATTTTGGGCAAGTAACAAACTTCTGAAAATCATCTTTTTCAAGGCCCAATGTCACTTTTGCCATGTAAAGAGTGCTTGGTAAGCTTTTTGCAAAATTTATCAAGACACCAATTCTAGCAAGGTTACCAATTGTTATTAGAAATTGTTTGAAGAATTTAAGAAGAACTGCAATACCATTATCTGAGACTTTGTATATTGTTTGCCACAATAGCAGAAACATCAGAATAGCTTTAGATTCTGACGAAACACCAGTACTAGAATTAACGTTGGAATTATGTCCATCTACTTCATTATCTTCTTCACTGGACAATACTTCTTCTTCCTGTATTCCACTTTCAGAGTTGATCTATGTGAAACAAAACAGATTTCCAATTCAGATGAAGTGGTCAAGAATTACTTTAGAAATAAACTGCATGAAGTATAGGGAGGGAGTTATGAAATGTTTGCCTACCATGGAGTAGGGGTTGGGTAATATTTTGAAGAAACTCAATGTTATTACTAGTTTTCTGCAAAAAACATGACGGGATAGCGGGATTGTAAGTTTCCTCAGTCAAACACTCAAGTCTAAACACGGCCTTGTGATCGGAGTTGTATAAGGGACGGACCATTAGAAAAATGCAGGGGGGGGGGGGGGGGTGGGAATTTTGAAGACGCATTTTTTTTTTGTGGTCACCTAAAGTGGTTTTTTTTTTCACTTGATTGCTGGCAAGATTTTTTTTTACACATGATAATTTTTGCACACCCATCTTCACCTGGGCAGGAATTCTTTTTGTGTGCTGATGGCAAGGCAGAAAATTGTTTTCTTAATTTTTTTATGGAAATAATTTTGTTTTGGTTTTTGCCCCCCCCCCCCCCCCCCCTGCACTTTTCTAATGGTCCGTCCCTAATTAAAAGTTTCTTATCAAACCTTACTCAGGGCCGTACACAGCATATAGCAAAGCGATAGAACAATAAAACAATCGTAAAAAAATGTCTGCCGAATATATTTTGACTTGTACTGCCGCCCCTCCAACCCCCCCCCCCCCCCCCCCCCCCCCCTCCATGGAATTAGGGTTATGTACGGCCCTGTTACTTTATTATACGACTAACTTACCTGGTTTATTTCTGGATCGTTTGAATCAGCTGTGTGGTGGTCATCTGATTCTCTGTCATCTTCGGTAGCTTCTGATTCACTGTAAAATGCTTGATCTTCTTCGTTTTGATGATGGACTTCTCCTTCTGAGTCAATGTCTTCGCTGGAGCTTCTATCGTGTTCAAAATCTTCAAAACATGAAACGGGTATTTCATCTTGAATTACAGTTTCACCGCCGTCGACTGAAGTTTGTGACTCAAAAACTTCAGACGAAGTATTGAAGGTCCCATCGATGTTACGTATACGTTGGTGTTCAGTGTAGGTTTTTCTAGCGACACGCTGGTTACAATGATCGCAAAAGACATAGACAGTTGAACTTTCCACCGAAATATCCACCAACGAACATGGAAGATGCAAGTAATAAGATGACTTTCCGAAATTCTTCTTACAGCCCGGACAGGACCTTCTTGACGACATTAAGCTTACTATTTTATCCGATTTTTTATCCAGCACGATTTGTGAAAGAAGATATCTGACCTGCCTGCTTCTCGTGACGCTTCTATTTTATCTTCGTGAATCATCGTTAAGAATTCGTGACAATTTCGGAAATACTTCGGTAGACTCGGTAGAAGCTCGTCAGTGCACGATCTGTGAGTCTGCACGTGCATTTGACATTTGATATCTACCATCTCTGATCAGGAGTTGTTTGCTTGGTGGACGTGTGTTTTTAGTGCTAGACTATTTTATCGTCTTTTACTGTAATTTACAGTGCAGTCCTAAAGTTTTTAAAAAGAATACGCTATTTGCTATTTTGTATCGACTAGCCATGTCAGGAATACGGCCTGGTTCATTTTTTTCAAGTGGTGGGTCGTCAAGACAAAGTTCAAGTAGTAGCCGGTCGAACAGTTCTTCATCGTCTACGAGGTCGTCTCCTCTTATAAATAGTAGTTCTTCAACGCCGCCCAATCTCAGATTAGGCTCTAGTGGCTCTAGTAGCAGAACTCTTGCCAGTGGACGAACAGTGGATGAAACACCGACTACTTCACGAGTCAGAGAAACGGTCACTGTTTCCTCGTCCGAAACAAACAAGATTTTTGATTGCCTCAATGGCATTTCAAAGCAGTTACGGGACCATACTAAAGTGCTGGAGTCACTGAAAAGCAACCAAGACGAAATTTCCAAAGTTGTCACTGAATTAAGTGATAAAGTTGAAGAGCTTCGTGGTGGCGACTACACGCATGAGTCTTCCGAAGATGACAAGATACCACCAGAAATATCGGTAATTTTTTTCAATTCTTTTGAATTTAGTTGATTTTTATCGTTTTATTTGAACCAAAGTAATGCTTTGAATTTGTTTTTTATATTTAAATAATAAGGCAAGTTTGTTATAGGAAGTTTGCCGCGCTGAAGCTACAGTTACAACCGTTAATGTAAACTGATCCCTAGCATAAAAGACACAATCAAACAAAGGGCTTTTATATATGTGAGGGCATGACTGCATGACTGCATGACTTAGGGGCACCCCGCACATGCAAGCAAGAGTGCATCGATTTTAACTTTGCGTTTCATTTATAGCCTTATTAAAAAAGGGCCCTTTTTTTCTCCAGAGTGATGTCCATCTGCTATATAGTAACATGAAGGATGACGAGCAATATAATCCAGAGGTAAGGTGTGCAATCTATAAACTTGTCCATTAATGATTATAGCTTTAGTAATAGTTTACAATGTTCTTGATTCTAACTTCCAAAGTTCTTTTTTGCTTTGAATCACAGGGAATAAGCTTTGTACATAGTATGATGTAATTTAATGACCTGCTTGACCTGACTTGCTTGATCTAAAGCTTATTTTCTATACTTTATTACACCGATACTGAAGAACATTGACTTTATTACCTTATTTACTGACAATACTTCATAGCAGCTGATTAACCACTTAAAAACATTGCAAATATTCCCAAAATTACTGACTAGTCCTTTCATGTCTAAAATGGGAGTAATTTGAGAACTTTTGTTCAAAGTGTTAATGTTAAATCTTCAAATTTTTTTATGTCCATTCAGTATATCATCTGACCACAATGCATCAGTGAGGCGAGCCCTAGAAGAGCAACTAACTCGAATGGATAAAGGTTACCCTACAAGATTGATTAAAAGTGAGCAAGTATTTGTTTTTGAATTCAATTGAGATAATAATAGTAATCATTATCGAGGATACAGCATCATCACAGTACATGTAAGTGGTTTGCAGAAGGGTCCCATTCTAAAATAGATGGTTATTTAGAAGCTGTGGTGTAAACAAAATATACCAAAACTAAGGAAGTTTGTAAAGATCACACAAACTAAGAATTTGTATGATTACCCACACACCAAATGTACATGTACATGTATGCTTGTAGTGTTTCTAATATTTCATATTCTCTATCAATTCAAGGGGCTGTGGCAAGGTATTATGAGACCAAAAGGAAGTTGCATTTGCAGGGTCTCCCTCAGAATAGAGAAAAAGCTGCATTAGTGTTGCTCGGGAACAAGCTAAGGTCAAGGAGGAAAAGGGTAAGGCAAATAAAACTGTTAAATTGTAACTTTATCCCCTTGGCTTCTTAAATCCATTCCTCTTGTAAATCTATCTGCACCAGCAAATAAAAACTAATACCAACATACTAATTCTAGGGGGTACATCTTTTAAACAAACTTAACTAGGTTTTCTATGGTTGCAATGTTAATGAAGAACAAAAAGTCAACAGACACATTGTAATCTCTCAAGTGATGTTTACTTTGTTTAGTGTGATAAGCCTCTCGAGGTATGATTAGCTATTTGAGACTCACCAAAATATATTCAGTAGTCTCATACTTCTAAACCTGTTTAAGGCCTCTAGGTTTGTCATGGTAAATTTGGGTTAATATATTTACCTGTTTCTGAATTATAACGTCATGGCTTGTTTATGAGGGGGACAGAATAATCTAGGACAATAAAGATTTGAACAAAATTTCCTCTGCTAAGAAAGGTTTTATCTCAAATAGTCTTGTTTCCAAACATAAGATATATCAATGTTTAACAAACAATAGTTTTGTGTTTGATGGCTGTTAACACTTTTCTTCCTTCTATAGTTTTAGATAAAACGCATTCTATGCGCATTCTCTTCACAATTTTCTTTGTGTTGTTGCTGTGTTGTCCCCCTCCCATGATCCTTAACATTTAAACAATGATTGTTTTGATGTGACGTCATAATGAAATAGGGCAATTGATTGAATCTCTTTTTTGATAATATTACAGCTTTTTGGTGCAAGGGTGAAACTGGCTGATGGCAGGGATCTGGAAGCAATAAAACAGTTGACTTATGACTATGTTAGCGATGAAGAAGATGGTGGAAATGATAATGCAAAGAAGTGGGTGGTACGTCCACCAACCTGGAGGTCTGAGGAAGCAGCCAATCTTATGAAGAGACTGCAAAGAAAGGTGGATGCCTCAGCATCGGCTGATAGGCCCAAGTTTGAAAGGATTTGTGGTCCTCCATCTAGTAGGGGGAAACCCAAGAAGTGCCAATCCTGGGCTGTGAAGGACCAAACAAGACCTCCAAGGAGCCCTACTCCACAAATGAGAAGGTAAAAAAGGAAAATAAATAGTGCAGTAGGCCTTAGAGTGCTGACAGTTTATGTATATATTGTAGTTCAATTTTTCCTTTGGTTCAATTTTTATTTTTATTTGTTTTATACTCATTATCATACATTACCATACACAAAAACAGAGGAAAATAAAAATTGAATCAAGGATAAAATTGAACCACAACATTATATACATGTATGTATGTTGTGGTTTGAAATTATGTATGGTTTGACACTCTTCAAATTAGCTTTAGTTTTCAGTTTACATTGTCTAATAATAATGATTGCAATAGAGTGGATTAAAAATATATTTTCCAAACACAAATTAATTTTGAACCACAACTTACATTTTGTAAACTTCTTGTATTGCATACAACAACAGTGAATCTTCTGATGCTGATTAATTGTGTTAGAACTTGTTTTGGAATCAGAATTCATTATGGCGACATTGTCACAGCAATTTTAATTTGTTTACATATACTGGATGCTGATTGGTTGACCTAATCAGGAGAAAACTCTACTTCCAGAACGAGCTCTAACAGAGAATGTTTGCAGGGGTATTTTTCTTGGAGTGAGAAATGAGTGGCAAAATAATACCCCAGGGTACCTGATGATGGAGTAGAAAATGAAACTTTGTTTGAGCATTTATGCTAAAGTTACCACGTTTTAGAAATATGACATTAATACAGTTGTATGTTTATTATTTTATTGGCATGTACCATGAGGAGCCGCAACGCCCGATTTTTTGACCCAGCGTGAATTCATGGTTGCTAGAGACGCTCTTGTAATCTGACTTAGTAAAACACCTACATGTGTCAGCACCGGTAATTTGCTTGTCATATCACTGTTGAAAAAAACAGCCACCACCATTTAATAGTTTGCCTTGTCATGTTAAAATTCAGAAAAATGATTACTGAATTGTGGCGGAACTTTAAAGAACTATATTTTTCTTTTGGTATTCGACCGTGCATGTGATTTGAAAGAACAATATATTGCGTGTCAACTTGCTCCTCAATCAGATTTTTGAACAATTTAATTTGCGCCCGGCGGTTGAGAGCCAATATTAATAGCACTACTGTATATATGTGATTCCGTATGTGATTCCCTGGTCCGCTCTATAACGACTGTATTTATTCCTGAGCCTTCAGAACTTGATGGGCACGGTCGTTTCTCAAATAATCATGCGTCTTTTCATCAGAAATTATCAATAACTAACGGGGCTTGCTTGTTGATCTAGAGGTGCGGCGTCCGGCCTCGCGAGTCTAAACGGAAAGTTTACACTCGACTCTCAAACTAGTGTCGATTATTACTCATTTGTGCTTTACCTACAATTGCTAACATGTCCTCAAAGAAGCCATAAGAGAAACATTTACTCCTTTAAACGAAATAAACCCGGGGTTGGGCGGAAATCATTGTTATGGTCGCTTTGTTGTAAACCGAATTCACGGCTATGCCGCTTGCACGGAGCCAAAGTTGGCCCTGGGTTCAAGCGACCGAGTAACTGAACTTTATACCAAAAGGCAAATCGCCTTTTTGTATTGCTAGTATAAAATTATACTATACCGATAAGAGGTTACAAACGACTCCATCCCACTCCCCAAAATCGAATTACGATTTTGACATTTTGTGGTTTCAGTGTTGTCACCACTTTATTTAATATAACCAGTAAACACTTTCGAAGGTATAGTTCCTGTGGAGAGATGAAATTGGAGGCAGAAATTATATGCCCAAACTTCAAGGATATTTGCATGCGATCATGGAGGACGCGAACGCTGAGACCTTTCTACTTAACTAGGGTTTTAGGAGCTTCACTTGACAAACGTAAGAAGTGGTACGCTCTGTCAAACAGCCGTTGTGATTGTAAAGTGAAAAGATTTGTTAAGAACAATGCTTTTGAACGGTTCTCAAGTGAAAGTATCAGTTTTGTGGCGGGAAAATGGTGAATGCGCTCCATTCGAATGGTTCTGGCGGAAAGAAGAAACGCCGAAGAAGAGGGCTGCATGTACGCTATTACTCTGTTTGGATTCGTTTGTGGGCTGCTAAAGCAGCAGCAGTCTTCAGTTGAGAGATCATATCAAGGATTTTTGGCCTCTGATCAGAGTTCAAGCAAGTAATTGACGCGATGAACTCCTTCGACCTCACGCGGTCCGCTGTGATCGGTCTCGCGAAAAAGGTAACCCTGAAGACTCATCGCATTCGAGTATTAGGAAACGAGCTGTCGTTTTAACTGGGAGAAGGTAAAGGAAACGAAAGCAGCTATCGCTGCTAGTGTGTTACAATTTATTTTGTTTGAAGTTATTTAATTTATTATTAAGTGATTACGTCAGTGTTGATTTAAAACCGGCCTGTTGAATAAACCATTCGGGATTATCATTTTTTCCACAATCATTCAAATTTACTTATAATCTTTTTAATTTCCTCTCAAACTCTCACAATCATGTACATGTAAATGTACTGTCATGCATAGATCGATATGTGTCATTGCATGCGTATCTCTATTTTGTGCCTGTTGGTGTTTTTATATATTTCTGTTGTAGATTGCAGATCGAGCCTTCATTTTCTACCAAACAGATGATTTATAGGATGTCAGGTGATGGTCCAGGAAGCAGTGGTGTTGGAGTTATACTTGCTGCAAGAGAAATCATTATTCAGGGCTCTCTGGCTGTCAACAATCTAACATAGAAATACAAGGAGAAGCACCTACTTCGCAAGCAGCTTATGCTAGATTAGAAGTTAATTTGCAAGTGGGGATAAATCTTACAAATAACACTGAGGCAAACCAAGAAAGAACCCCCCTTACTGCCTGTTTATGTCTGTTGTTTTCATGGGTAAACGGTTACCTGAATTCATGGGTAATCATTCACCTGAATTCCACAGCTGAACTGCCTGGGACAGAACCCCCGGCCCATTACTGCCTGTTTATATTTCTGTTGTTTTCTTGGGTAATCCGTTACCTGAATTCAACAGCTGAACAGGGGCAGAAATTAGCCATCCCCCTTACTGCCTGTTTATGTCTGTTGTTTTCTTGGGTAATCCGTTACCTGAATTCCAAAGCTGAACAGGGGCAGAAATTAGCCATCCCCCTTACGGCCTGTTTATATCTGTTGTTACCTGAATTCCACAGCTGAACAGGGGCAGAAATTAGCCACCACCCTTACTGCCTGTTTATGTCTGTTGTTTTCTTGGGTAATCCGTTACCTGAATTCCACAGCTGAACAGGGGCAGAAATTACCCATCCCCCTTACTGCCTGTTTATGTCTGTCGTTTTCTTGGGTAATCCGTTACCTGAATTCAACAGCTGAACAGGGGCAGAAATTAGCCACCACCCTTACTGCCTGTTTATGTCTGTTGTTTTCTTGGGTAATCCGTTACCTGAATTCCACAGCTGAACAGGGGCCGAAATTAGCCACCACCCTTACTGCCTGTTTATATCTGTTGTTTTCATAGTCTTGGGTAATCCGTTACCTGAATTCCACAGCTGAACAGGGGCCGAAATTAGCCACCACCCTTACTGCCTGTTTATATCTGTTGTTTTCATAGTCTTGGGTAATCCGTTACCTGAATTCCACAGCTGAACAGCTAGGGGCAGAAATTAGCCACCACCCTTACGGCCTGTTCATGTCTGTTGTTTTCTTGGGTAATCCGTTACCTGAATTCAACAGCTGAACAGGGGCAGAAATTAGCCACCACCCTTACTGCCTGTTCATGTCTGTTGTTTTCTTGGGTAATCCGTTACCTGAATTCCACAGCTGAACAGGGGCAGAAATTAGCCACCACCCTTACTGCCTGTTCATGTCTGTTGTTTTCTTGGGTAATCCGTTACCTGAATTCAACAGCTGAACAGGGGCAGAAATTAGCCACCACCCTTACTGCCTGTTCATGTCTGTTGTTTTCTTGGGTAATCCGTTACCTGAATTCAACAGCGGAACAGGGGCAGAAATTAGCCACCACCCTTACTGCCTGTTTATGTCTGTTGTTTTCTTGGGTAATCCGTTACCTGAATTCCACAGCTGAACAGGGGCAGAAATTACCCATCCCCCTTACTGCCTGTTTATGTCTGTCGTTTTCTTGGGTAATCCGTTACCTGAATTCCACAGCCGAACATGGGCAGAACTCCCCTTAATGCATGCCTGTTTATATTTCTGTTACTTTCTTGGGTAATCCGTAAGCTGAATTCAACAGCTTACTGCCTACCCTTACTGCCTGAAGCGGAGTTCGTAAATAATAACGAAGGCCTCGATGACGAAAGGTTGAGAAAAGAAGTACTACACGAGGCTTCAGTGATAACCCGCCTTGGAGACCACCCAGGACATCCTCTTCTTTTTGGAGTTCAAACTGTCAAGCAACCCAAAATTATCGTTCAATTTCATGGGAAAAAGCGAAGTCTCACTCTTTCGAAAGCCGCTCGAGCGAATAGCCTTAGCAATGAAGAATGTTTAAGCGGCACTGGGCCAAGAAGCGTTGCGATTGGCGTTTTTTCCTTCGAAGAGAAGGGCGAAGAGTTGCGCCGCTCTTTACAGTAATCCCAGAAGCCGAGGCCAGCCCGTAAACAACTACTTAGTTAGTTGTTGTAGTTAATATCACAACAAGGTGACGAAATTTTCGTTAGCATGAACGAAACAAAAACCACGGTTTTATCGACATTGAACACAGTAAGTGTTCGTTTTCAGTGCATGCGCTCCTAATTGACTATCGATGCACGTAAACTTATGACTTTCAACAAAGAAAAATCATTCTGGTGTAATGGATGTCTGTATTTATTAGCAGCGAGAATGAATTCATAAAGCTTTCTTGTGATTAAATAGATACAAGTAATTTACTATCACGGTTGAACGTTTGAAGAAAAGAGGAACGACAAGATGAACGCGTGAAATGGAACCGTATAATCCATATGCGCTTTTAAGTAGCTGGAAATCATTTTTGTTTTCTCATAAATATATCTGTGTCCTTCCCTCCTAGCAGAATCTCTATTACGGCTGGCCTTCCATATACTGCGTAAGCCGTCGCAAACAGTTTCGATGTATTGTTTTCGACTGATTGCGACGGCTTTACGTCTGACGCGTTAATGCGAGAGGAAGTTTGGAGTTGAAATCTTTGAACTTAACTGACTGTGTCAAAATACGGTAGTTATGTTTATCAATTCTGTTGATATTTCTGTAGTCAGTTGTGTTTGAAGGTCTTTATTTAAAGTCTTCAAATACTCTAACCGTGCCGACGTCCTTATAATGCCGTTACTGCCGACTGACAGAAACTAAAAAAAAAAAACTGGCCTGAGAATATCAAACGCCTGCCATTCGCGGGCTAAGTTACACTAAGTGCATTGAGTTATATCAATGAGCTTTACATTTTGTACAGCTATAGGGTACTCGCATGTTCAACTTAACAAACATATTTCAGTCATCCACGTGCGACCCTTTTACAGCCGAGTAGTTCTGAGTCCCTTCTGAGTCTTGTATTATTTCCAGTTAGATGATTATTTAGGTCATTTTATATATAGTTATTTTAAAGGTTTTCACAAAGACGTTTGCAAGATAATTTCGTTCTGGTCTCAGGTTTTTTTCTAGATAAAAAAGCTAGCCGCGAAGCGGTAAGGAGAGAATCATAAATCTACACACGTGTATGTGTTAACTGATACTAAGGGAAAAAAGTGGTGTTAAACTGAGGTGATGAAATTTTGCGTGTCACATTATTGGGACTCCAAGGGAGCACTCTGTCAACACTGTTATTGTCTTTAAGCTTCCCTGTGGCTGGAACGTGGTCATTTCAGATGACCACGTTAGCGGTATCTAAGGCCTGCGGCTCCTCATGTGAATAGAAGCCCTTCGCCAGACAGAAACCCTTCGCCAGACAGAAACCCTTCACCAGACAGAAACCCTTCACCAGACAGAAACCCTTCACCAGACAGAAACCCTTCACCAGACAGAAACCCTTCACCAGACAACAGGGAAAGGTATTTTTTTTAAAAAGAGGTCCAGAGTACTTTAATATTTTTTTACTCAATATTTCTTTATTAGAGTTTTATTAGAGTACATGAGCAAAAAGTGAAACTTTGTTTCAGCTGAAATGTATGCTAAGTCCTATTATTACAATTACCAATTTTTAGAAATATGCCACAATGAATGATATTTTTAGAAGTTATGTTATGGTGTAGATTTTCTCCACCGGTCTAAATTTTAGGGCATGTTTTACTTTCCAAAGCAGCTTTCTTTCAGTTTAATGTTCTTTACAACTAACCCTAATGAATACACAATTTACTCACCCTTAAGGCTCAGCCACACGGTGCAACGTTGCGCGCAACATTGCCTGCAACAGCGTTGCACGGTGTGACATGGGTCTTTGCAACTTTTCTTTCAAATTTGCAAATACTTAACCTAACTGTGGCTATCAAATAAAGAATGCTGTTCAATGTTATGGCAAAAGCTAGAATCGCGTTTTACTGCCTGATATGTTCACGATGCAATTTATTGCACGAAATAATGCAAAGAGAGAATTCCATTCTACTTCTGCAACAGTTGCAAGGCCGGACACACGGTGCAATTCTGCTGTTGCGCGCAACGTTGCAAGAAAAGTTGCATTGTGTGTCTGAGCCTTTAGGAAAATTCAAAGGAGATAATTATGTAGAAGATAAAACCATATCATTTTTGCAATTAATATATGTAAATTACTTTTGTAGATCACTATCAAGAAGCCCTTCACCCAATGGAGAAAGGTAAATATAGAAATTCTGCAAAATGTGAATCATAGATACCATGTTTTAAACTTATTCTGTTGTGTGTTTGTTACTTTATAGGGATGTGCAAAGATCATGTAGAAGCCCTTTACCACAGAGAGAAAGGTAAATAAAACAACAAATTATTTACATGTATTATCTACGGTATTAAATTGAGAAGGTCTTGGTATGTAGGTATCATTGTAGTTATTTATGAAGATGACTGTTTCAACAACATTTTTTATATTTGACCGAGCATTCAGAAGTCATTGTCCATCATCAGGGCTAAACATCACATGTACAATTATAGTTAGCTCGTGCAGTTTGTTGTAATTCTCAGTCGAGATGACAGTGTGCATAGAATGGTAGTATGTGTGTGAGTACAGTATCTCTGAATAGTGCACAAGAACCAGAAAACACTGGACACTTGTTATTTTATTTTAGCGTTTTACACTCCTATTTATAGTTCTTGGTATTGCTTGTTTAAATGATAGGCATGTGGAATCACCTGCAAGAAATCCTTTAAACAGGGAAAGGCAAAAACAAAATTAATTTCTTCAAAGCAGTCATTACAACATTTTAAAATATATTTTTCCTTATACACATTTTTTATTTTATAGCCAAATGATAGAAGGCCTTGAAAGCACCTCTATGCATTCCGAAAATACCAGGGCAAGGTCAAGGTAATAAACTAGAACACACTTCCACTAAATTTACATAATACCATGATCACCTTGGATCCATTGTTTCAAGCAGGATGTTTAAAGGGGCAATGTCAACCAAACTGAACCTCATATTTTCTTTAAAACGAAATTGAAAAAAAAACGTTCCGGGATAGAAAAGAAATACCTTGTGGAAGTTCAGGTATGGTTTCCAAACCATTTTAGTTGAGGATGGCAAAGATTTAAAATGATTACAAATTTTATTTCGGTGGACCGAAATCAAGTTGCTCTAAATTTCTCTATAATGAAGCATTTTTCATCCACTCGAATCTTTGCAATCCTTGGTCGAAATTGACTCAGATTTTCACAAGTATTCATGGGATACATACTCTACTTGTCTGAGTCGTTATTTTGTCTTTGGTGACGAAAGCAACATGCCCTTTTTGGTTGACACTGCCCCTTTAACCTCTAAAATGATCCCTCCTCCATGAATAGAATGAGAGAGATTTTCCTCATACAATATTTATGATGTATAAAAGAAAGTTAGTTTTAAATCTCCCTCATTACTATTCATGAGGAACATTCCCTCATATGACAATCATGGGGATTATCGATGCAGGTTTGCATGGTGCATCGAAAATATTTTACTGTCATGGACTGACACCAGACACTGGTCAACACTTTAACACATGTGGGACAAGTTTATTTGTGTTTGTGCATGACCGCAAAACTCCTCAAACAGATATCAATTTGTGCACAAAAATTATAAATGCATGCTTATTATCCATTTTGAAAATTCCCTTGAGTAGAGTGCGCTGAATGCTAGTTAAAAGTATTCTGTCATTTATTCAACTTTTGGTTGAGCAAAGGGTTAAACTACATTTTCGTTTATTTCCTCGGTTATCATCACTGGTATTACAAAGTAAAACCATGGCTTCTTTGGGATATTAGTGATTAAATGTCCCTCAGCCTTTGAGGTTTAATATAAATCCTGAGGCTGTACACTAAACTACCCTCGGCTTCGGGGACATTTTTAAAATTACTAATATCCCTAGGCGTCAGTGCCAAGGTATTACTTATAAAAATACCAACAAAGAGAAATAGGGAGAGTTCATTTTTCTCATTAAGTTCTGTTCTGAGACTGAACATAATTGTATTTGTGTGCTCTCTTAGGAAAAGAACTGAAAGTGCTCCTAAACAAGGTCTGGCAAAGCAAAGGTAAAAATAGTAATCTTGGTTTGGTATTGTTACTAGCAGGCACAATGATGAACGTAAACTCCCATTTTGGTGTCCTTCAGCAGGAAACTAGAAACTAGGATCGCAAGGCGGATCACAAGATCTCAGTCGATATCCCCCCAAAAGATAAAACAAAAGAAGAAGCAGCATAGATTTGTACTTTAGAAGGCGTTTGAAAATAATGTTAAAAAGGAGAGTACAAAATCAACATAATTATTATCTTGTTCAAGTTTCAAATATTTTTAATATTTATATATATTATTTCTATCCAATTTTATAAGTATTCACATTGGAAACACGTTTTAATAGTGACTTCACTCAATCAATGAAAGGAAGTCAAATAGATACAAAAGAAAACAATGGCCACGGTCAAATCAGAACATTCAACTATATAGTTAACTCATCTTTAACAAAAGATACCATGTTGAGCAACCATATCATTATTGCATTGTTAAGAGTGAGTAAAATGTTTTGATGTGACCGTGGCCAATGTCTATTAGTCCAATTTCTAGTTCATGTTGTAAGTGGAAAAACTGTTTTTTGCAGTAAAGTTTCAGGCATATTTTTAAGATGATTTCTATATCGTACAATTTGGATTGCAATTCAAATTAGAATTACTTTTTAATAATATTTTTGCAGCAAAACAATGTCAATCAAATTAGAATGGTATTTATATGTCTAAAATAATTTTTTTAATGAATATTACAGTTGAATGTTAAATAAATGTACAATTCAACAACTTGTATTGTCTCCAATGCTATGTTACGAATTATGTCCAGTATTCAAGAATACTCGTTATATACGACTGATATTCGGAGGGTTGTTCGGTAAGAAGATCTTTAGTATGTCCAGTATTCAAGAATATTCGTAGTGTACGACTGATATTCAAAGGGTTGTTCGGTAAGAAGATATTTAGTATGTCCAGTATTCAAGAATATTCGTAGTGTACGATCTTTAGTATGTCCAGTATTCAAGAATATTCGTAGTGTACGACTGATATTCAAAGGGTTGTTCGGTAAGAAGATCTTTAGTATATCCAGTATTCAAGAATATTCGTAGTGTATGACTGATATTCAAAGGGTTGTTCGGTAAGAAGATATTTAGTATATCCAGTATTCAAGAGTATTCGTAGTGTACGACTGATATTCAAAGGGTTGTTCGGTAAGAAGATCTTTAGTATGTCCAGTATTCAAGAATATTCGAAGCATTTACTATACGAATATCACGAGTTCATATAGTATACAAGAGTATGCGTCTTTTTGTACGTGAGATCATTCAAGAGTATACCAGTCGAAAATGGAAAAACTGGCTGGATTCGTACCGAGCGATTCTAGAATAACGTTACGTCATTCGGACTTGAATACCCATTGAATTTCCCTGAATACTTGAAGTATGCATATCCATATTCAAGCGTATTCTTCTTGAATATTTGGCTTTTTGCACAGTGTTTGTCTTGGCTTTGGTGTGTTTTGGCTGGTGAGTTTGTCTTGGCTTTGGTGTGTTTTGGCTTGTGCTCAGAAAAGTCGCAAAATAAACTCTTTCTTTTCTTTAATTTTGTTTCATGTGGCAACAATCTCAATCAACTACTCTTGAAGTGACTCGGCCGCGAAGGCCGAGTCACTACCAAAAGTTCCTTGGCCTTTAGCTCCCGCCAGGTTTTGAATATTTGTTTGCTTAAGTATATAGCAGCATGTTGGCTTTTCCAGTGTCGGTCATTTTTTTTTTTCGTCAATTGCCTCAAGGCAGGCGTTTTCTTTCTTCCTGCCCCGACTCGTTTACCTCACCTTCCTCCAGAGCCTTCATTCATCAGAATTTCAAACAAAAAATGTAAAAATGAAATACTCTACATTTAGAATGAATGCTAAACAAAACGTTCCTGCAAAAAATAATGTTTTAGAGGTTCGAAATAAGAGCGATGGAAATGGATTCCTGAAAGGTTCCTTCGGAGGGAGGTTTGATTTCGTACTCCCGGAGTCGGAAATCAAATGTTGCCTTTGGCCGTGCGATAGACTGGTAACGAATGAGCGCTGACCCAGCCCCTTTAAGAGCTCATATAAACCCTAAGTTCAAGTAATAATTTCTAACTCTTTCTTGATGTTGTCCTCTGTCTCTTCATTTCAAAGCCCTCGGAACATGTTAATCTGACCGGTGGCTATTTGGATGCATTTGGATGCCGTTATGTTGGGCTGAGACCTGAGACAAGATCACACTGGATATAGGGATAGACAAGGATGCTTAGGATAGTTGGGGTTTCACAAGGTTCTGATTGCCAATCTGTACTAAGACTCAGTAGGTTTGTCTATAAATTTTAAATACCTTTCGGGAAGGTTTGATGCCAAATAAACTGTGACAAAATTGTAATAAATATGATTGGCAAAAACTATACATAAAGTCAAATTCTAAATATGCATTTAAAAAGTCTGGTTTGGTTCTAAAGTGGATACTGATGCAAATGCTGCTCAAAATTCAACAAATATTACAAATTAAACAGACGGTCGATACATATCAACCAGCTAATCGTTGAGTTCAAGTTAATAATGTGTCATTCTGGCTAGCTTGTGATTGATCACAAAGTATGTTGTTTGTTTTCTGCAGTGGAAGAAATAAGGGGTGATACGAAATATTACTTATTGTAAGTCCTGCATATCATTTCTAAATATATGATTGAATTTTATTAATATATCATACTGCTCAATTATGGAAGTGTATATTTCAGTAGTCTGTTTACCAGTTGTACTTACTAAGAATATAACTATCAAGTGAACGCTTCAAAGGATATATGCCTATAGTAACCAAATACATACCATTGGCAGAAACTCGAATAGTGACGTCATCATTAGACATATTGACACTTGCGAATGAGTATTTACGTTCAAGCAGAAATACCCCAAACCTATTCTGGGAGTGCCACTTTCGTGCAGAGCTACAACAAAGCTATAGGAAGAAGTTCAACTTCAAAAGGAAGAGAAAGTCCAAGGAAAGGACCGAGATAAAAGGAAAAATTAAAGAAGAAAAGACGAAGAGATTTGAGATGAAGTTCGCTGTCGTTGTCGTACTAATCCTCGTGGTTGCTGTTCCAACTGGTATGTACGTTTTAGAAAATAATGACTAAAATCATGATCTTGAAAAAGTTATACTTATGTGATTGGAAATTTGCGTCCGTCCTTCTGTATTCTTCTTTATAGTTTTACATAGTGTTGAGAGATATACCTATAGTTCACTTAAGACATGTCCTTATATCCACGGATTTCCAGTATAACACTGATCTTCCCAGGCGATGTTTCGTGAATTAAGTTGGAACTTTACTTTGCTCGACGAATCATTCAATTCTTACATAACAGAATACCCTTGAATATTTCCTGTTAGTTAAAGGTATGCACTACTGATCATGATTATTGACTCAATAACACGTTTAGCTTTGCTCTGTTAATTTGTGACTGTTTAGTCCGTTGGTGTGTCCTCACCTTTTTTTTATGCCATCCGTTGGATAATGCTACCGTCAGTTTTAACTCAACTCAAACGAAATTTGAAGCTCGTGCCCATAGTATGGTACGTACTATAACTACGAATTACGACTTTTCATAATCCACTTAGACCTGTTATTTTTGTCCGAGCTTTCAAACCTTTTTAAGTTTGCCAGAAATTGTGTCTATCCTCGAATGCCACAATAAATGATCCCTATTTGTAAACTGGGTTATAAGTATATTCCTATGCATTCTACTTAGAGTAAAAACAGGATAGCCGCTTTGATCAAGGTCGATATTAACATATGTCTCGAAACCTTCCCAAGTAACTTTTGCATCGCTGGGAATTAATTTATATCGTATTCACTAACTAGAGAATTCTCATTCGGCTGGTAAGTTAGCCACCACGTTTTATCAACTGAAAGTGTTAGGTGGTATATTAACAGTCGTAGGAAGGGAGATGAAGTTGACGTGACGAGTGTTAGTCCTTCATCAGAACAGAAGCACTTCTGATAACGTTGACTTTGTCTGTGTTTGAACGCTTAATTTTTTAACCGTACGAAATATAGAAACTTAAATACATCTCAGTTGTACAGCGATTGGTGTTAAAAAAAGAAAACACGGAGGTGGCTTTACTATGCACTAGTGATCAAGATATTCAGGAATGCTGGTTCGAGTCGTTCAACAAAATATCCGCTCAACAGGTTGACATGTTGCTGACATGAACACCTACGTAAACTATACAGGCAAGGTGTATTTTGGTGTTCTAAATTGAATCCTTAATTTTTGACCATTCTTTTAACAAAAAATTCCAAAGGAATAGCTTCCATTTCCCTATTGCAGTTTACAAAGGAAAATAACTTAAATTAGCCTCAGGCCATGAATTATGTACAGCATTAAACTGTTCATCACGAACATCCCGTGACCATCAATAATCTCTATTTTAATGGCCATTCTAGTTGCACTGGCTAATTCTGAGTACTTTTCAAGCCCTCACTTTCTGACTTCTGACTATATTTTTATCGAATTCGGTAGTCGGAAATATGGAGCGTATGGGCGAGTAAAACTGGCCAGTTGAGCAAAACCAAAACATATTTTTGAATATATTCGAATATTTTCCTCCAATTAAGTGCATATGGTTAAGTGTGTAACTTCAACGCATTCTCAACTACAATCAGTTGTTATCAAATATAATTATTCCGGTGAAAATATTATATATTATAGAGTACAATTTGCTTCTCCTAGTTAAATGAACTAAAGTTTTCACATTTGGTGGACAAAAGTAAATCCCGATTCCGCACTGCGGAATACAAGCTTTCTTAAATTATCACAAAAATGATCAAATCTGGCGGACAAGTAAATCCCGATTCCGCACTGCGGTATACCAAAATATCGTACAAATAACGAAATCTGGGGGGGGGGGGGGGGGGGGGGAACTGAATCCCCATTCCGCACTGCGGAATACAAACATTCTCAACTATCACAAAAATGATCAAATCTGGCAGGATTACTGTGGAATCGGGGTTTACTTGTCCGGTTTTCTCAAAAACACAAAAAATTGCCAAATCTGGCGGACAAACGTAAACCCCGATTCCATGCACAGTGCGGAAAACAAGCTTTCTCAAAATATTGCTAAAAAAATGAACAAATGGGATGGACAAAACTGAACCCCGCTCTGCAGAATGAAGGATTTCTGAAAATATCGCATAATTCAGCAAATTTGGTGGACATCCATGAAAGTCTGGTCGTTGAAAAAAGGCTCATTTGCCTACAAAACCGGTTTAGACAGGCATATTAGCTTCAAGGCCCGGCTTCAAATTTCAAAACACGGTTGGTTGTAATTAGACTAATTACCAACCGTATGATTTAGCTCTACCATGACCCTGATTAGAACCTCACATACCAGCTCTTTCTCTGAAAATTTTGTTTTGTTCAGCATGCAGTGCAAACGAGAACTGAGACAGACGATCGAAAGTGATCACCCTAAATCTGGGCAAGCCAGCTGATCCGATAAATTTGTGAGAATATAACTCAAAATTAGGAGGATGCAGCGCGTTGTCATAAATGGCTCTTATTCTTCGTGGGCGGTTATTAAATCGGGAGTTCCTTATGGCTCAATTATAGGTCGATATGCCAGATGTCGTGCGGAACTCCAGCATTTCTATGTTCGCTGAGGATTCGAAGTGTACAAAGTCATCAATCTTTGTATTTAATATCCCATTTTTTGTGTGTTCCCCTTATTTTAGTCATAAACAACACTTACTCTTTGCATGAAAATGCTCTTCCGTTAGGAAACATATCAGTAAACATATTCAGTAAAATATAAATATATTCAGTAAACATATCATAAATATCCAGTCCGCCAAAATAATGTTAATAAAGTATCTAGTAATGTTTGTGGTAATGTCAAAATACTAGTTATTTGGTTACTGTAACTTCCGTTACCATGATATTTAAACCACCCCCTAAATACACGTATTTTCTTGAGTTGACCTTCGTTACACGACCTAAATGGGAAGAGTTCGCGCCAGTGTGGAATATGAGACACACCTTAGTCATCTCATGGTCACGTAATGGCTCAGTTTCGTGTAATTGCGTCATTCAGTGCACATTTCCTTCTACTGAATCATTATTCCTTTTTTATTTTAAGTGTAAAGCGTTCTTTAATAGTTATAGAAAAAAGAATTTACTCATTGCCCATTTCTTATTAGCTTTCTACGTTGATTTATAGGCTTGTGGAATGGTAACGGAAGTTACAGAAAACCTGAAGTAGCAATCCAGAGTTGAAAATATTAAATAATAATACTTTTGCCACCAACATGAAAGTTTTTGTCTTTCACTATCGTTATTGTGACGAAACCTAGTGCAATAATAAAAATTAGCAGTAATTTGTAGATAAAAGTAGCTATAAAACAGACGTGTACACACATGTCTGTTTCAAGATGACGAGCCTTATTCTGTGATACATCATCGGGCTCGTGTTCCGATTTGCACCATTATTTTGGCAGAAATTATTTAAGGTATATTGTGAGAGACAATTTAACGATAAAACCATCCGAATGATCAAATATCTTTTTGATAGCAAATAAGTTACCCAATTATTCGAACTTACTACGTATTTGTAACTTCCGTTACTCTCCCTGAATAGTATTATTTCTATGTATTTAGCAAAAAGATCGTTACCTCTATTTTCTATACGTAGAAATACATTGTATTTGATTGGCAAACACAGAAAGACAAATGGATGTAATTATTTGATTTTTCAGTGTAACGAAAACTTAAGCGACATATAGCCGGAACATATATTTAAAAATAGCATGTTAATGATTAATTTTAATGATTCTAATAAATATATTCACAAGAATCATTTTTTTCAGTTTTTGTCGACGGCTTGCCGCCAAACATCTAGAACCGCCGACGGCTAGGCGCCAGGCGCCAGGTGCCGTCAACCGTCGACGGCTTGCCGCCAAAAATAAACAACTCACCTTTTTTTCAATTCAATTTATTATTATTTAAACACGGAAATTTTAACAGTAGAATTAACTTATTTATATAAAAGCCGTGTTGATACTATCTACATATAAGTATAAAATATTTACAATGCTGTATCGGAAAAGCTAATGCTAAATTTTAAAAAGAAAAATACATTAAAATTCTTTTTCTGTTAGCCCTCCTAGCATCAAGTGTCTCCCAGTCGAGAATCTCGAGAACTAGTTTTGAGCTCGTTCTATAATCCGCCCCAAGAATGAGTCTAGCGGCCCTATTTTGAAATTTCTGTAATTTATCAGAAAGGAATTTATCACATGTATCCCACACTTCACAAAAGTAATCCAAGTGGGTTTGAACAAGAGAATCATAGATTTTCATTAGTGTATTTTGGCAAACAAATGGCCTGGCCCTCTTGAGCGCCCCCAGACCTGACACTATTTTCTTTGTTATGTGGTTAATGTGTTCTTCCCATCTTAAGTTTTCATCGATATATTATCACCCCAACTGTTTTGCTATTGCTAACATTTTTTATAGCCTTGTCTCCAATTTTCAAAGTTGGTTCTTCATTTAGATTTGTCAATCTTTGTTTTGAGCCAATCAGCATAAATTCTGTTTTTGCGACATTTAAATCCAATTTGTTGGCGGTAAGCCAATTGTTGATTTGATGTAGTTCACAGTTTGCTCTATGTGAAACGTCATTAATATCCGAGCCGCAAAATGTGACGTTTGTGTCATCGGCAAAAAGACAGGGTGTTGATGTATCTAAGCAGTTTGGCAAGTCATTTATGTAGGACAAAAAGAGCAGTGGCCCGAGGATTGATCTCTGTGGGACTCCATTGGACTCCATTGTATTCTCTACTGCGCATGTCTGATATCGATTTGAAAGATAGGACTGCAGCAGTTCGAGCGATCTGGAATTTACTCCATAAAGCTTCATTTTTTCCAATAATATAACGTAGTTCACGGTATCGAAGGCCTTTTTTAGGTCGAGAAACATAACAATATTAAAAAGCCCCCGATCCATGTTCACCAACCACGAATTGGTTGAGTTTATCAACGCAGTCATTGTTGAATGGAGTTTCCTGAATCAAAAGTGTTTATTTGTTAAGAAAACATGATTAGATAGCAGGTGGTGTGGGCGCTACGACCGCAAAGCACGTTGGTCCATTTCACAAAATCGGCTCATTTCGCACAAGCTGCAGTCGAGCGAACACCTCTGAGAGAGCTGTTTGAATCGGTTCGATCGGCGAAGAGCGTTTTGTTCGGGTATTAAAAAGAAAGTTGTTCCCTCACTGGGATGAATTACCTCCTACAGTTTATCAAAAATTGTGTGAAAAGCGCCACAGAGCAATTCAAAGGGAAAAAAGCGACAGTCTCCAGCTCCACGAAACGTCATTATGAATGAGAGTTGAATACTTTTGCCAGCTTTTAACAGGTGAGTTTATTTTTTTCCTTCGCCTTTTACTTGCATAAATCAAGGCTCAAAATATTTAGTAGAAGCTTGCAATTAGTTCGGTGTACATGTAGTACTGCTTGAAGTGGTACTAAATTAACAGGAGCGTTCATTTTGTCAGCCTTTGTTTATATTGTTTATAAATTTATTATAAACTTTTATATTTCGAAAGATAAGCCAACACTTCATCTTTGACTAGGAGACGAGACCCAGTTAATGCTCAGACTTTCCTCCTAACTGATTTGATATTTCAAGGATAATCACACAAGTTTCTATTTCATTGGTACATAAGCAGTGTACAATGTCAATGGTTTCTGATGAGCCTACCCTTTATAACATTTGGCTTTTGTTTCTTTTGATACAGGAACAGAAGAGAGTGACATTCCAGCTGCTTGTGCATAATGATATAGATGGGATACTAAACCAGCATATAATTCTACCGAGACAAATAATTATTACAGAATACTATATATAGCCTGTGTAGCAGTGCAAGGGAGGGAGAAGGGGACAGTGGAGCTCCTTGTGCTGGCTAAGAACAAGATTCACATTAGCTATAGTCCTGGCCCCGGTTGTTCAAAGGGTGGATAAGTGCTATCCAGCGGATAAAACCGCTATCCACTGGATAGTTATCCACCGTATAAAAAGTGGTTGCACAAAGCCTGGATAGCGTTGCGGATAACTATCCAATGGATAAGTAGCTATCCAGTGTGTAACTGCTAAATGGTTTCCAGTTGCCATAGTAAAATGTGACCCTCTGACCTTGTTCAGTTCTCGTTCGCGCCACAACAACAACAATAGCGGAAAATATTGAGCCAGAGCCGACTAAGAGGAACAGAAAACGAGGCAGCAGAGAGAAATCTCGGAGTGATTAAAAGGAAGTTCTCAACAACTTATATAACAAAAACAAGACAAGAGTTTGGGAGGAAATCGCGGGGAAAGTGAATGCACTTGGTGTTTGTCGGAGGAGCGTGTCAGACGTGAAACTCTTGCTCTTCTACTCCTAGGTGGATTGAAATCCTCTAAGTTGTTATGTAATAAAAAGGAGAACTAGAAGTCTACGAGCAGCCATATGTTTGTTTTCTACATTTTTATTCGGTGGATAAAAAGTTATACAACCTACCTAACCATGGATAACTTTATCCGCTGGATAGCGCTATCCGTGCTTTGTGCAACCAAACTTATCTAGTGGATAAATTTTATCCGCTAGATAGGGAGTTATCCGGTGGATAGCGAGTTATCCACCCTTTGAACAACCGGGGCCTGTTCAATAATACATTTAAGCAGTGGTGTCGGGAGGGAGAGGGGCAGTTGCCCCCCCCCCCCCCCCCACCCCCCCCCCCCCCCCCCCACCCCCCTCTGCCCAGTTTCAGAAGAGAGAGATGAAACATACATGTGCATACATAGTTTTTATTTAAAGTGCCCCTAAACCCTTTTGCAATTTTTATATATATGAAACTTTGAAAGGTTTTGAGTACTTCTCCGAAGAAATTTTTGGCTTACAGAGAATACTCTATGTTCTAGGCTTGTTTGAAATGGTGAAAATGTGACCTTTCCTGACCCATGACCTTGTAAGAAAAAGACTGGGTCGATTCCCTATCTTACGTCATCCAATTCATTCGACTTTGCAATAACTTGAATAAATATTTAGCATTTTGTCTAAAATAGCTGTTTTATTTACTAAAATCTCACAGACTGTGTATATTCTCTATATATCGATGCTGTTGTGATAGAAAGGCGTCATGGACAATAATGCATTAATGAGGTGACGTAAGATAGGGAATCGACCCAGGCTTTTTCTTACACGGTAATGGGTCAGGAGAGGTCACATTTTTACCATTTCAAACAAGCCTAGAACATAGAGTATTCTCTGTAAGCCAAAAATGTATTCGCAGAAGTACTCAAAACCTTTCAAAGTTTCATATATATATAAATTGCAAAAGGGTTTAGGGGCACTTTAAACACAGAGTCTCTTCATGTTACATGCTCTCTAAGGGAGCCATGTATAAAGGTAAAAATTACGATAATGAGTAAAAATATAAAAGCTAAAACTAAGATATTAAAATGTTCTAATCGCTTATTAATATCCTAATCATTAAATTTATTTACAGTTGACCTATAGGTCTGGCTGGTTTTTGGCTGCAGCTGGTAAGTTATTCCAGAGAACGGCCCCCTGATACTGAAAGCTGTGTTTACCAGCTTCAGTCTGTGGATGTTTTATGAAAATATTATGTGCTGAATTTCTTAAACTATGGGAGACAATGTACAGTGTTTGAATTTGCAAATAGTTTATGCAAATAGTCTGGTGAAGTCCCATTTAATGTTTTAAACATTAAAGTTGCAAGTTGTTTGCATCTTCCATTCTCAACATTGTCCCATTTAAGCTCATCCAGTAGCCCAGATGACGGTTCATCATAATTAGAAAAGGTAATCACTCTGGCAGCTCTATTTTGGAGCTTTTGAAGGTGATCCAATAGCCCTTTACCACAGGAGGTTCCCCATACTGCACTACAGTAATCGAGATATGGTAGTACGAGGGAATTGTACATAGTATTTAAAGTTTCAAATGGTACAAGGCTTCTAACTCGTTTTAAAGCTCCAATCCCTCCTAAAAAATTCTTAGAAATGTTATCCACCTGTTGTTTCCATGTTAGGGACTCATCAATCTAACTCCAAGATATTTGTAAGTTTGTTCTCTCTAAGGGTTTGTGATCAACTTTGATTATGAAATTATGTTCAAGGTGTCTTATTTTATGCCAACTTGCAACTTAGTATCATAAACTTAGTTTTTACTATATTTAAACTAAGTTTATTTGCCTTTAACCATATGTGCACCTTATTCAAGTCATGGTTCATTTGTTGCTCTAGAACATTTGGGTCTGCATCAGCTACTGTAAGGCTGGTATCATCAGCATACATTCTTACTTCTGAGAATAGATCACAAGAGGGGAGATCATTAATATAAGTTATGAAGAGAAGACAGAAGTCGTCAATGAAAATGTCTCAGAATTCATCTCCCTCCCCCCCCCCAGTTTTCCCCAATTTTAAGGGCCTCCCTATGCCCCAGCATTTAAGCATTAATTAGCTTTTCTATAATTCAGGTTGATTTGTCCTATGAAATAATTACGGTACAAACATTGTACATGTAATATTTTTTTTATTGTTGCCATTTATATTAAATTAGATAATTTAAATATTTCCACACGACTGTAATGTAGGTGCACAGAATCAAATAATGCACTTATCAGCAGCTTCCCCCAGGAGTAGACCCCAGGATGATCAAGAGGATTGCAAAAAGGGTGGAACAAACTTTATGATTTTCCCCAGGGGTGGGGAAATGTTATTAGTCAAAGTCCCCTGGGTCCCATTTTCCTTAAACGGAAAATCCCTCTTATGTGAGATCATAATCTTACAAATTCCCCCTCGCTTATCTTGGAACTTCAAACAAAGTCAAGCATTTTCCCCTACCCAGGGGCAAAACTTACATTCAATCCCCTTTTATTCCCCAACTTATCCCCCTGATCGGCCTGGGAGGGCTTATGTCAATGGAAGAGCCAATGTTCAGTAGAGACCAGTGTAAAATTCCCTTTTATTCTCCACAAGGAACTGGGACACAAGGCGGGAAAACTAAAACATATGACATTAACCGTCAAGGAGCGAAAGTTCAAGAATAAAATATTGTTTAAATAGTATGGTACCTTCATAAGGTTTAATTACATCCAAGAATGGAGTAACGCAACTACTGCAGTAATACAGACTTTTTTTTTTGGGGGGGGGGGGGGCTTAATTAATTTTGTCTTCAAAAAGGGGGGCTTATTAGAAGAGAGGGGCTTAAAAGAGAGGGGGGCTAAATAGAGGATTTACGGTAAGTGCATAAGAAAGGTATTTTGAAAATAAATTATTTGCTTAAAAAAGTTGTGAATAGCTCTTGCTTTCCTCTCATTTATTGCACTAGCCGACCTCAAGATTTTTGAGCTGGCATTCCAGGGGTATCTCATGTAGCACCACCGTGACCTCTCTTGCTGGGCTGATAATTATTCCGTCATCTGTTAAAATAATTAAATGAATAAAAATTGATGTAATAGCTGACATGTAGTGACAGTTGAATAATAGTACAATGCCACTTTGCTCAGTATAATTCCTTTTCTCAAATTTTCATAGAAACCTAAACTGAACCCCAAAAATTAAAAATTAAAATATTTTTCCAACCCAAAATCATTCATAGAACGAGTCTAAATACACCTGAATTATAATGAAGAATTTAGCGAAGTTTTCAAGTATCTTTTTAAGTGGCACTGCAGCGGTGTTGTATTATGCAGTTTAGCCTAATCGCCAAAATTTTCCCAAATTCAAGTCAAAAATTCAGATCGAAGATAGGTGGCGCTTAGAGGCGCTTTTATACAGTTTTAATCATACACATTTGGGGAATGATTTCCCAACTTTAGAGGAAGATTCGTCGATGGGTTTTGTCAAAGTTTCCAAGTCTCTAATGCGTGCTTTTAAGAATCTCATTCACATTGAGAAGTAATAATTTCCACCGTAAAATATAGGGCTAAAAGTACTATAAACACCACCAAATGACTCAATGATCAAGATAAATCGATAAACCGATACTTCTAATTTCTATTCATGTTAAAATATGTGACGAAACGTAGAAGAAAAACTCATGACCAGCGTTTGACTTACCGCCAAAATGACACTTTCACAGTTGATTCGCCGCCATCTTGAAAACTTGACTTTTTGGAAAAAATAATGCTTTGCGGTCGTAGCGCCCACAACACCTGATTAGATAGGTAATTATATAGTTGGTCATAAAACGTTTGACTTTGAATTCTGAAAGAAGCGAAACTAAAAGATTCTAAACTCGACCCACAGGAAAAATAAAATATTCTGAATTGTTAGTTTTATTGACCAGCCCCTTTCTACCTGCCGTTTGAGTTCTAAAGTCAGCGAAAATAAAACATTCTAAACTCGATTCCACGCCATTTGAGCTCTGAAAGCAACGAAAATAAAAGATTCTAAAGTGTTAGTTTTATTGTAGAGTTCGTTTCTAACTGCCGTTTGAGTTCTGAAGTCAGCGAAAATAAAACCGGCGTTTACCGTCGGTGGCACAAAGCCGCCCTGCGTTTAGCCGTCAGACTTTGGAGGCTCTGGTGCGCCGACGGTTGCAAATTTTTTGAGCGGGACTGTATATACAGACTCATATGCGCAGTGTTTAAATATTCGAAACTACCAGCGAGAAGGCGTAGAAGTCGCAACTACAACAATACAAAAAGTTGTGAATAGTTCATCTCTCCCCTGGTATTTATGAATGCTTAACACCAACTCATCGCAATCAGCGGCAAATTGCGAATACGAAGCTTTTATGGGCTTTTATCATGCAGCGGCTATGATGAGTCCCAGGAGAATAAAAACCTTTGTTTTCGTCCGGTAAACTCGTTCTGAAACCCACCAGTGCGAGGCTATCGCGGCCAAAACTATTGTTTTATCCAAGATGGCCGAACTGTGATAATAGCCCATTGCGACGCTGCAAAAGCGTTACACCGAAATGGCACCTCATGAACCTTTCTACAGACCTTAATTCATTAAGTGCAAAATGAGAAAATTGAGAAATACAGGACAGTGTTAAAATATAACTTTTGAATTTAAATGGTACATTTCTCAAAACAATATCACCTATTTCGCCCATAACATTACTTAAACTTTCTAAAACGTACACTTATAGTTCGGGATACATTGGTGAACACCATTTCCTCATTGGGAATTACTTGCTATTTTCTATTTCAGGAAGATATATGTCGGCCTATGAGTTACAAAGGAAATATGTCAAATGTTTGGCTAATACCACAATGAATAACACCCTTAAAGCGAGCTTTAAAAATTCATATAGATTACAAGATACTGAACAAGAATGCTGGTCTGAAAAAAACTATTTGTCTTTTATAAAATACTCTTATCTCTCCATATATACTTGTCATACAGTGTTTGTTTCTAATACCAGCTATTATTTCTCTTGCAGCTTTATCACTCAAGTGTTATGCATGCCAAAAGTACTGGGGTAACTGCGGTGAAACTGCCATGACCTGCCCTTCGGGAGAAGATAACTGTGCAAAACAAGTGATGGGAGACTACACAAGGAAGTGTTGCGCTAGCAAGGCCGATTGCGACAGTTTGAAAAAACGTTGCGAGACAAGTGGATGCACTGCCTTCTGCTGTACGTCTGACGAGTGCAACGGAAGTGCCTCTATCAAGCCAGCAGCAGTAATGATCGTCATCGGTGTCGTGTTCGGTATTGCGCGCTACGTTCTGATGTAACCATGACAACTATCATGCTCGCACATCGATTGAAAGAGTATAATGTAAAATGTATTAAGAAATAAATTAAAGCTTGGGTAATTTAGTTGATATATGCATCTCAAGTGTTGCTCTGTATACTAGGAATTGCTTTAATCCAAGAACCTTGTAAGAACTAATAGTATTCAGTAGTCACCTTAATTTTCAGTAATAAGTCTCACGAACATTCATTCATTCGTTACGCACGCATGCGCGTGCAGCATCAGACCGCTGGTTTGTTTCATTTTAGTAACAACAGCACATCTTCCCTAAGGGCTTTAGTTTCTTTCACAAGTTATTTTTTATTTAAGCTAATCATAATTACACTGAATGGTTGTGTAACAAGAAGGATAAGGTTTTGTATAGAATGCTGACTTAATGAAATACAATTTAAATAATGCATGCTTTTTTGAGAAAGGAAGAATGTAATGTAATGACGAAGGAAATATTAAAGTGAGAGAAATTCCGATTATTGGATTTTCGTATGGTTTCTCTCTCGAAATATTTGTGAAACCAATTTTTAATCAAAGGTTTCCATTGGGTGACTTACGGATGCTTTTTGAAAAATGCGTTAGTTATTTTCATTTGTTGTATAGTTTGACTAGTCGTTTCCGGGACCGGCCCGGTTATAAGTTACAGATACGGGTAAAAGTCGCCGGTGCGTTTATCCGAAAACATTAAAGCTAAAAATCGTGATCGCTTTTGGCCAATGAGCGGGCGCCAACATTTTGTGGTGAACTATAACGTCTGATAGTTGACCGCGGAAGTTTAATGTTCTTAAATAATAATTAACCCGAGAACGAGGTTTAGAGGACTAACATGCTACAGTTCTAAGAACACTCATGAAGTTTGAAGTCGGTACAGCAACAGCCTAAAGCCAGATTAAACGACTAGCTCAACTACTACAAACGAGTACTGGATGCAAATCCTTATTATACAGCACCAAGTTTCAGTACTTTAACAACGAAATTACTTCTTAAATGTCGCTCAGACCCATCGCCAGCTTTGTAATCAGTTCAACAACAGCCATATTACGTGGCTTATAAATCATTATCATTGATTCTGGCTCACCAGGAGGCGAAATTATAATTATATCCAAAAGCTAGAAATTAGGCTCGATGCTGTACCCAACCATGCAATTCTTGGAAACAGAAGCGGTTGTAGGTCAACCCCAATTTTTACAAGAAATAGGACTATTGCAGGGTAATATTATGCAGTACAATATTTATGTGATAGAACGCCAACATCATTTCACATGCAAAGTACCTACACGTCAAACATACCTAAAATTTATCAAATGAACCGAATCCACAAGATTTTAATGTCTGACGTACGAGCAGCATTAAATGGCGAAAAGAGTATTTTGATTTTTACATCCTTTCTCTGGTATATACTTCATGGTAGTATTCCGTTCCATAGTCTCCCTACATACTGAATAATTTTCTCTACTGTTTCAAGGGCACCCAACGAAGTTTTCGGTTAAAAAGCTGTTCGGGAGAGTAATTTAGCCTAAAACTTTCGGATTTGAAAAAAATTCGCTAGAAATTTGTTTTCTAAAATACTGGCTAGAAAATTTGTTTTCAATCCCTAGAAAATTAAAGAAGAAAGGGGGAGACTATATAAAAGGTTTCCCCTAAAATATTCGTACGTCCCAATTCGTCTGATCAATAGAGTCAGAACAGCACATTTTCATTCTCTAAGAATTGCCTAAAGGAAAAAGAATCCCTAAAAAATTATTATCTCCACAAAACTTTGCAACATGAGGCTAGAAAATTCTTGTTTCTGTTCTAGACTACTAACAAATTCGTAGGTCGGGAATATTTTGCCATAGTATTTTCGGTTGACGCGATTTCCACCTAGAAAATCCGAACAGCTAATAGCTTTCTAGAATACGTCAAAAGACATAGTAGGCGCCTTAAAATGGCTAGATAAGCTGCAGACAACTGGTTTCAAACGAATTTCAAAAAGTACTCGTTGGGTGCCCTTGCTGTTTTACAGTATTATGTAGGGAGACCATATGGAACGGAATACTACCATGAAGTATATACCCTTTCTCTTCAGTTTATAGTATTCAAGAATGTTTCCAACCATGCAGTTCTTGGAAACAGACACGAACCTCTTCTTCCAAGAAATAGAATTATTCAAGTGTGATAATGTCACACTGAGAACGCCGATATCATTTCACATACAAATTGTCCAAACGTCAAACATATAACTTAATATGGTATCAAAAGAAGGAGCCAGAAATTTTTATTGTATAACTTTAGTAACTTTTAAACATTCAGAATTCTATGGTGAAGGAAGAAACCTTTGATTGTTGTAGCGTTTCTATTCAGCTTAGTTATATAGTTTCCAACAGCGAGACACTAGGCTCAAGCGGTATAACCAGCCATGTTTTTCTTGGAATCATGTTGTGTTGCAACGAAACTAAACGCTCATAATCCCTAAGTCCCAGTTGTAATTTCCTTTTTCCTAACGTTTGACTTTATCTCGTCTTTTCAAAGACTTCTGATCGTTCTTAATATAATGTTGGTGTTGTTATGTTGGGATGAGAGAAGATCACAATGGTTTTAGGAATACAAAAGGATGTTTAGGTTAGTTGTGGTTTGACAATTAAGGTCTCGATCATTGTCAAATATATGTACTAAGATTTAATTGGGCTGGCTTCTTTGTAAAACTCTTTGGAATATCTGTCTTCAAATAAACTGTGGCAACACAGAGTGTATTGAAACATAGTAGAACGTCACTAAATTTTATTTCATTATTCTCTTTTGCTTTTTAAAGCGAGTGATTTTGCAATTTCTCGTCAGGTCTATAATTGAACAAATATTCGTTATTCAAAACTTCATTGACGTATGCATATATAGCGTGCATACATGGAAACAACCAGCCAGTCACTGCGTTCTTGATCAGGTTAAGGGTGCGTTTACCAATTTCGTCGCTAAGCAGCGACGTTGCTATGAAGGGTCTGTGCGCTCGCGCGCTTGTGCAAATGGCGGGGAAAACTTACTTCCGGTTTAGTGAAAAAGCAACGCGCGCGCTTTGCAATTCGCTGGCTAGCAAGCTCCACTCCTCCAGTTTTGTTTACATTTCGTAAAAGTTACAATGAAGTTGTTTTTGCTACTTCAACCCGTTTTTTTTTTTACTTTCCAGGCTTCAAGTTTACTTTATATAATGCCGAAAAAGAGCGATAAAACCGAGAAAGCCATTCTAGCTGCGGAGGGTCGCTGGAGGAGGGAAAATTCCGATGTCAGTGGAATTTGGGTGTCAGTGCAAACTAATTTTCTTCCGGATTTCGACAAAGAAAATTTGGAAAGTGCTCGCAAAGAGCTTGTTGATAACGAGGGGAGTCAGAATGTACTTACAAGTGAGCAGCTAGACGTGAGTGGAGTCTTCGAAGAGTTTGGTTTTGAGCAACTTTCACAAGAAAGTAGCGAAGAAAAATGCGGTGCCTACGAAAGAGAAATCAACTCCATTTTTACGGCGGCTCGTCACGATACTGGGGACTTGACTGGAAGTAATCGGTTAATAATAACCAAAACTTTTCATATATTCTGATACCAGAGTGTTCTGATACCCTGGACACTATTTCTAACTATAAAGAAGCAAATACCTATACAACGTAGAACGTAGATTGTCATTCATGGTTGCTTGCTTGAACAATTCGTGAACCATTTCTAAGGCCGTGAAAAATGTGAAAAATGCGGAAGTTAAACATAAATACGGACACGGACGATGGCAAGTTCCTACTAACTTGCGACCATTCCTTTTGGGCGAACAATGCCTAAGGCCTACTTGCCGAATTTTGTAATTATTTCTTTATTGATCAATGGAGAATATTATAAGGATTACGAACATGTGTAAATGATATTACACATTATAGCAAGACATTCCTCTGGAACTGACATATTTAGCAGTGGTTTTGATTGCTATAGGATAGAAAACTGAATCAGATTTTGATGTAAGCTTACCGTAAGTTGAATCGGGTTGTTTCTCCTCGACGCGGCGTAAAGTATAAAAGTGAGTGAGTTTATTTAAGTGCCAATGTATTTAGCTTTGCAGCTAATTGGGGACACTAGTCCTACGATTTTTATACGTCCTTATCGAGAAGACGTTAAGATCTAACCGTTTACTGTATTATGTAAAGGCAACACCGAGTGTTGGTCCGGCCGGGGTTTGAACCTGCAACCTCCCGCTCGACAGACCGGCGCTTATTACAACCGGAACGCGGTGATACGTGTGATTGATTATGGTGCAAATCGACTTCTTTGCATGAATAAACCACTGGAATTAGATGTCTGATAATGCAGTTCTGTTTCGATTTCACTGATTTCATTTTCTTGTCCAATGCCTTTAGCTTTGCCCTTGCAAATTCCATCGGTACACGAGAATCCAGGTATGTAAAGAAAATTTCTTTGTAACCACCCAAACGCGGACGCGCCCCGTGGGCCCTGGTAGCAATATTATACTTCCGGTTTCACCAAAAAATGAAACTGAGTTCGTGAAACAAAGAAAAGTAAATCCTTTTTCACATAAAAATTGTCCTGAACTGGCATTGCACAGAGCCAAGCATGGGTTTAGCGAAAACAATAAAAAACAAGGAAGTTATAACCATCTAACTGTTAAAATTCACGGGAAAAATTCTAAAACGATCAATTTTCGGTATATCGTAAAACGCATGCTACACCTTTTGTGCCTACCCCAGACCAATGATATATGCAATTATGAAAGCACTATCCCAAAGAAATCATGAGTTGATTGAATTGTTCTGCCTTGATGACGTAATAATGATGTCATAGGATGACGTCATCAAAATAAAAGTTGTCCGTCTCCCAGGAGTTCCGGAGTCATTTATTAATTACGGCATGAAACGAGTCGTAATTCCCAGATAGCGTGAGTGATCCGAAACATTCTGGGAAACACAGAAATTCAGGACGTAACAATGCTTTCTCGTCTGCTCAAGCCATTAGTTTAATACGACACGATTCCAATATATAATAGCATGGCTGCTACCCTAGGGCCTAATTTAATATCGATGTTTGACGTTTGGGTAATTTGCATGTGAATTGATGTTGTCGTAATCTCAGTATGACAGTATCAAACAGTCTTATTTCTTGGAAAAGAAGGAAATCGAACTATACAATCTTGTCTGTTTGCGCATACATCGAACACCATACATTCATATAAGGAAGACGTAAGTAAAGTCAAATGCAGTGCGGGAGTTCATTATCGGTGAAAAGGCCTATTAATCAGAAACATCATGAACTAAAACCATAAAATTCCAATTCGACCTAGTTTTCTTTAAATTCGGGATCAACAGCCTCACAAAGCAAGGAAGCAGTATCCAATAGAAAATGTAACATATGCAGGAAAACCAGCCTACCTTAAAAATAACACTGGTATGTAATCAACTAAAGTCGATTGAGGTATGCTAACCGCGTGGAAAGCGAGAAGCAGCTGACGTTTCGAGCGCTAGCCCTTCGTCTTTTGCTCCGACGAAGGGCTAGCGCTGGAAACGTCAGCTGCTACTCGCTTTCCACGGCGGTTAGCATACCTCAATCGACTTTAGTTGATTACATACCAGTGTTTATCTTCCCCGCCGACGCAGACCAACACTAGTCTTTACAGGAACTAGTTGCCTATCTGACTATACGAGAACAGCACGTTGTGGCTTATTAAATTTTCGAGCGTTTTCCTAAAATGTTGCACGACATTGTGTTGTTGGCAAGAGCATATGAAGTGAAAGATTTAAGGTCCTTCGGAATGTTCATCACGAATTAAAATAAAGTTTTCAGTATGTTCTAATGACTCCTGTGTTGACTAAACTGAGTCCTATATAATTCAGCAACATGCAACGTTCAACTTAGTCCAAAAATAAAATAAATGCCAAATGACATGCCGAAGCAGTACATTGGCTAGGCCCCGGTCTTGAATTGCTCATTCATAACAACCAATAAACATTGTTATTATATATATAGATGGGGCTTGGTTAAGGTTCTAACGCGCGCTCTCATTGGTTGTTTATAGAGTGTGGCGTGATGCTTCCGCTGTCTCTCCTAAAACTAACACAAAACTAACTGTTTCATTTGAGACAATACAGTCTCAAAATATATTTTTGAATCATTTCTCCCCGCAAAATACCTTGCGATATGTTGCGATCAGAAAAGCTACTATGTAATTACAGCCTCGATGTTTGAAATGTGCTTTGTATGCCAGAGTCGAGCTCAGTTTGGTGAATGAAGACATCAACTACGCGACGCCACCCAACTTGGGATTAATTTGCCACGAGCGTGACCATTTATTCAAGTATCGCGATTGTCACTATTCCGTTTATCTCAATGAGGTGTTGATAAATAAATGTTACTCAACAAAGGTGGGAACAGACAACCGCCACAAGTCACACGCAAAACATTTGAAAACCCCGAGACTAAAGACATCCGTCTTTCGCTCACCCGCTATATAGCTAGTGAGAGCAGGACAAGCGTCTTCAAGATATCAAATTAAATTGTACCCGGGACGAGAAATACGAGGAATCAGCCCTGTCTGGAATTGCTCCTATTTCTGTCCCGAAACCGTTCGAATAGTACTAATGTTACGTAATGAAATAAATTAATGGGTCCAAAAATAATAACATCAGGAGAAATTGGCAACTTGTCTACAATTTCTCGTATTTCCACATCCAATCCAAGAACGCGAAAATCGAATTATGCACATAATTAACTGATTAGGTACTTATAGTTTCTTAATTAAACAGATTTTAAGAGAAATAGGTCTACAATTTCACCTATTTCCGATCAATAAACTCTGCCCATGTCCGACCAATATTTCCGACCCTTAAAATGTAATTAATGCAGGCCCATTTGCACAACTCGTAGACCCGTGGTTTTGGTTATTCTTAATTAGAAAACCCGTCGTAAAAGGCCGTGCGGATTATTGCTTGAAACATTATATCGTGAATACTTGGTGTGCTATTTCCATGCCTTGAATAACTAATTAAATCTGCACACGTACATACCACATAGGAGAATGTGAGAGAGGCTTGAAAAAACCTATTAAAAACCCTTTGTGAGCCACGACATATCTCCAGTCCCTCCACAGGACAAGAAACTTAATTATTTGTTGTAATTAAACGTCGAGTTAGAAAACAGTCACTGCATTGATAGGATAGTTCTCCATATAGTCCTCCACTTGCTAATTGGCAGTGTTGGGGGAACCGAAGGTAGTATACTGACAAGGGGAGACACTACATGTGGAATTGACTGTGAAACAGCAGATACTGGTTGCTAGCCATCAGATGTCTATACCATGGGGAGACGAGACAAGTCCCGGGGACAAATTTTTCCAAGTTCAGACGAGGGGAGTCTCAGGGACTTGTCCCTCCGTGTGTGCCGACCTTTATAGCCAGTCTGCTATTTAAAAATGTATAGAATCAGGCATACTGAAAACATAACATGGTATAATATATACATCACCAAAGTACAGCAAGGATGTCCAGGAGTAATACCGGCTTAACTCAATAATACAGTGGCGTATTAAAACAACACTAAAACTATGACAATAAACTCTCCAAACACCTACGATAAGCTACATGTACCATGTACTGCAGGTGGCACCAAATGCATGAACTGGATATTACTACTTTAAATATACATGAAAATATATTGTATAATTATAACCTATTTGAAAAATATACAACTAAAGCAATAAGTAAAAATTAAGCATTAGGCGAACCGAACCAAACATTTTAAGCACGGCTGAAAAGCTAGGACAATAAGAGGACATATTCATTCCTATAAACGGTCTCAGTGCGACGAGCACACTATACTGACAAAGACGCAGCTGGCTGAGCTGGTCCCCGCTGTGAACATGTGTAACGAGCGGCAAATGGTGCCGGCAAGGCATTGCATGCAACAGCCCTACTCTGGGATCTAAACTCGCAGCGAGTTAAGGCGAGGTTGTGCGAGTTAAGGCGAGTTAAGAAAAAATACTTAAATTTGTATGTGGCGAGTTAAGGCGATTTAAGGCGATTTAAGGCATATTAGAAAAAAAACTTAAATTTTGTATGTGGCGAGTTTAAGGCGAGTTAAGGCGATTTAAGAAAAAATACTTAAATTTGTATGTGGCGAGTTAAGGCGATTTACGACAAAAATACTAAATTTGAATGTGGCGAGTTAAGGCGATTTAAGAAAAAATACTTAAATTTGTATGTGGCGAGTTAAGGCGAGTTAAGGCAGTATAAGGAAAAATACTTAAATTTGCGCCAAGTAAAGGTGGGTAAAGGGTGTTTAGGGAAAACTCCCTACAAGATTTAGTGTATGTGGTGAGCTAAGGTGAGTTAAGGCAGGTTTAGAAAATTCACCAATGCGATATAATAAAATAAAAATTGCAATAATTAATATATACATGAAATACAGATCCAATTAAATAATTATTAAACTTATATGGTAAGTCAGTATAGTCGTTACTGATATAAATACCCTATACAGCAGCAATTTGAAAAAGCTGTCTGGTTAATTCTGTATTCTGCATTCCCCAACACAATATATTGTTTTACACCATTGCCATATTGGTTTCCAAATAATAAATATATGTACAATTCATTAGTGTTAGGGAATACAGAAATGATATATGACCTAGCCAACATTTTTCTAATTTCTGCACACACATCTGCACACACATCTGCAAACACACATCTATATTCATCACATGTATATATCTACATATTTACGAATATATATATTAACTATATCAATTATAAAATTAAGGTTAAGTCAGAAAAA